>CM038047.1:55334982-56610482 GCA_021397845.1 Areca catechu | reverse complement strand
GTTAGAGAGAAGGTGCCAATCACACCTATTTCCCACCATTTTTCTAATATTCTGCGTATCAGATAAGTTCTTTAAAGTAGGAGTCTAGTAGAAAAAAAATATGATGAAACATCATATAGATATGATATTTCAAAGTTTCTTGCACCAAGAGACATATCTTGCATCCCTTTAGAGAAATCAAAATTATTATCACATCACATGTGGGCATGGACCTGGTCAAGCATCCCAAGAGGCATGGGAATTGGATAAGCTTTTCAGAAAAGGTGATTCACAAACAAAAGGACTCTAGGTCCTCTCCTTGTGTGCCATATAATCTTGTGCTAATTTATTTCATGCCAAAATCCATTACACCATTTAATATTTTGCTCATTGACCAGTCAATCATTATCCATATGGAGTGGGATAAGAGATAGGTAATGGATAAGGATGCACCCATTTGTGATAAATCAGCAGAAAAACTCTTGGTCCTTCTGCACACCTCCTTTGTGCGCCCAATATATCTAATGCCAACAAGAGTCCCTAGCCCTTGGGACTCTTGCTATTTGGCTTGGATAAGGGCTAAAAAGTATCCCATCTTGGCTAAAAACCTTAGGCTTGATCCAATTTAAATTCCACATAAATTGGTTGACTCAAAAGCAAGCAAGCAAACCCAATCCAATTAGGTTAGGAGTTAGGCTAGCTAGCATATGCTAGTATATCTATTAGCTAGTTAATTAGGATCCTATGATCCATTAAAAAATATAATTGACTTTCTTGATCAATTTCTTAATATCTGTGATCCTTTGGATTCCATATCTAGCTAGTAGTAGGTCTAGATTCATATTGATCTAGTTCGATTAGAACTTGAGTAATCAAATTAGGTCAAAATCATGTTAACCCAAGTTGCCAAATTAGAACTTCTTTCTAATTAACTCATAAATTAATCATTTTAATTTATGAGAACCTATAAGATATGATGGACGTTTAGTAATATATCATGCCTATCTGGAAGATGAAGAATTTGATAGAAATTATTAAAATATTCTTTAGTGGTAAATTACCATGCAATTCAATCATTTGATCATCCTTTATCCCGAACAAGCGATGGGTATGAAATTTTACCAAATCTTAATACTTTATTCATTCGAATCTCAATCCTATAATGAAGACTCGATCAATAAAAGATTAGAAAGTATTTTTAATTTTATCCTACTTTGATCAAAGACTTCCTGAGTCATTATATGATGAGATTACATAGGATAAATTCTTCTCTTACTAGAAGTAATCGATTTCTTGTTGACATACTTATAACCTTCATATATAATCCATCATATCTAAGAACATCCAATATATGACTTAGTCATGAATGAGTATGAACCAAAATATAGATTCATGTGTACAAGGTTTTATGGTAATCTCAGATCTAAGGATCACTTGCACAACTTCCATTTATAGAACCATCTTTTAATAAGTAAGACTCCATAAGATATTCTCATGGTGGATCAATTCAGTGAACTCATTCTCAAATGAGCACCCATATTCTTGTATCATTGTCTCCTCATATATAGTTATGAGACCCACTGAAAGGGTTAAGAAGTGCAGCCACAATGGAAGCAATCCAGGGGCGTGGACAACCATCTACCAGTGATCCGAGATGGATGCAGTAGGATACAGGTTTCCTGAAGGTCGGTGGATTTCAATTGATAGCAAAGAAAGGAAAGGAAGAAAATAGAAGTAGAATTCTTGGGAAAAAATGGGATTCCTCTGCTTGTATTCAGCCATCAAGAAGACCTACAAAACATCCACACACATATATATATATACCTAGGTCATATAAGACCTAGTCCCTAAAAAGCTCCCCAAGTTAGCACTATCAGGATTTTGAAATCCCGACATCCGAGTCGGCTCACCTCCTGTGAGTTGAGTCAATGCTGGTAAACATCCACTGGACGAGTCGACTCTCAAGCTACGAGTCGGCTCGTCCAGAACATTGTGCAACAGTTCGCAGACACGAGCCAAGTCTTTCCTGAGAGAGCCGACTCATGCGAGCTGACTCAATGCTAGTAAACATCCACTGGACGAGTCGACTCTCAGGCTACGAGTCGGCTCGTCCAGAATATTGTGAAACAGTCTGCAGACACGAGTCGACTCTTTCCTAAGAGAGCCGACTTGTCCAGAACACCACATAACAATTCCTTACAATGCCAACCATCGAGTCAACTTGAATACTAGACGAGTTGACTCTAATGTTCAGACTAACAAAAAATTAGCCAAACACCTAGGACTTGACTTGGACTCACTCCTAGTCCTAGATACATCATGTATGAACATGTCTAACCGACCAAGACCTAAACCTTGGCCCCCCTTGAGCCTTAGATGCACCACTTGAGACTCAACAATCTCCACCTTGGTGCTCCAAGACTTCAAACAACTACACCAGATTCCTCAAACCTATTAACCACATACATGAATGAAAACTTTTTCTTGGTAGAGCCTTTATAAGTGTATCAGCCTGGTTCTCCTTTGTATGAACCTTCACCAGTGCCACTTCTCCTTCCTCCACCAACTCTCGATCCTATGGTACCTCACATCTATATGCTTTGTGCATGCATGATAGACTAGGTTCTAAGTCAAATGTATGGCACTCTGGCTATCATTGTGCAGGACCACCACACACTATTTCATCCCCATTTCAGCAATTAGCCTCCTAAGCCATAGTGCTTCCTTTGTAGCCTTTATAATACCTATGTACTTAGCTTCTATTATAAAAAGAGCAGTGATAGGTTGAAGGATAGATCTCCAAGAAACTGGTCCACCATACATGCAGAAGAGATAACCTGTAGTAGACCTTCTTGTATCAAGATCACCTGCATAACTTGCATCCACATACCCTTCCAAAGGACCCGAACCTCCATATATCTCCCTAAGATTCATCTTTTGTCCTCCTAGATACCCACCAAATACCAGTCCATGTTTTTGAGTTCCTTGTAGATACCTTAAGATCCACTTTAATGCCTTCCAGTGTTCCTTCCAAGGATTAAACATGTACTTATTCACCTGGCTTACAGCATATGCTATGTTTGGCCTGCAACACACTATAGCGTAAATAACACTGCCCACTGCATTTGCATATGAAACTCTTTCTATGTACTCTCTCCTTATTTGTCTGGGGGCTTTGATTTTTAGAGAGAGAAATGTACCCTGGTAAAGGTGTCTCTACTGGTTTGGCCTTCTCCATCTCATACCTCTCAAGTATCTTCTTGATATAACCACCTTGTGACATGAAATATTCTCTTGTGTCTATTCCTGCAAATCTCCATTCCAAGGATTTTCTGTGATGGACCCAAATCTTTCATCTCAAATTTTATAGATAATGCTCTCTTCAACTCTTTCAAAGCCTTCATACTTCTACTAGCTAACAGCATGTCATCCACATACAGAAGTAGATACAGAGCATCGTTATTATCCACATCCTTCACATACACACAGTAATCATGTTCACACCTAATAAATCCAAGGCTTAAAAATAAAAGTATCAAATCTACGATACCACTATCGAGGTGACTGCTTCAGACTATATAGTGACCTCTGGAGTAGACATACTTTGTCCTCCGTCCAATCTTTATGAAGCCATTAGGTTGCTTCATGTAGATGTTCTCTTCTAAGCTTCCATGTAGGAAGGTTGCTTTTACATCCATCTATTCCAATTCCATATCATGTTCCGCCACTAAAGACAACAACACCCGGATTGAAGTATGGTGCACAACAGTAAAAAACACATCTATGTAGTCAACTCCTTCCCTCTGTGTGTATCCTTTTGCTACCAGCCTTACCTTGTATCTTACTCCACCTTACTCTGAAGGTACTATCTTCTTTATGAACACCCATTTGGAGCCAATTGCCCGAGCATCTTCAAGTAGATCCACCAGCTACCATGTTTTATTCATCCTTAGAAACTCCATCTCTTCTATCATGCCTTGCATCCATGATTCTCTATCAGGACTTTCCATGGCCTTCTTAGATGTTTCTAGATCTCCATTAATAGAGATGAGAGCATAAGAAATAGTCTCATCTATGATATACCACGCTGGCTTCTGGATTGTGCACAATGCCACTCCCCTTACAGTGTCCTGCAAGTCTGTCATGTGTGGCTCTTCCTGCACCTCTACATGTACAGCTGGCTTTTCTTGCTGATCCTTCACTACTAGAGAATATTTCCCTCCTAACTCCACCTCAATTGAAACACCCCTACTAGTAGAAGTAGAAGGCCTATCTCCCACCTGTAAAGGATGATCACTGCAATTCATCTTTGTAGCTGCACCTCCATCTGTACTCCTCGATCTCTCCAAGATATTCCTTTCATTAAAAATGACATCTCTACTGATTACTGTCATCTGAGATTGAGGATCCCGCAATAGATAACCTTTGACTCCTCGTGGATACCCGATGAAGATCATTTTCTTTGATTTTGGATTCAACTTGCTTCTCTCGGTTGCCTCCACATGTGCATAAGCAAGACAACCAAAAACTTTGAGGTGGCCAACTCCACTTTCTTCCCACTCCAAACTTCTTCTAGGAATCCTCCATTCAGTTTGTAGTGAGGGGACCTGTTAACAAGAAAACATGAAATGGTTATAGCATCACCCCAAAAAGTTACTGGGAGTGATGTTTGCAACCTTATACTCCTAGCCTTCTCCAACAGTGTTCGGTTCATTCTCTCCATGACACCATTTTGTTGAGGGATCATTCTTACTGTGTAATGGCATTTAATCCCATTCTCCTCATAGTAACTCCAGAACTCTTTACTTGAGTACTCCCCTCTATTGTCAAACTGAAGGCACTTCACCTGTCTTCCTGTCTCCTTTTCTACCTCAGCTCTTCAGGCCTTGAATCGAGCAAACACTTCTAATTTTTTCCTCATCAGATAAAGCCACACCTTCCCTAAGTAATCATCAATGAAGGTGACAAAATATTTTGCCCCACCTCTAGCTGATACTGGAGCTGGCCCCCATACATCGGAGTGCACCAAATCCAACACTCTATCACTTAGCTTGCTACTAACAGTAAATTTTACCTTATGCTGTTTACCAAAAATACATGGCTCACATAGGTTATCTCTATCCTTCTTCAGAACTGGAATGTTCACTCTTCTCCTTAATTCTATGAGCCCTCGGTCACTTAGGTGACCCATCTGATGTGCCACAGTTTATATACCAACTACTCCTCTTGTACCATTGCAAGCACCTCTGCACTATCATTTATCACAGAGCCTTCCATCTTGTACAGATTGTTACTCAGTCTTCTTCCTTTCATCACCACCAAAGTTTCCTTGGTAATTCTCAAACATCCACTACTAGATTGACAACTAAAAGCATAACCCTGCTTCTCCAAATAGCCCAAAGAAACCAAGTTCTTCTTTAATTCTGGTACATGTTTAACATTTGATAGAGTCCTTATCACTCCATCATACATCCTCACCCTGATAATGCCAACTCTAGCAATCGAACAAGGGTGATCATCACCAAGGCTTACACTACCTCCATCTGCCTATCATAGGTATCAAACCACTCCCGATATGAGATATAGTGATAAGAACATGCTAAATTCAATGTCCAAGTATTGTCCCAATCTATAGAACTATTTGAAGCTACCAGTATATCTTCACCACTACCTTCAGATGTATTGGCACCACTTATGCTGGCTTTCCCTTTCTCTGATTTTCATAGAGGACAATTTCTCTTCAGATGACTTGGCTGGTGACACTTGTAACACTTCCAACCCTTTTGATTGCTTCGAGACTGAGATCTGCCCTTTGAATTCCCCCTAACTCTTTCCTTGGGTCCCCCCTACCTTTCATTCACAACATGTACCTCTATGTTAGGATTTCTTTTGCAGATCTTCTCCCTTTGCTCATTTGACCTGAGCACTCTAACAACCTCTTCAAAGTTCAGGGTTTCCTTCTCATACACCAAGATTGTTATAAGGTAATCATATGATCCTGGGAGTGAACATAACAACAATAATGCTTGATCCTCCTCATCAATCTTCACATCTAGACTCATAACCTCAGAATATAACTGATTGGATCTTTGAATGTGAGCAATGAGGTCTCCTCCTTCAGGCATCCTCAGACTATATAGCTGCTTCTTCAACCATAGCTTGTTTGTCATATTCTTTCCCATTATGTATTTTCCAATCTTAGCCAAAGGCCCTTTGCCATGGTCTCTGTACATACCTCAGGCAAAACCTAATCCGCTAGACACATCCTGATGGTGCTGAAAGTAATCTCTTCTAGCTCTTCCCAATCTTCAACACTGATCTTTTTCGGTTTCTCTTTAACCAAGACCTTATAGATCTTCTGTTGAACCGGCAAATCTTTAATCCTTTGCTACCATAGAGTGAAGTTTTCTTTGCCATCATACTTCCCAAAATTCACCTTAAAACCACTTGATGCCATCACACACAATCAAGTAAATCACCCATCAAACAATTTCTGTAAATCAAAACCAGGAAAACCTTCCTTCCAATCTTTTCCTTTCACCCCTTCCACAAGAGAGAAACCCTCCACCTAACTCTAGAGATTACTGCAGAAGAAAAATAGGACAAAGATCAAATGAAACCTGGTATTGCAGAAATATGAAGTGCACAAATCTTCCTTTTTTTCCCATGCCAAAACCCTGCTCTGATACCAAATGAAAGGGTTAAGAAGTGCAGCCACAATGGTAGCAATCTAGAGGCGTGGACAACCCTCTGCCAACAATCCGAGATGGATGTGGTAGGATACAGGTTTCCCGAAGGTCGATGGATTTCGATTGATAGCAAAGAGAGGAAAGGAAGAAAATAGAAGTAGAATTCTTGGGAGAAAATGGAATTCCACTACTTGTATTCAGCCATCAAGAAGACCTACAAAACATCCACACATATACATAAATATACCGAGGTCATATAAGACCTAGTTCCCAAAAAACTCCCCAGGTTAGCACTATCAAGATTTTGAAATCCCGATAATTGAGTTGGCTCGCCTCCTGTGAGTCGACTCAATGCTGGTAAACATCCACTGGACGAGTCGACTCTCAGGCTACGAGTTGGCTCATCCAGAATATTATGCAATAGTTTGCATACACGAGTCAACTCTTTCTTGAGAGAGCCGACTCATTTAGAACACTGCCCAACAATTCCCTGCAATGCCAACCACTGAGTCGACTCGAATACCAGACGAGTCGACTCTAATGTTCAAACTAACAAAAAACTTAGCCTAACACCTAGGACTTTATCCGAACTCACTCCAGCCCTAGATACATCATGTATGAACATGACTAACTGACCAAGACCTAAACCTTGGCCCCCCTTAAGCCTTGGGTGCACCACCTAAGACTCAACACCAGCCACCCTCTCCATCGGGCATACATAGGATGTGCTAGTCTTATTGAATTCATCGATCTCCAACATGATGATCCTATAATTGAAAATATTTCTGACAAGGGTTTACAGGATTTTAAGTCTCACTAAACTCTTTATAACCCTAAATCTATTACCCTAATCTATAGGGTTCAAGATAATCTTAAGATAAAGATTATAGTATATGATAAAACATAAATGTCTCTTTATTAATAATTATCATACATGAGTCAAAAACATTTATAAAAAGTCCTTGTCACATTAAAATATGATTAGTTTGTATGGTACTATTCTTTCAACCTACCCCCTGTACGAGGAGGGCATGCAGTGCTTTCTTGTATCTTGACAAGGGCCATGTGTCAGGATCCAAGAAGTTTGTTTGATGTACTGAACCGATAGGTTAGATGGCCTGAAGTTAAGTTGGCAAATGAGGTGGCCCATATCTCAGCTAGCAAGTGAGGTGGTGAGCCATAGAGAGTCTATATAAGTTTTACCATTTCTGAATGCATCAAGACCATATAATTCCCCACTTTCCAACATGTAGTTAATGCTTGCAGCTCTACTTTTTTATTTGAAATTTTAAATGATGAAAATAATTTTTTAAAAAAAATTATGACATCCAAAAGTTATGAGGGAAAGACATTTCTGTCATTAAAATTTATAAAATAGGAAGTGATAATTTGCCCTGTAGGATGTTACAATGTGGCCACAAGATGTCATAATTTTTTAAGAAAGAAAAGGGATATTTTTGTCATTCAAAATTTTAAACAAAAAGACAGAGCTTGAGGGAATTAAATGCATGATTATAGCTTATCGACCTGGTTAGTCAAATTTTAATATCTCTCATCTCCGTTTTGCTAATGATTGTATCCTATTTGCTCGTACGACATTGAGGAATGCTATTATCATTTCTAAAATTTTATTGGAGTATTGTAGGATATCAGGTCAGAAAGTTAACTTGGAGAAATCAGCTATTAAGTTTAGTCATGAAGTTAATATACTAATAAGACAATGAATTAAGAATCAGTTACATATTCAAGAATCTAATAAAATTTAGAATTATTTAGGTGTTCCTATCTCAAGAAAAAGGCCGACCTCAATAGATTGTAATGGTCTAGTACAACAAGTTTTAAAATGATTGGATGGATGGTAGTGGAAGGCACTATCCATGATGGGTCAGGTCACCGTGCTTAAGTTAGTTTTGTTTGCCATTCTTATCTACTTATTATTGCATTGTATTATTCCTAAATGTGTTCTCTTGAAATTGGAAGGCTTGTGTAGATGTTTTTTATGGAGTTTATCAGCTTCCTCAAGGTGAGTTCATTTATTGGCTTGGGATTATGTTTGTTAGCTTCTTCAGTCAGGAGGATTGAGAGTCCGGTTTTTAGTTATTCAAAGTGATGCTTTGATGGCCAAACATGCCATAAGATTTATGTTATCTTAGGAGAGGATGTGGGTATCTTTTATGAGGGCAAAGTATAGTGAGTGGTCCTTTACATCTATCCCATTATATCCACAAAATAGCTTACCTCTTTGGAAAAAAATTATGCTCTTTTGCCCCATTAATTTTATCGAAGCTTCGATAGATTATAGATAATGGATCATCAATGTATGTGATCTGGGACCCTTGGATAGCCTTTACTCTAATTAAACCATGGCCCACATTGGTTGATACCAAGTCTTTGCAAAATCTTAAAGTGAGTGACCTTATATTGCTTGATATGAATGGTTGGAATACTTCAATGATCTACCAAAATTTTTCTGCAATTTTTGCTGAATGAATTTTGTCTATACCAATTCTGGGTAGTGATATATTTGATAGCCTGGGATGGGGTTCTTCGACTAGCTCATCAATTAGAGTGACAGACTTTTATAAATATTTTAGATCTGAGGCATCTTCAACTAGGAATATTGGATGGATTTGTAGGGTTGGAGTTCATATGAGAGTTGCCTTATTTCTATGGAAATTAGCTTGAAACTACCTCCTGTGTCAAAGCTTATTACATCAATGTGGATTACATATTCCTTGTCATAATGACCATTGTTAAGATTTGGAGGAATCAACTGCTCATGTTATCTTACATTGCAAATTAGTGATTCAAAACTTGCAACATGCCCACTTTCAAATGCCTTAACTTTTTCCACTCTTTCTTTGGATAATGTTATGCAAAACATCAAGGAGAAAGCAAGCAAAGATAATCAATGATCAGAGACAATCTTAATGTCATATATAGCATATTAAATTGGAAGGCAAGGAATTCTTGAATTTTTTAAAATACTATTTGGAATCCTAGTCTCCATATATTGCAAGCCTCTACTTCAGCAAAGGAAATTATTAACATTAATGCCATTAAAGACATCTTGATAGCTGGAGAAATCTATGGATCCATTTCTATAGTTTCTTCACCCTCTTAGAAGGTCTTTTTTACTTGGAAGTTACCACCCCCTAATTGTTTTAATAATTAATTTTGATGGCAGTGTATTGGATAGAGGTGAATTGGGAGGAGCTAGTTTTGTTATAAGAAGCTATATTGGTGCCTTTGTTGATGCTGGGAGTACTCAATTGGTGAAGACTATATACAGTGCCAATGATAGAACTTCATGCTGCTTGGAAGGGGATGTCATATGCATTGAGGGTTCTAAAGGCTACCCATATATTTATTGTAGGAGATTCATCAATAGTTATTCGATAGCTATCTAATTCTATACCTTTGAACATTGGACATCATCCAGTTCGATGGGATTGTTGGTGTATGAAAACAATCCTATAATTTTTCATTGCTAGACATATTTATCGAGAGGCTAATAATGTTGTAGATTGGATGGTAACATATATGGCCCATCATACGAGTTCAACACTATGGAAATCATTGTAAGATATTCTTGCTAAACTTTCTAATATTTATTTACTAATTCCCATAATAAATCTTACTTACCAAAAAAAGCAGTGGCAACATGGCCCAATTAGGTATAGTGGTACATTTTTTTCTCCATTGAGGTGGTATATAAATATATTCCTAGCTTTTAATTTCTAATTATTGGACTTATTATAAGCTTTAATGTGCCAATAAAAATACAAACGATTAGATTTGATGGTTATTGTTACCATCAAATCACCCTTCATTGGAGCCATGGTGGTGCTTGAGGATCTCCTGAACTTCTCCGGTAGGAAAAGGTGTTACTCCTGACATCTTTTAGGTAGAGACCTACAAGAACAATCCCTTGATCACTGGTAACTAGTGTGGGACCCTCCTCTACTCAAAATCAGTGAAAGAATGAGATGGGCTACAATAATCAGAGTTGAGAGCAATGGTGAGACTGAATCACCATGTAAGAGATAGAGATGTCAAAAATAGACCATCATCGAGGGTCCCTTCTTACCAATTTATAGAGCCACACAGGATAACTTAATGCTAATGGGAAGGTGGCCTCCGCTGATATTGATAATGAATTCCATTGGGATGTTGGGATTGTGTGCCATGGGATCTTTTATGTTGGTATCCTTCTATTAGGATAGTAGATTTTGTTGAGATCATGTCTGTCATGATCTTGTCTATTACGATTTTTGCTAGAATAACTATGATCAATTGCCATATCACTTATGTATCATGAACTCCAAGTACCAGGGTAGTTTGTCATTGCTAATGGAGGCCTTGACATCATATCTTGATGTGCCTGATTAGGACTATACTGGTAATTAGTTGGATCCAAGTAAGTACTTGGTGGATGCCTTTTTTAGCATGCCCAACTAGGAATACATTGGTAGTTAGTCAGGCTTGAGTAAGTACTTGGTGGATATGCATAGAGGGATGTCATGTCAGTTGGGCCTAGTCCTTTGTAGCTTCTCGATTTGGGATATTCTAGTTAGTCGATGTAGCGGTCATCTTATCATCTCCTTCATAGTTGGTGATACAGTTAGTGACCTAGTCAGTAGTCTAGCTAGTCCTTGAGGCCAAGTAAATAGTTTTCATAAAGTTGCCACTCTAGAGTCCAAAATATTGCCGAGTAACTCCGAACTTTATCATTTTTGGGTGAAGGGAGTAATCACCTCTTCAACCTTGAGGGTTAGACAGATCTTTTCATGTTCCTAGTATTTATTAGTTCCTTGAAAATCATCGCTAGTTATTTTATTATCCAGATCATGGGAAATAAGAGATTATTCTAAGCAATAACTCCCCGAATGGCTGACGATTCATTCGATCTTCTTTGATCGGTCGACAGGTGCCATGTGACCTAATAGCTACAACCTTTAAATGATTTACACAAATCCTGGCATTGAGAGTTAATCAACCGGTGGTGATTTAGAGGTGGCACGATGCTTCTCGACTTGGAGTAGACCACATGTTAGGATTTAAGGGCCTAGGTTGAATCAGGGTCTCGATCTCAGTCATTCAGTTGGCAATAAGAAGACTTCCCTACCATTATTATAGAGTTCGCTTCTTTGTAGAGTTGCAGAGAAAGAAAGCTTGAAAGCTCTAAACCTAGCCCCCGAAAGACCAATCTTAGCAGGTTAGTCCTTCTCTAGCCTTTTCGCTCTTCTTTTATGCTTCCTTGCTTTCCTACTTTTTTGTTAGGGTTCTCCTAGCAGAGCCATTCTTAGTGACTTCTACTTCTCTTTGAGTCCTTCTTGCTACTCATGAGCTGAGATTTTTCAACATTTTCTTTGTATTTTTGCCTTCTTTATTTGATCTTCTTTTTTACCTTCCTTTCCTAGTCGAGATGATTTCGTCTGAAGGTAAGAGCCACTCGATGAGTCATGTCTTCCAATTGCAAGATTCTTAGGAATCCTCTTAGGAGGAAGCAATTTTCTCGACCTCGAAGAGATTGGAACTTCTTCTTTTTTAGAGGCACTCCAGGCTGGTCAGTCGGCTAGTGTTGCCCAGCATAGCAACCTAAAAGTGGGGGTGAATTAGGTTTTTAAAAATCTGAACAAGTATGTGTTGAACTAATGTATTTGTATAACAATGTGAATATAGAGAATATAATCTAGATGCTATACTTTAAAGTATAAGCAGCAATGCAAGGGAATGAAATGAGAAGATAAAGCACATACACAAATACAAGAAGTTTATAGTGGTTTGGTGTACTCCAAGCACCTACTTCTACTCTCCAAGCTACCTCTTGGAAATTCCACTATAATCTACCAAAGATCACAGCCAACTTGTTTTCAAGGGCTCACAAGTCAAACCCACAGTTGGTTTTCCCACTTATGCTCACCAACAACCTTTCCCACAAGCCAACCCTAGGCTTATATTCCAATTCACGGCTTGGAAGGACCTAACCCCTAATTTCAATAGCCTTGAAACTAATTACAACAAATAAAACCAAAGGTACAAATTAAAGTACAAGAATAAAGCTCTTAAAAAAGCAAAAATAAAGTCAATGAAGCTTTTCTTGAATGCTTGAGTTGTCTTCTTCTTCTTGGAAGCTTTCAATGAACACTTTTGGATATTGATTTAAAGGCTCAACAGTAAGAATAAAGGTTTTTCACTTGGAATCTTCTTTTTAGCTCACTCTTATCTTTTCAATAGCTTTCTCAAAAGATAAGATTTGTCTCTTGTATCTCTTCTTATATTCAATGAGTTTGGTGAGTGTTAAATGCATGAAAAAACTCCAAAAAACTATTTGTGACTGTTGGAGTAAAGAAACTAGCCATTTTGGAATGTTTGAATAATTTTTGAACTTCTAAAAATATAGCCGTTACTGTTGTCAGAACTTGTGAGTCGACTTGTGAGTCGACACTTGGATCAACAGCAGGTGTAATGCTTGAAATTCATAGTTTTGCTTCATTTTCGGTCTCAAGCTGAGTCAACCTGTGAGTCAACACTTGAACTTGTGAGTCGATACTTGAGTTGACACTTGAGTCAGCACTTGGCAAAAAATCCAGGAATGACACTGTTCTGTAACTTTCTTATCTCAGGCCATGAGTCGATTTGTGAGTCGACACTTAGGTAACACTTGGGTTGACACTTCATTTGAGTCCAAAAATAATGTTCTGTCCATTTCTGTTTTCAGGTCTTGAGTCGATCTGTGAGTCGACCTGTGAGTCAACACTTAGGTCGATACTTGGGTCAACACTTGGCATGCCAATTGAGTTTCTGCATGCCAATCTTTAGAGGTATCAACACTCATCTTCATGAGTCGATACTTGGGTCGACACTTGATCTGTGCCAATTTCAAAATATGTGCCAAACTCCGAAACTCTAAAAAATTATCCAATATACTTCCAATTTCTTCTTCATAAAGACCAAAGTGATCAATTGCATGGCTTTCCAAGGTGAGAAGACTTCTACAACTTTGAAATTCATCTTGCATTAATGTTAATAACTTTGATACTTTTGTGTAGAAATTTGATGTACCTGTGACCTAGAATCCACAACTCCAATTGAAACATTAGTACAAAACATATACTCAACGTTTTGTTATTCATCAAAATCAAGGACCAAAGCCAACAATCTCCCCCTTTTTGATGATGACAAAACTTTGAGTATATAAGCATTTGAGTTCAAATTTGGCTATTATATTAATCTTTCAAGCAAGCATATTTTTAGAAGGCATTGTGAATTGAACAAATTCATCAAACAAACTTCACAATTATTATCATATCAAAGTTCATGAAAAAATTTAGATGAAGATGTATCAACTCTTTAGTTCATACAACAATATTTTCAAAGTTAGTGAGTCAAACAAAGTTGAGATTTTCTCCCCTATCTTAAGTACAATGTGAATTGTTGAAAATTTTGGATTGTTGCTTATATAATCTATCTTACTCCCCCTTTTTGTCATCATTAAAAATTAAAAAGACTTTTCCCCCTTAATTAGTGCTTTTGTCATACAAAATGTTAATAAGACAAAAAAGATGAGTAATAAAGGGAAACATAACTTTCATATATAGAAAGGTTTTAGTACAATAAGAAAATCTCATACATAAAAAAAAATACACTATGGAAAGTACAAGAAATACAAGCATAGCATCTGTGAGGCTACTCCTCATCAGATAAAAAATCTAAAACTACAGGTGCCATAATCCTAGATGCAGAAGGTCTAGGAGTCTTATGGGTCAAGCTTCTAGTCCTAAGAGATGGGCTAGAGCGATGAAAAATCCTGGAAGTCCTGGTGGCATGAGTCCCAAGAGTGTTTGCTGGAGTGAAGAAAGGGAAATCTATGGCATGCTGATCAGTTGAAGTAGGCTCTATAGCCTAAGTAGAAGCATCTACAGTACCAATTAGAGGCTGATCCCCATGAACTACATTGCCACCAACTACCGAAGCATCATCACCAGCACCACTATCATCACTATCATGCCCGAGATCCTCTGCATCATCATCATCAGCTAGCAAAGGAGGAGGAGGTGGAACTGAAGATCCTGATGCAGTTGGAGGTGGTAACAGGGATCTCAGAAGATCTTGAATCTTAGCAAACCCTACCTCCATAGTCTATTTGATAGAAGTGAGCTGCTCATTAGTATGTGCTCTCAGTCCATGCAGCTCAATCTGAAGTCTACTGGTCCTGAATGATACACTCAATATATCCTCTCAGATCGTAGTGATCTGCTCTCTCAGTCTCTCCTCGAATGTAGAATTTGTCGCTGAAGAATGTCAAGGAGCTGGAGTAGAAGGAGGTGTAACAAGCTTGGACTCTGATCCTGTAATAGGTGCTCGAATAGAAGTAGTCTGAGTAGCAGGTGCAAAAGGTCCAACCTCTGCTGCCCTAATCTCATCCTCCTTATCAGGCTCGTGGCCTGATTCTCTCCTAGTCCATCTTCCTCCAACCTTTTTGAATCCCATCCGGTGAATTGAATTCTCCCCATAGGTGTGTAGAATCTTTTTGGAGGCCTCGCCCTCCAAGGATATCCCATGCGCATGAAAGATACGGGTCAGTCCCATCTCATAAGGTAAACATAGCCTCCTCTAAGTGGTGCCTTACCTAGCCTCCTCTAGGTGGTGCCTTACCCATCTAATAAGTCATCAACACAGGAAGATTGATGGCAGTCCTTTGAGTCAGGGTCACCATCAAAACTAGCTCATGCTCTATAATAAAGTCAAAACAGCCCATCTTCGAAAGCAAGATGCGAGCAATGATGTGGTGTAGCAACCTCATCTCCATCAACAACTAACTGGCAGAAACAGTGGATATCCCTCTAATGTCGTCCCGCTTCAGGATACATCTGAAAGTGACATCTTTGTCTGAGACATAGCTAGCTTCCAGACCTCATAGGGGAATCTCCCAAATTTGACTGACTATCTCAGGAGTGACTAGAATCTATACTCTTCTGACCTGAGTAGTCCATGTAATACCATTAGTAGCCATACTACCATAGAACTCTCTCATCAAATAAGGATAGTACCGCTCCTGCATAGTGCAGAATGGGACCAAACCAGCAGCTCTCAGCAGATCTCCAATCACAAATCCCTCGGAGTCCCAGAAAGGTAGATCAATCCTCCTGCCACATGCAATAACCTTCCCTGCCATCCTTTCAGCTACCGGAAAAGCTGCGGAGGTGGTGCTCTAGATGCCACCTGAGCCTTGGCCTCACCACGCTGCTCAGCTGGATCCTGTCGAGCCTTAGATCTTCTTTCTCCCAAGCTAGCTTCTCCTCACTCGAAATGGGACCTTTTTTTATGGAAAGCAACTTATTTTCTCGGACCCATGGCCACCAAAATCACAAGGAACGGACGGGATTGATAGAGAGAAAGGGAATTTAGCCAAAAAAGGAAGGATAAAGAGATGAAAACACTGTTTGAGGATGATTGGAGATGTTTGGGGACCACTAGGGAGTGATAAGATTAAATAATGAATGGGAAAAATGGTTCGGTGATGTCCTAGATAAACAGGCCAATCGATCATGAGTTGACACTTGCGATTTGTTCAAGTGTCGACACTTCGATGAATCAACACTTGGACAAATTTCAAGTGTCGACACTTGGTTGAAAAATTCAGAGAAAATCAGGAAAAATCTCAATAAATTAGTAAAACTCAAGGGGATGTCTAGGGATTATACTAAGTGATATTTGAGAGAATTTAAAATATTTGAAATAATTCAATGAAGAATTATAAAGAGTTTCAATCAAAGGGGTCAATGATGCCTAATCTCTCATAATCATGCTGAACTTATCTTTACTAAGGGGCTTAGTGAAAATGTTTGCTAATTGTCTATCAGTACATACAAAATCAAGCATTACATCATCATTTTGCACATGGTCTCGTATGAAATGATGTCTTATTTCAATGTGTTTGCTTCTTGAGTGTTGAACTAGATTTTTAGTTAGATTGATTGCACTCGTGTTATCACATCTTATGGAAGTTTTATTTAACTTAATGTCAAAATTTTCAAGTTATTGTTTGATCCATAAGATTTGAGCACAACAACTTCCAGCTACTATATATTCGGCTTCTACCGTAGATAGAGCAACTGAATTTTGTTTCTTGCTAAACCATGAAATCAATTAACTCCAAGAAATTGAAAGGTTCCACTAGTGCTTTTCCTATCTAGTTTTCAACCAACAAAGCCAGCATCAAAAAAATAATTAATTATATTGATGAATTTCTAGAATACCATAGTCCAATATCTTTTGTGCCAGATAAATATTTAAGTATACATTTAACAGCCAATAAATGAGATTCTTTAGGAGCAAATTAATATCTATCACACATACATATGCTAAACATAATATCTGGCCTACTTGCAGTTAAGTACAATAATGAATCAATGATACCCCTATATAATTTTTGATCAACATTCTTACCTGATTCATCTTTGTCAAGTTTGCAAGAATGACTCATAGGTGTACCTAATGGCTTGGTTGTCTCCATCCCAAATTTCTTTAAGATTTCTTTTGTATATTTAACTTGGTTAATGAAGATTCCTTCTTTAATTTGCTTGATTTGGAGTCCAAGGAAGAAGTTTAGCTCTCCCATCATACTTATCTTGGACTCTCCTTGCATAAGCTGGGCAAACTCTTGACAAAGTATTTTATTAGTTACACCAAAAATGATATCATCAACATAAACTTATACTACTAAGAGATCATCAATTTTCTTTTTCAAAAATAATATAGTATCTACATTGCCTCTAAAAAAATTTTTTCAAGTAAAAATTTACTTAACCTATCATACCAAGCTCTTGGAGCTTGTTTTAACTATACAAAGCCTTGTAAAGTTTAAAAACATGGTTAGGATATGATTGGCTAGGATATGCATGATTTTCAAAACCAGGAGGCTATTCAACATACACTTCTTCTTCAATAAAATCATTTAAACATATACTTTTGACATCCATTTAAAATAATTTAAAATTCATAAAGCAAGCAAAAGCAAGAAATAATCTAATTTCTTCTAATCTAACAAACGGAGCAAAAGTTTCATCAAAATCAATACCCTCTTCTTGATTATAACCTTTTGCTACCAATCTAGCTTTATTTCTAGTTACTACTCTATTTTCATCAAGTTTATTTTTGAAAACTCATTTGGTTCCAATTATTGAAATATTAGAAGGTCTTTCAACCAAAGTCCAAACTTTGTTTCTTTTAAATTAAATTAATTCATCTTGCATGGCATTTATCCAATTAGCATCTTTTTTAGCTTCTTCAATTGATTTAGGTTCTACTTGTGATACAAATTCTAAATAATCAGATATATTTTTTAGTGAGGAATGAGTACTTATTTCTTTTGATGGATCACCAATTATAAGTTCTTTAGGATGTCCATGGGTATACCTCCATTCTTTAGGTAATGGCCTGGGTGTTGATGAAGCTCTAACTTCTTGTACTTGTTCTTCTTCATAGTTTTGATCACCTTCTTGGTCTTTGGAAGGTCCTTCATTGATGGTCATTTTTTCAATCTTTTGGATACATTTCATCATCAAGAGCATCTTCTTTTCTAGAAGACTTTTTGTTAGTTTCATCAAAAACAACATGAATGGACTATTCAAAAAGAAGTATTCTTCTGTTGAAGACCTTAAATACCTTGCTAGAAGTAGAGTATCTTATGAAGATACCCTCATCTGACTTGGCATCAAATTTACTTAGGTTAACTTTGCCATTGTTTAGAATGAAACAGCGGCATCCAAATACATGAAATATTTGATGGTTGGTTTTCTACCTTTCCAAATCTCATAAGGTATTTTCTTCAAAATCGATCGGATCAAAACATGATTTAAAATATAACATGCAATGTTATGGCTTCTACCCAAAAATATCTAAGTAAATCATTTTCAAAAGCATAGTTCATGCCATTTCTTCTAGTGTCCTATTCTTTCTTTCTACCATCCCATTTTGTTGAGGTATCCTAGGTGCAGAAAAGTTGTGATGAATTCCATTTTCATTAAAAAATATTTCAAAATCATGATTTTCAAACTCGGTTCCATTATCACTACATAAAGAAATAATTAAATACCTTTTTTATTTGAGACTTTCTTATGAAACTTGATGAATGCAGAAAATGGTTCATCTTTATGAGCTAAAAACATTATCTAGGTAAAATGTAAGAAATCATCTACAATTACTAGACCATACTTCTTGCCTTCCAAACTAGTTATTCTAGTTGGTCAAAAGAGATCCATATAAAGTAATTCTAAAGGTCAGATGTAGAGACTACTCCTTTTGGTTTGAAAGATGATTTTGTTTGTTTTCCAAGTTGACATGCACTACAAATCTTATCCTTTTCAAAAGTAAGTTTTGGAAAATCTTTTATAAGATTCCTTTTATTCAATTTGGAAAGCAAATGCATACTTGCATGCCCTAGTCTACGATGCTAAAAATAACTAGTTTCATTGATCTTGGCTTTCATTGCCATTAGATATTGACCATTTTGTATAAGTGGATCATCAAGATCAACCATGTAAATGTTCCCATGCCTATGACCAATGAACTTAATGTCATTGTCATCATGACTAGATACAATGTACATAGAAGATTCAAAAACCACTTTGAAACCTTTATCACAAAATTGGCTTATACTAAGCAAATTACGTTTTAAACCATCAACAAGTAGAACATTATCAACATAAGTAGAGGGGGTGATATGGACTTTATCGATACCGATAATTTTATCCTTTTCATTATTACCAAATATCACATTTTCACCATTTAGAGCCTTAAGAGATGTGAATTGCTTTACATCTCTGGTCATGTATCTTGAGCAACCGCTATTAAGGCACCACAATCTTCTTTTCTCCTTGGTTGCAAGACACACCTACAAAATCAAATCAGGTGGAGACTTTAGGTACCAGGTCATCTTGGATCCTTTAGGATTAGTTGATTGGTTCCTTTTGGAACCCAAACTTTTCTAATAATATTTAGCTTTCTTTTATCACACATGTAAGATTTATGTCCTAGCTTAGCATAAGAATGACGTGTAATGCTGGATGATGCAGGAAAATTTTTTTTTTGAAACACTTCTATTATTTTCGAGGTTTAAAACCTAAGCCTGCTTTGTTGAAAATCGCTCTTTGGCTATTCAAAAGCATGTTAAGTTTTTCTGAACTATAGGTAAATTTTTTAATAAATGGTTTCACTTTTTCAAGTTCTTCTTTGTATTTCTTATTTTCTTGCAAAAATTCTTTGTTTTGTTTGATAAGTTTCTCATTTGTTACAAAAACTTTGTCCTTCTTCAATGTATCTTTTTCTTTCAAAAGATCTTCCTTTTTATTTTTCAAAGAAGTAATTTTATCATTCAATTCCTTGTTTTCTTGAAGCAAGAAATCATTGTCTTCCAAAAACTTATTATTTGTTTTAGATAGCTCCAAGTTTTACTTTTTTAATTCTTTGTTTTTCATTTTAAGTTTTTGATACTCTATAACAAGTTCATCAAAGACTATGTAATTCTTCAAAAGTAAATTCACTTTCGAGTTCAGACCTTACCTGTTCTTCATTTGCCATGAAGCAGATGTTGGCTACCTCTTACTACTCTTCATCAGAGCTTGAGTCTTTATTCTCACTCCAAGTCATCATCATTGCTTTCTTTTTGAATTTCTTTTTGGCCTTCTTAAGAGTGGGGCAATCCATTTTATAATGACCCACCTTCTTATACTCAAAACATATTGGTTGCTCCCTTTCCTTATCTTTTTCCTTCTCCTTACAAGGCTCTCCTCTTTGTGGCTTCTTCTTGAAGTTGTGCTTTGATGCAGAACGAAAGCTCTGATACCAAAAATGATGCAGAACGAAAAACAAAGAAGCATATGCGGAAGTAAATTTAAGATTAATTTTTTTTTTTTTTTTTATTTCAGAAATTGGCTTTGACTCAAAGTAAAGCTAAACTAAGTTGAAGGAAACTAGGTAAGGATTGAAAGCATAATTTAGAAGAAACTAAATTATCAGAGTAGTTCAGAAGTAACGGATCGCTGGGGGTTGAGAAACTCCCAGACCTAGGGTTTCGCTCTGAACTTTCAACAGGACAAAAATAAAGAGAAGAGATGGTTTACCAACCAGACAGTGATCTTCTCAGAATTTGGGTGGAAGAACTCTCTCGAGCAGATTGTTGGATCCTCGGATTCGGCTATCTTCGCAATGGATCCTCCAATACTGATCTTGTGGTTTGGTCGGCTTCTCCTGGACTCAAGATCTGGGAAGAAGAAAAACAAGTGAGGGATTCAGAGACTCAGGGAAGGATTTACCAGTTCGAAGAACTTGAAGGCTGATGTCGCTGAGATCCGGATTCTCTTGAAGGCTGATTCGATTCCCTCTGGAAAGAGCTTTGGATCTGAAGTATCCGGACTGTAGCTGGATGCTGGTGGTCAGCCTGGACTTGGGGAGAGAGGCCGAGGGAGGTGGGATAGGCTAGGGTTTGGTGGATTGAAGTGGATGATGGGCGGCTAGGGTTTTGGAGTAGAAGTGGCTAACCTAGGGTTTATGGTTTGGAGATCTCACACCTCCTCAAGGTTCCTGGGGAACCCGGATTTACTCCCTCACGGAGCTCAACACCTGGATGCAAGTGCGGAAGAGAGAAAACACAGAGTTTGCTCACAAAAAAAAAGTTGGTTTCATTCATCTGATTCCTTTAAACTTACAAGAAGGGTTTAATTTATAGGGCTTTACAAGGGAGTAGGGTTTTACATCTTCCCATGTGGGACTAAAGGAGGGGATCTACAAATCAGGATAATCCATACACATATGGTCGGCCAAGGTACCAAAAAATTTGATTTGGGTTATAAAAGGCAGGTAGATGGCGCCTCCTTGCTTGGGTCTTCAAGAGAGGATTTCTTTCCTTCCATGGATCAACTTTTTTGGACTCCTTTTCTTCCTCCCTAAGTCAAGGCCCTTCCCATCTTTGTTTTGGACATTTTTGGCAGGTAGTGGGGGTGTCTCCTAGTATCTCTCCATGAATCAAGGATTTTCCCTTCATGGTTTGGCTCTTTTGGACACCTCCTAGTCTTGCTCCACAAGTTTAGGCTTCTTCCTTTCATGGCTTTGGCACTTTAGGAAACTTTTGGGTGCCTCCTTGATTTTCTCCCCAAGACATGCTCTCTTCCCTTTTATAACTTGGGTTTTTATGGAACATTGTGGGGCACCTCCTTGATCCTCTCTTCAAGAAAAACTCTTGCCATCCTGGCTTGGGTTTATCTGGAAAGAAGTTGGCTCCTCCTTGGATTGAGGTATCTTGATGGATTTCTCCCCCAAGTGGCGCATGAAAGAAGGGACCTGCTTTCTTGTGGTGTGGGGACCAAGGCACACTGGATGGAGATGTGGCACCTCCTGGACTCTGGCATGTGGTTGGGAGTGTGGCGCCCACTTGCTTGGTCCTGGGAGAAAATGTGGCACCTTGGAGAAGACCTAGACCACTACTAGGACTTGTATTGAGTCAACATGACTCAACAAAATTTAAATTATAGGGAAATACAGACTCAAACTAAAATTGAGTTGACCAAGTCAACCCTTATTACAAAACCAGAAAACCCTAATTCTTCGGGCAATGTCAATCAAAGATCCAGATGGAGCCCTGAAGTCTTCTTCTGAGTCTGGTGCCCGCACCAATTCTCCCGGGGTGGGAGGAACTCGACCCTGTCGTGTATGGATCAAGCTGGCTCTGGTATCTCTCCAAGAGGTCTGGGTCCAATTCTTATAATTCTTCTCGGGAGATCCAAGAGTTATCAGAATCTGGCCTTCCTTGCCAGCAGACCAGGTATCTTTGGTATCCTCGATTACGAGTAGAGATAACCTGATCATCCAGGATCTTTTCAATCTGCTCTTTCCTCACAGGCCAGTTTGTTGGTGGACACACAGGGTTGGGTTCACTCTCAAGAGCAAGATTAGGCTCAAAAAGGCTCACTGGGAATCACAGCTGGCTCTCTATACTCTACTAGGTCTGTAATGTTGAAAGTGGAGCTAATGCCTAGTTCTGAAGGCAACTCGAGCACATAGGCATTGGACCCTACTCTCTTCACCACTCTAAATGGTCCAGCTCCTCTAGCATGTAACTTTCTAACAGTTCCAGGAGGAAACCGTTCAGGCCTTAACCTAATCATTACATAGTCTCCCTCAACAAAAGTTTTGACTCGCCTTTGAGAATCAGCCAACTTCTTATAAGTTTCATTACTTAAATTTATTTTGGCATGAATTTCTTTATGCAAGTCCTTTACATGCTATGCAAGTGCATCAAGAGACTTGTGTGTGTGGACTAATAGTGAAATCAGATCAAGTGGTGTGTGAGGCTTGTATCCATGAACAATTTCAAAGGGACTCTAGCCTATAGACCTATTGATCGAAACATTATATGCAAATTTAGTCCTGGACAAAATACAAATCCCAATTCCTGGTGCTCTCAATCAAACCAAAATCAGAGCCAAAGCCTAGTAAAGGGTCAAGAAAAACTAAACTAGACTGACGACGCATTCCTAAAGAATGGACTTTATTCCAAAGGAACCCTAGGTCTAAACCTAACAAACTAAGGCTCTCTAGGTTTGACCTTGGGTCAGAGGAGGGCATGCAGAGCATGAAAACTTATTATGGATGCCTAGTAGGTGCCATAAGGTCTTCCAGAAGTAGGTGGCAAACCTAATAGGTTCTAAGGAGTCTTGCAACCTAGAGATCTCAGTAAAGAGTAATCCCATAGCTCTAGAAACATGAGAAGATTCAGGGAAGGGTAGGAAATAAGAATCAGAGTTTTGAGGTGGCTTATCAGAAACAAGAAACAAACCTTGGTTATTCAGGATGACCTTAAAATGAGGACATTGTTCTATAGGTGCACTCATCCAAACCTCATGATTTGCTCTAGGAGGGTCTACAATTGCAAGTTCTAGGGTAGGCTGGGTGCTCCTAGAAGGTGGAAGGTTATCAGGAAGGTCTTTGGAATGTTTATCTAAAAGGTCCTCTAAGCTACTATCTTTTTCTTGTTCTTGGACCTTCTCAATGGGCAATTCTTGTGAACCCCTTCCTTCTTCACACTTCTCTACCAGATTTGACTCAGGGGTGTCTTCTTTGGATTCCTCAATGAGTTCAGAGGTATTCTCACTTAAACTCTCATTGGGTGCAATTTCCTCTTCCTGAACTTTCTCAAAAGGGTCTTCTCTTAGGGTTAGCTCCTGAATTCCTTGAGTGGCAGGGGTCCCCTCAATAACCCCATCAAGTAGGAGTTGGTTAATTGAATTATCGGGAGAGATATCCTCAAATTCTTCTTCTTCACATTCATCTATCAAACTTATGTCAGGCTCATATATTTCTTCCTTAATCTCACTGAAAGGTTCTAATCTATTCTCCTTTGATTCCTCTTTAAGTACGACTCTGGTCAGGTCAACTAATTTTGGGATGGCCATGCCCAACTCCGTCTCAGTGTTATCCTTCTGGTCAAGAGGTGACACAAGTGGGAATTGACAAACAAAAGTCTGGTTCACTACGGGTGTCGGATCAATCGGAACTTGACTCAAGTTGGTAGAGGTTGGCTTTAAGTCCAAAGTACTTGATTGGTTATATCTTAAAGACCACTCATAGTCTTGGGCTTCTTGGTAGGCTCGGTCTAACTTATTGGTCTTTTCAAGGCATAGCTTCCTATAAATGTCTGGGTGTAACCCAACCCTAAACCTCGATGTGATCTGAGCTTCGGTCTCAATGGTATTGCATTTCATGTCATACCACTAGAAGTCCTCGATATATTTAGACACAGGCCTATTACCTTGTCGCAATTGGTACCATTGGTCTAAAAGTCTTTTCTCATAGGATCTACCTAGGTACCTATCTCTCAACTTACTTTTCATATCTCTCCAAGTATATATTTCCTCTTTTCTTTGATAACACTCATGCTCAATAGCATACCAATGCGACCTAGCATGTTTGGTGAACTTGGTTTTGGCCAACCTAATTTGTCCTAATTTCGATATGTTAGTGCACTCAAAATACCGATCCATTTGTTCTTCCCACTTAATATATGTCTCTTGTCTTCCATCAAAAGTGGGTGCATAAGGTTCGGTGTTCCTAACAGGTCCCTTTTTTGAGTCGACCAAGTATGGATATAGGCTCCTAGGGTTATGCTCGGGATCACGATATAAGGTCCTCCTAGGCTCCTGGCATGGGTGAGGTTGGGGCCTATTAAATTTTGGATCAGGGATCCAATTTTGATGTCTACGTTTCTCAAGTCCCTGGGCTCGGTCTCTAAACTGGGCAAAACCCTCATTCATATCCTGACTCAATTTGGTCATACTTTCGGTAAGAGTTCTAATCATAGCCTCTAAATCAGGTTGGGTTTGACCAGGTTGGTAGGGTACTTCATTCCGGGTGGACATGATGATGCAAGCAAGCACACCAAATGAGACTCGACTGAAACGACTATGGGCTAACTAGACCTAGAGCCCAAACTAGATGCCCAATCAGAGTGGCAAGCTAGCCTGTAGTAACTCGGGACTCAGCCAGGCAGGTGTAAGGGGAGTGTTAGGTCCCTAATTGCCAATCCTAGACACCAATCAGAGATTGGCCAGGTAGGCGGACCAGCACACAAGCCCTTCGGGATGGAATCCCTGAACCACCATTCTAGACACTGAGTACAAAGCACACATAGAGTAACTAGACAAACTGACTCAACACTAGCCTTGACCCGACTTGTTGATGTCCCTATCCCACTAGGGCAAATTAGGTCTAATTAATTTTAAGATTAAAGGCTTAGGTTCGAATGAGTGGGTGGTGGTTTTGGGCTAAGGAGAGGTTATCAACTCCTCCCCTTATCTTAGATGTTCAAATGCCCTTAAGATGAATTAAGTGTTGAACATTCAAAAATAATTGAATTGCAGAAACACAAAAATAGAGTTACAGTAATTTAATTCTCAGAAATCTCACAGAAACCAATAAATCACAGGAAAATTACGTAAAATAGCTTCAATTATACTGGTTTCAGAAAAATAAAAATCACCAAATTTGGAGTTATCTACAGTGAAAAATAATTCCTACAACAGGGCAGTTATGGGCTGAAAATAGAGTACTTCCCCGTTTACAATTCCTGCTACGAAGTTGTAACCCAACGGATTCCCTACACGCCCTAGGAACACCCCGTGGAATGGGAAGAGGAGGTTTGCACCTCGCTTCGTTCCTAGGACCGGACGTCCTGGGGAGTCTACTTCGAGCAGACAAAGTAAAAAGAGAGAGACTCAAACAAGCAATCAAACAGAAACCCTAGACAGGGCTCTGATACCAAAATTGATGCAGAACGAAAGCTCTGATACCAAAAATGATGCAGAACGAAAAACAAAGAAGCGTATGTGGAAGTAAATTTAAGATTAATTCTTTTTTTTTTTTTAATTTCAGAAATTGGCTTTGACTCAAAGTAAAGCTAAACTAAGTTGAAGGAAACTACGTAAGGATTGAAAGCACAATTTAGAAGAAACTAAATTATCAGAGTAGTTCAGAAGTAACGGATCGCTGGGGGTTGAGAAACTCCCAGACCTAGGGTTTCGCTCTGAACTTTCAACAGGACAAAAATAAAGAGAAGAGATGGTTTACCAACCAGACAGTGATCTTCTCAGAATTTGGGTGGAAGAACTCTCTCGAGAGATTGTTGGATCCTCGGATTCGGCTATCTTCGCAATGGATCCTCCAATACTGATCTTGTGGTTTGGTCGGCTTCTCTGGACTCAAGATCTGGGAAGAGAAAAACAAGTGAGGGATTCAGAGACTCAGGGAAGGATTTACCAGTTCGAAGAACTTGAAGGCTGATGTCGCTGAGATCCGGATTCTCTTGAAGGGCTGATTCGATTCCCTCTGGAAAGAGCTTTGGATCTGAAGTATCCGGACTGTAGCTGGATGCTGGTGGTCAGCCTGGACTTGGGGAGAGAGGCGAGGGAGGTGGGATAGGCTAGGGTTTGGTGGATTGAAGTGGATGATGGGCGGCTAGGGTTTTGGGAGTAGAAGTGGCTAACCTAGGGTTTATGGTTTGGAGATCTCACACCTCCTCAAGGTTCCTGGGGAACCGGATTACTCCCTCACGGAGCTCAACACCTGGATGCAAGTGCGGAAGAGAGAAAACACAGAGTTTGCTCACAAAAAAAAAAGTTGGTTTCATTCATCTGATTCTTTAAACTTACAAGAAGGTTTAATTTTAGGGCTTTACAAGGGAGTAGGGTTACATCTTCCCATGTGGGACTAAAGGAGGGGATCTACAAATCAGGATAATCCATACACATATGGTCGGCCAAGGTACCAAAAAAAATTTGATTTGGGTTATAAAGGCAGGTAGATGGCGCCTCCTTGCTTGGGTCTTCAAGAGAGGATTCTTTCCTTCCATGGATCAACTTTTTTGGACTTCCTTTCTTCTCCCTAAGTCAAGGCCCTTCCATCTTTGTTTTGGACATTTTTGGCAGGTAGTCGGGGTGTCTCCTAGTATCTCTCCATGATCAAGGATTTTCCCTTCGTGGTTCGGCTCTTTTGGACACCTCCTAGTCTTGCTCCACAAGTTTAGGCTTCTTCCTTCATGGCTTTGGCACTTTAGGAAACTTTTGGGTGCCTCCGTCTTTTTCCCCAAGACATGCTCTCTTCCCTTTTATAACTTGGGTTTTTATGGAACATTGTGGGGCACCTCCTTGATCCTCTCTTCAAGAAAAACTCTTGCCATCCTGGCTTGGGTTATCTGGAAAGAAGTTGGCTCCTCCTTGGATTGAGGTATCTTGATGGATTTCTCCCCCAAGTGGTGCATGAAAGAAGGGACTGCTTTCTTGTGGTGTGGGGACCAAGGCACATGGATGGAGATGTGGCGCCTCCTGGACTCTGGCGTGTGGGGGAGTGTGGCACCCACTTGCTTGGTCCTGGGAGAAAATGTGGCACCTTGGAGAAGACCTAGACCACTCCTAGGACTTGTATTGAGTCAACATGACTCAACAAATTTAAATTGTAGGGAAATACAGACTCAAACTAAAATTGAGTTGACCAAGTCAACCCTTATTACAAACCAGAAAATCCTAATTCTTCGGGCAATGTCAATCAGAGATCCAGATGGAGCCCTGAAGTCTTCTTCTGAGTCTGGTGCCCGCACCATACTTTTCTTCCTTATGAATCTTTTAAACCTCTAGAGAGAAGAGCCATTTCATCTTCCTCATCGGAGTCATCACTAGAAGCCTCCTTGTTTGTGGACTTGAATGCAATATTCTTCTTTTTCTTGTCATCGTCCATCACTTTCTACTTTAGAGACAGCTTGTATGTCATAAGTGATCCCAAAAGCTGCTCAAGAAAAAGAGTGTTGATATCCTTGGCTTCTCAATAGCGGTCACTTTCGGATCCCATGATGATAGAAGAGACCTGAGGATTTCGTTGACAAGTTCAGCATTAGATAAAACCTTTCCTAAACTCCTCATACCATTAACAATGTTAGTAAATCTAGTGTACATTTCACTAATTGATTCATTTGGTTCCATCCTAAACATCTCATAAGTATGGATGAGCATGTTCACTTTGGTAGTCTTCACTTGATATGTACCCTCTTGAGTAACTTCAAGTATGTCCTAGATTTTCTTGGTGGAGGAATAATTAGATATTCTATTAAATTCACTAGGGTCTAATGCACAAAATACAAAATCATAGCCTTTGCATTAAGCTCAGCTTTCTTAATGTCATTCTCATCCCAATCTTCTTATAATTTGGGAATGGGAATGCCATTAATCAAATAGTAGGCTGATGAGGATCTTTAACTATGGTCTTCCAAATATTATAATCTATGGCTTGAATGTAGATGTGCATGCGTATCTTCTAGTACATGTAATTTTTGCCATTAAAAAGTGGGGGACGTTTAAGGCTTGACCTCAATAATACCAACACTAATTTGGGCTACCATTAGATCTTTGACTTAAGATCGTTAGACCTATACACTGAGTACCAAGCTCTGATACCATTTGTTGCCCAGCATAGCAATCCAGAGGGGGATGAATTGGGTTTTTTAAAATTTGAATAAGTATGTGCTGAACTAATATGTTTGTGTAACAATATGAATATGGAGAATATAATCTAGATGCTGTGCTTTAAAGTATAAGCAGCAATGTAAGGGAATGAAATGAGAAGATAAAAACATACATACAAACACAAGAAGTTTATAGTGGTTGGTGCACTCCAAGTACCTACATCCACTCCCCAAGCTACCTCTTGAGAATTTTACTATAATCTACCAAAGATTATAGCCAACTTATTTTCAAGGGCTCATAAGTCAAACCCATGGTTGGCTTTCTCACTTAGGCTTACCAACAACCTTTTCCACAAGCCAACCTAGGCTTGTATTCCAATTCATGACTTGGAAGGGCCTAAACCCTAGTTTCAATAGTCTTAAAACTAGTTACAACAAATAAAACAAAAGGTACAGATTAGAGCACAAGAGTAAAGCTCTCAAAAGAGCAAAAATAAGTTGATGAAGCTCTTCTTGAATACTTGAGTTATCTTCTTCTTGTTGGAAGCTTTTAATGAGACACTTTTGGATATTGATTTAAAGGCTCAACAGCAAGAATAAAGGCTTTTCACTTGAATATTCTTTTTAGCTCACTCTTATCTTTTCAATAGCTTTCTCAAAAGATAAGATTTGTCTCCTGTGTCTATTCTTGTATTCAATGAGTTTGGGAGTGTTAAATACATAAAAAACTCAAAAAATTATTTGTGACAATTGGAGTAGAGAAACTAGCCATTTTGAATTGTTTGAAATAATTCTGAACTTATGAAAATATAGTCGTTACTGTTGTCAGAACCTATGAGTCGACACTTGGGTCGACACTTGGATCAACACCAGGTATAATGCTTGAAATTCATAGTTCTGCTTCATTTCTGGTCTCAGGCTATGAGTCAACATGTGAGTCGACACTTGAACTTGTGAGTCAACACTTGAGTCGATACTTGAATCAGCACTTGGCAAAAAATCCAAGAATGACACTATTCTATAACTTTTTATCTCGGGCCATGAGTCAATCTGTGAGTCGACCTGTGTATCGATACTTAGGTCACACTTGGGTCGACACTTCATTTATGTCCAAAAATATTCTGTCCATTTCTATTCTCCGGCATTGAGTCAATCTGTGAGTTGACACTTAGGTCAACACTTGGGCTAACACTTTGCTTGCCGGCTAAGTTTTTGCATACCAGTCTTTAGAGGTGTCGATACTTGCCTTCATGAGTTGACACTTGAGTCAACACTTGGGTGACACTTAATTTGTGACAATTCCAAAATATGTGCCAAACTCCAAACTCTAAAAAATTATCCAATATACTTCTAGTTTCTTCTTCATAAAGATCAAAGTGATCAATTTCATGGCTTTTCAAGGTGAGAAGACTTCTAAAACTTTGAAATTCATCTTGTATTAATGTCAATAACTTTGATGCTTTTGTGTAGAGAATTTGATGTACCTGTGAGTTAGAATTCACTACTCCAATTGAAACATTAGTACAAAATATATACTCAATATTTGTTATTCATCAAAATCAAGAGCCAAATCCAAAAACTAGTTCGAGAGCTCCCATCCCCTTTGGTTCGGCAACCACTGTCTCGATGATAATCAGTACTGATATTCTTTGACTTAGGAATAATATTGATTCTTGAGTCAATTCCAAGTCTTTGCTCATGGATCGAATGATCGAGTGATGTTGGATTTTATGGGAAGGATTGCCTTGTATGAAGAGTTTCTTTATGCAAATCTCAAACTGCCCTTTTATCCCTTTGTTCAAAATAGTTTAAATTTATACTGAGTTGCTCCCAATTCTTTTCGCATCATTTGCTCATTTGTTATTTTATGCAATATACTCAGGACCAAGCCTAGGGTCTCGCTATTTAGAGCACTATTCACTCTAAAATGTATCCCATGGTGAATGGCTGGTGGTGTATTGGCTCTCATTAGGGATGCACTTTTCTTGCTAGTTTGCCTTTTTCCGTCTACAATTGGAAGAGTTGGTTTTTCTTTGTTTCTTCCAACTAACATTAGGGAGTCAATTGGGTTCATGGTGAGCCTAATCAATCCCTGAACAATAATGACAAAGTCTTTGCTGTTGATGAGGAGGACTTCAATAGACTACTTAACAAGGAGCTCTCTATAGTGAGATCTACTATTAAGTATAATCTATTTGATGCTGAACTTAGAGCAGTCAACTCTTTGGATAGGTTTGCCTAGAACTTCTCTTTCTTATCTTTAAATTGGCTAAGTTTTTTATTCAATTGTTTTGAAGGGATGAAGTGTCTTTGGATGCATTGAAGGGTGCCACTCAAAAGAGGGTGGCCACAGAAAGGGGTGCATTGAGGCCAAAAAAGGCTATGGCAAAGAGGCCCCATGTGGGTCCATCTCTAGAGGGCCCATCGGTGTCAGCAAGGGTCCCTGTTCCATGCCTGAGGGAGGCTCCTACCATTGACAATGAGGACATTGTAGTCCTCTCAACTTCACCATCTCCTTTAGTTCCTGCACCTTCCATACTAACACCACTACCACCAACTCTATGTTCAGGTAGTGCTAAGATGTCCAAGCTCTTCAGCTTGAAGCAGAGGCCGACACCTCCCAAGGGAAAGCTCCAGCGAACCCCTTAGGATCTGAAGAGGCTCCATATGGCGACGAGAAGTATGTTGTGATAGAGGCACAAGTAAGGATGGGTGCCCTTGTGATTGCCAATAAAAAAACTAGTTAGAAGCTAGTTAAAATGGTTCACCTCCCTCAAGATTGGGAGGAGTTGGAGTCTAAGTCATTGGATGAGATCTTCACCTTTTTCTTTCCTGCCCTTGTCAATATAGGTATCCTTCATTCTTTACTTTACCGAGTACCTTAATTTTTGAGTAGCTAACTTGTACTTTATTTTATAATTTGCTCATGACATCTCCATCATCCAGGAGGGGTTCAATGGATTTGCCAAACTAAGCCAGTCCCTGAAGGACAAGATGGAGACTTCTGAGGTGCTAGCTGAGGTCTTCAAGGAGCTGAGGAAGGTGAGCAAGGCCCAAGAGGCCAAGCTTAAATTAGAGCTACAAGCCTCCAAGGGTTCTACTTTGAATCTAGAAACTTGAGTAATAAAGTAATGAAATAATTGCCAAGGAACGAGGACAAGACTGGTTGACATCGAGTCAAAGGTGATAGTCGTGGAAGCTTAACTTCAAGCATCTGAATCTAGGGTTACAATGGCCGATGCCAAAGTCTGGGTCATCGAGGATAGGCGAACTCCATCGGTGCCTGAGCAATCAAGGAGTTTTGAGGGTCCAAAGCCTTTAAGGAGGTTGCTAAGGGCTCCTTGGACACCTACAAACTCAGCTTTGATGAATGCAAGAATAAAGTCGCTCAGCCCTTCCTAAGGCTAGACTTGAGCAGCATTGTCGATCTTGAGCCCAAAAAGGAAGAGGAATAAGGAGAGGAAGGAGAGAAAGCCACTGAGAGAGCCGAGACCAAGGCTAAACTAGTTGGTGTCAAAGAAGCTGTACAGAGGTGACCACTGGGGTAGAGGTCATCAAAGCAATCATCAAGGCTTCTGAGGTGGATCCAGCTCTGATCCCTGAGAAAATAGTTATGGGTCATGGGGAGTAAACTTGTATTTTTTCCTCTCTTTTGGTTGTATTTTGCTTTCTTTAGGCTTGGCCCTTTATCATGTACTAACCTTTTATTAATGAAACATGTTTTCTTCACTTTCTCCTTCTTATGGTGAATGTTATCAATTGCGAAGCTTGACAAGTAGTTTAGTCAGTACGGTCCAAACAAGTAGGATAGCTTCTAGGCTTAGTTGCCGAGTCCTTAGTTAGGTAATGCCTTTATCCAAATAGGTAATTATGCTAGCTTTGACTGTGGCATAGATTCATGATTAGGCAAGTAATCTAGCTAGAGAAAGAACTTTGGTCGAGTGACCTTTCCTGTCGATCTTTGGCCGAGTGAGATTTCCCCTCGAACTTAGTCAGTAAGGTATTTGTTAGCCATAGAATATCAGATTCCTTATAACAATACTTGCATTTTTTGAACTATGGGAAGTTGATTATTTTTTAAACTCAACTGTAAAAAGTTAGTTGTTGATTGAAACCAGACTGTAGAAAGTTAGTTATTGCTTGTGTATATCAACATTTTCTTTGAGCGACATAGTATTAATTGATTGCCAAGGACTTTGTAACTGGGTATCTTTTGATCACCACTATAGACTAGTCTAGCATGAGTTAATTAGCTTGGTAGCATTTTTCTTAGTCAATCAATTGTTAAGTAGCTGAAGAGAAGAGATGAAGGGGTAGAAATGCAACCATCTTCATAGTCAACCAGGTGTTAAGCATTTGAATAGCTTGGAGAGCCCATTGATGGAGATAGAGGTATAGATATGCTGCAATCTTTATAGTTGGCTAGGTGTTAAGTGGTTAGGGAGCTTGGGGAGCCCATTGATGCAAATGGAGGTATGAAAATGCAGTTATCTTCATAGTCGGCTAGGTGTTACATGGCCGGAGAGCTCAGGGAGCCTATTGGTAGAGATGGAGATATAAAAATAGCCATCTTCATAGTCAGCCAAGTGTTAAGTAGCTGGAGAGCTTGGGGAGCCCATCATGATGATGGAGATGTGGAAACACAACCATCTTTGTAGTTGACTAGGTGTTAAGCAACCAGAGAGCTTGGGAAGCCCATTGATGGAGATGGAGGTGTGGAAATATAGCCATCTTCATAGTTGGCTGGGTGTTGAGCTACTAGAGGGCTTAATAGACTTCATTAGGCCAAATGGTGGATGGCTAAATTAAACATCAAGATTAGACCTTTAGGAACATTGCTAGAGGGGATTTTATTGTATTACTGAGTTAGTGTTGATACATCATTGGTAATATATGCTAAGATTCTTGGTTTCCAAATATGAGGGGTTGATATTCTATCGAGGTCTTTGATCCTATAAGCTTCTCTTGAAGGGTTTCAACTACTCGGTAAGGTCCTTTCTAGTTTAGAGATATCTTTCTTTGCTTAGTGGAACTTGAGACTTCTTGATATGCCACGATGTTGTCATTAAGACACAGTGGCTATCAGTTTAATTAACTACTTTCTAAATTAAATTAAGAATACATAGAAAGGGTAAGTTGGGTTGAATCTATGGAGAAGGCAGTGCTTACAAAATTTTGAAATCTTTGATTTTTTTAAAATAAAAAAATATTTTAAGGTCAAAAAATTAAAAATTAAAAATGCAGAAGAAAATAAAAACTTGGTTCATTCAATCTGCTAATCAAATCTTAGCATCTACTTACAATAAAATTAAAATAGGAATTTAAAATATATAAAAATACATATTACATTAATTAAAAAGAGAATTATGTTACAAGAAAGAAAAGGATAATTTAAAAACTAAGAAAAAACTTTTAAAAAATAATAACAAAGACTAGAAGTAGATCGGCACAGCCTGGTCAGGAAGATGGTCGACAAACTCCCTTCTTCCTTCATACTCCTTAGAGCAAATTGGGCTTCCTCTACTTCTCCTCCTTGATCTTGATCTGGAGATCAGTGTAGGCGAAAAGATTGCATAGAAGACAACTTCTCTAAGAAACCTTACTCTTAGAGGCCAATCCACAGTCCAAAGCTAGACCTCCTATCCTATATCTGAAGGTGAAAAGACACCAACACCATGCATACAATATGCAAAAGAAAGGCAGAAATAGATGCATTTTAAAATGATTTTAAAATATGCACAACGGAAGGCTTGGTAGATCGATCTAAATGATCTATCAAACTGCCCACAACAGGATCTATATAATAAAATAGTATGCAATATAAACATCAAAACAAGATAAGAGCAAAGATATAAAGTACCTTACTGTTATACCTTTGATGGATGTAGTGGCGGTGCTCCAAGGATGATGCTCTTGAGCCACACACGTATCTGGCTTCTATAGGTAATCCATACTGGGGCTCGATCCTAATCAACTCCCTCGGAGTGCTAGCTCCTTGGGATCCTTTGGGCTGTTCTTCTTCTTCTAGAAGATGAGGAGGAGGGGTGGAACCCTTCCTAACTAGCTCTCTTCCCAAGGCCTAGCTTGAGTGCTAGGAGTCCACATACCCAATGCCCAAGTCCTCTTAACCCTTTTCTTCCCTCTCAGAATCTCAGCAACAATGAGATTCAGAGATAAAAACAAAAGCTTCTCTAACCTAGCAGCCCTAAAATAATACTTATTTATAGAGGTAGCCAAGAAAGGGAGAAAGAGGAAGGAGGAGTGATTGGGGGAGAAGGTCAAGGAGCATACCATATTGACTCAAACCACACTAGGAAGGAATGACAATCATTCCATGAAAGTTGGAGCCAAAATAGCTTGAATTCAAAATTCAAACCAGGTCAAAACCTTCCAAAAACGTCCCAGAAATGCCATTTAGGGATTTCTGGTCGATCAAAGACGAGTCAACTCAAGCAAGTTCAAGTTGGCTCATCTAGGACACAGAACAGTCAAACTGTTCATTCAAGTCAGCTCGAGCAGCGGTCGAGTCAGCTCGACCAGAACATAGAAAGATTCGACTCGAGCAGGGATCGAGTCAGCTCATCTAGAAAAGTCTTCCAGAAATTCTTCTTGTCACAGCCAGGTGTTGACCCCTCAAGTGTTGATGCATGGTCAATCACATTAACCGCCAGTGATAGCAAACGATTCTTAATCATCGATCATCCTTAAGATCAGATAGAAATCCCTATAGTGTGTGACCCCATAGGCTCGAACACTAAGTTGGTAGCACTGGAACACTTCCAGTACCAGTCAAATTCCTCATCTAGCAATGATACCCGACATTCGGATAGGTCAAAGATGCAAAGCATCTCTCTAGAACCTCTGGCATATGGTTATCGCATAATTCATCCCTTAACCTCAAACTACTCAAGATGACCTGGGGTTCGACTACCAACCCTAATTTGGTTTAAACAAATCATGTCTCAACTTTACAAGTTCTGTGACTCCTTATAAGAACTACCCTGGCCAAGGATTTGCTAAATTGAGACATAATGAGCCATTCACTCCAAACTATTTGGAGGGGTAAATTCCATCTTGATCCACCATCGCTTCACAAGTACTTGACTGCATCTAGAAACCTTCTATCACTGGATTAGAAATCCAGGTAGTCCGACACCAAAGTATAGTGAGTTGCTTGCAAGCTACCATGGTGATCTCAGGTCTGAGGGACACATATACCCATATCCCTTTGCGAGCAACCCTTTGGCATAAGGGAGCTCCGTAGATGGTCACGTTCAGTGAGATGTCATACATTTCACTTGCATGTCACACCAGTGCCTCCACCCTCCTTGGTTAAGAGGACAACCAGTAAATGTGACATACAACAACCTATATTTGATACATTGTTGTCCTATAACAATGTATCATTTGGTAGTGAACCAGTTTAAGAACTACTTGATATATCTTCTGTATCTCAAATAATGTAGTTTTAAGGACTCCATCATACATGAGTTATTTTAGAAAAATACAAATATGATGAATAGCTAAAAAGAATAACTTTTGTTCATTAAAAATCATATATAGTTACAAGATAGTACAACCATTTACAGCCTAAATAATTGGCTTTGAGACACATTCCCAACAACTCCCACTTGGACTAAACCGAATCGATACAGAATCTCATTTCCATTTTCCATTTACAACTATCGAACTCTTGAATTTCGATGGCTTTAGTGAAGGTGTCAACCATGTTTTCTTTTCCATCGATCTTTAAAAGGTCAATGTCATCTCATTCCACAATCTCTCATAAAAGGTGATAGCACCGCAGAATATGCTTTCTGCGATGATGAGACTTTGGCTCTTTTGCTTGAGCAATGGCTCCAGTGTGTCACAATACACTAGAACAGGACCATCTAGGGAAGGTGCCACTCTCAGCTCACCAAGAAACTTTCGTAACCATATAGCTGCCTTTGCTGCATCTGATGCTGCAATATACTCTACTTCGCATACTGAGTCCACCATAGTAGGCTGCTTGGAACTTTTCCAGTAGATCGCTCCTCCATTTAGGGTGAAGACAAATCCTGACATACTCTTGCTATCATCCTTATCTGACTAGAAACTGGAGTCAGTATACCCCACAAGTTTCAACAGGTTCTCCATAAATCAGCCATTGGTCCTTAGTATTTCGCAAATACTTAAGGATAGTCTTTACAACCTTCCAATGAGCTTCACCTGGGATAAACTGGTATCTGCTCACTACGCCTAGTGAGTATGCCACGTTTGGTCAAGTACATATCATAGCATACATGATAGAACCCACTATCGAAGCATATGAGATTCTGCTCATACGCTCTCTCTCCTCAGGAGTTATGTACAATCCTCTTTGGAGAGACCATTCTAGTGCCTATCGGGAGATAGCCTTCTTGAGATTTTCCATGCTGAACGTTTTAAACACAGTTTCAATGTACGTAGACTGGAACAGTCCTAGGAGCCTCTTAGATCTATCTTTATAGATCTTCATACCCAGTATGTAAGAGGCTTCATCCAAGTCCTTCATAGAGAACTGAGATGACAACCAGACCTTTATCCTGTATTGCTGGGATGTCATTCCCGATTAAGAGAATGTCATCCACATACAACACAAGGAACCAATCATAGAACCATTAGCCAACTTGTAAAGCAAGGTTCTTCTCCATTCTAACAAAGCCATATGATCTGTAAACTTATCAAATTGCTGTCCAACTCTTGATGCTTGCTCAGTCCATAGATGGATTTTGAAGGTTGCAACCTTTGACTCGTTTGTGGGGTGAACCTTCAGGTTGTATCATTTACACCTCTCTTCTAGCTCACCATTCAGGAAATTGTTCAGACATCTATTTGCCAGATTTCATAGTCAAATTGTACCGCTAAAGAAAGCATGATCCGAAGGAACTTGAGCATTGCCAGGAGGAGAGGAGAACGTCTCGTCATAGTCAACCCATAAGTTGACGATACCTCTTGGCAAATAGATGGGCTTTATAGTCTCCACTGCCGTCTGCACTTCTTTCCTCTTGAAAATCTATTTGCAATCAATGGATTTATCTATTCAAGCGGATCAACCAATGTCCATACCTTGGTGATTTCCATGGATTCCATTTCGAAGCATGGCTCCTAGCCATCTCAGAGTTGGACCTATAGGGTTCGGTGGCAAGGCGGAATCATAGATTTCAAAATTTTTATCTTTATGAAATCTTCACCAAACCTTCAACCAAAATCTCCTTAAAAGAATTAAAACATATAAGATGTATATATAAGATTTAATCTCAAATTAAGATACTAACCTGTATCGCAAAATCCAAACTCTGAATCTCCACCAGGTGCCCAAATGTTCACCCTCCAATGGTGATCCACACAGAAAAACAATGAAGACAACAATTCTGTTTCTTGGTTCCTTTCTTGAATTCTTTTTCAAGAATTCAATTCTTGGACCTTTAGCTGAAATTTCTTTCTTGAAAAATTCTTTTCTTCCTTCTTTCCTCTTCTTGAATTTTCTTCAAGAATTCCCTTTCTTGAATCCCTTTTCTTGAATTGAATTGGAAGAAAAATTAAGACAGTCAAAGTCTTAATTCAAGAAGGAAAAGAAGAATAGATCCTTCCCTGTTCTTTCCTTTACCGTTCAAGACCTTCTTCTTATTCTTGTTAGGGTCAGAGTTTCGACAGAGAGGATACCTCTGTAAGGGAAACAATACCCAACAAGAACAAGAGGAAGGAGTATTCTGGAGAGGAAGAAAGGGAATTGGATCTCTGAACTATGTTGCGTGAAAACCCCCGAGAACCCAACCCTATTTATAGATCTCAGAGGGGTGTCATCTCGAAACAACGCAACCCTCTGAAACCCCAGGGATCACGATCCCTCATTCCTCACGCGTCCCCTCAACCAAAAATCATGATTCTTCGATTTGATTTTCGTTTTTCCGACGAGGAGAACTCTCGGAAAAACTTTAGGAAGGATCGCGACTTTTGGAGACGGATTTGCGACCGAAAAGCGACGGATCTTTTTCTTAATTTTTCTGGCCATCAGATCCAGATCCAAGGGTGCCAGACAAGGATCTGAAACGCCCTTATTCAAAATTTCTCCGACGTTTTTCTTCTCACGCATTTTAAGAGAAGTCCACGCGCGTGGACTTTCTTTCTTGGCGCGCGCGGGTGAGAGAAGGGAGGGGGCGGCTTGGAGAGAGGGTCTCAGTGAATTAATTCACTTGGGTTCAGCCATGGGTTAGCCCAATGTCCTAAAAAATAAATTGGACCTTAATCTGGTTCAATTAGAACCCAATTAAGCCCAATTCGGAACCAAATTCGAATCTGATTCGAATAGAAATTTGGTCTGCAACACATGCTAGTGTGTTTATCCTGCAAACATGATTTAATTCCAAATTAAATCCTTCATCAATTTTCTTTTGTGTGTGACCCATTGGGTTTCACACCTAGCCAGCAGTAGGTCCGAGTTCTATTTGACTTAATTCGGTTAGATCTCAACTAAGCCGATTTAGGTCAACTCAAACTAGCTCGACTCGGTCAATTAGAATCTAATTCAAATTGACTGATTTGAATTACCATGACTCAATCATATACCTACAAGACAAGATTGACGTCTAGCAACGTATCATGTCTACCGGAAGATGTGGAATTTTGGTGGAATTACCAAAATACCCTTCAGTGGTGAGTTACCGGGCAATTCAGTCCTTTGATCAACTTGCATCCCGAATATGATTATGAATATGGATACTTGTCAAATCCAATTTTCATATTCATCCCTAGCTCAGTCTTTATAATGATGATTCAGTAATGAACCATTAGAAAATATCTCTAATGTTCATACTTTGATCAAAGGTTTCCTGAATCCATCATTTGAAATTAGCTGGATGCTATTCCCTCTTACTAGGGCTGATCAATTCCTTGTTGACCTACTCACAACCTCCATATACAATCCACCATAACCAGTATCACCTCGTGCATGACTCAGTGTCATGATTGACTGCGAACCAAAGTATGGATTCATGTATATAAGGTACTATGGTAGTCTCAGGTCAAAGGACCACATGCACTACTCCCACTATGAGAATTATCTATTGACAAACAGATAAGGTTCCATTAGATATTCTCAATCTGGATCAATTCAGTGAACTCATTCTCTAATGAACACTCACATCCTAGTATTAGTGTCAAACACAAGTGACTGTGAGATCAGTCACCCTTATTACAAAACATATATAGGATGTGCTGGTCTTGCCGGAAACATTGATCCCCAACTCAATGTCCCATCGACCAGGAATATTTTAGATTAGGGTTTTAAGGCTTTAGGTCTCACTGGTATGATCTCATCATAACCTAGAACATAACCATAGCCCTAATCTATGGGGTTCATCAAAAAATCAAAAAGACACAGCAAATGATGAAAATAATGCCTTTATAAAATGTCAATTCATTGATTTTGGGATCAAAATTACAATATTTCAATTGGCTTTCAGGGCACAATCTTTCAATCTCCCACTTGCACTAAAGCCAATCGCCTTTAAATCTTAACACCATACAATCAAGGTGGCGATCAAACTCTCGCTGTGATAGAGCCTTAGTGAACGGGTCTGCTACGTTGTTCTTCGTTTCTACCCTTTTAATGCAGACTTCTTGTCTTTCGACAATCTCTCGAACGAGATGGAAGCGTCTCAGAATGTGCTTTGATTTGTGATGAGCTCTTGGTTCCTTTGCTTGAGCAACAGCCCCCGTATTATCACAGTAAAGTGATACTGGACCTTCAATCTCAGGAACTACGCCCAACTCTGATATGAACTTCTTCATCCAGACAGCTTCCTTGGCAGCTTCACTAACAGCAATGTACTCTGCCTCAGTTGTTGAGTCAGCTACAGTTTGCTGTTTAGAACTTTTCCAGCTTACAGCTCCTCCATTAAGGGTAAAAACATACCCAGATATAGATTTGCTGTCATCTGGATCTGATTGAAAACTAGAATCTGAATAAGCTTCTAGTTTAAGATCAGATCCTCCGTATATTAGAAAAATATCCTTAGTTCTTCTTAAGTACTTAAGAATATTTTTCACAGCCTTCCAATGATCCTCTCCTGGATCAGCCTGAAACCTGCTGGCTATACCTAAGGCATATGCCACATCAGGCCTAGTACATAACATAGCATACATAATAGACCCTACTGCCGAAGCATAAGGTACCGAATTCATTCTATTTCTTTCTTCAGGTGTCTTAGGAGACATCTTCTTAGAAAGATGTATGCCATGACCAATAGGTAAGTAACCTCTTTTACTTTCCTCCATGCTAAATCTTTTAGCACTTGGTCAATGTACCTAGACTGGGATAAACCTAGCATCCTCCTAGATCTATCTCTATAGATCTTGATGCCTAGTATATAAGATGCTTCTCCCAAGTCTTTCATGGAAAACTGTTTAGATAACCATACCTTGACTGATTGTAACATTGGGATATCATTCCCAATGAGGAGTATGTCATCTACATACAGAACCAAGAAAACTATGGCACCACTAGTCTTCTTGTACACACAAGGTTCATCCTCATTTTTGATAAAGTCAAATTCTTTGACTGTCTTATCAAATCGGATGTTCCAACTCCTAGATGCTTGCTTTAATCCATAAATAGATTTCTTTAGCCTACATACTGATTAGGTTTAGTCTCCAAGACAAAACCTTCTGGCTGTGACATATAAACCTCTTCCTCAAGGAAACCATTGAGGAATGCAGTTTTCACATCCATCTGCCAGATTTCATAATCATGATATGCTGCTATAGCAAGCATGATCCGAATAGATTTGAGCATGGCAACAGGAGAAAATGTTTCATCATAATCTATTCCCTGTTTTTGTCTGAAACCCTTAGCCACTAATCTGGCTTTATAAGTTTCAACTTGGCCATCTGTCCCAATCTTTTTCTTATAGACCCATTTGCATCCAATAGGGTTAACACTCTCTGGTGCATCAACCAAAGTCCAGACTTGGTTGACATACATGGAGTCCATTTCGGATCTCATGGCTTCCAGCCATTTGTCTGAGTCACTACTTATGACAGCATCCGTATATGTTAGAGGCTCATCATTATCAATGATTCGGGCTTCATTATTTTCAATAATGAACCCATACCTTTCAGGTGCATGTCGCACTCTATCAGACTTACGGATAGGAGTGGTGTGTTCAGGTTCTATACTAACTGTTATGATTTTGTTGAGATGTATCTATTTGTTGAACTTCTTCAAGTTCAATATTTCTCCCACTGCCTTTTTGTAGGATGAATTCCTTTTCCATAAAAATGGCATGCCTACTGACTAAAATCTTTTGTTCAGTAGGGTGGTAGAATAGATATCCTATACTATTTTTGGGATATCCAACAAATAGACATTTTTCTGCTCTAGCATCAAGCTTTTTCCAAAATTTCTTTTGACATAAGCTGGACATCCCCATATCTTAAGGTGCTTAAGATTGGGTTTCTTTCCCCTCCATAACTCATATGGAATACCAGATACAGATTTAGATGGTACTCTATTCAAAATATTAGCCGCTGTTTCCAAGGCATATCCCCAGAAAGAAACAGGTAAGTCTGTGAAGCACACATGGACATGGACCGTACCATATAATAAAGTACGATTTCTCCTTTCAGCAACACCATTTAATTGTGGTGTGTAAGGAGGAGTCCATTCAGAGATGATTCCCTTTTGTTTAAGGTGATCAAGAAACTCGGTGGATAAGTATTCACCTCCTCTATCTGATCGAAGGATCTTAATACTTTTCCCCGTTTGTTTCTCTACCATACTTTGATACTCTAAAAATTTTTCAAAAGCTTCGGACTTATGTTTCATTAGATACACAAATCCGTACCTTGAAAAATCATCAGTGAATGTGATGAAATATGAGTATCCACCCTTGGCCTGAGTTGTCATAGGTCCACATACATCAGTGTGTATGAGTCCTAATAACTCTGTTGTCCTTTCATTATGTCCACTAAATGGAGTCTTGGTCATTTTACCCATGAGACATGATTCACAAGTTCCTAATGATTCATAGTCATAAGGATTAAGGAATTTTTCCTTGTATAACTTGTTAATCCTCTGCTCACTAATATGTCCAAGACGACAGTGCCAAAGTAAAGTATTGTTTACTTCATCTCTTTTTCGTTTATTACTAACATGTAGTATATTGTCATCAGAAGATAAAGTTAAGAGACCATTGCAAAATATGCCATTAAATATTATTTCATTAGAAAAACTGATTGAGCAGCCACTGCTCATTACATTCATAATATATCCTTGTTTAAGTAACAAGGGTACAGATATGATGTTTCTAATGATTCTAGGCATAAAATAACAATTCTTTAACTCTAAAATCTTCCCAGAAGGCAGCTTCAACATATAAGTCCCTACAGCTTCTGCTTGGATGGAATCTCCTCCAGCACCGTAGAGCTCGAAGTCGCCTTCCTTCAAAACTCTAATGTTCTGTAGTCCCTGCAATGATTTGCAGATATGATGACCACAAGCAGTATCCAATACCCAAGAGTTTGAATTAGAAGTGTCTAATGACAAAATTGCATGTATCTCATACATACCTTTGGTGCATTACTAGCACCAGGCTTCAGACTTGCAAGGTAAACCTTGCAGTTTCTTTTCCAGTGACCCGGCTTGCCACAATGAAAGCAGGTCATTTGTCCGGAGGCCTTCTTTCCTTCTTTTTCTTGATGCCCCCTTTTGGTTTAACCTCCTCTTGGAACCCTTTTTGCCTATTTTCTTCTTGTTTACACCATCCACAAGAAGAAGTGGAGCCTTATTTTTCTTTAAATGGCTCTCTGCTGTTTTTAACATATTCAACAGCTCAGGCAAGGAAGTGTTAAGTTTGTTCATATGATAATTAAGAACAAACTGTGAAAATGACTCTGGGAGTGACTGCAGGATTAAATCCTGATTCAACTCCCCATCCATAACAAAACCCAATTGACCCAATCGGGTGATTAGGTCAATAACCTTTAATACATGGTCTTGTACGGATGTACCTTCTGTCATCCTTGCACGGAATAACTGCTTAGATATTTCATATCTTGCAGTTCGACTATGTTCTCCATAAAGTTCTTTTAAATTGAGCAATATGGAGTTTGTGTCCATGCTATCATGTTGCCTCTGTAACTCATTGGTCATAGAGGCAAGCATTATACACTTGACAGTAAGTGAGTCATTTTGCCACGTGTTATATGTGGTCTTATCCTCTTGCGAGGCATCTTCCCCTAATGGTTCCAAGGTTGGGGTATCAAGAATATAAGAAATTCTTTCTTGGCTGAGTACTATCTTCAGGTTTCTCAACCAATCAACATAGTTTGGTCCAGTCAATTTATTTGCATCAAGAATGCTACGGAGTGAGAGTGAAGAGGCCATTTAATCTACATTAACAAACAACATTACATAAGCAGACAATCAATGTTGACAAAACATAATTAAATTAGGACTTTAACTAATTATGTCTCCCACTATTTTATCAAGCATCATAACCCTCAATGTGATGATCGAGAAAACCCTAATTGGTTCTCTTAGTGGGGTTGAGATCCTAATTCCTTATAAAAGACCTTGTGTGTACACAACAAATCTTATATAAGTTCAAAGGTAGGAAAACTCTTTCCAATTGTAATTCATACAATTCTCAACTTATCTTGGCCTCTAAAATATTAATAGCTTGTGTGTACACAACAAACTATAATATTTTAGTTAAGTTAGACCCTTCATTGCTATATAGTCATGATATTAATCATAATACCCTTGTGTGTACACAACAAAGTATTATATTAAATCATTCCATAAGCATCAAATGTACCAAGCAAAAATTATGTTAGTCACCATAAAGAAAAAAGGCCTTGTGTGTACACAACAAACCTAATATGGATCATAACATAATAATGACTTGGCATGAAGGAAGGCCATATGTAGTGAATATTACACTGAGCATATTAATCAATAATTAAGTTAATCATACCGGCCAGGTAAGTGGGAGAGTGGTGGGAGTCCCCCCGTTGCTTTCCTTAGACACCAATAAGAATTGGCCAGGTCAGTCAACGGAACCAATTAAAAACCACGTCCTCTTTACCGATCATGAACCACTTTTCCTAGACACCGAATGATAAACTAATCATATTGATTATTTTTGCTTTTGGTATATGACACTACAACTTAATATGTTGTTAAAGAGGGCTTTATTAAAACAAAGCACATTCTAGCAAATATGTGCCATAGTGTGCCATCATACTAGGACAACCATTTACCACATAATGGATCCACCATTATGCCAGGGCAACCTTATTTCAGTATGATGACTAGAAGGCTAAACATATCTCTATGCAAATTAAGGTTTAAGTGAAAACCTTAATTAGTGGCATACATCAAACACATATGCATAATTAACACAAATATGTGATTAGTGTGTCATCATACTAGGACAACCATTTACCACATAATGGATCCACCATTATGCCAGGGCAACCTTATTTCAGTATGATGACTAGATCTCTATGCATATCTCTACAACAATTAGGGTTTGAGTGAAAACCCTAATTGGTGACATTATAACAAACATATATTACATCTCATGTTACTTATATAAATATGCATCTAAAATTCAGAATATATATTTTAATCTTAATAAGGAGGCTCTGATACCACTGTAGGGTTCGGTGGCAAGGCGGAATCATAGATTTCAAAATTTTTATCTTTATGAAATCTTCACCAAACCTTCAACCCAAAATCTCCTAAAAGAATTAAAACATATAAAATGTTATATAAGATTTAATCTCAAATTAAGATACTAACCTGTATCGCAAAATCCAAACTCTGAATCTCCAACAGGTGCCCAAATGTTCACCCTCCAATGGTGATCCACACAGAAAAACAATGAAGACAACAATTTCTGTTTCTTGGTTCCTCTTCTTGAATTCTTTTTCAAGAATTCAATTCTTGGACCTTTAGGCTGAAATTTTCTTTCTTGAAAATTTCTTTTTCTTCTTCTTTCCTCTTCTTGAATTTTCTTCAAGAATTCCCTTTCTTGAATCCCTTTTCTTGAATTGAATTGGAAGAAAAATTAAGACAGTCAAAGTCTTAATTCAAGAAGGAAAAGAAGAATAGATCCTTTCCTGTTCTTTCCTTTACCGTTCAAGACCTTCTTCTTATTCTTGTTTAGGGTCAGAGTTTCGACAGAGGATACCTCTGTAAGGGAAACAATACCCAACAAGAACAAGAGGAAGGAGTATTCTGGAGAGGAAGAAAGGGAATTGGATCTCTGAACTATGTTGCGTGAAAACCCGAGAACCCAACCCTATTTATAGATCTCAGAGGGGTGTCATCTCGAAACAACGCAACCCTCTGAAACCCCAGGGATCACGATCCCTCATTCCTCACGCGTCCCCTCAACCAAAAATCATGATTCTCCGATTTGATTTTCGTTTTTCCGACGAGGAGAACTCTCGGAAAAACTTTAAGAAGGATCGCGACTTTGGAGACGGATTTGCGACCGAAAAGCGACGGATCTTTTTCTTAAATTTTTCTGGCCATCAGATCCAGATCCAAGGGGCCAGACAAGGATCTGAAATGCCCTTATCAGAAATTTCTCCGACGTTTTTTTTCTCACGCGTTTTAAGAGAAGTCCACGCGCGTGGACTTTCTTCGGCGCGCGCGGGTGAGAGAAGGGAGGGGGCGGCTTGGAGAGAGGGTCTCAGTGAATTAAATTCACTTGGGTTCAGCCATGGGTTAGCCCAATGTCCTAAAAAATAAATTGGACCTTAATCTGGTTCAATTAGAACCCAATTAAGCCCAATTCGGAACCAAATTCGAATCTGATTCGAATAGAAATTTGGTCTGCAACACATGCTAGTGTGTTTATCCTGCAAACATGATTTAATTCCAAATTAAATCCTTCATCAATTTTCTTTTGTGTGTGACCCATTGGGTTCCACACCTAGCCAGCAGTAGGTCCGAGTTCTATTTGACTTAATTCGGTTAGATCTCAACTAAGCCGATTTAGGTCAACTCAAACTAGCTCGACTCGGTCAATTAGAATCTAATTCAAATTGACTGATTTGAATTACCATGACTCAATCATATACCTACAAGACAAGATTGACGTCTAGCAACGTATCATGTCTACCCGGAAGATGGGAATTTTGGTGGAATTACCAAAATACCCTTCAGTGGTGAGTTACCGGGCAATTCAGTCCTTTGATCAACTTGCATCCCGAATATGATTATGAATATGGATACTTGTCAAATCCAATTTTCATATTCATCCCTAGCTCAGTCTTTATAATGATGATTTAGTAATGAACCATTAGAAAATATCTCTAATGTTCATACTTTGATCAAAGGTTTCCTGAATCCATCATTTGAAATTAGCTGGATGCTATTCCCTCTTACTAGGGCTGATCAATTCCTTGTTGACCTACTCACAACCTCCATATACAATCCACCATAACCAGTATCACCTCGTGCATGACTCAGTGTCATGATTGACTGCGAACCAAAGTATGGATTCATGTATATAAGGTACTATGGTAGTCTCAGGTCAAAGGACCACATGCACTACTCCCACTATGAGAATTATCTATTGACAAACAGATAAGGTTCCATTAGATATTCTCAATCTGGATCAATTCAGTGAACTCATTCTCTAATGAACACTCACATCCTAGTATTAGTGTCAAACACAAGTGACTGTGAGATCAGTCACCCTTATTACAAAACATATATAGGATGTGCTGGTCTTGCCGGAAACATTGATCCCCAACTCAATGTCCCATCGACCAGGAATATTTTAGATTAGGGTTTTAAGGCTTTAGGTCTCACTGGTATGATCTCATCATAACCCTAGAACCATAGCCCTAATCTATGGGGTTCATCAAAAAATCAAAAAGACACAGCAAATGATGAAAATAATGCCTTTATAAAATGTCAATTCATTGATTTTGGGATCAAAATTACAATATTTCAATTGGCTTTCAGGCACAATCTTTCAGGACCTCTACATCACATCCATATAGGTGATCGGACCTCATTATTCATCGGTCAAGGGATCGCCGTCTCGGACCAAGAAACCGTAATATCTGTCCGATCGACTCGGTACCTCGGATCTCCTCATGGTTCTTGGGTGGGCTTGGGTGTGATCTTATCACAACCGGTTCAATGTTGTCCCTTAAGTGTGTCAATTCTTCTACTTGTTGAATTTCACTAAGTTCAATCTTAGCGGCTACAGTTCCTTCATCAAGGAACTCCTTTTCCAAAAAGAAAGTCCTAAGACTGATGAACAACTTTTGTTCCTCAGCCAAGTAGAAGTAATACCCGTTAGACTCTTTTTGATACCCAACAAATAGGCGGCAATCAGACCTAGGTCCAAGTTTGGCCATTTTCAAATATTTTACATAAGCTGGGCAACCCCAGACCCGAAGGTGTGAGAGTGTCGGCTTACATCCAGTCCATATCATATAGGGTTTTGTTAAGGGATTTACTCGGAGCCCTATTTAAAAGGTAACAGGCTGATTCTAGAGCATATCCCCAAAAGGACAGTGGCAGAGAAGCAAAGCCCATCATGGATCAAACCATATCTAACAGGGTTCGATTCCTCCTTTCAGACACTCCATTTAATTGAGGTGTCCCTGGAGGTATCCATTGAGAGAAAATCCCATTCTCCTCGAGATATGTCAGAAACTTTCTAGAAAGATATTCACCACCTTGATCTGATCAAAGGGTTTTGATATATCTTCCAATTTATTTTTCTAATTTATTACGATATCATTTGAACATTTCAAACGACTCAGATTTATGTCTTATCAAGAAAACATAATCGTACCTCGAAAGGTCATATGTAAATATAATGAAATAACTGTACCCACCTTTGGCACTAACATTCATGGATCCGCATACATCAATATATACCAGACTTAGAATTTCTTTGGCTCGGTCACCTTTTCCAATAAAATGCGACTTTGTCAATTTTTCAAGAAGACAGGACTCACAGGTTGGAAGTGAACCACTTTCACTAAAGTCGAGGAGACCCTTGCACTTCAACCTATTTATCTTGCTTTTGTTAATATGACCTAGCCTACAATGCTATAGGTACTCATCACTGACATTATCTATCCTAGGATATTTGCTAGACGTGTACATTACACTAACAGGTCACGATAGTACATAAATGCCATTATTCATATATCCATTCATTATAACAAAACCATTCCAAATGATTTTGTCATTCTTTATTGATAGTTCATAACCATACATGGCTAATTGGCCTATAAAAATGGCATTTAAAATAAAAGATGGACAATAATGACACTCATTCAAAATGATTATACAAGACTCGAAAACTAGTTTGAGGACTCCCATGCCAGGACTGGAACTTGGCTTCCGTTTCTCACGTTCAAGAATCTCTCGTCATCCTCGAATCTTCTACTAACTTGAAGTCCCTGCAAAGAATTGTAAATGTGAATTAGACTTCCAGTATCTAATACCTAGTTAGTAGTATAGCAAATAGAGAAACTACAAGGTATTATCATATAAATACCTTGTCCAGCACCTTCTGGCTGCTTCCTCTTCTTGGACTTGTTAGGGTCAAGGGATGTAATGTAAAAAGGACAGTTCCTCTTCCAATATCCTTACTTCTTGCAGAAGAACCACTCCGCTTGGCTCTTATCAGCCTTATCCTTCTTGGCCTGATTGGGTCCAGAAGTATTCTACACCTATTTTTCTTTACTTTTCTTTTTCCCTTTCTTGAAGGGATGATGCCCTCTCGAAGATCCTCCCACTAGATTCACCACCCCTTTGTTCAGATGGTGGTCTTTCTTATAAGTCTGCAGCAACCCTAACAGACCATGGTAGTTAAATACAGGCTTACTCATTCTATAATGATCAAGAAAATCTAGATAGGAAGGGCAAGGGAATTCAAAATCGCATGCTTTCCAAGCTGTTCATGAAAGGGACATCCGAGTTTGCCCAGGCACTCAATCATCTCGATCATGTATAATACATGATTAGTGACTAAGGCCCCATCACGCATTCATGCATTATAGATGGCACAGTATGTTGGGAATTGTGTCCCAAAGCCAATCTCCTGGGTTGTAGGCGGTTGTGCTCAGTATTGTACTCATTTTATGAATTAATAAAATATTTTTTTGGCAGCTCATCACATACTAAATTTCCCTAAAATGAACTCTTTCCATGTGATGAAGTCTTTAGGACTATACTGACTTCAATACAGAGAGGATGTATCGAGTGATCCTTAAATCCTATTCACAACCAAAGGATATATTGTACCGGACAACAATATATCAAGTATAGGTTGTTGTAGTTCACATCGTTTGGTTGTCCTCTTGACCAAATGAGTTTGGTGACACTAATGTGATCTGCAAGTGGGATATGTGATATCTTATTGAATGTGACTCCATGCAGCCCCTTTCTACCAAAGGGATACTCACGATTGGATATGGGTATATATGTCCCTCTGACCTGAGGTCAATCACGGTAGCTTGCAAGCAACTCCCTGTGCTTTGGTGCCGGACTACCCAGATTTTTAATCCGGTGATGGAAGGTTTCTGGGTACAGGCAAGTACTTGTGGAGCAGTGATGGACCAAGATAGAATTGACATGTCCAAACAGTTTGGATTGAATGTCTCGCAGTATCTCAATTTAGCAAATCCTTGGCCGGGGTACTCCAAGTGAAGAGTCACTGGGCTTGCGAGGTTGAGACACGTAGTCGACTGACTCAGTCTGGGTTAGCAGCCCAATCTCAGTCGTCCTAAGCATTAGAGGTCAAAGGGATGAATTATACGGTAACCATATGCCAGAGGTTCGATAGTTTGCTCCCGCATCTTCGACCTATCCGGACGCCGGGATCCATTGCTAGATGGTTTCCTGTGCTGGTACTAGAAATTGTTCTAGTGCTACCGTTTAGGTTCGAACCTATGAGGTCACACGCCACAGAGGATAACTCTCTGATCCGGATACCGATTACGAGTTGGGAATCGTGTCGGTTTTATGGTCACAGTATTTTTGAGCAATTTTTTCCCTATCTTGCCCTTGTCTGTGTCAATCGAAAATTGTTCCGGGTTGACCAACACTGCGCCAGGATTTTTCTGAATCAGTTTTGAACTAATTTGGAGTTCGTTTCGGCCTCCAATTGGTTGTAAACCAATTGAACCAATTTTATTGGGCTTGACCCAGGTTCAATTGGATTGAACCACCGTTGGTTAATTGAACCAATGGGTTGGTTTAAAAGGCTTGGATCGGTTATTTGAACCGGTGGATTGGTTTCCACGATTTTCTTTTACTCCATTGACCGTTTACACGGTGTTTTGTGGAAGGCCAAACGAATGCAAAGATTTTTTCCTAACGTCCAAAAGGCCAAACGACAGTCACTCCCAATCGCTGGCGTTTCTTCCTCTTCTCCCTCCATCATTTGATGGCTTTAATCCTGGTTTATGGCTATTAAATGGGTTATCAAGCTGCTGCCTCTCTTGGCCTTCCGATGCTCCACCTCCCTCTCCCGCCCAGCAGCTTATAAAATACAACAGCCGTCCCCTGTTTTGGTGGATTGTGAGTTGAGTTTCAACGTGGAGAAGTTTTCACCGTGAGTTGAATTTTTCCCATCGTGTGAGAACCAAGAACAAGCTACCAAATATCTGGGCATTCTTCTTCTTGGAGAGGCTTAAGGATAGACCTTTGGGGCTGGGTTTAGAAACCTTAGAAGGGGAGAAAATCCCATTGTTTGAAATGCTCTTGTTTTGCCCAGTTGCAAAATTCTGTGACCGTGAAGCCCTCTTCCGGCATCTAGCACCGTGCGTGGAGGCGGATCCGAGAGTCCCGGGCATGTCTTCCCTCTAGAGGGAGACCACTCTACTCCTAGGAGCAAACCACACGAGCCGGGATCACCCCAGCTGCTCCGAAATGAAGGCCAATGTCTGCTATCCAGTTCTGCTGTAGAAATCTGGCAGCAGACATTGGCCTTCATTTCGGAGCAGCTGGGGCGATCCTGGCTCGTGTGGTTTGCTCCTAGGAGTAGAGTGGTCTCCCTCTAGAGGGAAGACATGCTCCCGCCCCAGCTGCTTCGAAATGAAGGCCAATGTCTGCTATCCAGTTCTGCTGTAGAAATCTGGCAGCAGACTTTGGTGATTTATTTAATTTTTTTGGCTTAGATTTGATTGCAGCAACCGATGGCAAATCGAAGAAGACTTGTCCAAGAAGCCGCTGCTCAAATTTGGGAGCAAACGGGGGTCCGGAAGGTGGTGTTCCGACGACGTTTTGCAAGCTAAAAACAGGGTCCCAAGGAGGAAGACGACTGGAATAACTTTATTCCAGTTATTCCAATCTATTCCAGGTTTATTCCAGAGTTATTCCCGGAGGAATAAAGGTATGTAAAATTTATTTTTTAATCATGCATGGATAGATTAAATTGTTTAATATTTTATAAATATTTTATATGATTATACATGCCTAAATGCAACTAGACTTAGATTAGTTCCTGGCGGAGCAGATACCCGCTGCGCGAATTTTAAAAATTATTTAAAAATCCAATCTGCTCCCGCAGATGTTTGCATGCCTAGTGTAGGATCTTGTCAAACCACCTGCATCAGTTTCCTTTCAGTGGTATCAGTGCCAGGTTGAATTTGTAATCTAATAGAGTATGCATGTTTACAGATTAAAAATTGTTTAATCTTAAAATGTATCAAGTTTTCTTTTTGGAACCTAGTTGAGACCTTCACCATGACCGTGTGTCTTTGACACGATACAAATCATCTGTGTTGGCCTCTTCAGAAGGATCCTTAAAAAATATTAAAATTAAAAATTGTTTTAATTTGGAGATACATGTTTTAGGCACGTTTTATAAAATATTTGTAAAATATTTTTTGATGCATGATATGGTATGTAAAATTGTTTTACATAGAGACTTAATTAAAAATTATTTTAATTAAGTGTTTGGCTTATTAGAAAATTTTTTAGGTTTATGAAATCTAATACAATTTGCATAAGCCATTTTGGGTTAAATTTGGTTAACTGACTAGTTGGGTCTATAATTAGGTTAGACCTAAATTTAGTTGAACCGGATAATAAGAAGATTAAATAAAAGTTGTTTAAGGTCCTTCTTTAGAACTATCTAATAGTTAGAATAGTTGATCCGTTCATCTAAAATGGATCCAATTAGTGGCTCAGTGGACGCCCGAGTCTTTAGGCTAGTCTGATCAAGTCTGGTAAACCGACTGGTGTCGAGGTAGGTTTGGCATTGTGATCATGGCTGTATGAGGCTACCTCTTTCCTGGCCAATTTGGTTGGTGTCTAGGAAAGATGGTTAATGGCGGATACTCACCCATGATCTCACCTACCTGGCTAGTCGAGTCGACCAGAACTGATTAGAAAAGCTCAATGACTCGAGTTAACCCATGTCACCCAGGTTGATCGGTCTGACTGATCTATAGGTGCCCATGGATCATTTGTTGATTTATTTCAACCCTCCTGGAATCTGATTGATTCAGTGGGAGGATGATCCATGTCCTTGTCTCTTTTCTTCTGTCACAAAAAAAAAAAATTAAAAATCCTTAAAATTATTAGGTCCCTAAAAAGACTAAGTCAAGGAGTTGATAGTGTCTTAGCCTCCCATTAAGTTGGATAGAAATGTGTCCACTAGCTTGGTATGCATCGGCAGTTCCATAGAATGGGTGTACATCTGGCGACTGGAATTTCTATCTGATCGATGATGGTTCAGTGCAACCTCCTTAACGGGACCAGGTGGGCCGGCTATAGTCGGGCTTGGTCTTTAGTTAGCTGGAAGCATTGAATTTGTCATTTTAATGGTTGGACCTAACCAGAGACCCGCAATAGGAGGCCCCTAGGCCGATTAGGGTGCTCTCTGGGGCAAAATAAAATACTGAAAATTGTTTAGGGAAACAATTGGTTTACGAACCTACCTTTAGGCTCGTATGGGTGAGCCGGCCATAGTCGGGCTCATGCAAGGCCTATTGGATTTCAGTAACCACTTGAGAAAAAGTATTTTCACGGATTGGAGTTAGAGGCTACCAATCTAAAAAATTAGTGGGAGAAACCTTTAGACTAAAGTCCAAGTCTTTTGGTTAAGTTATTAATTCATAAACTAATATGGTCTTATTTTCTTTTCAGATATCTTCAAATTTATCGCTCCGGTCACTTCTCGATAACGAGAAGTTAAAGGGTCACAACTTCGATAGTTGGTATCGAAGATTGAGAATTGTTCTGGAGCATGAACGGATCCTCTATGTAATAGCGGATCCGGCACCTGAAATCCCTCCCACTAATGCACGGAGTAAGGTCAGAGACGCTTATCTGAAGTGGGTCTCTGATCGGACTATTGCCCGATGCATTATGTTAGCGGCTATGAACGACGAGTTCAGTCGCAAATTCGAGGAGGCCCAACCTGATGAGATCCTTCAAAAGTTAAAGAAATCCTTCGGCACTCCGGATGATGTAGAAAGATACAAAGTGTCTTGTGCCATCTACAACTCCAAGATGCCGAATGGTGGTTCAGTCACTGATCATGTATTGTACATGATCGAGTTAATTAAAAAGTTGGTCAAACTCGGATGCCCCTTGCACGAGCAGCTCGGTAAGGATGCAATCCTGAATTCTCTTCCCTCATCCTATCTTGATTTTCTCGATCATTATAGAATGAACAAGCCTGCAGTAAACTACCATGGTCTTTTGGGGTTGCTGCAGACTTTCAAGAAAGACCACCAACTGAATAAGGGGGTGGTGAATTTAGTGGGAGGTAGTAGAGGTCGTTGTCCCTTTAAGAAAGGGAAGAAGAAAACAAATAAGAAGGGAAAGAAGGTGCAGAATGTTCCTGGCCCTAGTCAGACCAGGAAGTATAAGGCTGATCAGTCTTTTGCAGAGTGTTTCTACTGCAAGAAGAAGGGACACTGGAAGAGGAACTGTCCTCTTTATATTGCGTCCCTTGATCCGAACAGGCCGAGGAAGCAGAAGTCTGCTGAACAAGGTATTTATATGATAAAACCTTGTAATTACTCAATTGTTGATACTGCTAACTGGGTATTGGATACTGATAGTCCAATTCATGTTTGTAATTCGTTACAAGGACTTCAAGTTAGCAGAAGATTTGAAGATGGAGAACAGTTTCTGAGCGTCGGGAATGGAAATCGTGTTCCAGTACTGGCTATCGGAGTCCTGCATCTTGTCTTTGAGTCTTGTACTGTCGAACTAGTCGACTATCACTATTGTCCTAGTTTCATTATGAGCATAATCTCTGTAGGCCTTTTGGCCAATTGTGATTTTGAACTTTCAATAAGAGGAGATTTTTGCAATGTTATTTTGAATAACTATGTTATAATGAAAGCTAGATTAAATAATGGCACATACGTACTATCAAGGCCTGTTAGTGTAATGTACACTTCTAGCAAACACCCAAGGTTAGATAATGTCAATGATTTGTATCTTTGGCACTATAGGCTAGGTCATATTAACCAAAATAGGATAAACAAGATGCGAGGAGATGGACTTCTCGAGGTCGATGATTCTGAATCATTGCCCACTTGTGAATCCTGTTTACTTGATAAAATGACCAAGTCACCTTTTACTGGAAAGGGTGAACGAGCTACAGAACTTCTAAGTCTAATACATACTGATGTATGTGGACCGATGACAGTTAGTGCCAGAGAAGGATACAAATATTTCATTACTTTTACAAACGACTTTTCAAGATTCGGTTATGTCTTTTTAATGAGACATAAGTCTGAATCGTTTGAAATGTTCAAACGCTACCGTAATGAAGTAGAAAAGCAACTGGAAAAAGTATTAAAACCCTTCGATCTGATCGAGGTGGTGAATACTTATCTGATGTCTTTTTGACATATCTTGAGAAGAATGGAATTCTTTCTCAGTGGACTCCTCCAGGAACACCATAGTTGAATGGTGTGTCCAAAAGGAGGAATCGAACCTTGTTAGACATGGTTCGATCCATGATGGGCTTTGCAACTCTGCCACTATCCTTTTGGGGATATGTGCTTCAGACAGCCTGTTACTTATTAAATAATGTTCCAAGTAAGTATGTTGTCTCCACTCCGTATGAGATGTGGAATGGGCGTAAACCCTCAATCTCACACCTTTCGGGTCTGGGGTTGTCCGGCTTACGTAAAGCGTTTAGACTCAGACAAACTTGGTCCTAAGGCTGACAGGTGTTTATTCATTGGTTATCCTAAGGAAACCAAAGGGTATTTCTTCTACTTGGAGAATAAACAAAAGGTGTTCGTTGCTCTTAGAGCTATCTTTTTGGAAAAGGAGTTCCTTGGAGAAGGAACTATAGCTTCTAAGATTGAACTTGATGAAGTTCAGCCAATAGAAGAACCTACACACTCTAAGGACATCGTAGAACCGGCTGTGATTGAATCACACCCAGAACCCATTAGGAGATCCGGTAGAATACCGCGTCACCCGGACAGATACTATGGTTTCTTGGTCTGGGATGGCGATCCTATTGAGCTCGATGAGAACAATGAGGATCCGATCACCTAAATGGATGCACTTCAGAGATCTGACTCTGAGGCATGGCTTGGAGCCATGCGATCCGAAATGGAGTCCATGGAAATCAACAATTTTTGGACATTGGTTGATCCGCTTGAAGGAATAAAACCCATCGGGTGTAAATGGATCTTCAAGAGGAAAAGGGGTGCAGATGGGAAGGTAGAGACCTATAAAGCGCGTCTGGTTGCCAAGGGGTATCGTCAGTGATATGGTATCGATTATGACGAGACTTTCTCCCCTGTGGCAATGCTCAAGTCCATTCGGATCATGCTTTCTTTGGCAGCATATTTTGATTACGAGATTTGGCAGATGGATGTCCAAACTGCTTTCCTGAATGGGGAGCTAGAAGAAGAGGTGTATATGATATAGCCTGAAGAGTTCACATCCACAGATGAATCAAAAGTATGCAAGTTGCAGAGGTCCATCTATGGACTCAAGCAAGCATCTCGAAGTTGGAACTTACGGTTTGATAGGTGTATCAAATCGTATGGCTTCGTTAGGAAAGGAGAAGAACCGTGCATCTATAAATGGGTTAATGGTTCTGTGATCATATTCCTAATACTGTATGTTGACGACATTCTCTTAATCAGGAATGATGTCGCAGCATTACAAGGAATAAAGGTCTGATTATCATCTCTGTTCTCCATGAAGGACTTGGATGAAGCTTCTTACATACTAGGTATGAAAATCTATAGAGATAGATCTAAGAAGCTTTTGGGACTGTTCCAGTCTACGTACATTGACACTGTGTTGAAACGGTTCAGCATGGAAAATTCTAAGAAAGGCTATCTTCTGATAGGTTATGGAATTACTCTTTCCAAGAAGGATTGTGCGACAACTCCTGAGGAAAGAGAGCGCATGAGTAGAGTACCTTATGCTTCCGCAGTAGGCTCTATCATGTATGCTATGACTTGTACTAGACCAGACGTGGCATACTCACTAGGAGTAGTGAGCAGATACCAGTCTGACCCAGGTGAGGCGCATTGGAAGGTGGTTAAGTCCATCCTTAAGTATTTGAGAATTACTAAAGATCAATGGCTGATTTATGGAGAACCTGACTTAAAACTTGTGGGGTACTCTGACTCCAGTTTCCAGTCGGATAGAGATGATAGCAAGAGTGTGTCAGGGTTTGTATTTATCCTAAATGGAGGAGCAATCTGCTGGAAAAGTTCTAAGCAGGCAACTGTTGCAGACTCGGTATGCGAAGCAGAATATATTGCAGCATCAGATGCGGCAAAGGAAGCTGTCTGGTTGCGGAAGTTCCTTGGAGAGCTAGGGGTGGCACCTTCCCTAGATGGTCCTGTTCCGGTGTTCTGTGACAGCACTGGAGCCATTGCTCAAGCTAAGGAGCCTAAAGCTCATCACCAAACCAAACATATTTTGCGGTGCTGCCACCTCGTACGAGAGATTGTGGAATGAGGCGACATCAATCTTCTGAAGATCGATGGAAAAGAAAATTTGGCTGACCCCTTCACTAAAGCCTTCGGAATAAAAGAGTTTGACTATTGTAAATGGAAAATGGGTATTAGATACTCTTCTGATTGGCTTTAGTACAACTAGGAGTTGTTGGGAATTGTGTCCCAAAGCCAATTACCTGGGTTGTAGGCGGTTGTGCTCCGTATTGTCCTTATTTTATGAATTAATAAAATATTTTTTTGGCAGCTCATCACATACTAAATTTTCCTGAAATGAACTCTTTCCATGTGATGAAGTCCTTAGGACTACACTGACTTCGATACAGAGAGGATGTATCGAGTGGTCCTTAAATCCTGTTCACAACCAAAGGATATATTATACTGGACAGCAATATATCAAGTATAGGTTATTGTAGTTCACATCATTTGGTTGTCCTCTTGACCAAATGAGTGTGGTGACACTGATGTGATCTACAAGTGGGATATGTGATATCTTATTGAACGTGACTCTGTGCAGCCCCTTTCTACCAAAGGGATACTCATGATTGGATATGGGTATATATGTCCCTCTGACCTGAGATCAATCACGGTAGCTTGCAAGCAACTCCCTGTGCTTTGGTGCCGGACTACCCAGATTTTTAATCCGGTGATGGAAGGTTTCTGGGTACAGGCAAGTACTTGTAGAGCAGTGATGGACCAAGATGGAATTGACCTGTCCAAACAGTTTGGATTGAATGTCTCGTAGTATCTCAATTTAGCAAATCCTCGACCAGGGTACTCCAAGTGAAGAGTCACTAGGCTTGCGAGGTTGAGACATGTAGTCGACTGACTCAGTCTGGGTTGGCAGCCCAATCTCAGTCGTCCTGAGCATTAGAGGTCAAAGGGATGAATTATACGGTAACCATATGCCAGAGGTTCGATAGTTTGCTCCCGCATCTTCGACCTATCTGGACACCGGGACCCATGCTAGATGGTTTCCTATGCTGGTACTAGAAATTATTCTAGTGCTACCGTTTTGGTTCGAACCTATGAGGTCACATGCCAAAGAGGATAACTCTCTGATCCGGATACCGATTACGATTGGGAATCATCTCGGTTTTATGGTCACAGTATTTTTGAGCAATTTTTTCCCTGTCTTTCCCTTGTCTGTGTCAACTGGAAATTGTTCTGGGTTGACCAGCACTGCGCCAAGATTTTTCTGAATCAGTTTTGAACTGATTTGGAGTTCGTTTCGGCCTCCAATTGGTTGTAAACCAATTGAACCAATTTTATTGGGCTTGAACAAGGTTCAATTGGATTGAACCACCGTTGGTTAATTGAACCAATGGGTTAGTTTAAAAGGCTTGGACCGGTTATTTGAACCGGTGGATTGGTTTCCACGATTTTCTTTTACTCCATTGACCGTTTACATGGTGTTTTGTGGAAGGCCAAACGAATGCAAAGATTCTTTCCTAACGTCCAAAAGGCCAAACGACAGTCACTCCCAATCGCTGGCGTTTCTTCCTCTTCTCCCTCCACCGTTTGATGGCTTTAATCCTGGTTTAAGGCTATTAAATGGGTTATCAAGCTGCTGCCTCTCATGGCCTTCCGATGCTCCACCTCCCTCTCCCTCCCAGCAGCTTATAAAATACAACAGCCATCCCCTATTTTGGTGGATTGTGAGTTGAGTTTCAACGTGGAGAAGTTTTCACCGTGAGTTGAATTTTTCCCATCGTGTGAGAACCAAGAATAAGCTACCAAACATCTGGGCATTCTTCTTCTTGGAGAGGCTTAAGGAGAGACCTTTGGGGCTGGGTTTAGAAACCTTAGAAGGGGAGAAAATCCCATTGTTTGAAGTGCTCTTGTTCTGCCCAGTTGCAGAATTCTATGACCGTGAAGCCCTCTTCCGGCAGCTAGCACCGTGCATGGAGGTGGATCCGAGAGTCCTGGGCATGTCTCCCCCCTAGAGGAAGTACCACTCTACTCCTAAGAGCAAACCACAAGAGTCGGGATCGCCCCAGCTGCTCCGAAACGAAGGCCAAAGTCTGCTATCCAGTTCTGCTGCAGAAATCTGGCAGCAGACTTTGGTGATTTATTTAATTTTTTTGGCTTAGATTTGATTGCAGCAACTGATGGAAAATCGAAGAAGACTTGTCCAAGAAGCTGCTGCTCAAATTTGGGAGCAAACGGAGGTCCGGAAGGTGGTGTTCCGATGACGTTTTGCAAGCCAAAAACAGGGTCCCAAGGAGGAAGACGACTGGAATAACTTTATTCCAATTACTCCAGTCTATTCCAGGTTTATTCCAGAGTTATTCCTGGCAGAATAAAGGTATGGAAAATTTATTTTTTAATCATGCATGGATAGATTAAATTGTTTAGTATTTTATAAATATTTTATATGATTATACATGCCTAAATGCAACTAGACTTAGATTAGTTCCTGGCGGACCAGATACCCGCTGCGTGAATTTTTAAAATTATTTTAAAATCTAATCTGCTCCCGCAGATGTTTGCATGCCTAGTGTAGGATCTTGTCAAACCAGCTGCATCAGTTTCCTTTCACAGTAGACCCTGTACCTCTCAACGTCATCTGGTATCCCAAAGGACTCCTTCAACCATTGAAGGATTTTCTCTGGCTGGGCTTCCTCAAACTTGCGATTGAACTCATCGTTCATCGCTGCCAACATTATGCATCAGATAGTGGTCCTGTCAGAGAGCCACTCTGATAAGTGTCTTTGACTGAACCCCGAGCATTGGGAGTAGGGGTTTCAGGTGCCGGATCCGATATCACATACAAGATCCGTTCATGCTCCAAGATAATCCTGAGCCTTCGATACTAGCTATTGAAGTTGGGACCATTGAGCTTCTCATTATCGAGAAGAGACCGGAGTGACAGATTGAAAGACATTTGAAAGGAAAACCAAAGCTAATTAATGTATATGAATTATTAACCTAAAGATATGGACTTTAGTCTAAAGGCCCTCCCACTAATTGTTCAGATTGGTAGCCTCTATCTCCAATCCGAGGAATTACTTTAATTCTTTAGTAAGTACTAGAGTCCAATAGACAATACATGAGCCCGACTTTGGCCGGCCCACCCATGCATGTCTGAAGGTAGGTTCTTTAACTGATTACTTCTCCAAGTAACCTCTAGTATTTAGGTTTTGCTCCAAGATGCACTTCAATCGGCTTTTGGGCCTCCTATTGAAGGTCCCGGTTAGGTCCAGCCATTAACATAACAAAATTCATTACTTCTAACTAACGAATAGTCAAGCTCGACTTTGGTTGGCCCACCTGACCACCGTTAAGAGAGTCGCACTAAGCCATCATATTAGGAACAACAATTCCAATAGCCCGATGAACACCCGATCTTTGGATCTATCGATGAACACCCAACTATTGGACCCATTACCATCCCACTTAATGGAAGGCTAGGACTTGGTTATCCCTATAACTTCATATTTTTATGGACCTAATAATTTAGAGAATTTAATCTTATTATGACAGAAGAAGAGATAAGAAGAGATAGATCAACCTCCCACTGACCATATCAGTAAACAAGGAGGGTTACTCATAACTAATGATCCATGGGTACCTAAAATCAGCCAAGACTGATTAACCTTTGGTGACATGGGTTAACACGAGTCAGTGAGCTATCTAATAAATTCTGATTCGACCACATTAGCAAGGTAAGTGAGATCATGGGTTGGGTTACGCCATTAACCGTCTTGCCTTAGACACCAACCGAGTTGGCCAGGTAAGAGATAGCCCCAAAGAACCATGATCAAGATGCCAAACTTACCACTGAGCCACAAATTAGGTCCATTTAGACCTATGGACTAATCTATCAACTATTAAAGAGATCTATAAAGAAGAAATCCTAACTCAATATTTGATTATATTAGTTCTTTATTTAGTCCAATGCATCTAAACTTAGGTCTAACCCAATTAAGGACCCAAAAGAAGCTAACCCATGACCCTTAAGGCTTATTGAAATGACTTAAAATCTTTGAATCATATTTCTAGAGTTCTTTATCATATTTAATTCTCAATTAAGTTCACTAGCTTTAATTAATCAAAATAATTTCAATTAAGAATGTTAAACAATTTTACAAGCATATTTTGAATTCACTATTTTAGGGCATTCTGATCGAGTCGACTCATGTAAAATATGAGTTGGCTCATCTAGAACCAAAAATAGACATATCCATCTGTTAACATAGATGAGTTGGCTCGAGCAGGGGTCGAGTTGGCTCGTCTAGAACCAAAAATAGATAGATTATTCTGCCTGCATAAACGAGTCGACTCGAGCAGGAGTCGAGTCGGCTCGTCTGCGGGGGTAGAAAATAGTGACTTCAAAATTCATGCAACTTATTTGAACAATTCAAATTTAGAGATTAAACATGATCAAAACAAAACTCTTAGATCTAATCTAAATTTATTTTATAATCATAATATTAGATAAAAATATTTTTAATCTACATTTTCTTTTATTTTTTCTCTTCATGAGTCAATCACAAGCGGTACCCCTACACACCATAGGAGACCCCATTGAATGGGAAGAGAGGGTCTTGTAGCTCTACTTCTCTCCTGACTGGACGGCCATGGTGAACACTCAATCCAAGTACTTTAAAAAAAAAACATGATGTTAAAAGCATGCTAGCATTATTATACTATGATGAACCTGGTGCTTTGATACCTTTGAAGGTGAAAAGATACCAACACCATGCATACAATATGCAAAAGCAAGGCAGAAATAGATGCATTTTAAAATGATTTTAAAATATGCACAGTGAAAGGCTTGGTAGATCGATCTAAATGATCTACCAATCTGCCCGTAACAGGATCTAGTATAATAAAACATCTTGCAATATAAACATCAAAACAAGAGAAGAGCAAAGATATAAAAGTACCTTACTGTTATACCTTTGATGGATGTAGTGGCGGTGCTCCAAGGACGACGCTCTTGAGCCACACACGTGTCTGGCCTCTACAGGTAATCTATACCAGGGCTTGACTCTGATCAACTCCCTCAGAGTGCTAGCTCCTTGGGATCCTTTGGACTGATCTTTTCTTCTTGGAAGTCGAGGAGGAGAGGTGGAACCCTTCCTAACTAGCTCTCTTCCCAAGGCCTAGCTTGAGTGCTAGGAGTCCACACATCCAATGCCCAAGTCCTCTCAATCATTTTCTTCTCTCTCAATATCTCAGCAGCAATGAGATTCAGAGACAAAAACAAAAGCTTCTCTAACCCAGCAGCCATAAAATAACACTTATTTATAGAGGTAGCTAAGAGAGGGAGAAAGAGAAAGGAGGAGTGATTAGGAGAGAAGGTCAACGAGCATACCATATTGACTCAAACTATACTAGGAAGGAATAACAATCATTCCATGAAAGTTTGGAGCCAAAATAGCTTGAATTTGAAATTCAAATCAGGTCAAAACCTTCCAAAAACATCCTAGAAATGTCGTTCAGGAATTTCTGGTCGAGCAGAGATAAGTCGACTCGAGCAGGTTTGAGTTGGCTCATCCAGGACATAAAATAGTCAGACTATTCATTCGAGTCGGCTCGAGTAGGGATTGAGTCGGCTCGACCAAAACACAGAATGAGTTGACTCGAGCAGGGGTCGAGTCGGCTCATCCAGAAAAGTCATCCATAAATTTTTCTTGTCACAGCCAAGTGTTGACCCCTCAAGTGTCGATACATGGTCAATCACATTGATTGCCACTGATAGCAAACAATTCTTAATCATCGATTAGCCTAAAGATCAGATAGAAATCCCTATGGTATGTGACCCCATAGGTTCGAACATTAAGCTGGTAGTATTGGCACACTTTTAGTACCAGTCAAAATCTTCATCTAGCAATGATACCCGATATTCGGATAGGTCGAAGTTGCAGAGCACCTCCCTAGAACCTCTGGCATATGGTTACCACATAATTCATCCCTTTGATCTCATAATGCTCAAGATAACCTAGGCTTCGACTACCAACCCTAATTTAGTTTATCCAGATCATGTCTCAACTTTACAAGTTCTGTGACTCCTCACAAGAACTACCTTGGTCAAGGATTTGCTAAATTGAGATATAATAAGCCATTCACTCCAAACTATTTGGAGGGGTCAATTCCATCTTGATCCACCATCGCTCCACAAGTACTTGACTGCACCCAAAAACCTTCCATCACTGGATTAGAAATCCTGGTAGTCTGGTACCAAAGTATAGTGAGTTACTTGTAGGTTACCATGGTGATCTTAGGTCTGAGGGACACATATATCCATATCCCTTCGCGAGCAACCCTTTGGCAGAAGGGAGCTCCGTAGATGGTTATATTTAGTGAGATGTCATACATTTCACTTGCATGTCACACCAATATCTCTACACTCCTTGGTTAAAAGGATAACTAATAAATGTGACATATAACAACCTACACTTGATACATTGTCATCCTATAACAATGTATCATTTGGTTGTGAACCAGTTTAAGAACTACTTGATATATCCTCTCTATATCAAATAATGTAGTTCTAAGGACTCCATCATACAAGAGTTCATTTCAGAAAAATGCAAATATGATGAACAGCCAAAAAGAATAACTTTTATTCATTAAAAATCATATACAGTTATAAGATAGCACAACCGTCTATAGCCTAGATAATTGGTTTTGGGACACAATTTCTAATAGTATCATACTTTTCTCTCCAAGATGATTTCTTCTTAGCTCAGGGGTCCTTTAAATAGAGCTTATCTAGGGCTTCGTTTCGATCAAATTTAGACATAATCGGGCTTTAGATTGGCCCGATATCATGCAAGGAATTCTAAACCATTCATTCTTCATCACAGTCTTGGATCATGCTAGGATTTGTGCAATGCAGCTTCCTTTCCTTCTCGATCGAATATAGTCCAATCTAGACTCAGAGAATCTAGATCCTTGCTCCCAATCAAACTCTCTTGTTGGCTCTATCCCATGATTTTGATGAATAACAAAATGTTGAGTACCTATTTTGTACTAATGATTATTTATAGTTTTGAGTTTTCAGGAATCAAGCACATCAAATTCTCAAAGTTAGAGTATCATGGCATGCATTAGAAACAAAGCATTTTTCATGCTTTGAGAAATCTTCTCCATTGAAAAAGGACACAAACGGGTTCAATTATTGTTTATATATGTTGCATTTAATTTTTATTGAATATCTTTATGCTTTTGGCTTGTTTGGCACTTGCTTTTGAAAATTGCAGAACCAAGTGTCGACACCCGGGAGCCCAAGTGTCGACACTTCAGCATTTGGCACGCAGAAAGTTTTCATGGCATGCCAAGTGTCGACACTCATAACTCAAGTATCGACACCTGAAACTCAAGTGTCGATACTTAAGTTTCCAAGTGTCGACTCAAGTTCTGAGACTTTTTAAAAATACAGAACTTGCCTCTAGAGAATTTTTGTGTCAATTGTTGACACATGAGAATCAAGTATTGACACTTGAAAGTTCAAGTGTCGATACCTGGAAATCAAGTGTCGACACCTGACATCTAAGTATCAATACTCAGGTTCTGACAGCCTCAACGGATCTATTTTCTAATAGCCTGAATTTATGGTTTTTAGCTCCTAACAGCTAGTTCTTAATCCCTAACGGTCTAAAATAATTTTTTGGATGTTTTTCATGTATTTATGCTTCACCAAACTCATTCATGAAGTAAAAGAAGAGATAAAAGAAAGAAAATATCCAAGAGTTAAAGACATTCTTCAAGAACTCCACTTCCAAAAGCTAAAATGGAGAGATTCCACTGAAAAAGCCTACATTCCTTTCATTTCATCTTCCAAAAGTGTTCTTGAGAAGATTCCAAGTCAAGTCATATCAAGCAATCATCAAAGAGCTTCAAAGATTCCTTATCCACTCTAAGAAGAGAGTTTGCTTGTGTTTAAATTCTTGTATTATGAATTTATTTCTGTTTGACCTAGCTTTCAAGGTTTTTGAAAGTAGGTTGTAAGGTTGTTGGTGAGCCAAAATCAACTAGGGTTGACTTGTGAGCCCAAAGACAAAACAAGTATAAAGGTTTGTTGGTGAGCTTAGATGATAAAACCAACTTAGATTTTGACTTGTGAGCCTTGGAAAACAAGTTGGTTGTAATCTTTGAAGAGATTATAGTGGAAATTCCTAAGGAAAGCTTGGGGAGTGGACGTAGGTGCTTGGAGAGCACCGAACCACTATAAAACTTGATGTTTGTGTGTGATTATCTCTCTTTAATTACTTGCACTTTATTTCATGCACTTTAATAATTATTTTTTTGTGGCATATACTTAAGTGCATTATCCACAAACACTACACGTTCTGTACATAATTGTTTTAATTTTTGAAAGACCCAATTCACTCCCCCTCTTGGGCTCCATTTTTGAACAAGTGGTATCAGAGCACCGGTACTCTCTTGTAGGTCCAAGGATCTTGAGTAAAAGATCATGACAGTCCCAATAGGTATGGGTGTTGTTGAAGGTCAAGCTTCAAATCGTCCCCCACTATTTAATAGCACAAACTATACTTATTGGAAAACTCGCATGCATATATTCATACACGCCATTGATTATAATCTTTGGAGGATAATTGTCAAAGGTCCTCATCAGCCTACTATGTAGATTAATGGCATTTCCACTTCCAAAATGGAAGATGATTGGGATGAGAATGACATTAAGCAAATAGAGCTTAATGCTAAGGCTATGAATCTATTATTTTGCTCTTTGGATTCGAGTGAATTTAATAGAATTTCTAACTGTCTCTCCGCTAAGAAAATATAGGACACACTTGAGGTTACCCATGAGGGTACACACTAAGTGAAAATAACTAAAGTTAACATGCTCATTCACACATATGAAATGTTCAAAATGGAACCTACTGAATCTATAAGTGAGATGTATACTAGGTTTACAAATATTATGAATAGCATGAGAAGTTTAGGAAAGATTATATCTAATGGTGAACTTGTAAACAAACTTCTCAAGTCTCTTCTGGCTTCATGGGATGCAAAGGTGATTGCTATAGAAGAAGCTAAGGATGTTAACACTCTTCCACTCGAGCAATTGTTGGGCTTATTGATGACATATGAGCTCTCTTTAAAGCAAAAGAATGTGGATGTTGACAAGAAGAAGAAAGTGATCGCTTTCAAGTCCACCAACAAAAATGAATCAAGTGAAGATTCAGAAGAAGAAGATGAAGAAGATGATATGGCTCTCATGGCTAGAAAGTTCAGGAGGTTCATGAGAAAGAAAAAGTATAACTTTAAGAAGAAACCTCTGAAAGGAGAGCCTAGCAAAGAGAAGGAAAAGGAGAAAGAGAATGAGCAGCCAACATGCTTTGAGTGCAAGAAACTGGGCCACTTTAAAATGGACTGCCCCCTGCTAAAAAGAGCAGAAGAAGACTAAGAAAGAAGGCCATGATGGCAACCTGGAGTGATAGCGAGGACTCCAGTTTTGAGGAAGAATAGCAAGAAGTTGCAAACTTGTATTTGATGGCCAATAATGATGAGGTATTATCCGAAACTGAAAATGAATTTACTTTTGATGAACTGCATGAGGTTTTTGATGAATTAGTTATTGAATTTCAAAAACTGAAATCAAAGCATAAAGAATTGAAGAAGCAAAATCTGGTTTTGGTAAAAATAAATGATAAGTATTTGATTGAAAATAATTTCTTGCTTTAAGAAAATAAAAATTTGAATGATAAAGCTTGTCTCCTTGAAAAAGAAAAAGAAGATTTGAAAAAGAAAATTTCTTTTATTTCAACTAAAAAGTTTACAAAACAAAATAATGAGATTTTCCAAGAAAACAAAAAGTACAAAGAAGAACTTGAAAGTTAAAACCATTTGTTGAAAAATTTACATATAGTTCTGAAAAATTGAACATGCTTTTAAATAATCAAAGGGCGGTTTTTAACAAAGTCGGTCTAGGTTTTAAAACTCAAAAATAGCAAAAATTTTTCAAGAATCTTTTTGTGCTTGCATCATCATCCATTATTCACTATACTTATGGTATTGTAGGACATAAATCTTACTTGTGCAATAAAAGAAAAATTAGCAATGCTAAGAAAGTTTGGGTTCTAAAAGGAACCATTACCACTAACCTAAAAGGACCCAAGATGACTTGGGTACCTAAAGTCTCTACCTGATTTTTATTGTAGGTGTACCTTGCAACTAATAAAAGAAGGATGTGGTACCTCGACAATGGTTGCTCAAGGAACATGACTAGAGATGTAGAGTAGTTCTCATCACTTGAATATCAAAATGGTGGTAATATAACATTTGGTGATAATGGAAAGGGCAAGATTATCGGAATTGGTAAAGTCCATATCACCCCCTCTACTTATATTGATAATGTTTTGTATGTTAATGGTTTGAAACATAATTTACTTAGTATTAGTCAATTTTGTGACAAAGAATTTAAAGTTGTTTTCGAATCTTCCATGTGCATTGTTTCTAGTTTATATGATAATGGCATAAGTTCATTGGTCATAGGCATGACAATATTTATATGATTGATCTTGATGATCTTCCTGTTCAAAATAGTCAATGCTTAGTGGCAATGGAAGCCAAGATCAATAAAACTAGTTGGCTTTGGTATCATAGACTAGGACATGCTAGTATACATTTGCTTTCAAAACTTAGCAAAAAGAATTTGATAAAAGATCTGCCTAAACTTAGTTTTGAAAAAGACAAAATTTATAGTGCTTGCCAACTTGGAAAACAAACCAAATCATCTTTTAAACCAAAAAGAGTAGTCTCTACATCTAGACCCTTAGAGTTGCTTCATATGGACCTCTTTGGGCCAACTAGAATATCTAGTTTAGGAGGTAAGAAGTACAATCTAGTTATTGTAAATGATTTCTCACATTTTACATGGGTCATGTTTTTAGCACACAAAGATGAAACGTTTTCTGCATTCATTAGATTTCATAAAAGAGTTTCAAATGAAAAAGGTGTTTCTATTGTATCTTTAAGAAGTGACCATAGAACCGAATTTGAAAATTCTGAATTTGATAAGTTTTGTAGTGAAAATAGCATTCATCATAATTTTTTTACACCTAGGACACCTCAATAAAATGGGATGGTAGAAAGGAAAAATAGAACTCTTGAAGAAATGACACGCACCATGCTTTGCGAAAATGACCTACCTAGATATTTTTGGACGGAAGCCATAAATACTGCATGCTATGTTTTGAACCGTGTTTTAATCCGATTGATTTTAAAGAAAACACCTTATGAGCATTGGAAGGGAAGAAAACCTTCAATAAGATATTTTCAAGTTTTTGGATGCCATTGTTTCATCTTAAACAATGATAAAGATAATTTAAACAAATTTGATGCCAAGTCAGATGAGGGTGTCTTCCTAGGCTACTCTATATCTAGCAAGGCATACAGGGTCTTCAACAGAAGAACACTTGTTGTTGAAGATCCATACATGTTGTATTTGATGAATCTAACCAAAAATCTTCTAGAAAAGAAGATGTGCTTTGTGATGAAACAAGTACCAAAAGAACTGAAGAGGTGAACAACAATGAAGAACCTATCAAGGAGCAAGAAGATGATCATAACAATGAAAGAGGACAAGATCAAGAAAATGAAATTATATCATTACCTGATCCTCTACCTAAAGAATGAAGGTATGCTCATGGACACCCCAAAGAACTTATCATTGGTGATCCATCTAAAGGTGTAACTACTCAATCATCTCTTAGAAATATTTGTGATTATCTAGCATTTGTATCTCAAAAAAAATATAAAACTATTAAAGAAGCTGAAAATGATTGCAATTGGATTAATGCTATACAAGATGAACTTAATACATTTAAAAGAAACAATGTTTGGACTTTGGTAGATAGAACTTCAAATGTTTCAATAATTGGTACAAAATGGGTTTTCAGAAATAAACTTGATAAAAATGGAACTGTTATTAGAAATAAAGCTAGACTAGTTGCCAAAAGATATAATCAAGAGAAAGGGATTAATTTTGATGAAACCTTTGCTCCTGTTGCTAGACTTGAGGCAATTAGGCTATTGTTGGCTTTTGCTTGTTTTATGAATTTTAAATTATTTCAAATGGATGTCAAAAGTACCTTTTTGAATGATTTTATCGAAGAAGAAGTTTATGTTGAACAACTACCCAGTTTTGAAAATCATGAATTTCCAAACCATGTTTTTAAACTTCATAAAGCTTTGTATGGTTTAAAACAAGCTCCGAGAGCTTGGTATGATCATTTAAGTTCTTTGTTGCTCAAAAATGATTTTACTAGAGGTAATGTAGATACTACTTTATTTTTAAAAAAGAAGAATGATGATCTCTTAGTAGTACAAGTGTATGTGGATCATATCATATTCGGTGCTACTAACGAATTTCTTTGTCAAGAGTTTGCAAAGTTAATGCAGGGTGAGTTTGAGATGAGCATGATGGGAGAACTTAACTTCTTCCTTGGACTCCAAATAAAGTAAACCAAATAGAGGATTTTCATCAACCAAGCTAAGTACACAAAAAAAATTCTGAAGAAGTTTGGGATGGAGAACACCAAGCCTTTAGGTACACCAATGAGCTCTTCTTATAAGCTTGATAAAGATGAATCAGGTAAATCTGTTGACCAAAAGCTTTATAGAGGAATGATAGGTTCATTGTTGTATCTAACTTCTAGTAGGCCAGATATTATATTCAATGTTTGTATGTGTGCAAGATATCAGTCTGCTCCTAAAGAGTCTCATCTTTTGGCTGTTAAACGCATACTTAGATATCTGTCTAGCATAATTGATATTGGTCTTTAGTACTTTAGAGATTCTTTGTTTGAATTTATTGCTTATTCTAATGCTGACTTTGCTGGGTATAAACTTGATCGTAAAAATACTAGTAGAACTTGTCAGTTTCTTGGAGTTAATTTGATCTCATGGAGTAGTAAAAAGCAGAATTCGGTTGCTTTATCTATGGCAGAAGCCGAATATATAGCAGTTGGAAGCTGTTATGCTCAAATCTTATGGATTAAACAACAACTTGAAGATTTGGCATTAAACTAATTAAGACACCCATAAGATGTGACAATACTAGTATAATCAATCTAACTAAGAATCCTGTGCAACATTCAAGAAGTAAACGCATTGAAATAAGATATTATTTCATAAGAGATCATGTACAAAACTCTAATGTGATGCTTGAATTTGTATTACTGATGATCAACTAGTTGATGTGTTTACTAAACCCTTAAGTGAAGAGAGATTTTGTAAGATTAGAAGAGAGTTAGGAATCATTGACCCATTTTCTTAGAAGTCTCTCAATTTCTGCTCTATCTAATTTATTTTTGTTGAAAATCACTTTCCTTGAGTCCCAAAACACTTCAAAATGTCCCTTGATTTTTTGAAAATCTTTTTGATTTTTCTTGAAAATTTCTTAGCCAAGTGTCGACACTTGGATTTTGCGAAGTATCGACACCTGACCAAGTGTCGATACTTAAGAAATTTGAAGTGTTGACACTCGCAAAAATTTCAGAATCTTTAAGGCTTGTCCAAACCCTTTTGTTTTTTTATTTCCTTCCTTTCCCAAGTGCCCTAGTGGTCCCTTACCATCCTCTAACCTCCGAAACAGTTGATTTCCCCCATTGCCCCTTCGATTCAAGATATTTCTCTCCCTCTTTTCTCTCATTCAAACCATGAATCCGTACTTTTCTTCGATTTCATCCGTGTATTCCATTAATCCCTGTTTTTCATAGTTTTTGGATCATTTTTCCTTCCTCATCTATGGTGAACCATTTTATCGTTGTTTTTTCTTGGATTCTTTCCTATTTTGGACCGTTTCCTCACCTTAACACTCCGGCTTTTACCTTGTTTTCTACCGATTTACTATTGCATTAAAGGTTTTTGGCAGAAAATCCTATTCTTTCTTGGGTTTGAGTTCGGATTTCTTAGATTTCTCACATTTAGATGGATTATGTGTTTGATTTTATGATTTATGCCTCATTTTGCCCCTTATTTCGCACGGTTTCATTGTTGGATTGAAGTTTTTGGGCCAAAATCAACCATTTGATATTTTTTCCTTGTTTAAACCGATTTTCTACCAAATAAAAATTTAATTTCACTTGCCATTATCCGATTTCACTATTTTTAACCATTTTCCCCAAGTTTTACCTTCCAATTTCATGTTTTTATGATTAATCCCAAACCTAAACCAATCCAATTGATTTCATTCCCTCTTTAAAACAAACCCTAGTTATTTTTCTCAAATTATTGTCATTTTAAATCAAAACTAAACACTATTTTCACTTTCTTTCAGTCATATTCTTGGCCGATCCACTGTTTTTGACTTGTTTTCCCCTTTGTCTTCCTTAGATCGATCCCTATTCCTTAAGTTTACCCATTTTCTTCCTTCCTTTCTTCTCTCAGCTGATAGATATGGGACCTAGGAAGAGATTGGCTATTAAAAGAATGTTTGGTCAGAGTTCAGCAGAGAGAAGATCGAAGGCTAGACATGACAGTGGATAGACTATAGTTCAGCAGCCCCCGTGTCATCCCTGTAGAGAGGATGGCAGGGAAGGTTATGGTAGCTAGCAGACGGGTGGACCTTGATTTCTTTGACAGATGTCACATTCGGCAGACTCTTCAAGAGGCTGGATTGATCCTCTTCTGCACCATGTAGGAGAGGTACTATCCATATCTGGTGTGCGAATTTTATGGTAGCTTAGATTGCAGCAGACTCACGTGGCATGCAACTATCAGAGGTGTGAGGATTCTAGTGGACAAGTCTGTCTTGAGCAGATTATGGGAGATTCCACATAGAGGTATTGTGACTTACAGTATTAAGGATCGTGAGGAGGCCTTTCGTTGTGTACTTGAGAGAGATGATGTTCGTGGTGTGACAGTGGTCACCGCGAACCAGTTATCAGTTAAGATGAGGCTTCTTCACTACATCATCGCTCGCATCCTACTCTCAAAGACTGGCAGATTCAATTTCATTACGTAGCAGGAGCTAATGCTTATGGTCTGCTTGTCTCAGAGGACTGCGGTTGATCTCCCAGCATTCATGCTACTTAAAATGAGAGATGCAGCCACACAGAGGAGACATTGTCTTCCATACGGTATGGGATTGACCCGTATCTTTCAAGCTTACGGTATACCTTTGGAGGGGGAGGCCTCCAAGGAGATCTTACATACGGATGTCTATGATGAGCGATCCTTGCACTAGATGGGATACAGATTGGTTTCTGGATGTTGGTTTCATAGAGAGTCTGGTCAAGAGCTAGATGAGGGGGACGAGATCAGAGAGGCCGAGGCCGGGCCATCAGGGCCAGTTATTACACCTCCTCGAGTTGGACCAGCATCAGAGCCTGAGCTGGTGACTCCTGTGGCTACCCCTTCTGCTCCTCCTCCATCTTCTACTGATACATCATTTGAGGAGCATGCTCACCAGCAGTTCATAGAGCTGAGGAGTGAGATGGTCAGATTGGGAGTCCGAACCATACAGCTCAGGAATGAGATAGAGAGCCTTCGAGCTCATACTGCAGAGGAGCATGCTGATATTTGCAGGACTATGGAGGCTGGTTTCACTCGCATTGAGGAGATGCTGAGAGCTCTATTACCATCAAGGATATCTAGTCCAGTTGATCCTCCACCTCCTCCACCCTCTGCTGATGATGGTCATGATGATTCCCAGGGTGGCGATGGTGGTGATGACAGTGATGATGCAAATAGAGGCTCAAATTTTTTTGGTGATGGCAGTAGGATGGCAGTGTTGATCTAGCTGGGCGATATCAGATGGTCAGTAGAGATACTCAGACACCAGCTACTCCTGAGATTCCTTCTCCAGCTAATGAGATTGTTCCCACTCCTGATTTTTATGACTCCAGCTGAGCTACTTCCTCCCCCATCGACCAGATCACCAGGGTTGTACCCACTCATGGACCTTCTACCCAGACTAGGAGTCTTAGGGTTCTAGAGCCACCTAAGGCCCTTGTACCTAGGTCCAGGATCAGTGCCCCCATTAGCTTTGAGCTTCCATCTGATGAGAAGTAGCCTCATAGATGTTTATCTAGTAGCTTGTTGCTTTTATATTTAGTTGTTGTATTAGCTTACATGCTTTTATCACTGTACTTGTTTGCTTTATGTATCTTGTATCATGTTACATATTTGCTATATCTCTAACAGCACTTTTTGTAACTAAAAACATTGAATATATCTATATATGTGTGTTTCAGTTTATGACCATTCTTGTATCAATTGCGTGATATGCTCTTTGTATTTGTTCTGATACTCCCTACTCTATGCATTTGCTATGATACTTGTTGGATTTCTTAATAATCTAATCTCTTTTCAACTCTAATACCAGCTTTATCATGACCTAATGCATTGATTCAGGGGGAGTTTACTCCTTTTTTGTTGTATGTTGATAAAAAGGGGGAGTAGTTACAAGCATTTTCTTTAGTTTTTTGAATTGTCTCTTAACTTAACTCCCTTATGAGAAGAGTATGTTGATTTCAATATATATTTAGCACATCCTCTCCATTGAATTGCATTGTATAAGTTTCAAATTCATACTTATGGGATACAATGTCAAAATTGAATTTAAATGCTTATTTACTCAAGGTTTTGTTATCATCAAAAAGGGGGACATTGTTGGCTCTACCCCATGATTTTGATGAATAACAAAATATTGATTACATATTTTGTACTAATGATTATTTGTAGTTATGAGTTTTCAGGAATTAAGCACCTCAAATTCTTAAAGTTAGAATATCATGGCATGCTTTGGAAACAAAGCATTTTTCATACTTTGAGAAGTCTTCTCCATTGAAAAAGGACACAAATGGGTTTAATTATTGTTTATATATGTTGCATTTAATTTCCATTGAATATCTTTATGTTTTTGGCTTGTTTGGCACTTGCTTTTGAAAATTGCAGAACCAAGTGTCGACACCTAGGAGCCCAAGTGTCGACACTTCAGCATTTGGCACATAGAAATTTTTCATGACATGCCAAGTGTCGACACTCAAAACTCAAGTGTCGACACCTGAAACTCAAGTGTCGACACTTAAGTTTCCAAGTATCGACTCAAGGCTTGAGACTTTTTAAAAATACAGAACTTGCCTCTGGAGAATTTTTGTGTCAAGTGTCGATACCTGAGAATCAAGTGTCGACACTTGAAAGTTCAAGTGTCGACACCTAGAAACCAAGTGTCGATACCTGATAGCCAAGTGTCGACACCTGATAGCCATGTATCAATACTCGTTCTGATAGCCTCAACGGATCTATTTTCTGATAGCCTAAATTTGTGGTTTTTAGCTCCTAATGGCTAGTTCTTAATCCCTAATGGTCTAAAACAGTTTTTTGGATGTTTTTCAGGTATTTATGCTTCACCAAACTCATTCATGAAGCAAGAGAAGAGAGAAAAGCAAGAAAATATCCATGAGTTAAAGACATTCTTCAAGAACTCCACTTCTAAAAGCTAAAATGGAGAGATTCCACTAAAAAAGCGTACATTCCTTTCATTTCATCTTCCAAAAGTGTTCTTGAGAAGATTCCAAGTCAAGTCACATCAAGCAATCATCAAAGAGCTTCAAAGATTCTTCATCAACTCTAAGAAGAGAGTTTGCTTGTGTTTAAGTTCTTGTATTCTGAATTTATTTTTGTTTGACCTTGCTTTCAAGATTCTTGAAAGTAGGTTGTAAGGTTGTTGGTGAGCCAAAACCAACTAGGGTTGACTTGTGAGCCCAAAGATGAAACAAGTGTAAAGGTTTGTTGGTGAGCCTAGGTGACAAAACTAACTTAGGTTTTGACTTGTGAGCCTTGGAAAACAAGTCGGCTGTAATCTTTGAAGAGATTATAGTGAAAATTCCCAATGGAAGCTTGGGGAGTGGACATAGGTGCTTGGAGAGCACCGAACCACTATAAAACTTGGTGTTTGTGTATGATTGTCTCTCTTTAATTACTTACACTTTATTTCCTATACTCTATTAATTATTTTTTTGCTGCATATACTTAAGTGCATTATCCACAAATACTACACAGCCTGCACATAATTGTTTTAATTTTTGAAAGACTCAATTCACCCTCCCTCTTGGGCTCCATTTCTGGGCAACATCTTTTGTTCTCCCCATCAAGTGGCCGGTGCATGTGGTGGTGGAGACAGCACTGGGCAATGCTTGGACGGTGGCTGGCCGGGTGAACAACACTAGTTTGGATGGCCGATCAAAAAGAAAGGTGGATCGGGCTGAGGAGAGGCTAGAATGGTGACTCGGGCAGCTTCTCTGGCTGGCGAGGAGGGAGGGTGATGGCCCGGAGTGGCAGGATGGTGGCTTGGGTGGTGAAATGGCAGCAGGCAATGAAAGATGATGGAGAAGAGAGGGGAATGGTGGTTGGCAGGCAAAATGGTGGTACATAGGTCTCTGATGATGTCTCCGATGGTGGAGGGCTTCTTGGCAGTGAGGGGAATGATGGGGGAAGGCTCTGGTGGCTAGGCGACGTGAAATGACTACTATGATCCATGGGCAGGGATCATGGACTAGTAGTAATGGCTACACATGGACCATCCTGATTTTTGTAGACTGAGCGACCTGTCCATGGTGGACCTGCTACTTCAAAAATCATGCAAAAAGCTAAATAACTTCAAAATTTGATTCTAGACCCATTTGAATTCCGATTTGAGTGAGCTCTTTCCATTCATGGCCTTCTTTTCTACAAAACTCTAATAAAAAGCATCAATTCTTAATAAATATAATTTAATTAATACTTATTTTTAGGCTTAAGTTAGGCAATTTAATAGACTTATCACATCCTCCAACTTAGTCATTGCTAGTCCCTTAGCAATGCAATTAAGATATAAGTATTAATTTTATAACCATGTGTCATTAAGATTTTCCTTTGGATCTATGCTTAAGGTCAAAAGAAATTAGCTAGTATCACTAACTAGGTATTGAGTTTCTGAAGTAGATTTCACAATCAGACCATTAGAAACTTGCTTAGACTTCATCCAAAGGGCTACCACACTTGTGTTTATGATGGCTAACTTAGTATTTTAGTGTTAGATTGTAAAGAATAATTATATCTTCGCTTATCACCTCCTTCTGATTAATTTTCTATACACCCCCAAGTTAAGTACGTAGGTTGAGGTAGCTTTCTACTATCCCTTTTTGATATGAACAACAATACTTATTAGGTGAAGGTACCCAGTTACTTGGTGGGAAACCAATATTTAGAACTTGTTCCATTTTTTTTTCACTTTTGCCTTTTTTCTTTTTTCAGGTAGGTAGCTCTTTCCTCAAATTCAAGTGTAAATTTGAGGAAACTAATCCCTACTTTACTTGGAGGGTGTAAAGTAGGGATATATCAATTATCAATTTTTTCAGGCAGGTAGCTCTTTCCTCAAATCTTTTTTCAGGCACATGGAGGGTGTATATCAATTACCATTTTTTTAGTAATTATTATATCTTTAATTAACCTTACAACTAATCCCTACTTTACCTTGTTAGTGTACATATGCGATGGAAGTGCTAATAGCCTTTAGATGACCTAAGTAGGCCGCTAAAAGTCTAACCAATAGTCTACTTCTTGACTCACTACAGTTATTAGTCTACTTCTTGACTCTATTATCTTCTTCCTGGTCTATTTAGCTCAAGAATTTTCATGGCACATGATTAAAAAAAAATTCATAATTCTTTTCAAAAAAAAAATTTAAGAGCTTTTCAATATAGTTTTCAAAATTTTTTTAAAAGTTTTAAAAGTTTATGCCTACCCCCTAACTTGAACACCATTGTCCCTAATGGTATGAACCAATTCAAGAAATAAATTCAAACCATAAGGACAAAAAGAAATATATAAGGATAGAGATTACCTGAGAAGAGGAGCTATCGATAAGATAAAGGCTGCACTAATCAACTTGGATTGGAGTTGTTGTATTATTATTTATTTTATTTTATTTTTAAGTGTATAAAAATAAAGATTGGGTTGCGTCCCAATAAGCGCTAAGTTTAACATCTTTAGCCAGACATTATGAGGGAGTCCAATAGATAATTAACTTTAATATATCCTTTATAATATCAAAAGGACAGGGCCAATCAGGAGGCCTTATCGTCATGGTAGAAAACATTCATAGAGTACTCTATGATGATTAGCCCGACTTAATAAAGTATACTGGGTAAGCATGTTATTCCAAGATTTAAAAATATTATTATAGTTTATAAAGTACTTAAAAAGGGATTGTTTGTTGGGCTGAGATTGGAGATGGTAGTTTAAAATTTTTTTCAATTATGGGTTGCCTACACTACTCCCCCTCATAAGAATAATATGTTTGGTCAATGTCCCTTCCCATTTTAAATTTAAGCACATTTTTTAAATTAATATTAACCCTGTCTCCATACATTATTTTAATATTATAGAAAGATTTTAAAGGTAGTTCTCAAAATTGGTGCCAAATATGGAGAAATTAACTATAAAAGTTATAAGATCATGGTCCCTCATTTTAGTAATATCCTACCTGATAGCTTCTTTATGTGCTTTTAGAATACCACTAAGTTGGGCTTTTTAGATAAGGTTCATTGAGAAAGTTTCAATGGGTGAATCAGGAAGTGATTTCAATTCTAGATCAAGTGGTGATTCTAACAAGGGGTTAGTGGTGGGCTAGGTGATGGCTCTTGTTGCTCGTCAATCAAAAGTGGGCTGATTTCATAGTAGGGTATTTGCATTAAGTTATTTACTTGGGAGGTATACCTGTCTACATTAAAATTATCCATCCTGAGTTGAGCCAGACAGGGATCTAACATATCCTGGAAAGGAATTGTGGGAGTAGCTTCTTCTATTGAGTCATGCATTTGTGGTTCTTGGAAAGTCTCTACTGTTGGGAATTGTGTCCCAAAGCCAATCGCCTGGGTTGTAGGCGGTTGTGCTGAGTATTGTATTTATTTTATGAATTAATAAAATATTATTTTTGGAAGTTCATCACATATTGTATTTCCCTAAAATGAACTTTTTCCATGTGATGAAGTCCTTAGGACTACACTGACTTCGATACAGAGAGGATGTATCGACTGGTCCTTAAACCCTGTTCACAACCAAAGGATATATTGTACTGGATAGCAATATATCAAGTATAGGTTGTTACAGTTCACATCGTTTGGTTGTCCTCTTGACCAAATAAGTGTGGTGACACTGATGTGATCTGCAAGTGGGATATGTGATATCTCATTGAACGTGACTCCGTGCAGCCCCTTTTCTGCCAAAGGGAAACTCACGATTGGATATGGGTATATGTGTCCCTCTGACCTGAGGTCATCACGGTAGCTTACAAGCAACTCCCTGTGCTTTGGTGCCGGACTACTCGGATTTATAATCCGGTGATGAAAGGTTTTTGGGTACGGGTAAGTACTTGTGGAGCAACGATGGACCAAGATGGAATTGACCTGTCCAAATAATTTGGATTGAATGTCTTGCAGTATCTCAATTTAGCAAATCCTCGACCGGGATAGTCCCAGTGAGGTGTCACTGGATTTGCGAGGTTGAGACACGTAGTGCACTGACTTAGTCTGGGTTGGCAGTCTAACCTCAGTCGTCCTGAGCATTGGAGGTCAAAGGGATGAATTATACGGTAACCATATGCCAGAGGTTCGATTGCTCTCGCATCTTCAACCTATCCGGACGCCGGGACCAATTGCTAGATGGTATCTTGTGCTAGTACTGGAATTGTTCCAGTGCTATCACTTAGGTTCGAACCTATGAGATCACATGCCATAGAGGATAACTCCCTGATCCAGGTACCGTTATTTGATTAGGAATCATTTCGGTGACGGTTTGATTGAGCACATTGGGTTGACCTGGGTTCGGGTCAATCAGTTTTTGTTCGATTTATCAGGAATTTTTTTTCTGGTTAACCAGGACTAAACCAAGCCTTCTGATAATTAGATTTTGATCTAATTATATGGATGAACACTTTTTGAACCATTGGATTTTTTTTTTAAAACCTATTGGACCGGTTTTTTTTGACCCTTTGAATCGGTCATCACGGTGTGAATAGCAATGGGCGAACAGGGCTTTTGGGCGTCCCCTCCTCTCTCCCGTTTCACCACCATTTCAACTGGATTTAAACTCGTTTAAAAGCCCTTCAATGCTTCGCTGCATTCGTTCCATATTCCAGCTGCTATTGCCGTCTTTTTGGCTCCCATTCCATTGGTTGTAAGCCTTGCACGGTGTTATAAATCCTGCTGCTTTTCTCTTCTGCAATGCTGAAAAAAGTACAGAGAAACCATCGTTGGGTTCTTATTCCTTTGAGTCTTAGTTTATCCTTTCACCACAGATCTTTGGGGTGGGTTTAGGCAATTGATTGGGAGAAAAACAATTCCATTTGTCCCTGTTTCTTGTGCTCATTGGAAGAAGAAGTACTAGCTCTGTTTGGAGAAACATTACAGCAAAACAACATCACTTCTTCCCACCGTTCGAAGGTGTTTTCTGGCGACTAGCATCGCCTGAGAACCGGATATATGGAGCCCCGTGCGTGTTCCCCCTCTAGAGAGTGCTCATTTGAGCACTTAAGAGCCAGATCAATGCTCTAGTTGCTGTTTTGGTGTCCTATTTTAGTTTTGCAGGTTTGCTGGAATTGCTGAACAAAATGAGCTGTAAACCGTGGCATTTTTTATCCCTTTTGTTCTCTATTCAAGGAAGAAAACATTCCCTTGCTGTTGGTGAAAGAAAGGAGAGCAAGCACTGGTTGTTTGGGTTTGGCCATTGTTGCTGTTGAAGCAAAGGAAAAACAGAGCAAATCAAGCGCTGGAAGTAGACGACAAGGGGAATAAGTTTATTCCTGCAATTCCAGCACTATTCCAGACTTATTCCAGGCAGGAATAAGGTATTGTTTTTGATTTTTTTTATTCATGCATGCATAGATCTGAGTATTTAAAATATTTTATAAATATTACATGCCTATATTATAACATGTTTTAGTTTGTACATGCTTCCAGATCGTGTTAGATCCTGCGCGGAGCAGGTTTTTCCACTGTGCATTTTAAAATTATTTTAAAATACTTACCTGCTCCCTGTTCTTGCATGCTTAGAGTAGGCACCTGCAAAATCCCTATTTCACTCTCAGTGGTATCAGAGCCAGGTTACAGGTGTAACATAATCTTGATGCATGTTTGATTAAAAATAGTTTAATCTACTTTTTGTATCCTGATAGTACTTTTAGGAACCTAGTTGAGACCCTCACCATGACCATGTGTCTTTGACACGAAACGGATCGTCTGTGTTGGTCTCTTCAGAAGGATCCTTTAAGGAAATCTTGGAATTAAAATTGTTTTATTTCAGATACATTATTGGGCAATGAAATGTTTATAAAATAAAAATCTATATATGATGCATGATTTTTTTTATGTAAAAAAGTATTTTACATTGACAATTAATTAAAAGATGTTTTGATTAATTGTATGGCTTATTAAAATAAATTATTAGGTTTATGAAATCTAATTTGACATGAATAAGCCATTATGGGTTAAATTGGGTTAGTTTTCTAATTAGGTCCTTAACTGGGTTAGACCTAGGTTTAGTTGAACCGGATAAAAGAAGATTAATCAAAAGTTGATCAAGGTCCTTCTTTAGTACTATCTAATAGTTAGATTAGTTGATCCGTTCATCTAAAATGGATCCAATTAGTGGCTCAGTGGAAGCCCGAGTCTTTAGGCTAATCTGATCAAGTCTAGTAAACCGACTGGTGTCGAGGTAGGTTTGGCATTGTGATCATGGTTGTATGAGGCTACCTCTTTCCTGGCCAACTTGATTAGTGTCTAGGAAAGATGGTTAATGGCGGATACTCACCCATGATCTCACCTACCTGGCTAGTCGAGTCGACTAGAACTGATTTGAAAAGCTCAATGACTCGAGTTAACCCATGTCACCCAGGTTGATCAGTCTAACTGATTTATAGGTGCCCATGGATCAATTGTTGAATTGATTCAACAATCCTGGAAACTGATTCGTTCAGTGGGAGAAATGATCCATGTCCTTGTCTTTTTCTTCTGTCACAACTAAAAAACCTCTAAAATTATTAGGTCCTTAAAAAGACTAAGTCAAGGTGTTGACAGTGTCTTAGCCTCCCATTAAGTCAGTTAGAAATGTGTCCACTAGCTTGGTGTGCATCGGCAGTTCCAAAGAACGGGTGTACATCCGGCGACTGGAATTTCTATCTGATCAATGATGGTTCAGTGCAACCTCCTTAATGGGACCAGGTGGGCCGGCCAAAGTTGGGCTTGGTCTTTAGTTAGCTGGAAGCATTGGATTTGTCATTTTAATGGTTGGACATAACCAGAGACCCGCAATAGGAGGCCCCAAGGCCGATTGGGGTATTCTCTGGAGCAAAATGAAATACTGAAAATTGTTTAGGGAAGCAATTGGTTTATGAACCTACCTTTAGGCTCGTATGGGTAAGCCGGCTAAAGTCGGGCTCATGCGAGGCCTATTGGATTTCAGTACCCAATTGAAAAAGTTTTTTCATGGATTGGAGTTAGAGGCTACCAATCTTAAAAAAAATTAGTGGGAGAAACCTTTAGACTAAAGTCCAAGTCTTTTGGTTAAAATTAATTCATATACTTATGTGGTCTTGTTTTCTTTTCAGATGTCTTCAAACTTATCGCTCCGGTCACTTCTCGATAACGAGAAGTTGAAGGGTCATAACTTTGATAGTTGGTATCGAAGGTTATGAATTGTTATGGAGCATGAATGGATCCTCTATGTGATAATGGATCCGGTGCCTGAAATCCCTCCTGCTAATGCACGGAGTGCGGTCAGAGACGCTTACTTGAAGTGGGTTTCTGATCGGACTACTGTCCGTTGCATTATGCTTGCGGCGATGAATGACGAGTTCAGTCGCAAATTCGAGGAGGCCCAACATGATGAAATCCTTCAAAAGTTGAAGGAATCCTTCGGCACCCTAGATGATGTAGAACGGTACAAAGTGTCTTGTGCCATCTACAACTCCAAGATGCCGAATGGTGGATCAGTCACTGATCATGTATTGTACATGATCGAGCTGATTGAAAAACTGGGCAAACTCGGATGCCCCTTGCACGAGCAGCTCGGCAAGGATGCGATCCTGAATTCTCTTCCCTCCTCCTATCTTGACTTTCTTGATCATTATAGAATGAACAAGCCTGCAGTCAGCTACCATGGTCTTTTGGGGTTGCTGTAGACTTTCGAGAAAGACCACCAACTGAATAAGGGGGTGATAAATTTAGTGGGAGGAAGTAGAGGTCGTCGTCCCTTTAAGAAAGAGAAGAAGAAAATAAATAAGAAGGGAAAGAAGGTGCAGAATGCTCCTGGCCCTAGTCAGACCAGGAAGTATAAGGCTGATCAGTCTTCTACAGAGTGCTTCTACTGTAAGAAGAAGGGACACTGGAAGAGGAACTGTCCTCTTTATATTGCGTCCCTTGATCTGAACAGGCCGAGGAAGCAGAAATCTGCTGAACAAGGTATTTATATGATAAAACCTTGTAATTATTCTATTGTTGATACTGCTAACTGGGTATTGGATACTGGTAGTCCAATTCATGTTTGTAATTCATTACAGGGACTTCAAGTTAGCAGAAGATTTGAAGATGGAGAATAGTTTTTGAGCATCGGGAATGGAAATCGTGTTCCAGTACTGGCGGTCGGAGTCCTGCGTCTTGTCTTTGAGTCTTGTACTGTCGAACTAGTCGACTGTGACTATTGTCCTAGTTTCATTATGTACATAATCTCTATAGGCCTTTTGGCTAATTATGGTTTTGAACTATCAATAAAGGAAGATTTTTGCAATGTTATTTTGAATAAATCTGTGATAATGAAAGCTAGATTAAATAATGGCATATATGTACTATCAAGGCCTGTTAGTGTAATGTATACTTCTAGCAAATGCCCAAGGTTAGATAATGTCAACGATTTGTACCTTTGGCACTGTAGGCTATGTCATATTAACCAAAATAGGATAAACAAGATGCGAGGAGGTGGACTCCTCGAGGTCAGTGATTCTGAATCACTGCCCACTTGTGAATCCTATTTAGTTGGCAAAATGACCAAGTCACCTTTTTCTGGAAACGGTGAACGAGCTACAGAACTTCTAAGTCTAATACATACTGATGTATGTGGACCGATGACAGTTAGTGCCAGAGGAGGATACAAATATTTCATTACCTTTACAGACAACTTTTCAAGGTTCAGTTATGTCTTTTTAATGAGACATAAGTCTGAGTCGTTTGAAATGTTCAAACGATACCGTAATGAAGTAGAAAAGCAAACTGGAAAAAGTATTAAAACTCTTCGATCTGATCGAGTTGGTGAATACTTATCTGGTACTTTTTTGATATATCTTGAGAAGAATGGAATTCTTTCTCAGTGGACTCCTCTAGGAACACCACAGTTGAATGGTGTGTCTGAAAGGAGGAATCGAACCTTGTTGGACATGGTTCGATCCATTATGGGTTTTGCAACTTTGCCGCTATCCTTTTGGGGATATGCGCTTCAAACAGCCTGTTACTTATTAAATGATGTTCCAAGTAAGTCTATTGTCTCCACTCCGTATGAGATGTGGACTGGACGTAAACCCTCAATCTCACACCTTCAGGTCTGGGGTTGTCCGGCTTACGTAAAGCGTTTAGACTCATATAAACTTGGTCCTGGGTCTGATCGATGTTTATTTATTGGTTATCCTAAGGAAACCAAAAGATATTTCTTCTATTTGGAAAATGAACAAAAGGTGTTCGTTGCTCTTAGAGCTATCTTTTTGGAAAAGGAGTTCTTTGGAGAAGGAACTATAGCCTCTAAGATTGAACTTGATGAAGTTCAGCCAATAGAAGAACCTGTACACTCTAAGGACATCGTAGAACCGGTTGTGATTGAATCACACCCATAACCCATTAGGAGATCCGATAGAATACCGCGTCAGCCAGATAGATACTACGGTTTCTTAGTCCGGGACGGCGATCCCATTGAGCTTGATGAGAACAATGAGGATCCGATCACTTATATGGATGCACTTCAAAGATCTGACTCTGAGGCATGGCTTGGAGCCATGCAATCCGAAATGGAGTCCATGGAAATCAATAATGTTTGGACATTGGTTGATCCGCCTGAAGGAATAAAACCCATCGGGTGTAAATGGATCTTCAAGAGAAAAAGGGGCACAGATGGGAAGGTAGAGACCTATAAAGCCCGTCTGGTTGCCAAGGGGTATCGTCAGCGATTAGGTATCGATTATGACGAGACTTTCTCCCCTGTGGCAATGCTCATGTCCATTCGGATCATACTTGCTTTGGCAGCATATTTTGATTATGAAATCTGGCAGATAGATGTCCAAACCGCTTTCCTAAATAGGGAGCAGGAAGAGGAGGTGTATATGATACAGCCTGAAGGGTTCACATCCACAGATGAATCAAAAGTATGCAAGTTACAGAGGTCCATCTATGGACTCAAGCAAGCGTCTCGAAGTTGGAACTTACGGTTTGATAGGTGTATCAAATCGTATGGCTTCGTTAGGAACGGAGAAGAACCCTGCATCTATAAATGGGTTAATGGTTCTGTGATTGTATTCCTAGTACTGTATGTTGATGACATTCTCTTAATCGGGAATGATGTCGCAGCATTACAAGGAATAAAGGTCTGGTTATCATCTCAGTTCTTCATGAAGGACTTGGGTGAAGCTTCTTACATACTAGGTATGAAGATCTATAGAGATAGATCTAAGAAGCTTTTGGGATTGTCCCAGTCTATGTACATTGACACCGTGCTGAAACGGTTCAGCATGAAAAACTCCAAGAAAGGCTATCTCCCGATAGGTTCTGGAATTACTCTTTTCAAGAAGGATTGTGCCACAACTCCTGAGGAAAGAGAGCGCATGAGTAGAGTACCTTATGCTTCTGCAGTAGGCTCTATCATGTATGCTATGACTTGTACTAGACCAGACGTGGCATACTCACTATGAGTAGTGAGCAGATACTAGTCTGACCCAGGTGAGGCGCATTGGAAGGTGGTTAAGTCCATCCTTAAGTATTTAAGAAATACTAAAGATCAATGGCTGATTTATAGAGAACCTGACTTGAAACTTGTGGGGTACTCTGACTCCAGTTTCTAGTCAAATAGAGATGATAGCAAGAGTGTGTCAGGGTTTGTATTTCCCCTGAACGGAGGAGCGATATGCTGGAAAAGTTCCAAGCAGGCAATTGTTGCAGACTCAGTATGCGAAGCAGAATATATTACAGCATCAGATGCAGCAAAGGAAGCTGTATGGTTGCGGAAGTTCCTTGGAGAGCTAGGGGTGGCACCTTCCCTAGATGGTCCTGTTCCGGTGTACTGTGATAGCACTAGAGCCATTGCTCAAGCTAAGGAGCCTAAAGCCATCACCGCACCAAGCACATTCTACGGAGCTACCACCTCGTACGAGAAATCGTGGAACGAGGCGACATCAATCTTCTGAAGATCGATGGAAAAGAAAATCTGGCCGACCCCTTCACTAAAGCCCTCGGAATAAAAGAGTTCGACTATTGTAAATGGGAAATGGGTATTAGATACTTTTCCGATTGGCTTTAGTACAAGTGGGAGTTGTTGGAAATTGTGTCCCAAAGCCAATCGCCTGGGTTGTAGGCGGTTGTACTGAGTATTGTATTCATTTTGTAAATTAATAAAATATTATTTTTGGTAGCTCATCACATATTGTATTTTCCTGAAATGAACTCTTTCCATGTGATGAAGTCCTTAGGACTACACTGACTTCAATACAGAGAGGATGTATCGACTGGTCCTTAAACCCTGTTCACAACCAAAGGATATATTGTATTGGACGGCAATATATCAAGTATAGGTTGTTACAGTTCACATCGTTTGGTTGTCCTCTTGACCAAATGAGTGTGGTGACACTGATGTGATCTGCAAGTGAGATATGTGATATCTCATTGAACGTGACTCCATGCAGCCCCTTTTCTGCCAAAGGGAAACTCACGATTGGATATGGGTATATGTGTCCCTCTGACCTGAGGTCATTATGGTAGCTTGCAAGCAACTCCCTGTGCTTTGGTGCCGGACTACCCAGATTTTTAATCCGGTGATGGAAGGTTTCTGGGTACGGGCAAGTACTTGTGGAGCAACGATGGACCAAGATGGAATTGACCTGTCCAAATAATTTGGATTGAATGTCTCGCAGTGTCTCAATTTAGCAAATCCTCGACCGGGGTAGTCCCAGTGAGGTGTCACTGGACTTGCGAGGTTGAGACACATAGTGAACTGACTTAGTCTAGGTTGGCAGTCTAACCTCAGTCGTCCTGAGCATTGGAGGTCAAAGGGATGAATTATACGGTAACCATATGCCAGAGATTCGATTGCTCTCTCATCTTCGACCTATCCGGACGCCGGGACCCATTGCTAGATGGTATCTTATGCTGGTACTGCAATTGTTCCAATGCTATCGCCTAGGTTCGAACCTATGAGGTCACACGCCATAAAGGATAACTCCCTGATCTAGGTACCAGTATTTGATTAGGAATTGTTGCCGCTCTCGCCACCGCGCCCGTGCCTCGGCTCAGCCGATCCTTCCTGACCGCCTGGTGAGGGAGCCTCCCTTCCCGCGGAGAACTTGCAACAAAAGGGGTTAGAGGACCCTGGCCGGGGATCCCGGCGAGGGAGCTCCGACGGTCAAGTCAGTAGACGACGAGAAGGAACAGACTCTCCAGCCGGACCCTCTAAAGGGTTCCAGACTTAGAGAGTTAACTGGTGAAGGAAACGCTCTGGGGACCAGAATCTCGGCTGGGCCTCCTTGCCGAGCTCACGCCCAGTGTTCCCCTCTCGGGATCTCTGGTTTCTCTCTCGGAGTGAGGCCTTTTGCCGGTGCTTCCTCCTTGTCCCCAGGCTGGTCGGCTTACCTTGTCGTCCCCAGATTTCCCCTTCTTTATCTCCTTCCGTCGCGCATTTATCTTTTTCCGCCTCGGAAACTCCCCTCCCCCGTCCTCTTCTCTTTTCCCTTTTCGGTGAAGGGTGCCAGGCGGCTTTCCGACCTCGTCCGCCGGGCCCAGCAGGGAAAAGGCAAAGACAGAAGAGAAAGAGGGGAGGGCGGCGCTGGCAGGGTGGCCGGTCAGGCCTCGGGCCCAGTGAGAGCGCCCTCTTCCCCAAGCATGGGCGCCATCTATCTATGGGGCCTGTGTCGTCAGGGTTGCGTCTCTCGGCTGCGGGACCTGTCAGGCCGATGCTAGTGATGTTTCGCGTGCCGCCGCCCTCCGTACAGGACGCCGTCTGGGATTCGTACGGCCCGAAAGATGGCCTCGGGGCCCGTCTCTCTCCCCAGGGCCCTCGCCGTACGAGCGGTCTGACCTCGGCTGAGTTGGGCCCGTCTCCGGGGGCCAACTGGCGAGGGGCGAGGGATCGACCGACCTCGGCTTAGGTGGACCCCTCCTGGGTGTACACCTGGCGAGATGGCAGGAGGTCGCCTGGCTTCGGCCGAGGTGGGCCCGTCTCCGGGTGGCCACCTGGCGAAGGGCGAAGGATCAGCCAACCTCGGCTTAGGTGGACCCCTCCTGGGTGGACACTTGGCGAGGTGGCAGGAGGTCGCCTGGCTTCGACCGAGGTGGGCCCGTCTCCGGGTGGCCACCTCGCGAAGGGCGAAGGACCAGCCGACCTCGACTTAGGTGGACCCCTCCTAGGTGGACACCTGGCGAGGTGGCAGGGGGTCGCCTGGCTTCGGCCGAGGTGGGCCCGTCTCCGGGTGGCCACCTGGCGAAGGGCGAAGGATCAGCCGACCTCAGCTTAGGTGGACCCCTCCTGGGTGGACACCTGGCGAGGTGGCAGGAGGTCGCCTGGCTTCGGCCGAGGTGGGCCCGTCTCCGGGTGGCCACCTGCGAAGGGCGAAGGATCAGCCGACCTCGGCTTAGGTGGACCCCTCCTGGGTGGACACCTGGCGAGATGGCAGGAGGTCGCCTGGCTTCGGCCGAGGTGGGCCCGTCTCCGGGTGGCCACCTGGCGAAGGGCGAAGGATCAGTCGACCTCGGCTTAGGTGGACCCCTCCTGGGTGGACACCTGGCGAGGTGGCAGGAGGTCGCCTGGCTTCGGACGAGGTGGGCCCGTCTCCGGGTGGCCACCTGGCGAAGGGCGAAGGATCAGCCGACCTCGGCTTAGGTGGACCCCTCCTGGGTGGATACCTGGCGAGGTGGCAGGAGGTCGCCTGGCTTCGACCGAGGTGGGCCCGCCTCCGGGTGGCCACCTGGCGAAGGGCGAAGGATCAGCCGACCTCGGCTTAGGTGGACCCCTCCTGGGTGGACACCTGGCGAGGTGGCAGGAGGTCGCCCGACCTCGGCCGACCTCACTTAGGCGGACCCCTCCGGGCCCGGGCGCCGATGAAGTGGTAGAGGAATTCCGAGCCAAGCTCGACCTCGACGAGGGCGGTTTGCCTCAGGCAGTCGTCGGGCGGTGTAGTCTTGCCGATCCTGGCTTTGAGGATGTGGCGCTGACTTGGCCGGGGAAACATACACGTGGCTCGCTTGTATTTGATGATACCTGAGCCTGGCCACGTCACTGTCACGGCTGTAACAGGAATCATTTTGGTGACAGTTTGATTGAGCACATTGGGTTGACCTGGGTTCGGGTCAATCAGTTTTTGATCGATTTATCAGGAATTTTTTTTTCTGGTTAACCAGGACTAAACCAAGCCTTTGGATAATTAGATTTTGATCTAATTATATGGATGAACACTTTTTGAACCATTGGATTTTTTTTTAAAACCTATTGGACCAGTTTTTTTTGACCCTTTGAATCGGTCATCACGGTGTGAATAGTAATGGGCGAACAGGGCTTTTGGGCGTCCCCTCCTCTCTCCCATTTCACCACCATTTCGGCTGGATTTAAACTCGTTTAAAAGCCCTTCAATGCTTCGCTGCATTCGTTCCATATTCTAGCTGCTATTGCCGTCCTTTTGGCTCCCATTCCATCGGTTGTAAGCCTTGCATGGTGTTATAAATCCTGCTGCTTTTCTCTTCTGCAATGCTGAAAAAAGTACAGAGAAATTGTCGTTGGGTTCTTATTCCTTTGAGTCTTAGTTTATCCTTTCACCACAGATCTTTGGGGTGGGTTTAGGCAATTGATTGGGAGAAAAACAATTCCATTTGTCCCTGTTTCTTGTGCTCATTGGAAGAAAGTACTAGCTCTGTTTGGAGAAACATTGCAGCAAAACAACATCACTTCTTCCCACCGTTCGAAGGTGTTTTCTGGCGACTAGCATCGCCTGAGAACCGGATCTGTGGAGCCCCGCGCGTGTTCCCCCTCTAGAGAGTGCTCATTTGAGAACTTAAGAGCCGGATCAATGCTCTAGTTGCTGTTTTGGTGTCCTGTTTTAGTTTTGCAGGTTTGCTGGAATTGCTGAACAAAAGGAGCTGTAAACCGTGGCATTTTTTATCCCTTTTGTTTTCTATTCAAGGAAGAAAACTTTCCCTTGCTGTTGGTGAAAGAAAGGAGAGCAAGCACTGGTTGTTTGGGTTTGGCCATTGTTGCTATTGAAGCAAAGGAAAAATAGAGCAAATCAAGCGTTGGAAGTAGACGACAAGGGGAATAATTTTATTCTTGCAATTCCAGCACTATTCCAGACTTATTCCAGGCAGGAATAAGGTATTGTTTTTGATTTTTTTTATTCATGCATGCGTAGATCTGAGTATTTAAAATATTTTATAAACATTAAATGCCCTTATTATAACATGTTTTAGTCTGTACATGCTTCCAGATCGTGTTAGATCCTGCGCGGAGCAGATTTTTCCGCTGTGCATTTTAAAATTGTTTTAAAATACTTACCTGCTCCCTGCTCTTGCATGCTTAGAGTAGGCACCTGCAAAAGCCCTATTTCACTCTCATCTACCAATTCCATCATTAGATCAATTTGTTCTCCCATCCCATTAAAAGGCATAGATGATTCTAGGGCACTAGGAAATGGGGCCATACGTGAGTGGGGTAATGGTGAAATTGGCTTGTCCCACAAGTTTAATGTCTCCATATATTTTTCTACCTTGGCCAAATTATCTATATTGATATTTATGGTTATGCAAAGTTGTTCTAAGACCATTCCATTCCCAGGAGACATAGTTGATTATTCAGAAAAAGATAGAGGGTCATTAAAATCTTGAGCTAGGTATGGTCTCTCTAGGTTACTCTCAGGTTGACTAGGTAGTTCACCTCCCTCCTCTCTATTAAGTTCACTTAATCGTTAGTCAATTTGATCTATTAGCTTATCGATAGATTATTGTTGGGCTATAATCAGTTATTGAAATTGGGCAAATCTATCGACATTTAGGTTAGTCTGCAAGGAAGGTGGGTATGATACTAGTTGAACCTTCTCTTCAAATGATGTGCTATAATTAATTAGAGAATGCTGATAATGGGGATAGGGCTGATCATAATAGGGTGTCTATATGAACAAGGATCCTTGGGTTGCTAGCATAACCACTGGGTATGGTTGCCATGAGAAATATGGTTGAGCTCCCCAACCTGAATTATAAGTATTAAAGTATAGATTATCTTCTAAGTCATAGGCCGATTGGGTTTGATCTTGATAAACTTGGTCATACCTAAACTTCAAAGATCGGTACCCGGTTGGGCACTCACTTTCAAAGTGAGTAGGGCTCGAATAAACTTGGTGTGCCGAGAGAAAGGGTACTCTACTATAAGGATTCATTCTCCTGGCACTGATTCAGCCTATCAAATTGTTCTGCTTATTTGAATATGCAATCAAAGATTTAGATCAGAACAATCCTTATTTACTCATGTATTTATTTATTATTATTATTACTATATTTTTTTTTTAAAGAGGAGTGGTGAGATGTAGAAGGAGAAGAGTTCTAAAAATGGGCTTAAGGAGTCCTAGAGCTAAGAGAGCGAAGAAGAATTAGTTAGGGTTTGGTATTATTTACAAACAAGTTAGCATACATGGATTCTCTATTCTAGGGTTATCCTAAATCTAGATAGCTCCTAACTACCAAGACAACCTTAGAGCCTTCCAAGTCAGAAACTAACTAATCAACTAGCGAGGTAAGGGTAAAATCAGTGGGGGTCCCTGATGCGGACATCGAGATGAATATTGAACCAGATCAGTTGACGCATATATCAGGACAGCCTAGTGATAGTTCGGCGAAGCCCAACCCAGACGTTTCGGTTCAGCTTTTGGCCCATGACGATTTGGGGTCGCCAGCCTCGCCAGCAGGAAACATGCGCAGGTCCAGACGCCTTCAAGGGAAGCAAGTTTCAAATCTGACCCGTTTTTGGGATGAAAATAATTAATTGGAAATTGGACCGAAGGCCCAATACACTAATTACGTCCGTGGAGTTTCGGATCCGAGAAAATACTGGAGTCTTTAGTCTTATTATTATTATTATTATTTTATTAGTGGCATGATCTATTGATTTTTTTTTTTAAAAAAAAAATCTGTTTGAAGTGTTTCACGCAAGAGTTACATTTGTTGTTTTTTTTTTTTCCTCCCTTTAGTCACGTGGAGAACATTAGTGGTTTTTTTTTTCTCCCTCCCTGTTAGTCACGTGGGGGACATTAATTCTTGTATTGTTGTTTCTTAAAACCCGAACCAAAGAAAAAACAAGGGAGCATTGTGTTTTGTTTTGGGAAACAATTTTGGGAGAAGCATTTTCTTTGTTTGGAAAAAATGATTACACGGTGTTGTTTTTGAGTGTCTTCTTTCTGTGGAAGGCTGCCGGCATTCTTTTTTTCCCCTTGCACACACCAGGCCAAAAGCCTGGTTGGGAGAAGACGATTCCGTAAGGAATCTCTTCCTTCCGTTCCAAGTTCCTGATAAAAAAAAAAGAAGAAGAAATAGGGACTCACGGTGAGAAACCCATCGTTCGTCCCTTCCAATCTTGAAGACCCGGATTGAAATCCGGTAGAGGGCTGGCAACGTGAGGAATCACGTGGCCCCTCCAGCGCTTGATTGTTGCAGGTTTCAAAGGATCTTCCCCATCTTGCTCAATCCTAGCATCCAAGAATTCCCAAAACCCGTTCTCCCTGAATCAGGATTTTGGTCGCTGCAGGCGTTTGACAACTGCCCTGCACCAGCTTGGTATCAGAGCCTTGATCCATTCTTGATCAGAGCCTTGATCCGTTCTTGTTCTTGATCTGACCTTGATCCATTCTTGATTTAAAAAAAAAAAAAATTCTACCGACAACCATGGAGCGGAACAACGAGGAGCCTTCCCTTCGTGACGTTGTGGAGACCCAGCAGCAGATGATGGCTATTTTGCAAGCAATGATGGCACGGTTGGAGGTGCAAGATCATGCTATACCTCATCAAGATCGCAATGTACCTGACGAACATCGAGAAGGTGATGCCTACCCTTTCCAGAATATTGAAGATCCTCCACCATTGCAAAGAGGGCAGCAACCGCGGCATGATGTAGTGCTTCCCAGGGATTTCGGACCATCGCCTGTGCATGACAATCAGACTCGTTGGGAGTCTGGGTTTTGGATTGAGATACCGGAGTTCAGAGGTGGTTTGAATCCTGATGAGTATGTGGATTGGACCCTGCAGGTAGATGATGTTTTCCGGTTGAAAGAAGTGCCTTTGGACAAGCAAGTGCCGCTTATCATAATTCGATTCCGAGATCGAGCAGCGGCTTGGTGGCATGCACAGCACTACCAGAGGTATATGGATGGGAGGCCACCAATTGCATCATAGGCAGCCTTGAAGCAGGAGATGAATCAGGAGTTCCTTCCTCCGAATCATGAATAGGTCCTTTATTCTAAATTGCATGGTTTAACACAAGGAAATTGAAGCGTGGAAGATTATACTACAGAGTTCTACCGACTGGTGGCTCGAAACCGATTGATGGAGTCAGAACCGAGGTTGGTAGCCATGTATTTGCTTGGACTGCGATTCCCGATCCAGGATGCGTTGGCTTTGCATCGGATTGATAGTGTTGGTGATGCGCACATGCGGGCGCAAGCAGTGGAGCGGAGCCTGATGCGGAATAGAGGGTTCCGGAATAGAGGGTTCCAGAGTAGAGAAAAATTATCTGGTCAGTTTTCGGGGCAGAGTTCTGGTAGTAGGAGTGCACCTCCTATGGTGAGGCAACAAACTTCGGCAATTCCTCCGAGACCTACAGTGCCGAGTGGGGCTTCAGGTACCCAACAGAGGGTGGGCAGCAATCGAGCCAATGTTCGTTGCCATCGGTGTCATGACTTAGGATATTATGCCAATGAGTGCCCCAAGGCACGAACCCAGTTACTTATGGAGGAGGAGCAGGAAGTTGAGTTTCTCGAGGATGAGGAGTTCGAGGATGAGATGCATGTGATTGACCCAGACCACATCCAGGGAAAGAGTCTGATTATTAGGAGGATGTGTCTTGCACCAAGAGCTGGTGGAGATTGGCGTCGGCACGATATTTTCTCAACAAAGTGCACTGTAGCTGGTAAAACTTGCAAGGTAATTATTGATTCTGGAAGTTAGGAGAATGTGATTGCTGAGGAAGTTGTGAAGAAATTGGGGTTGATGACAGAGCCCCATCCTCAACCATACAAGCTCGGTTGGGTGAATCGGGATGCAGATATTCAGGTCAGTCGACGTGATGCAGAACAAATAAAGGGACGCGATGCGGAAGTAGATTAAGATTAACTAATTTTTTTGTTGTTTTTATATGTTTGTAGAAGTTGGCTTCAAATCAAAGAAAAGTTAACCTAACATTGAAAGAGACTAATATGATAATTGAAAGCACAATTTTAAGGAAACTAAAGTATCAGAGTAGTTCAGAAGCAACGGATCGCTGGGGGTTGAGAAACTCCCAGACCTAGGGTTTCGCTCCGAACTTTCAGCAGAACAGAAATAAAGAGAAGAGATGGTTTACCTAACCAGACAATGATCTTCACAGATTTTGGTGGAAGAACTCTCCCGAGCAGATTGTTGGATCCTCGGATTCAGATTTCTTCGCAATGGATCCTCCAGTACTGGTCCTTTGGCGGGTTGGCTTCTCCTGAACTCAAGATCTGGAAGAGAAGAAAAACAATTGATGGAATCAGAGAGTCAAGGAAAGAATTTACCAGGTTGATGAACTTGAAGATTGAAATTGCTGAAAACTGGATTCTCCTGGAAGCTGATGTGATTTTCCTTGGAACTTGCTCTGGATCTGAAGTAGCCGGACTGGATCTGGATGAAGGTGGACGGCCTGGACTTATAGAGAGAGAGAGGCCATGGGAGATGGATGGAGCTAGGGTTTGATGGATTGAAAATAATGAAGGGTGGCTAGGGTTTTGGAATTTCAAGTGGCTAACCTAGGGTTTTGGATAAAGATGGAGATCTCTCACCTCCTCAAGGCTCCAATGGAACCCGGATTACCCCCTCACGGAGCTCAACACTTAGAATAGTGCGGAAGAAGAGAAACCTAGGTCACTCAACACAAGAGAATAGCAAAAAATAATTTTCTTCATTGATTTTCTAAAGTTACAAAGAGAGGTCTATTATATAGACCTAAAATTTTCTCCTAGCTTGTACAAATTCCCATGTGGGACTAAACTCTTCCAACCTCTAGATTAGGTAGAAAACCCCCTCTCTTGGTCGACCAAGACTTCAAAAAAAATTGGGACGGCCATAAAGGAATTTTTTTTTGGAATTTTTATGGCGCCTCCTTTGGAGTTGGATTTGGATTTGGAGTCCTCCTCTTCTTATGGCATTTCTTCTTTTCTTCCACTCCAAGTTAAGCTCTTTGATTTTGATTTGAACTTCAATTGGATGTCCTTCTTTGATTTCTTCTCCAAGAGAAGTTTTCTTCCTTCTTTGCTTAGGTAAAATAGGCAGGTATGGGCGCCTCCTTTAAATTAGCTTCCAATTTGATTTTTTCTTCTTTGGGTGTGGGGACCATGACACTGGGATGCCTCTGTGGCGCCACCTGGACCCTGGCGTGTGCTCGGAGTGTGGCTGGGCGTGTGGCTTGGAGTGTGGCCTCCACTTGCTTGGACCTTGGTTTGATTGGAAGATAAATGTGGCACCATTTTGGACCAAATTGAAACCACATTGGGACTTGCACTGAGTCAACATGACTCAACAAAATTTAAATGGTGACTCAAGAAATAAATAAAATAAATAAACTGGTTGACCAGGTCAACCTTTATTACAAACCCTAATTTCTCGGGCAATGTCAATCAGAGATCCAAATGGAGCTCTGAAGTCTTCTTCTGAGTCTGGTGCCCGCACCAATTCTCCTAGGGTGGGAGGAACTCGACCCTGTCGAGTAAGGCTCAAGTTGTCTCTGGTATCTCTCCAAGAGGTCTGGGTCCAATTCTTGTAATTCTTCTCGGGAGATCCAAGAGTCATCAGAATCTGGCCTTCCTTGCCAGCGGACCAGGTACCTTTGGTATCCTCGATTACGAGTAGAGATAACCTGATCATCCAGGATCTTTTCAATCTGCTCTTTCCTCACAGGCCAGTTTGTTGGTGGACACACAGGGTCGGGATCACTCTCAACGATAGGGTTAGGCTCAAAAGGCTCACTAGGAATCACAGCTGGCTCCCTGTACTCTACTAAGTCTGTAATGTTGAAAGTAGAGCTAATGCCTAGTTCTGGAGGCAACTCGAGCACATAGGCATTGGATCCTACTCTCTTTACCACTCTAAATGGTCCAGCTCCCCTAGCATGTAACTTTCTAACGGTTCCAGGAGGAAACCGTTCAGGCCTTAACCTAATCATCACATAGTCTCCCTCAACAAAAGATTTGACTCGCCTTTGAGTATCAGCCAACCTCTTATAAGTTTCATTACTTAAATTTATTTTGGCATGAATTTCTTTATGCAAGTCTTTTACATGCTGTGCAAAATTCTCAGCAGATTCGGAGACTCGAGTGTGGACAGGTAAAGGGACTAGGTCAAGAGGTGTGTGAGGTTTGTACCCATGTACAATTTCAAATGGACTCTTACCCGTAGACCTATTGACCGAGTCATTGTACGCAAATTCTGCCCTTGGTAGGTATAAATCCCAATTTCTGGTGTTTTCACCAACAAGACATCTCAGCAGATTTCCTAGGCTACGGTTCACTACTTCAGTTTGGCCATCAGTTTGGGGATGATAGGTAGTTGAAAACTTAAGTTTTGTCCCTAACTTATGCCAAAGGGTCTTCCAAAAGTAACTGGTGAACCGGACATCCCTATCTGAAACGATTGTCTTAGGTAGGCCATGGAGTCTAACTATCTCATTGAAGAAAAGTGTGGCTACCTTAGACGCATCAAAGGTTTGGGAACAAGGCAAGAAGTGGGCCATTTTAGAGAATCGGTCGACTACGACACAGATAGAATCATGTCTCCTCTGGGTCTTAGGTAAACCTAACACAAAATCCATACTCACATCTTGCCAAGGACGATCTGGGACAGGGAGTGGGGTATAAAGGCCAGTGTTTTGTTTTCGCTGTTTGGCAACAGCGCAGGTTCGACATCTAGCTACAATATTAGCTACATCCCTTTTCAAGCTAGGCCAGAAAAAGTGGTCTTCAATAGCTGGAATGGTCTTGTCTTTTCCAAAATGGCCGGCTAAACCTCCCGCATGGATTTCCCAAATCAAAAATTCCCTAAGAGAAGTTCTAGGAATGCAAAGCCTATTTTTGAAGAACAAAAAACCATCTACAAGGGTATAATCCTGGTGATTACTAGATGGTCCTTGAACTAGATCCTGATACACAGTTGTGAAATCCGGACAAGACTCATATTCCTCTTTGATTTGCTCAAACCCTATGACCTCAGTTCTAACAGAAGTTAATAACAGGGATCGGCGACTAAGGGCATCAGCTACCTTATTCTCAACTCCAGCCTTATGTTTCAGGACAAAAGTATAGGACTGGATATATTCTACCCACTTAGCATGCCTAGGGTTAAGCTTCTTTTGGGAGTTCAGAAATCTAAGAGCCTCATGGTCCGAAAATAGTACAAATTCCTGCGGTAGCAAATAATGTCTCCAGTAACGCAAAGCTTGCACCACCGCATAAAATTCTTTATCATAGGTAGAATACCTAAGCTTAGCATCATTAAGTTTTTCACTAAAGAATGCTATGGGATGATTCTCTTGGCTTAGGACTCCACCTATTCCTACACCTGAAGCATCACAGGCAACCTCAAATACTTTAGAAAAATCGGGTAATCTCAGAATGGGTGCCTGGGTCATTTTCTCCTTAAGATCTAGGAAGGCTTTATGGGCTGACTTAGTCCAATGAAATTCTCCCTTCCTAATACAATCAGTGATAGGAGCAGCTAAAGTACTAAACCCCTTGATGAATCGCCTATAGAAGGTAGCCAAGCCGTGGAAACTTCTAACTTCATGCACATTGGTTGGCTCTGGCCAGTCTACTATGGACCTAATTTTCTCAGGATCGGCCGCCACGCCGTCAGGGGTTACTACAAAACCAAGAAAGATAACTCTACTAGTCATGAATTCACACTTCTTAAGATTACCGTAGAGTCTCTCATTCCTCAAAACTTGGCAGACTGCTCTAAGGTGGCCTAGGTGATCTGCTGGGGTCTTACTATAGATCAGGATGTCATCAAAATAGACCACCACAAATTTTCCTATGAAAGCTCTAAGTACCTGGGTCATAATTCTCATGAAGGTACTAGGGGCATTGGACAACCCAAAAGGCATAACAACCCATTCATAAAGACCATCCTTAGTTTTGAAAGCAGTTTTCCATTCATCCCCGGGTCTAATCCTAACCTGATGATAGCCGCTTTTGAGATCAATCTTAGAAAAAACCATTGCACCAGCCATCATATCAAGCATGTCATCTAGTCTAGGGATGGGAAACCTATATTTGATTGTAATTTTATTGATGGCACGACTGTCAACACACATCCTCCACGTGCCATCTTTCTTTGGGGTCAATAAGGCTGGGACTGCACAAGGGCTAAGACTTTCTCTAATAAACCCCTTCCTCAATAATTCTCCAACCTGCTTTTGCAGTTCTTCATGCTCAGATGGATTCATCCTGTAATGGGGCAAGTTGGGCAAAGTCGCTCCGGGGATTAGATCTATGGCATGCTGGATATCCCTAAGAGGTGGAAGGTGGTCTGGCAAATCCTCGGGAAAGACATCCTCAAATTCTTTTAACACAGGTTTAACTTCTTGAGGAGGCTCTGAGGGTTCCGAAGTTCTAAGTTCCTTAGCAGTCAACATCCAGATGGGTGAACCACTATGAATTTCTTGTTCTAGATCCTTAGCACTGATTAGGTTCACTCCAGTTTTCATCTCCTTAACCTTACCGGCTCCTTTAGTTACCTTGTCCTTAGGGGGAACGGAATGGATCGTAATCTTCTTCCCATTGAAACTAAAGACACAGGTATTGGATTTTCCTAAGAGGGTGGCATCATGATCATACAACCAAGGTCTTCCGAGAATTATGCTGCTCACCCCCATGGGTAAGACATCGCACCAAATCTTTTCGTGATAAGATTGCATTTGGATTTGGACTTGACATCTAGACTGGATGGGTATGGAGGTAGAATCTACCCAAGAAACCTTATAGGGGTTGGGATGGGGAACTGGGATTAGGCCTAACATCTTGACAGTGCTAGTAGAGATGGCATTTACACAGCTCCCACTATCTATGATGATCTTACATACCTTATTCCCTAATTTAAGAAAAGTCTGTAGGATGTTAGTCCTACGCCAATCCTCTTGAACTAGATTCTGGGATAGGATGCATCTTACAACTCCTAATTGGTCAGATTCATTGGGTTCCTCCTCTCCTTCATACTCCTCAACCAAATTCATTCCGGCCTCATAAACTTCTTCTTCAAATTCCTCACTGGGCTCGGAATTATCATTCTCTCCCTCTTCTATGTAAAGGGATCTCCGTGGGCACTGGCTAGCAATATGACCTATCTTATGACACTTGAAACAGGCTATGGCAGTACACTGACTAGAAATGTGACCTGGTTTCTGACACTTAAAACAGGTGATATTTGAACTAGGGGTTCTCTGGGTGTCAGGTGCCTTACCTTTGTCCTTGGGCCTAGGGGTAGAAGTACCCTGAAAAGGTTTACTAGGGATAACTTGGCTAGGTCCATTCCTTGGGATTGGGGCACTAACCCTAGAAGGTATAGGTCCTCTCTAAAATTTCTCAGTGTTCAGTGCAATCTGGTAGGCTTGGTCTAGATCAGTAACCTCTCTCAGAAATAGTTCTCTCTTGATATCTTCCCTCAGTCCAGCCCTAAATCTAGACAAAGTGACTTCGTGGGCTTCACTCACATCACATCTCATTAGGTATTCATCAAAAGTAGTTATGTAGTTTGAGACAGATCGGTTTCCTTGTTTCAGGTTTTGCCATTGGTCTAACAGGTTTTGCTGGTATGAAATGGGTAGGTATTTATCTCTCAGTTTTTCTTTCATACCCTGCCAAGTGGTTATGGGCTCAACATTCCGTCTCCTAGTGGTTAGCTCAATGTTCCCCCAGTATAACCTAGCTTGACGCACTAATTTCATCTTGGCAAACTTGTATTTCCTCTCCTCAGACATAGCATACCACTCAAAGTATTGATCCATCTCACCCTCCCAATCAGAATACACCTTAGGGTTCAGACTACCATCAAAAGTGGGTGCATCTAATTTGATGTTCCTGATGAACCTATCATCTCTATCTTCAGGCTCTGGGTCAGGCCTCCTATGATTAGGTTCGGGATCTCTATATAAAGGCCTTCTAGGCTCTTGATGTGGGTGAGGTTGAGGCACATTAAAATCGGGGTCAGGAGTCCAATTCCGATGTCTAGGTTCTTCAAGTACTTGGACTCGGTCCCTAAGTTGGGTAAGATCCTCATGAATTTGTGCGCTAAACTGGGCCACAGTGTTTGTCATATCCTGATTCATTTTAGCCATACTTTCAGTAAGAGTTCTGATCATGGCCTCTAAATCAGGTTGGGTTTGACCAGGTTGATATGGCACTCCGTTTCTGGTAGACATGATGATTCAAGCAAGCACACAAAATGAGACTAGACTAAACCGACTACTGGATCACTAGACCTAGAGTCCAAACTAGATGCCCAATCAGAGTGGCAAGCTAGCCTGTAGTAACTCAGGACTCAGCCAGGCAGGTGTAAGGGGAGTGTTAGGTCCCTGATCGCCAATCCTAGACACCAATCAGTGATTGGCCAGGTAGGCGGACCAGCACACAAGCCCTTCGGGATGTAGTCCCTGAACCACCGTTCTAGACACTGAGTGCTAAGCACACACAGAATAACTCAGCAAACTGACTCAACACTAGCCTAGACCCGACCAATTGGTGTCCCTAGCCCACTAGGGCAAATTAGGTCTAACTGATTTTAAATTAGGTCTAGGTTCGAATGATTGGATGGTGGTTTTGGGCTAAGGAGAGGTAATCAACTCCTCCCCTTATCTTAGATGCTCAATTGCCCTTAAGTAAATTATGAGATGATCACTCCAAAAAGAATTGAATTGCAGAACACAAAAAACAGAGTTGCTGTATTTTAATTCTCAGAATTTTTACCGAAACCAATAAATCGGAGAGAAATTATGGAAAATAGGTTCAATTATACTGGTTTCAACGAAGTAAAAATCATGCAATTCGGAGTTTTATGCAGGGAGAAATAATTCAGACAACAGGGCAATTACGGGCTGCAACTAGATTGTCTTCCCCGTTTATAATCCCTGCTACGAAGTTATAACCCAATGGATCCCCTACACGCCCTAGGAACACCCCGTGGAATGGGAGGAGGAGGCTTGCACCTCGCTTAGTTCCTAGGACCGGACGTCCTGGGGAGTCTACTTCGAGCAGACAAAATAAAAAGAGAACAATCAACACAAGCAAGCAAGCAAATCAGAAACCCTAGACTGGGCTCTGATACCAAAAATGATGCAGAACAAATAAAGGGACGCGATGCGGAAGTAGATTAAGATTAACTAATTTTTTTGTTGTTTTTATATGTTTGTAGAAGTTGGCTTCAAATCAAAGAAAAGTTAACCTAACATTGAAAGAGACTAATATGATAATTGAAAGCACAATTTTAAGGAAACTAAAGTATCAGAGTAGTTCAGAAGCAACGGATCGCTGGGGGTTGAGAAACTCCCAGACCTAGGGTTTTGCTCCGAACTTTCAGCAGAATAGAAATAAAGAGAAGAGATGGTTTACCTAACCAGACAATGATCTTCACAGATTTTGGTGGAAGAACTCTCCCGAGCAGATTGTTGGATCCTCGGATTCAGATTTCTTCGCAATGGATCCTCCAGTACTGGTCCTTTGGCGGGTTGGCTTCTCCTGAACTCAAGATCTGGAAGAGAAGAAAAATAATTGATGGAATCAGAGAGTCAAGGAAAGAATTTACCAGGTTGATGAACTTGAAGATTGAAATTGCTGAAAACTGGATTCTCCTGGAAGCTGATGTGATTTTCCTTGGAACTTGCTCTGGATCTGAAGTAGCCGGACTGGATCTGGATGAAGGTGGACGGCCTGGACTTGTAGAGAGAGAGAGGCCGTGGGAGATGGATGGAGCAAGGGTTTGATGGATTGAAAATAATTAAGGGTGGCTAGGGTTTTGGAATTTCAAGTGGCTAACCTAGGGTTTTGGATAAAGATGGAGATCTCTCACCTCCTCAAGGCTCCAATGGAACCCGGATTACCCCCTCACGGAGCTCAACACTTAGAATAGTGCGGAAGAAGAGAAACCTAGGTCACTCAACACAAGAGAATAGCAAAAAATAATTTTCTTCATTGATTTTCTAAAGTTACAAAGAGAGGTCTATTATATAGACCTAAAATTTTCTCCTAGCTTGTACAAATTCCCATGTGGGACTAAACTCTTCCAACCTCTAGATTAGGTAGAAAACCCCCTCTCTTGGTCGACCAAGACTTCAAAAAAAATTGGGACGGCCATAAAGGAATTTTTTTTTGGAATTTTTATGGCGCCTCCTTTGGAGTTGGATTTGGATTTGGAGTCCTCCTCTTCTTATGGCATTTCTTCTTTTCTTCCACTCCAAGTTAAGCTCTTTGATTTTGATTTGAACTTCAATTGGATGTCCTTCTTTGATTTCTTCTCCAAGAGAAGTTTTCTTCCTTCTTTGCTTAGGTAAAATAGGCAGGTATGGGCGCCTCCTTTAAATTAGCTTCCAATTTGATTTTTTCTTCTTTGGGTGTAGGGACCATGACACTGGGATGCCTCTGTGGCGCCACCTGGACCCTAGCGTGTGCTCGGAGTGTGGCTGGGCGTGTGGCTTGGAGTGTGGCCTCCACTTGCTTGGACCTTGGTTTGATTGGAAGACAAATGTGGCACCATTTTGGACCAAATTGAAACCACATTGGGACTTGCACTGAGTCAACATGACTCAACAAAATTTAAATGGTGACTCAAGAAATAAATAAAATAAATAAACTGGTTGACCAGGTCAACCTTTATTACAAACCCTAATTTCTCGGGCAATGTCAATCAGAGATCCAAATGGAGCTCTGAAGTCTTCTTCTGAGTCTGGTGCCCGCACCACGACGTTGTAGGTTGGCCTTGTCTTTTGGTCCTCAACTTGAGACATCAATAGTAGCTGATGTTGTACCAATGGATGCGACACACATCATTTTGGGATGACCTTGGCAGTTTGATAATAAAGCAGTGTATAATGGTTACACTCATACTTATATGCTGCGACCAGATGGGAGAAAAGTGATCTTGAAACCGTTACAGGACATGACTGAACAGAAGGTAGTAATTTGTTTGCCAAGCAGGGAGTTTGAGGCGAGTTTAGAGGGAGAAGATTTCTGTTTTGCCCTGGTTAGTAAGTCAGAAGAGTTTGGCCAAAATGGGGAGCAGGAGCTACATGATCTTCCTCAGGAGTTGGTGTCAGTTTTGGAGGAATTTCGGGATGTTGTACGGAGTGAGCTTCCTGCGGGTTTGCCACCACTTCGAGATATTCAGCATGAGATTGATCTGATTCCGGGTTCTGTGTTGCTGAATAAGGCTCATTATCGAATGACCCCATAGCAGCATGAGGAGCTGAAGAGACAGGTTCAAGATCTTTTAGACAAAGGCTTTGTACGGGAAAGCATTATCCCGTGTGCGGTACCAGCACTTTTGGTGCCGAAAAAGGATGGTTCATGGCATATGTGTGTTGACAGCCGGGCAATAAACAGAATTACTGTGAAATATAGATTTCCAATACCGAGGCTGGATGATATGCTAGATCAGTTGAGTGGTGCCGTGTTCTTTACTAAGATTGATTTGAAAAGTGGGTATCATCAGATCAGAATGAAGCCAGGTGATGAATGGAAGACAGCCTTCAAGATAAAGGAAGGCCTGTATGAATGGTTGGTGATGCCATTCGGGCTATCTAATGCTCCTAGTATGTTTATGCGAGTAATGAACCAGGTTTTGCGTCCATTCCTTAGTTCTTTTGTTGTTGCATACTTTGATGATATATTGATATACAGTAAGACAGCACAAGAGCATGTTGAGCATGTTTCACAAGTTCTAACAGTATTACGTGAAAACCAGCTTTTTGCTAACCTAGAGAAGTGTATTTGGATGGTAGACAAATTAATTTTTCTGGGATATGTTGTTACTGGTGATGGGATTCTTCTAGATGAAAGTAAGGTGCAAGCGATAGTGGACTGGCCAGCACCTACTACTTTGACTGAATTGAGATCCTTTTTGGGTCTTGTGTGTTTTTACAGAAGGTTTGTGAAGAGGTATAGTGAGATTGCTGCACCCTTAATAGATTTCTTGAAATTAAATCAGTTTGGATGGAATGATACTGCTCAGGCAGCATTTGATGAGATGAAAGTCAAGTTGACCCAAGCACCACTATTGGTTCTTCCAGATTTTGACAAGGTATTCGAAGTGGATTGTGATGCTTTGAAGACTGGGATTGGCACAGTACTCAGCCAAGATGGGAGACCCGTTGCTTTCTACAGTGAGAAGCTTGGAGGTGCCAAACTGTTGTATTCGGTTTATGATTTGGAGCTATACGCCATTGTGAGGTCATTGCAACATTGGCGACATTACTTGATCCAGCAAGAATTTGTGCTGTACTCAGATCATCAAGCATTAAAATTTCTACAGGGACAGCATAAGTTGAGCTCCAGACATGCAAAATGGGTAAGTACTCTATAGGAGTATACTTTCAGCATCAAGCATAAGTCAGGCACTTTGAACAAAGTAGCAGATGCTTCAAGTAGACGGAGTTTATTGATTGGTGCTATGCAAGTATATACCCTTGGGTTTGAAAGCATGAAGGATGATATCCGTGTAGATGAGCATTTCCAGAGCATTGTGACTGAATTGGAAGCTGGAGGCCGATCTGACTTCATCCTACATGATGGATATTTGTTCCGTGGTATTTGTCTCTGTATTCCTAACACTTCACTGTGTTTATTGATTATTCAGGAGCTGCATAATCAAGGACATTTTGGAAGAGACAAAACTGCATGGTTAATTCGTCAACGGTTTTATTGGCCTAGGCTTGACCGAGATGTCAAAACCTTTGTGAAGAGATGCCGTTTGTGTCAGGAATCCAAAGGAACAGATACAAATCAAGGTTTATATACCCCTTTACCGATTCCAGATGAGCCATGGTGAGAGGTATCTATGGATTTTGTTGTAGGTTTACCGCGGACAGTGAGAGGTCGAGACTCAATTTTGGTAGTCGTAGATCGGTTCAGCAAGATGGCTTGTTTCTTGCCATGCAAAACAATATTTGATGCGTCGAAAGTAGCTGATCTTTATTTTTCTGCGGTTGTTCGACATTATGGATTACCATCGTCAATAGTTTCGGACCGAGATAGCAAGTTTATGGGACATTTCTGGCATGAATTATGAAAAAAGTTGGGTACAAAATTAAAATTCAGTAGTCCCTATCATCCTCAGACCGATGGGCAAACCGAGACTATCAACAGAAGTCTTGGTAACTTGTTAAGAGCCAATGTGCAAGAATTTAAAAACTGGGATGTATGTTTGCCGAAGATTGAGTTTGAGTTCAATTTTTCAGTGAACCGTTCTACTGGTTTTGCACCCTTTCAGGTATTGTATGGATTTCTGCCAAGAGGACCACTTGATATTTTACCTGTTGATGTGCCAAACAAATCAAGTAAGAAAATAGAAGATCGAGTGGCTGATCTGCATGAGGTGCATGCAACTGTTAAAGCCAATCTAGAGCAAAATTATGCCAAGTATAAGGCTAAGGTTGATCAGACGCGTCGACAGCAGACTTTTGAGGTTGGTGATTTGGTATGGATCTTCTTGCCAAGAGAATGATATCCACAGGGGGCCTACACCAAACTCAAACCAAAGAAAATTGGTCCTTGTCAGGTGTTGGAGAAATTTAGTGACAATGCCTACCGAGTTGAATTACCAGACGATGTCCTTATTTCTGATGTATTCAATATTCGACTTCTAACCCCTTATGCAGGTGATAATTCAAGCTTGAGGACAAGCTTTTCAGAGGAAGGGGAGAGTGATGCGGACATCGAGATGAATATTGAACCAGATCAGTTGACTCATATATTAGGACAGCTCGGTGATAGTTCGGCGAAGCCCAATCTAGACGTTTCGGTTCAGCTTCCGGCCCATGACGATTTGGGGTCGCCAGCCTTGCCAGCAGGAAACGTGCGCAGGTCCAGATGCCTTCAAGGGAAGCAAGTTTCAAATCTGACCCATTTTTGGGATGAAAACAATTAATTGGGAATTGGGCCGAAGGCCCAATACACTAATTACGTCCGTGGAGTTTCGAATTCGGGAAAACACCGGAGTCTTTAGTCTTATTATTATTATTATTATTATTATTATTTTATTAGTGGCGTGATCTCTTGATTTTTTTTTTTTAAAAAAAAAAAATCTGTTTGAAGTGTTTCACGCAAGAGTTACATTTGTTATTGTTTTTTTTTCCTCCCTTTAGTCACTTGGAGAACATTAGTGGTTTTTTTTTTCTCCCACCCTGTTAGTCACGTGGGGGACATTAATTCTTGTATTGTTGTTTCTTAAAACCCGAACCAAGGAAAAAACGAGGGAGCGTTGTGTTTTGTTTTGGGAAACAATTTTGGAAGAAGCGTTTTCTTTGTTTGGAAAAAACGATTACACGGTGTTGTTTTTGAGCATCTTCTTTCCGTGGAAGGCCGCCGGCATTCTTTTTTTCCCCTTGCGCACACCAGGCCAAAAGCCTGGTTGGGAGAAGACGATTTCGTGAGGAATCTCTTCCTTCCATTCCAAGTTCCTGATAAAAAAAAAAAGAAGAAACAGGAACTCACAGTGAGAAACCCATCGTTCGTCTCTTCTAATCTTGAAGACCCGGATTGAAATCCGGTAGAGGGCTGGCAACGTGAGGAATCACGCGGCCCCTCCAGCGCTTGATCATTGCAGGTTTCAAAGGATCTTCCCCATCTTGCTCAATCCTAGCATCCAAGAATTCCCAAAACCCGTTCTCCCTGAATCAGGGTTTTGGTCGCTGCAAGCGTTTGACAACCGCCCTGCACCAGTCCCCCTGTTGCCTTCCTCAAATACCAATTAAATTGGCCAGGTCAGTCAATAGAATCAATTGAAAACCACCTTTCTTGAAATCTACAACATCCTTGAATCCCTTTTCTAAACACTAGTTAATTAGCCAATTCTAGCTCGATCCAACTCTTTTGGATGCCTTGTCCTATTGAGCTCGATTCCTTAGGGGCTGGCATCTAATTGATTTTAATTAATTGGCTTAGGTCAATGCAAGATGCAGGGTGGTGGTTTGTGGGCCAATGAAGGGTTATCAAGTCCCCATCTTATATTTTATATAGGTTAATGCCCTTAAGATATTTTATGAAAGTATATGTTGCCCAGTGAAGATGCAACCCAAGAGGGGGGGTGAATTGGGTTTTATAAAATTTTCAAACTATTTACAATAAACTAAAGCTAGATTAATTCAATGCTTGTGTTTTGCCAATGTATTTGTGTGCTTCAAAATAATATGCAGCGAAATTAACAAAGTAAATGCACAAAGAAAACAATCACACAAACACAAAGATATATAGTGGTTCGGTGCACTCCAAGGAACCTATATTCAATCCCCAAGATCTCCTTGGGAATTCCACTATAATCAAACCAATTATAGTTGATTAGTTTTCTGGGCTAACTAATCAAAACCTGACTTGTTTTCATAAGGCTCACAAGTCAAAACCTCACTTGGTTTTACGGGCTAACCAAGAACCTAAATGGTTTTAAGGCTCACCACCAACCTTTCTTGGTTTTGTGGGCTAACCAAGAACCTAATTGGTTTTTCAAGGCTAACCAATACCTCCCTTGGTTTTCTGGGCTAACCAAGAACCTAATTGGTTTTAAGGCTCACCAACAACCTTCCTTGGTTTTTCTGGCTAACCAAGAACCTTTACAACAAAGTAAGAATGAAAGTAAAGAATGCAATAAAGCTTTCTAAAATAAAGCAAATATCTCTTTGAAGCTCTTGGATGATGTTGAAGAAGCTTGTCTTCAATTTGTTGAAGCCTTTGAATGAAGCTTGATGTTATGGACTTGGAAGCTCTCTTTGAAATTGGATGCTTGAAGGCTCAACTCTCTTAAAATATGAATCCTTAAAGTGTATGGAACTTTTTTTCTCAAAGGATTACCTTCCCATTTGATTTGTGTTGATTATATAGCTCTCCAAATCTTAAATGATCGGTAGAGACCGTTGGAGAGGAAAAACTAGTCGTTACAAATATTTTAGAAAAGTTCTGTTCTTCAAAAAACTAGTCGTTGCAGAGCTGTTGTCCATTCAAGTATCGACACTTTAGGTCATATGTCGACACTTAGGGTCGACACTTGGAGTAGTGAGTCGACACTTGATCAAAAAATATCTTCTGAAGTCTTCTATTCTGCACTGGTGAGTAGACACTTTATCTAGTGAGTCGACACTTTGAGTATGTTAGTCGACACTTGACCAAATCCTGAAATTATCTCATTTTGTCTTCTGTTTGGTCTCAGGCCTTGAGTCGACACTTCACTATTCATGTGTCGACACTTGGTTTCCGTGTATTGACACTTCAGCATGTCGAATGAAAAAAATTTTCTATGTATCAGTCCATGTGTCGACACTTGCATGCGTCGACATAATGTGTCGACACTTGACTTGACCAGTATCAAAACTTGTCCTAATTTAATATTTGAGTCCTTCAAGGTCTTCAATATATGTTTCAAGGTTCATAACTTGAAATTTTATGGCTTCTTCAACTGAATGACAACTTTTTCAATCTTTCAACATTAATGAGTACCTGAAGTGATAAATACTTTTAACTTGTATTAGTACTCATATATACTTAAATGTTTTGTCAATCATCAAAATCAAGACCAGAGTCAACAATCTCTCCCTTTTTGATGATGACAAAACCTTTAAGTATAAAAATAGGGTAAGCTTTAAAAAGATTAACAACAATATAAACATGTAAGCTCAAAATCAATAAGTATCAAGCTCCCCTTCAAAATATGATTTCAAAATATTTTTCAAAATATGCAAAATTTTTAATTTTCTCTCCCTTACTAATTCTTCCATTAAGATTATAATATTTTGCTTTCTTCTCCCCCATTTTGCACTTTCTTTCATTTCTCATATAATTTATCATGTTTATCATATCTTTCCCCTTTTCATACTTAACATATTTCTCTCCCTTTTTGTCATCATGAAAAAAGATGAAAGGTAATGCAAAATGAGAATAAAGGTAGAAAGAATAGTAAGTAGATCATCAAAATTAATACATGAAATCAATTAACCATGATACCAATTAAATATGATATTAATTGAACATGATACCACAAAATGATATGTATATACAAAAAATAATTTAATATATATTAGCTCTAATATATATATTATCCATTCATCTTGTTCATGGGATAAGGCCACAGCGGCACCCCAACACATCATAAGAGACCCCGGTGAATGGGAAAAGAGGGTCTTTAAATCTTATTTAGCTCCTATGATCGGATGGCCATGGTGACTAACCCAATCCGAAGCAGTTATTAGGATTAGATATAAATTTTGATACCAATTGAATGTAACTCCCCTTAAAGGATTAGATTTAAAGATAAAGAGGAGTATCAGAGCAAGTAAGGCATGATATCAAGAAAATATTTAAAGCATGATAACAAATCTTTTGATGCTCCCCCTAAATGTTATTCCCCTTAAAAATATGTATTCATTGAGGAATAAAACATGAAAGCACAAGCATCATAATTTCAGATAATTTGAGATTATGAACATAAATAGAAAGTCTGAAATCAAAGATTTAAATTTTCAAGATATATAAGATTTTCAAAATACAAAGGATTGATCATTTAAAAACTTTTAGCATGATTTACAAATTTATTTAAAATGATTTGATATCCATACAAATGCTAGAAGTAATATGATACCAAGTCATTTAAAATGATTTGGATTAAAGGTTTTTCAATATGCATACCTCCTTCTTAAATATAACCCTTAACTACCAGTTCTATACTTGTTCCAAATCATTTCTAGTCTAAGCCTGGATACAAAATAGAATACATTTCATGAAAACATATAAATCATAATATTTCACTTGAAATAATTTAAAACTATATTAATCAAAATCAAGTAAAAGTCTAATAATCATAAGTTTAATCACGAAAGTATGAAATCCATCAACATCAAAAAGGTTCATAATCACAACAAATGACTATTAGTCTAAACTTGATTCTAATTAATAATTTTCAAAGCAATATGCAACTTTAAAAATATTTTTCATAGTAATTGATGCAACATTTATAACAAATATTCAACAACACTTTCAATTATGGAAGGAAATATTTAGAATTTATCAGTATGTAGAATCCTTCCTTTACCATTTAGTCCAAAAATGTAGTAGGTCCACTTCTTTAAATTATCTTGTATGCCGAGTTTTCAAAAACTTTCTTTCTTCATGTTGGGCTGCAAGACATTCCTGCAAAACATACTAAGTGGACAATTTTGGTACCCAAACTTTCTTGGATCCCTTCGAGTTAGTGATTATGGTTCATTTTAGAACCCAAACTTTTCTTAATCTATAAGGATATGCATTATGTCTATATTTACAACAAGTTAAATTGGAAGAAGCTGGAATAAAGAAATTCTTCAAAAATTTTTGCTTCTTTTCTTCAATCAAAATATTTTTCTCATTAAAAAATTTATCACATAAAACTTTCAAAATATCATTTTCTTTTTCTAAAATTTCTTTTTCTTTAGAAAAATTATTCTTTTCTTTTTCCAAAACATCAATATTTAAATCATCATTTTTATTGACAAAATTGGTGTACTCAAGAGAATTAGAATCTACATATCTTTTTAATTTCTTGTGCTCAATTTTTAGCAATTTGTATTCATGCACAAGATCATTGAATGCATCATATAATTCATCGAAAGTAAAATCATTTTCGGTTTCAGAATTTAACTCATTTGCCATAAAGCAAAGATTGGCTAATTTTTGAATTTGTTCTTCTTCTGAACTAGAGTCTTCACTTTCGCTCCATGTAGCCATCATTGCCTTCTTTGTGTATTTCTTTTTGACCCTTTTTCTCATGAATCTTCAAAATTTATAAGCCAAAACATCTATCTTATCTTCATCTTCACTATCTTCTGACTCCTTACTTGAAGACTCATCTTGTGTAGTAGATTTAAAGGAAATTATTTTCTTATTTACATCAGCATCCACTTCTTTTTGCCATAAGTTCAACTCATAGGTCATGAGTGAACCGATGCGCTCCTCCAAAGATAAGGTTTCTATATTTTAGCTTCCCGGATCACTGTCACTTTTGAGTCCCATGATATTGGCAAAGACCTAACAATTTTATTAACCAAATCAGCATTAGTATAGACTTTGCCAAGACTTTTCAATTCATTAATAATAGTCATGAATCTAGTGAACATATCAGATATAGATTCATAATGCTCATTTCAAAAATTTTAAAAGAATGTACAAGCAAATTAATCTTAGTATTCTTCACTTGAAGAGTACCCTCATGAGTAACTTCAAGTATGTCCCATATTTTCTTCGCTGTTTCGCATGTGGAGATCCTATTGAATTCATTAGGGTTCAATTTGCAATAAAGCAAGTTCTTTGCTTTGGCATTAAGCTCAGATTGCTTAATGTTGTTTTCATCCCAATCCTCTTCGAGTTTTGGAATGGAAACGCCATTAATCAATATTGAAGAAATACGTGGACCATTAACAATCATTTTTCAAAGATAATAATCTATAGATTAAATATAAATGTGCATGCATGTTTTCTAATATGTGTAATTTGTTCCATTAAAAAATGGTGGTCTAACACTAATACCTACAAGGGTTGCCATGATCTTTTACTCAAAATCGTTAGATTTTCAAATAGAGTACCGGGCTCTGATACCAATTGTTGCCCAGTGAAGATGCAACCCAAGAGGGGAGGTGAATTGGGTTTTATAAAATTTTCAAACTATTTATAATAAACTAAAGCAAGTATGTGCTAGATCAATTCAATGCTTGTATTTTGCCAATGTATTTGTGTACTTCAAAATAATATGCAACGGAATTAACAATGTAAATGCACAAAAAAAATAATCACACAAATACAAAGATATATAGTGGTTCGATTCACTCCAAGGAACCTACATCCACTCTCCAAGATCTCCTTAGAAATTTTACTATAATCAAATCAATTACAGTTGATTAGTTTTCCGGGCTTATTAATCAAAACCTGACTTATTTTCACAAGGCTCATAAGTCAAAACCTCACTTGGTTTTACGGGCTAACCAAGAACCTAAATGGTTTTAAGGCTCACCACCAACCTCCCTTGGTTTTGCGAGCTAACCAAGAACCTAAGTGGTTTTCCAAGGCTAACCAATAACCTCCCTTGGTTTTCCGAGCTAACCAAGAACCTAATTGGTTTTAAGGCTCACCAACACAACCTTCCTTGGTTTTTCGGGCTAACCAAGAACCTTTACAACAAAGTAAGAATGAAAGTAAAGAATGCAATAAAGCTTTTTAAAATAAAGTAAATATCTCTTTGAAGCTTTTGGATGATGTTGAAGAAGCTTGTCTTCGATTTGTTGAAGCCTTTGAATGAAGCTTGATGTTGTGGACTTGGAAGCTCTCTTTGAAATTGGATGCTTGAAGGCTCAACTCTCTCAAAAAATGAATCCTTAAAGTGTGTGGAACTTTTTCTCTCAAATGATTACCTTCCCATTTAATTTGTGTTGATTATATAGCTCTCCAAACCTTAAATAACCATTAGAGACCGTTGGAGAGGAAAAACTAGCCGTTATAAATATTTTGGGAAAGTTATGCTCTTCAGAAAACTAGCCGTTGTAGAGCTGTCGTCCATTTAGGTATCGACACTTCAGGTCATGTGTCGACACTTAGAGTAGTGAGTCGACACTTGATCAAAAAATATCTTCTGAAATCTTCTGTTCTGCACTAGTGAGTCAACACTTTATCTGGTGAGTCAACACTTTGAGTTGACACTTTGAGTCTGCGAGTCGACCTTGACCAAATCCTGAAATTATCTCGTTCTGTCTTCTATTTGGTCTCAGGCCTTGAGTCGACACTTCACTGTTCATGTGTCGACACTTTGAGTTGACATTTGGTTTTCATGTGTCGACACTTTGAGTTGACACTTGGTTTTCATGTGTCAACACTTCAGCATGCCAAATAAAAAAAATTTTCCACGTATCAGTCCATGTGTCAACACTTCCATGTGTCGACACTTTCATGTGTCGACATAATGTATTGACACTTGACTTGACCAGTGTCGAAACTTGTCCAAATTTAATATTTGAGTCCTTCAAGTTCTTCAATATATATTTTAAGGTTTATACTTGAAATTTCATGGCTTCTTCAACTGAATCACAATCTTTTCAATCTTTCAATATTAATGAGTACCTAAATCTGATAAACACTTTTAACATGAATTAGTACTCATATATACTTAAATATTTTGTCAATCATCAAAATCAAGACCATAGTCAACAGTATACAATGCAAAAAAGAAAGATATTCAAAACAAGTAGTAATCTTTTAAGTTTTAATTAGTTACTCTATTTTAGTTAAGTATAATGTAGTGTATTTGTTTTCTTTTTATGTTGGTTATTTTAAGCAAGAAAGATAAAAAGTAGCTTTTAATCTTGGTTAATTAAATATGAGAAAACAAATTAAAATTAGACTAAGCAAATAAAGAAGCTACAGATCTTATAACTAAGGCAAGAAATCAAATCAGTATTTAAGGTAGTTAATTAAAAAGTTAAGTAATAAGTTTTTTTAGAATTAATTTTTAAATAAAAAAAATAAAAAAATATTTTTTTATGTTAGTTTGGAAAGAAAGAAACTAATAAAAAAGAATAAACCAAAAAAAAATTATATTAATTTGAAAAGGAGGATAGTATTAAAAAAGGAAACAAATCTTTAAAAAATGGTGGGTTTTTTAAAAAGGAGACTAATCAAGGAGACAAAAAAAAGGAATTTTTTTTGGTTAATATGAAAAAGGTAAACATTAATTGGAAGTAGCTTAAAAAAAATTAGTCTTGGGTTAGGATTGATCTCACCAAAATCGTAGAAATTTTCTTCTCCTCTTTTTTATTTTTTTATTTTTTGGCCTTTTTGGATCTTCAAAAAAAAAATAGTATGCCAAATTTATAAGAAATCAAAGAGATCAAAAATGTTAGCATTCATTTATTCCCCGATAATGGTGCCAAAAACTTGATAGGTCGTGATGTTATCATTAAGACACCATGTCTATCAATTTAATTAACCACTTCTAAATTAAATTAAAAATATATAGAAAGGGTAAGTCGGGTCGAATCCATGGAGAAGACAGTGCTTAGGATAATTTTAAAATCTTTGATTTTTATAAAATAAAAGAAAATATTTTGAGGTTAAAAAAATAGAAATTAAAAGTACAGAAGAATATAAAAATCTAGTACATTCGATCTGTTAATCAGATCTTAGCATCTACTTGCAATAAAATTGAAAACAAGAATTTAAAGTATATAAAAAAAATATTACATTAACTATAAAGAGAATTCTGTTACAAGAAAGAAAAGGGTAATTTAATAACTAAGAAAAAACTTTAAGAAAAATAGTAACAAAGACTAGAAGTAGATCGGCACAACCTGGTCGGGAAGATGGTCGACGAACTCTTTTTTTCCTTCATATTCCTTGGAGCGAACTGGGCTTCATCTACTTCTTTTTCCTTGGATCTTGATCTAGAAATCGGCATAGGCAAAAAGATGGCATAGAAGATAGCTTCTCCTCTAAGAAACCTCACTTTTAGAGGCCAACCCGTAATCCAAAGCTGGACCTCCTATCCTATAGCATACTCCTCTCTCCAAGATGATTTTTTCTTAGCTCATGAGTTCTTTAAATAGAGCTCATCTAGGACTTTCTTCTGGTCAAATTTAGACTCAATCGGGCTCTATATCGACCAGATATCATGCAGGAAATTCTCAACTGTTCATTCTGCATCATAGTCTTGGATTGTGCCAGGATTCGTGCAATGCAGCCTCTTTTCCATCTTGACCAAACAAAGTCCAATTTAAACTCATAGAATCTGGATCCCTACTCATAATCAGACTCTCCTCTTCTCCCCATCGGGCGGTCGGCGACGTGAGGCAGTGCTTGGATAGTGGCCGGCAGGGTGAACAACACTAGTTTGGGTGGCTAATCAAAGGGGAAGGTGGATCGGGCTGAGGGAAGGCTGGGACAATGACTCAGGTAGCTTCTCCGGTCGGCGAAGAGGGAGGGTGATGGCCCAGAGTGGCCGGACGGTGGCTCAAGTGGTGAAATGGCAACAGGCAATAAAAGATGGTAGGTCTCTGGTGACATCTCCGATGGTGGAGAGCTTCTCGATGGCGAGGGGAATGATGGGGGAAGGCTCCAGTGGCTAGGTAGCGTGAAATGGTTACTATGGTCCACGAGCAGGGATCATGGACTAGCAGCAATGGCTACCTATGGACCATCTTATTTTCTATAGATCGAGCGGCTGGTCCATGGTGGACCAGCTACTTCAAAAATCATGCAAAAAGTTTAATAACTTCAAAATTTAATTCTAGATCCATTTGAACTCTGATTTAAGTGTCATCTATACCTTTAGACTCTAAAAGTCGAGCTCTTTCCATTTATAGCCTCATTTTCACAAAACTTTAATAAAAACATCATTTTTTAATAAATATAATTTAATTAATACTTATTTTCAAGCTTAAGTTGGGCATTTTAATGGACTTATCACTTCTACACATCTCATTACAAGATATCCTAGGCGAAAAGTATTCAATCTTACTTGGGTGTCATAGTATCGAGCAATTCATTGTCGATACATAGCTATCTCAAGTGGGCTTGATTTTGAGTCTCCTCTAGTAAGTCAAGGTTGGCTCTCAGTCAGCTTGAGTTGCTTGACTTGTAGTAGCACTCAATCTACATGGTAGGTAGTCCAATCTTGACTAGGATCATAGATCTGGTACCAAAAGCTAGATTGAAGAAAGACTCGTTAGTCAGTATCCGAGGAGTTGTTTATTGTGCCCATAGAACTCTAGGTAGCTCCTCCATCTAATTATCTTTGACTTTGTCCAACTTTATCCTGAGCCCTTATAGGATTGTTCAATTCATGACTTTCACCTCTCCATTTGATTGGAGATATCTGATAGACATGAACCATTATTGGATATGGAGTTTAGATTATTAGATGTATGCCCAAAAAGCCAATTTGCCTTGACACATTATATCATTTTTATGATATATTTTTTATACTTAATTCATTCAAATTAATAAAATTATGAATTATTCTTTTCTTTTCATATGTGATGTGTCTATGAATTATCCATGGAGTTAATGGATAATGATAGATATTCTCAAAAGTTGAGATTTTGAGACGTGTCATTATAGGTTAACTCCTAAATTCTTCCAGTCATTGGATCATTATGGGGGCAGTGATTGATCCATTAAGATCGATGCATAGATAGCTTCCCTTCTAAGTAGATGAGTCTCGAGTCTATAGTACGAGGATATTAGAGCAAGAATGCAGGTGGTTGATATAGAACCATAGCACTAAGCATGATCAAGTAACGAGAAGTCACATGGATGATTACTTATTCATCAATGACTTCTTGATGTTGTAGTTGTGTGAGTAGTTCCTTGACCTGTAGTGCCTCAGCTACAATGGGGTTGTTGTAGTTTGACAGCACATAAATTGGTCCCTAGCTATTCGGAATATTTTGGTATTCGTTGGCCATGGTAGATTCACTATAGAATTAGGAAGTATACTTAGAAGGAACTATCGGTCTTAGTAGTTGAGGTATAGTTTTATGCGATCTAATAGGCTGAGACCTTAAATCTGTAGCCAGAGTAGCATGATAATGGAAAGAAGCTTTCATGGAAATCATGATTGGACTCAAGCTAATTAAGTCTAGCATATGATGTATGCTTAAGGTTTGGCGAGTTTCCATGATCTACATCTTGTCAGAACTTTTGATAAAAAAACTTGATCACATAATGATTACTTAGCGGTTCATTTTTCTGATCTACTAGGTTGCCACTATATACTACTAGGTAAGACTAATGGATTGTGAGAACTCATTAGGATCATTTTTGGATCAACAATCCTTGTTAGGGTTGAGCCAAAATAATTTTGTCCATTAGAAGAGTTTCGATGATATTATGATAGGGATCATATTATGTTTCACTATTAGGTAATTTAGAACCTGAGAAGTCACACATAAAAAGGACATTACCTAATCAAGAGCTTGGATCAAACCTAAGTTATCATTTATCAATAAAAGATAGTTATTATGAAATAATTGAAGAATGCCATTCATATATTATCATAGCCTGTGAATGTAATGTGCACATCCAACAAATGTCCTAGGATAGAAAATGTGTATGATGTTTGCCTTTGGCATTATAGGCTAGGTCATATCAACAAGAATAGGATGAATAGATTGACTAAAGAAGGAATCCTCGAGGTCAATGATTATGAATCATTGCAGACCTACAAATCCTGTCTTCTTGGAAAGATGATTAAGTCACCTTTTATTGGAAAGGGTGAAAAAGCCACTAAGGTTTTGAGTCTAATGCATACTGATATATGTAGACCCATGAATACTTTAGCTATAGATGGATATCACTACTTGTTGCCCAGGTGGCTTACCCAAGAGGGGGGTTGAATTGGGTAATTAAAGTTTTTGCAAGTATGTGCTCCTTTTCAAAGTTCTTAGTATGGTATGTGTTGTGAGTTAAGTAACTAATGTGGAAGCAAGTAAGAACATAAGAAACACAATCATAAATACAGTAGATTTTATAGTGGTTCGGAGCAACCTAGCTCCTACGTCCACTACCTAAGATATCACTTGGAATTTTCACTATATTCATCCTCGGAATACAGCCAGATTGTTTTCACGGGCTCACAATCTAAAACCCAAACTTGGTTTTATTCAGGCTCACCAAAAATCCTATACAATGTTAGTTTTAACTGGGCTCAATAACAACCCACTCTTGGTTTTTAAAGGCTCACCAAAAACCTTTATAAACCCAAGTCACAACTCCTGTTGTACTTGAAACAATTTAAACAAAGAGTAGAAAACTCAAAGCAACTCTATGACAAACCGAAGTTGCTGGATGGTTGTAGTTATAGTACTTGAGAAGCCCTCTTGATTGCACTTTGAATTATTTTCAAGACTTTAATCTTCTTCAATAAATGCCTTAAGAATTCAAATGGAAGTCTTGAGTGCTCTTGAATGCTCTCTTGAGTGTTCTTTCAAAAGCTCATTAATTTTTCATTCACTGCTCATTCTCTCCTTTAAAAGTGATTCAAATCTCTTAAATATATTTCTCTTAACTGATTTCAGAAGGATATAGCCATTGTAGACCATTAGAATTTGACAAATGACCGTTGGAGATAGTTTTGGATTCAAAAAGAAAGTTCTAGAACTAGCCGTTACTCACCTGGAATAGTCATTCGAGTCGGCTCAGATGGGTCGAGTCGGCTCGGCTCCTCAAGTAGGTCAAAACTTCACTCTGGTCGAGTCGGCTTTTCTGCTTCGAGTTGGCTCGCCTGGCTGGTTCTTCAGAACTAAGATTTTCTTAACTCTAGAAGAGTCAATTCTTCTAACTCGAGTCGGCTTGCATGTCTGTCTGAAAAACTTTCACTTTGATCGAGTCGACTCTTCTCCATCGAGTTACCTTGAATTCTCAGAACTTCAGAAATCATACTCTGCCAGAGTCAGCTCTTCATTCTTGAGTCAGCTCAAAGGTTTGCATGCCAGAATACTGTGTGACGCCCAAACCTTGAGTCAACTCTTCAGTAATGAGTCGGCTCTTGATACTTGTCGCCAAAAACTTTCCAAACTTTTTTAAATTCTTCCAAAGGCATTCAATCAAGTCCAAATGCTCTCCAACTTCATCAAGACTAAGTCTAAAAGATTTAAACAAGAAAAATACATAGAGATAGCCCATTTTCATAAATATGTAGTTGATTCTTCTTTGGGCTCTTCATTATATAATACAGTTCTTACAAAATAAACTTGTCATACACCAAGGTTGTAGGAAGAGTGGTCTTTTATTTAAAATGTCCTACAAAAACTTAGAAAATTCTTGGAAAGAGTTAGTAACTAAATGCATGCTCCAATGTTTGGTTATCATCAAAACCATTCCAGGGGTAACAATCTCCCCCTTTTTGATGATGACAAAATATTGGGCATAGAAAAACTTTACAGTTATGAGTGTATAAATATTTAAACATCTCAAGGTAACTTGTGTATGACTTTAAAATTGAAACATATCCATAAGTATCATGAATGTATTGGAAATATTAGAACTTATCAATAAAGTATCAAAGCATTTGAATTAGATCTAATGTGTATCAGAGTTAATATATATCAAAAGTTGTTTTTTCCTATTATGAATTGAAGTCAATAATGTATCAAGGCAAGCTAAATATCAAAATGTATCAAAGTTTGCAATTGTATTGTAAAATGTATCGGAGTTTAAAGTAGCAAAAAGTATTTAGCAAGAATGTATCAGAGCTATTAAAGGTAGCAGAAATGTATTAGAGCTCAGAGTTAGTAGGAATGTATCAGAGTTAAAATTATATCAGAGCTATTATTGAAAAAATATATTAGAGCTATTAGAAGCAAAAGATGAATCAGAGCAAGTTATGATCGAGCAAATTTAAGCAAATTTAGAGTAATAGGGATAACTCCGCACATTTTCAATAGATTTGCCAAAAGACATGTACATTTTTTTTAAGTTCCATGCACATATATTACATGCTATTTTTCCATGCACATACAATTACTCCCCCTTTTTGTCATTAATCAAAAAGATTTCAAAAACAAATTAGATTCTCTTTTTAAATAGAATAAGAAGATCAATAATATTTTTTTAGGATAATTTCACTTTTTCAACAAATCAACTCTTCATTAACATTCTCCTTGTAATGAACACATAGATTTGCAAAAAAGACATTTCATTACTATAAAAGGAAGTACAATGCATCAAAATACAAGAAGTGTTATTCTTACAAGATACAAGAAGTGTTTTTAAATAGAATAAGGAGATCAATAATATTGTTTGAGATAATTTTACTTTTTCAACAAATCAACTCTTCATTAACATTCTCCTTGTAATGAATACATAGATTTGCAAAAAAGACATTTCATTACTATAAAAGGAAGTACAATGTAACAAAATACAAGAAGTGTTCTTCTTACAAGATACATCAAACAGAAGTAACAAAAAGATACACAAACTAGCCTTCTTCCTCACTATAGGAAGAGCCAATTTCTAAAACAACAGAAGAGGTCTTAGTCTTCAAAGGTTTGAATCTAAGATCTCGATTTCTAGTCCTAGTTGGGGCCTTAGAAGCTTTAGATTTTAGCCTAGGCCTAGATTTGGGTTTGGCACTAGATGGGGTAGGCTCTACTTTAACATTAGTAGGTGTAATAAGGGGCTGTAAGCAAGAGGAGTAGGATCAAACAGTCCTGGTGCAGAAGGAGGTGGTGACTGAGCAGGATCTCTAGATGCTAAAGCTCCTGAAGCCTCGATAGTAAAAGAAAATCTCGATAAGAATACCCAGATAGTTCGAAGCTCGGTAGAGATGCCTTGAACTCCCTTCTGTAGACATTGAAGCTCTGCAGTATGCTGGGTACTAAGAGCATCTACTGCTCCTATTAGTCGACCAAAATTCGTGTGCAAGTCTCTAATATTAGACTGAATGTCATCCTGCAGGTGATGGCAACTCTCAATCGCCTCCACTCTAGAAGTCAACTGACTCAGCTTAGTCTTGATCTCTTGAAGTCCAGTATCAACTATTTGACAAAGCTAGCCAAACATCGAAGAGAAGGTGCTCGTCAGGGACTCTAAAAGTTGTCTCAGCTGCTGTGCAATAAAGGCCTGTGAAGCAATCGGTACATTGGTCGATGCTGAAGATGCTAATGAAGCAACTGAAGGTCCTGGTAGAGTCCTAGGACTACCAGATAGTCTCCCTGTCCTCTGCTCATCAGTCTTAGCCTGTGAATCATCATCATCTCTATCAGCAGCAGTCTCGGTATCAGCCATGGGGTGCTCTGCCTGATCATCATCATCATCATCATCATCTGAAGAAGGGTGAACCACCCTCTGTCTTGATATCCTCTTTGACTAAACTCCTTCAACTAGATGGTAACCCATCCGCTGTAGGGACTTCATCAAGTAGGTATTAGTATGATGCAGTGGTCTACCATCCTCTCCAGTGAGGTCAATCCCAAAGTCCTAGAATAGTAAAGTAAAAAACATGCCATAGGGGAGGCAGGCTTTCACCCTCTTTGCTGCTTCCCTCATCTAAACCAGCATAATATATGGGAGATTGAGGGCCTCCCCCTCAATCAAGCATTTCATAAAGGCTAGATCTTGCTCACTTACCCAATCAAATTGGCCTGTCCTCAGCAAGTAAATCACGCTAATCATGTTGTGCAACAATCTCATTTCCAATGACAACATGTTAGCCTATATATTCCCCACACCATCAACATCTCTTCTCTCAAGGATGAGTCTAAGAGTTCTCTTCTTATCTTTTAGCACTAAATGATTTAGTCCTTCATTAGGTATGTGCAGAACATTGCTCAATCTTTCTTCATCCATAACTAATCTTACTCCTTTAATGATTGATTCAATGTGGTACTCTCCCAGGGTGAGGTTTTCATAAAAGGTTCTTACCAAATTGGGATAAGCCAGAGTGTCCAAGGGACAAAAGTCACTCCACCCTTGAGCCTCTATCCATTCTCCTCTTCTTAGCCCTAGTTCTTCCAAAAATGAGAAAACTATTCTTCTTCCACCTGTAACTAGGTAGTTAGCCATTGAAATTACCTGTCTTGGCAGAGAAGGTGACTCATTCCTTTCTTCCTCTTGTTCTTGAATAGGGGTCAACTCTTCTTTGCATTTTGACCTTCTTTCCCGATGTGCACTAGATTCCACATGCCTTGTTCTCTTCCGTACTGCCATCCTTGGAGCCATAACCGAAAATCAAAGGTGGGAGAGGATGAAATTCAAGGAAGGTGGGATAGAGAGAGTAGTCCCTAGGCTTTGGAAGTGTTTTTTGGTAGTTCGGCTAAGGTTCAACAGGAAATAAAAGCCCTAGGTTTGGTCTTATGGGTTATATAAAAATGCCTAGCCTGACATCCGAGTCGGCTTGGCCAGAAGTATGACTGCTCGAGTTGGCTCCAGAAAAATTCTCAGTAAAGTTTCTAAATTGCTCTAAAGGGTTTCTAATGATAGATGAACACTATTTAAGGTGGTCTTGTCTTTAAATTGATGTAAGAGGTCTTCTAGATAATTTTTCCTTCCTTAATTTAGAAGAAAATAGGTCATAAATTCTAAAATGAGTCATATAACCCTAATTCTCCTCTAATTATTTTAAATCTATCTTCATTAAGTGGCTTAATAAAGATGTCAGCAAGTTGATTTTTAGTTGGAATGAATTCAAGCTCAATTTGTCCATTTTGTACATGATCCCTAATAAAGTGATGTCTAATTTCTATATGCTTTGTTCTTGAATGCTGAATTGAATTTTTTGTCAAATTAATTAAGTTCTTCATGCATGGCCATCATCCAATTAGGGTCATTTTCAGTTTCTTCTGTGCTATGTTGCTCTACTTGTGAAATAAATGCTAGGTAATCATGTGCTTCTCTAAGTGATGACCTAGTCCTAACACCTTGTGAGGGATCACCCATAATTAAATCTCTAGGGTGTGAAGTTACATACCTCCATTTCCTTGGTAGTCATCATGATCTCTACTTAACATTTCTTCTCCTTCTTGAGTTGGTTTGTCCTTCAAGCTCATATCTTCCATTGCTTGATCAAGTGTACCTGCATCATTGTCTATATACTCTTCTTTTCTAGAAGGTGAGGGATTAGATTCATCAAAAATGACATGAACAGATTCTTCTATTGTTAATGTTCATTTGTTAAACACTCTATAAGCTTTGCTATTGATTGAACAACCCAGAAATATAGCTTCATCAAATTTAGCATCGAACTTTCCTAGGTTATCCTTTCCATTGTTTATTACAAAGTATTTACAACCAAATACATGAAAATAATGAATGCTTAGTTTTCTATCATTTCAAAGTTTATAAGGGATTTTCTTTAAAATCAATCTTATCAAAACACGATTCAAAATGTAACAGGCAGTGTTCACTACTTCTGTCCAGAAGTACCTTGAAAGATTGCCTTCACATAACATTGTTCGGGCCATCTCTTCCAAAGTTCTATTCTTTCTCTCTACAACACCATTTTGCTGTGGTGTTCTAGGAGCGAAGAAGTTGTGATCAATGCCATGCTTAGTGCAATAATTATCAAAATTTTGATTTTCAAATTCTATGCCGTGATCACTCCTAATTGAAATAATTGAAAGATTTTTCTGATTTGAAACTTTCTTGTGAAATTTTTGGAAAACTTTAAAAGCTTCATCCTTGTGTGCAATGAATAAAATCCAAGTAAATCTCAAAAAATCATCTACTATTACAAGTCCGTATTTCATACTACCTAGGCTTGTAGTCCTAGTTGATCCAAATAGGTCCATGTATAGTAGCTCAAGTGGTCTTGAAGTAGAAATCAAATTTTTTGATTTAAAACTCTCCCTAGTTTGTTTACCTAATTGACATGCATCACAAACACGTTCAAAATCAACTTTGAGTTTCGGTAAACCTCTAACTAGATCTTTAAAAATCAATTTATCAATTGTATGCATGCTAGCATGACCTAATCTTCTATGGCAAAGTAAGCTAGACTCTTTGGTTTCGGCATTCATTGCTACAAGACTTGTACTACTAGATATTGCTAGATTATTTAAATCTACCACATATATTTCCAAGTCTATGTCCAATGAGCTTGGTGCTAGAATCAAGTGAGTTGTTACAATGCACATTGAAGATTCAAAGACAACCTTGAAACCTCTATTACATAATTGACTAATACTTAATAAATTATGCTTTAATTTGTCAACTAGCAATACATTTTCAATGAATATAGAAGGGGTTATTCTGATCTTATTGATGCCAATTATCTTCCCTTTACTATTATAACCAAAAGTGACCATTCTTCTATCCTTCATCTCTAGGGTGATGAATTGTTCCTTGTCACCCGTCATATGTCTTGAACAGTCACTATCTAGATACCATCTTTTCTTTGTGTTTTGGGCTGCAAGACATTCCTACAAAATAATCATAGAGTTCTTTTAGGTACCCAAGCTTTCTTGGGTCCTTGCAGGTCAGTAGGATTGGTTCATTTGGAAATCCAAATCTTTCTATTCTTACTTGTATTCTTCTTTTTCATATTACATTGAAATGACTTATGACCAATCCCATTGCAAGAGTAACAAATAATTCTAGATTTTTGAAGAGGTACAAATGTATAATCTCTATATGAAGAAGAAGAAACACTTGATGCGAAAGACTTTTGATTTGAAAACTTAGGTACATAAGTTTTCGAAGGTGTAAATCTAGTAGCTGAAATTCTATTTGTATACAAAGGATTATAACAAATTCTAGCTTTGCTATTTGAATCTCTTTGATCTTTTAAAATTAACTCAAGCTTGTTTGAACTCAAAGTTAGCTTTTGAACCAATGGCTTAAGATTTTCAACTTCCTTTAGCAAATGAATGTTTTCTTCATGCAAAACTTTATTTTTCTCAAGAAAATCATTCTTTTCAATTTCCAAAGATTTATATTTTTTAGAAAAGGTAGTCAATTTTTTTTGCAAAATGTTATTCTTTTTTGAAATTTCTTCTTTTTCTTTCATTAAAATATCATTGCTATTTTTCAAAGACTTTATTTTCAAGCTGACCTTTTTGTACTCAGATAATAATTCATGGAATGCACTATTTAATTCCTCGAATGTAAATTCATTATGAGGTTTATGGGACATTACCTCATCTTCAAGATCCATTAAATACATGTTCTTTATTTTTGTGGTCTCTTCTTCTTCATTAGAAGTTGACTCCTCGCTATCACTCCAAGTTGCAACCATTACTTTCTTCTTCTTCTTCTTATAAGTTTTCTTTAAGTTTGGATAATCTGATATAAAGTGCCCTGGTTTCTTGCATTCATAGCAAATGTGTTATTGCTCTTTATCTTTATCTTTTTCCTTTTCCTTGTCCTTGTTATATTCTCCTTTCCTATGAAACATTTTCCAATATCTTCCCTTTGTCTTGCTCATAAATTTTTTGAATCTCCTCACTACAAGTGCGATATCATCGTCTTCTAGTTCATCTTTGGAGGAGGGGCTTTCTTCATCAATTTTTTTCTTCTTGTTTCTTCAACTCTACAGCAGCTTTGAAGGTAATTGACTTCTTTTTCTTGATGTCATCTTATTTCTATGCTACATAGTTAGCTCATGTGTGATCAGGGATCCCAATAGTTCATCTAGTGGTAATGTGTTAAGGTCCTTGGCCTCTTGAATTGCAATCACTTTCGGGTCCCATTTGTCTAGAAGTGATCTTAAAATCTTTTGCATGAGATCTGCATTAGAATAAATCCTGCCAAGACTCTTCAAACCGTTAATAATATCTGTAAGACATGAAAACATGATATATATAGTCTCATTCGATTCCATCTTAAATAGTTCATAGTTATGTATAAGAAGATTAATTTTAGATGCTTTTACTTGGGAAGTTCCTTCATGGGTTACCTCAAGTTTATCCCATATTTCTTTTGCTGATGTGCAAGTAGAAATTGATTAAACTCATTGGTGTCCAAAGCACAATATAACATGTTCATGGCTTTGGCATTCAGCTCATCCAATTTGATGTCGTGTTTATCCCATTCCTCTTCAAGTTTTGGGACATCCATGCCATCAACTTTTTTCATGGGTGTGTGCGGTCCCTTAAGAATGACCTTCCACAATTGAAAGTCTACTACTTGAACATATATTTTCATTCAGGCTTTCGAATGGTATAGTTAGTACCTGTGAATAGTGGAGGTCTATTTGTGGATTGGTCTTCGGCCAAAGAAGTATTCATAGGGTTTACCATATGATCTTTACTCTAAGTAAATTCAGAGACACTGCTCTGATACCAGTTGTTACCCAGGTGGCTTACCCAAGAGGAGGGGTGAATTGAGTAATTAAGATTTTTGCAAGTATGTGCTCCTTTTCAAAGTTCTTAGTATGGTATGTACTGTGAGTTAACTAAAGTAGAAGCAAGTAAGAATACAAGAAACATAATCACAAACACAGCAGATTTTATAGTGGTTTCGAGCAACCTAGCTCCTACATCCACTATCCAAGATATCAATTGGGATTTCCACTATATTCACCCTCTGAATATAGTCAGATTATTTTCACAGGCTCACAATCCAAAATCCAAACTTGATTTTATCTCGGGCTGACCAAAAACCCAATACAATGTTAGTTTTAACCGAGCTCACTAATAACCCACTCTTGATTTTCAAAAGCTCACCAAAAACCTTTACAAACCCAAGTCACAACTCCTACTATACTTGGAACAATTTAAACAAAGAGTAGAAACCTCAAAGCAACTCTATGACAAATCGAAGTTGCCGGATGGTTGCAATTGTAGCACTTGAGAAGCCCTCTTGATTGCACTTTGAATGCTCTTCAAGGCTTCAAGCTTCTTCAATAAATGCCTCAATGGTGGGGACACCAGCATCAGACACAGATCCCTGGATCCTATATGGTTTACTTAGTCATGTGTCAAAGTTGTAAAAATTTTGTAAGCAATTAAGATTGAGTCCTGTAATAAGTTGAGATTAGTTGATTTGTCTCAACCCTCAACCTTAGTCCAGTTTTGAGTCCTGTACTTCAGCCATGAGTCCAGTAAGAGTCAAATTTTATACAAGAGTAGAGGTTACCATATTTTGGAGTTCCACCAGACCTCATCCAGGAGTCAGAAGCCACTATATCAGCTTGTTGGATTTTGTGTGACACCCCAGGATCCAAAATGCATTCAAAAACCTTGATTCCTTCCGGATGTTTTCCAGATGCCTAGATTCCTCTCCAAATACCAGAGCATATTCCCAAACCAGGGCATCCATGATTCCAGAGGTCCACCTGCATCCCAGCCTTAGGAAATCAAGTCCAGGAGCCATCCTAAGCATCCTTGGGGTGGACCAAGTCAAAGCATGAAGAAAAGAGGAGAAGACTAGTCAAAGTTCTAAACCTAGTTGGGTTTTATTTTCCTAAGTATTCTAAGACTTGTAATTCTAACCTAGCTAGGAGAAGGACTTGTAATCTAACTAGGAGAAGACTTGTAATACTTTAAGGAAAGGTTATTCTTAACCTAAGTGTAACCCTAGTTAGGAGAGGGCATGGGAACTCTATAAATACCTCACCCCCTCCCCCTCTTGTACTAACATTTTCTTATGAATACAATTTGCTGAAATTTCGAGTAATTGTCTTGTTCTTATGTTGGTTCTTAATTTTGAGTGCTCTCCTTATGTACCTTGGCCGAACCCTACTGCCTTAGCTTCCATCTGCATCCTAGGAGATCAGCCACACCCCAGGAAGTGAAGCCCTAGCTGCCGTCCAGGATAAAGAGCTTCTTCTTCCCAAGCCACCCACTCCTAACACTAATTCAGATTTCACTTAAACCCTAGTTTCCATTCTAATTTTTATTTGCTATTTTGATTGACTCCTGATGCTTGTAGGATCCCTGAGATGTTTCACCTCCCTAGAGGATGCTTTCCTCATCCCAGGACCACCCAAATCAGCCATCAGATACAAGGGAACCGAGGCTTCTTCATCTAGGCTCCAATCAGAGTGTGAGTGATCTCTTCTATTACACAGTTTCCAATCTCTGACTGGTAAGAAACCTTCTCTTCTCTTAATTTCTGATTTATTAAAGAATAACTATCCTAAGCTGGGAGTTTCTTAATTCTCGGATCCTGTTATTTTTATTATTTTGCATGAGCACACTTGCATGATGATTCTTTGCATTGCTAGTCACCTTGCTAGTCTTTACTTAATTTCAAGAATATAGCCTACAAATTAAATTATAAAAAAATATTAAAAAATTGTTTACTATTTTTTCTGCAATCTTAGAGTCATCTCGCATTACTCAAGAATTCAGATGGAAGTTAGGTGTGGTCTTGAGCGCTCTCTTGAATGCTCTCTTGAGTGTTCTTTCAAAAGATCATTAATTTTTCATTCACTACTCATTCTCTCCTTTAAAAGTGATTCAAATCTCTTAAATATATTCTCCTTAATTGATTTTAGAAGGATATAGCTATTGTAGACTGTTGGGATTCGAAAAATGACTGTTGGAGACCATTTTGGATTCAAAAGAAAGTTTTGGAACTAGCCGTTACTGACCTGAAGTAGTCATTCGAGTCGGCTCGGATAGGTCGAGTCAACTCAACTCCTCAGGTAGGTCAAAACTTCACTCTGGTTGAGTTGGCTCTTCTGCCTCGAGCCGACTCGCTTGGCTGGTCTTCAGAACTGAGATTTTCTAAACTCTGGAAGAGTTGATTCTTCTAAATCGAGTCGGCTAGCCTGTCTATCTAAGAAACTTTCACTCTGGTCGAGTCGGCTCTTCTCCATCGAGTTGGCTCGAATTCTCAGAACTTCAGAAATCATACTCTGCTAGAGTCGGCTCTTCATTCCTGAGTCGACTCGAAGGTCTACGTGCTAGAATACTGCGTGCCATGCCAAATCTCGAGTCGACTCTTCAGCAATGAGTCAGCTCTTGATACTTGTCTTCAAAAACTTTTCAAATTTCTTAGAATTCTTCCAAAGACATTCAATCAAGTCCAGAAGCTTTCCAACTTCATCAAGACTAAGTCTAAAAGATTTAAACAAGAAAAATACATAGAGATAGCCTATTTTCATAAATATGTAGTTGATTCTTCTTTGGGCTCTTCATTACATAATACAGTTCTTACAAAATAAACTTGTCATACACCCAGGTTGTAGGAAGAGTAGTCTTTCATTTAAAACATTCTACTAAAACTTAGAAAATACTTGGAAAGAGTTAGAAACTAAATGCATACTCCAATGTTTGGTTATCATCAAAATCATTCTAGGGGTCAACACAACTTCATCATGTTTACTGATGACCTATCGAGGTATGGGTATGTCTATTTAATAAGACGTAAGTCTGAGTTACTTGAGATATGCAAATGATTCATAATGAAGTAGATAAACAAACTGGCAAGTATATCAAAACCCTTCAATCTGATCGAGGAGGTGAATATCTTATCAATGAGTTTATGACCTATTTGGAAGAGAATGAGATTCTCACATAATGGACACCTCCTAAGACACCTTAACATAATGAAGTATCTAAAAAGGTAAATTGAATCTTGTTAGACATGGTTCGATCTAGATGGGGTTTACGAGTCTACCTATCTCCTTATAGGGATATGCACTAGAGTCAGCTTGTTACATTCTAAATAGTGTTCCTAGCAACTCTGTAGATAAAATTCTATATAAAATATGGACTAGATGTAAGCTAGTGCTCTCACACCTTAGGGTTTGGGAATGTCTAGCTTATGTTAGATATTTGAAAATAAACAAGCTTGGGCCTAGGTCTGATATGTGTATATTTATAGGATATCCAAAGGAAACTAATGATTATTTCATCTACCATATCGATGAACACAATGTGTTCGTTAGTAATAAAGCAGTCTTTTTGAAAAAAGAGTTTCTTGAGAAAGGAACTAATGCCTCTAAGGTTAAAATTGAAGAAGTTTAATAGCTAGGAGAATCAACATAATTAACAAATCCAAATTGACTAGATTTGATTAAATCAAACCCAGAGCCTTTAAAGGCAACCTTAAGGAGATTTGGTAGAGTACCATGTCAACCAGATAGATACTATGTTTCTTGGTTTAGGATGGTAATCCTATTGAACTTGATAAAAATAGTAAGGATTCAATCATCTACATGGATGTGATATACAGTTCTGACTCTAAGAAATGACCTGTGTGTGGACACTAGTTGATCCACCTAAAAGGGTAAAATCCATTGGGTATAAATGGATTTTCAAAAGGAAAAGGGATGCAAATGGAATGGTGGAGACCAATAAAGCCCATCTTGTTACCAAGGATTATCTTCAGTATTTAGTATTGACTATGACAAGATGTTTTCACCTATGGTAATGCTCAAGTCTATTCAAATTATGCTTACAATAACAGTGCATCTCGATTTTGAGATTTGGCAAATGGATGTTAAAATTGCTTTTTTAAATGGAGAGTTCGAAGAAGAGGTATATATGATACAACCTAAAGGGTTCACATCCATAGATGAATCACAGGTGTGCAAGCTTTAAGGATCTATTTATGGATTGAAGCTGTTATCTCGAAGTTGGAACATGCATTTTGATAAGATGATCAAAATGTATGGCTTCATTAAGAACAGAGAAGAGCCCTGCATATACAAATAGGCTAATAGTTCAGTAGTTGTATTTCTTATTTTGTTTGTGGATAACATTCTCTTAATCAGAAATGATAGTCTTGAAATGCAAGAAATAATGGTTTGGTTATCATCTTAATTCTCCATGAACCTGGGAGAAGCAACCTACAACCTTGGAATGAAGATCTATAGGGATAGATCTAAAAGGTTGTTAGGATTATCTCAGTCGATGTACATTGATACTATACTGAAGTGGGTTAGTATGGTAAATTTCAAGAAAGGCTATCTTATAATAGACCATGAAATTACTCTCTCTAAGAAGGATTATTTGACAACTCCTGAAGAGAGAGTGTATGAGTAGGATCCCATATGCCTTAATAGTGGGATTTATTATGTATGCTATGATATGTACACGATCAGATGTGGCATACTCATTAGGAGTAGTGAGTAGATACCAATTTGATATAGGTGAGAACCATTAGAAGGTCATAAAAACTATACTTAAGTATTTGAGAAATAATAAGGACTAATGATTAGTTTATGGAGATTCTAACTTGAAACTAGTTGGTTATACTGACTTTAGTTTTCAGTCAGATTGGGGGATGATAGCAAAAGTATATTGGGTTATGTTTTTATCCTTAATAGAGTAGCTATTTACTGGAAAAGTTTCAAGCAGCACACTGTGGACTGATTTTGTATGCGAAGTGGAGTACATTATAGCATCTAATACTTGAAGTTATATAGTTGTGGAAGTTCATCACTAAGCTTGGAGTGGCACCATCCATTCATAGTCTAATTGTTCTGCATATGATAGCATTGGAGCCATTGCTTAAACGAAGGAACCAAAAGTACATCAACATACCAAGCATGTTCTATGTCGCTACCACCTTGTTCGAGAGATTATGGGAGGAGATGACATTGACCTATAAAAGATTGATGAAAAAGAGAATCTGGTTGATCCATTTACTAAAGCCCTTAAAATCAAAGAGTTCAATGATCACAAGTGGAAGATGGGTATATGATATTATTCTGGTTGGCTCTAGTCTAAGTGGGAGTTGTTGGAAAAAGTATCCTAAAGCTAATTATCTGAGTTATAAATGATGGAGCTATCTTGTAAATGTATATGAATTATTAATAAAATAAATATTATTTTTAGTAGCTCAACACTATTTATCATCTTCTTATAAACTTTAATGTATTGAAGTTCTTAGAGCTATATTGATTCGATAAAGGAGGATTTATTGAGTAGTTATTAAATCAATTCTTAATCAAATAATACATTATTACCTAGGATGACAACATCTATTGAGAATAAGTTATTGTATACCATATAGGTTGGTTGTTCTCTTAACCAAAGAATATGGAGACACTAGTATAGCATCCAAGTGAGTGTAAAAGTATATCTCATTGAACAGTGGTCAACTCTATGGAGTGCTTTGCTATCAAGAGTATCTTGCAAAAGGGTATGGGTATAAATATCTCTCTGACCTAAGACTATCACAGTGACTTGGTAAGAAACTCACTATGCTTTGGTATTAGACTACCAAGATTTCTAATTTAGTAATGAAAGGTTTCTGGATATAGCCAAATGCTTGTTAAGTCGGTGTTGAGTCAAGAAGGGTTGACCACTCTATATTGCTGAAGTAAATACTTGGTAGTATTTCAATTTAGCAAATCCTAGTCCTGGATAATCTTGGTGTGGAGTCACAGGATAGAGCATGTTAAGATATATTTGAATGTACTTATCAGAGTTGGTAGTAGATTATAAATTCATTCTGAGCATTAGGTCAAAGGGATGAATTTTAAAGAACTATAGCCTGGGTTTTTGAATGTTGCTTTGTCATCATTCGACCTATCCAGACATTGGATATCATTACTAGATGATCACATTAATTAGTTCAAGAAATCATTCATAAACTACCAACTTAGAGTTCAAACCTATAAGGTCACACATAATAGAAGTTTCTAATTGATCATGATGGTTGATCTATGTTTGAGAATCATTCAATGGCAAACTTATAAATATGATTAATAATCTATCCTATACAAAAGCTATAAATAAATAAATTATTAATTAATAATTAATATTAGGAGGATAAATTAGTAATTGGACTGCTAATTGGATCAATTTAATTGAGTAAAAAGATTTGGTCAAATCTAATTGAATTTGGTTTAATTAGATTTTACTTGATTAGGTTATTCGTTGATCTAATCATTAAGGAATTTTGATCTTGATTTAATTTAAATTTAGACTTGATTAATTTTTTAATTAATTAAGTTTAATAGTAGCCTAATTAGATTAGGTTCAAGCTATTTGAATTGATCAAACCAAATTAAATTGAGATCAAGATTAAGTTTGATCAAGTCAAATTTTTAACATTTTTTTCCTTGCACCACTTGTTTCTCCATGCCCAAATGATTTTTTGCATGTAGATTCCATGCCAAAATGTGATTAGTGCTTTCCTTCTTATCTATTCTAAATGCAATTAAGCCAAGATAATTTTTAAAAGTTGTTTTAATATATTTTTGAATTTGGTTTGACCATGTGAAAATAAGATCTTATGCCTCCTTTTTTCATGAATTTTGATTTTTTGTGTGAAGATTTATCCATGCAAGACATGTTTTGTTGTCCTCTTCCAATCTGTTTTGGGTTAGGATAGGTTATGATATGGTAAGCAGTTGACGTGGTGCCTGCATCCGACGTAGCTAGCTGATGAGGTACACGGAGAGTGCCACCTGGGCTGTCCGAGGTAGGCTCCTGGCCAAGGTTGAGCTCCCGTCCGAGCTGAGCTCCCAGTCGAGGTTGATCTCCTGTCCGAGGTGAGCTCCCAATCGAGGTCGAGCTCCTGTTCGAGGTAAGCTCCCAGTCAAGGTCAAGCTCCCATCCAAGGTAAGCTCCCAATCAAGATCAAGCTCCCATCCAAAATGAATTCCCAGTCGAGGTTGAGCTCCTGTCCGAGGTGGGTTCCTGGTCAAAGAGGACTTCAGACCAATTGAGCTCTTAGTTGAGCTAAGCCCCTGAAAGTAGGAAGATGTCTCCTCAACCATGGCAGAAGGAACCAAAAAAAGTGAGACATGACCCCTGGAGGATAGACACGAGCGAGGCCCGGATGGTGATGCAGAGGTGCGATGTCACCGTCTCCACCAGAATGGCAGCAACTCTCATGGAAGTGCATGCTCTATCAAGGTTCCAGGCCTTGCAGTACACCACCTGCACCTCCTGCAAGAAGGGTGCTCCACCAAGGCTCCAAGCCTTGCAGCATGCTGCCCGCACCCCCTACAAGAAGAGTGCTCCATCGAGGCTCCAGGTCCTATAGCATGACATCCGTACTTCCTACAAAAGGAGTGCTATGCCAAGGCTCCAGACCATACAACACACCATCTGCATCCCTTACAGGAGGGGTGTTACACCAGGGCTCCAGATCCTGCAACACACTATCTGCATCCCCTACAAGAGGAGTGTTGCACCAGGGCTCCAGACCCTGCAACACACTATCTGCATCCCCCGCAGGAGGAGTGCTACACCAGGGCTCTAGGCCCTACAGCATGCCATCTGCATCCCGTGCAGGAGTGCTACACCAGGGCTCCAGGCCTAACAGCACGCCATCTACACCCCCTGCAGGAGGGGTGCTCTACCAGGGTTCCAGGCCCTTTGACATGCCATCCGCACCCCCTGTAAGATGGATGTTTTGTTGGGGCTCCAGGCCTTGCGGCTTCCCACTTGAGCCTTTGACAAGGGGTTGCTCCACTAGGGAGACAAGCTAGTAGCATGCCAGCTACACCCCCTGCGAGAAGACCCTCTCCTGGGAACCTTGGGCCTAGTCTATGGGGGCTCTGTTAAGCTTGTATCCCTTCCACTGGGAACACCCCGAGAGGGGCACCCAACCAAGGCTCGAGACCTAGTCTGGAAAAATTGATTCATATATAATGATAAGAGGGACCTCCAAGATGGGGGTCCGAGCTAAGAGAGGGAAGGCAAGAGAGTAGGCAATCAAAGGCAAAGGGTCGAAGTAGTGAACATCCCCCTAGCATCCTAGAAACTCTATTTTTTCTCTTCTTTTTTATCTTCCTCTATATGGAGACATTCCAAGCCACTGCATTAGAGGGTATGTTCCTCTTGGTCACCTTACTAACTTGACCATCGGAGTGTGCCTGCCGGGATCCCAGCTTGGGTTTCCTTTTTTGTAGGATTGGTCAACCGTGAAGATGTGAGGATGAAGCATCCGACATCCCCAAGGAAGGCCAGCCTAAACCTGGCTACACCAGGGCTATAGGTCACGATGATCTAGGAGGCAACAAATTTTCATGCCAGGTAGAGGGGAGTGCTGATGCCATCTGCTATAGCCAAGAATCATTAACCAACCTCCGGTGATCTTATGGTGGTGACTTGTGTGCGGGAGGCTGATGGTGAAACTCGTCTGACGAACAATTGATGATGAACGATCCGGTGAACCCACGCCCAGCGGAAGTAGTTCAGGTACGTGAATGATCCTCTGCCAGTGATCCAAAGATAATCATGGTAGGATACAGGTTGAACAAAGATCAATCGATCCCTTGGATTGATCGAGAAGTTAAAGAGAAGGAAAGAAGAAAAAATGAGATCTGGAAGAATAGAGGGAGTTCTTAATTCCGGTTGTTTTCTTGGACTATAACAAAAATGACCTTCTCTCTCTTGCCCTCACTTATAACCATCCTAACTTACATATATATATATACCTAGATCGCAAAGGACATAGCCCCCCAGAACTTCCCGGCGTGGCAACACGTGATTCAAAAGATCCCGCCAACCGAGTCGGCTCGAACCCTTTGAGTCGACTCCATGCTATAGGAAGCACTCTGGATGAGTCGGTGACTCTCAGACCTAGAGCCTACTCATCCATATCGCAGTTTACCTGTTCTATAGAATCGAGCCAACTCCTAGCAGTTCGAGCTGACTCTCAGCAAAACTCCTCCCTGTATCCATGCCGTGCCAACCATTAGAGTCGACTCTGACCAGAACCGAGCCAACTCTAATATCCAGACTAACCAAAACTCAATCTAATATCTAGGACTCATCCCAGAGTCATTCCTAGCCCTAGATACATCATGTGTGACCATGGTAAATCAGACTAACCTAAACCTTGGCCCATCCCCCTGGAATCTTGGATGCACCACCTGAGACTCAACAATCTCCACCTTGGTGCTCCAAGATTACAGTTTATTACATCAAACACCTCAGACCCATCAACCACATACATGAATGAAAGCTTTCTCTCAGTAGAGCCTTTGTAAGTGCATCAGCTTGGTTCTCCTTTGTATGGACCTTCACCAGTGCAACTTCTCCTTCCTCCACCAGCTCTATGATCCTGTGGTACCTCGCATCTATATGGTTTGTGCATGCATGATAGAATGGGTTCTAAGTCAAATGTATGGCACTCTGGCTATCACTGTACAGGACCATCAATAATTGTTCCACCCCCATCTCAGCAACTAGCCTCCTCATCCATAGTGCTTCTTTTGCAGCCTCTGTAATACCTATATACTCGGCCTATATTTTAGATAGAGCAGTGATAGGTTAAAGGGTAGATCTCCAAGAAACCAGTCCACCATGTAAGCAGAAGATATAACCTATAGTAGACCATCTTGTATCAAGATCACCTGCATAACTTGCATTTACATACCCTTTTAAAGGACCCAAACCTCCATATAACTTTCCAGAGTTTCTTCATTGTCCTTCTGGCTACCCACCAAATACCAGTCCATGCTTTTGAGTTCCCTGTAGATATCTCAAAATCCACTTCAATGCTTTCCAGTATTTCTTCCCAGCATTTGCCATGTACCTGCTCACCTAGCTTACAGCATATGCTATGTCTAGCCTGCAACACACCATAGCATACATAATAGTGCCTATAGTATTTGCATATGGAACTCTCTCCATGTACATTCTCTCCTCATCTATCTGAGGGCTTTGAATATTAGAGAGAAATATGTGCCCTGGTAATGGTGTCTCCACTGGTTTGGCCTTCTCCATCCCAAACCTCTCAAGAATCTTCTTGACATAACCTCCTTGTGACAAATGAAGAATCCCCTTGCATCTATCTCTGCAAATCTCCATTCCAAGGATTTTCTGAGCTGGATCCAAATTCTTCATCTCAAATTCTTCGGATAATGCTTTCTTCAGCTGATTTACATCACTTATACTTTTACTAGCTATCAACATATCATCCACATACAGAAGTAGATACAAAGCATTATCATTATCCACGTCTTTGACATATACACAGCAGTCATGTTCACACCTGAGAAACCTAAGGCTTAAAATAAAAGCATCAAATCTTCGATACCACTGGCAAGGTGATTATTTCAGAGATACAATGACCTCTGGAGTAAACATACCTTATCCTCCTGTCCAATCTCTATGAAGCCATCAGATTGCTTCATATAGATCGTTTCATCTAGACTTCCATGTAGAAAGGCTGTCTTCACATCCATCAGCTCCAATTCCATACCATGTTCTGCCATCAATGACAGCAACACCCGAATTGAAGTATGGTGTACCACAGGAAAAAATACCTCAGTGTAGTCAACTCCTTTTCTTTGTGAGTATCCTTTTGCTACCGGCCTTGCTTTGTATCTCACTCCACCTTGCTTTGAAAGTATTATTTTCTCTGTGAACACCCATCTAGAGCTAATTGCATCAGCATCTTTAGGTAGATCCACCAATTGTTATGTCTTGTTCCTCCTGAGAGATTCCATCTCTTCCATCATGCCTTGTATCTATGATTCTTTATCTGAACTCTCCATGGCCTCCTTGAATATTTCTAGATCTTCATTCATAGACATGAGAGCATAAGATATATTCTCATCCATGCCATATCTCATCCTACAAGTCTTTTGTTTGTGGTTGTTCCTGCACTTCACTTTGAACAACTGATTTTCTTTTAGATCCTTCATCACAAGAGGACCTTTCTCGCCAAACTCCACCTCAACCAAAACACCCTTGCCAGTTGATGTAGACGGCCTATCCTCCACTTATGAAGGACAGTCACTGCTGTTCACCTTTGAAGTTGCCGTTTCATCCATACTTCCCGATCTCTCCAAGATGCTCCTCTCATCAAATATGACATCCCTACTGATCACTATCTTTAGATACTATGGATCCTATAGTAGGTAACCCTTGATTCCCCGTGGATAACCGATGAAGATCATCTTCCTTGACTTAGGGTCCAACTTACTCTATTCAGTTGTGTTGCCCAGATGGCTTCCCAAGAGGGGGATGAATTGGGATTAAAAACTTTTGCAAATATGTGCACTTTGAAATTCTTTTAGTGTAGAAGTGAAGTGTGCAAAGCGAAAGTAAATAAATTAAATCAATCAAGCAATGAAAGCACAATCACAAACACTAAGAAATAGAGTGATTCGGAGCAACCGGCTCCTACATTCGCTACCCAAGGACCACTTGGGATTTCCACTATATCCCCCAACTGGAATACAGTCAGATTGTTTTACTAAGCTCACAATCCAAACCTATAAACTTTGGTTTTACCAGGATCACCAAAGAACCCTAACTCCCTTTGGTTTTACACGAGATCACCAAAGAAAACCCAAACACTTGATTTCAAACCGAGAAAACCAAGAACCCAAACTTAGGTTTTACAAGATTCACTTAAAACCTTCAACTCTCTCTCTAGATACAGCCCCTTGCTGTTCTAAAAGAGCAAACCAAGATAAAGAATGTATAATAAGCAACTACAACAAACCAAGTTTATTTTGATGTTGCCAATGAAGATCAAAATGAAGTAAAGCCTTAAGTGCTCTTCAATGCTCTTCAATGCTGCTTCTTCCCCTCTTCAATAAGTGGATTCAATGATAGAGTGGAGTTGGTGAAGCTTTGAATCTCACTTGAATACTCTTTGAGGTAGGTAGAGGAATAACTTGGAAGCTCTTTGTTCTTTCAAGAATATTCAGCAACAAATCTCCATTAATTGATTAATCCTTCAAAAATAATCTCCTTTATAGTTTTCCATGTGATATGGCCATTGTAGGGGCTTGGGATTCGTGAAATGGCCATTGGAGGTGATTTGGAATTCAATTTCAATTTCTGTAGCTAGTCGTTGAAGTGCAGACAACGGCTCTACGAGCAGGCTCAAGCTCTAGGAGTTGGCTCGAAGTCTCAGTCAGGACAAAATAAACTTCTATGGGAGCCGCTCTTGGACTAGGAGTCGGCTCTTGCCATCAAGCTTTCGGTTTACACAAACAAACATACCTCGAGTCTGCTCTTGAATTGGGAGTCGGCTCTAGTTCTCAGAACTTCAAAAACTATATTTCTGGAAGAGTCGGCTCTTGAACTAGGAGTGGCTCTTGGTTCTGAAACTTTGAATCTTCCTCCATGCCATGCCACTTTGAGTCGGCTCTTACAAGTCTTTTAAAAATTTACTTCAAGCTTCCCAAAAACTTCATCATTGAATCAACTAGAAGCTAATTTACATACATTATCAAAATATTTGCAATTTTAACCCATTCTTCATGATTGCAACATTCATAACTTAGGGCTTTTACAAACTCAATTGAATTTCCCTTAAGTGAATTTGAATACCATTTTAAACCAAGGTAATCAATTCCTGCAAAACTTCTTGAACATTTATAAAGAGTTAGTATCAAATACATGCTCCAATATTTTGTGATCATCAAAATCATTCCAGGGGTCAACAATCTTCCCCTTTTTGATGATGACAAAATGCTGGGCATGATAAAAAAAATTGAAATCACTTTATAATTGCAGTATTTTCAAGTCTATGTGTATCATATAGATTAGGTGTCAGTGTATCAATACAATGTGCCATAATGTATCAAATGTATATAACTGAATACCAAGTATTATGTGTATCAAGTGTATCAAAACATGAAATTTTATATGTATCAAGACATGATGTATCGATACATGATGTATCAAAGATATTAACTATACAAAGCATATCGAAACTTATAGAATTTTCAAACTTTTGAAGTAAACTTAAGTTTCATCAACTTTCTATGAATCAAACATTCATTTTATCAAAATTTCATAACATTCAATTATCCATATAGCTTTTGTAAACAATTCTTGAGTAATTTCATGAATCAACATAGATTTCCAAAAAATTTCCAAGAAATTTGCATGAAACAACAGCTTTTGTACTTTTTACTTTTTCATGCCCACACACAGTCTCCATTCTCCCCCTTTTTGTCATCAATAAAAGGTAAATGAAAAATGGACAATCATTCACAACAATCACATAACATATAAGATATGGACATTGATTCAATCAAACAGTAATTTAGTAACAAGTGAAGTATATATATGAGAAATAAGTCAATACATACCAATATGTGATACTTTACAAATGTGCCATGGCACAACAAAATAGTATCACATAACCAAAATACAACAACAAAAAGTCTCAAAAAATAAAACCTAAACATCAGAATGAGGTGCTAGGATCACTATCAGGTTATTCCTCATCAGAGGAGGAACCAACCTCTAGAATACCTAGACTAGGTTTGAACTTGGGGAACCTAGGGCGGAGATCCCTAATCCTAGTCCTAGTAGGTGTAGAAGTCCTAGCTACTTTAGATTTAGGTTTAGGTTTGGTTTTTGATCTAGATGAAATAAAGATGGATGTAGGTCTGACAGTAGGTGGATCAAGAGATAAGGCCAATGTGCTGGTGGATGAAAGTATCTGAGTGGCAGGAGTCACTCCAACATCAGCAAATCCAGCAGCCTTCATAGTATCTTGAGGCTCACCAACAGCAAGTGTGGCATGATACGGTGCATCAGTACAATGTGTCTCCTGTCCCTACTCAGCATGTGTGCTAGTACCAGTCTCAGTGCCCGTGCTAGTCGCTGTGCGAGTAGCTATGCCAGTAGAAGGTGCATGCTGGCTGGCCGCGGATAACTATCTCAATATAACCATGATATCATGAAAGCCCTGCTGCATCTCGGACTGTAGAGAAGTAATCCTCCTGTCAGTGTCAGTCCTTGGACAAGAAATCTTCTCTAAAACTCTATGGAGTCTATCATCAGTATCAGCTCTAACAGCAGTAGGAGTCCTGACCGGTGAATGTGGTGAAGCAAGAGCTAGCTCGGATGGTCCAGCCTCATCAGTTGTCCCTCAGTCTACTCACCATGACCCTGTGTAGCCTGTATGTCATCATCTGAGTCCTCTAAGTGTGCAATAGGAACTCCTGAAGTCTTTCTGATCCAGTTTTCATCAACCTTGATAAATCCCATCCTAGTCAGGGATTTCACTGTATACTTGTCGGTGTGCAGCAACAACCAACAGTCCTCTCTAGTAAGATCTATGTCAGCATCCTGGAATAACAAAGTGAACACCATCCCGTAGGGCAAACAGGCTCGTGCCCTACGTACAGCCTCTCTTATCTGAGAAATCATAATGAATGGAAGGTTGAGGGGCTCCCCCTCAATCAGTCGCCTCATGAATATGAGATCTCTCTCACTAACCCAGTCAAATCTACCCATCCTGGGTAGGAAAATCCGGCTAATGATGTTGTGCAATAGTCTCATTTCCAATGAGAGCTGATTTGCATGCACATGAATAACTCCTTTCACATTGGATCTTCTCAAGATGAGTCTGAGAGTCTTCACTCTTTCCTTCATAACCAAATAGCAGTCCCCTTCTTTAGGTATATTCAACAAATTTGATAATTTTTGCTCATTTATTTCAATCAATTTCCCTTTTACTGTTCCTTCAATGTGAAAAGCTCCTAGAGACATGTTCTCAAAGAATTGTCGAACAAAATTTGGATAAGTCAGAACATTTAATAACAAAACTCCTTCCAACTCTGTCTTTCAAGCCACATGCCAATATTCAACTATTCTTGTTCAATAAAATTAAAATCGATGCACCTACCAGGGGTCACTTGTCAATTTCCCACTGGAATGATCTACCGGGGTGCTGGAACAACTTATTCTTGCTCAGGCTGCTGCTCTTCTTGCAGAATTAAAGTATCCAAATGCCTCTTGCTCCTCCTTTCCTCAGCCACAGTCGAACAACCCTTGTTGCCTTCTTTGCCACCGCCTTGCGAGGCTCTATTCTCCAAAGATTAAGGATTTGAATAGGTAGAAAGGGTTTTTGAAGTGGTTTCTAGTGAGGAGTGAAGAGTCGACTAGAGAGAAATGGTCGAAATCTAGAGAGTGTGATGAATAGGGAAAGTGAAAACCCTATTTAAAAAGTTTCGGTCCGACCTGCGAGTCGGCTTGCCTAGAGTACTAAGAGTTCGAGTCGGCTCGAGCTAAAATCTATTCTAAAAATCAAAATGGGTCAAACTCTGTTTGTAAGGATTTCTAGAGTCTAAACTAGGTTGCCCTAAGCTCTAAAGAGAAGTTTGAGATTTCTAGATAATTTTTCCTTAATTTTCAAAAATAAGGTCAGATAGGTTTAAAATGGGTCACATAATCCTAATTCTCCTCTAATTTTCTCAAATCTATCTTGATTTAATGGTTTAGTGAAAATGTCTTCTAATTGATCTTCAGTATGTATAAATTCAAGTTCCACAACATTGTTTAAAACATGATCATGAACAAAATGATGTCGAATTTCAATGTGCTTAGTTCGTGAGTGCTGAATTGGATTTTTTGATAAATTAATAGCACTAGTGTTGTCACATTTGATAGGAATTTTAGATTGGACAACACCATAATCTTCTAGTTGTTGCTTGATCCATAACACTTGAGTACAACAGCTCCTAGCAGCTACATATTCTATCTCAGCAGTAGATAAAGCTATAGAGTTCTGTTTGCGACAGTGCCAAGAGATCAGGTTAACACCTAGAAATGATAGGTGCCACTTGTGCTCTTTCTATCTAATTTACATCCTCCATAATCAACATCAAAATAACTAATTAGTTTTAGTGATGTATGCTTAGAATACCACAGACCTACATTACAAGTGCCTTTCAGGTATTTAATAATTCTCTTAATAGCTGTGATGTGTGATTCTTTAGGATTAGATTGAAAACGTGCACACATAAAAACACTAAATAATATATCATGTCTACTAGCTGTTAAATAAAGTAATGATCCAATCATACCTCGGTACAGCTTTTGATCAACATTTGTGCCATTCTCATCTTTGTCAAGTCTACATGCAGGACTCATTGGTGTTCCAATTACCTTGCTTGATTCCATGCCAAATTTCTTGATTATTTATTTAATGTACTTGGCTTGGTTGATCAGAATACCTTCTCTAGTTTGTTTAATTTGTAGTCCAAGAAAGTAACTTAATTCACCCATCAGCTCATTTCGAATTCCCCCTGCATTAGCTTAGCAAAGTCTTGACACAAAGATTCATCAGTAGATCCAAAGATAATGTCATTAACATAAATTTGAATAAGCAAAATATCATTTTTCTTTCTTTGAATAAACAGTGTGGTGTCAACACTACCTCTAATAAATTTATTTGTAATTAAAATTTGCTTAGTCTATCATACAAGGCTTTATGTGTCTGTTTCAGACCATATAAAGCTTTATTTAGTTTAAAAACATGATTTAGAAAAATATGATCGATAAAACCGGGAGGTTGCTCAACAAAAACTTCTTAAGATAAAAGACCATTAAAAAATGTACTCTTTACATCCATTTGAAATAACTTGAAATTCATAAAACATGCATAAGCTAGTAGCAGTCTAATGGCTTATAATCAGCTACTGGTGCATAGGTTTCATCAAAATCTATTCCTTCTTCTTGATTATATCCTTGCACAACCAATCTAGCTTTATTTCTAATTACATTTCCATTTTTATCTAGTTTATTTCTGTAAACCCACTTAGTGCCTATAACAGGATGATCATTGGGTCTTTCAACTAAGGTCCAAACATTATTTCTCCTAAATTGGTTTAATTCATCATGTATTGCTAACATCCAATTAGGATCAGTTTCAGCTTCTTCTATATTATGAGGTTCTACATGAGAAACAAAAGCAATTAAATCATGTGCATCTCTATGTGCAGATCTAGTTTTAATACCTTGAGATGGGTCTCCTATAATTAATTCTTTAGGGTATGAATGTACATACCTCCATTCTTTAGGTATATCATCATGCTTTTTACTCACCTCTTCTTCATGTGGTTCACTTGATTGTTTGTCTTTAAGAGTCAAGTCTTTCATTCCATGCTCTAGTGTACCTGCCTCATCATAAGCAAAATCTTCCTTTCTCGAAGATGTAATGTCAATTCATTGAAAACAATATACACAGATTCTTCAACAGTCAAAGTTCTTTTATTAAAAACTCGATAGGCTTTATATTTAAAGAATATCCAAGAAAAATAGCCTCATCAGATTTTGCATCAAATTTACCAAGATTATCTTTTCCATTGTTGAGAACAAAACATTTACATCCGAAAGTATGAAAATATTTGATATTTAGTTTTCTATTGTTCCAAAACTCATAGGGGATTTTTCTAATAATAGGTCTAATTAAAACTCTATTTAAAATATAGCATACGGTATTAATAGCTTCTGTCCAAAAGTATTTTGGAAGATTTCCTTCGCAAAGCATTGTTCTGGACATCTCTTCCAAAGTACGATTTTTTTTTCTACAACACCATTTTGTTGTGGTGTTCTAGGTGCAGAAAAGTTATGATCAATACCATGCTTTGTACAAAAATGATCAAAATATTGGTTTTCAAATTCGGTGCCATGATCACTACGAATTAAAATAACAGATAAGCTTTTTAAATTTGTAACTCTTTTGTAAAACTTTTTGAATACATTAAAAGTATCATCCTTATATGCAATAAATAAAACCCATGTGAATCTTGAAAAATCATCTATAATCACAAGTCCATATTTCATACCACCTAGGCTGGTAGTCCTAGTAGGTCCAAATAGGTCCATGTAAAGTAGCTCTAAAGGTCTAGAAGTTGAAACTATGTTTTTAGATTTAAAACTCCCCCTCACTTGTTTTCCTAACTGACATGCATTACAAACATAATCAAAATTAACTTTAAACTTCGGCAAACCTTTGACTAAATCCTTTGAAATCAATTTAGCTATTGTGTCCATACTAGCATGACTAAGTCGCCTATGCCATAGTAAACTTGATTCCTTGCTCTTGTCATTCATTGCTACAAGACTTGTATTACTTGACATTGCTAGATCATTAAGATCTACCACATAAATATTACCAAGTCTGTGTCCAATGAACTTAGTACTAGAGTCAAGTGGATCAACTACTATACACATTGATGACTTGAAGAATACATTATAACCAATGTCACATAGCTGACTAATACTCAAAAGATTATGCTTTAATTTTTCTACAAGTAATACATTTTCAATAAATGTAGAAGGAGTAATTTTGATTTTACCAATTCCGATTATCCTTCCTTTTCTATTGTCACCAAATGTTACCATTCCACCATCCTTCTATTCTAGGATGATGAATTGATCAGCATCACCCGTCATGTATCTTGAAAGCCGCTATCCAAATACCATCTTTTCTTTATGCTTGTGGCTGCAAGACATCCCTGCAAAATAGTCATTTAATAGATTTAGGTACCCAAGCTCTCTTGGGTCCTTGCAAGTTAGTGAAAAGGTTCCTTTTGGAACCCAAACTTTCTTAATTTTTCTTTTGTCATTATGTTTCAAATGACATTCAAAAGCTTTATGACCAATGTTATTACATGCATAGCATACAATCCTTGAATTTGAATAATAACTACGAGATGATGCAAATTTAGGTCTAACATATTTAGAACTAATGAATTTAGGAGCATATGAAGTAGAAGCAGAAAATGTGTTTGAAATAGAGCCTTTATAACCAATTCCAAATCTATTATTTGTTTCTTTTTGATCTTTTAAGATTAACTCAAGTTTGTTAGAACTTAGAGTTAATTTTTTAACTAATGGTTTTAATTTTTGAACTTCTTTCTTTAGATCATCATTTTCATTTTTCAAATTCTTATTTTCTCAAAAAGCTCTTCTTTTTTAATTTGAACAATCTTAAGTCTTTCACAAACCAGATTTAGTTCTCTTTGTAAGATTTTGTTTCTTTCACAAGATTCATTTTTGTCATTTTCAATTACAACACATTTCTTTTTTAAATCTCTCAATTTCAAACCAGCTTTTTTATATTCTATCAATAGTTCACAAAAAGCATTATGTAATTCATCATAAGTGAATTCTAAATTAGGTTCAGAAGTACTTACCTCATCCTCCAAACCCATAAGATAGATTTGCACTATTTTGTTGTCTCTTCATCCTCTTCAGTAGACGTAGTATCATCGCTGTCACTCCAAGCAACTAGCATTGTCTTCTTCTTCTTTCTAGGGAATATCTTTTGCTTGGATCTCTTTATCTTTTTCTTTATCTCTTTCCTTTTATTTCCAAAGTCACCTTTTCTGTAATGCTTTCTCCATCTATTCATTTTTCTTCTGCCCATAAACCTTTTGAATTTCCTCATGACTAGGGCAATTTTGTCACTTCCAAGATCATCATCATCTGATGAATCAGATTCTTCATTCTTATCTTCCTCGGTTGCTTTAAATGCAATGGCTTTCTTCTTTTTTGTATCTTCTTCAGTCCTTTGTTGCATAGCCAATTCATGAGTGATTAAGGATCCAAGCAGTTCATCCAGTGGCAGCATATTCAGGTCTTTTGCTTCTTGAATTGCTGTCACTTTAGCTTCCCACTTATCTAGCAAAGATCTTAATATTTTTTGACAATATCAGCATTAGAATAAGTTCTACCCAGACTCTTAAGACCATTTATGATATCATTAAAATGAATATACATGGCAGATATAGTCTCACTAGGATCCATCTTAAACAACTCATAATTATGTACAAGCAAATTGATTTTTGATGTCTTAACTTGAGAAGTGCCTTCGTGCGTAATTTCTAATTTGTCCCAAATTTTTTAGCATAATTGCAAGTTGAAATTCTGTTAAACTCATTTGGATCCAAAGCATAGTACAATAGATTCATCGCTTTGGCATTTAATTCAGCTAATTTCATATCATTCTCGTCCCAATCCTCTTTGGCTTAGGAACCTCTACATCATTGACTTTAATTATGGGTGTGTGAGGTCCTTTCATGACAATTTTCCATAGGTGAAAGTCTACGGCTTGAATGTATATCTTCATTCTTGCCTTCCAATAAGTGTAATTAATTCTGGTGAAAAGTGGTGGTCTATTTGTGGATTGACCTTCGGCCAATGAAGTGCTCATGGGATGTGCCATATGTCTTTACTCTAAGTAACTTTCAGAGACTTTGCTCTGATACCACTTGTTGCCCAGGTGGCTTTCCAAGAGGGGGATGAATTGGGATTAAAAACTTTTGCAAGTATATGCACTTTGAAATTCTTTTAGTGTAGAAGTGAAGTGTGCAAAGCGGAAGTAAATAATTAAAGCAATCAAGCAATGAAAGTACAATCACAAACACCAAGAAATAGAGTGGTTCGGAGCAACCGGCTCCTACATCCACTACCCAAGGACCACTTGGGATTTTACTATATCCCCCAACCGGAATACAGTCGGATTATTTTACTAGGCTCACAATCCAAACCTATACACTTTGGTTTTACCGGGATCACCAAAGAAACCCTAAGTCCCTTTGGTTTTACACGGGATCACCAAAGAAAACCCAAACACTTGGTTTCAAACCAGGAAAACCAAGAACCCAAACTTAGGTTTTACAAGGTTCACCTAAAACCTTCAACTCTCTCTCTAGATACAGCCCTTGCTGTTCTAAGAGAGCAAACCAAGATAAAGAATGTATAATAAGCAACTACAACAAACCAAGTTTGTTTTATGTTGCCGATGAAGATCAAAATGAAGTCAAGCCTTAAGTGCTCTTCAATGCTCTTCGATGCTGCTTCTTCCCTTCTTCAATGAGTGGATTCAATGATAGAGTGGAGTTGGTGAAGCTTTGAATCTCACTTGAATGCTCTTTGAGGTAGGTAGAGGAATAACTTGGAAGCTCTTTGTTCTTTCAAGAATATTCAGCAATAAATCTCCATTAATTGATTAATCCTTCAAAAATAATCTCCTTTATAGTTTTCCATGTGATATGGCCATTGTAGGGCCTTGGGATTCGTGAAATGACCGTTGGAGGTGATTTGGAATTCAAATTTTAATTTCTGTAGCTAGTCATTGAAGTGCAGACAACGGCTCTACGAGTAGGCTCGAGCTCCAGGAGTCGGCTCGAAGTCTCAGTCAGGCCAAAAACAAACTTATATGGGAGCTGGCTCTTGGACTAGGAGTCGGCTCTTGCCATCATGCTTTCAGTTTACACAAACAGACATACCTAGAGTCTGCTCTTGATCTGGGAGTCGGCTCTAGTTCTCAAACTTCAAAAACTATATTTCTGGAAGAGTCGGCTCTTGAACTGGGAGTCGGCTCTTGGTTCTGAAACTTTGAATCTTCCTCCGTGCCGTTCCACTTTGAGTCGGCTCTTACAAGTCTTTTAAAAATTTGCTTCAAGCTTCTCAAAAACTTTATCATTGAATCAACTAGAAGCTAATTTACATATGTTATCAAAATATTTTCAATTTTAAGCCCATTCTTCATGATTGCAACATTCATAACTTAAGGCTTTTACAAACTCAATTGAATTTCCCTTAAGTGAATTTGAATACCATTTTAAACCAAGGTAATCAATTCCTATAAAACTTCTTGAACATTTGTAAAGAGTTAGTATCAAATACATGCTCCAATGTTTTGTGATCATCAAAATCATTCCAGGGATCAACAAGTTGCCTCCACATGTGCATAGGCCAAGCAACCAAACACCTTCAGGTGACCAAGCTCCATCTTCTTCGCACTCCAAGCTTTCTCTAGAAGTCCACCATCCAGCTTGAAATGAGGGGACCTATTAATAAGAAAACATGATAGAGTAATTGAATCACCCCAAAAGGTTTTTGGTAGTCATGACTGCAGCCTCATACTCCTTGCCTTCTCCAATAGTGTTCGATTTATCCTTTTCGCAACACCATTCTATTGTGGGGTCATCTTATTGTGTAATGGTGTTTAATTCCATTTTCCTCACAGTAACTCCTGAACTCTTTACTAGAGTACTCCCCACCATTATTTGACCGAAGGCACTTCATATGTTTTCCTGTCTCCTTCTCTATCTCAACCCTTTAGGCTTTGAACCGGGCAAATACCTTTGATTTTTCTCTCATCAAATAAACTCACAATTTCCTAGAGAAGTCATCAATGAAGGTAACAAAATACCTTGCTCCACCTCTGGATAAAATAGGTGCCGGTCTCCATACATCCGAGTGAATTAGTTCTAAAATATCCTCACTCTGCTTGGTACCGCTGGCAAACTTTACCCTATGCTATTTGCTATAAATGCAGGGCTAACACAGGTCATTTCCATCCTTCTTCAGTGCTAGAAGGTTCCTGTTCTACTTAATTCCATGAGCACTCGGTCACTCAAGTGACCCATCTAATAGTGCATAACTGGTAGGAGAGCTTCTTCTCTTGTGCTGTTGCAAGCACCTCCGCACTATCATGCACCACTGAGCCTTTCATCTTGTATAGATTATTACTCAATCTTCTTCTCATCACCACCAAAGCTCCCTTGGTTATCCTCAAACATCCACTACCAGACCGGTAACTGAAGGCATAACCTTGCTCTTCCAAGTAGCCCAAAGAAATCAAATTCTTTTTTAATTTCGGTACATGCTTGACATTTGACAGAGTCCTTATCACTCCATCATACATTCTCACCCTAATGGTGCCAACTCCAGCCACAGGACAAGGGTGATCATCACCAAGGCTTACACTACCTTCATTTGATTTTTCATAGGTATCAACCACTCCTGATGTGAGGTATAGTGATAAGAGCATGTTGAACTCAACATCCAAGTATTATCCCAATCAACTGATCCATCTAAAGCTATCAGTACATCTTCTCTACTACCTTCAGATACACTAGCACCACTAGTGTTGGCCTTCCCTTTCTCGGTCTTCCAAAGAGGGCAATTCCTCTTGAAGTGGCCATCCTGATGACATTTGAAGCACTTTAATCCCTTCTTACTACCTTGAGACTGTGATATTACCCCTTGATTTCCCCCTAACCCTCTCCTTTGATCTTCCTTGCCTTTCATTCACAGCAAGAACCTCTGAGTTAGGATTTTCTTTGCTGATCTTTTCTCTTTGCTCATTTGGTCTAAGCACTCCAACAACCTCTTCATAGATCAGGTTTCCTTTCCATACACCAAGGTTGTTATAAGACCATCATATGATCCCGGAAGCGAACACAATAGCAACAATGCCCGATCCTCCTCATTGATTTTCACATCCATACTCATAACCTCTAAACATACCTGGTTGAACCTCTAAATATGAGCAACAAGGTTTCCTCCTTCAGGCATCCTTAGACTATATAGTTGCTTCTTCAACCACAGCTTGTTTGTCATGTTTTTGTCCATGTAAGTATTATCCAATCTCAGCCAGATACCCTATGCCGTAGTCTCGGTACATACCTCCGGCAAAACTTGATCTACCAAACACATCCTGATGGTGCTAAAAATAATCTCTTAGAGCTCTTCCCAATTCTCAACACTGATCTTTTTTGGTCTCTCTCTAACCAAGACCTTGTAGATCTTCTGTTGAACCAGCAAGTCTTTTACTCTTTGTTGCCATAGAGTAAAATTTTTCTTTCCATCATACTTCTCGAAATCCACCTTGAAACTACTTGATGCTATTACCACAATCAAGTAGAATCAATATGTACTAGATCTTACCTTCTAGCACTTCTTGGATGTAGAGATCTTTCTTCATGCAACCTTGCTCTATACCAAATTGATGGTGAAACTCGTCCGATGAACAATTGATGACGAACGATCCAGCGAACCCATGCCCAATGAAAGCAATTCAGGTACGTGAATGACCCTTTACTAGCGATCCAAAGATGATCACGATAGGATACAGGTCAAACAAAGATCAATCGATCCCTTGGATTGATCGAGAAGTGAAGGAGAAGGAAAGAAGAAAAAATGAGATCTAGAAGAACAGAGGGAGTTCTTGATTCCAGTTGTTTTCTTGGACTGTTATAAAAATGACCTTCTCTCTCTTGCCCTCACTCATTACCATCCCTACTTACATATAAATATACCTAGATCGCAAAAAACCTAGTCTCCCAGAACTTTCCAGCACGGCAACACGTGATTTAAAAGATCCCATCATCCGAGTCGGGTCGAACCCTTTGAGTCGACTCCATGCTACAGAAAGCACTCTGGATGAGTCGACTCTCAAACCTAGAGCCGACTCGTCCAGATAGCAGTTTACCTATTCCACAGAATCGATCCGACTTCCAGTGATTCAAGTCGATTATCAATAGTACCAAGATGACTCCCAGTAGTCCGAGCCTACTCTCAGGAAAACTTCTCCCTACATCCATGCCATGCCAACCATTAGAGTCGACTCTGACCAGAATCAAGCTGACTCTAATGTTCATACTGACCAAAACTCAGTCTAACATCTAGGACTCACTCCTAGCCCTAGATACATCATGTGTGACCGTGATAAATCAGACCAACCTGAACCTTGGCCCATCCCCCTGGAATCTTGGATGCACCACCTAAGACTCAATAGAGGCTTCCATCAGCCGCATGGGGAACCCATCCCACTATGGCGACCACCACAGCCCAAAGGTTGAGCTCCCTGCTCCTCTGCCTCCACCCCTAGTTAATCAATCAATGTAGATCACCATGCTCATGCAATAGGTTTAGACCCTAACTACAGTGGTGCGCTAGCTACATCACCAGTATCGATCCTTAGTGACATGGTAGTAGCCACAGATGCCTGCAGCTCATGCCGCCAATCCCCGTGCTAACCTGAGGTCCTTTTAGGAAGGGCCATCTCGTGTGTAGGTGGCATCATATCCATAGGGGAGCCTATGAGTGGCAGGGAAGTGACATCGGAGTTACAATTTGACAGACCAGGAGAGCCACTTCCTGATCTCGAATAATGGTGCCATATCATGTCGATGATGCCGACACGCTAAGGAACTAAAGCATGAGTTCCTCTGACCGCCACCTCCTTCTTCCCTGATGGCCTCCATGGAGGGGTCGAAAGACGAGGCCATCCACTGGTGGGTAGAGAAGCACCTCAAAGAGCAAGAGTGCAGACTAGCTAATCTAGCCCACTAGTTTGCTATTATCTAGGGCTCCCCTCATGAGCCTGTGATTTATGATGCTCACCCTCCTCTCTCCCACAAAATATAAGAGGAACCGATCCCTTGTCAATTCCGCATCCCCAGGTGGATCGCTATAATAGAACCATAGATCTCCTTGACCACCATGAGAGTTACAAGATTCTCATAAGGATTCAAGGGGCTATTGACACCCTCCTCTGTATTGCCTTCCCAGCTATGCTTCATAAGGTGGCCTAGGTCTGTACTCCCACCTCGAGCCAAAGAGCATCGACTCCTTTGAGTACTAGAGAAGAAGTTCATGGAACATTTCGATGCTTACGAAAGGTACCACATGAGGTTGATAGCCTCTTCTTTATCCGATAGTAGGATCAGGCATCTCTTCAGGACTATGTTACCCGATTCAAGGTGGCCACCCTGGAAATCTACAATTTGGACAAGCCTGTTGCCATACTGATGCTAAAGAGAGGGCTCAAGACCTCCCACATCACCTACTCTCTCGACAAGAAGCTCCCAAAGTCCTACTCTGAGCTCCTCCTCTGTGCCCATAAGTACATCTATGTAGAGGAGGCCGATTGTACTTAAGGGAGTTGGATGGGAGGCCCCTGAAGAGGCAGGCCCAGGGAGAGGTGAGCGGGCTGCCTACTCCCAAGGCCATCTCAACTTCTCGAACGAGCTCCAAGCCAGGAGATGTTCCTGCCAAGGATAAGATGTATACACCTCTCCTCACCCCAAGATCTACGATCCTGATGGAGATCGAGGGTGAATGTTACCTACACTGCCCTCCCCCATTGAAGCCATCCGGTGGATGCGACAAGTCCCGTAACTGTCAGTTCCACCGTGACCATAGCCATGACACCGAGGAATGCCACCACCTAAAGGAGATCAAAGAGCTGATCAAATGAGGCTACCTCAAAAAGTTTGTGGGAGGAAGAGCTATGCTTGGGACCCAAGGTGATGAGACCTGCCATGCTACCATCAACAACCAACCCACGAAAAAGTCAATGGGGATGATCTTTTAGTGGGTAGGGCAGGAACCAAAGAGAGCTAGGGGAAGGGTAAGAGCTAATGTTACACTTCCCTATGTGGGAGAGGACCTAGTTGGGATAGAGAACCCAAATAATGATGATGTTGTTATGGAAATGACAATAGCAAAGCACCCTATAAAGAGAATTATGGTTGATAGTAGGAGCTCAACTAATCTCCTTTTTTATGATGCCTTTATAAGAATAAATCTGTCCCCTGATTTGTTGAGGCTGGTGTTTACACCCCTCGTTGGCTTCACCAGAGATTCTATTGGAGTTGAGGGAGAGATTACCTTACCGATCATTGCTAGGATACCTCCCTGGCCAAATACCATAATGGCAACCTTCATTGTCATGAGGCTCCCCTTGGCCTACAACATGATCCTGTGATGTCCAGAGCTTAACTTGCTTGATGCAACCATCTCAACCAAGTGGCTCCTTGTCTAGTTCTAAACCCCATATGGGATCGAGAAAATGAGAGGGTCCCGACAGCTGATCCTACATTGCTTGCAAGCTATCCCTAGAGCCTGGGGGATCTGAGAGGGCCCTGTAATCGATAAGTTAGACCAAAGGGGGCTAGAGCCAAAAGGAGGGCTGATCGAGCATTTGTTGTCATTTCCTCTTGGCCAAGATCCCATGAAGACAGTGCAGGTAGGATACCTCCTAGCTGAGGAAGAGAGGACTCGCCTACTGAGCTTCTTGTGTGCAAACATCGATGTCAATGCTTGGACTACAGTGGATATGCCCAGAATCCCCCCAAAGGTGATCACCCACAAGCTGAATATCTACCCCAAATGCCATTCAGTATGGCAAAAGAAGAGAAGCTTCACCCAGGAGAGGTAAAGGGCAATAGATGTGGAGGTTGAAAAACTCCTCGCTGTGGGCTTCATCCGAGAGGTGCAGTACCCTTGCTGGATAGCAAATGTGGTCATGGTCAAGAAGGCCAGTGGGAAGTGGAGGATCCGTGTGGACTACACCGACCTCAATCGAGCATGCCCGAAGGATAGCATCCCACTATCCAAGATCGACCAGTTTGTGGATACAACCTCAAGGCACAAGCTACTCAGCTTCATAATGCATTCTCTTGGTACAACCAGATCCTCATGCATCTAAAGAATGAAGCACATGGTCTTGTGACCGATAGAGGTACATTCTGCTATGGGATGATGTCGTTCGATCTCAAGAATATTGGGGTGGCATACTAGCACTTAGTCAGCAAGGTCTTTAAGGATCAGATAGGCTACAACATGCAAGCCTATGTGGATGACATGCTCGTTATGTGTGGTTAGGAATCAGACCATATCGCTAACCTAGCAGAGACCTTCGACAACCTCCGTCTCCACTGGATCAAGCTAAACTTGGCAAAGTGTGCTTTAGCATCATGGTAAGGAAGTTCCTAGGCTTCATGGTTACCCAACATGGGATCGAGGCCAATCCAGAGAAGATTCAGATGATCATGGACATGAAACATCCCACCTCCAAGAAAGAGGTTTAGTGCATGACCGGTTGCATTGCCACCCTCAGCCGGTACATCTTGTGCTCCATCGAAGGATACCAACCATTCTTCAAAGTGCTGTGCAAGATGCATGACTTCACCTGGAAGAAGGAGTGTCAGGAGGCATCAAGGGACTGAAGAAGCTCCTCGCCTCCCCCCGCTGCTTTCCAAGCCAGAGGCTAGAGAGGAGCACCTCCTCTACTGGCAGTCTCCCTAAGAGCAATCAGCTCGGAGCTAGTCTACACCAACGGGGATGATCTTCAGAGGCTGGTCTATTACAATAGCAAGCTACTTCATGACATGAAATCTAGGTACACTTTATTTGATAAAATTATTTGTACACATATTGTGTCTACTTAGTGCCTCAAGCCCTATTTCCAAGATTATCCAATTACAGTCCTCATTGACCAACCTGTGAGGGCTATCCTAAGTTGCTCGGATACCCTGAGGTGCCAGGCCAAGTGAGTGGTGAAGCTCAGTGAGTTCGGCATTTCCTATCACTCGAGGTTATCTCAGAAAGCCCAGGTCTTGGCTAACTTCCTAGTATAATGCATCTGGATGGACGAGGATCTAGAGGAGGCCCCTATGAGCCCAACAGGACCCCGCTACAGGGGAGGTGATGTGGATCCTCCAATCAACGATGCATCCAACTCTGGAAGGAGTGGAGCCAGACTCATCCTCACCAACATTGATGGAGTGGTCGCTAATTATACACTATGTTTCCTTTTTAAAGCCACATATAACCATGCTAAGTATAAAGCACTCCTAGCAGGTCTAAAAGTGTCCTGCGAGCTCAGCATGATGAGCCTGAAGGTCTTTACGGATTCATAGCTTGTGGTGGGCCAAAACTCAAACAAGTATGAAGCCTGGGATCCTATGATGGTGAAGTACCTGGATCGAGTGCGTGCATACACAACAAGCTTCCAGCACTTCGATATCTTCCATATCCCCCATAGAGAGAATGCCCACAGCGATGCCCTCGCCAGGATTGTGACCATGCTAGATTTGTTTCTAGGGCATACCTACATGAATACCTGGAAGCACCCAGCCATGAAATCATGAGTGAGGTCCAGCAAGTCACTCCCGAGGCAAGCTAGATAGATCCTTATATTAGGTACATAACTGATAGCACCCTACCCGAAGATTGTACGAAGGCTGACCTCCTGAAGTGAAAGGCCATCCACTTCATGCTAATGGACGGGCAGCTTTATCGGAGATCTTACTCCTATCCCCTACTAAGGTGCCTAAGACCTTTGAAGGCCATGTACGTTCTCTTGGAAATACATAAAGGCATCTACCGAAAATCATGTGGGGGCAAGACATTGGCCTATAAAGCTATCCAATATGATTACTATTGGGAGACCATGCAGGAAGACATCACCAAGTTTGTGTGGAAGTGTGATCGCTACCAGCAGCACGCCCACATCCAGCATCAACTGGCTTCCCTGCTATCCTAGCTCTCCTCTCATTGGTCATTCGCTTAATGGGGGATTGACATCCTAGGGTTATTTTCCCCAGCATCTAGTTAGCGAAAGTACCTAATTATTGCCATTGATTACTTCACCAAGTGGGTAGAAGCCGAGACCTTGGCCCGAATTACTGAGAGTAAGACGAGATCTTTCTTTTGGAAGTCGGTCATCTACCATTTCGAACTCCCGCATACTATCATCATGGATAATAGGTGGCAGTTTGATAACCAGGCATTCGAAAAGTTCTGCACTGACCTAAACATCTGCAATTGCTTCACATCAATGGCTCACCTACAAATTAATGGAGAAGTCAAGGTGATGAATCAGACCATCCTCCAAGGACTCTGCACCATATTGGATGAAGCAAAGGGTCGGTGGGCCAAAGAGCTCCCCAGTGTACTATGGGCCTATCACATGATGCCCCAGATGATGATAAGCGAGATACCATTTAGCCGAATCTTTAGCATGGAAGTTGTGATCTCGATCAAGATGCGCCAACCCATGCTATGAGTGCAGCAATACAATAAAGTAAGGAATCCGGCATGCCTTCTCCTCAACCTTGACCTGCTGGGTGAAATGAGGGACAAGGCATAGCTCCATATGGTGGCATACTGGTAGCAGGTGACCCGCTACTATAACTCTCATGTGAGGCCCAAAGCCTTCCGCCCGAGCGACATCGTCCTAAGATGTACAAAAGCCTCCCAGCCTGTCCAATGTGGCAAGCTATCCCCTAACTAGGAAGGTCCCTACAAGATGGTTGAAGCCCTATCACAAGGAGCCTACCAAATCACTGGACTTGATAAAGATAAGCTTTTCCAAATATGGAATGCCACAAACTTGAGGATGTACTACCAATGATGTACATGCCTATTTAAGGATGGAATGGAATGCTCCTTTGAGGGCATGGTTTGATCTTGCCTTTCCAAAGTGCATTCACCTGTCAGACCCTAAGTCCGATGAAGGAAGCTGGGAGCTCCAAAGCCCCACACTCACTCATCGAACCTCAGGTCCTGCAAAGGAAGCCAGGAGCTCCAAAGCCCTACACTCATCTATCGGATCCTAGGTCTAGCGAAGGAAGCCGGGAGCTCCAAAACCCTGCACTCATCCGTCGGACCCCAGATCCGGTGAAAGAAGCTGGAGGTCCAAAGCCCCGCACTCATCCATCAGACCCCAGGTCTGGCAAAGAAAGCCAGGAGTTTCAATGCCCCATACTCACCCATCGGACCCCAGGTCTAATGAAGAAGTTGGGAGCTCCAAAGCCCCACACTCACCCATCGGACCCCAGGTCCGGTGAAGGAAGTCGAGAGCTCCAAAGCCTCACACTCATTCATCATACCCCAGGTATGGTGAAGAAAGCTAGGAGCTCCAAAGTCCTGCACTTATCCATCCGGCCCCATGTTGGATGAAGTAAAAATAGGATACTCCGTAGCATCGTCCCTTTAGATGGCCCACTTCGTGGCCCCACATAAAAAAAAGAAAAAGAAGAAGGGGACATGAATGGAGGAAGAACCCAGATTGAAAAGGAAAAGACTTCATTCATCAAAAATCTTTTACAAGAAAGGGGCCTCCCCCATAGGCCAGGGAGTCCCATGAAGAGTACATAGCAGAAAAAAGGGGAAAGGAGGGAGAAGAAGGCTCGAGGCCACTCATGGCCCTAGAGGCAGGACTCCAACAGACTCATAGGCCTCCACGATGGCATCGATCAGTGTACCCATCTCTTGTTGTGGGTTCGATGTGGTGGATGCTAAAGCAGCTCCGGTGATCAACTCGGATGGGGAAGACCCATCCCCCTCGGGGTTATCCAGCACTATGTCATGTAAGTCTAGATGATCGAAGGTCAACGCCACCTTTTTCTTGAACTTATCGAAACCCTTATAGAAGGCATCACAGATGGTTTCACTGATGTCATCCTCGAACACCTCCGAGGCCTTGTACCGTATGATGGCCTGAACTACATCCACCTTTGCTACTCTGATCACCATCTTAGAGGCAAGCACATTCTCCTTCATGGACATGATGCAAGATTTCGAGAGATCCAACCGCACCCAGAGGGTCTAGAGTTCCCCATCCAAGCATAGAACCATGGCTGTGGAGTCTACTAGCCGGTCCTCTAGGTCATGGAGGAGCTTCTTCCGCTTCATGACCTTGACCTTGCGGTCCTCCACCTGGTCCTCCAGCTCCTTGATGGTGTCTCAAGAGGCCTCAAGCTTGGTCTCGAGCAACTTCACACGCACCTTTAGGTTAAGCACCAGGTTAGCCAAAGCTTGGGCCTTGGCCTTTATAGCCTTGACCTTGGCACGGGACTCCGTGTCCCACATGACTTGCCCCTGGTAGCAATCCCTCACTAGGAAAGCATCCTAGGCCACTTACAATCAAAACCAAAGAAGGATTAGTGTTGGCTTTGGCCCTTGATTTTGATGACTAACAAAACATTGAGTATATATTTTATACTAATGTTTCAATTGTAGTTGTGAGTTTCAGGATACAAGCACATCAAATATTTCATACAAAAGTATCAAACTCACTAAATTTCAAGCTACGTAAATTTCAGTGTTTTAGATGTCTTCTCACTTTGGAAAACCTTAAAATGGGTCAATCTAGGCTTTATGAAGAAGAAGTTGAAGTTTTATCGAAGAACACTTTGAGTTTTAAAGCTTGGCACGGAGTTTTTTGAATGGCACTACCAAGTGTCAACTCATGAAACACAGTGTTGACACATCAAAAGAACTAGCACGCAGAAATCTCTTTAGCACACCTTGAGTCAACTCACAAAAGTCAAGTGTCAATTCATAAAGAAGTCAGGTGTCAACTCAGAAGAACCAAGTGTCGACTTATGGCCTGAGATAAAAATCTTACAGAACTATGTCATTTTGATGATTTGGTTAAGTACTGATCCAAGTGTCAACTCAAAAGACTCAAGTATCGACTCACAAGCTCCAAGAGTCGACTCAGAGATCGACTCATAGCCTGAGAACAAAATTGAAACAAAACTTAGTTTTTTCAAGAATTATACCTTGAGTCAACTTATGAAGATCTAAGTGTCGACTCATGGAGATCCAAGTATTGTCTCATGAACAACTTAAGTGTCGACTCATGGTTTCTGACAACAGTAACGGCTATATTTTTTGAAGCACAATTTTGACTCAAAAAGGCTCCTAATAGCTAGTTTTGCTCCACCAACAGTCATAAACCATTTTTTGAAAGTTTTTGAAGTATTTAACTCTCACCAAACTCATTCATGAAGAACTAACTCACAAGAGACAAATTCTACTTTTGAGAATATTACTTCAAAAGTCAAAAAGAGAGCTTGAAAGAACATTCCATTTGAAAAGATTCCAATCTTGCTATTGAGCCTTCAAATCAACATTTCAAAAATGGTCTTTCAAAGAATTTAAGGAAAAGATAACTCAACCAATCACAAGAGCTTCATAGCCTCTACTTTCTACTCTATAGAGAGTTTTCCTTATGCTTTACTCTTGTACTTCTGAATTTATTTGTTGTGACTAGTTTCAAGGGTATTTGAAACTAGGTGATAGGCCCTTCCAAGCCTTGAATTGGAATCTAAGCCTAGGTTGGCTTGAGGAAAGGTTGTTGGTGAGCTTAAGTGAGAAAACCAACTTTAAGTTTGACTTGTAAGCCCTTGAAAATAAGTTGGCTATAATCTAGGTTGATTATAGTGAAATTCCCAAGGGATTGCTTGGAGAGCAGATGTAGGTGCTTGGTGTGCACCAAACCACTATAAATCCTTTGTATTTATGTGTGTGAACTTTCTTCTCTTGCATTTACCAGCTTACTTTATGTAGCATTGCATCTTATTCATATTGTCCTCATTTGCATTGCTTCATAAAGACTTTAAGTTCAGCACATATTTGCTTTAAATTTTTAAGGAAACCCAATTCACACCCCGTCTTGGATTGCTACACTGGGCAACAATTAGCCATGATGACCCATTGCCTCCTAGTCCCGGAATTCAATCAAGTAATGGAAAACTTACCACAAGCTATTGGGGGAGGATTCTGGTGATGATTTCCCCTAGCATTTGATCGAACCTCTTATGGTGATCCTTGGGCTACAAGATAATGCCAAGCAGCTTCTTCACTAGACCCATGTCAAGCATCATCGCCATGATGAGCAAGATCATGCCAATAGCCCTAGGAACCCCTAGTGGAAGAGTGAAGGAGGTCGATGGCCCATCGGATGCCAAATCTGGCACTCAAGACTCTGTCACTACTGATGGTGCTACAGGGGGAGTGACTGCACCCTCAGGACCTACACTAGTGCCTACCTCGAGAGGTGAAGGCACCAACATGACCTTGATGATGGTGGTAGTGGGTTGTGCAGCCCCCTCCCTTGGTGCAGGGGCCTCGTCGGCTAATGGGACCATGTCTATGGCTACCCTTGCCATAGGCATTGGGACCTCTCCTCTCCTTGCCTTCTATGCTCACCTCGATGGCTCCCCACGGGACCTGGTGGGGACACCGGAGGCACCAGAATAAGATGGAGGCTTTTCAACCCTCTGTGAATTGATCAATAATTTATGAGTCCATCTGTAATAAGGGCATAGCCCATCCGAGTCCATTTTAGTTGTTATTTGAGTCTTTTGAGTTTCAGTTCTGTACTAGTCAGCTCATGTTGAGCTAGTTCAGTCAAGTGTTAGTCAGCTCATGTCGAGCTAATTTTATTTTTTGAGTCCCATTCAACCATATTGAAGACTCAAGACCACATCATACAAGTGAAAACCAAGTCCAACCAGATTGAAGACATGGAAGTATAGCCCAAGTCCAACCCAGCTTGAAGATTTGAAGACCACAGGAGGAAAAATTCAGAAAACCCTGATTCCTTGCAAATGCCCTCCAGATGCCCAGATTCCCTTCCAGATGCCAAAGTATATTCATAGACCAGGGCATCCATGATTCTAGAGGTCCATCTGCATCCTATCCCAAAGAAATCAAGCCCAGACGCCAAGCCCAAGCCCTTAAGAAGCAAGATACTAGGGAATATTCCTGCTACCTGGCTACCAGGCCACCCCAGCTTCTAGAGGCCCAAACCCATGCGCCCAAGCCCCTTTGGGCCGGCCTCTTGCTGCTCCTAGAAGCCCAACACGCCCCCTTAGGCATCCTTGGAGTGTTGGCCAAGTCAAGAGAATTTTTAGGGATTTTTCTACCTAATGTTTCCTTATTTTCTAGCTAGGGTTTGAGAGGGAAAAGGATTCTTATGTAAAGACTTATGTGCCCTTATTTGGAGCCCAAGGTTAAGGGTCTATTTAAAGGACCCTGGCCTCTTGTATGAGGAGAGACTTTTGATATGAATTAAAACCTTGAGTTCTTCTATTGAGTTGTGTGATACCCTGCTGTGTGCAAAAAGGGGTTTGTGAGAGTTCTTCTTCCCGGTGTTTGCAATCATCTTCCTGCTGCCAACAACCCTCCAGATCCCTGGACGCCCACTCCAAAAGAAGCCTTCCTTTGCTATTTTTCCTTTATTTCTTGTTCCTTTGTGAATTTTCTAACCCCTGACAGGTCGTTTGCAGGTCCCTGAGTTCCTACGAATCCAATGACTCCAGCCAAGCCTCAATCGGACCACCGAGCAGAAAGCTGGGTATCCGCAGGTCATTGGCTCGGTTTTCCAGGTCGCATCCATCGAGGAACGAGAGACCCCTTCGCTGCGATCTTCACAGACGTTGTCAGGTACACCCCTCTACCTCCAGTAGTTTTATTGTAGGAGAACTTGCCCTAACCGAGGCTTCTCAGCCCCGACGGTCCTTCTTTGCTACTTTTCTAGGTCCTAATCTGCATGCTGATCTTCAAAAATTCATACAAAATTTCCTACAACTAATTTTGATCTGAAATTCGTGAATTAATTACCTAACTCAACATGTAAAATATACAAAAAGAATTGCATGCATATTAGTCCCCCATCAGGACCTCCTCTCAGGCTCCTTGTGAGGCCTTTTCTCTGGCTCCTCACGAGGCCTTCTGTCTAGCTCCTTGTGGGGCCTCTTCTCTTACCCCTCGCAAGGCCCTCCAGTCAATGCTCATTTTTGAGATATCTGGTAGATCCGATCCATAGAGAATTTCATGCCTGCACTAACCATAAGAAACTAGTTAATTACTGGGAGACATAAAAGAAGACAAACCACAGTCTTTACCTAAGGAATGGATTGGGCTGATGCTAACGTTGAATAGATTCTACTTGGAGAGAAGGTCTTGCCCGCAAGGAATCTCTGAGATAACGAGCTGGTTGTACACCTCTCGATCAACTGGCTCTATTGAAGCATCCTGGTTGGGAGACTTGTCTGGATCACTCCAGACCCAATTGACACCTTCGAGGTAGGCGAAGAGATATCAAGCTTTCCATCCTTTAATGGAAGAAGGAAGGTTGAATCGAAGGCCCCCAGGTCGGGGGGCAATGAACAACCAGCCCCTCTCTGTGGGGTGGCACTTCGGGGTGAAGAGGGCTCTAAACAAAGAAAAGCGTGCCACCATGTCATGGAAATGGCACAAGACTATAAAAGAATAGATCACCCTAATGGCGCTAGGGGTCAATTGGGTAGGGACCAATCTATAATGGTCCAAAAAAAAGGGATGAAGGGGTGAAGAGGCATCTGGAAGCTGGCAAGGAAAAAATCTTCATAAAGGGAGACTTTGCCTGGCCCGCTGGAGGTGACCCGATCCTCTAGGTTTGGGGCTAAGATTCGAATGGACTCAAGGATTCCATAAATCCCCTGGAGATGTAGGGCATCCTTTTTGGTCATCATCGAGGCTATACTCGATGGACCCGCCAGGTATTAGCTAGCAAAAGATGGTGGGGGAGGCAAAGCAAGGATATCAGGATCCACCGCCAACCAAGGATCCCAACGGACTCTAAAGGGGACGTTATCCTCCTCGCTATTCAAGGGAGGAGGTCGAGGCAAGGATGGTCCAGTGGTTCTAGGGGGATGCTTAGAAGGATGGCAATGGCTATCAGGAGAAGCCATTGAGGTATTAAGTATAAGAGAAGGAGAAAACGACCTACGGATTTTGGCTGGAGATGCTAGAAGGAAGGAAGAAGGCAAAGAAGAAGGACCAACTTGGGTAAGACTCACGGTCAGGGTTGTCTCTAGGTACAAAAAAAAGATCTCCCTCTCCTTTCTCTCCTTCCCACTCCAAAAAGTTTAAAAGGATGTAGGGTGGTGGCAAATCCTTCTAAAAGGGATATTGAAACCCCTTTTCAAGCCCATCACCAATGGTTAAATGCCTTTTCCTCTTCCCCTTAGGCTAATGGGATCATGACATGCATCGACACCCATCACACGGGATGCTTCGGGTCATGAACCATCACTTCGGGAGAAATAAAAACATCATGGCCGATCACCGTCCTTCATCCATGTGGCAGTCCTTCAAGGGTGGACCGATGATTTGTGAATCACCAAGCAATTAATGAGGGGCCTAGAGGCCCTCCATGTTAGCAATGTTGGTTTACTCTCTTTGCCCTGAGCCAAAGAGTGCCCCACGCTTGGGAGTGGAGGGCATATGATATGGCAAGCCACTGATGTGACACCCATATATAATGTAGCTAGGTAATGAGGTGGTGGAGAGCACCACCTGGCCCATCCAAGGGAGGCTCTCGGCCAAGGTCGAGCTCCCGTGAGAGCTAAGCTCCCAGCTGAGGTCGAACTCCCATCCAAGGTGAGTTCCTAGTCAAGGTCAAGCTCCTATTCTAGGTAAACTTCTAGCCAAGGTTAAGCTCCTATCTGAGATGGGTTCCTGGTCGAAGAGGGCTTCAGACTAGTCAAGCTCCTGTCAGGCAAAGCCCCTAAAGGTAGAAAGACATCTCCTTAACCATGGCAAAAGGAACAGTAAAAGGTGAGACACAATCCCAAAGGATAGAAACGAGGAAGGCTCGGATGGTGACACAGGAGCACGATGTCACACTCTCTGTCGAATCGATAGCAACTCGCATGGAGGTACATGCTCCATCAAGATTTCAGGTCCTGTAGCATGTCGCCCGCACCTCTTGCAAGAAGGGTGCTCCACTAGGGCTCCAGGCCCTACAGCATGCCGCCCGCACCCCCTACAAGAGTGCTCCACTGGGACTCCGAGTCTTGTAATGCACCATCTGCACTTCCTACAAAAGGTGTGCTACACTAAGGCTCCAGACCCTACAACACACCATCTGCATCCCCTACAGGAGGAGTGCTATACCAGGGCTCCAGACCCTATAACACACTATCTGTATCCCCTATAGAAGTGTTGCATCAGGGCTCTAGACCCTGTAACACACCATGTACATCCCCTATAGGAGGAGTGCTGCACCAGGGCTCCATTCCCTGTGGCACACCATCTACATCCATTGCAGGAGGGGTGCTCTTCCAGGGTTCCAAGCCCTGCGACATGCCATCCACACCCCCTACAGGAGGGATGATTTATCAGGGCTCTAGGCCCTATGGCTTCCCACTTGATCCTTTGGTAGGGGTCACTCCACCAGGGGGATAAGCCCTGTAGCAAGCTGGCTGCACCCCTGCAAGAAGACCCTTTACCGAGAATCTTGGGCTCGATCCATGGGGGCTTTGTTAAGCTTGTATCCCTTCCATAGGGAATGCTTCAAGAGAGGCACTCAGTCAAGGCTCCAGACCTAGTCTGGCTGAATTGATTCATATATAACGGTAACAGGGACCTTCAGGATGGGGGGGCGAGCCAAGAGAGGGAAGGCAAGAGAGCGGAAATCAAAGATAAAGGGCTGAAGTAGTGAACATCCACCCAGCATCCCAGAAACTCTAATTTTTCTATTCTTTTCTATCTCCCTCTACACGGAGGCAATCTAAGCCTCTGCCATAGAGGGTCTGTTCCTCTTAGTCTCCTTACTAACTTGATCATCGAAGTGTTCCCACCTGGGTTTCTTTTTTTATAGGACCGACCGGCCATGAAGATGCAAAGACGAAGCATCTGACATCCCTAGGGAAGGCTAGATTCAATCGAGCCCCACCAAGGCTACAAGCCATAATGATCTAGGTGGCAACATTTTATATAAAATTGAAAATTTGTTTGGATTGATTTGAATTTAAATTGGATGAGTTTTATTAGGAATCAAATTCCTAGTTCTAGTAAAACTCTATTCCTTAGTTCTATCCTAATCCTTTTCCCAATGCCTATTTTAATGGGTTTTTGCTGGAATTGTGAGATAAGTAAGAGAGGCTTTTACTATGAGAAACTACAAAAAAAATCATGGAAAAGAAATAGGGAGTGGACATGAAAACAAGTTAGGCATGGGGACTTCCTTCTTGGTGCTAGGAAGATGGGAAAATAGAGAAAGAAAGGAAAAATAAAGAAAATTAGTTTTGGTTTTATTTTTCTTCCACAACCTGATCCTCTTCATCCTCCATCTTCTCATCTTCTTGGAGGACTCGAAGAAAATTTGATAAAAGGATTTTAGATCAGCCATCCATGGCCTTCACACGAAGCTAGCACTCCAGGAAGGTGTTTTCTTGGGGCTTTATGTAGACTTTTCATAGAGGCTAGATATCCTTTGCAGCTACAAGGTAACATCCAAACCTTCTACAATGCTCCATTAGCTACAGTATTCATCAACTTGCAACAAAGTATGGGATTCGATTCTATTTATGTTTTGTAGATTAGATCTATAGTATGCATCGGTTAGATCAATGATGTTGATTTTATTTTCAATATTTATACTCTATTCAAATCTTATCTTGATCCTGTAGGGTAGGTTTTTAAAATTATTCTAATGAATGATTTAGTGATTAGAATTATTTTAATCTAATATGCTTCTACTAGTTTTTTTAAAAAATTCATGTATAAAACCCTGCCTTAGTTTTTTGATATCAGCCTAGTTCATACTTAGCTTGATTTACCTTCAGAAAGAGGAAAATTTCTTAGTAAAATATTAGTAGGCAACTTAAAAGGTTTATCTGATGCTCACTCTCATGCATATGATGACATGGCCAGGAGGCCATCTCTCATAATCTCCACCAAGTCACCTTTATTAAAAGGGACGTGACACATCTCAAGCTATAGCCCCTATTACCATTAAATGATGCAATCAGTAACATAGAAGAGACAAGGTTCCAAGTGGAAAAGACAAAACTTCATTAAAGAGAGATAGACATCGTGACAATTTATAGCCTTGTGACTTTCCATTAAAATCTACTAAGGGTTACCACATTCTAGAACCCTCCTCCCCTTTGGTATAAAAGGGGGCTCCCTGAGAGCCCCCAAGGTATGCTCTCTCTAGGCCCCCTCTATATATCATTTTACTTGGCTCTACTTCATTCCCATTATTGCCTGATACTGACTTAAGTATCGAGTACCTTCTTAAGGGCCAACCCCAGGAAGGCTTTTTTGTAATTACCATCCATGAGCACCTCTCCTCCAACATACTCTAGTGGCAAGCCAGATTTTAGCGTCAACAATATTTTTGTATTGGTGGAAGAATTATGTACATTGGTCAACTAACTATCCAGTTTGGATAGTCTGGAAATTATAATTAATCTATAGGTAATTACAGTAATCAAACAGTATATTAAGGGTTCAAGAAAAATTTTATATAGCATCTTTTTTCCATTCTTCTCATACATCTTTATCCATATGAGAAGAATAAAGAAAAAATACTACCAAAATTTTTTTGGTCCCTATTGCATATCATTTGATTTTTGTAATTAACCTATAGAATTAATGTAATTCTTGAATGGGGTATGACCTAACTTTATCATTTAGTTAGTGATAGAATGCATTAAATAATAACATAAATGTTGCGATGATTTTGACTCTGCATTCCATCACTAAAGGCAAAACTCTGGAGAATAAGAATGGTCGGACCTTTGGTTGCTCTCATTCTCTTGAGTTTTTGCCTTTAGTGATAGGATGCAAACTTAGAATCACCATGACCTTTTAGTATCACTTTATTTTTTTCATTGCCTTGAATCATTTTAATTACACATCTTGTTATTTTAAATGATAAAATAATTGGTATGTATTTTGCATTATATTTGTATATGCAAAATCGTCAGATAGTATACCATGGACTATAGTTGGATGGACCATTGAATAGTCGATGGGATGATTTCTATTGATTATAAGGAGGTGTCAAGTACTTCTATGATTTTGCTTTTGGAAATGCGGCACTTTTAGTTGGGATACATAATTGCCCATTTATAGTGGAGTAGATTTATACCAAACAACAAGCATTGGTACATGTACAAGGAGATGTGGAAATAATTGCAAGGGTTAGAGTCAACAAGATAGGGACATAGAATGGTAGACACAGTTATGGACTAGGATATACAGGACGATCCAGAAGTTGATAGCAAAGATTTCTATTGTATGCTAAAAGTTGCTAATGAACCATTATGGTCGAGATGTAAAACACACTGTACTATTAGCTATGTCAAAGTTATTAAATATGAAGGTCGAGTTTAATATGACAGGATGGTAGTAAAAATAAAGAAAATACTACCAAAGGATGAGAAGTTTGTTAGGAGCTTGTATGCTTCAAAAAAAATAGTAAAAGGATTAAGCATGGCATATAAGATGATATATATATATATATGTTTCAAAGATTGCATGCTTTTCTATAAGGATGACCAACTGAAGAGCTCATGTAATGTATGCAGTGAAAGCCAATTTAACTCGAGACAAGAGGGTAGAAATTAGAAGGACATATCATATAAGGTTCTATAATACTTCCCCCCACTCCTAGTTTTTCAAAGGCTCTACTTGTCCAAGAGTACTGTTGGGCAGATAAGATAGCATAAAGAAGGGATTCGCAAGCATATTGATATGATGAATCATCCATCGAATAGTAAGGCATGGAAGAAATTTGATGCTTACCACCCTTTATTTGCTCAAGAATCATGAATATTCACTAGGTCTATTTATAGATTGGTTTACATCGTTCAGTCATGCAGCAGCTCCTTATTCATGTTGGCTAGTCTTTATTACTCCACATAATCTTTCACTTGGGATGTGCATAAAAGAAAATAGCATCTTTCTTATATTAGTAATTTCTAGACTATGATGCTCTGGTAGAAACATTGATATATATCTAAGGCCTCTTATTGATGAGCTAAAATTCTTATGGTCTGATGACATACATATTTTTGATACATCAAAGAAGTAGAATTTTGTACTGAAGGATGTACTAATGAAAACCATTAATGATTTTTCTGCTTATGGGATGTTGTCAAGATAGACTACTCATGGAAAGTTATTATGTCCATATTGTATGGAGCATATAAAATCATTTCAGCTTGAGCATAGTCGAAAGCCATGCTGGTTCGATTGTCATCATCAATTTCTTCTCGAGCATCATCTCTTATGAAAGTAACGGGATAGTTTCAGGAGGAATAAGATCGAGAAGGACCGTACATCCTCTCACCTTAATGGTATGGAAGTTGATGCAGGATGAACCTAGGACTGATGAAAAATAGTAAATCTAATTATTTTGTATTTTTTTAGACATTAATTCAGTGGCTAAAGACCCGAAAATAAGAAAGAATCAGCAAAAAGACTAGTAATGCTAGAAACTAATATACCCGTAAGATAACTCATGCACAATAATAATAAGCTAGGACCCGAGAATTGAGAAACTCCTAGCTTAAGATAACGTACCTATCATCAGATCAGAACTCAAGAGGGGGAAGGCTTTTACCAGGCAGCGATTGTAGTTTCTTTGATGAAGAGATCTCTCAGCCTCTAGATGGTGCTTGGAAGAACAAGCCTTTGGTTTTCGAATCTGAAAGTGATCTAGATCCGGTTTGAAGGCAAAGAAAGCCTCTTTTGGGGAGGGGGAAATACCTCGAGGATCTGCAAAACATCAAGGTTAGGCACGAATCAGGTAATCAAAGAAAAAAAAATAAGATGAAACAAGGAAGGAAAGGGATTAGGGCAAAGGGCTGGCGGCAAGGAAGCTGGAAGAGCTCTTGATCTAGGCATCTTCAAGGCTTCTCTTTTGGACATGACTGATGCTTGGAGATCTAATTTGCTACTTGGGCATGGAGGGATTGCTAGGATAGGGGTCGGCCAACACAAGAGAACAAACTAAACAAGCCAAAGTGTTGACTCTGATCTTGATTTGATGATTGACAAAATGTTTAAGTATATATGAGTACTAATTATGTTTTAAGTGTATTTCTCAGATCTTAGTACTCATCCATGTTGAATGAAGAAATGCTTGTATTTCAGTTGAAAAAGTCCTTAATTAATGAAAAATCAAGTATATGGACTTTGGAATTAATATGGAAGGACTTGAAGAGGTTAAGATTTCAATTTGAAGATGTTTCAGTAATGGCACAGGCAAGTGTCGACACTTGGAAATGAAGTGTCGACACCTGAGGAACAAGTGTCGACACTTGAAGAGTGAAGTGTCGACTCAAGTCTTGAGACAAAACAGAAAACTTCAGAAAGCTTTTTCAGTGAAGTGTCGACACCTGAAACCTGAAGTGTCGACACTTGAACCTGAAGTGTCGACACCTGAAGGTGAAGTGTCGACACTTGAACAGTAACGGCTAGTTTTCTGGGCTGCAGAACTTCTCCAACTTGCTTCCAAACGGTCATATTTTCCTCCCTAACGGCTATAAACGGTCATTTAAGTGTTGGGAGGCTATATAAACATCAAAAATCAATTGGGGAAGTAATCCTTTGGTGAGATTTTTGAATATTCTTCAAGGATTTAAGAGTTGAGTGGTTCAAGCCTTCAAGCTTCCAAGTTTCAAAGAAAGCATCCAAAGTTCACATCCTCAAGCATCAATCAAAGGCTTCATCAACTTGAAGACAAGATCTTCATCAACTCTCAACGGGCTTCAAAGAGATATTTGCTTTATTTTAGAAAGCTTTTTTGTATTCTTTTATACTTGCTCTTACATTGTTTTACTTAAGGTTTTTGGTGAGCCTTGGAAAACCAAAGAGGTTTTTGGTAAGCCTTGAAAACCAAAGTGGTTGTTGGTGAGCCTTAAAACCATCTAGGGTTGTACTTGTGAGCCCGAAGCCAAAACAAGTTGTTTAGGTTCTTGGTTATCCCGTAAAACCAAAGGTGGTTGTTGGTGAGCCTTGAAACCAACTAGGGTTTGACTTGTAAGCCCGAAGACAAAACAAGTTGTAAAGGTTGTTGGTTAGCCTAAATTATAAAACCAAACTTAGTGAAATTCCCAAGGGATTCTTGGGGAGTGGATGTAGGTGCTTGGTTGGCACCGAACCATTATAAATCTTTGTGTTTATGTGATTATTCTCCTTATGCTTTAATTTCATTATTTTCGCTGCATTTATTTGAAATACACAAGCACTTAAATTGCATTAGCATATACTTGCTTTAGTTCATCTTTTAAATAGTACAAAAGTTTTATAAAACCCAATTCACCCCCCCCCCCTCTTGGGTTGCCTACGTGGGCCTTCAATTGGTATCAGAGCGGGTGCTCTATTTGAAAATCTAACGATTTTGAGTTAAAGATTATGGCAACCCTTGTAGGTATTAGTGTTAGACCATCATTTTTCAATGGCATAAATTACACATTTTGGAAAACTCGCATGTGCATCCATATTCAATCTATTAGTTATCATCTTTGGAAAACCATTGTTAGTGGTCCTCATATTCCTTCCATTTTGGTTAATGGCATTTCCATTCCAAAGCTCGAAGAGGATTGGAATGAATATGACATTAAACAAATTGAAATCAATGCTAAAGCAATGAACTTGCTTTATTGTGCATTGGACTTAAATGAATTTAATAGAATTTCTATATGCACATCAGCGAAGGAAATATGGGACACACTTGAAGTTACTCATGAGGGTACTCTTCAAGTGAAGAACACTAAAATTAATTTGCTTATACATTCTTTTGAAATTTTGAAATGATGCATTATGAATCTATATCTGATATGTTTTCAAGATTTATGACTATTATTAATGAATTAAAAAGTCTTGGCAAAATCTATACTAATGCTGATTTGGTGAACAAAATTCTTAGATCCTTGCCAAAATCATGGGATCCAAAGGTGATGGCGATCCAAGAAGCTAAAGATGTAGAAACCTTACCTTTGGAGGAGCTTATTGGTTCACTCATGACCTATGAGTTGAACTTATGGCAAAGGATAGTGGAAGCTGATACAGAAAAGAAAATAATAGCTCTCAAGGCCAAAAAGAAATTCAAGGCAATGATGGCAACTTGGAGCGATAGCGAAGATTCAAGTACGAATGATGAAGTTGCCCATCTTTGTTTCATGGCAAATGAGAAAAAGGTATGTGCTAAAAATAATTATGATTTTACCTTTAAAGAATCACATGATGCATCTAATGATCTTGTGCATGAATATAGATTGCTAAAAATTGAGCACAAGAAATTAAATAGGCATGTAGATTCATTTTCTCTTGACAACACCAATCTTGCAAATAAAAATGATGATTTAAATGCCAAGATTGATATTTTGAAAAATGAAAAGAATAATTTTTCTAAAGAAAAAGAATTTTTAGAAAAAGAAAATGTTATTTTAAAAGATTTATATGATAAAGTTTTTAATGAGAAAAATATTTTGATTGAGGAAAAGAAGCAAAAACTTTTGAAGAACTTCAATATTCCTGCTTCTTTCAATTTTTCTTATAAATGTGGTTTCAATGCTTATCCTTCTAGATTAAGAAAAGTTTGGGTTCCAAAAGGAACCATAATTACTAATCATAAAGGACCCAAGAAGGTTTGGGTACCAAAAATGTCCACTTAATTTGTTTTGCAGGAATGTCTTGCAACCCAACATGAAGAAAGGAAGTTCTTGAAAAGAGGTTGTACAAGATAATTTAAAGAAGTGGACAAGCTACATTTTGGACTAAATGGTAAAAGGAAGGATTATGTATATTGGTAAATTCTAAACATCTCCTTCCATAATTAAAAATGTAGATTAATTTTTATTGCATCAATTACTTTGAAAAATTATTTTAAATAGTTAATTAGAATCAAGTTTGGACTTATCATCATTGGCTATGATCATGAACTTTTTGGTATTGATGAATTTCATGCTATCATGATTAAATTTATGATTGTAAGACCTTCACTTGATTTTGATTAATGTATTTCATGAAAAATACTTTTAAAGATGCATATTGATTTGAAAAATGTTTTAATTGATTGATTAGAATCAAGCTTAGACTAATAATCATTTGTTGTGATTATGACCATTTTGATGTTGATGGATTTCAAGCTCTCATGGTCAAACTTGTGATTATTAGATCTTCACTTGATTTTGATTAATATAGTTTCTGAATTATTTCAAGTGAAATGATATGATTTATATATTTTTATTTTTGGCATCTATGCATAATCTAGAAATGATTTGGATCAAGTATAGAACTAGTAGTCAAGGGTTACTTTTAAGAAGAAGGTATGCATATTGACAAACCCTTGTTCTAGTGGCTAGACTTGATATCATATTACTTCTAGCATTTGTATGGATATCAAATCATCTTAAAATGAATTTGAAATCATGCTAAAAGTTTTTAAGTAATATAAATGCTTTGTATTTTGAAAATCATGAATATCTTGAAAATTTTCAAATCTTGATGCATAAGCTTTCATGTTTTATTCCTGAAATTATTGCATATTTTTAAAGGAAGAATAACATTCAGGGGGAGCATCCAAAGATTTGTTATCATATTTGATGCTTAGAATATCTTGTTGATATCATGCTTTGCTTATATTGCTCTGATACTCATTCTTCTTGTTTTCAAATCATTTCTTGCATGTGCTTACATTCTGTGATATCATGTTCAATTTGTATCATATTCAATTGATATCATAATTATTTGATTTCATGCATTGATTTTGATGACCTACTTGCTATTCTTTCCAACTTCATTCCTACTTTGTATTGCCTTTCACCCTTTTTCATGATGTCAAAAAGGGGGAGAAAATTATTAAGTATGAAAAGGGGAAGATTGGATAAACATGAAAAATCATTTGAGAAATGAAAGAAAGTGCAAAAGGGGAAGAAGAATGTAAAATGTTTTTATCTAAAGGAAAGAATTAGTAAGAAGAAGAAATTTTGAAAATTTAAAATTTTTTGCATATTTTGAAAAATATTTTTGAAGATTTTTTGGATCATATTTTGAGGGGGAGCTTGGTGCTTATTGTTTTGAGCTTACATGTTTATCTTATTGTTAATCTTTTTTAAGCTTACCCTATTCATATACTTAAAGGTTTTGTCATCATCAAAAAGGGGAAGATTGTTGACTCTGGTCTTGATTTTGATGATTGACAAAATGTTTAAGTATATATGAGTACTAATTATGTTTTAAGTGTATTTCTCAGATCTTAGTACTTATCCATGTTGAATGAAGAAATGCTTGTGTTTCAGTTAAAAAAGTCCTTAATTAATGGAAAATCAAGTATATGGACTTTGGAATTAATATAGAAGGACTTGAAGAGGTTAAAATTTCAATTTGAAGATGTTTCAGCAATGACACAGGCAAGTGTCGACACTTGAAAATGAAGTGTCGACACCTGAGGAACAAGTGTCGACACTTGAAGAGTGAAGTGTCGACTCAAGGCCTGAGACAAAACAGAAAACTTCAGAAAGCTTTTTCAGTGAAGTGTCGACACCTGAAACCTGAAGTGTCGACACCTGAAACCTGAAGTGTCGACACTTGAACCTGAAGTGTCGACACCTGAAGTTGAAGTGTCGACACTTGAACAGTAATGGCTAGTTTTCTGGGCTACAGAACTTCTCCAACTTGCTTCCAAACGGTCATATTTTCCTCCCTAACGGCTATAAACAATCATTTAAGTGTTGGGAGGCTATATAAACATCAAAAATCAATTAGGGAAGTAATCCTTTGGTGATATTTTTGAATATTCTTCAAGGATTCAAGAGTTGAGTGGTTCAAGCCTTCAAGCTTCCAAGTTTCAAAGAAAGCATCCAAAGTTCACATCCTCAAGCATCAATCAAAGGCTTCATCAACTTGAAGACAAGATCTTCATCAACTCTCAACGGGCTTCAAAGAGATATTTGCTTTATTTTAGAAAGCTTTTATTGTATTCTTTTATACTTGCTCTTACATTGTTTTACTTAAGGTTTTTGGTGAGCCTTGGAAAACCAAAGAGATTTTTGGTAAGCCTTGAAAATCAAAGTGGTTGTTAGTGAGCCTTAAAACCATCTAGGGTTTTACTTGTGAGCCCGAAGCCAAAACAAGTTGTTTAGGTTCTTGGTTATCCCGTAAAACCAAGGGTGGTTGTTGGTGAGCCTTGAAACCAACTAGGATTTGACTTATGAGCCCGAAGACAAAACAAGTTGTAAAGGTTGTTGGTTAGCCTAAGTTATAAAACCAAACTTAGTGAAATTCCCAAGGGATTCTTGGGGAGTGGATGTAGGTGCTTGGTTGACACCGAACCACTATAAATCTTTGTGTTTATGTGATTGTTCTCCTTATGCTTTAATTTCATTATTTTCGCTGCATTTATTTGAAATACACAAGCACTTAAATTGCATTAGCATATACTTGCTTTAGTTCATCTTTTAAATAGTACAAAAGTTTTATAAAACCCAATTCACCCCCCCCCTCTTGGGTTGCCTACGTGGGCCTTCACAAAGAACCAAAACAGAAACACAAGAACACAGTCTTGAAAACAATTCAGCAGAGTTTAATTCATAAGAGTTGATTGATTACAAGAGGAAGAGGGGTGGGGTATTTATAGAGTCCCATGCCCTCTCCTAAAGGGATTACAAATCTTCTCCTAGTTAGAATACGTTTATACAATTTAAGTGGGAGAAAGACTATAAAATAAACCTAGAACTATGAGTATACTAGTTGAATAGAATAAGAACTAGGTTTCCTTCTTCCATTTGAATTCCTCCTTCTTAGCTTGGACCAAGTCAACACTTTGGACATGTTGGGCTTCATGGGGGGTAGCAAGGGGCAGCCAAGGATGGGTTGAGCACATGGGCTTTGGGCCCTGGAGGCCAGGGACGCCTAGAGCAAGAATATTCTAGGTATCTTGGTTCTAGGCTGGAATATACCTGGAATCTTGATTTTTCATGGACCTAGGCCTTGCATTCACTTGGGCTGGGACATAAGTAAGTCTTTGGGATCATGTTGTGACCTAGTCTGGGAATATACTCGGCATCTGGAGGGTATCTGGGCATCTGAAAAACATCTGGAGGGCTTATGGGCATCATGTAGGATTCTTAGACCCTGGGTTAGCATACAAAGTACAATTGGCTGAAGTGGGATCTTTTGGCTCCTGGATGAGGCATGGTGGAACTCCATAGTAGGGTATCCTCTTCTCTTGTACAAAATTGAACTCATACTGGGCTCAATGTACTAACTAGGGTTGAGGGTTAAGACAAATCAACTAACATCAACTTATTACAGGACTCAATCTTAATTGATTACAAAATTGTAACACATGACAAGGTTCTAGAATTAAAACCCTAATCAGTAAATCATATGGGATCCAGTGATATGTGTTTGATCCTGGTGTCCCCACCAATTCTCCTAGGGTGGGAGGAACTCGACCCCATCGAGTGAGGGTCAATTTGGCTTAAGGAGGGTCTGGGTTGAGGCACGACAGATCCTCACCAGTGCTCCACAAATCTTCAGATTCTGGCTAACCTTGCCATCTGACCAAATGCCTTTGATAACCTTCATCTCAGGTACTGATGGATTGATCATCTAGGATTCGCTCACTCCTTTCCTCACTTATTGGCTAAATTGTATGTGGACAATCTAGGGTGGGTTCACTCACAAAGGAAGGAATTGGCTCAAGGTGCTCACTGGGTATTACTGCTGGCTCCCTATGCTCCATAAGGTCTGAAAGGTTGAAGGTTGGGGTAATACCTAAATCAGGTAGCATCTCACGCACATAGGCATTGGGTCCATTACTCTTCGTTAGTCAGAATGGGCCAGCTTTGTGAGCAGAAAATTCCTTTAAAAACACATAATCCTCTGCAGAAAATTCTTTATCTCTCTTTCGAAAATTAGCCAAGTTGTTATTTAGTTCATTATTTTTGTTTAACTTTTGACTAATATCCTGATGCAAATGCTATGCAGATGTCAGTGCATGTGTGGATAGATGAATCAAGGTTGTAAATTTATTGGACTCAAAACTAACACCTAATAGACTCGACTAGACTTCCTATCAAAGAAAATTTATTGGACTCTTTGGGTCTAACCTAACACACCATAGACTTTTAAGTTTGACCCTAGCATGGCATGCACATGAGAATTTACTATGTACTCCTACTAAGTTTCATAGGATTTTCCAGAAGTAAAATGCAAACATGACATGCTCAATGAATGAATGCAACATGCAAACTCCTATAAAATGCAACTCAATAGTAAAAAAAAATAGAAGAAGTTTTAGAAAGGGTAGAAAATAAGAGGTGGGTTCAGGGTTAGTCTGGCAGGATAAGAAATAAGAAAAAGGTTCTGGGTTGATCGGGTAGAATAGGATGTAAGAAGGGGTGTCAGGGATTAATCCTAGACTAATAAGGTTGACCTTATGGGTTGATGGGTACCTACAAGGTTTATAGTATGGAAGAATGGATCACTAATCTCAAGGAAGAGATCATCAATGGAAACTACAGGATGAAATTCTTCCTAAGGGTACTGATAAGCCAAATTCTTAATAAAGTTATCTGGTTCAAGAAATTTAGGACTAGGCTCTACAATTGGGTCATCTTCTAAAGCTTTCTCAGGTGGTGCTCTAGTAATAGGATCTGAGTTCCCTTCCTCTAATTGCTCTTCCATTATTTCCTGGGTATGATCTGGGCCATCTAACTCTGGGTCGACTACTATGTGGATATTGTCAGGGTCAACTGATTTTAGGGTGGCTTCTACCTGGGTATCTATTGATTCAACTAGCTCTAAGTCTTCTATGGGAAACTCCTCTTCTTCCTCATACTCATTCACTAGGCTCTTATCAGCTTCATATTTCCTCTTCAAGGTCATCTGGTGAACCAATGGGGTGGTAAGAGGGGGTTGACTAAAGAAAAATGGACCAATACTAGGCTCACAGCTAGGGGTACTTATCCTATAGGGTTCAGGTAGACTGAGGGATAGTGGGTTACTATTGGGTTCATATCTAGGGACTATGGGTTCCTGGGGCTCATAGGGCAAGGGTCCAACTCTATGGGTCTTGCCTAGTGTTCCTAACCGATCTCCTACTTGGTCAAAACTATGGATTGCTTGATTACTTGATTGGATCAGTTGGTTAAGCTTAGTATTAATTTGGGTATTGGATTGATTTAGTTGGGCAAAATGGTTCATGATGGCCTCAAAATTTAGATCCATGGCTGAGTTGATTTGGGGTTTAGACTTCTGATATTGGGTTCCTAATATAGTGGTCATAGAATCAAACAATCAGTCAGAATGAGATGGTGCAGCCATGCATGCAAAATGGGTTAGCTTAATCTAGGATTTCCTAGACCTAGAGCCAAAACTGGATGGGTCAGCTCAACTTACACTTAACCCAGCAACTAATCCTTCCTCTGGCCAGGTAGAGGGTGGGAGGCCCCCCCTGCTTTTGCAGGGATCCAATTAAAAACCACAACACTACTTAGGTCGTTTGACTTTGGACCCTTAGCCTCAGACACCAGATTTCAGTAATAGACACAAGATTAAATGCACTAGTTGGCCCACACAATTCGGACCCGACCTGTTGGGTATCACCTAGCCCTCTAGGATAAATTAAGTCTAATTGATTTTAATTAAGGTTTGGGTAAGAATGCAAAGAGATTGTTTTGGGCCCAGGACAGGTTATGACCTCCTGCCCTGATCTGAGATAGAGAAAGGGCCCTTAAGATTAGTTTAATGCAGATGATGGCAATCGATGGTCCCGATGCAATCTAAAACAATCAAAAACATAAAAATATTTTATGTGTGTTTTATGAGGTGAAAAGTTAAGTTTAGGTTGATCAGGTTAGCAAACAAATTTGGCTTGGGATTGGGGTGTATGGAAGTTGATTAGGTTTGATTCAGTCATTCAAAAAGAAATATCAGAATTCAGAAAATTAAGATTTCAAATGATATAGGTTTCGACATAGTTACTAATATAGAAAAAAATCTACAAAATTACAAGACATAGGATTGACAGTGTTGATGAAGTCTACCAAATTTTATGCAAAACAAAAATCATATGATGATGCAAATCCTAGGATCTTTAGACTACTACAGAAATCTCAGGATTTTTATTAGGATTTCTAATATGCCAAATTTTAGGGAATTAGGGTTTTGGTAAAATTAATTAAAATTTATAAAAATTATTATGAAAAAATAGAAAACATGACATGCAAATTTCATAGAAAAATAAAATTTTTAAGATGCCAAAATTGATCAAAACCTAGACCTCTAATGCAGGTGACAGGAAGCAGAAATTAGGGTTTGTGATTCTAATGTAGATGAATGCTATCCTAAACCCACTCTGATACCAAACTAATGCGAGATGAACCTAAGACTGATAAAAAATAGTAAATCTAATTTTTAATATTTTTTTAGACATTAATTCAGTGTCTAAATACCCAAAAATAAGAAAGAATCAATAGAAAGACTAGTAATGCTAGAAACTAACATACCCGCAAGATAACTCGTGCAGAATAATAATAAGTCAGGACCCGAGAATTGAGAAACTCCTAGCTTAGGATAGCGTACCTGTCATTAGATCAGAACTCAAGAGGGGGAAGGCTTTTACCTGGCAACAATTGTAGTTTCTTCGATGAAGAGATCTCTCAGCCTCTAGATGGCTCCTAGAAGAACAAGCCTTTGGTTTTCGAATCTGAAAGTGATCTGGATCTGGTCTGAAGGCGAAGAAAGCCTCCACTGAGGAGGGGAAAACACCTCAGGGATCTGCAAAATGTCAAGGTTAGGCATGAATTAGGTAATCAAAGAAAAAAATAACAAGATGAAACAAGGAAGAAAAGGGATTAAGGGCTGGCGGCAAGGAAGCAGGAAGAGCTCTTGATCTGGGTGTCTTCAAGGCTTCTCTTTTGGACGTGGTTGATGCTTGGAGATTTGATTTGCTACTTGGGCATGGAGGTATTGCAAGGATAGGGGTCGGCTAATACAAGAGAACAAACCAAACAAGCCAAAGAACCAAAACACAAACATAAGAACACAGTCTTGAAAACAATTCAGCAGAGTTTAATTCATAAAAGTTGATTGATTACAAGAGGAAGAGGGGTGGGGTATTTATAAAGTCCCATGCCCTCTCCTAAAGGGACTACAAGTCTTCTCCTAGTTAGAATAGGTTTACACAATTTAAGTGGGAGAAAGACTATAAAATAAACCTAGAACTAGGAGTATACTAGTTGAATAGAATAAGAACTAGGTTTCCTTCTTCCATTTGAATTCCTCCTTCTTAGCTTGGACCAAGTCAACACTTTGGATGTGTTGGGCTTCATAGGGGGCAGCTAGGGGCGGCCAAGGATGGGTTGGGTGCATGGGCTTTGGGCCCTGGAGGCCTGGGATGCCTGGAGCAGGAATATTCTAGGTATCTTGGTTCTGGGCTAGAATATACCTGGAATCTTGGTTTTTCATGGACCTGGACCTTGCATTCACTTGGGCTGGGGTGCAGGTAAGTCTTTGGGATCATGTTATGACTTGGTATGGGAATATACTTTGGTATCTAGAGGGGATCCGGGCATCTAGAAAATATCTGGAGGGCTTCTAGGCATCATGCAGGAATCTTGGACCCTGGGTTGGCATACAAAGTCTGATTAGCTGAAGTGGGGTCTTCTTGCTCCTAGATGAGGCTTGGTGGAACTTCATAGTAGGGTATCCTTTTCTCTTGTACAAAATTGAACTCATACTGAACTCATGGTTGAAGTACAGAACTTAATATACTGACTAGGGTTGAGGGTTGAGATAAATCAACTAACCTCAACTTATTACAGGACTCAATCTTAATTGATTACAAAATTGTGAAGCATGACTAAGGTTCTAGAATTAAAATCCTAATCAATAAATCATATGGGATCCAGTGATCTATGTCTGATCCTGGTGTCCCCACCAGAAGTGTTTCAGAGGATATCCCAAGTTGATAAAGTCTGGTTTGGCATACTATTTGACAGGTAAAAATCTTGGAAGTTTGGTAGAACTCATAATTGGGTGAAGCACAACATCTTCTAAGAGTTGCCATACTAGTTCACCAATTTGATCCATCATTAACTTGACATCATGCAAATTGAAAAGAATATATTTGATAATATTTTTTATACTATTATAAATGTCAAGGGCAAGATGAAGGACAACCCTAAGACTCAAGCAAATATGAAGAATATATATAAACATCCTCTATTAAAGTTGGTTGAGATGTCACCTAAGAAATTTATGAAGTCAAAAGTATCTTACACCTTAATGAGGGATTAGTTAAGGATATATATAAATGGTGTAAAAATCTTAAATTTTTAAATGGTTATGCAAGTTATCTAGCTCAGTGTATTAATATTAAAGATTACAGGTTCTATGAGCTAAAGAACCATGATTGTCATATCTTTATGCAATGATTACTACCATTGGCTTGACATGATCTCCTTCCAACTCCATATGGAGTTCTTTGAACAAGTTTAGTCTTTTCTTTAGAGATATTTTTACTAACAAACTATATACCAACCACATCTCTAGTTTGAGGCTTGCAGTGTAGAGATCATATGCAAGTTGGAGGAGATATTCACTCCTAGCTTCTACGACTCTATGGAATACCTTGTGATTCATCCGGTATATGAAGCTAGTATGGGGGACCAATGCAATATTGGTAGACGTATCCATTTAAAAAATACATACATGGTCTTAAGAAGAAAGTAAAAATAAGGCCAGAGTCAAAGGTTCTATTATCGAGGCTTTCATAATAGAAAAAAATTTAAATTTCAGTTGATACTACTTTAATCCCAGTATGCAGACAAAGTTGACTCATGTTTGATGAAATGATAATGGTGGTGGTAAGGGATTAGAGCAAGAGTCTCAACATTTACCTATCCTGCTCATGAATTTGGGTATGAGGTTCATCGGGTTTTAACTGATGTTAAATTTTGATAGGTAGAGATATATGTTTTACTAAACTGAAAGAAGGTCAACCCATATATTGAGAAAATATCCATTACAATCCCAACTCTTCAATCATTTATTACAATATACTAATCTTATGCATGTTTAGGCAATATGATGGGAAGCTGAGATGGGATAGTTCGAGAATAAGTAAGAAATTTCTATATAGCACTCACAAAACTTTGCATATTAGTTCTATCAATTAGTAAACATTTATTATCATTCTATCAATTTTAATATTTTCTAATTTGTTTTGTTTATAATATGTAGGTCATGCAAGGGGGACTCTATTCATAAAAAGCTAAGACCATTAAGTTATGGGCCAACAAAATACATGACATGTAATAATGGCTATAATGTTAATAGTTTTAAATTTCATATCCATGAATATAGATATCATAAGAGTACAATGAATAGTGGTGTATATAAAGGGTAGCTAGTGGGAAGAGGTGGAGAGTGACTATTATGGAATCCTCGAAGTAGTGATCAAGTTGACCTACATTAGAGATAATAGTATCATTCTATTTAAGTATCAATAGTTTAACAATAACAATGGTATGAAGGTTGATCCATGGCATAAGCTTATTGAAATCAAACATGGATCAAAAGTATATCTCAATGAGCTATTGGTGCTAGCACACCAAGCTATTCAAGTATACTATACTCCTTTTCCATCAAGGGAGAGAGAAAGGAAAGATTGGTGGGATGTATACAAAATTAAGCCTTGAGCCTTTTATTACACACTTGATGAAGAAGAAGAACCCCACTTATTATAATGCTTTCAGGAAGATAAAATATTAAGAGTTTATCAAACCTACATAGATGTAGAGTTGGATGCTCTAAGAATTCTTCCATGTGATGGCCAACATGAGGAGATAAATCATAACGAGTTTGTTTTAGGAGGTAATCTTATCCCAAAAGAGAAAGAAGAAAATGAAAAAATAGAAGAAGATGAAGAAATAGAAGAAGAGAAAGAATCGAAAGAATAATCTGAAGGGTATCAAATATCTGAAGAGGTTGACAAGTAATTCTATGTATATAATTTTTGAAATATTTTAAATACTTGTCTTACATCATTTTAAATCTTATAATTACCATCTATGATTGAATAATTAATTTGGTGAATATATTTATTTTTATTTTCAGAGATTATACATCATGTCCTCTGAAGGCCAAAGTCATACCAGCCAAGAAGAGAGCTCTAGAGGATAGAGCTCTCAAGGAGAGAGTGATCATGCTGCCAGCTTATATGATTCTACACCACTCATAGCATACGGTAAACTCTAAAACTTCAGATATTCTTTTTTATATTATTTAAAACTTTATTATCTAATATTACATTCTTTATATTATATTTTTGTAATCAGGTTCATAGGATATGGGTCACTAGACACCCTACAATCACACACAACAGCATCGGCTCTCATACTTAGCACCATGGTCGAAGACCCACTTGACTTGCCGCACCTCCAACTTGACCGGAGGATGAGAGCTGATCCATATTCAGAACCACTCGTAAGTACTACATCTTCATATTAATATGTTTAAAATTTAATCATTTTAAAGTTAATGCTTATTATTAAATTTTAAATTTACAAGACATTCAGAGGGCTTGGAGTTTCTTGTATGGTTACTGAGATCATTTGTCAATTGATGCCAAGATCGGTGAACAAGTTCTTTAGTTGGCCATCACGGGCTCGTAATGTAGTTTGGGAGATGTTCCTAATTAGTCAAATATGTTTAATTTTAAAATTTATAAAATATTTATATTTTATTTATTTAATACAAGCTTGCTTCTACTTATAAGAGACTATCAATTCGAGACTCCTTAGCATGAGGAGGCTAGCCATCTGACCTTCGAGGAGGTAGCCACATGTAGGCTTAGGACAAGCTATATAGTCTCAGGCAGTCTGCTAGAGAACACTCTAGTTCCAAGTCACCATTGAGCTAGAAGTCTTCAAGGATCACTGGATATGGGTAGATATATAAGAGGTCCTCTACGATCAGTAGAATATTAAGGAGTACTTTGGTAGGTAGTAGAGGCCATGACAAAAATGTTTCACCTAGTAGGATTTGATTAAGCATACTTGCAGCTCTATTGGCATGCATATGATAGCCAAAAGATTAAAAAGAATTCTATACTTAGATTAACATCATATTAAATTGATTATATTATATTAACTAATTTGATTTTATTATTTATTTATTATAGATATAGTAGTTGAGTCGTGCATCGAGGTAGATATAGTTATGAGAGGCCACATACTAGTTTAGGAGGACGGGTGATTACTTAGATCCAAGATCTAAACATATCATGGTAATAACTTAAAATATTATTTATTAGTTAATATACAATGATATATATATAATTGGTCTAATCAATTTATAATATATATATATGGATTACATAGAGTATATCATATCATGGCATGGTAAGGATTGATCGCTTGTCATAGGGCAATCAAAAATAAAAACCTAACTCACTACTAGAGCTAGAATGAGTAGGGATCATATCTTCAAGGATCTAGGATAATTGTTTCACAAAAAAATAAAGAAATAGATAAATGTTTAGATATTTAAAAGTAGGTAATATGTTAATTAAAACTAACTTAAGTTAATTATAAAATTTAAAGATTTATAAGATAAAAAAATATCTTCAGGTTTCTAGGTGATTTCAAACATAAATTCTATATTTATTCTAATCTAGGCAATCAAAGTCCATAATTAATTAGGAATCTTATAAACTAATCCCTAATATAGGCTATCTTGCTGAGTATGAACCATATCTTGTTAACATCATTACCCATCCCACAAGTATAGGCTATCCAATGATTAAGTTAAATATATCCTAATAGAATACATGAATAAGAAATCCTTGAATTAATTATCTATGCTAAGTATGGCCATATCATGTCAGGATCATGATTCATCCCACCTATAGATAATCTATTTAGGGAATCAAAAATTAAAAAATAAATAAAAACTGAAAGCATGTATTAAATTGATTTCAAACATAAATTCTATATTTATTCTAATCTAGGCAATCAAAGTCTATAATTAATTAGGAATCTTATAAACTAATCCCTAATATAGGCTATCTTGCCAAGTATGAACCATATCTTATTAAGATCATTACCCATCCCACAAGTATAGGCTACCCAATGATTAAGTTGAATATATCCTAATAGAATACAAGAATAAGAAATTCTTGAATTAATTATCTATGTTGAGTATGGCCATATCGTGTCAAGATCATGATTCATCCCACCTATAGGTAATCTATTCAGGGAATCAAAAATAAAAAAATTAAATAGAAATTGAAAGCACGTATTCAATTGTAGAGAATACAAAATAATTATAAAAATTAATGAAATGATACATGTACTCCCTTACAAATTATACCTCAGTCATGCATGGTTCCTGGATACATCTTCTTGAAGATTTGGAGCTTTGTCAGAGCACCTCCTTTCTTGAAGAAATCTTCTTCTTTATTGCTCACCCTCTCTTTTAAGCCTAAACTACATATAAAATAAAATTAAATAAAATTATGTTGGCTGCCAGCTCATTTCTCTTGGTTCCTCCCTCGGTTCCCCTTAAATAGAGCTAGGAATAAGCTGAATTTTGGTCCAAATTGGAGAAGAATCGGAGTAGTATTCATCTTAGAGTTGTATTGAATTGTTTCAGCCATCGAATGATGATCATATTCATGAAATCTTGGCCAAATCTACCACACACAGTCTCAAATCAGGTTGGAAGAAGTGCTTGCCATTTGATCTTGCTCACAGGTGGTTCTGTGCTGTAGATTAGTTTAGATTGCACCAAACAGATTCTAGATTGGTCACTGAAGTCCTTCACCAGTTTGGAATTGTTCCCAGCTATTGGATCAATCATAGGAAATGTTCCATGCCATCGGATATCTCATAGAAGCCTGGATTATTTGTCGATTCCCAATCATTTTCTTCCTCATGACTAGCTGCTCCCAGGACAAGCAGATCACCAGCAAGACTACCACCATCACCTATTGCTACCATGAGAACCTCGTCGCTCATCGGCATTGCCATCATTAATTGGCTTGAAAAGCTTGCCTGGGTGTTGTGCCATTGCAAGAACCATCGGCCTCATCCCCCTTTATAGGCACTACCATCGAATCATCATTGGTGTCAGATCATTGTTGATCATGCATATCCTAGTAATAACTAGCCTAAAATCTCTATGAGCCATGTAAAGATAAGGAAGAAATTATTCTCATAAGTTGTATGATCCCTATCATAGGCGGTCAAAAATAATTCACTCTATAGCTAAGATGAGTCGAGATCATATCCTCAAGGATCAGTTAGGGTTATGTTCACTTTTAGGATTATTTTATTTGAGATAATTAGGTTAGAGAGAAGAGTAAGAATATGATTATGCTAAGAACAAGAATTAAACTAAGTAGGAAATCAATGTGAAAGATGTCTTGGGTTTCGATTCGATATTTGGTATTATATTAAGTATTTATTCAATATATAATTATTAAATTATGATCGATCCCCGAGCATAGCCTATCTCACTGGATACGGATCTTGATCCGCTCCTATATAGCCATAGGCTATTCAAAGTCTCTAATCAGATAAATAAAATCTTCTATAATCAGATTCTGAGCATAGCCTATCTCACTAAGTAGGAATCGTATACTGGAATCATGACTCGTCTCTACATAGTCATAGGCTATTCTAAAATCTAACTATAGTCTAGATATGTAGAACACTACTTAAAGTAATGAAAAATAATTTTATTCATGAAAACAAAATATTACAATCAAGCACTAATTACATAAAGAAAAATATAAAATATAAATACTAAAAATCTTATCTACTCCCGAAGACAGGAATCCTTAATCGCTCATGATCTTTCTTTCCTCTCCTTCTATGCTAAGGCTCTAGAGGGACTCCAGGGAGTTGATTCAAAGAAAGGAAAATGGCATGGTGGTAGGCTATGAGGAAGAGGGTGAGTGGCAGGTTGGTGGGGTTTTGGTAGCCCAAACCAAGGATAGGATGGGTGGCCATTTTTCGATGGATCCGATGATTTCTCTAGCATAATAGTTGAAGGAAGTATGGAATGAGGAGAATCCATGCGAACCAGTGAGGGAGTAGGCCAGCGATGACTTCTGGTGGTTCTCCGGGCAAAGGAGGTGGCTGGCGATCGGCTCTAGGGACAGACAGTGCTGGAGATGAAAAGATCCAGTGAAGAGATAGCCAGAATCACCCCACGGTCCACGGTTCTGCACCGTGGACCAACAAAAATGGAATCTCATGGACCATCAAGCATTCTGTGGACCAAGCAGCTGGTCTATGATGGATCGGCTACTTTAAATTTTGTGTAATTCCTTTATCAAATCTTCAAAAATCGATTCTAGGCTCATTTTAGATCCGATTCGCTTCAAACTTATTTTCTTTGAACCCATAAATCGAGCTCTTCATATTAAAACTCTTCTTTCCTATAAAAGATATATAAAAATATAAATTTAAAATAAATAAAGATAATTTAAATATTAAATTAATATTTTTATATAGGTGTATAATGTAGTTATCACATCCCCAACTTGAAATTTGCTCATTCTCGAGTAAAGCAAATAAATTAGTGATATATACAAACTCATCCTTGAATTGAAGATTGACTTAGGCAATCTTAAAGGTAGCTGATATCTAGCTAGATCGTTAAAGAGGTACTTCATTGAATCACCGAGTCAACCCAATTAGTTGTTGAGTGTTGACCATAAAAATCTTTAGAGGTCTTCCTTACCATCCCCCCAACATACTCTTTAAATCCTCTAACTTGATTTGAGTTGGGTTTGTTATCTTTTTAGTCCTTTTATTTTCCTTTTTTTTATCTTTTTTTTTGAAGTCAAGTGTAATGTCCTCACCTCTTAAGTATTAGCATCCTCATCTTTTGACACGAATCACAATACTTACTTAGGTGAAGGGGCCCGATTACTCAGTGGGGTGCCATTGCTTAATAGATCTTTTAACATTTTCACCTTTTGATGCAAACCATAATGCTTACTTAGGACAGGGGCTCAGTTACTCAATAAGAGTTCAAGAAGAGCTGTGAGGTCAAACTGACTCTCTAATATTTTTTTTTCCATTTTTTTTTATAAAGGACTTTTTGTATATCTCAACCTTTCCACCCATACTCTCAACAAGCATATTCTTTATTGAGATAAGAAGGAAGAGAGTAATGGAATTACTTCTAAAATTTAATTTGATCAATACTCTATCATTTATTAGATTTTCTTAGTGATTTATCCCTTAGCATCTCTAAAACTATCTAGGCTGTTAATCAATCATTGAGTACGGTGCCTAATTAACTTCAAATCGAGATAAAATTTAGATACAACACTAATTACTTCTAATAATACTCAAGGACTTAATTAGATTAGTTATTCTCTCCACAACTTAGTCGACATTGTCCTCAATGGAGAAAGAAAATAAAGGGTGTAATATGTAAAAAGGAGTAGGAAGGAATACACTTGATGTAATATACTATTGATCCAATAGGGGTCTAAAGTTGTCTTAGGTATTTGGGTTATCTCTCCAACCAGGTTGCTTGTTCTAAAAGGAAAACAAACTAAAAAGTAAAATTAAGTGTAAAAACTGGGCTGCCTACTAGGAGCACTAAGTTTAAAGTCTTCGACCAAACTTAATGGATCTTTTAAATTATATCGATTGATGCATCCACTAAATTATTAGGTATGCCTAACCATTGTGGATGGTTGGACAAAGTCCAGTAAGTAATGCTCCTCACAAGATTTTTTTATATGTGTCTACAAGATGTATCTCCTGATAGTAGGTACCAGGAGCTGGCTTGGCATATAGAGTAGATGTTGGTTCTAATACAGGGGCTAGGTAAAAATTGGAGGGCACAATAAATTGCTCCCATTGTAGTGTCCAAGGTGGATCTAATAAGTCACTCAACTTCTCCACATTATCTATTCCAGTGTAGTTTAGATGTTTACAGGACAGATACTCAATAAAGTTGTCAGGCCTATCATATTTAAATACTACATTACTTGGTTTTTGAAATGACAATTTGGTTAGGCAATTTGCTAGTGGATCCAAGATTATTTCTCCAATAGCTTCTTTGGATTCATTTGGTAAACCTACAAATTGGGTTTCCTGGTCAGGAGTTACATCATGTTCGAAGAATGGATCCTTTACCATGATTTGGATTAGCTCTTGTTTCGATATAGGTAAGATTTCTAATGAAGAAGCTATTGGTATATTAAAGGGAAGGGCTATTTGTACATATTTCATGGTCAATGGAGGAGTGGAACTAGGTGGTTCTAATAGTGCATCACTTCATCCATATACCAATTTATGTCAAAACTATCCATATCAAAATGGGCCAAATAGGCTTGCAGAGGATCTTGCGAGGGCGTGGTATGGGTCGTATCTTCTACAAGTTCCTCTAGCACATCTACTTCATCAAACCCATCACTTTGTGGTCCCATGATTGCATTAAATATATTAAACCTTATCTTTTTATTCCCAAATGATAAATCCATGGCTCCCGTCCTACAGTTGATACAAGCATTGGCTTGTTATAAGGAAGGGTCGGCCTACAATAATTTGGATTTGGTAGAGTCGCATCCCGATTCTATATCTAATACAATAAAGCCTACAGGGAAGTAGAATTCACCGACCTTGACTAACACATCTTCAATTATCCCTAGTGGTACCTTAAGAGATCTATCAGCTAGTTGTAGGGTTACTGACATGGGTTTTAGTCCTCCAAGCCCAAAAAATTTATATACTGAGCTTGGAAGGAGGTTGACACTTGCTCCTAAGTCTAGTAAGGCTTTCTTAATGGTTAGGCCCCCTATAACACAAGAAATGATGGAGGTACCAGGATCCTTGAACTTGGATGGAGTTGTGTATTGAAAGACTAAGCTAGCTTGCTCAGTAAGGTAGACTTTCTTTGAGATGTGCTTGAGATCTCTGTTTATGGGTGCACAAATCCTTCAAAAATTTTGCATAAGTTGGGACTTGCTTGATGGCATCTAAGAGTAGAAGATTGATATGGACTTGTTTGAATAATTCAAGCATTTCATTCATCTTAGCCCCCATCTTATCTGAAGGTAGAGGTTTTTGTAGAGCACTTGGGTATGGAACTCTAATCGTAGATGCTGGAAAAATTGGGTCATTTCTCTCCTTAGGTTCTTCTTTATCATCTGGTAATTTAGGTTTGTTTTTAGTTTGGGATCCTGACATATTGATCCTTTGTGGTGGCTCCAAAACCTTTCCACTTTTCAGGGTTATTATAGATTTGGCATGCGCAGGATGAGGTTCAAGAACATTGGAGCTTTCAGCCCTATATTGCCCCTTTGGCTTGCTCATAAGTTGGCTTGGCGGGTTCCCTTCCTCCATCCTATAGATGGTTATAGCTAGTTGATCGATTTGGGACTTTAGCTTAGCTATCGATTGTGGGTGGGAGTCAAGGGTTTGAGAATTGGTTTCCAATCTAGCCAAAGCTTGTAAGACTTTCTCCTTAAAATTAGAGCTATAGTGACTATAAAAAGGTTATGGGGCATCATGAAATTGAGGATATGTTGTATTATCACACTGGTGATTAGGTCTATGAGAAGTTGAGTTGACCATGGGTTGATGTTTCCACGAGAAATTTAGGTGATTCCTCCAGCCTGGATTATATGTATTCAAGTACGGGTCATTTCCTTGTCTAGGAACAGTATGGGTTCAGGCTAGGTGGGCTTGTTCCTGTACAAGCTCAGGAAACTGGTGAGCTGCTCGACAATCATCTATAGTGTGAGCAAGACTTGAGCAGATAATACAAACATCTTGGGACTGTGCATATGGGGAAGATGTGTGACCAACTTACAAGAGTCGACCAAATTTCGAGGATAGTGCATCCACAGCCTGGGATAATGTATCCACCTTGCTATGGATGTCATATAGTAGCTTTCCTCATATACTTCACCTCTTTTTGGGTTTAGTTTAGGAGTTTCTCTAGATGTGATAGACATGTACTGCAAAAAGTTTTCGCTCAGGATCTTAAATAATTGCCAGGCCTCATGCTCACTCCTAAGCTAGAATATCCCACCACATGATGCATCAACCATCTACCTATGCTTTTCTGACAATCCATCATAAAAGTAGTGGACTAGTTGCCATTTAGGTATGGCATGATGTGGATACTTGCGGATAAGTTCCTTGAGCCTCTTCTAAGTTTCATGGAACATCTCCCCTTTCAATTGGGAAAAAGTAGTTATGGCTTTCCGGACCTGATTTGTTTTTCCTATTGAAAAAATATTTCTTGAAAAATTTCTTTTGTAGTTGGTCCCAGGTTGAAACGGTCATGGACTCTAATGAACATAGCCAATATTTGGCCTTGTCCTTAAGTGAAGGAAAATAATTTCAACCTAAAGGTCTCATCAGATAGATTTTGAATTCTAACAGTAGAGTATATCTCAAGAAATTCGCCCAGATGTTTGTATGGGTCCTCCTGACTAAGTCCATAGAAGGATGGTAGCATTTGTATGACATTGGACTTAATCTCATACTGGGTTGCCTCTATATGAGGTGCCTGAATACACAAAGAATATGTGTATAATGGAGTGAAGTACTTCCTTAATTGGCATGGTGGGTTGGTCTCACTAGGAGTGCAAATGGATTGAGTCAGACCGGGTCATGAGTGACCCCGATCTAACCCGGTTCTTTGATTAGGTCGTAATATTAGATCCAGACCAAACCCACTAGAAAATTAGATCGGGTCAGATCGGGTCCACTATCAGAATTTTTAATCCAACGAGTCATTCAGATTGAATCGGGTCCATAAATAACTCGATTTTAATCTAAAAAATTTGGATTGATATGATCCGAATAAAATATAGATAACTATATTTTAATTATTACATAGCCAACTATTATTAACCATAAAATAAATAATAAATAATATTATTTTTAAAATAAATTAAGATATAAAAATAATTATAACTCTATCTCTATGTTAAAAATAAGTTTCATATAAGTTTTAAATTGTAATTTAAAGGTCCAAATAGATATGATCCTAATAGTATTAGTATGTTCGAGTCAGGTTTGGTCGGGTCAGGTCAAAATTTAATAAACCCAGTTCCAACCCAAAAAATGGAACGGGTCTAATTTTAGGACCCGACCCCAATCCACGATGAAAGAAAAATACCCTAAAAGCCAATCTTTGTAAGGGTATTATAGTAATCTACCAACTCTTGTATGGCATTATTTAATTAATAAAAGGCATATTTATTCATCATATTATTGTGTCTATATATTAAATTATGATGAACCCATAGGTTAGGGCAATGGAATTAGGGTTATGATGAAAAATTATAATGGTGAAACCTAAGTTCCTATAAACCCTAATCTAAAAGTTCCTATAAACCCTAATCTTCGGCTTTCATCCACTATGGATCTCTAGAATTCTGGCCTGTATTCACAGACCTTCATTTTCCCTCCTGGTGAATGGCTCTCCCATTGAGTTCTTTCACTCAGCTATCGATCTTCGACAAGGTTGTCCCCTCTCTCCCTTTCTTTTCATTATTTGTGCTGACCACCTGTCTAGAATGTTGAGAGCAGTAGTGCAGGACTCAGTTATCCAGCCTTATATCCCTGCTCCTAGAGCTTCACCAATCTCGCATATTCTGTTTGCTGATGATTGTTTGCTCCTTGGGCAGGCCTCGGTTGCCGCTGCATGGGGCTTTCGGCGAGTGGTCCAGGACTACTGTATGATATCGGGGCAGAGAGTAAACATGCAAAAATCTGAAATCTACTTCAGCCCCAGGACACCAGCTCCCACACGGAGTACTATTCTGGATATTCTTGGGATTACCCATTAGCAGGGACCTCTCTATCTAGTACCTCAAGTTACTATTACTGGATCTAGACGACTATGCATGAATCTGCTCCAATGATCCAGGCTGTTTAGGAAAGGATTGAGGGTTGGCAAGCCAGGCTTTTGTCTATGATGGGGAGGGTTACCATTATTTGCTCAGTCCTTGCTTCACTCCCTATTTATCTCCTATCTAATGCAGTGATCCCTAAGGCAACCATCCTTAAACTAAAGCAGATGATTCATGCTTTTCTTTGAAGCTCTTCATCAGAGCGTCGACTGATTCATTTGATCAGATGGTAGATAGTGTGCCAACCTATCCAGAATGGTGGCCTCAGTATTCACTCTCTTATAGCCAGGAGGGAGGCCCTTCTAGGAAGGCATGTGGCCAGATTCTACCTAACTCCTAATACTATGTGGTACTCTATGATGAGATCTAGATATGGTAATCATCATGCCCCACCCTACTCTACTCACACCCCTCCGAGGCACTGTTCTGTCTTCTGGAGGGAAATGACGGCTAGAGTGGATAGTATTATCCCCCACATCTCCTTCGTCATCGGAGATGGTAGGACTACTAGCTTTATGTTGGATCCGTGGATTTCTGATATCCTGTTGGCTAGATGGCCCACCTTTATCTCTACAGCCATCCCGGACACCATATCCATTGCTAATCTTATGGTGCCTGACTATTCTCGATGGTACTCTACTATCATCTTCTCGATCTTCGGGGAGATGCTTGACCGCAGGGTAGTATCTATCATCTTGTTGATCCATCCTTGCCCGGATACCAGGGTCTGGAGATGATCCACTACTCCTCGTGCCCAGTTATTAGACTTGATTGCAATCTGTGCCCCTGAGCAGTCACCACCCTCGAGACACATTGGATGAGTTTGGAAGCTCCCTGTACACCCAAAGAGTCTCCCTTTTCTTATGGAAGCTAATCTAGCATCGTCTTCCCACACGTGATTTCCTGACCGCCAGAGGTCTCCATCTCCCTTCTGATTACCTGGATTGTGGGACGCATTACAAGAAAACATAGTTTTAGCAACCGATTTTGCAACCAAATTTTTTGGTTACATTTGTGACCGATTTTGTAACCGATTTTATAACTGATTAACTTTTTTAATAAATTAGCAACCGATTTAAATTGGTAGCAAATTCAGTTGCAAAATTACCATTTTACAACCAATTCTGCAACCGAAACCGAAATGCATTTAAAAATTTTTTAAAGTTTCTTTAAAATTTTGCAACCAATTTTTCGGTTGCAAAATTATAAACAAATTAAAATTAATTTTAAATAAAAATTTGCAATCAAAATATCGGTGGCAAAAAAATTGATAAATAAAAAAAATATATTTTTTTTAAGATTTTGCAACCAAATTTTCGATTGTATATTTTTATTTAAAATTAATTTTAATATTTTTTGAAATTTGCAACCAAAAAATTGGTCACAAAAAATTGATGATTAAAAATAATTTTTTATAATTTTTTTTATAATTTTGCAACCGAGTTTTCGATTGCGAATTTTCATTTAAAATTAATTTTAATATTTTCTGAGTTTTTCAACCAAAAATTCAATTGCAAAAAAAAGATACTTAAATTTTTTTTAAAATTTTTTTAAAAAAATTTTGCAACCAAATTTTTGTTTGCAAAATTTAATTTAAAATTAATTTTAATATTTTTAAATTTTGCAACCAAAAAATTGGTCGCAAAAAAAAGATAATTAATTTTTTTTAAATGTATTTTTAAGATTTTGCAAACAAATTTTTGGTTGCAAAATTTAATTTGAAATTAATTTTAATTTTTTTGAATTTTGCAACCAAAAAATCGATTACAAAAAAAAGAAAATTAAAAATTGTTTTAAAATGTTTTTTAAAATTTTGCAATTGAATTTTTGGTTGCAAGATTTAATTTAAAATTAATCTTAATATTTTCAAATTTTGCAACCAAAAATTGATTGCAAGAAAAAGAAAATTAAAAAATTGTTTTAAAATATTTTTTAAAAATTTTGAGACCAAATTCTTGTTTGCAAAATTTAATTTAAAATTAATCTTAATATTTTTTAATTTTGCAAACGAAAAATCGGTTGCAAAAAAAAGAGAAATTAAAAATTTTTTTAAAATGTTTTTTTAAAATTTTGGAATCGAATTTTTGATTGCAAAAATTCATTTAAAATTAATCTTAATATTTTTTGAATTTTGCAACCAAAAAATCGGTTGCAAAAAATGATATTTAAATTTTTTAAAAAATAAATTAATTTAAATAAAAAATATTAAAATTACTTTTAAATTAAATTTTGCAACTAAAAATTTGGTTGCAAAAAAATGATAATTTTAAAATATATTTTTTAAGTATTTTTCTTAGTTTTTCAATCAAATTTTTGATTGCAAAAAAGAATTGGTTTTTCTCTAAAATAATTTTTTTTTTAAAATTCCTAGTTATTAATAGGCTGATTTATTTTCGACGATGCCCTAGCCGCTCTTATTTTTCTCTCATTCTCCCTTCCACTGAATCCCTAAATTCCAAATCTCCCTCCACGGCTGATGCCGGACGCCTCCCTCGATGGTCGACGCCTCGCTCCCCTTGATGGCGGGCTCTAGGTACCTCCTACCGCACCGGCTCTCCCTTGCTCAGCTCCGAGCCCTACCGGTCGCTGGGTACTGCCTACCCCTCCGGCTCTCCCTTCCTCAGCTCCGAGCCCCGCCGGCTGTCGGGTACTGCCTACCCCTCCACCTCTCCCTTCGTCAACTCTGAGCCCCGTCGGCTCCGGGTACCTCCTACCCCACCGGCTCTCCCTTCCTCGGCTCTGAGCCCTGCCGGTCACCGGGTACCGCCTACCCCTCCTCTATCTCCCTTCGTCCCTTCCTCCCCTCTTCTTGTTATTTTCTCAATTAACCTTATCTCCATAAGCCTGGAGTTGATGCCTTAGCGGATGGACATTGTCCTCCATTAGATTTGGTTGAACTTTTAAGTGCAATATGTGGTAGAGTTTGTTGAATCTAGTACTCTGTTATGAGTAGATATCATTGGCAGATATTGCACATTATGCAAGAAGGTAACATGATACTATACAAATCATTCTATTTTTTTCAGGCCAATGAACTTGTGCCGTCAAAGATGGCACTACTCCCATAGCATGTATAATTTTTCAAAATTTGTGATTATCTTGGAAATATATTCTTCTTGTGAAGTTTTTTGGAATACAGGGACCAACCGTGATCAAGATCTCAGGAATGAACGTTTTGGACAATAATGGTGTCAATGCAGTATCAGCATTGTTAACTACAGTAGTTACCTCCATTACCTGCTTGTTCGTAGGGCAGCAAATGAGTCGGGTCAATCCGTGAACCGACCTGACCCGACCCGGTTAGACCCGACCAGATCCATAAATATTTTGGATTATTTTTGGATCTTTAGATATATGACCCGATCCAACCCGACCCGACCCGAACCTAGATATAGGACCCGAATATTTTTTAAATATATAATTTATAATACATTGCCGGATAAATAATTAAATATTAAATATTTAATTGTAATGGGCTGTTGCTTTCAGGCTTGGGCCAAACCCGCAGCCCACGAACCACCCCGACTCTGCTTTAGGGTTTGGAGCTTCTGTCCTCGATCCATTATCCCTAAATTCCCATTTCCCACTCTGCCGCCACATATGATCTCCCTCCCTCCTTCGGTCCTCCCATCGCTAGATCTGCACCTTCGTTCGATCGATCTCAGTCCGATGGCCGGTGAAAAGAGATCCTTCTCGAGGATCGGTGCTCAGTGCCTCCACATTTGATCTCCCTCCCTCCTCCGGTCCTCCCATCGCTAGATCTGCACCTTCGTCCGATCGATCTCAGTCCGGTGGCCGGTGAAAAGAGATCCTTCTTGAGGATTGATGCTCAGTGCCTCCACATCTGATCTCCCTCCCTCCTCTAGTCCTCCCATCGCCATATCTACCCCTTTGTCCGATCGATCTCAGTCCGGTGGCCGGTGAAAAGAGATCCTTCTCAAGGATTGGTGCTCAGTGCCTCCACATCTGATCTCCCTCCCTCCTCCGGTCCTCCCATCACCATATCTACCCCTTTGTCTGATCGATCTCAGTCCGGTGGCCGGTGAAAAGAGATCCTTCTCAAGGATTGGTGCTCAGTGCCTCCACATCTGATCTCCCTCAGTCTCCCTCCCTCCTTCGATCATCCCATCGCCAGATCTGCCCCTTTGTTCGATCGATCTCATTCCAGTGGTTGGTGAAAAGAACTCCTTCTCGATGCTCGGTGCTCAGTGGGAACAATTCCGGTGACGAAACCCTAGAAAGGATGCCCCAAACCCTTCACCATTCGATCAGGCAAGTTCTTCTTCCGAGTTTTAGGGTTTTACTCCCCACATTCCGAGTTTTAGGGTTTTACTCCCCTTAATTTTTTGTTCCATTTTTATTCTTTCATTTTGTTTACTTTTTACCTTTTATTTTTCCTTTCTTCTTTCTTCTCTCCTGCTTGGATGAATTTTGGAGCTCTGATTTTGTGTCGATCCCGTTTTCTTATATAAAAGGAATGGAATGACCAAAATATTTCCAGTCCCATTGGAACATATATAAAATCTTGTTTTCAAAGTCCAGGCATGAATTTGATGGGTGTGTTCACCAAATCATAGGTAATGGTATATTGCACGATAGCCATAGTTTTTCTAGTTGAACTTAATGGACCTGTAATATCTCTAGTAGTTGCTGGCTTTTCTTCCTTCCGTTGATTTTAGTTTTCACGTTGGCCTGTCTGTTTGTGCTACAACTTTTTATAGTGGAATTTTATGGACCTGTAATATCTGTAATATATGCTGGCTTTTCTACCTTTCATTGATTTTTTAGCATCATGTCCGTCTGTTTATTGCTCCAGTTAATTTACACTGCTCCTCCACTCCTCTTCCACATTATCTCCACCTTCAAATACCTTCTTCTATTTATGGGTCATGGCTAATGTAAAGTTTGAGCTTGGCTTGGCTGGTTTCCTGGCTGAACGAGCTCAATCGAGCCTGTCATCCATCTGAGTCCGAACCGTGCAAGCACTGCAGGGTTCATATGCAGAGCGGAGACAAGAAAGAGGGGAAGAGAAGTGTAGGCATATCATTTAGGGTTATGTCCATGTAATTAGAATGTAATGTTTATTAGTTGTGATGGTTTAATGGCTAGAATCTAAACAACTTGAACCATATCCAATCAGTTAGTGCTTTAAGAGGGTTAGGACAAATCCATAACATCTAGATGAAATTTTAGGTGTTTTGGGTAGTTATTCTAAAGAAATTGGTAACAGGTGACTAGTCCTCTTCTTGACCAGGATAAGAGAAAATCTTACTGAAATGGGTGGGGGCAGGAATTTTTTTGGTTCTCAAGAGAGAATGGTGGGATCTGAACCAAGTCTTTTTTTTAGCTAGGTCATCATTATCAACAGGAAGTCACCCTTAACAAATCTTTGACCTAACATCTAGGTATCCTAGGTTCTAATTGAATTGGTCTGTAAGGCCTAGCTTTGAAGAAGCAAGAGAAATTATGAATTCCTTTTACCAGGCAACATTAGATACTTGGGGAAGAAATGGAAAAGTGACATTTTTCCCCTCAATGTACAAAAAGAGGCAATCCTGAGCCTCTAAATCTTATTGTTTGGAAAAGTGACCTTTTCCCTCTCAATGTACAAAAAGAGGCAATCCTGAGCCTCTAAATCTTATTGTTTGATAGTTTTGTTATGTTTTTGTTGTTTTATTGTGCATTTTCATGGATTGTCTCTTGTTACATGCGGTTAGAGGCTGTGATGAGTTGCCTTGGTATCTTGCTGATGCTTGAAGTGCTGAAAGTGTATGCTAGATCAGACAATTTTGCATGGATCTAAATGGTGTTGCATATTTGGATGGCTTGCTATTATTGCAAGCAACTATTTGCTGCCTTAGACCCTTCTTAATGTATAAAAATAGGCAATCCTGAGCCTCTAAATCTTATTGTTTGATAGTTTTGTTTTATTTTTGTTGTTTTATTGTGCATTTACATGGATTGCCTCCTCTTGTTATCTGCAGCTAGAGGCTGTGATGAGTAGTTGCCTTGGTATCTTCATGATGCTTCAAGTGCTGAAAGTGTATGCTTAGATCGTACCATTTTGCATGGATGTAAATTTAAATGGGTTGCTATTATTGCAAGCAACAATTTGCTGCCTTAGATCCTTCTCAATGTATAAAAATAGGCAATCCTGAGCCTCTGAATCTTCTTGTTTGTCATTATATCTGAGGAATAATTACAGTGTTGAAGTTATGACTTATAGTACTTTTTGGCTATTTTAGCTTCATTTGAACCCGGTATTCAATTCCACTTAAACCCATGTGTAAATATGGTATTCTTGTACTTTCTAATGATATACAGGTTACAGTTTGTGGAAAAGAGAGTTAGAGAAGAAGTTGCAAGTCTTGAATGAGAAGAAACACAGTGTTGTGCAAATGCAGAAGCAGGTAACTTTATTTTTCAATATTTATCTTATTTCATGCACTTATAGTAGTGGTTTATAAGGAATTGCTTTTTCCATGTATATTTATTCTCTGATCTCATAGTTTTTGATTGTGAAAATACCTTGTAAAGTATGTTACTGCTTTATCATAACACAACCAAAAACAACAAAGGTTACTGGAACAAACATGTTCAATTTCTGGTTATATTTGGGAGGGGTATATGATATTTCAGGCTTTCTTGCTTTATATATCTTCTTCAGGTGTCATTCATGTATTCTAATTCATGATGGTTGATTAGTGCCATGCTTAGCAGATTGCTTCCTCAAGAGTTTCAAAGTTTGGTGGGAGTCAAATTCTCAATTGTTATGCAGAGGTGCCTTATTTTGAAATCCCACAATGATATTGTCTTTATATATCTTTGCATGACATTCCATCTCTTGTTGTCTGCCAGCATTAGGTAATCATATATTTTGGAAGGAAATGTCAACAATTATTTTTTGTATGTGCAATTTTTTTGTGTTGATGGTATTGTTGCTCATTTTATTGGAATTTATTAGGAAACTGGCTTAATACTCAGTTCTATGTTAACTAGCATGGTTCATGAGAAAGAATTATGAAGACAAAAACTATGTATTACAGAGGCATTTCATATGCACTTTATGCCATCTGCAGATGCGAGGGTATCAGAGGATTGCATAAGTGTCTTGGAGCAACTTTGTTGGTAAGCTTTTTGGATTAATCCCAATTGAGGTCATGGTTCTTAAACTTGTGTTTCCGTTGACCAATGGTAAAATGCAGAGTGTTGGACCTAGCATAGCAATCAGCTTCTGTCTATGAAATATTAGGATCTCATTGCCAATTACAAAGGTGATCTCCTTGTATTTTGATTGAATAATTTTGGTGTTTCATATGTTGAGGAGATACTAATTATTTGTAATCGTATGGTAGCCACTGATATGTGGATTTTTCTTTTAAATGTTAGGCCATATGATTCTGCTGTATTTTTTGATAGCTTGGCTTGTGCAAGCCTTTTCGGCAGTGCTTCATCAACAGGTAGGTGATTTTCAACTTGATATCTAGAATCTAGGCATGGGATGTATAAACACAGAATTATATGAGAAAACTGTAGGTGAATGGAAACTAATATTGGGATGAGACGTAGCACTAATTGATTTTAAGAAGTAAAAATATATACAACCTAAACAATATTTGTGGAAGTAAATTTGACGAATTATAAACAGAGACGAAGAAATTGGTTGGTTTGACTCTTTTTCCTAACTGTATGCTAAGTTGCCTGGTATTTGTAGTTTAGCTGACCTTTCTCGTTGATACCTGATCAAATAATAAAATCTTGAGTTAATCTTTACTCTTTTTTGTATTTGTATTTTGGATCGATTAGTATTAAAAACAAAAGTTGGAAAGGAACAAAAATGGAGAAGCACTGCAAGGACTAATTAGGAGTGTGCGGTATCTTGAGATCTTGATATATTGGGAAAAGTCGGTAATGAAGACAAATTAAAGTACCCAAATCCTTGCTTTAATAATTATGATAAAAGTTGCTGCCGCAGGCCTATTAATTATGCCAATTGCAATATAAGACCCAAAATGAGCTTGATTATCACGGGACTTCTTGGTAGCAACATTTCTTTTACTCAGTCTTATGTGCACAAAAATAGGTTTTGGGAGAACTTTCTTGCATTTAAAGAAGGAAAATTGGAGGAAGGAAAAAAATGAGAAATATGAATGAGGGTAGTGAGCTAGATGGAGAATGGTGATAGAAGAGGGTTTTCTCTTAAGTTCTAGCTCTAATGCATGAAATAAAGTGTCTCTGATACACTAATTGTACCCAAAAGGCACTACTACTAGAGTTCAAGTCTTCTAAATTATATGCCATTTTTAGCAAAGTACTACCGTTTTATGTGTGCTTATTGGCTGCCTTATATGGCCTTTGAAAAATGGCTGTTTTATATGGCCTTTGCTTATCTCTTGTTCCTATTGCATGCTTTACATGTTGGCATTGTAATCAAGTTCAGCTGTCTATGGTAATTTTATAAAATTCAAGAAAAAATTCAGTTTTACATAATTTTTTTTAATTATTCAATTTTAGCAACCGATTTTGTAACCGATTTTTTTTTATTATTTTTATTTTTAGCAACCAATTTTGCAACCGATTTTTTTTTTTTTTCAGAATTTTATTTTTTTGCAACCGATTTTTTATTTTTTAGAATTTTATTTATTTGTAACCGATTTTACAACCAAGTTTTTATTTTTTTTAGATTTCCATTTTTTTGAAACCGATTTTTTATTCTTTTTTTAGAAATTAATTTATTTGCAGTGATTTTGCAACTGATTTTTAATTTGTTTTTCATAATTTATTTTTTTGCAACCGATTTTTTATGCGAAACCTATATATGCATACAATTATTTTTTTTGTGTTTTAATATTAAGTTATAAGTTTTAATCTCGAAGATCATACCAAGTATCGATGTAAAGAGTTTTATATGAAAATAAGAAACTAAAGCATGCATAACAGGACCTAAAAGTAACAGAAAAGAAGGATCGCGAGGCTAAGAAGCCTCGGTTGGGCTAGTTCACCTACAATAGGGCTCCTGGTGGTAGAGGGGGTGTACCTGGCAATGATGGAAGCGCCTGGTGCAGATCGTACGTGAAGAGATCGCTCTCACTCCGGATGCGGCTTGGAAAACCAAGCCAAAGACCCACAGATTCCTGGCTTTCTGCTTGGTGGTCCGATTGCGGCTCGGTTGGAGTCGTTGGATTCGTCGGAGTCGAGGGACCTACAAACGACCTTCCAAGGGTTAGAAAACACAGTAGGGAAGAAGAAATAAAGGGAAAATAGCAAAGGAAAGATGTTGATTGGAGTGGGCGACTAGGTTTTTGGAGAGCATGATGGTGGCAGGAAGCAATCGCAGGACACCGGGAAGAGGAAGGGCTCACACAGAATCGCTTTAAGCACACAGCAATTGGAGAATCAAATATTATTTCATATCAAAATTGGTTCTTCATACAAGAGACTAGGGCCCTTTAAATAGACTCCTAGACTTAGCCCTAAGTAAGGCTAAAAAAGACATTACATAGGTGTTTGAATCCCCATCCCCATCCAACTCTAGCTAGAAAATAAGGAAGAAAGCTAGGTAGAAAATCCCTAAAACTCCTCTCCCTCCTCTTGCCTTGGTCGGCCAAGGGAGGTGACCCTAGTGGCTGACCAAGGGTGATAAGAATAATGCTTGGTGCCACTTATCTCCCCTCCTGGGCCTGGGCTGGCCCAATTTGCTTTGGACTGCATTTCAGGGCTTCAGGGCTTCGGGCTTGTCTCTCGGTCTTCTGATTTCTTCTCCTAGGCTTTCCATGATCCTCATAGCTTTAGTTGGGTTGGTCTTCACTTAGACTAGCTTGGTCTTCACTTGTACTTCACTTGTATGAGTCATTGCATGTACTGATCTCCGGAAAATAACTAGCTCAACATGAGCTAACTAGTACAGGACTCAAGTAAAAAAAATAACTTAGATGAACTAAGCTTTATTACAAATGGACTCAAATGTGACTAAGTAATCCACAGAGGGTTGAGAAGCCTTTGTCTTATTCTGGTGCCTCTGGTGTCCGCACCAATTCTCCTGGGATGGGAGGAACTTGACCTTATCGAGTGAAGATCAAGCTAGCTCACATATCTCTCAAGGAGGTCTGGGTTAAGATGTTGCAAGTCCTCTCGAGAAATCTACGAATCGTTCGACTTTGGCTGGCCTTGCCATCGGACCAGGTAGCGTTGATAGTCGTGGCCCCGGGTCGTTATGGCTTGATCATCCAGGATATGCTCGATCCGTTCTCCTCTCTTAGGCCAATTTATTGGTGGACACTCTGGATTAGGGTCACTCACAAAGGAAGGAGTAGGTCCAAAGGCCTCACTAGGTATCGCTACCGATTCCCTATACTCAACCAGGTCTACGATATTGAAGGTAGAACTAATGCCCAAATCCAGAGGCAAATCTAACATATAGGCATTTGGTCCAACCTTCTCTATCACTTTAAAGGGTCCGTCTTTATGAGCATGAAGCTTCTTTTAGGCCTAAGCCTAACCAAGATAGAATCCACTACATCAAATTTTTGGCTCTTCTTCGGGGATTAGCCAGTTTCTTTCAAAATTAATACAGGTGGTGAACATGCTGGGCACATGCAGACTCCTAACAGGTGATGCAAAGGACTCATACCAATACCTAACAGGCTCAACTATGCATTCCTATCGAAAAAGGTTTATTATATCTTAACTATAACTTAGGTATGGGGCATGAGTTGTGGTTGATGGATGACATGCAAAACAAAATTTGCTAGTAACTCCTAATAGATGCCAGAGGGTCTGCCAAAAGTAGGTAGCAAAAGGGATGGGCTCTATGGATTTTTGTAACCTAGTAACCTCAACAAAATGTAACCTAATAGTTATAGACACATGAAAAGACTTAGGAAAGGGTAGGAAATAGGAAGGGGATTCAAGGATTGGTTCTGGGCTAAAAAGACTGACCTTAATGTATGAATATGGAGTTATATCTATGGGAAAGAAAAGGTCCATGCTATGGAAGGATGGGTCAACAAATTCTGGGAAGAGATCTTCAATAAGAATGGCAGGAAGGGATTCATCCTAAGGGCAATGGGTTAAGTAAGCCAAATCCTCAATATAGTTTTCTAGTTCATGGAATTTAGGACTAGGCTCTACAATTAGGCCCTTTTCTAGTATTTCCTCAAGTAAAATCCTAGTATCAGAGTTCTCTTCCTCTAATTGGTCCTATACTGCAGGTTCAATCTGGGAATGGTTAGGGTTAGCTAAATCTAGATTGGCTTCTACCTGGGTACCTACGGGGTCAACTAATTCTAGGTCTTCTAGAGGTATCTCCTCTTCTCCCTCATACTCATCCAATAAGCTCACATCAGCTTCATACACTTCTGCTTTAATGTAAGCCTTGTGAATCAAAGGGGTGGTAAGGGAAGGTCGGCTAAGAAAAATTGGCTAGGTCCTTGTTTCTGATTACGGGCACTACTCCTAGAAGGTTCAGGTTGCCTAAGGGGTAGTGGCTTACTACATGGCTCATATTTAGGGGTACTAATCCTATAGGATTCAAGTTGACCAGGGGAAACCTGACTAGTACTAGGCTAATACCTAGGGGTTATGGGCTCCCAAGGCTCATAGGACAAGGACGCTGATCTATGGGTCCTAGGATTATAAGATCTAGGGTCATAGGATTTGAGTTCAGCTCTGTGGGTCTTGGGTCTACTGGGCTCATGGGATATGGGCTCATAGGTTCTAGAGTCATAGGATTTGGTGTCAAAAGATCTATAGGTTGTGGATATACTAGGCTTATAGGGAGTGGGTGCATAGGATCTATGTTCATAGGTTTTGGGTATATAGGTTCTAGGTTCATATAATTTGGTTAAAGGTTGCTCAGGTTTGGATCTAGTATGGGTCCTACAAGTTTCCTCTAGGGTTCCTATCATATTCTCCATCTTGTCAAACTTATGATTCATCTGGGCTATTTGGTCTATAAGGGCTTGAATCTTGGCTTCCAGCTTATCCATGGGTTCAGCCAAAGGTGAAGATGGTGGATGATATTATGCTCCTGATCTAGTGCTCATGCAAGACTTAATACTGACTCGACTACAACTGCCTAGACCTAGAGCCCAATCAGAATGGGTTGACTTAACTTACACTCAACTCAAATCCTAATCCTTCAATCTGGCCAAGTAAGAGGTGGGATGGTGGGAGGCTCCCTGCTTTCGCAGAGATCCAATTAAGGAACTACCGATCCACTTAAGTCGTTTGACTCTATACCTCTTGCCTAGACACCAGTATCCAGTAATAGAAAGTGAATTGGGTGCACGAATCATCCCACAAAAACTGAACCCGACTGATGGGTGTCCCTAGCCCACTAGGGCAAATTAAGTCTAATTAGTTTTAGATTAGGCTTGGGACCGAATGCAAGGGATGTGGTTTTAGGCTAAGGAGAGGTTATCAACTCCTCCCCTTATCTGGCATAAAGAAAGTGCCCTTAAAGTAAATTATGCAATGATGGCAAGCAGATGAAGATGCAAATTAGGGTTTAGATGTTTTAGTATTTTTTGAATATATGCAATTTTTTTTTTGTTTTGAGATTTTTATTAAATAGAAGATAATTTCAGATTATGCTCTAATATGCAGGAAATATGCTAAAAATAAAGATATGCAAAGATTATACTAAAAAAATCCTGAACTTTCCAAAATCGGGTTTGCTGCCAAAATAGAGCGGAATTATTCTCAGGTAGTTTTTTGGATGGGAAAAAATCCACAGACTAAAATAATTCCTGATAAAATTCTGAAAAATACTTTGAATTATGAGGAATCCTGAAAATCATATTTCAATATTTTTGAGTTCTATACATGTAGAAACAATTAAAATAAAAGAGTATATTTGAAAAGGGCCGAAAATGAAAAAACCCTAAGAACTCCTTGTGTTCTTCTTCATGAGCCAATTCATAGTGGCACCCCTACCGCCATAGGAGATCCCGTCAATTGAGAAAGAGAGTTTTGAAGCCCTAATAATCTTCTATGATCGGACGACCATGGTGAAGCGCCCGATCCGAGTATCCAAAGAGAACCGAGCCCAAAATAGGCTCTGATACCAAATTGATGCGGAACCTATATATGCATGCAATTATTTTTTTGATTTTAATATTAAGTTATGAGTTTTAACCCCGAAGATCAGACCAAGTATCGATGTAAAGAGTTCTATATAAAAATAAGAAACTAAAGCATGCATAACATGACCTAAAAGTAACAGAAAAGAAGGACCACCGAGGCTGAGAAGCCTTGGTTGGGCTAGTTCACCTACAATAGGGCTCCTGGTGGCAGAGGGGGTGTACCTAGCAATGGTGGAAGCACCTGGTATAGATCATATGTGAAGAGATCGCTCTCACTCCGGATGCGGCCTGGAAAATCAAGCCAAAGATCCACGGATTCCCAGCTTTCTGCTCGATGGTCTGATTGCGGCCCGACTGGAGTCATTGGATTCGTCGGAGTCGAGGGACCTGCAAACGACCTTCCAAGGGTTAGAAAACACAGTAGCGAAGAAGAAATAAAGGAAAAATAGCAAAGAAAAGTTATTGATTGGAGTGGGCAACTAGGGTTTTGGAGAGCAGGATGGCAGCATGAAGCAACCGCAGGACACCGGGAAGAGGAAGGGCTCACACAGAATCCCTTCAAGCACACAGCAAGGTAGCACACAACAATTGTAGAATCAAATATTATTTCATATCAAAATTGGTTCTTCATACAAGAGACCAGGTCCTTTAAATAGACTCCTAGACTTGGCCCCCAAGTAAGGCTAAAAAAGATATTACATAGGTGTTTGAATCCCCATCCAACTCTAGCTAGAAAATAAGGAAGAAAGCTAGGTAGAAAATCCCTAAAACTCCTCTCCCTCCTCTTGCCTTGGTCGACCAAGGGAGGTAACCCTAGTGGCTGACCAAGGGTGGTAAGAATAATGCTTGGCACCACTTATCTCCCCTCCTGGACCTGGGCTGGCCTAATTTGCTTCGGGCTACGTTTCAGGGCTTCAGGGCTTCAGGCTTGTCTCCCGGGCTTCTGATTTCTTCTCCTAGACTTTTCATGATCCTCATAGCTTTAGTTGGGTTGGTCTTCACTTGGACCAGCTTGCTCTTCACTTGTATGAGTCATTACATGTACTGATCTCTGAAAAATAACTAGCTCAACATGAGCTAACTAGTACAGGACTCAAGTAAAAAAAAATAACTTAGATAAACTAAGCTTTATTACAAATGGACTCAAATGTGACTAAGTAATCCACAGAGGGTTGAGAAGCCTCTATCTTATTCTGGTGCACCAATTTTTCATACACAAAAGGGGTCCTTTTATAATTGACCCTAGCCCTTAGATTACATGGAATGAAAAGCAAATTAAAGAAAGAAGGTGTCACATGCTGCCTTGGGGAGGATTTGCATAAAAGGAGGTGCCACAAGTATTCCATAAAAGGATGGTCAACATAAAGAAATAAAATCTCATGAAAGAGGGAAGGAGAGTGGGCACCCAAATGCTGCTTGATTTGCTTGATACTCCCTTCCATCTTCTTCTGGGTGGTCCCTAATTTCCATATGAGATGTTGATCTATTGCCATTTGTGCTTGAATGGATATATGAAAATCCTGGGATGCATAATAGGATGGATGACGCCTGTTGGGACTCCACGTGGCAGCTGATGGCTTTCAAGTCTCCATCATTCCCCTGGAGTAGGGCGAACTCAACTCCGTCAAGTCAGGTTCAGCGGGGGTTGATGGAACCGAAACTAAGCAAATCAAAGCAAAGAGGCTAGTTTCAATTTTTTTTTTCACCTTTCTTTTTTTTTCTCTCTGAATTTTCTTTTTTCACTGATTTTCCCCTTTTTTTTCCTTCTCTTTTTCTTTTTCACTGCCCTTTTCCTTCTATGCTTGAAGTCGGCGAATGAATGCAGGTTATGCATTCATGTTCATGCAGCTTCCTGCGCCTTCTTCACAAACCAAGAAATAGAACTTGCGGGGAGGCTTCGCTGGCGGGCTTCGTCGACAATGGGGCTGGGGATGAGGATGGCAGCCCGGGGGAATTGCGGCGTGGATGGAGACGGCGTTCGATGGCGGTAGGGGCATGGGCGGCAATGGGGGGGGCATCCCAGGTCTTGGCAGGGCAAACACCCCACCTGTCGGCATCCCAGGCCTCTACATCCAGCAAGTAGAGCTGCTTCCCCTCAGCGAGATCCCAGAGAAGGGTGATCTTGTCCTTCCCGCCACTAGTGCAGAGGGAACTGTCAGGGCTAACGGCGACGACATTGACATAGCCATCGTGGCCAATGAGGGTGCTGCGGAGCTTGCAGTTGGTAAGGTTCCAGACCTTGACGGTGCGATCGCGGGAGGCAGAGACGATCTGGCGATTGTCAATGGAGAAGGCAATGGAGAGAACGTCCTTGGTGTGGCTGACGAAGCGACGGGTAGTGGTGCCAGTGCTGAGGTCGCAGAAGTGGAGCTCGCCTTCCCAGGAGCCGGAGAGGGCGAACTGACCGTCGGAGGACAGGACCACGTCCTCAACGAAGTGGGAGTGGCTAGTGAGGCGATGGCGAGGGACATCATAGGAGGATGCTGTGGCGCCCTCGGCGGAGAGGGGGGCGTCCTTGGTGAGATGCCACATGAGGATGGACTTGTCCCAGGATGGGGAGACTATCATGTCGGGGTTGTCGATCGAGGTGGCGATCACCATCACCATGCCGGAGTGGCCGCGCAACGTACTGCGAAGGACCAGAGTATCCGCCATCGCTGCCCAGGAAGAGGATGAGGAGGTGGTGGCGGTGGTTCGCTCGTTCACATGCCGAAGGTTTCTGGAGTTGGTCCTCTATGCTTGGACAGCCCTGGGGAAGTCCGGCGTCGATTAGTTGCTGGATGGTGGCTGTTCTATTCAGTTGTAGGTGGCAGAGATGGTCGGCTTCTGGCACGGGAGCAGGGATGGTGAGGCAGTCGAGGGGGGCACAGGAGAAGATCCTTTGCTATTGAAGAGGATCATGCTTCGGACGAGGGAAAGGGGAAAATCTGGACTAGAGGAAAGATGCATAGAAAAAAACCCTAATCCTTTAGCTTTGATATCATTTGATGCGAGACAGATGCAGGGATGGATCGCTGGCAAGCGTAGAAGTCACCAGAGATTAGGGTTTGCAGGGGAGAAGAAAGAAGAGATAACTGAGGTTCACACAGATTTTCCAAGGAGGACAAGCACACAGCAGAGGACTCACACAGATGCCCTAGGGATCACACAGATACCCTAAAAGAAGAGGAAGGGATCACACAGATACCTTGGGCTCACACAGATGCCCAAATCAAGGATCACACAGAAACCATGAGAAGAAGGGGAAGGGATCACACAATACCCTGGGCTCACATAGATATCCAAATCAGGGATCACACAGAAAACCTGGGATCACACAGATCCTTCACACATAACTCAAGAAATTTTTTTTATTCATCCATGGTTATTCTTCATACACAAAAGGGGTCCTTTTATAGTTGACCCTAGGCCTTGGATTACATGGAATGAAAAGAAAAGAGAGAAAGTGTCACATGCTGCCTTGGGGAGGATTTGCATAAAAGGAGGCGCCACAAGTATTCCATAAAGGATGGTCAACATAAAGAAATAAAATCTCATGAAAGAGGGAAGGAGAGTGGGCACCCAAATGTTGCTTGATTTGCGTGATACACCCTTCCATCTTCTTCTAGGCGGTCCCTAATTTCTATACGGGATGTTGATCTGTTGCCTTTTGTACTTGAATGGATATATGAAAATTCTGGGATGCCAAATTGGATGGATGACGCCTGCTAGGACTCCACGTGGCAGCTGATGGCTTTCAGGTCCCCATCAATTTTGCAATCGATTTTTTATTTTTTTCATAAATTAATTTATTTGCAACCTATTTTACAACCGATTTTTTATTTTTTTCAGAATTTTATTTTTTTGCAACCAGTTTTTTATTTTTTTTCAGAATTTTATTTTTTGCAACTGATTTTGCAACCGATTTTTAATTTTCAAAAATTTATTTATTTGTAACCGATTTTGCAACCGATTTTTTATTTTTTTGCAACCATTTTTTTCAGAATTTTATTTTTTTGCAATTGATTTTGCAACTGATTTTTAATTTTCAAAAATTTATTTATTTGTAACTGATTTTGCAACCGATTTTTTATTTTTTTGCAACCATTTTTTTTTCAAAATTTTATTTTTTTGCAACCGATTTTGCAACCAATTTTTTTTAGAGTTTTTTTAAAATATTTAAAAATAAATTTATTTCTTACCAATCAAATTTTTAATCAATTTTTTATTTAAAAAAAATAAAATTTCATAAATACACCAAAATCGGTTGCTAAATTTTGCAACAAAAAAAAATCGGTCATAAAATTTTGCAACCTAGGTTTTTGCAATCGACTGATTTCGGTTGCAAAATTGGTTGCAAATTAAATTTGCAACCGATTTTCAATTATTAGCAACCAAAAAATTGGTTGCTAAAACTGTGTTTTCTTGTAATGACGGATAGGGAGACTCAGGATCATGTCTTATTCCTCTGTCCACGGGCCACCCAGGTCTGGAGGTTGGCAGGCTTTCAGGAGTTTCTATCTCATGCTGAGGATATTGGGGGCACCTTTCTTGGGTTCCTGACTCCTGACACGGGCCACCTTGATGGCACCTTTCTCGCCTACATTGCATATCACATATGGCTTTCCAGGAACCAGATGATATTCTGCTCTGTCACTGTCTCTGCTAGATTGATTATTGAGCGAGCTAGGGTTCATACCCATGAGTACCTTTCTTCTATGATATCTCCGGAGACCTGGGGTTCCCTCTCCGCTCATCGAGCACCCCGTCGGATTTTTATCTCTTAGGAACCCCCTCCTCCGTGCCACCTCACAGTCAGCTTTGATGAGAGTCTTCGTCGAGGTCAGGAGGATCGGCATTCATCATCTGTGGTCCTCGCATGGGCTTCTTGATTGCTTGAGGCATCCACCTCCATGATCCATCGATGGCGATGGTGGAGCTGTATGCGGCATGGGCAGGTATTGCTTATGCCCGCCAGATCCTCCACCTAGACCATCTTATCATTGAGGGTGACTCGGCTACGATGATCTCCTGGATCCGCCAGACCCTGAGGTCCCCGTCCTCTCATCCTATCATTCAGGATATTTGTCTCCTCCTTCAGGGATGTACATCTGTCATGATACGTCATATCTTCAGGGAGGCTATTGCCCAGTGATGATGATGCAACCCAAGAGGGGGGTGAATTGGACTTTAAATTTTTTTTGCAATACTTTAAATAATGTGCTAATTCAAAGCATGTATTTGTGTGTAAGATAATAATGTGTAGCAGAAATAAAGAAATAAATGCAAGAATAAAAGCAATCACAAACACATGAAGATTTATAGTGGTTCGGTGCATACCAAGGCACCTACATCCACTGCCCAAGTTTTCCTTGGAAATTTACTATAATCATATAGATTACAGCCAACTAATTTTCCTGGCTCACAAGTCAAAACCCATTGGTTTTCACGGGCTAATCAAAAACTCCTTGGTTTTCACGAGCTCACCAAAAACCCTTGGTTTTGCAAGCTAACCAAGAACCTAGTTGGTTTTACGGGCTCACCAACAACCTTGATGGTTTTCTGGGCTTACTAATAACCCAACTTGTTTTCATGGGTTCACAAGTCAAAACCCTTGTTGGTTTTTATCACATAGGCTCACCAACAACCTAGATGATTTTTTCAAGGCTCACCATCAACCTAGATACTAGTTTCAATTCCATTGAAACTAGTAAACAATACAAGTACAAATTCAACAATGAAAATATAAAAGCTTTCTTATAAAAAGTGGATTTGTCTTTGAGAAACTTTGATGGTTGACGTTGAGTTTATCTCCATGTTGTAGAAGCTTCAATGGATGCTTGAAGATGTTGCTCTTGGAAGCTCCCTCTCCTCTTTGAATCCTTGAAGGCTCAATATCTCAACAAATAGATCCTTAAAATATCCTTCATATATTTTAACTTGAAAACCAAAAGATTTATCTTTCAAACCATGGATCCTCTTCCCTCTTCTTTATAATTGCTTCCCCAAGTGTTTAAATAACCTCTCAATACTTAAATGACTACTTATAGCCGTTAGGGAGGAAAAACTAGCCATTGGAGCCAAGTTGGAAAAGTTTTGCACTTCAGAAAAACTAGCCATTATAGCAAGTGTCGACACTTGATCTTCATGAGTTAACACCTTGAGTCGACATTTCATTTTCTTGAGTCGACACTTGATCAAAATATCTTCTGAAGTCTTCTACTCTGCACTGGTGAGTTGACACTTCATCTGGTGAGTCGACACCTTGAGTCGATACTTTAGTTTCTTGAGTCGACACTTGACCAAACTCCTGAAATCACCACATTATATATCATGTTTAGTCTCAGGCCTTGAGTCGATACTTAATTCACTGTTCATGAGTCGACATTTGGATTTCATGAGTTGACACTTGGTTACACCAGTACTGAAACTTCTTCAAAATTAAATCTTGAGTACCTATATCTAATTTACACAATACACAATTAGTACTCAAATATACTTAAGTATTTTGTCATAATCGAAACCAGAGTCAATAATCTCTCCCTTTTTGATAATGACAAGTATATAAACAATGTAAGCTCAAAAATAAACATAATATGCTCCAAAGGATTAATAATAAGTATAGAGCAATGTAGCAATGAAAAACATTGAGCTCCCCCTCAAAATATGATCTAAAAATAATTTTTCAAAAGCTCGCCCTCAACATATCAACATATGATTTATAAGTTCTTTTCAAAGTTTTTCAAAAATTTCAAACTTTCAAATTTTCAAATTTGGGCTACCATGATCTTTAACTCAAAACCGTTAGATTTTCAAAAAGAGTATCAGGCTCTGATACTACGTCTTGCCCAGTGATGATGATGCAACCCAAGAGGGGGATGAATTGAACTTTAAAATTTTTTCGCAATACTTCAAATAATGTGCCAATTCAAAGTATGTGTTTGTGAGCAAGATAATAATATGCAGCAAAAATAAAGAAATAAATGCAAGAATAAAAGCAATCACAAACACATGAATATTTATAGTGGTTCGGTGCATACTAAGGTGCCTACATTCACTCTCCAATTTTCTCTTGGGAATTCATTATAATTATACAGATTACGGCCAACTTGTTTTCCGGGCTCACAAGTCAAAACCCCTTGGTTTTCACGGGCTAACCAAAAACTCCTTGATTTTCACGGGCTCACAAAAAACTCTTTGGTTTTGCAGGCTAACCAAGAACCTAGTTGGTTTTACGAGCTCACCAACAACCTAGTTAGTTTTACGGGCTCACCAACAACCTTGATGGTTTTCCGGGCTAACCAACAATCCAACTTGTTTTCACGAGCTCACAAGTCAAAACCCTTGTTGGTTTTTATCACATAGGCTCACCAACAACCTAGATGGTTTTTTCAAGGCTCACCATCAACCTAGATACTAGTTTCAATTCCATTGAAACTAGTAAACAATACAAGTACAAATTCAATAATAAAAAAATAAAAGCTTTCTTACAAAAAGTGAATTTATCTTTGAGGCACTTTGATTGTTGATGTTGAGCTTGTCTCCATGTTGTAGAAGCTTCAATGGATACTTGAAGATGTTACTCTTAGAAGCTCTCTCTCCTCTTTGAATCCTTGGAGGCTCAACATCTCAATAAATGGATTCTTAAAATATCCTTCATATATTTTCACTTGAAAACCAAAGGATTTATCTTTTAAACCATGGATCCTCTTCCCTCTTCTTTAGAATTGCTTCTCCAAGTGTTTAAATAACCTCCCAACACTTAAATGACCGTTTGTAGCCGTTAGGAAAGAAAAACTAGCCGTTGGAACCAAGTTGGGGATGTTCTGTATTTCAGAAAAACTAGTCGTTATAGCAAGTATCGACACTTGATCTTCGTGAGTCGATACCTTGAGTTGACACTTCATTTCCTTGAGTCAATACTTGACAAAAAATATCTTCTGAAGTCTTCTGCTTTGTACTGGTGAGTCGATACTTCATCTGGTGAGTTGACACCTTGAGTCGACACTTTAGTTCCGTGAGTCAATACTTGACCAAACTTCCAAAATTATCATGTTATGTATCTTGTTTGGTCTCAGGCCTTGAGTCAACACTTCACTATTCATGAGTCGACACTTTAAGTCAATACTTGGATTTCATGAGTCGACACTCGGCTGCACCAGTACTGAAACTTCTTCAAAATTAAATCTTGAGTACCTATATCTGATTTACACACTTAATGCATAATTAGTACTCAAATATACTTAAGTATTTTGTCATAATCAAAACTAGAGTTAACATAGGCCAATTCCACTGCTAATTGGGTTGCATCACATGTAGCCAATCACTCTAGTTTTGTTTTCTGGCCATCATAGCAAACTGCTCCTATACAATTACGCAACATTATACTTTCTGACTTTTTGGATTTTATTCGTTCCCGTTATATTTGAATTGAATACATCGTTTTATCAAAAAAAAAGATAATATATATTACGATAATATAGATCATCAATATATAAATTATAGATATTATAAATTATTATATTTAATATAAACATGTAATATTATATAATATAAAATTAAAAATTTTAAAATATTTTTAAATTAAATGTATATTATATATAAAAATAATTTTTATATTTTATATTATAAATATAATATATATTTTTTATTTTATATAAATATAATATATTATATTTTGTATTATAAAATAAAATATATTATACATTATATATTATATTATATTATATATTATTATGTTATATTATATTATATATAATATATATTACATTATATTATATTATATTATATTTTTTATATTATAAATAAAATAAGTTTTACTAATATAATATATTTTATATTATATATAAATATAATGTAATATTTTTATATTAAAATATATAATATATAATAAATTAACTATTATATTAATATTATATTATATTATATTATTATATTATCTAAATTATAAAAAATAAAATATGTTAATATAATATAATGTAATATTAAATTATATATTATGATAATATTATATTTATTATATTTATAATTTTATAATTTAAAAAAAAAAAAAGGAGGGAGAAGGAGAGAGTAAAAATGTGGCAATGCCACGGTTCTCTGTCGCGCAAATGATTCCATCACGCCTGCTCATTCGCAACTGACCGGCGAAGAGATGTCCACTTTACGACCTGCAGTCAAAATCAAAACCACATTGGCTATTCCGCTACTGCCGCAGACTTTGCTACCCTCCACTCTTAGAATGACGTCTCCCCTCACTATCCAGTCCTGAGAGCCAACGCAATGGCGAGATCCACCGTCTTCACCTCCTTTTCTTATGTTCTTTTATTCATCTTCTTGTTTTTCTCTACGGCGTCGTCAGCCAATGTTGCCTACCACCACCGCTCTCTTATTATTGATGACCAGTGCAAGCTCCTCAACTTCCCCTCCATCCACTACCCTCGCAGCGTCTTTGCCGTGAGCTCCCTCGCCTTTTTTTCCCGTCTATTTATTCCCTCTTCTGATCTCTCCTCTCTCGCTCCTAATTGATCGATTCTTCTCAGATGTGGCCCGGCCTCGTTGCCGCTGCCGAGGAGGGCGGCGCTGACATGATCGAGACCTATGTCATCTGGAACGGCCACGATCTCTCTCCAGGCAATGTGAGCGTCCTTCCTTGAACGTTCCCCCAGTCCCTTTCCCCTCTTCACTTCTTCTATATGGAACTGGAAACGAGAATCTATCTTCTTCTGTCTCTTTTATTAGTACTATTTTGAGGACCGGTTGGACTTGGTGAAGGGTTCTTTCACTTCTTCAATCTTTTCTTCCCCTGGTATCCTTTCTTACATTTTAGGTTAGGGTTCTTTTCACTTCTTTATTTTTTTTCTTCTCCTTCACTTTACCAATCCCTTTAAGGCTTGTCCTAGGTGTTTAGAATTTCCTTAAAGTTTTTCGAAAAGGGCTGCATCCAGTAGCTTCAATTTCCTTCCAAAAACCTTCAAAATTGTCAAATTGTTTTTGATCGGGGATTTTCTTAGCAATTTATCTTTCTTTGTCTGCCTTTGTTTGATCTTCTTTTCCTTCTATTCTTTTCCTACTAGTTAGGATGATTTCATTCAAGGACAAGAGCTATTCGATGAGCCATGTCTCTCGACTACATGATTCTCAGGAGTCATCTTCCTAGTAAGCTACTTTCCTAAATTTGGAGAAGTCAGACTTCTTCCTTCCGGTAGGCATTTCAGACTAGTTAGTTGGCAAATCTAAGTGCCCATGTCCCGTTGGGTCCAGTGTGTACTGTCTCATCGATGACTTTGGTGAAGGTTATTTGACTCTAAGAATAATACTGTTTCTCGAGCCAATTTCAAGTCTTTGCTCCTCGGTTTAAGGACAAGTAACATCATGTTTTGCAGATTATAGTGCCCTGTACGAGGAGTTCTTACATGCAAGTCTGTCTTCCCTTTCATTTATTTATTGGGAATGTCTTAGACTTCTATCGAGTAATTCCTACTCAGCTTTCTCCCAACTCTTTTAGGATTATTGTTTCCTTTGTTGTCCTCTATCATATGCTCGGAATCCCTAGCCTAGAGTTTTTCTATTCCAAGCATTGTTTTATCTGAAGAGATACTTGATGATGAAGAGCTGGTGATTCATCAGTCCTTGCCAGGGTCGTGCCTTCATCACTAGTCTTCTCTCTACCATCTACATTGGAAAGGCAGATTCTCCTTTATCTCTTCTGATATCCCCCTAAGGATTAATTGGGTCTGGGATGAGACCAATTTAAAGCTGAATAAAAATGGTGAAATCCTCGCTGCCGATGAAGAGGACTTTCATAGTTAATAAATATGGAGGTCTACTGAAAGCGGGATCTGCTATTGAAGTAGTGTCTGTACGATGCAGAGCTCAGCCCCATCAATTCTCTTAAAAAGTTTTTGAAATTAGTCCTTCTCATTTTCTTGCTATTAATTTTGCTAAGTCCTTTACTTAGCTTTCTACAGAAAAAAAGGTTTCACTAGAGGCCCTAACGATTACCAAGAAAAGGGTCACAATTGAGGGAGGGGCTCGGTGACTGAAGGTGGTTTCTAAAAAGTCTCGGGTGGCTCTTAGGGGTCTATCAGCTTTAGCCAGGACTCCAGCACCATGCCCTTCACAGGTTTCCATCACCGTGGATGGTGGTGAGGTGGAAATCACTTTGGCACTAATTCCTCAATGCTGATTTCATTTTCAGCACCAGTACCACCGGCCATAGGTCCTTCGCCTCTTTGAAGAATGCTCTATCTTTCATGAAATCATGTTAATTAGCCTCTCCATCAATCGTTGTCAATCCCAACCTGAGTTGGCTATTGGGCAAGATCCTAGGTACTAGGCCAGTTTCTCTCTTATATTTGCCGAGATAGCCATATCAAATAAAATCTTCGATTTCATTCTTCAAAGCAATGTAGTTCTAAGTATCATGACCATGGTTTCAATGGAAGTAGTAGTACTTATTTTTGTTGCTGGTGATCAGTGGAGCTTTCATTAGAGGAGGCCTCCAAAGTTATCCTTCCCCTTCAATTTTCATAAGAATATTAATCCGAGGGACAAGGAGAGTTATATAGTTACCATATTTGTTGACTAAGTTCTTTGGCTTATGGCTCTATCGATAGGATGAGTTGGGCTTCTCAGTCCGAGTACTGCTTGGTTCTCCTTGAACTTTTTTCTTTTTCAGCTTTCTATCACTCTCTTACAGAATAGCAATGCCCTCTTTCATGTGAATATACTTTTAAGCATGGACCAACAGTTTTGAATAAGACTTAGGATAAGTCTAATCTAGTGAATAAGTGAACTGGGAGGAGTGGAGTCCCCTTTTCATGGCCAACATGGCCACAGACTCATCTAGATTGTAGATTTCCAATATGGTCACCTTGAATTAGGGCATATAGTCCTTCAAAGATTCTCCATTTTGTTGTCGGATGAAGAAAAGGCTCTTGGATTTTCATGGCATCCTCCAACTAGCATTGAACTATGCCATAAACTATCTTGCTAATTGTTTGAAGGGGTGGGTACTCCTCGGCTTGAATTTGGAGTACCACACTTAAGATATCAGTGATGCTTTTAGTCATCATGAGAGCTTTATAGATCTTCAGGTGGTCTAGTGGATCCCTTGTGCCATCATAGGGATCCATCTAGGACATTTTGAATTGACTCGAAATTAGTTCCTCCATGATTCTTTGGAAGAGAGGATGACAAGTATTGAAGTTGGTCAGATCGACTCCCTTCCTGTAGATCCGCAAATCAATGATTGACTTTGCTCAACTTGAACTCATAGTCATCGAGGTGTCGTTTAGCCAAACATCCAATAGTCTTATCAAAGGATCCCTCTTAGGAGGATTCGGATAAGGCAAGGGGACGTTTATCTTGCCTTTGCTCTCTTCCTAGTTGTTGCTTCTTGCATTAGGGTTTTACTTATAATAGAGATGAGGACTGTGATTAGTACATAATTGGTCAGTAGGGAGACCTCCTGCAAGGGATTGATGACTTGCTTGGCATAGCAATTAGGATAGTGAATAATGAGAAGTTTGTTGATGAAAAGATCTCCTCTGGGGAGATTGATGGCTGGGATGTGTGGCAACAATAATGAAAAATGTGGGGTCTTCTAGGGGCTACTACTGCAGTCCTTGCACCGTTGTGATTAGTGCTTATACCTACTGTGCCAAGGTGGGGAGAATGTTCTGCTAAGTAGCTAGTGGTGGAGGTAATGGAGCAAGCGGCTCCACCACCTAACTGGGTGGCTCTCCATGGTATGAAGAGCATCCTATATAGCTGATGAAGGCATCCTCCACTCATGTCTTCATCTTTGTCATCTCTTCAAGCTTTGGAATCTTTAAGATACTTAATTTCACTCTTCCTGGAGTACCAATTTATTGTTGGCAAATCACTAGGAACTTTAATAGTGTCTGAAGATCTTTCAGTCTTCTTTGGTAGGGAAGGGATGATACTACTGGTTTCTCTCTAGTAGAGACTTGCAAGAACAATTCCTTGACTGGTGGTGGACCCTCCAACGCTCAAGTTAGTAGGAGTGAGATGTGCTATAGTAGTTGGAGTCGAGAGCGATAAAAAAGAGAAGACTTGAGTGTCTAAAAGTGGTGGTAGTATCATACCTGACTGGGGGTCCCCTCTTATCTATTATAGAGTTACTTGGAGTAACTGAATGCCATTAGGAAGGTGGTCTCCACTGACATGGATAACAGCTTTATGTTGGAACGTTAAAAATGTTAGAAAGTTAGAATTCTCTCATTAGAAGGATAGTAGTTTGTTAGGATCTTGTCCATTACGATCTTCAGCTAGAATAGCTAAAAGTTGTTGGCCCTTTCCGCCTACTCAGATGTTGCCGACTCTGAATAGGTGGATAATATACTACTGCTAGAGCCTGTGTTATATGTGGACAGGCCCGACTAGATCTACTTGAGTAGATAATTGATCTTGAATAGAATTCGATATAAATAAATAGTCAATACCGAGTAAATACTCGATACCAAGTAAATACTTAGCATGGCCGGTTGTGCTACATGGTGTAGTCATCTCCTTTGTACTCAACACCATAGTCAGTAGTCGATAGTTGGAGTACACCCTAATTGGTGAAGCAGTTAGCATTCTAACAAGTAGTTAGGCATCTAGCTAGTTCCCGAGATCGAGTATTAATCACTATAACAGATGATAATTATGGAATGAGTTTAACATAATTAATATCATCATTTGAAATGTGTCAAAAGCTTAATAGGAGAACCAAAATGAGCATGGAATGTATTTAAAAATGAAGATCATAAGTCATATGATCAGTGTATCTTGAATCTATAGCCTATGAATTATCCAAAATAAAAGAAACAAGTAGCAATACCAGCAAGGTTGGCCATGAAAAATGGTAAAAGAAACGAGTAAAATTATAAGTTGTCGGAGGCCGTAGAGTATTATGGCTCTGGCACCATATTAAAATTGAGAAGGAAAAATTATTATAATTTTGCATTCACTAAAATGATATATATAAATATATATATGTGTGTATGTATATATATGAGTATAAAGATTTGAAAAACCGGAATCCTATGATTTCAAGTCAAAAATATATGGAATCGGGATCCATGATTTTAGTATACATGATATATAGTACTCCGATACTCTCTAATATAGTATATTATCTGAAACTACTTCTTGATATTCTTTTATATTTTCTGATTTTTTTAATATAGTATATTTTCTAATATTTTCTTTCGTATTTTCTGATATTTTCTAATATAGTGTTTCGGTTAGAAATCCCTTTGATATTTTTTGATATTTCATACTATTCTCTGATATCAACTGAAAATCACTTTTGATATGTTCTGATATACTCTAAATATATATCATGCATGGTACAACTGAAGTATCGCATAACAATTTTATTCCTTTGTAGCATATGTTCGAAGATACATAAAGTACTCTTGTTTAATCAGGAAAAGGGATGTCGGCCAGGTCCTCTCTGTATGGTGCGTCTTCAATCGAGTCAGCGCAGTGCATTCCCTTCTCCATCTCAACCTGTTGAGAATCAGGAGTCTCGACAAACGTTACAACTGTATCCTTCCTAAAGGTTAAGTAGATAAGTGCGATGATATAGATGGCCATGACAGGGAAGACGATGATGCCAATGAAAACATTGGCAACCTTTGGCAGGCTACCATGGATAAGCCATTTAACAAATTGGGTGCTTAGAAAGTAGACGTTGATTCCAGTGAGATACATGAACCAAGGATCCATGAGACGATGATGATCTGCATCAATGAATGTAAATATATTTTAAGTTAGTATAAAATGTGATGCCTTTTGTGTATGAAAGATAATTTTGGATTTTTACCTGACAAGGATCTAGTGTGTGCGTGTAATACATACACGTGTGTGCACAATATGTATCATATACGTGTGTATACATGCATAAATGCATACACAAATATATAAATTAATATGTATGTATATATATATATTTATATGTATACAAGCATATATGTATCCAGGAGATAGTGTTCTGATCATTTGCAGTTAAAAATCCCTCCTGTTATGTAGCTAGTTGACAAAACATATAAGATTCGGAAAGCTAACGCTTCCAAGTTTTTTGTTGCATACGTGGCCGGACTTCAGCATTGACAATCAACTTGTGAGTATATTATTGATGTGGTAGATAGACGAACTGTTGGCCAGTTGAATGGTTTTTAGTTAATGTCACAAGACAAATTGGTTAAGCTGAAAAACTCACGAAGATTGAGTTCTTGTGAGGTCCCATCTTCGCACGTCCGGTGCTGAATTTGAGAAGGGGGATTAGAGCGAAAGGCAGCTCGAAAGATTGAATCATCTGCACAATTTAATTAGTTGGTTTGAGAGATCATCTTTAAAAATGAGCACTCGTTGGGAAAGATAAACATGACTACAAAAATAACACCCTTTTGAGTGTGTCACCTCTAGGATTAGAGGTGCCTGATGTTCTTCTCTAACGTTTTTTTTTTTTTTTTTCTAACTTATTTTGGAGGGAAGAGTTTAAAATGGTTAATGAAGCGTACCGACGCTATAATGATGAGCTGTCCAGCTGCAGAAGGGCCACCAATGATAGCGGCAATAAGACTGGGAGCGATAGCGATGCACCGTGTGATGAGGTTCCTCAACCATTTTCTCATCTTCATGTCCAAGAATCCCTGCATTATTTGACAATAGATCAAGAAGAGCTTTCAATTGCAAGTAAGTATCTAAGCTGATTCTTAAAAACAAAAAAAAATCCTACGTTTCCCTGCCGCCTACTCGATTGATGGAATTAATAAAGGCTCCCAAAAGCAATATTCAAGAAAAAAAAATAAAAAAATACATAGAAGACCGAGGGTTAATGCAAAAAGGAGGAGAAGATTTCAATAAGATTTAGATTTTTACCTGCATGATGTATTGACCAGCATATGTACCGCTAATGGCGGAACCTTGTCCAGAAGCTAGCAATGAAATTGCATATACTACAGAGCTTGATTTCCCCAGGACATTCTATGAGAAACACATGATGAATCAATTTGCAACATCATATATATTACTTCTTTTTTTTTTTTAATATTGTACAAACAATTTTTTAAAAACTTCTCATTCACATGATCTTTTTTTAATTATTTATACAAATATGGTCTAGATTCATATTACTTTTATCGTACATCTTTGAAAATGTTTTTTTTGGAGAAAATGTGCATTGAGAATATTAATAAAAACAAAAGTATGTGACTAATTCATATATATATATATATATATATATATATATATATATATATATATTGATGTTTATCTAGTTTTATATTCCTGTAATTCAAATAGATAGCTTTTCTAACCACCCCTAACCTTTCAAATTCTGATAAAGGCAAGATTTGAATATAGGTCATTTGATAAAATAATTAAAGACTTTACCCCTGCATATATAGTTGTATTATCACAAAAATAAAGAATAAAAGTATTTTATAATTTTTGAGAAAATTACCTTATTTTCTGAAAATTCTATCCATAATTTTTAAGAAGAGACAATGAGCTAGCTGTTGTGTGAGTTTGTAGCATGAGTCTAGGACAAACCTTGAGCAAAAAAGATGCTGAATCGAGGGTGAGATTGTTGCATCTGTCCAAGTTTTCTTGTGCACACACGGTGCCAGAGACGCAGATAACAGCGATGTTGATAAGCAATGCAACAAACGTTGCAAATGCTGTCTCCTAACAGAAAGTAGCGACATGCATTCTAATACAATAATATCACCATATATATAAGCAATCGACAAAAGAAATCAATTAACTTAGCAATTTAGTAAATGGTAGTTTGTTACACATGATTATAACATGTAACAAACTACCTAGAAGTAGAGTCACAAAAATATAGGAACAAAGAATAACTGACAAGTCTTGTTGCATCAATTTTGAAAAATAGGAGTGAGAAATGTTTTACTTTCAAATCCATAAACACAAACATAAAGTAAAAGCTATGAGCCATTGACTTTTTTGTTCCAATAATCTGGGATGAATGATAGGGAATATTGATGGTGTAATTGTTGTAATTTGGCCAAGATGGATCTTACATTGATTCCTTTAACGGACGGCGGTGTCTTCCTTGAAAGCACAAGAGCTGAATGCAAAAATAAATTAAACCTACAAACACAAAAAAAAAATCGAAGTAATCAACAGAGTGATTTAACAACCACGAAGCTGTAGTAATTCAAGATGAGTTGCTTACGGCGGGACATTGGTGCCCAAGATAGCAATGGAATCTACAAGGGCTCCACTACCCTTGAGCCTGGGCACAAATAATCCCTTTAACACCTCAGATGGAGGGGTTTTCACATAGCCCAATTCCGCAAAGTAGCAGGCCGCCAATGTTGGATCAATGAGAATATCAATTAATGCAAACCAAAATAACAGGATAGAACTAAAACAGAGCAGTTTTTGGAAGTGGAGACTTTTTGTTCTGCGGCACCTGTTTTGAATACAAGATGAGACTTAAATAAAATTCAGAATGACGTAAAAGAACCTGCAACTAAGCAAACTATATCTCCTAAAAATCAGCTAACATCCTGATTTATTATTGACCACGTACTTAGCTAACTATTTCCTAAAATCAAGGAAACTGACTTTGAATCACTTCTTAACATCCTCCCTTGATTCAAAGTTGGTTACACCAAGTCGACTTCTAAGTTCTTCAAACCATCCATGTGATAAGGCTTTGGTCAATACATCAGCAACTTGTTCTTCTGTCCCGCAAAAATCCAGCTTCACCTCGTTCCTTGTTGTCAGCTCCCTCAAGAAGTGATGTTTAATTTGTATGTGCTTTGATTAACCATGAAAGACAGGATTTCGACTCAAAGCTATAGCGGAAGCACTGTCACATTTTATAACAGTAACTTCAACTTGTTCCTGACCCAGCTTACTCAAGATCTTCCTTAGCCAAATTGCCTCACAAGCTGCCCCTGCTCCAGCTATGTATTCAGCTCCACAAGTTGATAAGGCAACTGTTGTTTGTTTTTTCGAACTCCATGGTATAACTCATGATCCTAGATTGAAGCAATAACCGGATGTGCTCCTTCTATCTTCAATGCAACCAGCCCAATCACTGTCTGTATACCCCATCAACTTCAACTCAGATCCTTGCTTGTGTAGAAGTCCAAGATCAATGGTGCCTGCAACATATCTAAGAATTCTCTTCACTGCTCCTAAGTGATGTTGTGAAAGATTAAGCATGAATCTTGACACAACATTTACAGGAAAGGCTATATCTTGCCTAGTATGAGTCAGATAAGTAAGCCTTCCTACAAGACTTCTAAACACTCTCCCATCAGCTACTGGTGAACCATCCTCTACCTGCAACTTCTCATTCATATTCATGGGAGTCTTGGACCAGTTGCAGTTACTCATGTTGAACTTGTTGAGCATATCATTCGCGTACTTTCTTTGAGTTATGAATATGCCATCTTCCATTTGCTGAACTTCAATTCCCAAGAAATAATGGAGGAGGCCCAAATCCGACATCTCAAATCTGCTTTTCATTGCTTGTTTAAATTCTGCAATTGCAATAGAATTTGAGCCATAATATACCATATCATCTACATAAATGCACACTACCAATAGATCGCCCTCTCCATTTCTCTTCACATACAATGTTGGTTCGCTACAACTTCTCACAAACCCACATTGAATGAAGTATTCATGGATTTTTAGGTACCATGCTCTTGGTGCCTGTTTTAATCCATATAGAGCCTTGTGTAGCTTGTATACCTTGTCTTCTTTTTCCTTCACAACAAAGCCTTCAGGTTGTATAACAAATACCTCTTCCATTAACTCACCATTAAGAAAGGCAGATTTGACATCAAACTGATGCACCTTCCATTGCATATGAGCTGCTAATGCCAAGACTAATCTTACTGTTTCAAATCTGGTTACTGGTGAGAAGGTCTCCTCCATATCTACACCTGGAATTTGTGAGTACTCTTTGGCCACCAACCTAGCCTTGTGCTTATGAATCCTTCCATCTGCATGAAACTTAGTCTTGAAAATCCATTTTAACCCAATTGCTTGTTTTCCTTGTGGCAAATCTGTTAGCTCCCATGTGTGATTCCTCTCAATAGCTTCTAACTTTTCCTTCATTGCATCTTCCCACTCTTTTATACCAATTGCATCTTCATAAGAACTAGGATCAGTTGTAAAAAGAGCAAATGTACAAGACTCATAGACTTCCCTTAAGGATCGCGTCTTCCATGGAGGGGTTTCGTGTGAGCTCCTTGTGTCTGAGCTTGTTGGGGATGAGCTTGTTGAAGATACACCTGTAGCTGAACTTCTTTGTGGATTTTCTGTTTGTATTTCATACTCCTCCACGTTGGTATCTTCTTCCTCTTCCAGGTGAATAACTTCCTTCTTCTCCTTTCCCTTCCAATTCCATCCTTCCTCTTCATTGAACTTCACATTTCTACTGATGAATATTTTTTCAGTCATTGGATTGTACAATCTATATGCTTTGCTTTCTGTACAATACCCAATGAACACACACTTTTCTGATTTTCCATCCAATTTCTTCCTATCCTGTTGAATTTTCATAGCATATGCCACACACCCAAAAATTCTTAGATGAATTACAGTAGGTTTGAAACCATACCATAACTCAAATGGAGTATTCTTTGTGACTGCCTTGGTTGGGGACACATTGAGAATGTAAACAACAACATGTACTGCCTCTGCCCAAAAGAAATTGGGCATGTCTCTTTATTTCAACAAAGCTCTGACCATCTCTACCACTGTTCTGTTTTTCCTCTCCACCACACCATTTTGTTCAGGTGTGTAAGGTGCGGTAAGCTGCCTCTTTATGCCTGCTTCTTCACAAAAGTGATTAAACTCTGTGGAAAGAAATTCACCTCCCCTATCTGACCTTATCCCTTTGATATTTTTACCACTTTGCTTCTCAACAAGGACTTTAAACCTCTTAAATGTTTCAAATGCTTCAGACTTAACTTTAAGACAGAAAACCCAACTCATTCTACTGAAATCATCAATCAACAACATGAAATACTTACTTCCACCCAATGAAGTGGTACTCATTGGTCCACAAAGATCCATATGAACTAGCTCCAATGCATTAGTGGCTCTCCAAGCTTCTTCTTTTGGAAAGGACTTCCTGCTATGTTTTGCTAGAATACATTCCTCGCATTGCTTAAGTTTGTCACTTATTGTTGGCATTCCGTGGACCATACCTTCTGTTGACAGCTCCTTCACACTCTTATAATTCAGGTGGCCATATCTCATGTGCCATAGCTTTGAGGAATTGATTGCCACCATACTGAGCTCTTCTACTGCTGTAACCTCAAAAGGAAACATAAGATTTGCTGTCATTGGTACGTGTGCCACCAATTGTCCTCCTTCTTTGTGTCTAATGGTGCATGCATTATTGTCGAACATTACTGTGAATCCTGACTTCAGTAATTGACCAACGTTCAACAGGTTGTGAGCCAATTGTGGTGCATACAAAACGTTCCTGATGAGTTTGTTTTTTCCATGATGTGTCTTGATAAGAATGGTGCCTTTTCCTTCCACCTGAATTTTGTAGTTGTTCCCAAGGCTGATCATCCGTTTTTGAGACTCATCCAAGTCCCTAAAGAATTCTTTTACTCCGGTCATATGATTGGAGCAACCACTATCCACAAACCAGATGGACCTCTTATTCTGAGTTATCTCCTCATGCGCCATAAACAGATAACACTCTTCTTCCTCCTCTTCTTGTTCTTCAGTATCAGCAAATTCTGCATGATTAATCTTTACCTTGCAATCTTTTGCAAGATGTCCCACTCTGTTGCAATTGAAGCATCTTCTTGTTTCAGGTTGTGTGTTCCTGCCTTTACCTCTGCCTCGCTCTCCACTCCTACCATTTCCTCTCCTTGAGTTTCATGATCATCTCCAATTTCCTCCTGAATTGTAGTTCGCCTGAAATGCTCTTTCATCACTTCTCTCTCCTGCTCTATTGATTCTATCTTCATGAGCAAGAAGAGACCCCATCAAGGCATCAACAGACATAATTGTTAAGTCTTTTGATTCCTCAATTGTTGCAACTATGTGATCAAATCTTGTTGTCAAGCTTCTGAGTATTTTGCAAACAATGGTTTCATCTGAGATCTTTTCTCCATATGATCCCATTTGATTTACAACTATCATGGTTCTTGAAAAAAAATCTTGAATTGACTCACCGCCATTCATCTGCAATGTCTCAAAATTTCTCCTCAAGGTTTGTAACTTCACTGCCATGACCTTGGTTGTCCCCTGATACTCATTTCTCAACGCCTCCCATGCTTTTTTTGCTGTTTGTGCTGCTAAAACTCTGGAGAAGACAGTTTCATGCAGCCCTTGTTGAATAAAAAATAGGGCTTTGGCATCTCTTTTTTTCATCTCCCGCATTATGCCCTCTTCTTCATTTTCTGGCACACCATCCTCCACAATCTCCCATAGGTCTTGTGATCTAAAAAGAGTCTTCATCTTAATGCTCCAAAACTCATAGTTCTCACCTTTGAAAATGCGACTGCTGCAAATTGGATCCAGATGCTACCGTTTTGGTATGCAGTAGAGACCTTCAACCTGGCTCTGATACCATAATGTTGGATCAATGAGAAGATCAATTAATGCAAACCAAAATAACAGGATAGAACTAAAATAGAGTAGTTTTTGGAAGTGGAGACTTTTTGTTCGACGGCACCTGTTTTGAATACAAGATGAGACTTAAATAAAATTCAGAATGACATAAAAGAACCCGCAACTAAGCAAACTATATCTCCTAAAAATCAGCTAACATCCTGGTTGGTTATTGACCACGTACTTAGCTAACTATTTCCTAAAAATAAGGAAACTGACTTTGAATCACTTCTTAACAGCCAAGACGAACACCAATATACACATCAGAATCTCAAGTTTCCGAACCTGCACAAGCATATAGTTTAGCAACTTGTTTATTGTAATATATTATAGGCAAATTTATTTCTGAATTATTATTTGTCTGCAATTCTATGGTTTGTCCCTGGCTAAGTTTCAAATGAATCCGTGTCTTTCAGGATCTCAATCTTGTTGCATGGGTGCATTGCTATGTTAAAAAGTTTTAATTAAAGATGTCAACTGCAACAGTTTCAACTAGTTAAGAATGGTATGCGTATATCATGCATCACAATAGATCACAACAGACAATTGAATGAATTATCTAAGCGTGGTCGTACCATGCTGATACTTGTAGGAAAAATTTGGATTAGATGGTACCCGATTTAGAGATTTGATGTGGGAAACTTGGACAGATACGTTGCTGAGGCGTGCAGACGATCGCAGCACTGTCCTTAAGAGTAGATCCGTGCCTCTCTGAGACAATGTCTCGGTGCAGAAGATCCCAACACGGCTACCCTCCAGGATTCAACAACCGAGAGAGATCTGTCCGTTTCTGAGAGAGTATAAAAAAAAAAGAAACGACGTATCAAAACAATGATACGGTGTCAAAAGAGAAATCATTGCCAATTGTCATGCTAATGATAGTCATGTAACAGAAATCATTGCAGTAAGAGGATGGACCAACTCAAGTGATTTATTGAAATTTCAAGATAATTTTAATGTAATCTGATTCTCCTGTGTATTTTAATCTACATGATCACTTGTTAAAATAATTGCAGAAGAAGAGAAAAACAAGAGAGAGAGAGAGAGAGATAAAGAACTTTGGGTGTGTTTGGTTAACAATTGAAAAAGCACTTTATTTTGCTTTTTAGATTTTTAAAAGTAAAAATTAAAAAGAAATATTTGGTAACACCACAAAAAGTAAAAATTAAAAATTAAAAATAATTATTTTTTGTGGAAAGAAAGATTTTTTTTGCTTCTTAAAATTTGCTTTCTTGCTACTAAAATAACTAACACTAAACCTTGTTAAGCACATCTATACATTGATCTATCCATACATACATACATACATACCTCCACACATATATACATGCATAAATACATCATGCATGCATACATAAATTCATGCATCTATACATGCATGCACATGCAGATGAAAATATGATTATTGAAGATGAAGTTGACGCCTCCAACCAAGCTGCTACAGGCATTGATTGGAGCACTGTTAACTGTCGCTAAGAGATAGATGTAATTAGAGATAGAATTGCTAATAGATTGGCTCGACTATATAGTTTGATTGGGTAACTTAGATCTTGTTTTTTAAAATATAGAGATTGATAGCAAAATATTTACTTACCAAATGTGTTCTTTTACTTTTTTGTAATTTGCTTTATAACAACATAGTTACCAAACATATATTTTACTTTTTTTACTTTCATTATATAGCAAAAATTAAAAAAAGTAAAACATATTTTTAGAAATATAATACAGAATCACACTAATAAAGAAAAATATTATAGGATTTGTGTTGCAGGATCGTAGGCCTCCAATGACTTGTGGTAGCATTGGCTTGTCTCATTGTCTTCTTTAGTGGGCAAGCTCCTCATGGGCAGAAACCTATAAAAAACCCCTGGACTGGAGTCTGGTGGGGAACACTCTGATGCTCAAGTTACTAGGAGAGCTAAAAGGGCAACAATAATCGGAACTATGTATAAAGAAAAATTGAGTGTAGAGCAAGGTGGTGATTGCATACCTGGCTAGGGGTGCCCCCTCATCATTTATAAGAGATGCGAGTAACTACCTTTTGTTAAGGGTAACCAAATGCTATTAGATAAAACAGGATACCGTTAAGGTAGTAGGAGTTGTTTAGTAGCTGAATACCATTATCCGTAGCAAATTCTTGTAGGAGTGGTTGAGGTCATTTGTTGACTACTCAAATCCGAGTAAAAGGGTATCTTATAATGAGTGGAGACGAGTCCTAGCCTGTTCAGAGTATTGAAGGCAAATCGGGGGGCTAAGTGGGTGTTCGGGCCATGCTAGCGTAGCCGCTTGGAGATCATAGTTAGTGCTGAAAGAGAGTATGATAGCTGATCGGAGATGCAAAGGTGTTCTAGCTGTCTTCGATGGATGGTGTCATCTTCTTGGGACCAAGAAGGTAAGGCCCATAACAATTGTTCCTCACTCCCGAGTCTAGAACTCATTTATCATTTCTAGATGAAAGGAGTCATCATTTTGATCAACCTCAAGGTCAAGGCATATCTCTATGCTATCCTGCCTTTAAATGTTTTCTTGTCATTTGGATGACTTGACAATTGCAGAAAGAGAAATTTGACCTAGCAGTTGAAAAGACTGTATCATGATTTCTCAAAATGGTTGGCGATTGGTCTTATCTTCTCCGACAAACAAGGGTATGCCACATAGCCTGATTGCAAGTGCTCATTAATGGTATGCACAGAATCCAAGGTCATGCATTGATTAGCTGCTTACTTTCCTGAAGCATCGCTAGTAAGGAAGGGGGCACGTGTTGTCTTCTAGTAGACCTAGCTAGTACAGGGGCTAATATCTCGACCATTATGGTAGAGATAAATATGGAGCCCCTTCCATTGTTGCAGGGATTACTGGCACCACTAAGTGACAAATGAAGAAGAAGAAGGAAGAGAGAGAAGTAGGCTCACTCTGGACTAGCTTCCTGTAGGCCTCCTCCGTTAATCCTCCAGGTTAGAGACTCCTTCTAGTGTTCTTTTTGTCACTTGTCATCCTTCTTCTTGAGTTTTCTTAGGGTTTCTTAGGTGCTTAGGCTTTCCTGGGGTCCTTTCGAGTGGTACCAGCATCAGGGCTTCTACTGTAGCCTAAAAATTTGTGGTTCTTTTGGTTTCTTTCTTGTTCTTTGCTTAGCTTTCTTTTCTTCTGGGTTACACCCTCGTACTCGGGATGTCTTCAGAGAATGAAAGTTACTTAGTAAGTAACATCTTGGGATTACAAGATTCTGAAGGTTACTCTCTCTAAGGGGTTGCTCCCCCTATCGAGAGATCAGGGCTGCCTCTCTCGAGTCGAGGGATGTCAGAGGCTCTTTCCAAGAAGCATCTAAATTGGTCGGTCTGTTAGTCCAGATGCTCCCATCCAATTTCCACCCAATCCTTCAAGCACCGCCTCGATAGTGAACGTAGAAGAGGTTGAGAAAATATGGCATCAATAAAACTTTTCTAGTGAAATCCGTACTATACTTCCTATTCTAGAGACCGAGTGACCTTAGGTGTGCCTGGTTGTATAGTTTTGTATGAAGAGTTTTTTTGGGCATGTCTTTAGTATTCCCTCCATCCCTTCTTTAGCAATATTATTAACTTTTATGAGCTGGCTCCAACTTAGTTAGTCCCGAACTTGGTTATAATTATAGTTTCTTTCATAGTTCTTTATCATATGATTGGAACCGAATTGAGAAGGTCTCTTTTCCAAGCTCTCTTCATTTTGAAAAAACATCCGATAGTAAGGGGTTGGTGGTGCTTTGTTTCTTGTTCCCATCGAACTATCATCAAAGATCTTCCTTTCGCCATCCATCATTGGAAACATAGGTTTTTCTTTGTTCGTTCTTCCTCTTCTTTCAAAATCAAATCGATCTTGGGGGCCCTATAGGAAACCAAATAAAAATGATGAAGTCCTTGCTATTGATAAGGAGGACTATTTGAAACTGATAAACATGGTGGTTCCTAAATAGAAAAAATTATTATCAAAGCAGAGCCTATATGATGCAAGACCCAGTCCCGTAATGACTATAAGTAAGTCTTTGAATTGAGTTCTTTGCTTATCCTTCTGAGATTATTTTTGCTAAGTTCTTTACTTGGTGAATTACAGGGATGAAGTCTCCAAGGCTGACTTGAAGAAGGCCAAGATGAGGAAGAGGGGTACTGAAGAGGGAGCGGCTCCTTTAGTGAGGGCCACCATCGCAAAGAGACCCCAAGTAGCTCTTAGGGGACCTTCAGTTTTAGCTAGGTTCGAATGGTACGTCTGCCAAGGAGCCCTACTAGTAGGGGGACGACAAGGAGGTGGAGGTGGTCAACATCCCCTCCAAGCCTAAGCTAGTCCCTTCCCCGGGACTGAGGGTGGCGACCACCTTGTCGAGGAGATAAGGTACAATGGCCTGTACAGATGCGAGGAGGAAGGGTAAAGCTCCGATGACCCCTGGGAAGCTGGAAGGAGCTCCTTAAGAGGAAGAGTATGTGGAGGCCATGTGAAGGTATAGAAGGATACCTTGGACAAAAAGAGCAAAAGCTTGGCTAAGAAAATGATTAAAATGATCTTGCTACCCCAGGATTGACAAGAAAGAAGGAACCACCCTTTGGAGGAGAACATCAAGTCTTTCTTTTTAGGCCTGATTAAGGTAAGGTGACTTTTTCCGAGTTGATTTCTCTTTTCTTGATTCTCGAGTAAAATGTGTAGGATTTTCTTTTTCTTGATAGTTTGCTCATGGCATAGTCTTGATCCAAAAGGGGCTCGAAAGCTTTGCCAAGTTTAGCTAAAAATCCAAGGACTGGGTGGAGATGGCAACAGCTAAGGCTGAGGTGGCTGAAGAGCTGAGGAAAGCCTGTGATGCCAGGGAAGTAAAATTGCCAGAGGATTTACAATTTTTCCAGGCATAGAAACGTAGGCTAGAGGCTCAAGTAAAAGACCTGGAGGACAAGCTGATAGCTAGGAAGGCATCCACAACTGAGCTCAAGATGAAATTGTCAGATTCTGACTCAAGGAGGAGGATTGTTGAGGAGAGAGTTAGGGTTTTGAAGGCTAAGGTGATGGCTGCCTGACTAGAAGTGAACAAGGTAGTCGAAAGTCCAAGGACTTCAAGCTGGAGGTCGCTTAAGGTTGCATCAACTCCTATCACCTCGGGTTCTCTAACTGCAAGAAGAAGGTTTCCATGGCTTTCTTAACTTTGGACTTGCAAGATATCATGGAATTTGATAAGGAAGCTGAAGAAGAGGAGGGCGATGAGGATGAAGAAGTTGACGAAGGAATAGGAGAGTCAATACCAAACAAGTTGATGTTGAGGCAGTTCCAATGATGGTCTTTGGGGAGGAAGCCATGGAGGGGATCATTACCGAGGCCATGGTCAGTGCCGAGACCTTGGCATCTGAAGCAGTTGAAGATTAGAACTTAGTCTAGGAGGACATCAACAGGGAGCAGTAATTTAATATACCTTTTCAGTTTCCCTTTTGTAACCAAGCAAGGGCCCAATTTTGTAATGACCTCTTTGATATACCAATGAAAGCTTCTCTTTTTACCCCAATGTCTAGGTGCTTGTTGATAAGAGAACATTTAACTAGTATGGAAATATTCTAAGTAACGTAATTAGGGCATACTTGTAATAAACATGCCACCACCAAAATGTTCTATGTAGTCAGAGTTTACTTGTAGCATATACATTATCATCAGAATACCAAGTAATGCAATCAGTGATCGACTTAAAACATATGATCTATCAGTTGAGTAGGTAACTTGTAGACAAACTCTTCCGATCACAAAAGTTGATGGTGTCAAGATTTGATAATAATTACAGAGTCCTCAAGTTAGTATAATCGCCAATTGAATAGCCATGTGTTGGATAAAATAAGTTGGTGGTAGTTAGAAGAATGGTGGTCTCTATGGTCTAGGTACATCAAGTTAGTTTCGACTAAACATGAGATAGTTGGTTCTGATTTTGTCAATCTCTAGCTCCAATCTATGAGTTTGACTGTCAACAAGGCTCCTACTGTTACCTTAAAAAATGTTTCACTTCTAGTAAACTATACATTCATTCTCCTGGTAACCGCCATCATGGACATGTTGATGGAAGTCATCTATCAAATGGAGTTTGACCAATAATTCCTGGCATAGACTCCTGAACTGATAATAAGTGAGATGAGGTCTCCCAAGTTGTGGCTTTGATTGGCCATTCCTACGGAGCCACGTGTCATTCTCTAATAGATGAGGTCAAGTATAAATAGGGGTCTTCCCTCTCAACATTTTCTCTATGGCTTCCTTGGGGTGAGAGGGGGCTTTTGAACATGGCAGAGGGGTTAATAGAATTTGGTGAGTGAACCTCTACCAGAGACAGTCATGCTAGCGATGGCCACAGCACTTAGGTAAGAGATCAGGTCTGATGCAGACAAAATGGATTGAATGAGGGAGGTTTGAGTAGGCCGAAGGTATCCTTGGAGATAGAAGGTAAGGGTGCCAAATGTACCCTTGGAGATAATCTGATCTAGAATAGCCTTCCTACATGGAATAACGTTCTCTCTAGGTTTTCTAGTTGGATGGTCTCTTTAAGAAATCCTTCGTGGATGAACTGGTTTTCCCAAAACCAATTCATCCGCATAAGGTGTTGAATGTCGAGAAGGTATCTGGTGCGAAGAGAATAAAATGTGGACGTGATAGATGGCGAAGAACTCCCAACTATGGGGAACTAGTGACGAGAAGTGTCTCGAAGTTAGAAGGTGACTAGTGAAGAAAATGTTTTGTAATCTTTTTATTTACTCAGACATGGTCCGACTTTGTCTCGGAGTCGAGTCCTCATACTGTAATCAAACCTTTCCTAATTAATAAATTTTTTCTCCCATAATTATATTATTGTGTTGTAAGAATGCTCTCTTCTTTGAAGAAACTTTTTCCTAGTATGTTAGTCGGTCGTGATTGCTCTTGTTGCAAAGTAATGACCTCCAGGCATGACCGTCATCTCATCTTGAATAAAGATACTTGCCCCCACTCCTGAGTGGGGTGATGGATCGTCAAGTGGCCAGAGCCTGGGGGTTTAAAGAACCCAAGTGGGGCAACGGATTGTCGAGTGTCCATAGCTGGAGGTTTGGGGAACTTGAGTGGGCTGACAGATCATCAAGTTGCTAGAGCTTGGGGGTTTGAAAACCTAAATAAAATGATGGATCATCGAGTGGTCAGAGCCTAGGGGTTTAAGGAACCCAAGCGGGGTGACGATTATCAAGTGAACAAAGCCTAGGGGTTCGAGGAACCCAAGTGGGGTGATGGATCGCTAAGTGGTCGAAGCCTGGAGATTCGAAAACCCGAGTGGGGAGACGAATTGTCGAGTGGCCAAAGCCTGGGAATTTTAAAACCTAAGTTGGGTGATGGATTATAGAGTGGTCGGAACTTGGGGGTTTGAAGACTCGAGTGGGGCAATGGATCTTCGAGTGACTGAAGCCTGGGGGTTCGGAAACCCGAGTAGGGCGATGGATCATTGAGTGATCGGAGCTTGGGGATTTAGGAAACCCGAGTGGGGCAACGAATCACTGAGTGGCGAAGCCTAAGGGTTCAACCTGACTTGGGTGACAGATCGTCAAGTGGTCGAGGCTTGGGGTGTTTTTGTCGAATGGTTGACTTAATAAAATTTTTCAACTTACTTTGCTTAGCAATAAGTTGTATATCATTGGTAATACATTTAGAGGTTGTATGCATTCCAAGTACAAGGAATTGGCTTTCCATTCAATTCTCCAAGTTTGTAAGCTCTTCTATATAGGGCTGCAGTTACTTGATATGGTCCTTCTCAGTTTGAAAAAAGCTTTCCTTGCTCCATTGGTCTCAAGACTTCTGCTCATCGTAAGACCAGATCTTGTGGATGAAAGGTTTTTGGCTTTACACAAGAAGTATAGTATCGAGCAACTCATTGTCGATATGTTTCCATTTAAAGGTGGGCTTGGTTTCGAGTTTCTTCTAAAAAATCAAGGTTGGCTCAAAGTCAAGTTGAATTACTTGGTTCCAAAATATTCAATTCTCATGGTCAGCAATCTAACTTCAATTGGGATCATTGCTTTGGTACCAAATGTCAAGTTGAATGGAGTCTCGTGGGTCAATGTTCAGGGACTAGTGTGGTATGCCCATAATACTCTGGGTAGCTCATCGATCCATTTGCCTTTGGATACATCCAACTTCATCATGAGTCCTTGTAGGATTATTTTGTTGGTGACTTCTACTTTGCCATTTAAGTATGGATGTCCTATAGAAGTGAACCGGTGCCAAATATGTAGGTCCGTGTAGAACTATTTAAAGTCCTGATTGTCAAACTGTCAGCCATTATAATGACAAGTGTATAGGAAATTCTGAATCAGCATATGACAAATTTCTAGAAGAATTTTTTGATCTTTGTTTCTGTAATATGTGCCAGCAGTTCAGCTTCTACCTACTTGGTAAAGTAATCAATGGTGATGAGGAGAAACTTCCATTGGCCTTTTGCTAGAGGGAATGGGCCAAGGATGTCTATTCCCCATTGAATGAAGGGCCGAAGAGCAAACAGTTGGGTTAGCTAAGTGGCTAGCTAATGCTAGATGATTGCATGGCACTAGCACTTGTCACACTTCCTGACAATTTTCATGGCATCATCTTTCATAGTGAGCCAGTAATATTCTTATCTCAAAGCTTTGTATGAAAGGGATTTTTCCCCCAAGTAATTTTCATAGATTCCTTCATGGATTTCTCGAAATACATAGTCAGCATCAATGGGACTTAGGCATTTAAGCAATGGGAAGGACAATGATTTTTTGTGGAGTTGTCCATCTAGGAGCACAAATTGGGAGGCCCTCTTCTTGAATCTTCCAATTTCTTGTGGAGTTTTATCTGGAAGGTCGCCTCCAATTAAGTATTTTATGAAAGGGTCCATCCAGCTTGGCTCATTGCTATCCTATTATACTTCTTCGACCTTGTTGATGCTAGGGACCTCCAAGTATTCAATGCATGCTTATCCAAGGGAGTTGTCAGTGGAAGTGGCTAATCGAGACAACATGTCAACCAGAGCATTTTCTTGTTTTGGAATATGGAAGATGGCAAAATGCTTGAAGGTTGAGATAAGTATTTGTACCTTGTCAACGCATTTTGTCATTGTAATATTGTGGGCTTCATATTCTCCTATCACTTGCCTAGCTATGAGTTACGAGTTGGTGAAGACTTGGAAGCTTTCGCTCTAGGTTCTTTAGCGAGTTTGAGACTGACAATCAGGGTCTTGTATTCGTCTTGATTGTCAGTCACTTTTAAAAGAAAAGCAGAGTGCACATTCAGCAATGATTCCTTTTAGGTTTGCAAGGATCAGTTCACCCCCACACCCTTGGGAATTGGAAACTACATCTACATGAAGTATCCAAGCAACTCTGAATTCATTAGTGTGATTGGTTGTTCCTTAGGTTTGTCATCCGACTAGGTGCATTTGACTAGAAAATCAGTGAGAATATGAGCTTTCATTAATATTCGGGAATGGTATGATATGTCAAATTTATATAGTTTAATCACCCATTTGGTCATTCTCCTTGAGGTGTCTGGTCATTAGACTATGGCTCCGAGTGGTTGGTCAATTAAGACAGTTATCAGGTGTGCTTAGAAATATGGCCTAAGATGACTTGCCAAGATTATTAGTGCATAAACAAATTTTTTCTAGCTTGGAATACTTGGTCTTGGCATCATGGAGCACCTGATTGGTATAGTAGATGAGCTTTTGGATCCCTTTGTCATCTACTTGGACTAGTATAGAGCTGATTGCCTCTGATGATGCAATAAGAATTAGCATAGAGTTTCGTCGACTTCCAATTTGGAGAGTAAAGGAGGGGTCTTGAGGAACTTTTTTAGCTTTTTGAAAGCTATTCTACACTCCTTGATCCAGGCAAAATCATTTGTCCATCACAAGACTTTGAAGAAAGGAATGCAACATTCTGCCAATTTTGACATGAACAGCTTAAGAGAGATGATTCGACTAGTCAGTTATTATACCTCTTTTTTGAAAGTTGGATAGTGCATGTTAAGGATGGCCCAAATTTGTCCTGGATTTGCCTTGATACCATGTTCAATTACTAGAAATCCAAGGAACTTCCCAGCAATGACTCTGAAGGCACACTTGGTTGGATTTAGCATCATTTGATAGCAATGAAGGGTGTTGAAGGCTTCCTCCAAATCAAAGATGTGGCTACCTACCTCAGAGCTTTTGACAAGCATATCATTAACATAAACTTTCATGTTTTGGTCTATTTAATCATTGAAGAAGTTGTTCTCTTGCCTTTGATAGGTAGCTCCCGCATTCTTCAACCTAAAAGCCATCACTTTATAACAACAAATATCCTTCTCGGTGACAAAGGTAGTGTTCTTCATCCTTCAGAACTATTTTTATCTAATTATGGACATAAAAAGCATCCATGAAGTTGAGTAGCTTATGTCCAAAAGTGGCATCTACTAATTGATCAATTTTCGATAAGGAAAACTATCTTTTGGATAGGTTTTATTCAGATCAGTGTAGTCAATGCAAATCCATCATTTTTCATTAGCATTTTTTTATCATGACAACATTTGCTAGCCAGTCAGGATGTGCACTTCATGGATGAAGCCAGCCATCAGGAGTTTGTCAACTTTTTCATCAATAATCTTTTACCTCTCAGGAATGAAGCTTCTCTTTTTTTGTCTGATAGGTTTGAATTTGGGGTTTATATTGAGTTTGTGATAATGACTTTAGGAAGGATTCTGGTCATATCAAAGGCTGAACAGGTGAAGATGTTTGCATTTCGATGGAGAAAATCTAGTAACTAGTTCTTCTCATTCTCAGACAAAAGAGATCCGATTTGTATGCATTTGGTGGGTTTTAGAGGGAAGGAAAATAGCATTTCTACTGGTTCTGCTCTCTTTTCAAGTTCCCTTTGATCCAAAGGCTCAGTTACGGGTATTTAAATTGATTTTGATGTCTTGGTAGACATCATGAAATAGTGTTAAGACATTTGTTGATCTCACCACATCTTGAAAACTCTATTTTTAGTTAGGAAGTGGACAAGTTGATGTTTGGTAGAAGCAATGGCATCTAATCGATTAAGTCTTGGTCATTCGAGTATGACATTATATGCAAAAGGTATTCGGACAATAGTGAAGATATAAATAGTGCTTAATCGGGGTAGGGTCCCGGTAGTAATAGGCAAGGTAATTTTGCCTTCAACCCTGACCGAGTCATCGGAGAAGATAATTAGAGGGGTGGAAACTTGTCTTAATTGACTTGGTGGTAGACCCATTCAAACAAAAGCATTGTAAAAGAGAACATCAACAAAACTTCCATTGTCAACTAAAATCTTTTTTACATCATGCTTCACTATTATCATGGATAGGATAACAACATCATTATGGAGATTCTGGATTCCATCCTAACACTTATCAAAAAAAGAAGATTTCATTCATTTATAGTTCTTCCTTCCTCTATCACTTTGAGGAGGGCTCTGCTCCTTAGGATATCATACTAATTGGCTTCTCGGTGGGCTGGTTGTCAACTTCAGCTTGAGCAAGTATTTGGATAGGACCTTATTCACTAGGCTGAGCTCCTTTCTTTTATATAAACTCCTTGAGATAACCATCCCTGATAAGCTCCTCTATCTTATTTTTTAGAGCATAACAATTCTCGATGTCATGTCCATGATCTTAGTGGAATCGATAATATTTATTTTCATCTCAAGAGGTAGGAGGAGACTTCATGGGTGGTGGCCATTGAAAGAACTTTTCTCCTTCAATTTTCATGAGGATGTTTGCTTAGGCATGAGGAGAGGGGTGTAGTCAGGATAATTTGGCTTCCTCAACTTTGGGCTTTGCTAGTGAGAGGTGGTGGGCTTATCAGCCTGATTGCTATTAGGATCTTCTTGGGTCTTTTTTCTCCATGGTTTTCTATTGATCTCTCACTAGACAACCGTGGCTTCTTCTACTTGTATATACTTCTATGCATGGGTAAGTAGCTCCAAGTAGGATTTTGGATAGATCTTATCCAATGAGTAAGTAGATCTTATCCAATGAGTAAGTAAATCTAAAGTTGTGAAGCCCTTTTCTCAAGGCGAGCATTGCCATATGTTCATCCAAGTTGTATATTTCCAGGGTGGCCAACTTAAATTGAGCCACATAATCTTTTAGAGACTCCTTATCTTATTGTCAGATGGAAAAAAAGACCATCAGGTTCTTTAAGATCGATCCTTCGGCTAGTATTGAAATAAGCAACAAAAAGCTTTGCTAGATACTCAAAGGAATGAAAACTTCATGGCTCTAGTCTAAAGTACCAGACTGGAGCCACTTTACATAGAGTCACTAGAAAAGTAATATAGAGTATGGCATCAGAAGCACCTTTGATCATCATGAGAGATTTATAACTTTCAAGATGGTTAAGTGGATCTGTGGTGCCATTGTACAGATCCACTTGAGGCATCTTGAACTAGTTTGGGATTGGTTCCATGATTCTTTGAGACAAAGGAGGGGAATGGTTGAAATCAAAGGGATCAAATCATCCTTGCAGATCAGCGAGTCAGTGACTAACTTCTTTAAGTTTGTGCTCATACTCATCAAGGCACTACTTAGCTCGACACTGAATTACTTCTTTGGAAGATCCTTCCCAGGAGGACTCAAATGAAGATAGTGGGTGCTTGTTCTGCCTTGATCTTCTTTCCCATGGATACTCCTCATATTGAGGACTTCTCTGCCATGGAGGGGAGGATCAAAATTGGTTCCGACTAGCATCTCAATGCCGACTCATAGGGTGGCATGTTTCTCTCTCATATCATCAGAACTTAGCTAGATGATGCAATCGTGGTTGAGAGTGGTGGGAAATCTGGCGACGTTAGTGTCTTTCTTGGAAGGACTAGTGGACAGGGAGTGTGGCAACTGCCATGGGAATAGGGTCTTTTAGATTTGCCATCACCTATTTTTGTTGTTGTAGTGCTTATACTGTCATAGTCAGGGCTTAGACTTGTTGAGCTAGAGTGGTAAGGGCTTCTTGCTGGGTGATCAATGACGATGGTGATGGCAGAACAAGGAGCTCTACCGCAGGGTCGAGCATTCTTGCTTGGGGCGAAGAACATCCAATGTAGCTTATAGAGATTCTTGGATTTTGTTCTTGGTCTTGGTCATTTGGTTGTGCACAACTCTGCAATCTTGTTGATAGGGATAAATAGACTGATATATCTCCTTCCTAGCATGCCAATCTATTATGGGATTGTAGGCCTCTGGTGCTTGTGGTAGCCTTGACTTGGCTTGTCATCTTTTTTGGTGGGTGAGTTCCTTACGAGCAGAAACTTGCAAGAAATCCCTAGGTTGGAGTTTGGTGGGGGATACTCTGATGCTTAAATTACTAGGAGAGCTAGAAGGGCAATAGCAACCGGAGCTATGTGTGGAGAGAAATTGAGCATAGAGCAGTGTGGTGATTGCATACTTGGTTGGTGGTGCCCCCTCACCTATTTATAGTAAGATGGGAGTAACCACCTTCTTTTAAGGGTAACCAAATGTTGTTAGATAAAATGAGATACTATTAAGGTAGTTGGAGTTGTTTAGTAACTGAATACCGTTATCCATCATGGATTCTTGTAAGAGTGGTTGGAGGCCATTTGTTGACTACTCGGGTCCGAGTAAAAGGGTATCTTATAATGAATAGAGATGAGTCCTAGCCTATTTAGAGTATCAAAGGCAAATATAGGGGCTAAGTGGGTGTTCGGGCCATGCTAGCGTAGCCACTTGGAGATCGTACTCAGTGCCAAGAGGGAGTATTGTTGCCCAGTGAAGCAACCCAAGAGGGGGGATGAATTGGATTTTTAAAGCTTGTTGCAAGTATGTGCCAATTTTAAAACAATGAAGGTGCTAGTGTGATTTCAAGTATATGTGTGCTTGATAATAAAATACAGTGAAAATAATGAAGTAAATGCAAGAAAAGTAAAAGCAATCACAAACACATAATATTTTATAGCGGTTCAGTGCACTTCAAAGCACCTACGTCCACTCTCTAAGGTCCACTTGAGTATTTTACTATAATCTTTCCTTAATTACAGTAGATTATTTTTCCCGGGTTCACTAATCAAAATTCTTTTTGGTTTTCAGAAGGCTAACCAAAAATCTAGTTGGTTTTCACAAGGTTCACCAACAATCTAAGTTGGTTTTCACAAGGCTCACCAATAATCCAATCACTAGTTTCAATCCACTTGAAACTAGGAACAATAATAAATTTAAGTACAATGATAGAATACAATAAGCTTTCAAAAATAAAAACAAATATCTCTTTGAAGCTCTTTGAATGCTTGAAGAGAAGCTCGTCTCCAAGTTGTTGAAGCCTTAATCAATGTTTGGTAGTTGGACTTGAATGCTTCTTAAATTCTCTTGAATGCTTGAAGGCTCAACTTCACTCAAAAGTAATAAACTCTTAATGGATAATCATTGAATTCTCATTAGTTGCTTCCCTCTTGAGTTTGGTCTACTTTAAATACCTTTTCAAGTCTTAAATAATTATTTATGATCGTTAGAGAAGAGAAAATATCCAATAAAAATAAAAAGGACCAATTTTGCACTTCAAAAAACTAGCCGTTACTGTTCATCCAGACCTGCAGATGTCGACATTTTAGATCATGAGTCGACACTTGAGTCGATATTAGGTCAAAAATATATACTGTAGCTCTCTGGAATGTATTGGTACGTCGACACTTCTTCTGTTGAGTCGATACTTGAGTTGATACTTCATCTACATGAGTTGATACTTGAGCAAAATTTTTAAATCAGCAAGTTCTGTATCATTTTTGGTCTCAGGCCTTGAGTCGACACTTGAGTCAATACATGAGCCGACACTTGGTCTTCATGAGTCAACACTTGGTCTTCATGAGTCGACACTTCATACGTGCCAGCTGAAACTTCTTCTGCATATCAGCTCAAGCTTCTATGAGTCGACATCTTGAGTTGACACTTCACTTCCATGAGTCGACACTTGGCTGAAACATTGCTAAAACTTGTCCAACTTCAAAATTTGAGTCCTTCAACATGATTCTTATGTGCCCAAGTCCATATATCTTGAAATTTCATTAATTTAGATGACTTCTTCAACTGTTTGACAAGCAAGTTGATCTTTCAACATACTTTAACTTTGATGAGTACCCTATTCTGATAAACATACTTTTAACACACAGTTAGTACTCAAATATACTTAAGTATTTTGTAATTCATCAAAATTAAGATAGGAGTCAACAAGTATGATAGTTGATCGGAGATGCGAAGGTGTTCTAGCTATCTTTGATGGATGGTGTCAGCTTCTCGGGACTAAGGAGGTAAGGCCCATTTACAACATTACATTAATAAAGAAAATTATTATAGGTTGATATGTAATCTCTAAAATTGTACTAATATCACTAGAGTATGGTTATAAGAAAACTAGGTGGAACTAGAGAATCAAATTATGCTAGGATAGATTTAAAGTAAACTTGCATTTGGTGGTCGATATTGTAACTTAATATGTTTTTTCCCCTTGTGTTTTCATTTAACTATGGTGGTCCTAGGAAAATTTCTTTGCTTGTATTCTCTATTTAGGCAAGAATTTTATGTAGAAGCTATTGGAAAAATCCAAAATTCCCTCCAATAATTCATTTTGAATTTTAATGATTTGCTATTGAAGTTTTTAATAATTTGACTGTTAGAGATTTTAATGATTTAACCATTGGAGTTTTAATAATTTAACCATTAGGCTTTTAATTTTTGACCATTAGGTTTCTTATTACAGACTTTAATAAGCCCATAAAAATTAAAATGGTCAGATTTGATAGCTATAAAAGGTCCTCTTAAGTTCTTGTCTTATAAGCTTTGAAAAAACTATTCTAAGCCATCTAAAAACTATTCCTATCTTTTTCTAGTTTTATTTTTTCTACAATTTTTTTTTTGATATTTTCAATTACAAAGTTTTTCTTCATCCTAAGTGTTGAAAGAGTCTCTATTAACCTCTTCTACGATTGTGCTCATAGTTGAAGGAATCCCGGTCATATCTTGATATAGTATTTCCGACAATTCTCATATGAGAGACGGAAATATATCTTAGGATAGTACCTTGTATGTTTTTGGATTTGATTTTTATTTTTTAGTGATTTCAAGTAAGTATTCTATAATTTTTTCCTATATTAAAAATTTTAAAGCCTTTATCTAACAATCTAAGGCATATTTCTATGAATTGTGATTAAAGAAAGTAATATGGTACTAATCCAAGATTAAAATAGAATCCGAGTTGGAACGATAATCGGTAACTAATGAAATTATCATCTAATTACTATTTACAATTATTGTTGTTCTCTTATTAATTATTCTTTTATATATAATCTAAGTTGGATATGTGGTTTTGCAAAATATCTATCTAAGAATATTTATATATTAAAGTTTATTATTTACAATACATGATTCTATTTATGTTTCATAACTTGGTTTAAGAATGCTAGTTCCTTTGCCATTACTTTTGATCATGTATTGGCCTTATCATCTATTTTAAATAGATCTACTTTGATTGAGTTGCCTTTTCATTTCTACATTAAAGGGATAATGATACAATGATCATTAGAATGATTTTGAATGGCTATCTGTTATTGGTTAACCTGCTTAACCACTATTGTATTATAAATATCATAAATAATATATGAATAACAAGGTGATGGCTTTTACTCATGTCAAAATAGCAAGTATCATCCATAACCTTTGTTTTTATCTTTTTTCCCTTCTCGAATGTGCTTGATTAAAATAGATTGGTTTTAACTTATACATGTGATCTAATATGCAGATATAGGTCTTAAGATTTTTTTCAAAGCAGGTAATCTATTTGTTTACCATAAGATTTCAAGTTTGTGATATATCATTGCTTGAATTATTTATGCTATCTAATTTTTTGCCATTAGATGGCAAATAATTGAGATTCTTTCTAGCTTATAAATATTGTTAACCCCTTTAATTTGGTATATTATTGGTAGTTGCTGCAATAACATAAAACCATAACTTATTTTTTCAAACCATAGATGCCGGACCTATAAGTCTTTTTTAATATTGCTTTTACTTACATTTTATATTATAATTTATCTAGTGAAAAACTAGGCAAAATACAATAAGGGCCCATTCATATATGATGGCCAAAAAAAACTCTTTTATTAGTGTGCCTTACTAAAAGCTTAAATAGGACTAAGATTCTAAAGTCATCAAGGAAAATAGGGCTTAGCCTATAAAGGAACCTAACCTCTATGATAGGAGATCTCTTGAAGGAGATTCAATGCGGTAAAAATAAACTGATTAGTTGGTCAATGAGCACATGATGTTTTTTGATATAGGAGTCATAGACTCTATCCCATCCCTATAGTGATTAGTATTTTTATATAGTAATTAGGAAGAGTTTATCTCTGAATAAAATCCGAGAAGTACTTCTTGAGATATGATGCTACACATAACTTTGTAGGGGCTCACCTTTATAAAAATATTTATATATTGCCATGACTAGAGACATTGGCAATCTTTAGATACTTTCATGAAAAATCAGGATACATATACAGGGCCATGAATGCACAGACTTTCAATAGAAAATTATATATTATGTGTGTGGTAATTAAAGTTTGGATCAAAGGAATATAGTTCAATACCTGGTTTACTACAACTCTTTTAGATGGAAACTATTCATACTAAGATAAGTCTTGCAAAGACACCTTACCTATTGCATAGTATAAGCACCAAAAAATTTATATTTTATATTTTATTATTTTCAAAAATTTGAATTTTAAGGGAGATTATTGGAAAAACCTAAAATTTTCTCCAATAATTCATTTTTAATTTTTATGATTTGACCATTAAAGTTTTTAATGATTTGATCGTTAGAGATTTTAATGATTTGACCATTGGAGTTTTAATAATTTAACTATTGGACTTTTAATTTCTGACCGTTGGGCTTCTTATCACAGGCTTTAATAAACCAATGAAAACCAAAATGGTCAGATTTGATAGCTAGAAAAGGCCCTCTTGAGTCCCTATCTTATAAGCCATGAAAAACCTATTCTAAGCTATCTAAAACTTTTCTTACCTTCTTTTAGTTTTCTCTTTTTTACAATTTTTTTTTTGATCTTTTAATTACAAAGTTTTTCTTTTTTTTGGATGCTGAAAGAGTCTTCATCAATCTCTTTCATGATGATACTTGTAGGCGGAGAAATTCCGGTCATATCCTGGGATAGTGTTTCTAACAATTTCCATATGAGAGACATAAATATGTCTTAGGACAGTGCCTCGCATATTTCTAAATATAAATTTTATTTTTTAATAATTTCAAGTAAGTATTCTATAATTTTTTTATATTAAAAAATCTTGTTAATTTATTTAATCACATTCATAATTTTTAAAGAAGCCTCGTAAAATTAGAAAACAAAGAAAAGTAAAACAAAGGAAATTGTTAGTGACATGTACAAGCTATTAGCCGGAAGAAGACATAAGAAGAGGGTACGGGGAGTGAAGAAAGGAAGAAGGGTGGGAAAGCTACAGAGAAACCTGCTCCTTGGCATCACCATTGTCGGCACCAACTAGTGTTATTCCTGTAGCTGTCGGCATCTGCTCTGTTATTTCAACAGCAGCAACTCTTTTACTCCCTCTTCCTTGTGCACCATCTCTTCTGATCTCTCTCCCCTCACCACCTACCTCCATCTCCCTGACTCTGTTTCCACGAATTGGAAAAACTAACAAGAGGTACCTTCTGATAAGCAACTTCCCTCTGTCTATATAGGCCATGTAAGCTTTAAAAAATGTGCTAAAATATACTTGGCATTCCTTATCCAAAACAGAAATATGTATATTAAGCATATTCCAAGTTCGATCAATTAGGCAACTCTTTTTATTTTTATTCTTCAACTTTTTGTCCTAGAGTGATGCGAGACTATTGAACATCTGCAGTTAAAACTAGGCTGTGTGCAACCTCCAAAATCTTGGAAACCTGCACTGCGTGCACCTCGCGCAAAATGTGCTGCTAAGTCTACATTGATATAAAGTTTAAAAATTTAGGAAAGGTACTTAATTTGGCCAAGCCTGGGGGCAGTGCTTTCTTGGGTGCCAACGAAAGTTTTGCTCATGCAAGCGACATGCTGTGGTTTAGTTGTGTTGGTTGGCATAGTACGGCAAGGAGATTCCCTGAAAAATAAACTATATGGAGTGCTTGCTTGGAACAAAAATCATATGGGGCGGGCACCGTAGAGCATCATATGGGGTGGGTTTTTTTAATGCCATGTTTCCTCTCTCTCATCTTAAAGACGAAATCCAAAAGTCAACTAAGAGTAGAATTTCTCTTGTTATTGGAGTCCGTTAGTTTCATAAATTTAAAAAAGAAAAAAGAAAAAATTACATGCACTAAGAAAGGCCATCTACGAAGAGAGTGTTAGCACCGGAAAAAATATTCGGAAGAGAAAAAACGAGAGAGGGAGATGTATCACGCGGAGATCAAAATTTTTATTCAAAGGAGGAACTGCTGCACTTTTTTTACACGGGAACCATAACTTATATAGCCCTAAAAGATTATTCAAACCAAAACGAAACACTAGAGTCCTAATTTTATAGACTCAAAAACCTAGAATCCTAAGACGGCAAGACTAAAAAACATGAAGACTTTGATCCTGTTTAAAAAAGAATTCTCTGTTATTTGAGTTTTTCATTAACAAATTCCTCCCTTAAACTCAAATGTCTTCTATCCTTTATTCCAATCATCATTTTGCACTTTTCGAATAACTCCTTTGGTAGCGGTTTTATAAAAATATCTACCACTTGGTCACGACTGGCAATGTGACTCATTCGCACATTTCTTTCCTTCACATTCCCGTATGAAATGAAAACGAACATCTATGTGTTGGCTTCTCTCATGGTGCACTGGATTCTTTTCCAACTCAATTGCCAATTTATTATCTACTCTGACTTCGGTTGCCTCATGTTGCTGTAGTTTTAGCTCATAAAGAAGATTTCTTAGCCATATTGCATGGCATACACACCAAGATGCTGCTACATATTCTGCCTCGCATGTTGAAAACGTGACTATTGGCTACTTCTTTGAAAGCCAAGTGAAAGCCGTATCTCCCATGTAGAACACATATCCAAAGGTACTTTTTCCGATCATCTACATCTCCGCACTAATCACTATCGGAGTAACCGACCAGTTTGTAATCATCTGTCTTCGAGTAGAATAATCCAAGTGACTCTGTTCCTTTGATATACTGAAGAATTCTCTTGACAGCCTTCAAATGCGAATATTTTGGTTCCTCCATGAAACGACTTGCTATGCCGACACTATATGCAATATCTGGCCTTATGCAGTGAGATACCGTAGGCTCCCAATTAAACTTCGGTATTTGCTTGCATCTACTCGATCTCCTCCCTCAAAGTTAGAGAGTTTCAAACCAAGTTCCATCGGTGTTGCTATAGGATTGCATTTCTCCATCTTGATTTTCTTCAAAATGTCTTTTGCATACGCCTCTTGTGATACAAATATTCTCGATTTTCCTTATCTAATTTCAAGACCAAGAAAATATTTCATCAACCCCATATCTGTCATCTCGAACTCCCGAGTCATAGTCTTTTTAAAATCTTTTATTATCTTCTCATCATTTTCCATGAATCTAAGATCATCAACGTAAAGAGCAACAAATAACGAGTTACCTTTATCTTTCTTTACGTACAATGCATGCTCATATGGACATTGGATAAACTCATTCTTCTTGAAGTAGGTGTCGATACGGGTGTTTCATGCTCGAGGTGCTTGCTTCAGCCCATATAGTGCCTTCCTTAACTTCAACACTTCTTGTTTTTTCCCGGCTTTCATGTATCCGGGTGGTTGCTCCACATATACTTCCTATTCAAGTACACCATTTAAAAACACTGATTTTACATCCATTTGATAGATTGGCCACATGAATTAGGCTACTTGGGAAATAAGAAGCCGGATTGTTTCCATTCTGGCAACTGGAGCAAATACTTCATCATAGTCAATTCCTACATTTTGTCTATAGCCCTTTGAAACTAGCCGGGCCTTGTACCTTTCTATCTTACCTTAGGGATTCATCTTTTTTTATATACCCATTTCACTCCTATAGGCTGATGTCCTTTCGGCAACTCCACAAGCTCCCAAGTTTCATTTCTTTCAATTGCATTTATCTCTTCATCCACTGCGTCTTGTCATTTCTTATCTCTTACTGCTTCTTCAAAACAAATATCCTCGGTATCTGCTAGAAGACATACCAAGTGAACTTCGCTTATTGATTCGTATAAATCTTGCAGGCTTCACATCCTTGATTGTCTTGGTTCTTCATCATCATCAGATGCTGGTGGGCTTGATTGTATGATAATTGGTGCAGTAGTTGAAGATTCTCCTTTTTCTTTCTCTTGCGCTACCTCATTTTGGTTGTTCCAATCCCATGCATCTTCTTCATTTACTTGTACATCTCGGCTTATTATCACCTTCTTTTCAATTGGGTCAAATAATTTGAAAGCTTTTGTCTTCTCATCATACCTGATGAACACGTACTTCTTGCTCTTATCATCCAGCTTGGTTCTTCTTTAATTTGGTACATGTGTGTTAGCCACACTTCCATATACTTTAAAATGTGATACAGTAGGTTTCAGTCCACTCCAGTCTTCCTGCGGTGTTTGATTCGCTAATTTTGCATGTGGGCATCGGTTTTGCACATAGACAGCACATTTGTTGGCTTTGGCTCCTTAGTTTTGATGATTAACAAAAGGTTGAGTATATGTTTGGATTAATGTTTCATTTCAAGATAAAGTTTCAGGCCTTAGGTTATTCAAAAAGAGTATCAAGAGTACAATAATGAAACCAAGCTTGCTTGATTTGGGAAAGAGCTCTTCTACCTTAAACAAGATCAAATTTCTCATATTGGACCTTCATATTAAGAAGTAATTGACAAAAAAAATAAAGGCCTAGAGAAACTCAAGCATGGCACGCACCTCTCCAGAGTTTTAGAAAATTTCAGACCAGAGGTCGACCTCCAGAGATTGACACCTTGCCAAAGGTCGACCACCAGAGGTCGACTCATGAAGAAAAGAAAATTTCAGCAAGGCCGGCATGGAAAATTTTAGTGGTACGCTTCAAAGGTCACCACCTGAGGTCGACACCTGTCCAGAGGTCGACACCAGAGGTCGACTCATCGCCTGAGAATTCAAACTGGGCAGAACTATGGTTTTCTGGATTTTTGCCTAAGATAAACTGGAGGTCGACTCATGAGGTCGACACTTGACCCAGAGGTCGACTCATGAGGTCGACTCATGGCATAACGGCTAGTTTTTCTGAACTTTTGATTTGATTTCTAACGGCCATAAACGGCCATATTTTTTATTCTAACGGTCTTGTGGAGTTGTTTCAGCTTGAATAAAGTATTTAACCTCCACCAAACTTCAAAAAAGAGAAGGAGACAAAGTGAAAAAGAAGAGAGTAAAAGTACAAAGCTTTCAATCAATCCTAAGCCAAAAAGAGAGAAAATTCAAGAGATTCCTTAGCCAAAAGCTTTCCATTTTTGAGGAATCCAGCTTTCAAATCTTTGGCATTTAGTGAGGTCCAAGATTCCAAGAGGAAGACTTGAAGAGTCTCCAACAAGAGCTACATCGAATTATTTTTTGCTCAAAAAGGAGTTTGTCTTTTTTTTATTCATTGTATTCATACTCTATTTGTGCTAGCCTAGTTTCAAGGGAATTTGAAACTAGTGTGAGGTTTGTTGGTGAGTCAATTGATAAAACCAACTAGGGTTGCTTGTAAGCCCGAAGCCAAAACAAGTGTGTGAGGTTTGTTGGTGAGCCAATTGATAAAACCAACTAGGGTTGCTTGTAAGCCCGAAGCCAAAACAAGTGTGTAAGGTTTGTTGATGAGCCTAAGTAACAAAACCAACTTAGGTTTTGACTTATGAGCCTTGTAAAACAAGTCGGCTATAATTTAGAGAAGATTATAGTGGAAATTCCCAAGTGGAGCTTGGAAAGTGGATGTAGGTGCTAGGTGCACCGAACCACTATACGTTTTGTGTGTTTGCATTGCTTTACTCTCTATTGCTCTTTAATTGTTGTTATCTTTCATTGCTTCTGTTGCACAATTACTTGAGCACTATCACTCTTCACATTTGAAATTGATAGCACATATATTGCTTTATTTTTTAAAAAAAAAACCTAATTCACCCCCCCTCTTGGGCACCATATCTGGGCAACAAGTGGTATCAGAGCACCGGTACTCTCTTGTAGGTCCAACAATCTTGAGTGAAAGATCATGGCCGCCCCAATTGGAATGTGTGTAGTTGAAGGTCAAGCATCAAATCGCCCTCCTTTCTTTAATGGCACAAACTACACATACTGGAAAACTCGTATGCGCATTTATTTACAAGCTGTAGATTATAATATATGGAGAGTAATTACTAAAGGGCCTCATCAGCCCACTCACTTGGTTAATGGCATTATCATCCCAAAATCTGAAGAAGAATGGGATGACAATGACATCAAACAAGCTGAGTTAAATGCAAAGGCGATGAATTTGCTATTCTGTGCACTTGACCCAAGTGAATTTAACAGAATATCAAATTATATTTCCGCCAAAGAAATTTGGGATACACTTGAGGTTACCAATGAGGGTACACACCAAGTGAAGACCACAAAGGTGAACATGCTCATTCATACGTATGAGATGTTCAGGATGGAACCAACTGAAAGTATTAGTGAGATGTATACTAGATTTACCAATATAGTAAATGGTATGAGGAGTTTGGGAAAGATTATATCTAATGGTGAACTTGTTAACAAACTTCTCAGGTCTTTTCCGGCTTCATGGGATGCGAAAGTAACGGCCATAGAAGAAGCCAAGGATGTCAATACTCTACCTCTTGAGCAGCTTCTTGGATCACTGATGACTTATGAGCTTTCACTAAAACAGAAGACAGTGGACAATGACAAGAAAAAGAAAGCCATAGCCTTCAAGTCCACTACAAAGGAAGAGTCAAGTGATGAATCAGAAGAAGAAGCTAATGATGATGAGATAGCCCTCATTACAAGAAAATTCAGAAGATTCATGAGAAAGAAGAAGGGCTTCTACAAGAAAAGGCCACAAAAAGGTAATTACAATAAAGATAAAGAAAAAGAAAAAGAAAGGGATCCACCCATCTGCTTCGAGTGCAAGAAGCCTGGACATTATAAAATGGATTGCCCTTTGCTTAAAAAGAGTTGAAGGATCTTGAGAAAGAAAGCCATGATGGCTACCTGGAGTGAGAGTGAGGACTCCAGCAGTGATGAAGAGCAGCAGGAAGTCGCCAACCTGTGTTTCATGGCCAATGAAGATGATGAGGTGTGTCTTGCAACCAAAAATAAAAGAAGAATGTGGTATCTAGACAGTGGTTGCTCAAGGCATATGACTAGGGATGTGAAGCAATTCTCATCACTAGTAGCTATAAATGGTGGAAACGTTACTTTTGGTGATAATGGAAAAGGTAAAATCGTCGGAATTGGTAAAATCCATATCATCCCTAATGCTTATGTAGATAATATATTACTTATTGATGGCTTGAAGCATAATCTTTTCAGCATTAGTCAGTTTTTTGATAAGGATTTTAAAGTAATTTTTGAATCATCTTTGTGCATGGTGTCTAGTCTAGATGTCGATGGCATCAAGTTCACTGGTCATAGGCATGGAAACATTTACATGGTTGATCTTGATGATCTAGCCATGGAAAGTGGTCAATGCCTAGTGGCTAAGGAAGCCAAGGCAAGTGAAACTAGTTGGCTTTGGCATCGCAGGCTAGGGCATGCTAGTATGCATTTGATTTCAAAATTAAGCAAAAAGAATCTTGTAAAAGAATTACCAAAACTCACATTTAAAAAAGATAAGATTTGTGCTGCATGTCAATTTGAAAAACAAACTAAATCTACTTTCAAACCTAAAGGAGTAGTATCTACTACTAGACCCCTTGAATTATTGCATATGGACCTCTTTGGACCAACTAGAACAACTAGTTTGGGAGGTAAGAAATATGGGCTAGTAATTGTAGATGATTACTCACGATTTACTTGGATAATATTTTTAGCTCATAAAGATGAAACGTTTTCAGCTTTTGTTAAATTTCATAAAAGGGTTTCAAACGAAAAGATCTCACTATTGTTTCTTTGCATAGTGATCATGGAACTGAATTTGACAATCATGATTTTGAAGTTTTTTGTAATGATAATGGCATTAGTCATAATTTTTCTGCACCTAGGACACCTCAACAAAATGGGGTGGTAAAAAGACAAAACAGGACTCTTGAAGAAATGGCACGCACAATGCTTTGCGAAAATGATTTACCTAGATATTTTTGGGTAGAAGCCATTAATACTTCCTGTTACATTTCAAATCGTGTTTTAATTCGACCTATTTTGAAGAAAACACCATATGAGCTTTGGAAAAATCGAAAACCTAATCTTAAATATTTTCGTGTATTTGGTTGCCGCTGTTTCATATTAAACAATGGCAAAGACAATATCAGTAAACTTGATGCCAAGTCAGATGAGGGTATCTTCTTAGGATACTCTACTTCTAGCAAGGCATACAGGGTCTTCAACAGAAGAACTCTTCTAGTTGAAGAATCAATTCATGTAGTGTTTGATGAAACTAACGAAAAATCTTTTAGAAAAGAAGACTCTATTGATGATGAAACAGGTACAAAGAAGCTTGAACAATTGACAATCAATGAAGATGTGCCCAAAGGAGATGATGATCAAGAAAATGAAGATCAAATTCAAGAGATCAATGCAACTTCACCAAAACCTTTACCTAAAGAGTGGAGGTATGCACACGGACACCCCAAATAGCTAATTATTGGTGATCCGTCAAAGGGAGTAAGTACACGCTCTTCTATCAGAAATGTTTGTGATTATTTAGCTTTTGTTTCTCAAATAGAGCCTAAGTCAATTGAAGAGCTGAAAAAGATTGTAACTGGATTAATGCCATGCAAGATGAACTAAATCAATTTAAAAGAAATAACGTTTGGACTTTAACTGAAAGACCCCCTAATGTTTCTGTAATTGGCACAAAATGGGTTTTTAGAAATAAACTTGATGAACATGGTATTGTAACTAGAAACAAAGCTAGACTTGTTGCTAAAGGCTACAACCAGGAAGAAGGGATTGACTTTGATGAAACCTTTGCTCCTGTTACTAGGCTGGAAGCAATTAGACTTTTACTTGCTTTTGCTTGTTTTATGGATTTCAAGTTATTTCAAATGGATGTTAAAAGTACCTTTTTAAATATATTTATTGAAGAGGAAGTTTATGTTGAACAACCTCCTGGTTTTGAAAATCATGAATTTCCTAACCATGTTTTTAAATTGCATAAAGCATTGTATGGTTTAAAGCAAGCTCCTAGAGCTTGGTATGATAGATTAAGTTCATTTTTGATGAAGAATGATTTTTCTAGAGGTAATGTAGATAATACATTGTTTTTGAAAAAGGAAAATAATGATCTCTTAGTAGTACAAATCTATGTAGATGATATTATTTTTGGTGCTACTAACGAATGTCTTTGTCAAGAGTTTGCAAAGTTAATGCAGAGTGAGTTCGAGATGAGCATGATGGGAGAACTCAACTTCTTCCTCGGACTCCAAATTAAGCAAACCAAAGAGTGGATCTTCATCAACCAAGCCAAGTACACAAGGAAATATTAAAAAGTTTGGGATGGAGACTACCAAACCAATAGGTACCCCTATGAGCTCTTCATGTAAATTAGACAAAGATGAATGTGGTAAATCAGTAGACCAAAAATTATATAGAGGCATGATTGGTTCATTGCTATATCTAACTGCCAGTAGACCAGATATAATGTTTAGTGTTTGTATGTGTGCACGTTTTCAGTCTGCTCCTAAAGAATCACATCTCTTAGCTATAAAACGTATATTTAGATACTTATCTGGGTCAATTGAAATTGATCTTTGGTACTTTAGAGAGTCATAATATGAATTGATTGCTTATTCTGATGCTGATTTTGCTGGGTATAAACTTGATCGTAAAAGTACTAGTGGAACTTGTCAATTCCTAGGAGTTAATTTGATTTCATGGAGCAGCAAGAAACAGAATTCGGTTGCTCTATCTACGATGGAAGCCGAATATATAGCAGCCGAAAGCTATTGTGCTCAGATTCTATGGATCAAACAACAACTCGAGGACTTTGGCATCAAACTAACTAAGACACCCATAAGATGTGATAATACTAGTGTAATCAATTTAACGAAAAATCCTGTACAACATTCAAAAAGTAAACATATTGAAATAAGACATCACTTCATAAGAGATCACGTTCAAAACTTTAATGTGTTGTTAGAATTTATTTGTACTGATTATCAATTGGCTGATATATTCACAAAACCATTGAATGAAGATAGATTTTGCATGATCAGAAGAGAATTGGGAGTCATTGACCCTTTTGCTTGAAACTCTTCAATTTCCTTCAAAATTCCTCAAAAATGATTTATAAATTCTCAAATATATTTAAAGCTTCTCTAAGAATTCATTCTAAATTTTATCAATTTTTTTAATTTTACCAAATTTTATTTTGACTAGTTTATTTTCGGAGGTCGACACTTAAAATTTTGGAGGTTGACACTTGGGGTCGACCCCTGAAATTTTTGAGAGGTCGACACTTGGTCGGAAAACCTACTTTTAAAACCCGTCCGCGAGCCCTATTTCCTCCATTTCTTTTCTTTTTCTCCTTCGTGTGGTCCCCCTCCAACGCTCCTAAGCTCTGAATAGTGGATTTCCAACCCTCTCCCTCCTCTTTTTGGGTAATCTTCTCCTCCCCTCACGGTTTCTCTTGGACCGAACCGGTTTTTACCGTGTTCCTCATTTTTGGGCAACCGTAGGTTTTTGCCTCTATTTACCCTCAATTATCGATTGATATTCGATTGAAAACACTCATTTCTTCCCTCCATTTCGTGCATTTCCTCTATTTGCTCTCTTTTTTTTTTTCAATTTCATAAACCCTCACTTACCTTTTCACGGTTCCTTTATTTGCTCAACCGTGAATTCCTTTTCTCCTCTCCAAATTCTTGGTTCTTCTTTTTCTTAGCACTGTATTATCCTACTTCTCCCTAAATTACCCTCTTCCATCCATATGGGTCCAAGGAAGCATTGGCTGTAAGGAAAAGGAAAATGGAACAAGGCCAAGGTAGTACTGAGCGACGAATAAAGGCCAGACATGAGCGTGAGCCATCCCTAGAGGAACCTGCACCAGTGCCAGCCAGCTTAGTATGAAAGAGCATTGCGAGCGGGAGACGTGTGGATATACCCTTCTGGGATCAGCATCACTTTTTTATAGGAGATGTACTGAGAGATGCAGGTCTGGTTCACTTCTGCACGATGACTAAGAGATTCTACCCAGACCTCATCAGGGAGTTCTATGCATCCATGGCCACTGATGGCATTGGATGGTCTGCTACTATTCGTGGGATCGAAATTCTAGTGACACCGAAGGTCATCAGTCATGTTTGGAGGATTCCACTTCATGGCACAGCCGCCACTACTATCAGCAACCGAGAGCGCGCCTTCAGATGTATCTTAGAGCGCGAGGATGTTAGCGGCATTTTCATAGTAGCCGCTAACCAGCTATCATTGGAGATGAGAGTGCTGCATCATATCATCGCCCGCATCTTAATTCCAAAGAGCGGGAGGTTCGACTTTATAACTGAGCGTGAGCTAGTGTTGATGGTGTCCCTGAGACAGTGGACTCCCATCAACCTTCCCAGGATCATGCTTCAGCAGATGGGAGAGGCAGCATCTCATAGGAGACTAGTTCAGCCATATGGCATGGGGCTGACACAGTTATTCAGGGAGTATGGAGTATCATTTGATGGTATACCCTTCAGTCAGCTGCAGCATACTGACACATACGGAAAGAAATCCCTGCATAGGATGGGATTTCGACTGATTGGTGATCGTTGGGTGCGACGGGAGTCTGGCCAGGAGCCAGATGAGGAGGAGGAGATTCGAGCAGCTAAGGCAGGGCCTTCAGAGCCTACTGATCATGGTACACCTCCTCATCCAGCACCAGAGTCAGAGACTGCGGAGCCTGAGCCATTCATGCCACCACCCTCATCAACTCCAGCACCTTCTGCTACTGCTACACCATAAAGGACTACAGCGAGCACATCGGACTTTGAGCAGAGAGTGATTGATCACATTTCAGAGGTCCGGACAGAGATTGCTGGTGTACGACAGGAGCTACATGGTCTGTGGATCCACACAGACATGCACATTGGAGCTCTCTTAGCTACTGTCGATGTAGGATTCCGATAGATCCTCAGCTTACTGAGATTGGCATTGCCACCAGGGACTGTAGATCCGACAGTGCCTCCTCCACATTCTGATGATGATGATGATGATGACTCCAGTGGCTACAGTGACAGTGATGGAGATCAGCCTGGAGCAGGTAGCTCTGATGTTCCACCTGCTGATCCGATTCCAGAGATTCTCCCTTCTGTTGATCCTCCTTCTACTGATCTTCCTAGTACTGATTTTCCAGCTACAGATGTGCCAGTAGATACTGAGATTACTGAGTCACTCTTTGAGTCTATTACAGGCATTCCAGATGATAGAGATGAGCATACAGAGACTGATATTGATGATCCTACTGCTTATGAGCTTGTCAGTCTACTCAGCATACTGATCCACCTACTCCTACTGCTACTACTTCTGTTAGGACACCTTCGGAGTCTTTTCCACAGACCTATAGATCTCGTAGGACTACCCCTAGGTCTGGTCCCTCTCTAAGGACTCGGAGTCTCACTCATAGGACTCCAAAATCCTCATCTAGGATCTCGGCTCCTATCTCTTTTGATGTACCTTCTGATGAGGAGTAGCCTCATAGATTTGCTTGATATATGATGTTTACTGAGGTACTAGTTTGCTTTGTATGTTCTGATGTATCAGTGTTTTGTGCTTACTATGTAAGCAATTTTATAACTGAATACATTCATTTATATATTTATCTACATTGTGGTATTTTACTGTCTGATGCCAGCTCTTAGCATTTATCTTTTTAAACCCTCAAGTTAGAATGTCTTTGCTATATCGAATGCACAAATTGAGGGGGAGCATGTATTTTATGCAACTAAGTACTTCATTGCAATGGAACATAATTTTCTTTAGTATATCTTTTACTACAAAGAATGCACTTTTTGATTCTTGACAAAAAGGGGGAGTATAGTAAAGTATATATGGTTCTTATGACTCTTTCATTGAGTAGAGTAAAGCTTGTATGGTTCTTAACTTTTTGACTCATGAAAATGTTTTCACAAAAAAAGGAGAGTAGATGAAAAGTAAATTTTTATGATATACTCATATATGTGAGGTTTCTTTGAAAATTTTTTAATGCTATATTTTGCTTTTGGACTTAATTGCATATATACTCAAGATTTTGTCATCATCAAAAAGGGGGAGATTGTTGGCTTTGGCTCCTTAGTTTTAATGATTAACAAAAGGTTGAGTATATATTTGGACTAATGTTTCATTTCAAGATAAAGTTTTAGGCCTTAGGTTTTTCAAAAAGAGTATCAAGAGTACAATGATGAAACCAAGCTTGCTTGATTTGGGAAAGAGCTCTTCTACCTTAAACAAGATCAAATTTCTTATATTGGACCTTCATATTAAGAAGTAATTGACAAAAGAAACAAAGGCCTAGAGAAACTCAAGTATGGCACGCACCTCTCCAGAGTTTCAGAAAATTTCAGACCAGAGGTCGACACCTTCCCAAAGGTCGACCACCAGAGGTCGACTCATGAAGAAAAGAAAAGTTCAGCAAGGCCGGCACGGTAAAATTTCAGTGGCATGCTTCAAAGGTCACCACCAGAGGTCGACACCTGTCCAGAGGTTGACTCATCGTCTGAGAATTCAAACTGGGCAGAACTATGGTTTTCTGGATTTTTGCCTAAGATAAACTAGAGGTCGACTCATGAGGTCGACACTTGACCCAGAGGTCGACTCATGGCATAATGGCTAGTTTTTCTGAACTTTTGATTTGATTTCTAACGGCCATATTTTTTATTCTAACGGTCTTGTGGAGTTGTTTCAGCTTGAATGAAGTATTTAACCTCCACCTAACTTCAAAAAAGAGAAGGAGACAAAGTGAAAAAGAAGAGAATAAAAGTACAAAGCTTTCAATCAATCCTAAGCCAAAAAGAGAGAAAATCCAAGAGATTCCTTAGCCAAAAGCTTTCCATTTTTTAGGAATCCAGCTTTCAAGTCTTTGACATTTGGTGAGGTCCAAGATTCCAAGAGGAAGACTTGAAGAGTCTCCAACAAGAGCTACATCGAATTATTTTTTGCTCAAAAAGGAGTTTATCTTGTTTTTATTCATTGTATTCATACTCTATTTGTGCTAGCCTAGTTTCAAGGGAATTTGAAACTAGTGTGAGGTTTGTTGGTGAGCCAATTGATAAAACCAACTAGGGTTGCTTATAAGCCCGAAGCCAAAACAAGTGTGTGAGGTTTGTTGGTGAGCCAATTGATAAAACTAACTAGGGTTGCTTGTAAGTCCGAAGCCAAAACAAGTGTGTGAGGTTTGTTGGTGAGCCAATTGATAAAACCAACTAGGGTTGCTTGTAAGCTCGAAGCCAAAACAAGTGTGTTGGTGAGCCTAGGTAACAAAACCAACTTAGGTTTTGACTTATGAGCCTTGTAAAACAGGTCGACTGTAATCTAGAGAAGATTATAGTGAAAATTCCCAAGTGGAGCCTGGGAAGTAGATGTAGGTGCTAGGTGCACCGAACCACTATACGTTTTGTGTGTTTGCATTGCTTTACTCTCTATTGCTCTTTAATTGTTGTTATCTTTCATTGCTTCCGTTGCACAATTACTTGAGCACTATCACCTTCACATTTGAAATTGATAGCACATATATTGCTTTATTTTTTAAAAAAAAACCCAATTCACCCCCCCTCTTGGGCACCATATCTGGGCAACAACATTGTACAGCTTCTATCCAAAAATCTTTTGGCATGTCTTTGGTCTTCAACATTGATCGAACCATGTCAAGAATGGTCCAATTTTTTTCTCTCGGCCACACCATTTTGCTGAGGTGAGTAAGATGCGGTTAAGAATCTCTTGATCCCATGTTTCTCGCAATAGCTTGTAAAGGCAGTTGACGTATACTCTCCGCCTCTATCTGATCGTAAAGCCTTGAAATAAAAGCCCGTCATCTTCTCTACTAATACCTTGAATTTCTTGAATACCTGGAGTGCCTCGGACTTCTCTTTCAGAAAATAAACCCATGTTTTTCTTGTGAAATCATCAATGAATATAAGAAAGTATCTCTTCTCACTGAATGACTTTAGTATGATCGGGCCATATATATCGGTGTGTACTAACTCGAGAGGATGCCTTGCACGATATTGCACACCTTTAGAAAAAATGCTCCTTCCTTGCTTGCTTGCCGAGTACACATCCCTCACAAAATTTTCTGGTGTAGTCTATGTCTGGTAGCCCATGGACAATATTCTTCTTTGCTAACTTTCTTAGGCCATCGTAGTGCAAGTGTCCGAGTCGTAAGTGCCACAGTAAAGCTTTATCTTCTTTGTTGACTTGTAGACATTTTTCTCGCATGTTTCTCAGGTTGAGTTTGAACATTCGATTCTCGATCATCTTCACATGTGCAAGCAACCGGCCTCTTTTGTCCTTCAAGTCCAACATCCGATCTTTCATGAAAACCGAATATCCCTTCTCTAATAATTGCCCCATGCTAAGGATATTACTCTTTATATTGGGCACATAATAAACATGTTCAATAGACCCTTCTTTACCATCCTTTTCAGAAAAACAAATTTTACCTCAGTCCTTAACTTGAACCTTTGACGCGTCGCCAAATGATACATGCCCATCTTCTACTTCTTGTATCTCCACAAAGAGGTATTTGTGCCCGCTCGTATGATTACTAGCGCTAGTATCGATATACCATACCGTATCGCTATCAGGAGTAGTATCTTTATGGGTCATCATGAGAACACCATCATCTCGTGTCTCCTCTTCTGCGACTAGACTCTTATTTTCTTCCACTCTTTTTTTGGAATAGCATTCTTTTGCAGTGTCCATACTTGCCGTAGTTGTAGCATTTGATATTTTGACGATATGACTGGCTGCCTCTCCCACGACCGCGTCCTCGGCCATGCCAATTCTGTTGGCTTGGCTGGCCCTTTGCTTCGAAGTTGTCTCCACGTCCGCGACCTCTACTGCGATCTACACCTCGACCACCACGGCCGCGACCCCTTCCTTGATTTTGGAGTACGTACATCGCCTTGTCTTCTTTGATAGTTGCCTTAGTTTTCAAGGCTTCCTCGAGCGGCTCTTGTTTCTTTTTCTTTTTGCATTGTTCATGCGCTTCAAGCGAACCTGCGAGATCATCGATGGTCATCTCTTCCAAATTCCTTGATTCCTCGATAGCGCATACAACGTTCAGTCAATGATCGCAAAATCTTTTCAACAACCCTTACATCGGTTAGGATTTCTCCATTGCATTTGAGTTGATTTACCACTATCTGCACATGCATGATATAGTCAGACACTCCTTCTGACTCCATCTTCATGGCCTCTAACTCACCTTGCAAAGTTTGAAGTCGCACTTGTTTAACTCGGTCAGCGCCTTTGGAGACCTTTTGCAGAATCTCCCACGCTTCCTTTGAAGTTGTTGCTCCGGCAATCTTCTCGAAACCCGACTCATATACCTCTTGGAATAGGAAATAGAGAGCGGTCTTGTCTTTCATGCATGTTTCTTTCAACGTCTTTAATTAAGTTACCGTCATACTATCAGTATCTGCTAGCTCTATGTAGCCGTTCTCGACTACATCCGATGCATCTTGTGCACCGAGCAACTCATGTATCTGAATACTCCAATTGTCATAGTTTGATTTCATGAGTCGTGGCAGCAATATCTGCCCTAGCGATGTACTCCCGGACTTCATCATTGCTCACCTAGGTTGCTCTCCAACTCAGTTTCTTCCCTTTTATTTCCTTATATGATATCCTATTTTTATTTTTTTATCTCATACAACGCACGGCCCAGTGCTCGAAGATCTGTGTTATCAATCCCCTCTGCAAACTATGATAGTGTGGAACTGCTTTGGGATCCGTGCAGTTCAAAAATCGGCAGCAGGGAACGTGAATGCTTTCACGTTCGTGCTGCACTCTCTCCTCCACGAATCAACCAAAAAATGAAGAACAGGGGAGGCCGAAGGCCTTGCAGCTTGGTTCGCCGGCGACGGTGCTGGGCGGCGGACGGCGGAGATCGGCTAGAGGGAGGGAGATCCGGTGGCAGGGGCGAGGCCTTTCGTCTGCGGTCGTACGGTGGCCTCGGCAGCAGTCGTTGGTGGTCGTGGAGGTCGTGGAGGGCACGGCTACGGTCCGTGCGGAACAGGGACGGCTTCGGAGAGGCTGATCCGGCAGGATCTTTCCGGCAAGAGAGTCGACCACGGTCGGCCGGCAGCAGTGGGAGGCGACAGCAGGGGCATCGGGCTGGAGAGTTTTTTTATTTTTTGGTCGACCAGTGGGGCAGTCGATTGGAGCGTTGGGTTGCACGGGCGGAGGAGGCGGACCAGTAGTGGTCCTGTGGCAACCGTGGAGGGCTGCGGTGTCGCTGGCGACGGCACTGGAGACCTCCTGCCGGCTCTAATACCAGATTGTTAGCACCGGAAAAAATATTCGGAAGAGAAAAAACGAGAGGGAGATGTATCACGCAGAGATCAAAATTTTTATTCAAAGGAGGAACTGCTGCACTTTTTTTACATGGGAACCGTAACTTATATAGCCCTAAAGGCTTATTCAAACCAAAACGAAACACTAGAGTCCTAATTTTACAGACTCAAAAAACCTAGAATCCTAAGACGGCAAGACTAAAAAACATGAAGACTTTGATCCTGTTTAAAAAAGAACTCTCTATTATTTGAGTTTATCACTAACAGAGAGACCTCCATATCTTTTTTGTTTTTTTCCTCGAGCCTTCCTCATTCCCGAGTCCATTTCTTCTCCTACAAATATGAAAGCATTGGTGCCACTGCATTCATCGATAAGGTCTTCTTCTTCCTTCATGAACGTATCTACCATCTAGATTCATTATTTGAATTCATTATTTGAATTCCTTGCTAAGTCATGAAGAATTTTTTTTAAGGTAAGCCATGAATAATCTATTTTTACTTTGATTTTTTCAAGAAAAAAAGGGTTATAATGTGAGGCAGGCTAATATTTTTGGGATACAAAAAAGACCCTGTATGATATGGACGAAGATATATGGGCTGTCAAAGGTTAAATATAAAGTGTTGACTAGTTGGGTAAATCTATAAGCACTGAAAAGCCATAGGTTCTAATTAAAACAAAAAATATTGGGATGCATATGGATCAAGACAGATGCTCTATATATGATGCCGGCCCAATATGATCTTTGTTCTTATATGACTAGGAGAAGATGCAGGGTGGACGTCAGGCGGCAGGCTTATGTTTGTCTATTTGTTTAATTTGTTTTTAATTTGATAACTTCTGATAAAATCTTATGGATATGAAAAAACAATATTCCCTAGTTCCTGGTGGACATAGCACAGATGTCTTGTCAATTTCACTATGCATGGTTGAATATATAGGAAAACTTTTATATATATATATATATTGAACAGGTATGGAGGAAGAAAGGTTCTTCCCCCCGAATTATCATAGCTTTAGTCCAATGTACAAGCACTGGGGAATGGGTCCCATAAAATGTTTATATAGTAAAACCTGGGACGAACGTTCAATGTATACAATAACGTGCAGGATGACACGTAGAAAACCTGAACATCTTTTGCATTTCTTGTGCGGAAGCGATGTTTCTGAACAGGGATTTTTTTTTTTTTTTTTTTTTTTCTGTTTTGAAGATGCAGGTACAACCTGCATCTTCAAGGCATTATTTTTTTTTGGATTTCAAGGTTTTTTTTTCCAGTTGTTCATCAAGTGTTTTTTTTTTTTTTTTCGGTCTAAAGACGCAGGCAGCCTGCGTCTTCTCCACGGGGAAGAAAAAACCAAAAACCATCACACCTGGCAAAAAAGTACCGTAGTTTGGTAAAATTCTTTCAAACTACGGTACTGTGGTAATTTTTCTTTTAAAGGCATTATTTTAAAAAAAATCCCTGAACAGGTGGGTGTTCTGAAAAGACAGGTACTGTAGTTACTCATTGCTGAACAGCTTTCAGAGCAAAATATGTTTTCAGTTCCAGCCATTTCAGCATTTGAGAGTTTTGAAACCTGCAGTGGTCTGCCTCGTATGGAAACTTACCAGAAAAATATAGCAGTTTGTATTCCCAAATTTCCAGTGACAGTTTAGAAACCGATAGTCTGTAACAGTTAAAGATCTGTTGTGAGGAAAATATAAAACCAGCTAACCTGTCCCTCAACCAGTCGACAGTGTCTGTTCCCGCTTCTCCTCAGAGAAGCTGATTATAATTTCAGAATATGTTGTCCTCTGTTTCTTCTCTTTTTTGGGGAAAGTACTTTCTACCTCTTAGATAACTGGAAACCCGGTAAGAAGACGGTGTAAGTCTTCTTTGAGATACTTTATATTTCAAGTTTTCGTCCCGTCTCCTACTAAAAACAGTATCGTCCTTGATACCTCCCTGCTGGAGAGAGCTTCTGATTAAAACAAATGATTATTTCCCTCCTTCCATAATATCCAGTAAATGATTGAAGTGAGAACATCTGACGTCGTATGGTATTTTGTTGACCTGTGCACATCCCTCTAGCTCGTCCAGAGTTGGTTAATGGTCTTAGGTTGGAAAGGTGTATTGCAGCAATGTAGAAAAATGACTTCCATGGTATTCTATAAAAACTGTAGTTCAGGAATATGTGATCATAGGTTTCCTCTTGGAGATAACAAAGTGTGCGCCGACTTGGACCAGTGAAACCTTTCTTTGCTAGAACTTCAGATGTAAGCAATCTATAATTGAAACATAACCAGTTAAATATCTTGCATTTCTCTGGTATTGGGAGCTTCTAAATAATTTTTCTGAACTGTGAAATGATGCCACCATATTTGAGGAATTTGTAGCAAGAAGAATCTGTGAAGGAGTTCTTTGTGAACCATTTCCATATCTGTTTATCTGGTGAATTTGACAGTGAAATATCCTTAAGTTGAACCATCAATTCTGAGATCTCTATGAGGAGGCCCTGTTCAGACAGTGGTAGCCTGAAATTTTCCTCAATCCTGGGTTTACTAGAAAATGCTGCAACATTACTATCCTTATCAATAGCAAGTGAGTACAGAGTAGGGAAAATGGATTTCAGATTCGTGACCCTTGCCTAAGTGCCATCCCAAAATGAGGTATATTGTCCTTTGCCTACCATGACTGAGGTGAATGATGACATTTAATGACATACTTTCAGAACATTTTTCCGAAAAAGGCAAGCCTTACCTTTGATATAAGGTGTCATAGCGGTTGGCGTTTTACTACCATAGTAGCAGTGCCCAACCAACGTTTTCTAAGATCTTTGAGGGCCAAGGAAGAGCTTATCCGACCATTTGTGGAGCTGTGATTGGTTGAAAACCTGTAGGTCTATTATCTCCAGACCTCCCATTGACTTTGGATGGCAAATCACTGACCAACATGCTAGGTTCTGGAAGTTAATTTTCTCTCTTCCCCCATTCCACAGAAATGATCTACAAATATTGTTGATTTTTTAAATTACTTTAGATGGCAATTTGTGCACGAACAACCATATCCATGAATAGCTCGTAATACTGAATTCAATAATGTGAGTCTTCCAGCAAGGGATACAGAGTTTCTCTTCCAGCTTGATAATCGTCGTTCAACTTTCTTTACCACAAAGTTCCAATAACTGGCAGGGAGAGACCTTTTATGTAGTGGTATTCCTAAGTAATGGATAGGGAAATATGAGGTATTACAACCCAGCAACACAACAGCACCTATAACTTCTTGTTGGTTTAGACCCAAGCCCACTAGATATGACTTAACTAAAATCAATTTTGAGCCCCGTCAAAAGTTCGAAAAAATAGAGGATCAACTTGATGTTATTAAGATGATGTTTTGAAGCTTTAGAAAATATAACAATGTCACCTGCATATTTGATGGAGTGCATATAACTTGATAGTTTAGCAGGGCCAACGGATTCCAGTAGTTCTTCTGACATTGCGAGGTCCAGCATACGATGCAGTAAGTTACCAACCAAAATAAATAAAAGAGGCGAGAGAGAATTACCTTGTTTTAGGCCCTTCTTGATAGGAAACCAGTTGCCCAGTGAGCCATTGATAAATATTACTGATGTTGAATCCTTGATGATGCTAGATATCCAAGAGACAAAGTTGGAACCAAAACCCCTTCTCTCCAGCAAGGAAAACAAAAAATTCAAGGATACGGAGTCAAATGCCTTTTCAAAATCAAGTTTGAGAAGGAGACCAGGGATCTTGAAAGTATTGAAATAGTTGATGATTTCTGAAGCAGTTGCAAAGCTTTCAAATATCATCCGACCTTTGATGAATGTAGTTTGAGAAGGCTTTACTTAGGAATCAATTACCTTGCTGAGCTTGATAGATAGAGCTTTGAATATGATTTTGATTATTCTGTGCTCTAAACTAAACGATCTATAGTCTTTAACAGTTGGATTTTCAGACTTCTTAGGGACTAATGTGATGTGGGTGTAATTTAGTCTAGAGAGATCAACTGCACCTGAGCTCAAATTGTTGAAGAGACCTAATAAATCTTCCTTAATGATATCTCAAAAATGTTTGTAAAAAGAGATAGGGAATCCGTCTGGACTTGGGGCCGTCTTTGGCCAGAGAGAAGAGCGTTTCTTGGCTCCTCTGAAAAGGTAGTATCCAGACTTTTAAGTCTGCAGGTCCTTCCGAGTATGGCTTCACACAATTGGCCTTCAATACACCCGGTTCGCTGATTCCAAGAGGTTAGAGAAATAGGATAAGAACTCTTTGTGAATGTCTTCATGTTTAGAGACACTTCGTCAATCTACAAAGATCTCACTGATCGCATTTTTCCTTTTCCAATTACTGTCACAGGTGTGAAAATACTTGGTATTGCGATCTCCATTCTTAATCCATAGATCTCTTGATCTTTCCCACCAATAAATCTCTTCCTGAGCTGTGATTTCTGTTAATTGTGATTTTAAAGAGGATTGTTTATCCCTTTCTTCAGCTGAGTCAATTATCTTCCGCTTGTTTATCCAGGATCTCAATATTATTTGATATTTCCTTTTTCCATAGAAAGATATTTCCCACTATATCCCTGCTCCATCTCTCGAGGTCTTCCCTGAGTCTCCTTAGCTTTTGGACAATAATTACTAGCAAGTAATGTGAAGTAACACTCTTTTCCCATGAAGTTTTCATGGTGGGTTCGAGGTCAAGGTAGGAGAACCATAAACTTTGAGCCTCGGAGGAGGATGCAAGAAACAGATCGCTAAGGGGGTATGATATGATGTAATCCTTGGTAGGTAGATGCAGTTAGTCAGATGAAAGAAAGAGTGCCACAGTATACTAACAAAGCATCTGTCTAATCTAGCTAGACTTGCGGGTCAGGACCGGGGGGTTGGTGCGAAGCCAGGGGGTGGCACGGGGTGCAGGCACCACCGGGGCTGGGTTAGGGTGGCACCAAGTGGGGGGGGGGGGGGGTTTGATGTAAATAAGAGACAGAGAGATGGCAAAAACCAGAGTTAAGATGGCCATAAATATTCTTAAGCTGGGGCCCATGCCTACGTCTTGGCCGGGTTTGGGCCAGACTAGGCTGAGCTAAAAGGAAGTTCGAGCTTTGTCCAAAAATTGAATGAACTCTATTATTAGATCCAAACCTGGCTTGATCTACTTCGGGCCTGACCTAAAGCCTAGTCCAATATTAGGCAGCTCGAAGCCCATCGGACCGACCGATTCCCTAATTATTCTTGATATCATGTATTGGGCCACCCATTTTTTTATCAAGCAATTGTGTAGTTATGATAGGCAATTTATTAAGTCATGTTTAGTCTATATAATTACTGTTAAAGGCATGTGTAGGCTTAATTTTTGATTCTATGCTATTCAACATTCAAACGATATCGGATGAACTTATCTATAATTTTGAATTCATATTTTAATACATATGAATTATTATTATTTATGTGTTCATGTTTCATAATTATGTGTTAATTTAAATAATTAATTAGATGTTTATATGTATTAAATGTGTATTGCATAGAATCGTAGACTCGTCGATTGATTAATATACATATTATGTAGCATCCATACATTTATATATTTTTATATGGATGGAAGAATTATGTACATTGGTCAATTGATTATCTAGTTTGAATAGTTTGAAAATTGTAATTAATTCCATAGGTCAATTATAGTAATCAAACAGTATATAATCGGAGCCAAAGAAATTTTGGACAGCATTTTTCTTTAGTTCTCCTCACACATTAAATAGGTCTCGATCGACAAAGATCGGAGTAGGTAAGGATTAAAAATATATTTTTTAAAATATAATATGTTTTGCATTACTTAGTTTAATATCTTATATATCACATTCTTCATTATCAGGTGATATGGCAGCCATATATTCCTGACATTTTTGTGAACCTGCCAGATTACTGTCTACATGGCTAGGATATATGGTGTAGCTGAGTGTGACTTATTTGTTTTCATATCGTAGAGTGGTGATTCACTGATAGAGTATTGTGATAGTTCAGATCCATCAATCTCAAGATCGGTGTGATATAGATGCTGTACTATACCACATCAATCTCAGAGAATGAGTCGATCATGACTAGTCCATGACTCATCAAAGTTCTATTCAATTTTAGGAGAGCTATCGAGATTATGTTACAGATGGTACTTTGGTAGATGATCCCATGTATTATCATGATCTATATCTGTAGTGGTACCGTGGTATCACTCGGCGGTTCATCAATCATGATGGTGTGATGTTTGATTACCTAGTAAGGTTTAAATTTTTTTCTTTATCATTGTTCATAGATAATTATTTTATTTTGTATAACTGATTATATACTTCTATATTTTAGAGCGATGGTATGGTAATGATACATCAGCTTGCTTAGCTAGATTCTATATCCACATCCTTACCGTCCATCTTGGAGATATGTGATACCATCCTTCATGCTATAAAGAGCATACATGTATCCAGTTAGGAGCATTTGCTCATGACATCGATAGAGAGGATGTAACTCTTTCACCTTTTTCGTATGCATCATCATCAGGAGCACCTCTTCCAGCTTAGCACAAGTGAGGTACTCGATGATGTAATACCCCTCCATATTTGATGCCATAGTTCATTCCATACATGTTTGTGGCCAGTTATCTTCATGAGGATATGAGACAGTTCATGCCTATTGAGGATGCTGCTATGCATTTTGACTATGTTGCTACGCCGGACTATATAATGCATCAGGGATACTCATACCATGGAGAAGAGTATACACTATAATAAAAATAACCTATAGTGACAGAATTTTAATAACACTAAAAAAAGTATTATTATAAATACTCTCTATTAATGATTCTAAAAGGTGTCATAAAAAATATACAATATTATAGTACTTCATTAATAGTATTACTAAAAGTTATTATATAGTGATGGCATCTTATTATCACTACTAAAAATTACATTCTATTATAGTAATTTTAAAAATTATCATAAAAAATATATAATATTATGATGATTATTTATAGATATTACTAAAATTTATAATATTACATTGGTATATTATGAGAATAATATTTTCTAGTTACATAGAACCTAATCGAAAGTATTTATAATTCTATAATAGCATATTAATAATATATTATTGAAATAAATTTTATCATTTATACCACATTATATAACTAATAAATTTTATTGTTAATTATTTATGGTTTAATTCTGTGATAAATTTGTGTTGTTGTACATTAATTTGAGTTTTTTGATGATAGTATTTAATGATTAAATATATATATCTAAGTTTTATGAAAAAGAAATTATATAAATTTACAAAATTTTAAAATTAATATGTTTCAAATATATGATTCAAAATAATTTAATAATTAAATAAAAATAATTTTTGATGTAAAATTTATTAATAATATTGAATACAATGTACCATAATAAGTAATGATCTACAATATGATTATTGAAAAATTTACATGAAAATTTATTCAACCAAGAATTTGGATATGATCCAATCTAATTTATATTAAAAGTATATAAAAAACATAAGAATTTACTTATATAAAATATATAATATAAAACATAAAGATATTATATATTAAATAGCATTACTTTTTAATTATAGTATAAATAAGAAGCATTATGAATTATCTACTTTTAAAGAACTTTAGAAAAAAATATTCATGATTATTAAAATATATTAAAATAATTTATATTTAAAAATATATTAAATAATAAGATTTTTAAAATATTATAAATAATAAAATGAGGTAATTTATTTTTTATTTTCTTTCAAAATGAAGAGGATTGAGTTTTTACAAAATAATTAATTATCAAAATTAAATTATCATAGTATATTTAAAATAATTATATTTTATATTATAAATAAGTTTTGAATAAGTACAATATATTATAATTTTATATTAAAAGTTAGGGTTGTTGTAGTGGCTAAGTAATAGGTAAATATTCAATATATTTTTTATTCGAATCCTTGTTTAAGAAATTAATTAAAATTGCAAGTCCATTAAATAAAGGTATTAAATACTAATATAAGGATAATATATGATTATAAAAATATTAAATATTTTTTATAAAATATATTTGATCATAAATATAGCATTTTTTAAAAAAATTATTTGATTTAGGTTGCATTTATAGCGATGGTTAAAATCGTTACAATAAGTTATGCTAATGGTTATAAACCATTATTATAGGATAACCCAAGACCGTTATCATAGTCTTGCTTATACCAACACTCACCAAAATTATGGTGATAGATTTTAGCGATGCCACCTATTACCACAGTTTACCAACTATTAGTATAAGTTTTACCAACAGTTTTTTATATTTTTTGTAATGGTTTTAAATGCTACTATAGGTCTTTTTTATTATAATGATATAGCTGAGGGATCAACATAGAAGGCAGCTACATAGGAGGCATTCACCTAGGTAGAGCATCCAATGGAGCATCAGGGACCAAGTGAAGTGGAACCAATGCCTCATCAAAGATAACCTGCACGTAAGAGGAGACAACCACCTTATCGGACTTAAAATATATCTTTATTAGGATCCATTTATGTATTACATTTATGTATTAATCTCATTTTAAATTTATGCTTATGTAATAAATTTTAGTTTTTTTATTTTAAACTTTTATTTGTATATTTTATACTCATGGGATTTAGTTTTAATTTCAATTATTGAAATTTAATGTGTACTCTTAAAATCAAATAAGATTAATTATAGATCATTTTATTTTTATATGTGAATATGTTTCTTATTAGTTGAGGCTTGCTCCAAATCTAATAATGCTTAGATGCTTTTTACATAATATAATACTTATTATCATATAATAATATAATATTATGCTAATATAATACCTTTTAATAACAATATATTATGTTATTACAATATATTATATTATTATGATAAAATAATTAAATATTATTATATAATATTATAATATTATAATATATTATAACAACATACTGGCTGATTGCAGCACAGACCATGGTTATCAAGGTTTGGAAGTTAACATCATTTAAATACATAATGCTTAAAAATATAAACAAATATTAATTATTAATAATATATTTTATTGATTTTATAATTAAATAAAATATTAAATAAATAAATACATGAAAGAGCAAGAGAGTGAGAGAAAGTGTAAGGGAGAGGGAGTGATGGGAAAGAAGAAAACAATAAAAATGGTGGAAGGAGGGGGGGGGAACCACGTACCTATGCCACTAAAGAAAAAAAGTGCAACGATAATTGCAATAAACATTTTCTAAATGAAATTTCATGAACAATAAAATCACATATTTAATATATTAAAATATAATATTATAATATTTATGATAATATATTATAGCAAAGAAACCAAATTAGGTTATATTTTTTTATTAGCTTGTAGGGAAATTTCATGGAAGAGTGTAAAATGGTGTATTACTGTTTGCTTTATCGTAGAAGTTGAATATATAAGCTATTTGAGGCTTCCTCACATGCTCTATGGTTGAAAAAAATTATCTCAAGGATAGGAGTTATGGATTCAATTTTCAAGCTACCGAGAATTTATTATGATAATTCTGCTATAGTTCTGTTCTCCAATAGTAGCAAGATTACCAATGCAAACAAGCACATTAATATCAAACATCTTGTAATAATTAAAAGAATTCATTGTCATCAGGTATCCATTGATCTTATTGGTCTGCTTGTATGATAGCCGATCCTTTGACTAAAGTTAGTGTTCAAAATTTTTAAAGAGTATGTAAAACTTATGGACATTTGTTATTGGGATATTTAATTTATAATAGATACTTATTTTGAGATCTCTTAATAGTTTAATGACTACCATTACTTCTATTTAATTATTATTTATAACATTATGATTGACTTTTATCAAAATTAAAGTAAATATACGAGTGATTCATATGACATTACAGTGGAACTATTATGATAGGCATCATAATTTTGATAGCTTATATACTATAGTATATAAGACCGGGATAAGTAAGAATTGTTAATATCATGATACATGGAAGGGAGTTTGTCAATTGAGATGTAGGACCACTATAATCTATAAAAAAGGATTTTTACTTAATCAAAGTATGAAGGATTTGTCAAGAAATAGACAATTGGACAAAATTTTTTAAATGAGTGTGCACTCTATGGGTCGATTTCAAAATCTTGATTTAGTACTATTATTTTATTTTAAAAATTAAAATATTTTATTTTAAAATAAAATATTTTTGGTATGTCTAAAGAGTTATTTGTTAAGTAATAACACAAACGAAGTGGGAGAATGTTAGATTTGACATCTAATGTGGCCTAGTTAGGTTTAACTCCTTGGTCAACTATATGTTTTGAATTAATTACAGGAAGTCAAATTGATTAAGAAAATCTATTCCTGATCAAATTGATCTTCTTGATCAATAGAACTGGAGTCAAACATTAATTAATATTTTAGTCTTATAATAGAAGAGATACATATACATGTATAAATATAGAGGTAATTTAGTCCTTAAACTCTCATAATAGTGGTGAATGGTTCTCCATCGATCATTCACATAAGGAGAAAAGGATAAAGAGAGAGAAGACTAGACATCTCAAGGCAAAGAATGGACCTCTCAAGAATTGTGAAATCTTTGTGTTTGGGACAATGGTGCAATGTATGTCTTCCATAATTTATGGTTTTGCATGAATGCAAAAGCACGATCCAGGTATTAAGGATCAAAGTTTTTCGTAACATTGTTTTTCTTGAATGTATGGTTTGAATCTAAGTAAAAAGTCACATAATTTATATTTAAATGCATTTACTATGATTGACAGGCTTTAGACTTTGGAGTGGGTTTCATGTCAGCACCCAAAATAAAGACTAGGAAACTACAACTACATACTTCTGCGCACCACCCATATACATGATTTATTTACTTTAGAACCTTTCTCCTAGAGATTATAATTATTAAATCTTTGATAGGAGTGAAAAAAATAGTAACATCATTATTAAGAATGTACCTTTTTCCTTCAACTATTTATGTAGCTAAGAGTTGCATATTTTTATGAGATTGAAACATGCATTCTTTAAGATTATATTGTCATATCCTAATCAAAAACATAATATGAACATGCTATTGAGAGATACAACCTACAATAACATGAAACTAATTATTCATAACCTTAAATAAAACAAATATCTATTATAAATAAAATATAATAAAGAGGTTTTCAATTCAAATCATCAATGAAACCAAGATTGATTCAGAGGATCTAAATCCAAAATCAAATATGTACTAAACTCATATCTCATAATTTATAAATAGTTAACTATAAGTTCATAATCATTTCATAACTAAATTCAACTACAAAATTTTCAAGCTTGCTAGTGTAGACCAACAAGCCTGGATCACCCATTATTCCTAGCCTTATTCCTCTATAAGAGAAAAAGAAAAAAAAAAAGATATATATATGAGCTGCACTAGGTCAATAAGCAAAACCTACATTTCCTTATCAGATCAAGCATAAGTCTTTTTTATGATGATACAATATTAAAAAAAATTAGCAGATATTACAAAATAAAGCATTTCTTAGAACAAAATAATAAATCTACTCATAAAGACAATCATACATGCATGTATAAATCATGAACACTTCATAAACATGTTTATAATTAAAGTTATAATCTTTTTAATTTATCATGTATTCGTGTCATGTTTTAAAATATTCCTTATAGATATTCATGCTATAGTCATTTTATATCCATGATAATGCCATATTTCTTAATCGATAGAGTTCTTGTTTCGAATGCCAATTTTGTACCCATTGATAGAACCATATTTCTTATGGATGCTAGCTCTACATATTAACCTCTGCAATTCTACAATTTTGTTCATATACCTGAGAGCCTTTGAAATCCTATATATATATTTTAAAATATACATATACATAGATGAAAAAATAATAAAATAATATGATAATTCATACTTCATAAATATGATATTTTCATAAAACAAATTCATGGAATCATTTATCATAATAAAATATGTTTTCCATTAAAAAACTTGATTCTTTATTTTATAAAAAAGTGTGATTTCATTATCAACAGACCATATGCCTAAAAAAATGGTAATTTAAAATCAATATGGAGAGTAAGATCTAATTACCTTGTATGTCCTAAATTTTTAGACTTCATTGGAAGATTTAACTAATCCTATTTAAACTATTAAATAATAATTAATTTTTATTAAACAAATTCAACAAAATTTAAAAATAAATAAAAGGGATTGTTGAGAAGATGATCGATTCTATAGATCATCCAAGCATCAAAGCAATTCAGGGTCTTCTTGTTGGGCTCAATGCATGCCCTTAGAATTGGAAATATGACTCGATACTAAGATTTATGGATCTTCTTAGAGAGAGAATATGGGTAAAGAGAGAGAAAATAAGAAAGAGAGAAAAGGGAGAGACTTTGTCTCTTCCAAAGAAAGAAACCTAGATCAGGCCTAACAAGGGTCATGATAGAGGGCCTAACAAGGAGTTGGTGACCATGTAGGACAACCAGCGGCAATGACTAGCTAGTGGAAAATATGGAAAAGACCTTAGATAAACAGGAGATCCACCCCCCTCTTTTCTTGATTTTTTCGATCATTAGCTGATCATTGGTGGCCATGACTTCTAAAAAGGGTGGTAGGGGGGTCAAGCATCATGACCCAGGGTGTGGTAGCACCGGTGGCAAAGGGGAAGAAAGCTCAGCCAAAATAGAAAAAAATAGGTGTTTTCTTTTGGTGGGATTTTCTGGCAAAAACAATGGTCGGTGGTGGTGCAAAGGGCCATGGGAGGAAAGGGAAGAAAGAGAGGAAGAAGGATCATGCCTTTACCTTGGTTCAGGGGTCTTCGACTCTAATTTCTAGTAAACACGATGTAATGAAGGTTGATGGAAAGTTGAAGAAAGAGGGAGAAAGAAGGTAAAAAAGGCTCAACCACCTGGGTTGGGAAGCATAAGGGAGTAGAGGACTCCTTTTATAGAGGAGATCAAGGGTTTTGGTTGTCCTAGACATCTTGTTCTCTTCGAAAAAGATGGTGAGAAAGAAGACTCCATCCCATATCCTTTGTCTAGCATAGTTGAACATGGCTAGGCCTAGCTAGTCAAGTGGACCAACCAAGCTGGGCAATAATAGATACTATTTTGGTGTGGTACCACTTGGCATCATACAATAAAGAGTGCTATTTTGTTTGAACCAATGTTTGCATTTTATCTCCTACTATTCTACCACTTTGTTGCCCAGTGAAGCAACCCAAGATGGGGGGGTAAATTAGATCATTCAAAAACTTTAAACAAGTATATATTGATTTTGAAAAACAGTAAAGTGAAAGTGCAGTAAAATATATGCGCTAATTGAAGCTAGACACAATGCTTATGAAAAGAAGAAAATGAGAAAAACAAAGTGCAACAAACACACAAAGTTTATAGTGATTCGGTATCTCCCAAGTGCGTATGTCCATTTTCCAAGAATTTCTTGAGAATTTCACCATAATCCTTCAAAGATTATGGTCGATTTGTTTTCTGGGATCACAAACCTAGTCCAATTGGTTTTCCTTTAGGCTCACCAACTATAATCTCATAACAAGCCAATCCTAGGCTTGCAATCCAAATCTAAGGCTTAGATATGCCTACCCCCTAGTTTCAATCTCCTTGAATCTAGTTACAACTCAAAAATAAAGTACAAGAGGTAATGAAATCAAAAATTCTCTAAAAGATAAAAAAAAAAGTCGATGAAGCTCTTCAATAAATCATTGAGTTGTCTTCTTGTTGTCCAGGTGGCTACCCAAGAGGGGGGTGAATTGGGTCTTTTAAAAAAAATTGGAGATAAGTAATGTATAATTCAAAATCCTTTGCAAGTGGTATGTGCTATGATAGAATTATAAAATGCAGAAGCTAAATAGGTCAAGAAAGCATAACATAAACACACCAAATTTATAGTGGTTCAAAGCAACCCAGCTCCTACGTCCACTACCCAAGATACCACTTGAAACTTTCACTATATTCATACCCGAATACAGTATGATTATTTTACAGGATCATAATCCAAAACCTCTACACTTTGGTTTTAACAGGCTCACCAAAGAAAACCAACTTGGTTTTCATAGGATCACCAAGAACCTAACCCTTGGTTTTAATAAGGCTCACTAAGAACCTATTTGGTTTTTCAACTAGGCTCATCAATAACCCAACAATTCAAAGATTGAATTGAAAGAAATGCAACAAAAATGACAAACTCAATTTGTTAGATGTTGCTGGTGCAGCTTGTTGGAAGTCCACTTGAATGCACTTGAATAGGCTTTAATTACTTCAGTGGTTTCTTCCCAAAGTTGCTTCAAGCTTCATATTAGAGTTGGTGAAGACTTGAAAGCTTGACTTTAATGCTCTTGTGCTCTTTTGCTGTTAGTAGGTAGGATATTCAATGAAGCTCTCTTCTTTGAAGAACTCTTTAATTCATTGCTTCAAAGAAGTTTAAATCATTCAAATGTAAGGTCTTCCATCATCCCAAGGCAGTTCTAGCCGTTGTAGACCATTGAAGAATGATTTTTGACCATTAGAGCACTTTTTAGCATTCAAAAATAAATTCTGGAACTAACCGTTGGATACCTGAAAGCGGCATTCAAGTCAGCTCGGATTCCTTTGAGTCAGCTCGGATCCTTCGAGTCGATGGGTCGAGTCGCCAAATCTTTAATGCAGTCAGCTCTTTGTCTCAGGGCGCAAAATATCACTCTAGACGAGTTGGCTCTTGTAGTTAAGGTCGGCTCGAACTTGAATCTTGAAAATCTTGAACTTGAGGAGTCGGCTCTTTTCAGCTTGGGTCGGCTCTTCTTCTCATATTCGAAAAACCTTACTCTAGAAGAGTCGGCTCGATGCAGTTCGGGTCGGCTCACTTTCTCAGACTTTCAGAATTAGGTCTGGCAAAGTCGGCTTTTTTTGGTTCGGGTCGGCTCGCCTGGCTATTCTCAAAAATCTTCAGGAAATGGACTCTGGAGGAGTCGACTCTTCATTACTTGGGGTCGACTTGAGTGTCTTCTTCAGGATTTTTATAATTGAACTTAAAGAAAACTCTCACCAACTCTTTTATAATTTCACACAATACCAACTCAAACTAAAATTTATGGCGCACACACTCACAGAAGTAACTGAAGTAACCCTTTTAATTGATTTTCCTTAGCATTTTGATTGGGTTCTTCTTTACAAAAATATTTACAGCACAACTCAACCAAGAAAACAGAAGTGTAGGAATTGAAGTTTGAACATGTTATTCATCCTACAAAAACTTGTCAAACACTTGAAGAATTGTCAAATAAATGTACATGTTCCAATGTTTGGTTATCATCAAAATCACTTATGGGGTCAACACTTCTTCAATGAAAAACCTTTAATGATTGCATAAAAGCTGGTGGTTAAGAATTAATTACACATTTTTTAAGAACTAGGCTTTTCTTTTTAAAAGTTACCTCTTTGGAAATTTTTTTTGGAAGCACATGACTTCTCTTAAATTCTCTTGCTTCTTCAATATGTTTGGTAAAGAATAAATATACTTTAAACTTTCAAAATTTGTTTATAGTCATTGAAGAGTAAAACCTAGCCATTTGACATAAAAACTAAACTTCTATAGTTATGAAAATATAACCATTATTATAATGTTAGAAGCTGGACTATCGACACTTCAGTCCATGAGTGGACACCTTGAGTTAAGACATTAAAAGCAAGTATCGATACTTGAGTTGTTCTAAAAGATTTTGCTCTCTGGATCACCCAGTGACTTGGACACTTGATTCATGAGTCGATCCTTGAGTCAACACTTTATCATCAGGCATCAACACTTGAGACTGTGCCAAAAATTTAATCTTCTATAATTTCTTATGACTATGACCCATGAAGTTTGAGCTAACCCTTGAATCGACACTTCAACATCAGGTGTCAACACTTGATCGTGCTGGCTAAAACTTTGTGCCAAGCTTCTTTCTTTTTTGGATCATTTTTAAGGTGACTTATCACCTTTTTTAGTCGACACTTGACCTGTGCCATCTAAAATATATGCACCAGATAGTGAATTTTGAAGTAAACATGATTTCTTCCACCGTAACCCTTAACATCTAATAATTCATGATTTCCTTGACTTTTTTATATTATAAAGACATCCAAAAATATGTAAATATCTTGCTTAATGGTTGATCATTTTAGCCCATTTTCTATTAGATTTAAAAGATACTTGAAACATTGATCTCAAAACTTCAATAAAATATTAGTACCTCATATATACTCAAATATTATGTTATTCATCAAAATCAAGGCCAAAGTCAACAATCTTCCCCTTTTGATGATGACAAAACTTTGAATATATAAGCATATAAAATTTGGAGTAATAGATTAGATGAATTTAATCTATGAACTTGGTATCATAATAAAATTGATTTTTCAATTTATCAAGGTATCAGAGTGATTGATTGATAAAATTTCTCAAAGTATCAAAGCATGGTCGTATCGAAACATAATTGATTATGATTAATTGATGTATTAGAGCATTGAAATATTAGATATACAAAAAGATACTTGAATATCAATGTTTCAAGGTATTTACTTATGTATTATCAATGTTTTAAGGTATTTACTTATGTATCAGCACTATAACAAGGAACGTATCAATGTATGAGTGCATATATTAATATGTCAGAGCATGCATTGTATATGTTTCGGAAGGTATAAAAAATGTATCTGATCATAAATAAAGATAAATCAAAGTGTATCACAACACCATATCAAAGTTAATTAAACTAGTGAATCAGTGCATATCGAGTGATGATGTGTAGATTTTAAAAAAAAATTATTAGTTTGCTTTAAATTTTTAATTTTTCTCCCCCTTATTTATATAACTAACTTAATTATGTCTCCCCCTTACTATTACTTTTATGTGCTTATATAATATTACCCATAAATGGAGCCCAAGAGGGGAGGTGAATTGGGTCTTTCGAAAAAAATTTAAACAATTATGTACTGGTTTTCATATGTTTGTGAAGCAAAGTGATTAAGCTCAAAATAAATATGCAGCGGATAATAGCAAATTAAATGTAAGGAATAAAGAGCAAGTAATAGAGATCAATCATACACAAACACAAAGTTTCATAGTGGTTCGGTGCAATCCAAGCACCTAAATCCACTTCCCAAGCCTCCCTTGGGAATTGTCACTATAATCTCTTCAAGATTACAGTTGACTTATTTTCTAAGGCTCACAAGTCAAAACCCAAGTTGGCTTTGTCACCTAGGCTCACCAACAATCTTTATAACTTATTTTGTCTTCAAGCTCACAAGTTAAATCCTAGTTGGTTTTATACCTTTGGCTCACCAACAACCTTAACAACCTACTTTCAAAAACCTTGAAAGCTAGGTTAGCAAAGAATAAAGTTAAAAATACAAGAATAAAAGTACAATCAAACTCTCTTATAGAGTGGAATATGAAAGCTTTGAGGCTCTTGAAGATTGCTTGTCTTGTCTTCTCTTTGGAATATCTTCAAAGACACTTTTGTAATGCTGAAATACAGGCTTGTAAGCTTTTTCAATAGAATCTTCTCTTTTTGGCTTTGGAAGTTAAGTTCTTGGAAAAAATTTGTCTCTTGTGTGTTCAATGCTTCATAAATGAGTTTGGTGAAGTTTAAATACTTTAAAAACTTTCAAAAAATTATTTGAGATCGTTGGAAGAACAAAACTAGCCATTGGAATCTTGTAGGAGTCAATTTTGGCTCTCAAAAATATAGCCATTATGGCTATCAAAACTCATGAGTCGATACTTGACTTCTGTGAGTCGATACTTGAGTCTTCATGAGTTGACACTTGAATTATATGAGTCGACACTTAAGTTTCCTGAGTCGACACTTGAATTTCCTGAGTCGACATTTGAGTCAAAAACCTTCAAATGGCATAGTTCTATATTTTCAAAAATCTCAGGTTTTGAGTCGACACTTGAAATCCTTGAGTTGATACTTGAATCTCCTGAGTCGACACTTGAGTCACCCGAGCCGATACTTGATGGAAATCCTCCCAAAATGACAAGTTCTGTATCTTCAAAAGTCTCAGGCCTTGAGTCGACACTTGAAATCTTTGAGTCGACACTTGTGTTCTATGAGTCGACACTTGATTTCTGTGAGTCAATACTTAGCATGCCAGGGGAAATTTTTGCATGCTAGTTTCTGAAGTGTTGACACTTAGTATACTATGAGTCGACACTTGACTCTGCAACTTGTCAAAAATATGTGCCAACCTTCCAAATTCAAAATGATCTTCTATAAAACTTCAATATATTTTTTGTAAAGCTCCGATTGGTCTATTTTGAGACCTTTTTCAGATGAAAAGACTTCTTAAATCATGAAAATTACTCAGTTTCCAATGAGTGCAATGATACTTTTATTTTGAGAATTTGAGGTGCTTGTATCCTGAAACTCATAACTCCAATTGAAACATTAGTATAAAATATGTACTTAACATTTTTTTAGTCATCAAAATCAAGGGCTAAAGCCAATAATCTCTTTCTTTTTTATGATGACAAAACCTTGAGTATATAAGCATTCAAATTCAATTTTAGATATTATATCCCATAAGCATGAACTTAAAACTCATACAACACAATTTTAATAGAGGAGAGGTACCAATCAAGTGTTGAAGTTAATCTTCTCTCCCCCTATATGAGTTAAGTTATGAACCAATTCAAAAAATTTAGAAAATGCTTATGTTAGATCTTACTCCCCCTTTTTGTCAATATTAAACTTTAAAGGGAGTAAACTCCCCCTGAATTAATGCATTAAGGTATAAAAATTTGGTTAGGGGCCATGATACAAGATTAGATTAGCAAATATCAACAGGTATTAGAGCAAATGGACAAAATAGGAAGTAACCATAAGATAAAAATGAACTTTTGCATAAATGTCAGAGTTTCAGTACAATACATAAACTGATACAAGATTGATAAGCTAACATAAACTGAAATGCAAGTACAATAGATATAAGACTAATAAGCTAATACATAGACGATAACATCAAGACAAATACATAAACACCAAACATCAAGATAAACATCTGTGAGGCTACTCCTCATCAGATGGAAGCTCAAAATAAATGGGAGCACTGATCCTAGCCCTAGGAACAATGGATTTAGGGATCTTAAAAATGCTATGGCTCCTAGTCCTAGCTGACGATCCAAATCGGGAGACAACCCAGGAAGATCTGGTAGATGGTGGAAGAAGAATCTCAGCATGTGTCAAAAAGATGGGTGTAGAGGCAAGCTGATCATCTGTAGGAGGAACTGTGGGAGCAGCTGGAGTGTGAGCCTCTCTACTGACAATCTCGTAGTCTCCAGCTCTGTCATCATTATCGTCGCCATCACCATCAACAACATCTGTATCACCACCACCACCACTGCCATCATGTCCATGTCCATCACCAGTAGGAGTATCATCATGTCTATCTGGGTGGTCGTCATCATCTGCCGGAGGAGGAGGAGGTGGTCCTGATGGTCCAGATGACCCAGAAGGCAATAATCCTCTCAGCATCTCCTCGATATGAACTAAATTGGACAAGTACATGATACCTACCGCAGAGACTCGGTTGGGGGACTGATCCGGATCACTCCAGACCCAGTCAACCCCCTCGAATGTGGCAAAGAAGAATTTGCTCTTCCATCCCTTGACGGAAAGAGGGAAGCTCAAATTTAATGCCCCTTGGACGAGAAGACAAGGATCACCACCCGTCCTCAGTAGGGTGGCGCTTCAGGGTGAAGAGTGCCCTGAACAAGGAAAATCGGGCAACGAACCCGTGAGAGTGGTACAGTATGATGAAGGAGAAGATGGTCCTGATGGCGTTCGAGACTAGCTGAGCGGGAACCATATGGTAGTTGCTCAGCACAGACATGAAGAAGGGATGAAAGGGGAACAAGAGCCCTCCCTAAAAGGTCTCCTCATAAAAGGCGATCTGGCCTGGGCTACTCGAAGTAACCCTGTCCCCTGGACGAGGGATCAGAAGCCGAATGGAGTGCAGGATGTCGTAGACATCCCGGATGGTCCCCAGCTCCATAGCAGAAATCATCAAAGCGATCCCACTGGGACCTGTTAACCGGACAGACTCGGGGATAGGTTCGAATGGGGGAGGAAGATGAGAAGGATGGGAAGGACCAGCCCTTGGTTCTCTAATAGATATGGGGCCAGGAGGATGCCTCCTACTAAACTCAAAGCGCACCCCATCCCCCTCCTCATCAGAGGAAGAATATGGGGCCCTCGGCTCAGAAGGACAGGTTTCATTTGGATTGGTGGAAGGATGGAAGCCCGAACCAAAATGAGACATCTTCAAAAGAAGAAGCAGGGAACCCTGGGAGCAGAAGGGACGGACTCGGTTGGGGGAAGACCCTAGACTCAGAAGAGGAACCCTACTGTGATGGGAAGAAGGAGAAGAGAAGGAAGACTAACCTGGTTCCTTAGGGGGATAGAGGCAATCAGGAAGAAGGGGAAGCCTGGGTACTATAGCGGGCGCGAAGAATTTGAAAGAATAGATGTTTTGGATAAAAACTTCTTTTCATTTCGAAGCGACCCGGCACATCCGTACAGTTACAACCTCTTTGCCAACGGATTCATGCCACATGCCAGCCATCAGTGAGAAAGGCATCCTTGCTGCTCTGGGCTTCGTGCTGGCAATAACTGCTCCTCGGACGTGGCCATGTGGCCCCCCGCAATGGCCTAGGAAACCATCTCGCGAAGCACCGGCAATCATGGCCATAATTGTGCTGGATCTTCGCCTTTCCATGTCAGTGATGCAATTACTCCCTTCGACCCTAGCACCACATACTAACGAGCCTCGAGAGTGGGGGGCAGATGATGTGGCACAATCATTGACGTGGAGTAACTATCAAATGCCGTGTCAGAGAAAGACGCCACGTCGGATACCCTACTCGGGCTCCTTTGCCGGGCTGAGCTCCCTCAGGGTAACGGGGCCGCCCACCGAAGCCGAGCTTCACCCTCCGCCAGGTCGAGCCCACCAGCCTGGGATGCTTAAGCCGGAGCCGAGCGGCGTCCCCTAGATCGAGCCCTGTGGTATGGAGTCGAGCTCAGCCCTCCACCACGTGAAGTCTCTCTGAGGTCGAGCCCTCTGGGTCGAGGCCGCGCTTTGTCCTTCGCTAGATCGAGCCCCTCGAGATTGAGCCCTGTGGTCCGGAGTCGAGCTCAGCCCTCCTCCGCCACGTGGAGTCTCTCCGAGGTCGAGCCCTCTAGATCGGGGCCGCTTTGCCCTTCGCCAGATCCAGCCCCTTGAGATCGAGCCCTGTGGTCTAGAGTCGAGCTTGGCCCTCCTCCGCCATGTGGAGTCTCTCTGAGGTCGAGCCCTCTAGGCCGAGGCCGTACTCTGCCCTACACCAGATCGAGCCCTACCTCCTCTACTCGGCCTCTAGCTCGAGCAAAGGCACCGGCGAGCAGAGAGACAGCACCATCACCTTAGGACACTGGCGAACTGCTCGAAGATTGCAGTAGGACATCCACCAAAATGCAATAACTACCCGCGGCTTCCACTTGCACCAGAAAGGGGAGAAGCCCTCTGATCAAGGCGCCACGCTCTTCACCAACCACCTGAACCGCCCAGAAGAGGAAGTCAACCAGGAGATTCGAATCCCGAGAGCGGCGGCCCCCCAATCGAGGCACTGCCATGCTTCCCGGAACGAGGCAACAAGGAGGAATGTCAGAACACATGACAGCTTCCCTTAGCACGAATCAGGAAAGACGTCCTGTCCATGGCACGGGACACCACCGCATGCGCTTGCCAATCCAGTGAAGGTCCCAAGGCAGGCGCCCAACGATCACCTTGGCTACAAAGAACATTCGACACCCTCGAAGGGGGGAGGTATGTAAACACAAACACAAGTGCAAGCTCAACCAGAGGGCAAGGCACCACCAAAAAACCCAAGCAAGGGAAGGAGGAAAGGCCACATAGAGAATCCCTCTAGCTCAGCCACCATTCTCTTGACGCACTTGCACCCCACTCTCACACTACTCACCCCTCCTAGTGTGGAGTCCTTCAAGAGGGGCTCGACCAGGAGGATATGTTTCCTTGGATCGTCACTGACTTGACCGTAGGAGTGCCCCCGCCGGAATCCCCGGCCCGGGTCACTAACCCCTGTTTTGCAGGTCCAGAACCACAGGGCCGCCAGGCAGCGAAGGGAGCGCACTTCGGCGCCGACAACAGCTACGGGCCACAACGATCTTGGCGGCAACAACTAGTTTATAAATATATTTTACATTGCATGATCCTTGGACATGAGCATTGGCAGGCATGATTGTTTATGCATGATATATTTTGATTTGCATGATAGACATTTGTGATTACCAGTATTACTATTTATATTTTTTGATGATATGTTCCTATCAAACATGATTATTTTTGGATGATTTGGATTGTGACACCGGTTATTGAAAATCATGAAAAGAACATGATTTGATAATGTATTTAAGATTTGATAAAGTGATAATCAAGAAGAAGGGATGTTTGGACTAGCCATGCCATGGGCAAGACCGTGGTACTAAGATTGCAATCACAGATTGAAGTGTGATAACGAGATTACTAGTCATCGGCTGAAGTGTGATACTAAAATTACCAGTCATAGGCTGAAGTGTGACAACAAGCTTGCCAATCACAGGCTAAAGTGTGATACTGAGATTGCCAGTCATAGGTTGAAGCATGACCATGATTAGTCCAAAATCTTAAAGAAGATGGATGACTAAACTAAAATATAAAAATATGACATGGTTTTATTAAATGTGATGGTTGGATTGCTTCGATTGTATGACATGATGTTTTATAATTTCATGTTCTACTATTATTTCCTTATTATTTTCAAGCTGTATTATTATTTGTGTGACAATATATAATCTTTACTGGGCTGTAAAGCTCACAACACTTACTTTCCTCTCTTCTTAGAGTTGTCCAGGATATTCGAGCTTGATGGTGGATTGGATTTGTAGTGAAATGATGAATAGATAGAGAGTCATTAATACCGATTGGATGATTGAAGAGTGACCAACTTTATAATTATATAAGTTGTATTATTAGGTATTCTCTTATAAATTGTAATAAACAGTATTCTTAGAAATCAAAGTTGTAATGAATTTTTTAAGATCTTTAGCACATATTCTAAGGTTCGTGCAGCCGATCGTGTGGCCAACCCCGGTGTTGGGTTCAAGGCATGACAAAATCATCTGAAAGTTGCCTATACTTGAGAAGTGCAAAGTTTTCAACTAGAGCTGCATCAATAACAAGATATTAATTGCAGACATTCTTGCTAAAAAAGGAATGGCAGGGCCAAGTAGATGTTCTTTATGTTATAGCAATGCAGAAACTGCTCACCATTTATTCCTGAAATGTCCGTTCTCCATGGCAGTATGAACTTCACAGTAATTGCCTGTAAAATCAAAGAATTGCCAGCAAATCTTGTAGACCTTTGGACTAATTGGCGATGCACCCACAGACTTCTCAAATGCTGCAAAGCATATGATATTCTAATGGCCGTCACTTGCTGGATTCTGTAGAAAGAGCGTAACAACAGAACCTTCCATTCTGAGGTTCAATCTTGTATGCAAATTGCTAGGACAATTCTCCTGTTGTCACTTGACTGGACGAAGAAATCCAACAAAAAGTTCCTCACAGACAAGTTCCAAAATCTTCTCCAGAATTTGGATATTGTCAAAAACTCCAAAATACGTTATGCAAGTAGTAAGCATTACAGCATCGGAGGGGAAGGAATTTTGGTTCCGGATCTGAGTTCACGGAGTATCCTTAGATCTGAACATCACCTGTAAGAAATCAAGCGCAGGTGCTCTCCTTTGGGAACCGTCTTCATATGCAGTTCCCATCAGCGACTGCATACCTGTTTATAAGCGGTTTTTCTATAAAGGACAGGACACTGAAAGCTTTTTCATTAAACAGGCCTCTGAAAATAGGTCTCACGCTGGAAAGGACGCGGAAGAAAGTTTCTCCCATAGCTAAATAGGGGTTGTTAACTATAGCATCGGCAGTCATGATTTCCCGAACCAGCTGGGTCACATCAGTACTCAACCGCTGAAGGCTTCAGACAGAGCTCGGATATGGGTTTACAGAGTTCGCAACCAAACTGCCAGCAGGTTTTTCAGAAGCAAGTTTTTAGATATTTACCATACCATACAGGCCAGCTTTTAGAAATAGGCTTTCAGAACAGGCATTCTGAAAAGGGTCTTCAGAACTCCAACATCAACATCACATTCACAACCCCTCCACCCTACCCCCCCCCCCCCCCCAAAAAAAAAAAAAAAAAAAAAAAACCTCCACTTTATTGGTTTCATACCTGGCTCTTAAAAATCCACCTATACTTTTACTGTTGGTTCCACCCTGTAAAAGGCTTCTCCTTTAACCACTATTTCTATATAAATATAATGTGAGGGGGAAGAACCTTTCTTCCTCCAAAACTTCAAAAAAAAAAAAATAATGTTTCATATGTGGCCGGATTTTTGTAACGGCATGCACCTTATGAGTATATTATATATTGATGTGCACGATGTTCTCTAACTTTTTTTTCTTTCTTTCTAAATTTTTCTTAGAGGGAAGAGTTTGAAACGGCTAACGAAGGGTACCAAAAGCCTCCAATGATAGAGACAATAAGACTAGGAGCGATAGCGATGCACCGTGTCATGAAGTTCGAGGTTCGTCAGCCATTTCCTCGTATTGATGTCCAAGAATCCCTGCTACTTAACAATAGATCAAGAAGAGCTTTCAATTGCAAGTTGGTAACTAACATGGCTCCTAAAAACTAAAAGATCCTAGGTGTGCCTTCTACCCACCACCTACATTGATGGAAATCCAGTTTTAGCACTGATTTTACAACCGATTTTTTTGATTATATTTGTGACCAATCTTGCAACCGATTTTACAACCAATTTAAAAAATAAATAAAATTCGGTTGCTAAATTTTGCAACAAAAAAAAATCGGCCACAAATTTTTGCAACCTATATTTTTGCAACCGATAATTTCGGTTGCAAAATCGGATTTTCAATTATTAGCAACCAAAAAATCGGTTGCTAAAACTGGATTTTCTTGTAGTGAAATTAAGGTTTTCAAAATAAATATTCAAAAAAAAATGAAAAAAAAATACTTAGAAGATTGAGAGTTAATGTAAAAAGGAGGAAAAAGATTTCAATAATAATATGTAGACTTTTACATGCATGATGTATTGACCGGCATTATGTACCAATAATAGCGGAGATCCAGAAGCTAGCAATGCCATTGCATATACCACGGAGCTTGATTTTGCCAGGACATTCTATGAGAAACGCATGATGAATCAATTTTCAATCCCATATGGATTACAAATTTTTTGAATATAGTAAATATACAAAGTTTTTAAAATCATCTCATTCACTTGATCTTGTTGTTGCTTGTTTATGAGAAACAAAGTAATATCTGGTACAAATTAATATGGTCTAGATTTTCTTTTACTTTTATCATATATCTTTGAATTATTTTGTGGGAGAAATTGTGCTTTGAAAATATTAATAAACATAAAAGTATAATACGAAGTCTTAAAGTAAAATTAGCTTTTGATATAAATTTGCTTTCTACTTTTATATATTTCTATATATTGTTGTGGTACACAACGCGCTTCTAATAAAATATTAAACTCTGCAAACTCAGAAAATTTACTTTCAAGATATTAATAAACAAAAATGCAACTAATTCATAAAAAAATATTTTGATGTTGTTATCTTATTATTTATATTTCTATTTTTGGGATAGGATGATAGCTCTTCTGATCACCAATTACCCCTAACCTTTCAAATTCTTATAAAGGCAGGATTTGAATCCGGGTTATTTCATATAATAATTAAAACTTTTTCAACTTGTGTAGTTAGAGTATCAAAAAAAAATAGAAAGAAAGACTTAAACACTTTGTGCTTTTTTGAACAAAGTGGCATTGGCCTGAAGTATAAAAGCTGACTTTGAGTTAAAAATGTCTCTGTACAAGCAATTGACATAGGGAATTCATTTAACAACTTGCAAAATGCTAGTTTGTTACATATGACAGACATGTAATACCCTACATCAAAGCCTGCCCAAAAGCCCAATATGAACCCAAAAAGAAATTGTCAATACTTGCATAGCACGTGCTGGATTATATGAGACAAGGAAACAAAAACAAACTCTTGAAAGAGTCTCCTTCCTCTTCCAACCAAGACTCCAAATCCATTTGGGAGTCAAGTTTCCAACCTCAACCACACTTGACTGGCCCTCTATTTAAAGGCCTTTGTTTTTCCTTTGAAGAAGACCACCAATGCCCAGCCGTCACCTCACTTTCTTCCCTAATATTTTTGCAAAGCCATAAATCATATTCATCGTTCTCACTAGAATTGTAGTCAAACCTTGCCGAAAGCTAGTAAAATTCCCTTACCCTTTAGTTAATCCTCCTCCACATCCTTCCCAGTCCTAGAATCAGGATTTTCTAACCAGTAATTGCCAAATTATTCTTAGAAAATCGAACCCTTGTTTTTTCCTAGGTTTCCACTCTCTTTTGTTTAATTTTTTGGCATTGTTTACTGGCACCAATAGATGCATATCATTGCATACAAAAAAATAATAACCTTATTTCCACAATACCATGAAGAGTAGCAAGAGTACCGGTCGAATCTACAAGGACCTTAGGATTGTTTAGTTTGAAAATTGAGGAAAACAGAATGAAGAAAAATAAATGATAACACTAGCAAAATTATTTATACTAGAAATAATCAAGGCAAAAGAGTTTGCAAAATAGATATTCTTTGTTCTTTTGGTATTCTTCTTATGTATTTATATTTGTGATTAGGGTTTTATAATAATTATCCTTAGAAAGCACGAGCCATACCCTTAGATCATAACATATTCCTTCATGGTATAGATTATGTAAATGAATAGCTCACAAAGTTCAAGAGAAGAGATCTTACTTTGAGTCAACCTTCCTCTTTTGAGTACAAATTATACCCGAAGATCATGGCCCATCCCAATGGAGTTGATATTGTTTCAAAGTGGTTTCTAGAAGAAAATAAATAACAAAGAGAAATTAAATATTGAATTGAAAATATTTACTCTTTTGTTCTATTGGAAATCAGGATAGGGTTCCATGTATGTAATTTTTTTTAATTTATAATGGAAGCAAATTAGATTAAAACTACTTAATCATAAAACATGCATAAGAATAATTCTAAAAATCTATACGATGGATCTAAAATATGATATGTAAAGTAGTAAGTGTTGAAATTTAAATCAGCATGCATCGATCTTGTTGATGCACACTATAGATCATATCTACACTACCTATGAGATTGGATCTCATACCCGAGCATAGATCGCTGATTTGTATGGCTGATGAACATGGTAAAAGGTTCTTTAAGTCATTTCATAGTTGCACAGCATATTCAGCCTCTACAGATCGTCTACATGAAGCCCTGAAGTGATAAGCCTCCCTAGAGTGCTAGCTCTATATAAAGGCCATTGAATGGCTAATTAAACTCCTTTAGAATTTCTCAGACCCTCCAAAAAGATCAAGAAGAGGAGATCTGGAGGATCAAGAAGTGAAAAAAAATTGGAATCAAGGAGACCCTTCTTTTTTCTCTCCCTACGAACACTAGTGCCCAGAACCCCTAACACCCACTATATTTTCATGCTAATGTCCACTTTGAGAATTTTTTCTTGATGTTTTCTCTTGGTTTTTTCAAGGTAATAGGTTCCCATATTAGTGCATAATCCTAGAAAAATTAATAAAAATATGGCGATGAGTATGGATAAGGATAAGGGGAGATAAAGATGGAATTGGATTAATTAGGATAAGTCTAGGAGTTTCAATCCTTTTGAAACTCTATTATAAAAAATTCAAAATTCATCTAGAATTATTCTAAACCAATCATAATCAAAATAGGAATGAGGGAGGGTGATAAAACTAATTTTGGCATGGAGAATATTCACAGAAAAATAAAGTTGGTGTGGAGAATTTCTAGGAGAAAATTTAGGAGGGCACATGGATAGAAATTGGAATTCTAATTTGACTTGATTTGAGTTCTAATCAAATCAAATTTAGTAAAACCTAATAAAGACATCTGAGCCTAATCCAATTAGATCTCTAATAAATTAATTAAATTCTAATCAAATTAGAAATTAATCAAGCTAAAGCCCTAATCAAATCAAAATTAAAACTTCTTAGTGATTAGGTCATCGTATAACCTAATTAAGTGAGACCTAATTGAACCAAATTCAAAAAGACATGACCTAAACCTCTTTGCTCAATTAAATTGAGCCAATTAGCAATCTAATTGCTAACTAATTCTCTTATAATTAATTAATACTTAATTAATTATTTTTATAATACTTGTATTAGGTTAATTATCAATCATATTGATAATTATTTTCTTGAACGATTCTCAATCATTAATTAGCCATCATGGTTAGTTAAAAATTTCTATTGTATGTGACCCCATAGGTTTGGATACTAAGTCAGTAGCATAAGAACAAATTTATGAACAAATCGATATGACTATCTAGCAGTAGTATTTAACCTCTGGATAAGTTGAATGATTGCAAAGCAACATTCAAGAACCTAGACATATGGTTATTGTATAATTCATCCCTTTGACCTTATACTCAGGATGACTTCAGAGTTAATTGTCAACTCTTACTCGTGTATCTATAGGTATCTCAACCTAAAAAATCCCATGACTCCTCATAAGAATTATCCTAGCTAAGATTTTGCTAAATTGAAACATAACAAAGCATTATCTCCAACATCTTAGAAAGGTCAATTCCTTCTTCACTGATGCACCGACTTTACAAGTACTTGACTGTTTTCAAAAATCTTTCATTACTATATTAGAAACACAGGTACTCTAGCACCAAAGGACAGTAAGTTGCTTGCAAGTTATCATGATAATATTAGGTCGGAGTGACATTTATACCTATATCCTTTTATGAGATACTCTTGATAGTAGAGTAATCTATAGATTTGGTCATGTTTAGTGAAATGTACTCCTATACTCACCACATGCCATATCAATATCTCCACATTTCTTGGTTTTGAGGATAACTAACCTATGTAATATACAACAACCTATACTCGATAAGCATTATCATCCTAAGTAACAATATATCATTTGATCATAAATAGATTTAAGAACTATATGACAAATCCTCTTTTGTTGAATAGAAGTAGTTCTAAGGACTTTATCATAAAAGAGGTCAAAAGAAGATGCACAAAAAGTAATAAAATATCAAAAATAACTTTTATTTATTAATGATTTATATGTAGATTATAATAAGCTCAACCATCTATAAGTTAGATGATTGGCTTTAGGACACATTTCCTAATAACTTTCACTTGGACTAGAGCTAATCAAAAGAGTATCAAAACATCTTCCACTTATGATCATCTAACTCTTTGATTCAGTTGTAGTAAATAGGTCAGTCAAGTTCTCCTTTCCATTGATCTTCTGAAGGTCAACATCATCTCGATCCATAATTTCTTGGATAAGGTAGTAATAAAGAATATGCTCGGTCCGCTCTTTGGTTCCTTGGCTTAAGCTATGGCTCCAGTGCTATCATAATATAATAGAACTGGACCATCAATAGAGGGTGCCACTCCAAGCTTGCTGACAAACTTTTACAACCAAATAGCTTTCTTTGCAGCATCAAATACTGTAATATACTTCACCTTGCATACTGAATCTGCTATAATGTGTTGCTTGGGTCTTTTTCAGTAAATTGCTCATTCGTTCAGGGTAAAAACATATCTTGACATACTCTTGCTATCGTCCCTATCTAACTAAAAAATGGAGTTAGTATAACCTACTAGTTTCAAGTTAGAATCTTTATAAATGTGCCACTGGTCCTTAATAATTTTCAAATATATAATGATAGTCTTTACGACCTTCTAATAGTTCTCACCCAGATAAGATTGGTATCTATTTACTATACCTAGTGAGTATGCCATATCTAGTCTCGTACATATCACAATATACAAAATAGATCCCATGCGGAGGTATGTAGAATCCTACTCATATGCTCTCTCTTGAGGAGTTATCGGACAATTCTTCTTAGAGAGAGTAATTCCAAGGATAAACCTAGCAATATTTTAGATATATCTCTATATATCTTCATCCCAAAGATGCAGGATGCTTCTTCTAAGTCCTTCATGGACAACTGAGATGACAACCATACTTTTTTCCCTTAATACAGAAATGTCATTTTTAATTAAGAGAATGTCATCCATATACAAAATAAGAAATACAACCACTGAATTGTTAGCCCATTTGTATATCTAGGGGTTCTTCTCTATTCTTAACAGAGCCATATGTTATACTCACCTTATCAAAATGCATGTTCTAACTCTGTGATGCTTGCTTCAATCCATAAATGAATTTGAAGCTTGCACACCTTTAATTCATCTATGGATATAAACATTTTAGGTTGTATCATATATACCTCTTCTCTATCTCTCTATTTAGGAAAGTGATTTTAACATCCATCTATTAGATTTCAAAATTAAGATACGCCACAATTATAAGCATAATCTGAATGGACTTGAGTATTATCATAGGAAAAAATATCTCGTCATAGTCAATACCAAGATGTTGACTATATCCCTTGGCAACTAGATGGGCTTTATATGTTTCTACCTTTACATCTATGCCCTTTTTCCTTTTAATGATTCACTTACACACTATAGGTTTTGCCCCTTCAGGTGGATCAATGAGTGTCCATACATCGCTGACCTTCATGGAGTCCATTTTGGATTTCATGGCTTCAAGCTATTTATCAGAGTTGGAACTCTGCATGGCATACATATAAGTGATCGAATCCTTATTATTTTCATCAAGTTCAATAATATCATCATCTCAAATCAAGAAACTATAGCATCTATCTAGTTGACGCAGTGCTCTATCGGATCTCCTTAAAGGTACCTCTATAATATGCTTTAGATTTGATCTAATCAAATCTAGTTTTAAGGATTTATTTAATTATATCAATTCTTCTACTTGACAAACTTCTTCAAGTTCAACCTTAGTGGCATTAGTTCCTTCTCCAAAGAACCTCTTTTTCAAAAAGACTGCCCTATTACTAACGAGCACCTTTAGTTCATCAGCATGGTAATAATAATAATCCTTAGTTTCTTTTGGATATCCTATAAAAATATATTTGTCAGACCTAGATCTAAGCTTGTCCATTTTCAGACATTTGACATAAGCCAGACATCCCCATATCCTAAGGTGTGTGAGTTCCAGCTTATACCATGTCCATGTCTCAATGATGTTTTACCTACAAACTTGTTGAGAGCTCTATTGAGAATATAACAAGTTGACTCAAGTGCATATTCCCAAAAAGAGATGACAGACTTGTTAACCCTATTATGGACCGAACCATATCTAACAGGATTCGATTCTTCTTTTTAATACTCTATTATGTTGGGATGTTCTAGGACGTATCCATTATGAGAGAATCCCAATCTTTTCTAAATATGTCATAAATTCATTGATAAGGTATTCACCTCTTCAATCAAATTGAAGAGTTTTAATACTCTTCTTAGTTTATTTTTCTACTTCATTACAAAATTATTTGAATATTTTAAATGATTCAAACTTATATTTCATTAAGTAGACTTACCCATAGCTTGATAGATTGTTAGTGAGTGTAATAAAATAGCAATATCCACCTCTGGTAGAAGTGTTCAAGGGTCCATATGAAAGGAACCATTCCTAGGGACGATGCATGCATTTTAAAACTTTTCTAAGAGCATGCAGCAGCGGAATGCGATAAAATTATTTTATCAAGATGTTAATCTAATTAACATAATCCTTTTAGCAGGATCTAGATGCATCTAGAGTAATATAAATATGAAATCATGTATCCATTATATAAAACAGAACAATTTCTAGAAATCATACAATGATGCAATATACACAATTATGTCATACATAAAACAAGTTCATACCTCGATGATGTTCACCGGGATGAATCGGAAGATGGAAGAACGCCCACCTCTCAATCACAATTGCAGGGATAGCACAAACTTGTAGAAGAATGCGACTCTACAAGTAGTACTCATGTACTACCTCTACGGGTGGTTCACACCGTGTAGTGCAATTCCTTCTTCTTCCTTTGAGGTGCTCGCCTCTATGGAAGCTTTGTTGGGTGGACTCTTTCTTCTTCAACTCCTTGAAGACAAGTGGGACACCTTCAACTCCTTGAAGTGCTGATTGCTGCAGTAGTGTTGGAACAGAACGAGGACTCTCCCAGTTTTCTCTATCCCAAACCTTCAACAGAAGGTATGCACTTAGAAATCCCACCCAAAACTCACTTTAACCCGAAGATCTAATCTTTCAATCTCTTAAGGATCAATCAAGATCTCTAACCAAGAAATGTGGCAGAGTCTAGACCTTGATCCAAATTTCTAGATGTGGAATATGTACGTGAACCATTCACTTTATGCTGCCCACCTATTTAAATAATAGCAGCAGCCCTCAAAACATTTAAGAGGAGTGAATGAGAGATTATGGGAGAGTTATGGGGTCTGTAGAAATTCTAGGGAGGTTAGAAGTCCCTTGGAATTCAGCAAAAGCAATAATTAAAACTCGAAACTCCCAGCATTAAATCCCATAACAATTATAGCATTTAATGAAGGGTTTTCGAATTTCAACAGTCCATCATTCGAGTTGACTCGACCATTCGAGTCGGCTCGGCTCGAGTCGACTCGTTCAAGGAGAGTCGGCTCAATCAAATGTTTGTCAACACCTTGTCAAATGACTCGAGTCGACTCATTCAAGAAGAGTCTGCTCGAACAGAAATTTGACAACACTTTATCAAACGAGTCTGGAATGATTCCCAATCGTTCATATACCAACAAAGCAAGAAGAAACCCTCGGTGTGCGACCCCATAGGTTCAAACACTAAACCGTAGCACAGGAACATTTCCAGTACTAGCCAAAGTTGCCATCTAGCAATGACACCTGATGTCCGGATAGGTTGAAGATTGCAGAGAAACAAGAACCTGTCGAACATGGAATAGCATTGAACTTATTCCCTGCACCTCCTAATGCTCCGGATGGCATAGGGTTAAACTACCCAACCCTAAGCAGTCCATCTGAATATGTCTCAAAGAATCCATGTAACACTTTACAAGGATGCCCTAGCCAAGGTCTTTCTAAATTAAGGCATATAAAGTATTCAATCTAAATCATTTGGAGAGGTCAATCCTATCTCAATCCTACTACCGCTACATAAGTACTTGACTATACCTAGCAACCTTCCATCACCAAATTAGAAATCCGGGTAGTCCGGCACCAAAGCACAGTGAGTTGCTTGCAAGCTACCATGGTGATCTCAAGTCAAAGGAATAATTCAAGTCCATATTTTAATGCAAGACTTCTCTTTGGTAGCAAGAGAATCCCGCATGAGAGTCATATTCAGTGAAGTGTCAAACACAACACCCGATGTCATACCAGCATCTCCATGCTCCTTGGTTAAGGGGACAACCAACAGACATGACATCAACGACCTACTCTCGATACACTATCATCCCGTAATGGCATATCCTTTGGCCGTGAACTAATTTATGAACTACATGATGCATCCTCTCTACATCACATACAAGGTAGCTCAAAGGACATCATCATAAAAGAGTTTAAATTAAGGAAAATGAACCTGTGATGAACAGCCAAAAGATAACTTTTATTTATATCAAAATTCAAATACTAATAGCACAACCATCTATAGCCTAGACGATTGGCTTTAGGACACAATTCCCAACAACTCCCACTTGGACTAAAGCCAATCAGAATAGAATCGCATTCCCATTTTCCAATTACAATCTTTAAACTCTTGAATTCCGACTGCTTTAGTGAAGGGGTTGACCAGATTTTCTTTTCCATCGATCTTCTGAAGGTTGATGTCTCCTCGTGCCACAATCTCATGCATGAGGTGGTAGCAGCACATAATGTGCTTGGTGCGCTATTGGGACTTAGGATCTTTGGCTTGAGCAATGGCTCCAGTGCTGTCACAAAATACTGGAACAGGGCCATCCACGGGGGGTGCCACTCCCAGCTCGCCTAGGAACTTTCGTAGCCACACAACTTCCTTCGCTGCATCAGATGCTGCAATATATTCTACTTCGCAAATCGAGTCCGCCACAGTATGTTGCTTAGAACTTTTCCAAAAAATGGCTCCTCCATTGAGGGTAAATACAAAGCCCAACACACTTTTGCTATCATCTCTATCTGACTGAAAACTTGAATCGATATAACCCACAAGTTTTAAGTCAGGCTCTCCATAGATAAGCCATTGGTCTTTAGTATTTCTCAAATACTTTAGGATGGTTTTTATCACCTTCCAATGCACTTCACCTGGGTCAGACTGGTATCTGCTCACTACTCCCAGTGAGTATGCCATGTTTGGTCTTGTACATGTCATTGCATACATAATAGATCCCACTGCCGAAGCATATGGACTTTACTCATATGCTCTCTCTCCTTAGGAGTTGATGCACAATCCTTTTTGGAGAGAGTAATTCCATGGCCTATCGAAAGATAGCCTTTCTTAGAATTTTCCATGCTGAACCATTTCAGCACGGTATCAATGTATGTTGACTGGGACAATCCCAGAAGCCTCTTAGATCTATCTCTATAGATCTTCATACCCAATATGAATGAGGCTTCACCCAAGTCTTTCATAGAGAATTGAGATGAAAGCCAAACCTTTTTTCCCTGTAATGCTGGAATGTCATTCCCGATTAGGAGAATGTCATCCACATACAATACAAGGAAAACAACCACAGAACCATTAGCCCACTTATAAATATAAGGTTCTTCTCTGTTCTTAACGAAGCCATAGGACTTGATACACTTATCAAATCGTATGTTCCAACTCCAAGATGCCTGCTTCAGTCCATAGATGGACCTCTGAAGTTTGCAAGCCTTTGACTCATTTGTGGATGTGAACCGTTCAGGTTGTATCATATACACCTCCTCTTCTAGCTCACCATTTAGGAAGGCTGTTCGGACATCCATTTGCCAGATTTCATAGTTGAAGTATGCAGCTAAAGCAAGCATAATTCGAATGGATTTGAGCATTGCAACAGAAAAAAACATCTCGTCATAGTCAATACCATAACGCTGACGATATCCCTTGGCAACCAGACGGGCTTTATAGGTCTCTACCTTCCCATCTGTGCCCCGTTTCCTTTTGAAAATCCATCTATACCCAATGGGTTTTATCCCTTCAGGTGGATCAACTAATGTCTATACATTATTGATCTCCATGAACTCCATTTCTGATTTCATGGCTTCTAGCCACTTATCAGAGTCGGACCTTTGTAGAGCATCCATATAGGTGACTGGATCCTCATTATTTTCATCAAGTTCAATGGGATCCCCGTCCTGGACCAAGAAACTGTAGCATCTATCCGGTTGACGCAGTACTCTACCAGATCTCCTTAATGGGTGCTCAATGGGCTCTGGATTTGAATTAGTCAAATCCAATTCTGAGGTGTCCCCTAAATGTATCGGTTCTTCTACCTGTTGAACTTCACCAAGTTCAATCTTAGTGCTATAGTTCCTTCACTAAGGAACTCATTTTCCAAAAAGATAGCCCTAAGACCAACAAACCTCTTTGTTCATCAGGCAGGTAAAAGAAATACCCTTTAGATTCTTTCAGATACCCAATGAATAGGCACCGGTCAGACCTAGGTCCTAGTTTATTAGTCTATAAATGCTTAACATATGCTGGACACCCCTAGACCCTAAGGTGTAAGAGCACCGATTTTTGTTCAGACCATATCTCATATGGAGTCCTGTCCATAAACTTACTAGGAGACCTATTAAGAAGATAACAAGTAGACTCCAGGGCATAATCCCAGAAAGAGATAGGCAGAGTAGCAAACCCCATCATAGATCAGACCATGTCCAACAAAGTCCTATTCCTCCTTTCGGACACACCATTCAGTTAGGGTGTCCCCAGAGGTGTCCATTGAAAGAGAATCCCATTCTCTTGAAGATAAGTCAGAAACTCACTAAAAAAATATTCCCCTCCTCAATCAGATCGAAGAGTCTTTATACTCTTTCCAGTTTGCTTTTCAACTTCATTACGATATTATTTGAATATTTCAAATGACTCAGACTTATGTCTCATAAGATAGATATAACCGAACCTTGATAGGTCGTTTGTAAACGTAATCAAATAATTATACCCACCTCTAGTACTGACATTCATAGGTCCACATACATCTGTATGTACTAGACTTAGAATTTCTTTGGCTCTTTCACCTTTTCCAGAAAAAGATGATTTGGTCATTTGTCCAAGTAAACAAGATTCACAGGTAGACAATGATTCAAAATCATTTACTTCTAAAAGACCTTCTTGTCTTAACCTGTTTATCCTGTTCTTGTTTATATGACCTAGCCTACAGTGCCAGAGATAAGCATCACTGACATTATCCATTTTAGGGCGTTTGTTAGCTATGTACATTATACTCACGGGCTGTGATAGTATATAAATGCCATTTACCAAATTTCCACTCATTACAACTGAACCATTCAAAGTAATGTTGCAAACATTTCTCTTTATTGAATGTTCAAAACATTCATTAGCTAACAAGCCTACAAAGATAATGTTTACAAGAAATATAGGACGATAATGGCAGTCATGTAAAATGACTTTACAAGATTCAAAAACAAGAGAAAAATCTCCTAATGCCAGAACTGGAACTCGACTTCCATCTCCAACGTTTAAAAACCTTTCTCCATCCTCGAATCTCCTACTAATTTGAAGTCCCTGCAATTTATTACAAATATGGTAAAGACTCCCAGTATCAAGTACCCAATTAGTAGTATCACAAAAAGAATAGGTACATGGATTTATCATATAAATACCTTGAACAGCAATATCTTGCTGCTTCCTCTTCTTCGGCCTGTTTGGGTCAAGGGATGCAATATATAAAGGACAATTCCTTTTCCAGTGACCCTACTTCTTATAGTAGAAACACTCTGCCCGACTCTGGTCCACCTTTTTTTTCCCAGCATGATTGGGCCCACCAATATTCTACACCTTTTTGGTCTTTTTATTTTTATTTTTCTTCTTCCCCTGGGGACGACGCACTTCCCTGTTTCCTCCCACCAAGTACACCAACCCCTTATTGGGGTTGTGATCCTTCTCATAGTTCTGTAGTAACCCCAACAAACTGTGGTAGTTCACTACAGGCCTATGCATCTGAAAATGATCAAGGAAACCAAGGTAAGAAGGGGGCAGAGAATTCAGTATAGCATCCTTCCCCAGTTGTTCATAAAGGGGACATCCAAGTTTGGCCAGGCATTCAAATAACTTGGTCATGTACAATACATGATCAGTTACTGATGCCCCATCTCGCATATGGGCATTATAGATAGCACAGGAAGTCTTGTACCACTCTACATCGTCATGCATGCCAAAGGATTCCCATAACTTTTGCAAGATTTCCTTCGGTTGGGCCTCCTCGAATTTGCGACTGAACTCGTCATGCATAGTCGCCAGCATAATGCAATGAATAGTAGTTCTATCAGAAACCCACTTCTAATAAGTGTCCCTGACAGATGTAAGAGTATTAGCTGCGGGGACCCCAGGTGCCAGATCCGATACAACATACAGGATCCTTTCATGCTCTAAGACAATATTGAGCCTTCGATACCAATTATCAAAGTTTGGGCTAGAAAGTTTTTCATTATCAAGTAATGAATGGAGGGACAAGTTGGCAGTCATTTTTCTGAAAAGAAAACCATAAAACCAATTAGTATATGAATTTCAATTTTAATCCTAAAGACATGGACTTTAGTCTAAAGGTTTTCCCACATATTTTATTCAGATTAGTAGCCTCTACCTCTAATTCGAGGAATTACACTTAATTCCTTAGTGGGTACTAGAATTCTAAAGGTACCATATGAGCCCGACTTTGGCCGGCTCACCCACGTGAACCTAAAGGTAGGTTCAATAAACCAATTGCTTCTTCCAAGCAATTTCTAGTATTAAAAATTTTGCCCCAGGAACACTTCAATCGGCCTTTGGGCTACCTGCTAAAGAAGGTCCTGGTTAGGTCCAACCATTAACACGACTGAATTCAGTGCTTCTAGCTAATGAATGATCAAGTCCGACTTTGGCCGGCTCACTTGACCACCATTAAGAGAGTTGCACTGAACCATCATATTATGAATGGCAATTCCAATAGCCCAATGACCACCATTACTTTGGTACTGCCGATGATCACCCAACTAAAGGACACATTACCATCCAACTTAATGGAAGGCTAAGACTCAGTTATCCCTAATAACTTCATCTTTTTAAGGACCTAATAATTTTAGAGGATTTAAAAATGTGACATATGAAGAATACATGGACCATAATCAAGAATCCTCCTATTAACTTGTAGAAGGTTCATGAACATCTTGGTCCATGGGCACCTAAAATCAGATAAATCTGATTAACCTTAGGTGACATGGGTTAATCCAATTCAATGAGCTTCTCATGAGTCAATTCCAATTAGCCGAATTGGCCAGGTAAGCACGGTCAAGTAATGAGTTGCGGCATTAACCATCTTTTCTTAGATACTAGCTACAAAGGAGCTAGCCAGGAAAGAGGTACCCTCAAAACTATTGACTATAAGGCTGCTTGCCTAGACACCAATTCGGTTCACCTTCCTTAACCAGATTAGAGTTAAAGAACCAGATTAATTACTGAGCCATAATAGATCCTTTTAGATGTTTGGATCACACTTTCTAATTATTAGAAACTACAGAGAAATGAAACCTAATTCAACTTTTGATTAGTTTCTTATCTCTAATTAATCCAATTCATCTAAACATAGGTCTAACCCAAATAAGGATCTATTCCTAGCCCATCCCATATAACCCATGATTTATGAATCATGGCTTAAGATTAGAATCATATCCTAAATCTTAAAATTATACATCTAAATTCATAATTAAGTGTATCACACTATTTGAAACATTTTCAAAGTGAAATGAAACAATTTCATAAAAGTTTGAAGCTTAAAATTACTATTTTTTAATTTTCTGGTCGAGCCAGCTCTTGCAGATCGAGTCAGCTTTTCCATAACACACATTTCTGGTCGGGACAGCTCTTCTGTCAGTTTTGCTGCTCGAGCCGACTCTTCAATCAGCTCTGCTGCCCGAGCCGACTCTTCCAGAACACAGATTTCTGGTCGGGTCAGGTCTTCTATCAATTCTGCTACTCGAGTCGACTCTTCAGTGAGCTCTGCTGCCCGAGCCGACTCTTTCAGAATATAGATTTCTGGTTGAGTCAGCTCTACTAAACGAGCTAGCTCTTCCAATCAGCTCTTCTGAACGAGCCAGCTCTTCCAAAACATAGTTTTTCCAAACTTCAAACATTACACATGAACTTTTCAAGGTTTTTAGATCAAATTTCTTTTAGATCTCATCTAAACATAATAATGATCTAGAAATTAAAGATTAAAACAATTTTAATCTATAAAATTCCTTACTTTCTTCTTCATAAGATCATAACGCATCGGCACCCCTACACGCTATAGGAGAACCCCTTAGAATGGGAAGAGATGGTCTTTAAACTATACTTCTCTCCTATGACCGAACGGCCATGGTGAATCCATCTTAATCCGAGTACTACGTGAAGGAAATCAAATCGATTTCATATAAAATATTAAACTATATGCATACAGATAACCTTACTCTGATACCATTGAAAGGGACCGTTCCTAGGGGCGATGCATGCATTTTAAAACTTTTCTAAGAGCATGTAGCAGCGGAATGCGATAAAATTATTTTATCAAGATGTTAATCTAATTAACATAATCCCTTTAGCAGGATCTAGATGCATCTAGAGTAATATAAATATGAAATCATGCATCCATTGTATAAAACAGAACAATTTCTAGAAATCATACAATGATGTAATATACACAATTATGTCATACATAAAACAAGTTCATACCTCAATGACGTTCACCGGGATAAATTGGAAGATGGAAGAATGCCCACCTCTCAATCGCAATCACAGGGATAGCACAAACCTATAGAAGAATGCGACTCTACAAGTAGTACTCGTGTACTACCTCTACGGGTGGTTCACACCGTGTAGCGCAATTCCTTCTTCCTTTGAGGTGCTAGCCTCTATGGAAGCTTTGTCAGGTGGACTCTTTCTTCTTCAACTCCTTGAAGACAAGTAGGACACCTTCAACTCCTTAAAGTGCTGATTGCTGCAATAGTGCTGGAACAGAACGAGGACTCTCCTAGTTCTCTCTATCCCAAACCTTCAACAGAAGGTATGCACTCAGAAATCCCACCCAAAACTCACTTTAACCCGAAGACCTAATCTTTCAATCTCTTAAGGATCAATCAAGATCTTTAACCAAGAAATGTGGCAGAGTCTAGACCTTGATCCAAATTTTTGGGTGTGGAATATGTACGTGAACCATTCACTTTCTACTGCCCACCCATTTAAATAACAATAGTAGCCCTCAAAACACTTAAGAGGAGTGAATGAGAGATTATGGGGGAGTAATGGGATCTTTAGAAATTCCAAGGAGGTTAGAAGTCCCTTGGGATTCAGCAAAAGCAATAATTAAAACTCAAAACTCCCAGCATTAAATCCCATAACAATTATAGCATTTAATGAAGGGTTTTCAAATTTCAACAGTCTGTCATTCGAGTCAGCTCGGCTCGAGTCGACTCATTTAAGGAGAGTCAGCTCGATCAGATGTTTGACAACACCTTGTCAAATGACTCGAGTCGACTCATTCAAGAAGAGTCGGCTCGAACAAAAATTTGACAATACTTTGTCAAACGAGTCCGGAACGATTCTCAATCGTTCGCATACAAACAAAGCATGAAAAAACCCTCGGTGTGTGACCCCATAGGTTAAGACACTAAACAGTAGCACGGGAACATTTTCAGTACTAGCCAAAGTTGCTATCTAGCAATGACACCGGGCATCCGGATAGGTTGAAGGTTGCAGAGCAACAAGAACCTGTCGAACATGGAATAGCATTGAACTTATTCCATGCACCTCTTAATGCTCCGGATGGCATAGGGTTAAACTACCCAACCCTAAGCAGTCCATCTGAATATGTCTCAAAGAATCCCTGCAACACTTTACAAGGAATGCCTTGTTCAAGGTTTTTTTAAATTGAGGCATATAAAGCATTCAATCCAAATCATTTAGAGAGGTCAATCCTATCTCGATCCTACTTCCGCTACATAAGTACTTGACTATACCCAACAACCTTCCATCACCGAATTAGAAATCCGGGTAGTCCGGCACCAAAGCACAGTGAGTTGCTTGCAAGCTGCCATAGTGATCTCAAGTCAAAGGAATAATTCAAGTCCACATTCTAATACAAGACTTCTCTTCGATAGCAAGAGAATCCCATATGAGAGTCACATTCAGTGAAATGTCAAACATAGCACCTGATGTCATACTAGCATCTCCATGCTCCTTGGTTAAGAGGACAACCAACAGACATGACATCAACGACCTACTCTCAATACACTATCATCCTGAAATAGCGTATCCTTTGGTCGCGAACTAATTTATGAACTACATGATGCATCCTCTCTACATCACATACAAGGTAGCTCAAAGGACATCATCACAAAAGAGTTTAAATTAAGGAACATGAACCTGTGATGAACAGCCAAAAGATAACTTTTACTTATATCAAAATTCAAATACAAATAACACAACCGTCTACAGCCTAGACGATTGGCTTTAGAACACAATTCCCAACACCATATATATCACTATATACTAGATTTAGAACTTTAGTGTCTCTTTCACCTTTTCCAATAAAAGGTAGCTTAGTTTCTTTCTAAGAAGACAAGGTTCATAGGTTGACAATGATTCACAATCATCGACTTTAAGAATTTCCTCTTTAATTAACTTGTTTATCCTATTCTTGTTAATATGACATAATCTCTAATGGTAGAGGTAAATATCAGACACATTATCTAATCTACGGCATTTGTTAAACAAGTACATTACGTTAACAAGCTGTGATAAAATATAAATACCAGTTTTTAACTATCCATATATTAAGTAACATCATTCATAATGACATCACAATAATTTCCTTTAATTAGTAAATGATAACCATCTTTGTCCAAAAAACCTACAGAAATAATATTCATCAAGAAACTAAGATAATAGTGACAATCACCTAAAACAATGATATAAGAAATAAAAATAAGTTTGATGATTCCTGAAGTTAGAACTAGAACTGATCTTCCATCTTCAACATTCAGGAATCTCTCACTATCTTCAAATATATACTAACCTGAAGTCCTTGCAACAAATTGTAAATATTAATAGGACTACCAGTATTTAATTCCAAGGTTATAGAATCACAAATTGAGAAATTACAAGATGTTATCATGTAAGTACCTTATCCAGCAATAGCTTGCTGATTCTTCTTCTTCAAACTGTTCGGGTCTAAAGAGGCATTGTAAAGAGCATAGTTCCTCTTCCAATGATCTTGCTTTTACAATAGAAGCACTTTACCTGAGTTTAATCAGACTTGAGCTTCTTGGTCTAACCTAGCTGAGTTGCTATAGCATGTTGCACCTTCTTCTTATTTTTCTTTTTACCTTTCTTAAAGGTATGATGCCCTATTAAAGTAGAACCACTCACTATATTCACCGGTTCCTTGTAGAGCTGATGATCCTTCTCATAAGTCTGCAGCAACCCCAACAAATTGTGATAGTAAACTACAGGCTTAGTCATTCTATAATGACTAAAAAAGTAGAGATAGGACTTTGACAAGGAATTCAAGATCGCATCTTCGCCAGCTGCTCATACAAGAAAAATCTAAGTTTGCTCAAGCATTGCTCAAGCACTCGATCTATTTGATCATGTACAATACATATCAGTGACTGATGTCCCTTCCCTTATCCTAGTGATAAAAATGATACAAAATGTTTTATACATTTCGATATCATTGGAAGTATCGAAGGATTCTTTCAACACTTGAAGCATATCCTTTAGTTGAACATCCTTGAATTTGTGATTGATCATCATTTATAAATGCCCATATAATCTTGAATTTGTGATTGAACTCATCATTCATAGATGCCCATATATAGAAATGGATCGTAGTTCGGTCATTGAGCCACTTTTTGTAAGTATCAAGAATCGGATCTTGGGCATTAGGAGCGAGCTCCTCTGGTGTCGGATCTATCAACATATACAAGATCTGCTCATATTCCAAGATGATCTTCAACTTTCAATACCAACTATCGAAATTAGATCTTAACAGCTTTCTATTATCCAACAGTGATCAAAACAATAAAGAAGTGACCATTTTAACTAAAAAGAAAAGATAACAAGATCTATTAGTATATAAATCACTTAATTCTAAAGACTTGACTTTAGTATAAAGGTTCTCCCACTATTTTATACAAGTTGGTAGCCTCTACCTTCAATTTGAGGAATTACACTAACTTCATAGTAGGTTCCAGAGTCCGCATAGACTACATAGGGCCCGAGTTTGCTTGGCCAACCCTTATGCATATATGAGTAGGTTCTTAACCAATTGTTTTTCTAAAATAATTTTTAGTATTAATTTTTTCCCAAGCACCTCTTTAGCAAGCTTTTAGATCGCTACTAAAAGTCTTAGTTAGGTCCAACCATTAACATAACAAGACTCAGTACTTCTAACCAACAAATGGCCAAGCTTGACTTTGACTAGCCTATGCTAATTATATTAAAAACATATCAATTTAATAATTAATTTATTTTTATTTAATTAAAAATTGATATTTCTATGTATTGTTTATAGAAAAAAAGCCTACCAATATGAAGAGCTTGATTTTTGGAGTCCAATAAAGCAAACGACACTCAAATTAGACATGAAATGAGCGTGGAATCAAATTTCAAAGAAATAACAAGGAATTGCATGAATTTTGGAGCAACCGGTCCACCATGAACTGGCTGCTTGGTCTATGAAATGGCCATCAATTCATGGGCAGCCATGGACATGGTCCATGAACTAGAGCCATGGACCATTGACGAGTTTTAGCCATGGGAACATCGGACAATGCCATCTCGTCACCACCCGAGCCACCGGCACCTTCCCTACCAGCCAGAGAAGCCTTCCACTACCAATTTTTTTTTGCTTCTTTGCTCTCTCCTGCAGATCTAAGATCACCAACCACCAGTCAATCTTCTTGAGCTATCGCTAGTCTTCCTCCATCTCGAATGCCATATCCCACACCATCTAGCCATTGTTAGAGCTGCCCCACCTCCTCCATGGCCTCCTCTAAGATCCGGCCACCTTTTTAGTCCATCTTCATCCTCATGCCTGAGATGTCACTTGCCACCCATATCACTATCTCCTCCTCCCTTTCCAGCCAAAAGATCCATCGAGATAACACCACTGGTTTCCTTCCCCTGTTGCCGATCTAAGAGGCATCACTGATTATCTTCTCGACCACCATTCAAGAACCCTACTAGCCATCACCTGTGTCTTCCATGACTGCCATCACCACCATGCCGTGCCTGCTTCACCATCCTCCAACCCGGGTGTAGACCACTACTCCTCCCAGTCCCAAGATCCTGAGCTGCTACCATCACACCATCTTCTTCATCACCGACCATGTCTAGAGCTGCTAAGATCCAATCATTCCTTTGCTTGTAGCCACCATGATATGATGTCGCTCCTTGTAGGCTTATCTCCATCACTATCATAATAAGCATCGCTGGCTCTAGGCTTCATTCTTCCTCTTGTTATCAGTCTAAGATGCTATCGGGAGTTAGGCTAGGATGTCCGAATTGGAAAAGAGATTGGAAGAAGCTCGATCATGGTGGGATGGTTGGAATGGAACAATGGGAATCATGCAAGTGGGTGCAGTGGATAAGAATACGGAGTGAAGGCTATTGGGTAGATTACGATGGAAAACCAATGCAGTTCCCATGCAGGCCCTACGTGTTTCTCTCTGCCTATAAAAGAAGCAATATTCCGCGCTCCATTAATGATTATGAAATCATTCTCTCTGCTCCTTCCATCCTTCCAATTTCCACTTCCATCTTTTTGCTCTTCTGTTGGTTTCCTTCCCCTGTTGTCAGTTCAAGAGGCATCACCAATCATCATCCCCGACCACCATTCAAGATCCCTTCTAATGCCATTTCTACTACTACTACCTGGTTCCCTAGTTTCCACCGCACCACCGTTCCTCTACTATGATCTACTTTGGCTTCTATATCTTCATCTCTGCTTTTCATCAAAGTAGTAACTGAAAGTGTATCCATGGAAGGCTAGATCTTCGGTTCCTTGGGGTTTCACTATATTACAAGAATAGGTAGTGCAGTGTTATTTTATTTATAATCATTTGTACTCCTTCTTTATGAATAAAATTACATCTTCATAATTGAATCTATTTTTATGGGATAATATAGTAGTCCTTTTATTTTAAACCTCTTATCTAGACTAATCAGTACCTCAGAAAAATAGGCCATGATCGAACAGGTACAGGTCATGATCTCCATAGATAGATTATATCCTAATAGGAGTATTCATATAGAAAGAGGGTACCAGCTATCTACCAAGTAATCCATGAAATACTGAGACCTTTCCTTTCTTATAGAATCTTTGCTAACGTGTTATTTCAATTAGAAAGCTTTAGTATTTTGGTCATTATTGCTCTTTGAATACTTTTTAAAATAACTACAAAAGTTTCTGCGGATTCGACCCTTATTACCACTACTCTATCTAAGAATAGTGGAATTAAGGTATTATAATCAGTGCATAGTGATGTGCACTAGATTTTTGGCACCATTGCCAGGAACTTTTGGCACGTTATTTTCAAAAGAAAAAAATCATTAAAAAAAATTTTAAAAAAAATAATTCAAAGTTAGTAGTTATTATTTTTTAATCTTGAGTATCCTGATATAAGGTGCCCTGGCATAACTTTTAGTTATGTTGAATGGTTGTCTTATGATACAAAAATGTTGGACAAACTTAAAAAATTTTAAAATCTAAAAGTTATTTAAAAATTAAAAAATAAAATAAAAATTTTTAAAAAATATTGACATCCTCATAAATTGTTAAAGGATTAGAGACTTAACCATCAAATTAAAAAAAAAAGCAATTAATATAATTTTGCTTGTATGATAACTTTAAAGTTTGGACATCTTGTTTGTTGCATTGCATCTCTGCATAATTGACTTTAAGGACATAATCCATTAATCAAATAAGGTGGGGAGTTCATCACCCTTTCTTAGCCCACAAATCATCACCATGCATGTGCATTGACCCAGATCTTAATTATTAAAATTAATTAGACATCGGTCCTAAGAATTTTGAGCTCAATAGGACAAGGGAACCATAGAGTTGGATCGGGTTTAGATCAGTTAGTTGCTTGGTATCTAAGGCAAGTGGTTCAGGGACAACAGCCCAAAAGAAGATGGTTTTTTAATTGGTTCCATTTGCTTACCTGGCCAATCTTAATTGGTGTCTAAGGCAAGCAACGGGGGACCCCCACCAACCTTATACTTACCTGGTCGACTCAATTAATTAATCTTCCTCTTGGAGTGCTCAAAGAAAACCTTGGAATAGTTAGGAGCTATCTAGACTTAGGTTAACCCCAGGATAGAATTGATTTTGATTACTTCACTTATTTAAAAAAAAAGTTAATCAAGATTTTTGTCTCTAATCTAGGACTCTCTTAGGAGTCTTCTCTTTAGACCTCCTCTCATTCTTCTATTTTTTAAATTTAATTTTTCTTAAAAAATATTAAGAAATTGAATTGATGTTTGCTTTAGAGTACTATTATAGGGTGTATGCTGGGTCAACGATCTTTAGAACCTGAAATCATATCCCTAAATCCAGAAATAGATAGAACTTATAAAGCAAACAAATCACAAACCATGGATCCCAATCAAAAAACGGATCCATTATGATAATTGAAGGAGTACTTTACTCCTTCAAAATATACCTATTCTCCCTGTATTCAAATATCTCTAATAGAAGCTATGCAGTATGAAATCAAGTTTAGTGTAATTCAGATGTTACCGTCTTTTTATAGACCTGCAAATGAGGACCCTTATAAATACCTAGATGAATTTCTGGAAATATGTTCAACAGTCAAAATATAAAATTTCTTTGATGATACCCTTAGGCTTAAGTTGTTCCTTTTTTTCTAAATGATAAGGCCAAGTACTGGTTAAATTCTTTAGACACTATAACAATTTCGAGTTAGGACCGACCTTAGAGGGAATTCCTTAAAAATACTTTCTGATAGGAAAAACTAATCAAATTAGAAAAGCCATAACTAGTTTTCCTAGTTAAATGGAGAAATATTTCATAAGACATGGGAAAGATTGAAAGAATTGATTAGAAAATGTCTGCACCATGCTATACCTAAATGGCAATTGGTCCAGTGCTTTTATAACGGTCTGTCAGAAAGGCATCGATAAATGGTTGATGCCTCATATGGAGGAACATTTATGCTTAAAAATGAACATAAGGAATGTTAGCTTTTTGAAACTCTAAGTAAAAATTCCTTACATCACATATTTGCTACCCGTAGAGATCCTCCCATAGGATCTAAAAGAGCTAGAATATATGAAGTAAGTTATTCTATAGATATCTATAGCAAGGTAGATGAACTATCGCAAAAACTTGACCAAATTTTACAAGTTGGACATACTTCCTCCTCGCCTACTCAAGTTCATGTGTTTGTATTATCTTTTCGAGTTTCAATCATTTGATAGGTGATTGTCTAGCTGCATACTAATTTCCTAAGCTTGTTTAGGAGCAAGCCCACTAAGCCCAAACCCGAATGGCTCCTAGACCAGGAAATGATCCATATTCGAATACTTACAATCTTGGATGGTGAAATCACCCAGATTTTTCATGAAAACCCCAACCTATCATCAACCCAACATCAATCTAGTTTAGAAGCATGTTGTATTCCCAATATCTGAGTGCCCCACAACCTCAACCTCCACCGAATAATCATGATCCTATTTTTGAAAAAAAGATGCCACAAGCACTGAAGGGGCTAGAAATTAATACTCAACTCCTTCACTCCCACACACAGTCTATTGCAAAGTTAGAGACCTAGATAGGTTAGCTAGTTATAGCATTCAGTAGGAGGGAGGAAGTCAAGTTACCTAGCCAGTCTATTAGTAACCCAAAAGGGCAATACATGGCTTAGAGCTCCACTGGTCCTGAGACCTTTCAAGAACATGCTAAATTAGAAGTGGGAAAACATTAAACTAGCCTGACCAAACTCAAAAACTCGAGTTGGCTAAGCCAGAAAAGAAAAATAATGAAGAGAAAAAGAAACCCATTAGCCAATCTCTTATACTTAAGGCTCCATTTTCTAGTGCTTTAGAAATCCTTTTATCTTTGGATGAGAAGGGTTTAAAAATGAATGAGATGCTTGAGCTATTCAAGCAAGTTCAAATAAACATACCTCTTCTCGATGCCATCAAACAAGTTCCAGCTTATGTTAAGTTTCTCAAAGATTTGTGCACACAAAAAGAAAATCTAAGGCACATATACCAAAGAAGATCCAGTTGATTGAGCAGGCCAGCTCAGTTTTTAAGCAAATAGCCCCATCCAAATATAAAGATCTGGTACCCCAATCATATCTTATGTCATAGGGGACCTTATAATTAAGAAAGCTTTACCAGATTTGGGTGCAAATATTAACCTTCTTCCAAGTTTAGTGTATAATTTATTCAGATTTAAAGAATTGAAATCCATGACAATGACTTTACAAATAGCAGACCGATCAATTAAGGTATCCCATGGAATGTTAGAGGACGTGTTGGTAAATGTAGATGAATTCTACTTTTTTATTGATTTTCCTGTATTAGATATGGAATCTAGCGATAATCCTAGCCAAATACCTATTATCCTTGGAAGACCCTTTCTAGCAACCGCTAATGCTTGTATAAATTGTAGGATAGGGGTTATGGATGTATCTTTCAAAAATAAAAAGATGAGGTTGAATTTCTTTAATGCATCCCAAGGACCACCTACATATGATCATAATGAGGAGAACATGCTAGAAGAAGTAATAGATAATAAACTCCCTATTTTGCTTGATTCAAACCCTCTACAAGCATGTCTAATATATTTTGGAGTAGATGATTTTGATATTGATAAATATACTAAAGAAGTAAATGCATTATTAGAACCACCAAATTTTAGCACCACTCCTTCCGGGACTATAAAGTATGAATAGTTACCGACTCAATCAAATCCTTTACTACCATCCTTAGAAGCACCACCCATGCTAGAGTTAAAGCCTCTTCCTGCAAAGTTAAAATATTCCTTCCTTGGACCAATGATATCCTTTCGGTAATCATTGCATCTACCCTAATCTTTGATCAGAAAGATAAATTGGTGGATGTACTTAAAGAACACAAAGAGGCCATTGGATGGACAATAGTAGATCTTAAGGGAATTGACCCTTCTATTTGCAGGCATCATATTCATTGTGAAGTTGAAGCCAAACCACATAGGGACATGAAATGAAAGCTAAATCCGAACATGCAAGAAGTTGTAAAAAAAGAAATAGTAAAATGGCTTGATGCCGACATTATTTATCTAATTTTGGATAGCCAATGGGTCAGTCCTACCAAAGTAATACCTAAAAAGTTAGGTATTACTATATAAAAAATGAAAAGGGTGAGTCCATTCTTACCCATTCAACAACAAGTTGGAGAGTGCGTGTAGATAATCAAAAATTGAATGCAGTTACCAGGAAAGACCACTTTTCTTTGCCTTTTATTGACTAAATTTTAGAATGGCTAGCAAGGCAGAATTTTTTTTGTTTCCTGGATGGATATTAAAAATATAACCAAATCCCAGTATTTCCTGTGGATCAAGAAAAGGCCACCTTCACCTACCCACAATGTTTTTTTTTAGATGCACGCCATTTGGTCTCTGTAATGCACCAGCTACATTTTAATGATGTATGTTGGCCATATTTTCTGATATGGTTGGTCAATTTCTTGAAGTTTTCATGGATGATTTTTTAGTATTTGGTTCTTCATTTCATGACTGCCTCCATAACTTAACTAAGGTATTTAAACAATATATGGAGATGAATTTAGTTTTAAGTTGGGAGAAGAGCCATTTTATAGTTAGTGAGGAAATCATGCTCGAACATATTATTTCTGAGCGAGGGATTGAGATCAACAAAGCTAAGGTTAAACTAATCTCGAAATTGCCTTCCCCAATCTCAGTTAGATAAGTATGATTCTTCTTTGATAATGCAGGTTTCTATAGGCATTTCATCAAGGATTTTAGTAAAATCTCATGACCTTTATGTAATTTGCTTGTTAAAGATAATTATTTAATTTTAATAAAGAATGTCTGGCTACTTATCATACTCTTAGAACTGCTTTGACCATTAAATCAATTATTAAGCCTCCAAATTAGGCCCTACCCTTTGAAATCATGTGTGATGCCTCTGAATATGCTGTAGGGGTAGTTTTAGGATAAAGGCTTAATCGGGAACCACATATAATTTATTAAGCTAGCAAAACTCTTTTGGATGCACAAATGAATTATACTACTACTAAAAAGGAGTTACTAGTAGTTGTATTTGCCTTGAAAAAATTTGATCATATCTATTAAGGTCTAAGGTCCTATTTTATTCTAATCATGCAGCATTGAAGCATCTCTTATCTAAAAAGGATACTAAACCTAGATTATTTACATGGATCCTTCTATTACAAGAATTTGATCTATAAATTTTAGATAAGAAGGGTTCCGAGAATATAGTAGCAGATCATATTTTTAGGATCTTGGTAGAATACAATAATAAAATAATTAGAGATAAGTTTCTTGATGAATAAATGTTCTCAATTTCTTCCAACAGTCTTCCCTGGTTTGCCCATATTGTTATTACTTAGCAACAGGACAAATTCCTCATTGGTCTAAACAAGAAAAATATAGGTTTTTCTTGTAGATCAAATATTAATTTTGGAAGAAACCTAAACTGTTTAAGAATTGTTCAGATTAGGTGATTAGATGGTATGTCCCTGAGAGTGAATTCAAAAGCATACTAATTTTTTTGTCATTTTCTTGTCTATGGGGGATACTTTAGTGGAAGGAAAATTGCAGCAAAGGTTCTGTAGAGTGGGTTTTATTGGCCAATTCTTTTCAAAGATGCACATGAATTTGGCTGTAATTATCTTCGATGTCAACAAATAGGGAATATTTCATGAAGAGATATATATGATACCCTTAATCCCTATATTGGTTGTTGAGATTTTTGATGCATGGGGTATTGACTTCATGCAACTATTTTCTCTTTTGGATTTGAGTTAATTTTGGTAGTAGTTGATTATATGTCAAAATAGATAGAAGCCATGACAACTTGAACTAATGACCATAAAGTTATAATTAAATTTATTCAGAATAACATCCTTAGTCGGTTTGGGTGCCCAAGAACTATTATTAGTGATGGGGGTGCACATTTCATGAATAGGCACTTTGAAGGATTGATGAAAAAATATGGAATTACTCATAAAGTAGCCACACCTTACTAGTGTGCATCGCTATGCACCAATTTAATACCTTAATTTCACTATTCTTAGGTAGAGTAGAGGGAGTAAGGGTTGAATCCACATGAACTTTTGAGTTATTTCAAAAAATATAAGCGATAAAATAGTAAATACCAAAAAGAGAATTATCTATGAATTTAATTAAAATATGATCTATCTTAATGAGAGAATGACCCGTACCCATAGATCACAGCCTGTCCCTTTTAGGAATAGATCATTAAAAATTAACTTCACTTATAGAGCACTTAATTTAAAGCAATATGGATGAACATGAAGCAAAAATAATTTTTATTTCAAAATAAAAAATGCATTTGATAATAAATCTTTCTTGAGATCACACTTCAATGAAGACTAGACTCGGTAGTAGCATCATAAGGGCAGACCAAACCAGAGCAAATGGAATAGCGATATGTAGTGGAGACCGGGGCAACAGAGATCGGGATTGAGGCAGCAGAGACCAGGCATTAGAAGGGCAGTCAAAAGAGTGAATGGGAATGGAAGTGGATGGAGTGGATGGGATGTGGAAGGGCAAGAAGATTGAAGTGGAAGGAGTGGAGAAGTGAAGGGGAGGTGGAGAGAATAGTTTGTGGAGTGGAGAATGGATCGAAAAATAATAAATCCCTTTTCTCGGGTTATGGTACTATTTTTAAAGGTAGAAGAGAATGCATGAGTATCGTACCAGCTCCCATCGTAATCTCTCCCAACCATATTCAGTTCCCTATTCTTATCTACACCCGCTCAATCATCGATCCCCGCTATTCTATTCCAACTGAACTCCGCTTATCCTTCCTCGTCGAACAACCCAAAAACATTAATTCCTTCCGACCACTCCTGTGGTTTGGACATCACTCCGGTACTATCCAAGATCTCAAGTTCGAAGCAAGGGAGATGGACATCAGGGCAACAGTAGCTTCAGGGAAGAAGAGAAGGGCCGATGGTGATGGTCTTGCTTGCTAGTGGAGGGATGGGATGGTGATTCGTTAGTGGTTTCACGATGAATGACGCCTCCGGCCATGTGAGAAAATAGTAGCCACCATCACGATGAGGATGACTGGTGCGATGGCTTGGGGAAGGAGGGATGGCAGCTTCATAGTGGAAGAGGACTATGCAACTTGGTTGATGGGACCTTTGGATGAAGTAGAGGAGTCGACCGTGGAAGATGATGGCTCATCAGAGGCCTGGATGGCAACGATATGAAGGTGATGCATGATAGCTCGAGGGCAAGGGAGAATGTTGGAAACTGATTCTTGGACCGATAATAGGGGCAGCGACCGACATCTTGGGCTGACATCGTGAGGGAGGAGAAAATCACAGTAGGCTTCGAAGCTTGGGAAAGAGAGGACAAGATGAACCGGGTCTTGGGAGCATGGCAGCAGGAAGCTTCTTTGGCATCCCTTCCGACCACGGGCAATGAGGCGAGGTGAAGATAGTGAACGGTGTCTCTAGAGCTGAGAAGATGGGGGCACAGAGGCTTTTTTGATCTGTTGGGGTGAGTAAAAACAACCAAAAGAAAGCGTTGGGAGACTTTTTCGACTAGCAAAAAGGGTGCCAGTGGCTTGGGCGGCAATGTGACAGCATTCCCAGTATTCCCATGGCTAAAATCCATCATTGGTCCACGATTCTATTCCATGGACCAACAGTAATGGCTGTCGTGAACCCATTTCTAATTCATAGACCAAATGAATATTCCATGGTGGACCGATTGCTCCAAAATTCATGAAATATTGTATTAATTCTTTAAAATTATATTCTGAGCCCATTTTAAGCCTGATTTAGGTGTCATTTATGCTGTTGGACTCATAAAATCAAGCTCTTCATGTTGGCAAGATTATTTTCTACAAAATACTACATAAAAGTATCAATTTTAATTAAATAAGGTTAAAATAATTAATATATTTTTAATAACGATCACACCCCCTAACTTGAACTTTGGTCATCTTTGAGTAAAGCAAATGAATTAGTTATGAGTACTAACTTATCTAGGAAGTGAAAATTATCTTACTAATTCTAAAATCAATTGATACCCGGTTAGACCATTGAAGAGGTACTTCATCGGATTACCAATTCCACCCATTTAGTGGTAAAGTGAAGCCCATGGCATTTTCAAGAGTTTTTCTTTTCTCAACTTTCTATCTCCCTCTTTAAATCCTCCAACTTACTCTGGATCTTACTCTGGTTTAGCTGCAGTATCAATTTATTTAGTCCCCCTCTTCTTTTTCTTCTTTTTTGTAATGTAGAGTCAGTGCAATGTCCTAACATCTTGCTTTCTAGTTGACCCTTGCAATGAGCTTTAGGCTAATGACTCCCAAACCAGTTGATTTTAAGATATTAGATGTAAAACACCCTTCAGGCTTACTAACTCGAGTCAAAAAGGCTGCGTGTGTTAAAACTGTCTCTACAAGAGGTTTCTTTACATTCTCACCTTTTAACGCAAACAACAATGCTTACTTAGGTGAATGGGCCTAGTTACTCAGCGAGAGATGCTAAAAACCTTATTTATTAATGGTTAAAGGAGACTTTTATGATTCTTTTAATACTTCCACCTAAACCATTATAAGATAGATTCTTTATTGAGATCAATAGGCAGAAGGGTCTGAAAATACTAAAAAAGATTTTCTTGTCTAAACTCTACCATTATTGGATATCCTTGATAATTAATCCCTCGGTCTCTCTAAAATTATCTAAACCATTAATCATTCATCATTTACAAAGCTTGATTATTTTCAAATCGAGATAAAATTTAGTACACAAAAATTGATTAAGGTTCTATTCAAGGATTTGATTAATTTAATTATCCCCCCAACTTAATTTTCATTGTCCCCAATCAAAGAGGATACCAAATGATAAGGAAGAATACCACCTAGAAGGGTACGCGAAGACTGATTATCCCTTTGTCACCATACTTTCTCTGATTATTTCTCAGGTTTCTTCTAAAAAGGAAAGTAAATTATTAAAAATAAAAGCATAAACTAGGTTGCCTTCCAGGAGCACTAAGTTTAACGTCTTCAGCCAAATGCTATGAAGGAGTGTTACTAATATTGAACTTAGGTACGTCCCCTAAGATTTTTGGAAGATAGGACCAAATTAGGGAGGCTTGTTATCATGACAGAAAAATATTTATAGAATACTCTATGATGATTATTCCTGATCCATAGAGTGCACCAGGTAAGTATGCTAGACCAAGATTTAAAAATTTTATAACAAATTGGTTGAAGATTAGGAAGGAATTGTGTGTGTTGTGCCGAGAGTGGGGGTGGGAGCTTGAAAACTTTTCTATCTCTCGATAGGTCTACCATAATCCCATTCTCGGGTATGATGTGTCTTGATATCATCCCTTCCTGATGGTACTTTATCCAAGTTAACTTTTAAGTCTATCTCCATATATAGATTTTGGAGATGATTCTCAAAAGTAGTACCAAATATGAAAAAATTAGTTATAAAATCTTTAACATCGTTATCTCTCATTTTAGAGATGTCCCATCCAATAGCTTTTTTATATATCTTTATAACACCAACTATTTGGTCTTCCTAGTTGGAAGGTGTGATAGGAAGCAGCTTCAAATCTAGATCCGGTGGTGATTCTAATGGAGGAGGAGCTATTACGGGACTAGGTGTTGGCTCATATTATTCCATCCAGAGTGGGATGGGTTTGAAATGCGATGTATCGAATAGGTTATCCCTCCCTGTGATATATTCATCTACATTAAAATTATCTACCTCACAATGAGCCATATAGGGATCTAACAACTTCTAGGGACAACTTGGAGGTATGGCTTCCCTTGTTATGTCATTTTGTTGTGGTTCCTTGGGAGCCTCAATTAATTCTATCATATCTTCAATTTGTTTTTCCATCCCATAAAAAGGAGTGGAAGATTCTAGGGCACTTGGAAAGGGGGCCATCAATGAGTAGGATGATGATAGAAGTAGTTCATCCCACCAGTTTGGTTTCTCTACCTCAATCAAATTATTTATATGGGTCTCTATAATGCAGGATTTTTCCATGACCAATTTATTTCTGAGAGTTATGATTGATTGTTTAGAAAAAAATTAAAGGGTCACTAAAATCTTTAACTTAATAATGTCCCTCTAAATTTCTAGGTTGGTAATATCCCTCTAAGTTACTCTTGGACTGACTAGGCAGTATTCCTACCTCCTCCCAATTGACTTCAATGAATAATCGATTAGTCTGATTAAGCTCATCAATAGAATGCTGCTAAGGCACGATTGGTTGTTGATATTGGGTAAATCTATCGACTTCTGGGTTAGTCTGAGGGGGAGGTGGGTTCTGACTAATTTTTCTGATACGGTCTATTGCTTGTAAAACCTTCTCTTGAAAAGATAGGCTATAAGGAGTTGGAGAAGGTTGTCAATCTGAATAGAGCTGATCATAATAAAATGCATCTATGAAGAGAGGTCTTTGGGGTACCAGGGTAACCTATGGTTGCCACGAAAAATCTGATTGAGCCCCCCAACCTGGGTTGTAAGCATCAAAATTTAGGTTTTATCCTGGTCATATGAGTTCGATCTTGATAAATTTGGTCATACCTAGACTCAAAAAATTGGTACATGTTTGGATATTTTATTTATTTATTTTAATTAAAGTTCTAAATAAAAGACTCCTAAGAGATTCCTAAACTAGAAATAAAAATTTTTAATTAACTTTTTTTTCAAACAAGTAATGTAATCAAAATCAATTCTATCCTGGGGTTAACCTAAGTCTAGACAGCTCCTAAATGTTCCAAGGTTACCTTTGAGCACTCCAAGCCCAAGATCAATTAACTGACTCAGCCAGGTAAATGTAAGGTTGGTGGGGGTCCCCCCATTGCTTTCCTTAGATACCAATTAAAATTAGCAAGGTAAGTGAACATAACCAATTATGGAACCACCTTCCTTCGGGCTCTTATCCCTGAACCACTTGTCTTAGACACCAAGCAACAAACTGAACTAACCCGGTCCAACTCTAGGGTTCTCTTGTCCTATTGAGCTCGAAATTCCTAGGGTCGATGTCTAATTAGTTTTAGAGTTAAGGTCTGGGTCAATGCACATACAAGATGGTGGTGATTTATGGGCTAAGAAAGGGTAATGAACTCTCCACCTTATCTGTTTAATGGGGTTATGCCCTTAAAGTCAATTATGGATAGATGAAATGCAACAAACAAGGTATCCAACTAAAAGTTATCACTCAAATAAAATTAAACTAATTACTTTTTAAAAAAAATTAAAATAGGTGGTTAAGTCTCTAACCTTCTAATAAGTTATGAGGATGTCAAGATTTTAATTTTTCTTTAAAATATTTTTATATTTTTTATATTTTTTAAAGTTTTTTTAAGTCTGCTCAATTATTTTGTATCCTAGGACAACCATTCAACATAACATAAAGTTATGCCAGGGCAACCTTATGTCGGATACTCAAGATTGATAAAAACTAACTACTAATTTATAATTAATAATTTTATGATTTTTTTAAATAATGCCAAAAGTCTTCGATAATGGCATCAAAAATTTAGTGCGTGTTGCTATACACCGATTTAATACCTTAATTTCACTATTTTTAGGTAGAGTAGTGTGAGTAATGATCGAATCCATAGAAATTTTTTAGTTATTTCAAAGACTGTATGTAATAAAATAGTAAATACCAAAAAGAGAATTATCCATGAATTTAATTAAGATATGATCTATTTTAACAAGAGTACGGTCCGTACCCACAGATCATGGCCCATTCCTTTTAGGAATAGATCAGTCAAAATTAACTTGAGCACTTAATTTAAAGCAATATGGATGAACATGAAGCAAAAATAATTTTTATTTCAAAATAAAAAAATACATCTGATAATAAATCTTCTCTGAGATCATGCTTTAATGAAGACTACACTCAGTAGCAGCATCGTTAATGTAGACCAAAGTAGATGGAATAGTGATACACAGTGGAGATCGGGGCAGCAAAGACCGGGACCAAAGTAGTAGAGATCGGGCATTAGAAAGGTAGTCGAAAGAGTGGATGGGAACGGAAGTGGATGGAGTGGATGGAATGTGGAAGGGCGAGAAGATGGAAGTGGGAGGAGCGGGAAGTGAAGGGGAGGTTGAGAGAATAGTTTCTCGAGTGGAGAATGGATCGAAAAATAATGAATCCCCTTTCTCAAGTTATGATACTATTTTTAAAGGTAGAAGAGAAAGCATGAGTACCACATTAGTTCCCATCGTAATCTCTCCCAACCATATTCAGTTCTTTATTCTTATCTGCACCCGCTCAATCATCAATCCTCTCTATTCTGTTCCAACTAAACTCGGCTTATCCTTCCTCATCGAACAACCCAAACACATCAATTCCTTCCGACCATTACTTCCTCTCACTCTAGTACTATCCAAGATCTCAAGTTTCGACCATTCCTTCCTGTGGTTCAGACATCACTCCAATACTATCCAGGATCTCAAGTTCAAAGCAAGGAAGATAGACATCAGGGCAACAGTAGCTTCAGTGAAGAAGAGGAGAGCTGATGGTGATGGTCTTGCTTGCTGGTGGAGGGATGGGTCGGTGATTCGATAGTGGTTCCATGATGAACGACATCTCCGGCCAGGGGAGAAAATAGTAGCCACCGTCATGATGAGGATGACTAGTGTGATGGCTTGGGGAAGGAGGGATGGTAGCTTTGTGGTGGAAGAGGACTGTGCCACTCGGTTGACAGGACCTTGGGACGAAGTAGAGGAGTCGACCGTGGAAGATGGTGGCACGTCAAAGGCCTGGATGGCAACGAGATGAAGGTGATGCATGATGGCTCGACAACGAGGGAGAACATTGGTAAGCTGCTTCTTGGACTAGCAACAGGGGCAGCGGTCGACGTCTTGGGTCGACATCGTAAGGGAGGAGAAAATCACAGTAGGCTCCGAAGCTTGGGAAAGAGAGGACAAGATGAACCGGATCTTGGGAGCATGGCGGCAGGAAGCTTCTCCGGCATCCCTTCTGGCCACGGGCAGCGAGGTGAGGTGAAGACAATGAATGGTGTCTCTGGGGCTGAGAAGATGGGGGCACGGTGGCTTTTTTGATCTGCAGGGGTGAGTAAAAACAACCAAAAGAAAGCGTTGGGAGACTTTTTCGGCCGGCGAGGAGAGTGTCGGTGGCACGGGTGGCGACGTGACGGCATTCCTAGCACTCCCATGGCCAAAATTTATCATTGGTCCATGGTTCTATTCTATGGATTGGTAGCAATGGCTGCCATGAACTCATTTCTAATTCATAGACCAAATGGCCAGTCCATGGTGGACCGGCTGCTCCATAATTCATGAAATATTATATTAATTCTTTAAAATTATATTCGAAGCCCATTTTAAGTCTGATTTGGGTGTCGTTTGCGCTGTTGGACTTCTAAAATCAAGCTCTTCATGTTGGTAAGATTCTTTCCTACAAAATACTACATGAAAGTATCAATTTTAATTAAATAAGGTTGAATTAATTAATATATTTTTAATAACGATCACTTACCACCCCCAAACTAGTGGCTAGGTTGAGGTATCGAATAAAGAAATTAAGCATATCCTTGAAAAAATGGTAAAACCTGATAGAAAAGATTGGTCAAAATGATTGGATGATGCATTATGGGCTTATCGAACTACCTTTAAGGCCCCTCTAGAAATGTCCCTTACAAGTTAGTGTTTGGAAAAACTTATCATTTGCCTGTAGAATTAGAACACCATGCATTTTGGGCTATCAAGCAATTTAATTTTGACATGAAGGATACAGGTTCCAATAGAAAACTTCAACTGAATAAGTTAGAAAAGCTACAAAATGAAGCATACGAGAGTTCAGAAATTTACAAGGCTCGAACTAAGGCATATCATGATAAATTTATTAATAAAAAGATATTTGAGCCTAATCAAAAAATGTGGCTCTATAATTCGAGGTTACGTCTGTTTTCTAAAAAACTTCACTCGCGATGGGATAGACCTTTCATAGTGACTCAGATATTTTTTCATGGAGCCGTAGAACTTAAAGATCCCAAGTAGGAAAATATTTTTAAGATAAGTGGCCAGCGGTTGAAACATTATATCGAAGAAATTAATGATGAAGAAGTTATTGAATCTATTGATCTTGTGAACCCAGTATTGCCATGATAGTCAACATAGTCCGACTGAAGACTTTAAACTTCGCGCTCCTAGGAGGCAACCTAGTGTATGCTTTTATTTTTAACTTTGTACTTTTCTTTCTTAGAATAACCTGAGAAGAGCAATAAAATTAAATTGAGAGGAGTATGATGACAAAGGAACATACAGTCCTTAAGTACTCTTCCAAGTGGTATCCTTCTTTGTCATTTATTTTTAGTATCCTCTTCCATTAGGTACAATGAAAATTAAGTTTGGGGGATTATTAAATTAATCATCGAGTAGAACTTTAATTAGTTTTTATGTACTAAACTTTATCTCGATTTGAAAATAATCAAGCTTACTAAATGATGAATGATTAACGATTTAGATAATTTTAGAAATACTAAGGGATGAATTATCAAAGAAGTCCAATAAATGGTAAAGTTTAGACCAGAAATTTTTTTTGAATAATTCCAGATCCTTTTACCTATTGACTCGATAAAGAATCTACCTTATAATGGTATAGATGAAAATATCAAGGAATCATAAAAGTCCTCTTTAAAGTTTAATAAATAAGGTTTTTAGCATCTCTCACCAGTAACCAAGCTCCTTTACCTAAATAAGCATTGTTGTTCGCATCAAAAGGTAAGAATGTAAAAGAAACTTCTTGTAGAAATAGTCTTAATACATAGCCTTCTTGACTCGAGTCAGTAAGCCTGAAGGGTGTTCTACATCTAATGCTCTAAAATCAACTGGTTTGGGAGTCATTGGCCTAAAACTCACTACAAGAGTCAACTAGAAAGCAAGATGTTAGGATATTGCACTGACTCTACATTAATTTTAAAAAAAAAGAGAAAAAGAAGAAAAGAAAAAAAGAAGGGGACCAAATAAACTGATACTACATCAAAATCCAAAGTAAGTTAAAGGATTTAAAGAATGAGATAGAAAATTGAAAAAAGAACTCTTGAAATTTCTGTGGACTTTACTCAACCACTAAATGATGGAATTGGTAATCCAATGAAAGATCTCTTTTATGGTCTAATCAGGTATCAACTAATTTTAGAATTAGTAAGATAATTTTTACTTCTTGTACAGGTTAGTACACATAGCTAATTCATCTGTTTTACTCGAGGACAAGCAAAGTTTAAGTTGGGGGGTATGATAATTATATTAAAAACATAACAATTTAATAACTAATTTATCTTTGTTTAGTTAAAAATTGATATTTTTATGTATTATTTATAGAAAAGAACCTTGCCAATACAAAGAGCTCAATTTTTGGAGTCCAATAGTTCAAACGACACTCAAATCAAACTTGAAACGAGATTGGAATCAAATTTCAAAAAAATAATAAGGAATTGCATGAATTTTGGAGCAATCGGTCCACCATGGATCGGCTGCTTGGTCTATGAAATGGCCATCAGTTCATGGGCAGCCATGGCCAAGTCCATGAACCAGAGCCATGGACCATCGATGAGTTTTAGACATGGGAATGCCAAACAATGCCGTACCGTCGCTGCCCGAGCCACCGGCACCTTCTTTGCCTGCCGGAGAAGCCTCCCACTACCATTTTTTTTTTGCTTCTTTGCTTTCTCCTATAAATCTAAGATCACCGAGCCATCGATCAATCTTCTTGAGCCATCACTGGTCTTCCTCCATCCCGAGCACCTCACTGTCAGAGCTACCCTGCCTCCTCCATAGCCTCCTCCTTTAAGATCCGGCCACCTTTTCAGTCCGTCTTCATCCTCATGCCAAAGACATTGCTTGCCACCCAAATCACCGTCTCCTCCTCCCTTTCCAACCAAAAGATCCATCGAGATATCACCACTGGTTTCATTTTCCTGTTGCCATTCCAAGAGGCATCATCAATCATCATCCCTGACCATAATTGAAGATCCCTGCTAGCCATCACCTGTGTCTTCCATGACTGCCATCACCACCATGCCATGCCTGCTTCACCATCCTCCAACCCAGGTGTAGGCTGCTACTCCTCCTTATCCCAAGATCCTGAGCCGCTGCCATCACACCATCTTCTTCATCACTAGCCATGTCTAGAGCTACCAAGATCCAATTGTTCCTTTGTTCACAGCCATCGTGATCCGATGTCACTCCTCACAAGCTCATCTCCATCACTATCATGCTAAGCACTGCCAGCTTTAGGCTCCATTCTTCCTCTTATTGTCAATCCAAGATGCTGTTGGGAGTTGGACCAGGATGTCCGAATGCGAAAAGAGATCAGAAGAAGCTTGATCATGGTGGGATGGTTGGAACAAAATAATAGAAATCATGCAAGCGGGTGCAATGGATAAGGATACGGAGCTGAGGCTATTAGGGTAGATTATGATTGGAAACCAATGCGGTTCCCATGCAGGCCCTATGCACTTTTCTCCACCTATAAAAGAAGCAATATTCTGCACTCCATTGATGATTATGAAATCATTCTCTCCACTCCTTCCATCCTTCTGATTTCCACTTCTATCTGGTTGCCCTTTCACCCTCCTATCCACTTCCATTCCCCTGCTCATCCGACTTCCCTTCTAATGCCATTTCCACTTCTACTTCTTGGTTCCCTAGTTTCCACTGCACCACTGTTCCATCTACTCCGATCTACTATGGCTTCTACATCTCCATCTCTGCTGCTCATCAAAGTGGTAACGAGAGGTACATCCATGGAAGGCTAGATCTCCAATTCCTTGGGGTTTCATTATATTACAAGAACAAGCAGTGTAATATTATTTTATTTATAATCATTTGTACTCCTTTATGAATAAAGTTACTTCTTTATAATCGAATCTATGTTTATGGGATAATGTAGGACTCATTTTATTTTAAACCTCTTATCTGGACTAATCAATACTTCAGGGGAACGGTCCATGTCTAACAGGTATGGGTTGTAATCTCCACAAATGGATTATATCCTGACAGGAGTATTCACATAGGAAGAGGGTACTGGCTGCCTGCCAAGTAATCCATGAAATATCGAGGCCTTTCCTTTCTTATAAAATATTTTCTATCATGTTATTTCAATTAGAAAGTTTTAGTATTTTTGCCATTATTGCTCTTTGAATACTTTTTGAAATAACTCAAAAGTCCTTATGGATTTGGCCATTACTCCTGCTAGTCTACTTGACTACCATTTAGAAAGTCATAACTGAACTATCATATTACGAACGATAATTCTAATAGCCAGATGAGCACTAGGCCTTTGGATCTCTAATAATCATCCAAACTATTAGACCCATTATCACCCAACTTAATGGGAAGCTATGACTTGGTTAACTCAATAACTTTATCATTTTAAGAACCTAATAATTTAGAGAATTTTATTGTATGGCTAAGAAAAAAAGTGAGAAGACATGAACCAATTAATCAACAATCCTTCCACTGACTACACCAAGTCTATGATGAGGGTTGAAGACAATTATCCAAGGGCACGTAGATCAGTCATATTAATCAACTTTATAGGCCTGGGTTTACTTAAATCAATAAGCTATCTGATCAAGTCTAATTGACCATATTAGCTAGGTAAGTGATATTGATAGGAGGGTTCCACCATTAACCTCTTTCCTTAGACACAAATAAATTAGCTAGGTAAGAGGTAGCCTTAATTATTAAGCATGATCAAATACCAAACTTATCATAGATATCATCAGTTTATCAAATTCTATTTGATTAGCTTAATGACTCGAATCCAACTACTAAGCCATAACCAAGTCCATTTGATATAATATAGATTAGATCAAGCTATCACTATAGAATTAATCTAGAAAATCCTTGACATAATCTTAAACAACTTTTGGTTAAGTTAAATTAATTTCTCTATTAGGTCTATTAATCAAAATTCTAATCCTAGGTCTAACCTAATTAATTGACCTGATTCAAGCTAACCCATAGCCTAAGATTTATGAATTGACATTAGATCTTTAATTCATAGTTCTAGACCAAATCATTGATATCTTAATTCTAATAATTAATCATGTTTAATTATGCTTAATTTAGATCTAAATAATTTAAATGCATCTCATATAAATTAAATAATTTTAGATCTACACTATATGATATAGTTATAATGCTAAAATTAATATTATGATTTATGTTCTAAATATTAAATCAAATATGAATTGACATTAGATCTTTAATTCATAATTCTAGACCAAATCATTGATAACTAAATTTCAATAATTAATCGAGCTTAATTATGCTTAATTTAGATCTAAACAATTTAAATGCATCTTATTTAAATTAAATAATTTTAGACCTACACTATATGATATAGTTATAATGCTAAAATTAATATTATGATTTATGTTCTAAACATTAAATCAAATCATATTAACTTAATTTTAGATCATAACTAGTAAATTAATTAAGATTAAATTACTAAAAATTAAATCTAAATATTGAAACAATTTCAATGAAGATCTTTTCACCTCACTTGTTTATGGGATGAGATCACAGAAGCACCCCTACATGCCATAGGAAACCTATGGAATTAGAAGAGAGAGCCTTTAAACCCTATTTTTTTCTATGACCAAATGACCATGGTGATTAACTCATTTCGAAGCAATTACTCTGATTTATAATATATTACGTATGCAAGAAACTATATTGCAAATCATGTCATGCAACCTATTACTTTGATACCACTATTAAAAATTGGGTTAGGTTTTCATGCATGTGTTTTTTTAATTTATAGTGGAAGCAAATTAGATTAAAACTATTTTTAATCAGAAAACATGTATAAGAATAATTCTAAAAATTTCTACTATGGATCTAAAAGATGATATGCAAAGTAATAAGTGCTGAAATTTAAATCAGCATGCATCGATCTTGTCAATGCATGCTATAGATCATATCTATACCACCTATGAGATCGGATCTCATACCCGAGCATGGGTTATTGATTTCCACTACTAATAAACAAGGTAAAAGGTTCTTCAGGTCACTTTGCAGCTACACAAGATATCCGACCTCTACAGATTGTCTATTTGAAGTTCTAAAATGATCAACCTTCCTAGAGTGCTAGCTCCATATAAAAGCCACCAAATGGCTGATTAAACTCCTTTAAAATTTCTTGGACCCTCCAAGAAAATCAAGAAGAGAAGATATGGAGGATCAAGAAGTGAAAGAAAACAGGAATCAAGAAGAAGACCCTTCTGATGCGGGATGGATGCAAGGCTAATGTAATGAATAAGAATTAAATTTTCATTTTAATGAGTAATGACAGCAAACTCAAGTAAAGCTATCAATGCATCTAAGAAAGATAGACTAGAAGATTACTACTAGCTACCCATAATGTATTTGCATGCAATCACATAAAGAACCCTGGATCCGATGATTAAAAAATCATCGAAACTAGGACTTCCTCGCTTCGACTAATCAGATCTAATGAGATTCAGATTAGTTTACTTACTAATAATGATTTATCCCTCCTTTGTAGCAAATCTGGATTCAACTCTTAAGATTTCATGGTAGGATTCCAAACTTCAGTTCTTTCGGAGCAGATCTTCCCATAGCTAGTTGTATGGCAAGGAAAATCTTCTCTTCAGATCATGAGCACCAGGGATCCTCCAAGAGATCAATGATTAAAACTTGGAAGATTGAAAAAAAAAAGAAAGAATGGAAGACTAGGAGGTAGGGGGGAAGATGGATGGCGTCCTAGATCTGGAACTTGGAACTTGGGAGATAACTAGGGCTTCACACCCCAAGGGCTTCAGCACCCCACTCTCACAACAAACAATGCTTACCCAATTGGAGAAAATAATAGAGTTTCATTAACAAAGCATCAACTAGTTACAAGAGGGGGATGGAGTGGTATTTATAGACTCTCCATACAAGGTAGAATGATAAGAGTGAGTTTTTACAAGATAAATGTAAATAATAATGGACTCTAATCTCATTCTTGAGTTGGATAAAACTTCTTAAAATTTAAACTGGATAGGTGCTTCTTTACACTTGAACTCCTCCTTGTGATGGGCGATAAGAATGAGATAATCCTTCATAATGGGCGACAAGTTTGAGATGAAGCGCCCTTTCTTCTTGCTCCTCTCAAAATTGGCAACAATCTTGAATGGGTTTCAAATGGGCATCAAATGAAGGAAAAAACTCGTGAGACCTCTTCTTAATTTTGAATTGGGTGATAAATGAGATGAAGATAAATATGGCATCCAATCTTGGCGTCAACTCTTTGTGCATTTGAACTCTAAGATAAGGTTGATCTTCTAGATAGATAAGGTCTTCTTTGATATTTGAATTCCCTTTCATGATAGGCGACAAGGAGTGGATGAGGCACTCCTTGAATTGTGGTGCTTCTTCATGTGGGCAATGAAGTGAATGAGAAGAAAATTTGTAGGCGCCCTCTTCTTGGATAAGCTTGAATTTCAAATGATGTCTGAATGTCCTGATGTCTTGAGATCTTGATGTCTTGATGACTTTTTATGTGCTCCATTTGAACTCCCTTTCTAATTTGAAAACTACTCATGTGAGGCCAACCAAGGTGATGTGGCATGGCAGACTACTCCATGTGGCGGGTGACAAGGCTCCATGAAGTGATGATGTGGTATGATAACATGGCATGATGACATGGCTTCAACCATTGGGCTTGAACCTTGGCTAACTTATGAACCCCCTTGACTAAATCAAGTACTAATTACAATACTCGATCCAAGAAAACCTAACTTGACCAATTTGCAATCAAAGTAGACTAATTTTAATTACAAGACTCAATTATTTACAAGGACTCAATTACTCATGATGGAAAAAAGATAGACTACTCATTAGTGATCCACAATGAGCTTGGAGGGGTCTGATGTCTCTTCCAAGCTTTGGTGTCCTCAATAATTCTCTCGAGATGGGAGGAACTCGACCCTGTAGAGTATGGATCAACTCTACTCTGGTAATGTTCTAGCAAGTCTAGGTTGATTCTTTGCAGATCCTCTCGAGTGATTCATGAATCATCAGATTCCGGTCTACCTTGCCATTAAACCAGGTAATGTTGATAATCTTTACTCCCAGTAGTGATAGTTTTATCATCCAAAATCTGCTCAATCTTATCTCTCCATTCTGGTAATTTGGCTAGTGGACACTTAGGGGTAGGGTCACTCTCAAAAATAGAATCAGGCCCAAATGGCTCACTAGGTATCATTATTGGCTCCTTATACTCAACAAGATCTAATACATTGAAGGTTGGACTAATACCTAATTCAGGTGGTAACCTAACACATAGGCATTAGACCCAATTTTCTTTATGATCTTGTATGGTCCTGCACTATGGGCATGTAATTTCTTCATAATTCCAGGTGGGAACCGTTCAGGTCAAAGGCTGAACATGACAAAGTCTCATTCATTAAATTCTTTGGAATGTTTATGTGAGTTAGCCATATGCTCATAAGATTCATTGCTTTCATTAATTTTTTTACATATTTCTTTATGCAATTCCTTAATATGATGTGCAACTCTACAAACTCAGAAATGCATGCATGCATGGGTAAGAAAATAAGATCTAAAGGCTTTCTAGGTTTATACCCATGGACAATCTCAAACAGGCTCTTGCCTGTGGACCTATTAACTGAACTGTTGTAGGCGAATTCAGCTCTAGGTAACAAAAGATCCTAATTTTCAATGTTTCCACCTACAAGACATCTCAGCAAGTTTCCAAGGCTTCGATTCACTATCTTAGTCTGACCATCGGTTTGGGGATGGTAGGATGTAGAAAATTTGAGCTTAGTTCCTAACAAGTGCTAGAGAATTTTTCAAAAATAACTTGTGAATCTGACATCCATATCGGACACTATGATTTTAGGAAGGTCATGTAACCTAACCACATTATTGAAAAAAAAATTTGCTACCTTGGAAGCATCAGAAGGCTGTGAACAAGGTATAAAATGCATCATCTTAGAGAACCTATCGACCACAACACAGATAGAATCATGTTTCCTTAAGTTCTTGGGCAAACCTAACATGAAGTCCATACTAAGGTCTTGCCATGGACAGTCTAGTACAGGTAAAGGGGTATATAAGCCAGTGTTTTGCTTTTGCTGTTTGGCAACAATGCAAGTTCGACACCTAGCTACAACTTAAGCAACATCCTTTTTCAAACTTGGCCAATAAAACTGGTCTTCAGCAGCTAGGATGGTCTTGTTCCTACCAAAGTGACCAGCTAGGCCTCCTGCATGGGTCTCCCAAATCAAAAATTCTTTAAGGGAGGTTCTAAGAATATACAACCTATTATCCTTGAAGTGGTAACCATCTTGCAAGGTATACTCACTGTTCAAACTAGATGGTCCTTGTTTGACAGACTGATGAGTTTCACTAAAATCAAGACAAGTTTCATATTGATCCTTCAGTTTATCAAATCCTATGACTTCAGTGCTAATCAAGTTAAAAAGAATGGATCATCGACTAAGAGCATCAGCAACCTTATTTTCGCTACCAGCATGATGTTTCAACATAAAAGTATAGGCTTGAATGTACTCTATCCACTTAGCATGCCTAGGATTTAATTTCTTTTGGGAACCTAGAAATCAAGGACAAGATCTTGATTTAAGAGAATAGCGAACCAAAATCTTGGAAATTTGTTAGGATGTTTGGTAGTCAAAATTATTGAAAATTAGGACCTCCTAATACTTTAAGTTCGCCTACTATAAGACCGCAGGAGTGGATCTTGGTAACTCAGGATCAGGGTGAGTCATATGAGATTCTTCAAGGTTCCCCATTCTCTCCTCCATATGGTCAAACCTAGTGTTGAGCTGCCTAAACTGTTCAGTCATAGTCCTCATTAAAGCTTCCAAATTTGGGTACATGGTGGGACTGGTTTGGGTTTGGGGTTATTGATATGGAGTTCCTGCTCTAGTGGTCATGCAATACAATCCTAGCTTCTAGGGCTCCTGACCTAGAAGTTCAATATAGCATGAATCGACTGAGCAATAATCAAGACTGTAAGTACTCTTTCAACTTGCCAGGTAAGAGGTGGGACTGTGGGAGGCTCCCCTCACTTTTGTGAGGTCCTAATTAAAGAACCACAAATCTACTTAAGGCATTTGCCATTGGACCCCTAGTCTTAGACACCAATATTCAAAAGCACACATAGAATCAATCACTACTCAGGCTCAACATGTATATGAACTTGACCTGTGGGTGTTCCTAGTTTTTTTTTAAGTCGCTACACAATTTTAGATTCGGGCTAGGACAATGCAAGATGAGGTTGGTTGTTTTTGGGCCAAGGAAAAGTGATGAAATCCTTCTCTTATCTTATGATAGCATGCCCTTAAAATGATTTCAGATAAGATGAATGCACAACTAAACAAACTAGTTAACAAGATAAGATCTAGAAGTACTATGCAATACAAAATTTAAACATTTAAATTTCAAATTTGGATTTCGGATTTGAACTTTAAGTTTTAAATTTCAATTTCAAATTTTAAATTTTAAAATTCAAAAATCAAAATTTAAATGTTGAGGATTTGATTAGATATCTTCAAGATTAAAGATGTGCTAGTAACTTATCCTAAGTTGTGCTTAGAAGATTAACATGCAATCTTTCAAGCAATTACAAATCAAGTAAGCATAGACTAAGCACAACAGATTTTTGATATTAGGTTATCACGTCCAACCATAGCTCATTACTCCCATGGGTCATGATAGTATACTTTTGTATACCCACTCAGGAGGCATGATTTCCTTCCACCAGAAAGTACTAAGAAAACAATGCAATTTTTTTTTGAAAAGATTTCAGATCCAAAATCTATGAGATAAGATTATAGATCTGATTTTAACCTAGCTAAATCACTAAACTTAATACAAAAAAATTAAGATCTGAAGAGCTATGGATGCTAGAATGATGCAAAAATTTTAGCAAGTAACTATATGTCCTAATCTAAAATATGGCTCTGATACTAAAGATGATGTGGGATGGATGCAAGGCTAATGTAATAAATAATAATTAAATTTTAATTTTAATGAGTAATGGCAGCAAACTCAAGTAAAGCTATCAATGGATCTAAGAAAGATAGACTAAAAGATTACTACTAGCTACCCATAATGTATCCCATCCAATAACATAAAGAATCCTGGATCCGATGATTAAGAAATCACCAAAACTAGGACTTCCTTGCTTTAACTAATCAGATCTAATGAGATTAGGATCGGTTTACTTACCAATAATGATTTATTCCTCCTTTGTAGCAAATCTAGATTCAACTCTCAAGATCTTACGATAGGATTCCAAACTTTAGCTCTTTCAAAGCAGATCTTCTCGTAGCTGGTTGTATGGCAAGGAAAACATCCTCTTCAGATTGTGAGCACCAAAGATCCTGCAAGAGATCAGTGATTAAAACTTGGAATATTGAAAAAAAAAACAAGAAAGAATGGAAGACTAGGAGGTAGGGGGGAAGATGGATGGCGTCCTGGATCTGGAACTTGGAACTTGGGAGATAACTAGGGCTTCACACCCCAAGGGCTTTAGCACCCCACTCTCATAACAAACAATGCTTACCCAGTAGAGCAATTGGTGAAAATAATAAAGTTTCATTAATAAAGCATCAACTAGTTACAAGGGGGGATGGAGTGGTATTTATAGACCCTCCATAAAAGGTAGAATGATAAGAGTGAATTTCTACAAGATAAATGTAGATAACAATAGACTCTAATCTCCTTCTTGAGTTGGATGAAACTCCTTGAAATTTAAACTGGATAGGTGCCCCTTTGCACTTGAACTCCTCCATGTGATGGGCGATAAGAATGAGATATTGCTTCATAATGGGCGACAAGTTTGAGATGAAGCACCCTTTCTTCTTACTCCTCTGAAAATTGGTAACAATCTTGAATAGGTTTCAAATGGGCATCAAATGAAGGAAGAAACTCGTGAGACCTCTTCTTAATTTTGAATTGGGCGACAAATGAGATGAAGATAAATATGGCATCCAATCTTGGCATCAACTCTTTGTGCATTTGAACTCTAAGATAAGGTTGATCTTCTAGATAGATAAGGTCTTCTTTGATATTTGAATTCCCTTTCATGATAGGCGACAAGGAGTGGATGAGGCGCTCCTTGAAATGTGGTGCTCCTTCATGTGGCGACAAAGAGAATGAGAAAAAAATTTGTGGGCCCCTCTTCTTGGATAAGCTTGAATTTCAAATGATGTCTGAATGTCCTGATGTCTTGAGGTCTTGATGTCTTGATATCTTAATGACTCTTCATGTGCTCCATTTGAACTCCCTTTCTAATTTGAAAACTACTCATGTGTGGCCAACTGGTGTAGGGCGGTTGTCAAAGGCCTGCAGCGACCAAAACCCCGACTCAGCGAGAACGGGTTTTTAGAATTCTTGGATACTAGGATTGAGCAAGATGGGGAAGATCCTTTGAAACCTGCAACGATCAAGCACTGGAAGGGCCGCGTGATTCCTCACGTTGCCAGCCCTCTACCGGATTTCAATTCGGGTCTTCAAGATTGGAAGGGACGAACGATGGGTTTCTCACCGTGAGTCCCTTTTTTTTTTTTTTTTAATCAGGAACTTGGAACGGAAGGAAGAGATTCCTCACGGAATCGTCTTCTCCCAACCAGGCTTTTGGCCTGGTGTGCGCAAGGGGAAAAAAACAATGTCGGCGGCCTTCCACGGAATCACCCAAAAGGAAAACTCACCGTGTAATTGTTCCACCAAAACAAGAAAACGCCAATGTATATTCAAAACCAAAAGCTCGTCTCCCAAAAAACTCTCAAAACAAAAACACCATGTCCAATCTATTCCAAAACAAAACAACAGCACGTCCTCTCTTTGTTTACCTTGGTTCGGTTTTTTTTAAGAAATAATACCAAGTTGTAATCCCCCACGTGACTAACAGGGAGGGAGAAAAAAAAATAAAATAAAAAAAAACACTAATGTAAACAATCCAACACGTTGACTCTTGCATGAAAACTTCTCAAACGGATTTTTTTTTTATAAAAAAAAATCAAGAGATCACGCCACTAATAAAATTATAATAATAATAAAACTAAAGACTCCGGTATTTTTCCGGATCCGAAACTTCATGGACGCAATTAGTGTATTAGGCCTTGGCCCAATTCCCAATTAATTATTTTCATCCCAAAAATGGGTCAGATTTGAAACTTGCTTCCCTTGAAGGCGTCTGGACCTGCGCACGTTTCCTGCTGGTGAGGCTAGCGTCCCCAAATCGTCATGGGCCGGAAACTGAACCGAAACGTCTAGGTTGGGCTTCGCCGAACTATCACCGGGCTGTCCTGATATATGAGTCAGTTGATCAGGTTCAATATTCATCTCGATGTCCGCATCACTCTCCCCTTCCTCTGAAAAGCTTGTCCTCAAGCTTGAATTATCACCTGCATAAGGGGTTAGATGTCGAATATTGAATACATCAGAAATAAGGACATCGTCTGGTAATTCAACTCGGTAGGCATTGTCACTAAATTTCTCCAACACCTGACAAGGACCAATTTTCTTTGGCTTGAGTTTGGTGTGGGCCCCCTGTAGATATCGTTCTCTTGGCAAGAAGACCCATACCAAATCACCAACCTCAAAAGTCTGCTGTCGACGCGTCTGATCAGCCTTAGCCTTATACTTGGCACAATTTTGCTCTAGATTGGCTTTAACAGTTGCGTGCACCTCACGGAGATCAGCCACTCGATCTTCTATCTTCTTACTTGATTTGTTTGGCACATCAACAGGTAAAATATCAAGTGGTCCTCTTGGCAGAAATCCATACAATACCTGAAAGGGTGCAAAACTAGTAGAACGGTTCACCGAAGAATTGAACTCAAACTCAAGCTTTGGCAAACATACATCCCAGTTTTTAAATTCTTGCACATTGGCTCTCAACAAGTTACCAAGACTTCAGTTGACAGTCTCGGTTTGCCCATCGGTCTGAGGATGATAGGGACTACTGAATTTTAATTTTGTACCCAATTTTTTCTACAATTCATGCCAGAAATGCCCCATAAACTTGCTATCTCGGTCCGAAACAATCGACGATGGTAACCCATAATGTCGGACAACTGCAGAAAAATAAAGATCAGCTACTTTCGACACATCAAATATTGTTTTGCATGGCAAGAAACAAGCCATCTTGCTGAACCGATCTACAACTACCATAATTGAGTCTAGACCTCTCACTGTCCGCGGTAAACCAACAACAAAATCCATAGATACCTCTCACCATGGCTCATCTGGAATCGGTAAAGGGGTATATAAACCTTGATTTGTATCTGATCCTTTGGATTCCTGACACAAACGGCATCTCTTCACAAAAGTTTTGACATTTCGGTCAAGCCCAGGCCAATAAAATCGTTGACGAATTAACCATGCAGTTTTGTCTCTTCCAAAATGTCCTTGATTATGCAGCTCCTGAATAATCAATACACGCAGTGAAGTGTTAGGAATACAGAGACAATTACCATGGAACAAATATCCATCATGTAGGACAAAGTCAGATCGACCTCCAGCTTCCAATTCAGTCACAATGCTCTGGAAATGCTCATCTGCACGGATATCATTCTTCATGCTTTCAAACCCAAGGGTATATACTTGCATAGCACCAATTAATAAACTCCGTCTACTTAAAGCATCTGCTACTTTGTTCAAAGTGCCTGACTTATACTTGATGCTGAAAGTATACTCCTGTAGAATACTTACCCATTTTGCATGTCTGGAGCTCAACTTATGTTGTCCCTGTAGAAATTTTAATGCTTGATGATCTGAGTACAGCACAAATTCTCGTTGAATCAAGTAATGTCGCCAATGTTGCAATGACCTCACAATGACATATAGCTCCAAATCATAAACCGAATACAACAGTTTGGCACCTCCAAGCTTCTCACTGTAGAAAGCAACGGGTCTCCCATCTTGGCTGAGTACTGTGCCAATCCCAGTCTTCGAAGCATCACAATCCACTTCGAATACCTTGTCAAAATCTGGAAGAACCAATAGTGGTGCTTGGGTCAACTTGACTTTCATCTCATCAAATGCTGCCTGAGTAGTGTCATTCCATCCAAACTGATTTAATTTCAACAAGTCTGTTAAGGGTGCAGCAATCTCACTATACCTCTTCACAAACCTTCTGTAAAAACTTGCAAGACCCAAAAAGGATCTCAATTCAGTCAAAGTAGTAGGTGCTGGCCAGTCCACTATCGCTCGCACCTTACTTTCATCTGGAAGAATTCCATCACCAATAACAACATATCCCAGAAAAATTAATTTGTCTACCATCCAAATACACTTCTCTGGGTTAGCAAAAAGCTGGTTTTCACGTAATACTGTTAGAACTTGTGAAACATGCTCAACATGCTCTTATGCTGTCTTACTGTATATCAATATATCATCAAAGTATGCAACAACAAAAGAACTAAGGAATGGATGCAAAACCTGGTTCATTACTCGCATGAACGTACAAGGAGCATTAGATAGCCCGAATGGCATCACCAACCATTCATACAGGCCTTCCTTTGTCTTGAAGGTTGTCTTCCATTCATCACCTGGCTTCATTCTGATCTGATGATACCCACTTTTCAAATCAATCTTAGTAAAGAACACGGCACCACTCAACTGATCTAGCATATCATCCAGCCTCGGTATTGGAAATCTATACTTCACAGTAATTCTGTTTATTGCCCGGCTGTCAATACACATACGCCATGAACCATCCTTTTTCGGTACCAAAAGTGCTGGTACCGCACACAGGCTAATGCTTTCCCGTACAAAGCCTTTGTCTAAAAGATCTTGAACTTGCCTCTTCAGCTCCTCATGCTGCTGTGGGGTCATTCGATAATGAGCCTTATTCAACAACACAGAACCCGGAATCAGATCAATCTCATGCTGAATATCTCGAAGTGGTGGCAAACCCGCAGGAAGCTCACTTCGTATAACATCCCGAAATTCTTCCAAAACTGATACCAACTCCTGAGGAAGATCATGTAGCTCTTGTTCCCCATTCTGGCCAAACTCTTCTGGCTTACTAACCATGGCAAAACAGAAATCCTCTCCCTCTAAACTCGCCTCAAACTCCTTGCTTGGCAAACAAATTACTACCTTCTGTTCAGCCATGTCCTGTAGTGGTTTCAAGATCACTTTTCTCCCATCTGGTCGCAGCATATAAGTATGAGTGTAACCATTATACACTACTTTATTATCAAACTGCCATGGTCATCCCAAAATGATGTGTGTCGCATCCATCGGTACAACATCAGCTACTATTGATGTCTCAAGCTGAGGACCAAAAGACAAGGCCAACCTACAACGTCGACTAACCTGAATATCTGCATCCCGATTCACCCAGCCGAGCTTGTATGGTTGAGGATGGGGCTCTGTCATCAACCCCAATTTTTTCACAACTTCCTCAGCAATCACATTCTCCCAACTTCCAGAATCAATAATTACCTTGCAAGTTTTACCAGCTACAGTGCACTTTGTTGAGAAAATATCATGCCGACGCCAATCTCCTCCAGCTCTTGGAGCAAGACACATCCTCCTAATAATCAAACTCTCTCCCTGGATGTGGTCTGGGTCAATCACATACATCTCATCCTCGAACTCCTCATCCTCTGGAAATTCAACTTCCTGCTCCTCCTCCATAAGTAACTGGGTACGCACCTTGGGGCACTCATTGGCATAATGTCCTAAGTCATGACACCGATGGCAATGAACATTGGCTCGATTGCTGCCCACCCTCTGCTGGGGACCTGAAGCCCCACTCGGCACTGTAGGTCTCGGAGGAACTGCCGAAGTTTGTTGCCTCACCACAGGAGGTGCACTCCTACTACCAGAACTCTGCCCTGAAAACTGACCAGATAATTTTCCTCTATACTAGAACCCTCTATTCCGTATCAGGCTCCGCTCCACTGCTTGCGCCCGCATGTGCGCATCACCAACACTGTCAATCCGATGCAAAGCCAATGCATCCTGGATCGGGAATCGCAGTCCAAGCAAATACATAGCTACCAACCTTGGTTCTGACTCCATCAATCGGTTTCGAGCCACCAGTCGGTAGAACTCTGTAGTATAATCTTCCACGCTTCGATTTTCTTGTGTTAAACCATGCAATTTAGAATAAAGGACCTGTTCATGGTTCGGAGGAAGGAACTCCCGATTCATCTCCTGCTTCAAGGCTGCCCATGATGCAATTGGTGGCCTCCCATCCATATACCTCTGGTAGTGCTGTGCATGCCACCAAGCCGCTGCTCGATCTCAGAATCGGATTCTGATAAGCGGCACTTGCTTGTCCAAAGGCACTTCTTTCAGCCGGAAAACATCATCAACCTGTAGGGTCCAATCCACATACTCATCAGGATTCAAACCACCTCTGAACTCTGGTATTTCAATCCGAAACCCGGACTCCCAATGAGTCTGATTGTCATGCACAAGCGGCGGTCCGAAATTCCTGGGAAGCGCTACATCACGCCGCAGTTGCTGGACTCTTTGCAATGGTGGAGGATCTTCAATATTCTGTAAAGGGTCGGCATCACCTTCTCGATGTTCGTCAGGTACATTGCGATCTTGATGAGGTATAGCACGATCTTGCGCCTCCAACCATGCCATCATTGCTTGCAAAACAGCCATCATCTGCTGCTGGGTCTCCACAACGTCTCGAAGAGAAGGCTCCCCGTTGTTCCGCTCCATGGTTGCCGGCAGAATTTTTTTTTTTTTTTTAAATCAAGAACGGAACAAGGACAGATCAAGAACAAGAACGGAACAAGGACAGATCAAGAACAAGAACGGATCAAGGCTCTGATACCAAGATGGTGCAGGGTGGTTGTCAAACGCCTGCAGCGACCAAAACCTCGACTCAGCGAGAACGGGTTTTTAGAATTCTTGGATGCTAGGATTGAGCAAGATGGGGAAGATCCTTTGAAACATGCAACGATCAAGCACTGGAAGGGCCGCGTGATTCCTCACGTTGCCAGCCCTCTACCGGATTTCAATCCGGGTCTTCAAGATTGGAAGGGATGAACGATGGGTTTCTCACCGTGAGTCCCTGTTTTTTTTTTTTTTTAATCAGGAACTTGGAACGGAAAGAAGAGATTACTCACGGAATCGTCTTCTCCCAACCGGGCTTTTGTCCTGGTGTGCGCAAGGGGAAAAAAACAATGTCGGCGGCCTTCCACGGAATCACCTAAAAGGAAAACTCACCGTGTAATTGTTCCACCAAAACAAGAAAATGCCAAATGTATATTCAAAACCAAAAGCTCGTCTCCCAAAAAACTCTCAAAACAAAAACACCACGTCCAATCTATTCCAAAACAAAACAACAGCACGTCCTCTCTTTGTTTTCCTTGGTTCGGTTTTTTTTAAGAAATAATACCAAGTTGTAATCCCCCACGTGACTAACAGGGAGGGAGAAAAAAAATAAAAAATAAAAAATAACACTAATGTAAACAATCCAACACGTTGACTCTTGCGTGAAAACTCCTCAGACGGATTTTTTTTTTATAAAAAAGAATCAAGAGATCATGCCACTAATAAAATTATAATAATAATAAAACTAAAGACTCCGGTGTTTTTCCGGATCTGAAATTTCATGGATGCAATTAGTGTATTGGGCCTTGGCCCAATTCCCAATTAATTGTTTTCATCCCAAAAATGGGTCAGATTTGAAACTTGCTTCCCTTGAAGGCGTCTGGACCTGCGCACGTTTCCTGCTGGCAAGGCTGGCGCCCCCAAATCATCATGGGCCGGAAACTGAACCGAAACGTCTGGGTTGGGCTTCGCCGAACTATCACCAGGCTATCCTGATATATGAGTCAGTTGATCAGGTTCAATATTCATCTCGATGTCCACATCACCAACCAAGGTGATGTGGCATGGCAGACTACTCCAAGTTGTGGGTGACAAGGCTCCATGAAGTGATGATGTGGCATAAAGTGATGACATGGCATGATGACATGGCTTCAACCATTGGGCTTGAACCTTTTTGACTAAATCAAGTACTAATTACAAGACACAATCCAAGCAAACCAAACTCGACCAATTTGCAATCAAAGTAGACTAATTTTAATTATAGGACTCAATTATTTACAAGGACTCAATTACTCATGATGGAAAGAAGATAGACTACTAAAGGACTCAATTACTCATGAGGGAAATAAGATAGACTACTCATTGGTGATCCACAATGAGCTTGGAGGGGTCTGATGTCTCTTCCTAGCTTTAGCGTCCTCACCACCTTCTATCTTTTTTTCTCTCCCTAAGAACACTAGCACCTAGCACACCTTATGCCCACTATTTTTTCAAGCTAATTCTCCCCTTTGAGATTTTTTTTTCTTGGTGTTTCCTCTCAATTTGCTCATGGCAATAGGTTCCCATATTAGCACACAATCATAGAAAAATTCAATAAAAATATGGCAATGGGAATAGATGAGGATAAGGGGAGACAAAGATGGAATTAAATTAAGATAAGTCTAGGAATTCCAATCCTATTGAAACTCTATCATAACAAATTCAAGATTTATCTAGAATTATTCTAAATCAATCCTAATCAAAGTAGAAATAAGGGAGGGTGACAAAACTGATTTTGGTGTGGAGAATATTCATGGAAAAATAAAGTTGGCATGGAGAATTTCTAGAAGAAAATTTAGGAGGGCACTTGGATAGAAATTGGAATTCAAATTCAATTTGAATTGAGTTCCAATCAAATTAAATTTGGTTAAACCTAATAAAGACTTCTGAACCTAGTCTAATAAGGTCTCTAATAGATTAATTAAATTTTAATCAAATAAGAAATTAATCAAGCTAAAGTTTGAATCAAACTAGAATTAAAATTTCTTAGCGATTAGGTCATCGTATAATTTAATCGGGAGAGATCTAATTGAAGCAAATTCAATTAGACTTGACCTAAACCTTTTTGCTTGATTAAATTGATCTAATTATCAATTTAATTACTAACTAATCCTCCTATAATTAATATTTATTTATTTATTTATTTATAATACTTATATTAGGTTAATTATAAATCATAATGATAATTATACCCTCGAACGATTCTCAATTGTTAATCAGTCAAAAACTTCTATTATGTATAAGCCCATAAATTCAAATGCTAAGCTAGTAGCATAGGAATAAATTTTTGAACTAATTAATGTGACCATCTAGTAATGATACTCGATGTCCGATTAAGTCAAATGATTGCAAAGCAACATTCAAGAACCCAACTATATTATTACTATATAATTCATCCCTTTGACCTACCACTTAGGATGACTTCAAAGTTAATTATTAACCCTTAATCATGCATCTAGAAGTATCTCAACCTAATAAATCTTGTGATTCCTCATAAGAATTATCCTGGTCAAGTTTTTGCTAAATTAAAATACAATAAAGCATTATCTCTAATACCTAGAAGTAATCAATCACATCTTGAGTCATGCACTAACTTTACAAGTACTTGACTATACCCAGAAACTTTTTATCATTGTATTAAAAATATAGATAGTCTAGCACCAAAGTATAGTGAGTTGCTTATAAGTCACCATGGTAATCTTAGATCAGAGGGACATTTATACCCATATCCTTCTATGAGATACTCTTGACAGTAGAGTATTCTACATATTTGATCATATTCAATGAAATGTACTCCTATACTCATCACATGCCATACCAATGTCTCCATACTCCTTGGTTATGAGGACAACTAACCTATATGGCATATAATAACCAATAGTCGATAAGCATTGTCATCCTAGATAACAACACATCATTTGTTCATGAACAAGTTTATAAACTACATGACAAATCCTCCTTTATTGAATAGAAGTAGTTCTAAAAACTTTATTACAAAAGAGTTCAAAGGAAAATGCACAAAAAGTGATGAATTGCTAAAAATAACTTTTATTTATTAATGATTCATAACAAATTATATTGAGCTCGATCGTCTACAAGTTAGATGTTGTGGTGTGAACACCAGGGCCAGAAAATATCGACAGTTGAACCCATATCCCTGTGAATCACCTGTGAATAAAGCCCTAAACCCAACCCTTGTTACCATGTAAATTTTTATTTTAAATTCTATTATTTTGGCTTAGTTAGGGTTAGCCCTTTTTACCAACTATAATTAGAGTTTTGTTATTTAGCCTTTTGGGCTAAACCCTTTTTATCACATTGAGTTAAAACCCCATTGGGCCAAACCCTTTTACCAATTTTTTCTTTTTTGTTACATGAGGTCTTGCCTATTGATCAAATTGGGTTCCAATTGATCAAGTAGGGCTTTAGTCATTTGGTTTTGAGTCTTGTAATAATTAGTTATTGAGTCCTGTAATACAAGAGGGACCCAATTGAAGACTCATGTAACTTCATGTGCATTCAAATCAAGACCCATGTGCACCTAAATCAAGATTCCATGTGATCTCATGTGCTAGCTCAATACAAGTCATGTGACTTCATGTGCTAGTCCAAGTCACTTGTCAGATGCAACCACTTTTTGGCACCACCTTTTTCAAGAATTTGGATAACATCACATGACTTTTGGACATCACTCACCACATCACCCAGGACATTATTACATGGCATGTCACTTATGTTTGGACTTCCCACATGCCATGTCTTAAAAGAAAGCATGAATTGGCACCCCTTCTTTTTAAGAGAAGTAAATGAGAAGAGTCTTCCCATTTGGCACCCCTCCACTCAAGAATTTCATGCCACTTATTTTAAGATAAGTAATTAAGGACTCTTCCCATTTGGTGCCATTCACTTCAAGAATTCCATGCCAAATCCAAAAAGTCGACCTATTCTTCCTACCCTCTTTCCAATGCCAAATTCCAAAGAATTTTATTTCATCTTGTCGCCTCAAATGGAGACGGTTGGAAGGGTTTCTACTTCAAGCATTTCAATCTAATAGGTTACAAGCTGCTCAAGATCTAGAACTCAAGAGTCTCACCAAAACTCTTGAGTCTTCTTCTATCCAGACTGGAGAGTCCAATTACCTGCAGGAGCTCACATCATATAGACTCCAGAGTCCAGCAATCAAGGCAACCCAGGGAGCCATCTTGACCCTACATCATGACACTTCACCAATCCTCATAGTTGGTGCCCAAGATGGATGAGAATCCCATGATGATTGCCCACTTGAAGAGAGGTCCAGATCAGCCCAGAGACGAGTCCAAGATGCCCAGAGCCAGAATTATAGGAGTTGTAGTCCAAGAAAGATAAAGTCTAGTGTTTGAATTCCTTACACCACTGGTTGAGGGTCTATAATACCCCATCAACCCCCTTGTAATTCATTATTATTATTATTCATCAATAAAGGCATTATGCTGTCAAATTTTCTTTGCTATGTGCATCGCAGGGTGTGAGGCCGTTTTCCTTTGTTCTTTGGAACATCGCGGGGTGTGTGACCCTAGTTATCCTTCCTTTTCTAACTAATCGATATTTCTTTGTTGAGTGTTTGCAGGTGATCTGGAATCAAAAACAGGTGTTCTTGCCTCGAAACTGGCATCGCATGGAAGATCGAAGCCCGGGATCGAGATCTTGAAACCTTACCATAGAATCCTTAGAGTCCTGTCAGATTTGCATCAGAGAGATGATCTACATTGGTAAAACTTAAACCCTATTCCCTTCTCTTTGATCTCTGAATAGTTGATAAGTAGATCCTAGTTTCGATGATTTCTTAGCCATCAGATCCTGATTTTTTAGTTACTTTGTTAGATCTACTTGTGCGGGTAATTAACTAGAACTAGTTTCCTTTACCGTCTCCTTTAAATCTTTCTTTTAAAATCTGAAAAATATAAAAAAATTATTCTCTACTTTTTAATGATAATTAGATCTAAATAACGGTAATTTAGTTTTAATTATTTGTCCCGCATCATATTGGCTTTAAACACATTTTCTAACATATTCATCATATATATAACAAGGAATACATAAGATAGCAAATAAAAAATCTATGACTCTATCTCAAGATTCCTGGCTGTTTGATGATGGAGTTGCTTGCTTGGGCCTTCATCTTTCTCCTTGTTCATCACTAAAATGGACCTTAAGGCTGATGGAGGACTTGGTCTAGGAATTCCAATGGGGAGGAAAATAAGAAGGAATGGTTAGATTTTTAGATGGAAGGGAGGAAGATAGTGGAGAAAACAAGAAGCGGAGAAGTGGAAGCTTTGGGTTGTAGAAGATAGAGGCATGGAAAAATAAGAAAAGATGGAAGAGTGGATGAAGGGAAAGAGGGTAATGACAGAGGCTCTAGGCAAGGGATCAATAGGCTTGATACTTTCTCCCCGGACTGTTGCCGCTTTTAAATAAGGAAAGAGACGTGTATGTATCACGTCAAACCTCCATCTCAACTTCTACGTGATCCCCTCCCCATTTATTTCACAAATTAATCTTCAGTAACCATCACGACTTTCCAACACCCATCAGCCAGTGTCCCAAATCCCTTCTGTTATACTTACTTCTACAAATCTGGCGAAGCCCATTCCATGTCGTAGCCTTCGCTTCAAGTTCTAGCTTCAACCCATATCTAACTCGTTTAGTTCAAACCCCATCCATTCCACACCTGAGCCATGGCCATCGCTCTTCCCTATTTCACTTGAACTCCATTGCACTATTCCAAGATATTCGAGACCTCACCCATTCCAGTTTTGCCCAAAAATATTCCACAAATCCCAGCATCAGTTCCAGCCATTGGCGCCCATTGCAGTACTTCTAGCTCAAATACAGCAGCTAATAAACCATCATTCTAGCATTCTATCCCAAGAATCCCAGCAACCATTCTGTGCTCCACAAATCCAGTGTATGGTTTTGGCCATTCCTCAGAAGTTCCGTCCATGGATCAAGCTCTATCATCCCCCAAATCTAGTTAGCAACCACTTTGGTCATTTAGATTGCATAGAAGTTTAGCCCAACTGGTACACTGCAATCTCGTTCCCCTGTTTCCTCGGTAAACCTTGCTAAACCGTGTGAATCATCCATGGACACTACAATAAAATGGATAATTCCGGATGCTTTTTTAAACTTTTTCGGATACTTTAAAGTATCGGAAAAAATATTTACGATGCTTTAAAAAGCGTTGTTAAGCGAAGAGTGGAAAAATGATTTTTCTCGATGCTTTGAAAATGCGTCGACAATGAATAAGATTTTTTCGACATTTTTAATCATCGAGAATAAAATTATTCTCGATACTTTTAAGCATCCTTTATTCCCGACACTTAAAACCCTTTTAACTTTTAAATAGCTTGATGTCTCAAATAGGCTTCCATCTGTTCTAAATTAAAGTATCGGGGGCCATGTCGATATTTATGCAGCCAAGTCGACACCCGAATCCGATTTCTTTTATAAATAAGAAAGAGAGAAGATAATTGCTAAAAGCAAACATCCTGCTCGGCGCTCAATCTTGACACATGATCCATGCCGTGCGGGCCCCGGAGAAGGTTCATTCATTGATGTCCTTGAAAGACTTTATCCCATATTACGAGCAACAGCTGCTAGCCAGGAAGAACGATTTCACGAGGGCCATCGGATTACAAAGGCATGGCCTACGTGCCATGCACCGTCACTGTGAGGTGTTTGGCAAGTAAAACTGAAAGGTAAATCATGTTCAGAAATCAGCCAGCTTAGATCGACGCATTTATGGAATCAGACCATGTGTCAGTCCAGGAAAACATGTCTAGCTGCCCGATCCAAGAAAAAACTGACGTGCACGCATCAAAATGGATACTTACTCTGGAACTAGCTACGCTTTCAAATATACCAGCTTCCGTTCTATGGTCCAAGAATTTGGAGACATTTATTACTGTGCGAGATTTAGGTGCAACTGCAATACTCATATGATACTTTTTGCCCTCTTCTGCAGACCTATAACTAGCAGTGAAAAAGCCAGCTAGGATCAGTAATATGTGGCCCCAGGATCTTTACAGGGTGAAATGTCAAAAGGATACATGCCCGTCATAATTAGATATATGATGTAGTCTATTTTTATCAATCAGGTTGATTCACTGAGGCAACCCGATCCAATTCGCATCACAATTACATCGATGCTTATCATCCCATTCAATTCGACTGTAGATTCTAACTGATTGGCCTCCAGAGCGGGTAGATGTCACAATTAGATATATAGATGCTTATCGCACAGTTAATGAAATCAGTGATCACAATTGCAAACGGAAAGGAGACCACCACTTATTATGTGTTACCACATACTACCATAGGAAGAAACTACAGCCATGATGTTTCTGACAAATCGAAAGCATACCAGATATCTGAGCAATTAGAAACACGGATGGTGAGTGAACATAAATACAGCCCGACTCCAGCAAGATTTCTCTGTGATGCATAATTGGAAAAGTTTGTAGATGGCCAAACTAAGCATTGCAATTCTTGTAATGTTCATCGAATGTTGCAAGAAGCACTAGTGGAGGAATATCAATCCCAAACTTCTACAGAACAGTTTACCAAGCTTGATCCAACTAGTGATTCAATACCTCCAGAGCTGTCTGGCTGCAGAGAAATCCAGGGATCCATGTCACAGCTTAGCATTCATATGGATTCAGACATGAAACAGAATAGGACCTCCAGGTTTGAAGCAGCAGCAGCAGCAGCAGAGGAAGAGCTTGACATGCTTCTAAACTTATCTAGTGAAACTAGTCTTTCTAGCTCCTGTACCGATGGAATCATTATCAATGCTTCAACTTCTCGTGGTGCAAGTAAAATCCTAGCTTTTTTTTTTTTAAGTAGAAGTCAGGAGCTGAAGCTTATATTACTAACATGAAAGTACAAACAGCAAGTTACATCAATAGAAAGAAACAAATTCTTAGAAACAGCACTCCCTAATCTGAATACAAACAAACTACTCCCAAACCTGAATACAAAGAGATATATATAACCTGGAATATAGAAAAGCGGCCTACATAACCAAAGTCTGAAACGACTAAAGAGTAGAATGTTGAATCTGAATCCAAATAGGGAATGGAGAACTATAGAAACAGCACTCCAAGAAAGATAACCATATATAGAGCCAACATGGAAAAAGCCATTATGCCATAGAGTAATTAAAATTAGGAGTATTTCGAAGACTGTTGACAGGAGATAGAACAGCAATCAGATACAGTAGAAAATAAAATATTGGAAGAACTTCCAGGAGAAGATAATTGTATATAGGAACTCAATACATCATCCTACAAAATAGAAAATAGTTGGCGATGAATATAGTCTCCCATATGCCATATGTATGTGCCCTGAAGAGCATGTTTGGCAATGACATCAACGGATTGTTCACTTCGATGCTACAGAGGAATCACAAGGCAAAAACAATACCATCATCCTAGCATAGGCTGATCCAATACGGCCAGCACCAATGACTCCAACAGTCTGTCCCTTTAGCAATTTCCCCACAAACCTATCGGAGTATGAATTCAGAATTAGCCATTCCTTGGAAGAAGACTAGTCTATTCTGTAACACAGAAACCATTTGAGCCTCATAAAATCTAAGTGTGATTCAGATCATACAAATGGGGAAGCCAGCCTTCATATAAACCTGCCCTCATAAACTGATCTGCTTGAACTATTCTTCTGGCTGCTGACACTGAAAGTGAAGCAGCTAACTCTGCTGTTGTATCCGTGAGAACTCCGTGAGCACACAAAAATAAACACATAACGGGAAGAAAATGCACATAACACAAAATTCATGTAACAAGAAAAGATAAACAAAAAGTTTTCCAGTCTTTGGATGTTCTAAAAACTAACAATTACAGAAAGGGTATTAGTAGGACAAGATCAATTAGTATAATAGAACAAAATAGTACAGAAAAGAAGGAAACGTTCAATTGAAAGGAAAGTATCCAGAATATCTCTATAAGTTAACATATCCAGAAGTATCTCTATAAGTTAACATGACAAATTGCAAAGCCAGAGAGTGAACTGCTTAATTTATAACAATTTGGAGATCTTTGCTCACATATGTCTTAGAGATTTTATGTAAATAATTTATCAAAATTGACATTCTAGCTTGTTACGCATGAAAGAGACTGTTAAGATATTGATGTGCGAAGACAATATTGCACCTTATGCTAATAGTGCAATAATGTAGACCTCAATGATGTTTGATTTAGATTGGTAGTACACCCCAGGAAATGCTTCTAAACAATGAACAATGAGTGGTTGTTTTTGTCTTGGTTTGCTGCACATGCTATATGACTACATAAGAAACTTATAATTAAAGTCGACATGGTTTTTATGATTATTTTTTAAGCATGACAAATTGCAAAGCCATCCATCGATTTTTCTATTTAACACTTAGTAATTCCTATAATAGAACTATTCCAGAGGCAATTACATCTCACAAGGCAAAAACAATAACATGGACATCCAAAATATCTTGATTCTTGAGTACCCATACAGCTTCCACCATGTCACAAAAATTAGAAGGAACAACAACCCACAGGGCATAAACAGTCAAATTTCCAAAAATATGATGAAACATGTAATGATGAGAGCAATTGCTTAGAAACAAAAATGTTTCAGGATTAAAAAAATATACCAATTGGATTTCATGAGGATCCAAGTACAGTGCCTTGTTATCTTGCACGCCAACAATGTAAGTTGAGGCCCCATATTTTCCACCCAAAATGCCCAGGCTTTGCGGAAACGTGAATGTTTCCCATAGCAATGGAATATACCTGAAAAGAAACATGGCATAAATACTAAAGATGGCAGAATGCCAAAATATTAAAGCTGCAATAATTTATATGTTTGACACACCATATGTACAAGTGTTTAGAGATGTAACTGCTGAAGGCATTCATTAACATATAAGGTTTATCATATGCAGACCTTGAATTACTATAAGCAATGTAATGCTCTAGCATCATTGAATTACTATAAGCAAATATCAAAAGCTGACATATTTCAAATGTACCAGGGGTTGACCTTTTCTAGACCAAGGACCAAAGGAACCAGCAAAAGCATGGGTGCCTAGGAGATTTGGCCCTTGCTAAAATCAGAACAGAGTATGCCAGCAACATCAACCCATTTCTATTTTACATGCTGACATGAAAGCACATGATTGGAAGCTGTTTTCAAAGTTCAAAACTTATATCATGTATGTTTTCAATTAAAATTATTTTTTTTTGCTGAAATAGAGTATAATTAACCCATTTCTATTTCTCTGTAACTAGAGGTGCTCTCCCTGTTTCCATTTAAGCATGCTATTCAGGCCTTTTTAGCATTACGATTTACAAAGAGTGTACATGCTCCCACATCAAATCTCGGTCTGACAATGTAACTGTTGTTCCACACAAAGAACATCCTAAGGACCTCAATTCCCCCTTTTAAAATGTCTGGTGTTGCTGATTAGTAAACTAGAACCCAGAAGAGAAACCAAATGATGAGATTAATTAATTTCGTAAATTCTGACAGCAAGACACTTTAAATATTCTTTCTGACAGCATGGATGTTGCCATCCTAACCCACCCTTTATCAGTGTCCTATTGTCTCATCCATAGAATTCTATTCTTCATCAAGCAGATATTAGTAAATGAATTGAGACAAGAGTGATTTGGTGATTAATTTTAAATAAATATCTTCTACAGTATATGTCATTCTCTTGCTTGAAGGAGTCAACTAGCCTTTTCTTAGCTACATTACTATAATTCAATTTAGCCCAAAACTTTTACATAGTCAAGATGCTGGCATATCATATGACATCAAATTCTACCACTTTTGTATATGGTTAGCAATCTTTTGTCATTAACCCTGACCTTCAAGTTGTTAAATATAATGAAAAAGTCAAGAAAACGAAGACAGCAATCGAAGCTGAGCCCGGTCATACCCGATGCGAGGGCATCAATGGCAGCCACCTGATTACCGGCCCCGCCCCTGCCCTTGGAGGCCAAGACCGATGCCGAGAGGGAAGCCGACGATCCCACGCTGGGGTCGGGAGGTGGGGGGAACCGGCATGACGTCCGGCGTCCCGGAGGGTGCCAGGCCGAGGATCGGGTAGGCTGGGAGGCCTCCATGGTCGCACGGATCTGGGCCGACTGCCGGCGGACTACATCGCGCAGGAGAATCGCGCCGAGGGTCAGGTCTTCCCCACCGTGGCGGTTGCTGAGAGGCTTCTCGGTGGCGGAGGTGGCGGCGATGGAGCTGCATCGGGTGGGGGCTGCCCCTGGCAAAAGAGGAGGAGTGAGGGATCGAAGGAGGAGGAGGAGGGAGGGATCTAGGGCTCGGAATCGGAGGAGGAGGAGGAAATCGCGCGCCGACAATGGATGGAGGAAGGGAGAGGGAGATGACAAAGGGAGGGAGAGCTCGGAGAGGGAGATGACGGAGGGAGGGAGAGCTCAAATATAGGGTTTCAATCCCTTTAATACGCGTAGAGAAGAAGAGGAGATGGCGATGGGGTTGGATGTTAAAAACCAATTTTGCCAACGCTTATTACAAGCGTCGGTAAAAATTCGGTGCTTCGCAAGCTTAGCGTCGGGAAAAACATGTCGTCTTTCCTCTCTTTTCCTGTAGTGACTGCACCTTTTCCTTGGTAGACCATGCCAAACACTAGCCCAAGACAACGATTTGCCTTTCCCATTCTCCTCCACCATGTGGATGAAGCCTTGATTGCTATTTTTTTTGTGGTGGTCTATGGTTGGTGGCTTGTGAACCAAGGTAATGGCTTCCATAGATTGCTCCATCCTTTGATAAATTGAGCGGCTAGTCTATGATGGACCAGCTACTTTAAAACTTATTTTTAGACCAATTAAACTTGAATTTGAGCCCAATTGGACTTCGTTTGGATCGGATTTGAGCTTATTTTTGAACTCAGATGGATTTCATGTACTCGATCTTCTAATTACCTATAAAATAGACTAAAAAATATCAAATTTTTATGAATTGAAGATCAATTAAATATGATTTTATATTTTTAGTAACATAATCTAAATATTCATCACATCCCTCAACTTGAACTTTTATCCATCCTCGAGTAAAGTGGATAAATGAGCAATGTGTATCAACTGATCTAAGAAGTGATAGTTACCTTAGTAATTCTAAGATTAGTTGATACCTAGCTAAACCATAAGAGAGGTACTTTATTAGATTATCAATTCTATCCATGTAATGATTGAGTAAAGTCTATAAAAACTTTTAGAGTTTTTTTTCGTGAACTTCTATCTCACTCTTTAAGTTCTCTGACTTGTTGTGGATTTGGTATAGTACTTGTTACAGTTTAACCACTTATTCTCTTTCTTTTTTTGATATACAATCAGTGCAATATCCTAACCCCTTAAACTTTCTACTGATCCTTATAGCGAGTTTAAGGCCAATGACTCCCAAAGTTGGCTTTAGGACATAAGGTGTAGAATACCTCTTAAGCTTATTGGCTTAAGTTAAAAAGGCTACAAGTTAAGACCGGCTCTATAAGAAATTTCTTTGCATTCTCATCTTTTGATGCAAGCAATAATGCTTACTTAGACAAAGGGATCTGATTACTTAGTGAAAGATGCTAAAAATATAATTTATTAATTTTAAATAAATTTTAAGATGGACTTTAATATACTTTGATATTTTTATTTATATCTTTATAAAATAGGTTCTTTATCGAGATCAATGGATAGAAGGTTCTAAAAGTTATTAAAGATTTATTCTTATCTAAACCGTACCATTTATTAGATTTTTTTAATAATTTATTCCTCAATATCTCTAAAATTATCTAAATTATTAATCATGCATAATTAGAAAGTCCAATTAATTTGAAATCGAAACAAAATTTAGTATACAAAACTAATTATGATCAACTTGAGGACTTGATTAATTTAATTATTCTCCCCTACTTAATTTTCATTGTCTCCAATAGAAGAAGAGAATAGCAAAGTGGAATAGAAAAAGAAATTGCAAGGATACCACCTGAATTCATTATGCTCGTTCATTACTGAGTGAGAGGTTCCTCCTTTATGGGTGTGATATGTTCATGATTCCATCTGGATCTTTGATATGATGCTCCCCTCACTTGGCTTATTATCCTTCTCAAGTTTTCTAAAAAAGTAAATAATCAAAAATAAATGCATAAATTGAGTTGCCTTTTAGGGATGATAAGTTAAAGTCTCCAGCTAGATTGTGTTGATTATCATGGCAATGCCTTGATTGGATCCACTAGGTAAATAAGTTCAACTAATTCCCCATCATTAGTTCCATCCATATAAGGTTTCAATCACTGGCTATTTATCTTAAAAATATTTTTTTATTTAGGATCTCTAAGTTCTATGACTCCATAAAAAAATATTTGGATCATGTTGAAAGGTCCATCTCAACATGAGCAAAGTTTATTGGAAAAAAGATGCAACCTAGAATTATAGAGTCATACTTTCTGATTAGGCTCAAATATTTTTCTTGAAATGTACTTATCATGGTATGCCTTAGTTTGAGCTTTGTAAATTGTAGTACTTTAATAAGCTTCATTGTATAATTCATCTAACTCATTTGATTCAAGTTTTCTATTGGAACATGCATTTTTCATATCAAAGTTAAATTGTCGTATAGCCCAAAATGCACGGTGTTCCAATTTTATCAGCAAATGATAAGCTTTATTAAATACAAACCAGTAAGGAGACATTCCAAAGAGTGCTTCAAAGATAGTACATGTTGCTGCCAAGATCGCCGTAGCCTGTAGCTGAGGTCGGCGTCGGATCATGGCCTTGTCGCTTTGGGACCAACCTACTGTTTTGGATCTACAAAATAGAGGAAACTCGGGCCGATGATCCCGGTGGAGGCACTCCGACGGTCAAGTCAGTGACGATCCAGGAGAATAGATCCTCCTGGTCGAGCCCCTGAGATGGACTCCATGCTAGGAGGAGTGAATAATGTGTGAGTAGAGTGCGAGTGACCTGAAAGCAAAGTGAGAGAAGTGGTGGCCAAGCAGGATTGGAGCTGGATGTCTGTGTCCGAGCGATCCTTCCTAGGATCTCCGGTAGCCTAAGATTCGCAGTCCCCTTTGTCATTCTCCTATGTGGCATCTTCCCCCTCGATTAGCTTCACTTAGTTTCACTTACTTGGCTTTACTTACCTTGCTTGGAATTGTCGATGGCTCTTTTAAGCCCAGATGGTTGTTAGACGCCTACCTCGGGATCTCCCCCTCATCAGCAGGCACGTGCGGCGATGTTTCGTGCCATGGATAGGATGTCTTTCTCGGTTTGTGATGGAGAACCTACCATGCACTCTAACATTCCTTCGGGTCGCTCCATTCAAGAAAATTTGGTAGGGCCTCGATCGGGGAGCAGCCGCCCAATGGATTCAAATCTCCTGGTTGACTTCCTCTTTCAGGTGGTGCAGACGGTTGGTGGAGAGCGCGGTGCCTCGATCAAGGAACCTCTTCCTTTTTGGTGTAAGTGGCAGCTAGGGTAATTATCACAGCCTGGCGAGTGCCTCTTCACGATCCTTGGGTGGCTCGTGCCGTCCAAGGGGGATGGCGATGTCCTTTGGTTGCTGGCACCTTTGTCCGAGGTGGGGCCAATCTGGAGAGGCGGAGCTCGACTCTGGCCTAGGCATCTCGACCTTGCAGGAGCCAACCCGGTGGAGGAGGGCAGAGCTCAACTCCAGCCCAGGGGTCTCGACCTTACGGGAGCTCAACCTGGCGGAAGAGGGCAGAGCTCAACTCCGACCCAAGGGTCTTGACCTTGCAGGAGCTCAACCTGGCGGAGGAGGGCGGAGCTCGACTTCGGCCCAGGGGTCTCGACCTTGCAGGAGCTCAACCTGGTGGAGGAGGGCGGAGCTCGACTCCGGTCCAGGGGTCAAGACCTTGCGGGAGCTTAACCTGGTGGAGGATGGTGGAGCTCGACTCCGGCCCAGGGGTCTCGACCTTGCGGGAGCTCAACCTGGCGGAGGAGGGCGGAGCTCGGCTTCGACAGGGTGTCTCGACCTTTTGAGGGAGCTCAGCCCGGTGAAGGAGTCTGACTTGGCAACTTTCTTCGACGTGGCATCTGACATGGTCACACGGCAGTGATCCAGCCGCATCATTTGCCCCCCACTCCCAAGTTTCATTGGCGTGGGGCGCTCGAGACGAAGGGAGTAAATGTGGTGCTGATATGGAAAGGTAAAAATCCGGCACAATGATGGCCACGATCATCGACGCTTCGTGAGGTGGTTCTCCAAACCAATACGGGGGAGCCACGTAGACACGTCTATGGAGCACTTATTGTCAGTGCAGAATTCAGAGCGGTCGCAGTCAAAACGAAGCACCAGCCTCGTCGATTGCTAACACGTGGTGCAGATCCGTCGGTGGCAGTGCTGTAACGGTACGGTTAGGCATCCAAGCACTTCGAAAGGAAAGGCAGTTTTTTTTAAAACATATCTTCTTTCAAATCCTGCATGCCCGCCATCGTACCGGAGCTCTTTCTCCCCTCCCCGGCTGTCTTTATCTTCCCAAGTTCACCAGGTTCGTCTCCTTCCTCCCACTCCAGTTGAGTAGAGACTTCCTCTAGAGCTAGGCTCTTCTTTGGACATTTGTCCGTCTTTTTTCTCTTCTTCTTCGTCCTTCATCTTCATCTTCTTCTTTGAAAAAATGTCTTGCTTCGGGCCCAACTTCCATCCTTTGACTAATCTGAGTGAGGCTAGGCCTTCTCGGCCAAGGCCGCCTTCTTCTTCCGATGAGGAGGAAGGAGAGATGCGCTTCGAGTTCAGCAGAAGGCCCCACCCCACTGGGATTGTGATTATTAGGGAGCCCACGGCTAACCCTTCACCTCCTCCTCCACCTTCACCCAAACCCGTCCCTAAACCTTCTAGGTCAACAAGTCCCGACGAGGTTGCTTCGGTGATCACCGTCCGGGAGCTCGCAACCATCTGAGAGACCTAGGTGTCCCGAACTCCGTCCCACTCTCGATCCCTCAACCAGGGAAATGGGTCACCTCCAGTGGCCCGTGCCGGATCGCCATCTACGAGAAAACTCTCACACGGGGTCTTCGATTTCCATTCCACCCATTCTTCTTCTCTATTTTAAGCAATTATCGCCTCGTTCCTGCTCAAGTCATTCCCAACACCATCAAAACAATCTTCTATTTTATTATTTTTTGTCACTTCCACATGATAGTCGCCTGTTTCTTTTTGTTCAGGGTCTTTTTTATCCTGAAACGCCACCCTTCCGAGGAGGGGTGGTGGTCTATCTCTTCTCGCCTGAAGGGTATTAAATTTGAACTCCCTTCTTCCATCAAAGGATGGAAGAGCAAGTACTTTTTTGCCTCGATTTAGGGGGTCGACTGGGCTTGGAGTGACCCAGATCGGACCCCTAATCATAATTCTATGGTCGAAGTGACCGACTAGGAGATCTACAACTAGCTTCATTCTGATTAGGTCCCTTCGCTCGAGGTTCTGCTGTCAGAGCAGAATCTGTTCAAAGCCGAGGTCAGCCCAATGCAAGAGTTGGGTGAGTTCGGCTCGAACCTTGTCTCCTTATGTTTCTCTTTTCTTTTCTTCTTTCTTTTTTTTTTTTGAGCTCAGGGTTGATGTTTCCCTCCTCTTTGCAGGCATGAAGTTCTCTTTGGATGACCTCCTCTCGTTCTCCCAGAAGAGGGGCCCACTAGCTAGGGTGAGCGAGTCCCCTTCGAAGAGGGCTCGTGAAGAGGGTGGTAAAAGGGTCATACCTGCCATGCCAGTTGAGCCTGCTCCCAAGCCGAGCAGGAGGGTCACCGAGCCCATCCCCGAACCTCAAGGCAGTGCGATCTGCTCTCGGCCCCAAAGTCCGAGGTGGTCATCTAGGCCAGATCCGCTACCATTGCTGCTGTAGTGGCATCTCCTCCGCTAGAGATCATCGAGGTCGAGGAGGACAGAGAGCCAGAAAGAGTGGAGTCGGCACTGGCGGCGCTGTCTAGAGTGGTGCTGGGCTCCCAACTCCCTCCCGAAGCATCTTCCGCTAGAGGGGTGGGTGACTCTGCATCGATGGAAAGCAAGAGGGAAAGGGATTACCGCCGGGTGCCCTTCAAGCTGGCACCGAACATCTCTCTAGTCCGGGACCCAGTTCTTTCTGAGCACATGATGGACTTTGCCGTCCAGTCATGCGATCGATGAGAGAAGGTAGGGAAACTTCTGGGTGATGCCGTCAGCACCACCTTCTCCCACCTTTTCTCCATAAGTAATTTTTTACTTCACCTTGCCTCATCCCTCTCCTCTTGTTTATGCAACTGACACCTTTCTTGGTGTAGCTCGGCATGGAGCTTTTGCTCATTAGGGACTTCTACCACACCTGGGCCAAGAGGGACAGGGAGTGGGGAGTGGAGCTCGACTCTATGAGGACTGAGGTGAGGTGGAGAAATGATGAGGTGATGGGGGACAGCAAAGGGGTGGGGAGGATCGAATGGTGAGCCTAGAAGTCACTTAGATTAGGGTATCATATTTTTCTTTTGATTTTCTAATTTGATGGCAAAGGAATAATGGAATGGAAGATAGGGATCTGGATCTCATGGACTTTGGAACTCATCCTAACGAAGAGACCTCTCACCTCTAAGGCATTACACCCTCCTCTATACTTGGAGGTGCTATGATGGATCTCAAAGGTCACAGGGGGATTAAGAAAATGGAACGGGAAGGGGGATAACTGGGCATGACCTCACATCATGACCTGGGGTTGGGCCTCACACCCTCTCCGCTCGGAGCGGAAGAAGAATCTCTCTTCTCTAAAACAAAATTTCATTCATTAATTATTTTTACAAAAAGGATTGGAGCCTATTATATAGACACCAAGCCATTTTGAAATTCAAATTTGAAATTCAAAAATAACAAAATAAGGAGAGAAAATAGTGGGCATTTCCATGAAGAGGGGTGGCATTTGTGGAGGAAAATGTGGACCCATTCAAATTCCTCCTATGCTCTGAGATCTGCACAAAAAATTTCCTGCTCTAAAATTTATGAAGCTTTGAAATTGGTGCAGCTCTGAGATTCGTGCTCCACCATTTTTGGGTCACTTTGAGATCTGTGTGCTTTGAGGAGCATGCACTTTCACGTTCGTGCAACAGCTGGGCTCCTTCTTCATGGATTGTAGGGAGTTGAACGCCGGCAGACGTGGTGGTCATGACGGTCGGCGGTGGGCATGGGTGGCCAGTGGGAAGTAGGGGTGGACGGCGGCGCGGGGGAGAGGAGCACGGCATGGACTGGCGAAGCAGCAGGGGAGGCACGGTCGACGACCGTGGGCACTAGGGCTTTAGGCAGGGACTTTTGGATTGAGAAGCCGCACTCTAGGGTTTTTGGAGAGTTCGGGGTTCTTCGTCTCAGCTCTGAGTTGCTGTGCTTAAGTAGATGCCATGGAGCAGTCATCGGGTGGTTTGAAACCAATAGGTCCTTCCAATATCTCCGTTCTTCCGCATGAGAAATTGATAGGCAAGGCTTCTCCTGAAATAAATAAGCTGATGATGAAGAGGATCGTGGCACGAACGGTGGCTGGTGGAAGGTGGCAGCACGGTAGCGACGACATCGAAGATGGTGGAGACGGACCTTGCGGCGTAGAGATGGGGCTTGTGCAGTCGGATCTGGTAGCAGGCGGACGGTGGCGTGGTGGCATGGGGGCAGAGCGGGAGAGCAGGGCAGCGGTCGAGCGGTGGAGGCCACTAGCGGTGGAGGAGGGGAGTGGCACGGGGAGGAGCAGCAGTTAGAATGGCTGTGGGTGGTTCCATGGGATTCGTCGGTGTTCCCACGAGGAGATCGATGCCGGGGAGGAGGTGGACGGCCGTTGGGGTCGCCGGTGGTCGGGCGTGGTAGATTCAGGACAAACGGGAAGAAAAAATGAAGAAAAATGGAGGTTTTGGAAGATTCTGGGAGGAAGAAGATGACAGGGATAAACATGGAATACATCGAGAATAAACATGGAATAAAGTGAGGATAACGGGAACAGGTAGAATAGCTGGGATAAATATTTTTAAACTAAAAATAAAAAAATCTGAAAAAAGAAAAGAAAACCCGGATGAGTTTTGATGTCCCCATCACGAGGCCTGGGAGGCCAATATGAAGATTAAGGAGCTCCGCGATGAAGCCGCGAGCACCGAGAGGCGCATGAAGGAGCTTGAGGAATCTTGGACCAGGAGAGGGGCCGGTCCAAGAGTAAGACAGAGGAGCTCAAGGCCAAAGAGGCCAAGCTGAAGGAGCTCAGAGCTGAAGCTGGCCGAGAGAGGGAACGGGCCTAGCCTCTCTTGGCAGAGTTGGAGGAGCCAAAGGAGCGGGCCGCCTCTGCTAAGACGAAGATCGTAGCCATCGCGAAGAATGCCGCCGAGAAGAGGGGAAGGTCTCCGCGGCAGTCAACTCAGTAGAGGCAGCGAGGAAGGAGGTGGCCAAGGCAGTCCGCCAGGCTGAGGCTGCTAGGAAGGAGGCAACCGAGGCAGTGGCTAATTTCAAGGCCTCCAAGGAGTTCGGTTTCAAGTTTAAAGAAGCGGCGACAGACTCCTTTCTCAATGGGTTCATGTACTGCTGATCCTGGTTGGAGGGTCTTATCTCAGACAAGCTCATTAGTATGCTGACTCTCCCGGGCACCACGGGTATGACTTCAAACCCGGAACTGGGCGAGGCGAAGGAGCTAGCTACCGTAGCTAAACCAGCTCCGCCGGTGGTTGTCAAAGAAGAGACCCTAACCCCGGGGGCCAAAGAGGGTGAGACCTCACCTGGGCATCATCCGGGGAAGGAGCTGGCCGAGTAGAATAAGGGCCTCTCACAGTTGTAATTTTTACTTTCTTTGCTTCTGATCTGGGCTGCCCGGCATGTCGGGGCCCAAAAATAATGTATAATTTTGCCAAGAAGTAATGAAGCTATTTTTCAATCATCTTGACTTGTCTTTTTTCATTTGCATTCTTTTTTGTATTGCAAGTCTTCCCCTTTCACTTCTTGATTGTCCGGATGTATGTACCTATGCAGGCGCATGGCCTTGAAGTACCAAGTGTCCGGGCGATCCTTCCCACAAATCTTTGGATAAGCGAGGAGGTGAAGGAGGAGCACTTGGCTTGCTTGGTTGTTCCCACCTCATGGGCAAAGTGGCTGTGAGACTCCGATTACTCTGCTTGAGGAGGTCTATTCGACCTCGACTGGGGTCATCTCCGGGTGTGCACAGCAAGGCCAAACTCGGATGCTGTGCTTGTTTGACCCGCCAGTTGATTGTGAGTTGCCGGGCTTCAGGAGTTCCCGGGTTTCGGTGCCGAACTATGAGACTTATGGTAGATGGTGGACCTTCTGGGAGGTTCCATCAACATCTCGAGATTGTGAGCTCGGTGACAGGTGCTGGGCTTCAGGAGTTTCCAGTCTTTGGTGCCGGGCTTAAAGAGTTTCCGAGCTTTGGTGCTAGGCTTAAAGAGTTTCCGGGCTTTGGTGCCGGGCTTAAAAAGTTTCCAAGCTTTGGTGCCGGGCATCAGGAGTTTCCGGTCTTTGGTGCCAGGATTAAAGAGTTTCTAGGCTTTGGTATCGGGCTTCGGGAGTTTCCGATCTTTGGTGATGGGCTTAAAGAGTTTCTGGGCTTTGGTGCCGGGCTTCAGAAGTTTCTGGTCTTTGGTGCCGGGCTTAAAGAGTTTCCGGGCTTTGGTGCTGGGCTTCAGGAGTTTCAATCTTTGGTGCCGGGCTTAAAGAGTTTCCTGGCTTTGGTGCTGGGCTTCAGGAGTTTCTGGTCTTTGGTGCCAGGCTTTAGAAGTTTCCGGTCTTAGGTGCCAGGCTTTAAGAGTTTCCGGGCTTCAGCGTGCCAGACCTAAGGCCGGGCAATGATTCCCCTGCAAGGCAAGAGTGATTTGCACAAAGAAATTCTTTATTACTAGTGAGGAAAGGCCTTACATTACTGATGATACATTCTCAGGTTGCAGGCATTCCACGTCTGTGAGAATCTGGCTCCGTCCAGCTCCGCTAAGTTGTAGGCTCCATGAGAAAGAGCTTCGACCACTTTGTAGGGGCCTTCTCAGTTCGGTGAGAGCTTACCGCATTCCCGAGGTTGGGAGGCCTCAGCTCGACGCAGTACAAGGTCGCCCGGGCAGAAGACTTTTGGCTTCACCCATGCATTGTAGTACCGAGCTACTTGCTGCCAGTATGCTGCCATCAGGAGTTGAGCCTTGTCTCTGGTTTCCTCAAGGAGGTCCAAGTTGAGGAGGAGGCGGGCCGGATTCTCTACTTCATCATACTGCTGTATCCACAGAGTGGGCACGCCGAGTTCAACCAGGATAATGACCTCTACGCTGAAGACGAGGTTGAAAGGTGTTTTGTCTATGGCCATTCTGGGTGTTGTGTGGTAGGCCCAAAGAACACTTGGGAGTTCTTCTGTCCACCTGCCCTTGGAGAATGGTCTGGTTGGTTACCTCGGCATCTCCATTGGTTTGCGAATGAGCCACCGAGGTGAAGCGGTGTTAGATGTCGTGCTCGGCACAGAACCCTTCGAACTTTCGGTTGTCGAACTGTCGCTCATTGTTGGTGATGATGCAGTGGGGGAGCCCTAAGCGATAGATGATTGATTTCCAGAAGAACTGGTAAACCTTGGCTTCTGTGATCCACGCTAGTGGCTCTGCTTCTACCCACTTGGTGAAGTAGTCAATAGCCACCAACAAGAATCTCCGTTGCCCCGGTGCAGGAGGAAATGGCCCTAGGATGTCCATCCCCCACTGGGCGAAAGGCCAAGGGGTGGAGAGCTGGGAGAGCGGTGCCACCGGTTGACGCTGTATGTGGGCGTGGCACTGGCATTGGTCACACTTCCTCATGAAGTTGGCGGCATCCTCCCTCATGGTCTCCTAGAAGTAACCTTGGCGGAGAGCTTTGTATGCCAGCATCCTTACTCCCACATGGTTCCCGCAAAGGCCTTCATGTTTCTCTTGGAGTACGAAGGCTACCTCTGCATGCCTCAGGCACTTCAGGAGTGCGTAGGAGTAGGATCTATAGTAGAGCTGCCCTTCCATCAGGATGAACCGGGAGGCTTTCTTCTTGATGAGGCCGGCCTCCATGCGGTCCTCTGGTAAGGTGCCATCAATGATGTATCTGACATACCTATCCATCCAGCTCGGCTCCGGGGTGGCTTGCTGTACCTCTTTGGGAGCTTCATTGCTTGGACTCTCGAGGTACTCGATGTGGGCACGCCCCTGTGATGAGTCTAGCAAGGTCACAAGTCTGAACAGTATATCTGTGCGAGCATTCTCTCTGCGGGGGATGTGGGAGATGCTGAAGCATTGGAAACCTGTCGTGCTTGAGCGAACTTGCTCCAGGTACTTCATCATCTGGGAATCTCTAGCTTCATATTCTCTGGAGACTTGTCCGGCCACCAGTTGGAAGTTGGTAAAGACTTTCAGGCTTTGCACACCTAGCTTGCGAGAGACCCTTAGGCTCGCAAGGAGTGCTTCGTACTCTGCCTGATTGTTTGTCATGACGAACTTGAAGCGGAGAGCACACTCAGCCACAATCCCATCACTGTTAGCGAGGATGAGGCCTGCTCCGCTTCTGCCCATGTTGGACACACCATCGACGTGGAGGATCTAGGGCTCCTCCTCGGCTCCGAGCTTAATTTGGTGGTCCGAGGTTGTCTGCTCTAGCTCCTCGGTAAGTCCCGTGCACTCGACCAGGAAGTCGGCCAGCACCTGGGCCTTCTGCGATGACCTCAGCCGGTATGCGATGTCGATTTTGCTCAGCATCAGGGACCACTTAGTGAATCATCTGGAAGTTTTGGGGTGGCTAAGTATGGCCCTCAATGACTAGTCTATCACGACCACGATGGGATGTGCTTGGAAGTATGGCATGAGGCGCTTAGCAGACATTATTATAGCAAAATGAGCTTTTCGGAGCGAGTATACCTGATCTCCGCATCGCGAAGGATTTTGATGGTGTAGTACACCAGCTTCTGGGATCCGTTCTCACTTGCACGAATAAGGACCAAGCTGATGGCCCCAGGTGTGACCGCCAGGTAGAGTAGGAGCTCCTCTCCTTCCTCCGGCTTGGAGAGCAGCGGTGGAGATACTAGGAACTTCTTCAATTCTTTAAAAGTTGCTCTGTACTCCTCCGTCCAAGTGAAGTCGTGCATCTTGTGTAGTGCCTTGAAGAAGGGAAGGCAGCGATCAGTCGATCTCGAGATGAACCAGCTCAAGGCTGCAATCCGGCCTATCAAGTGCTGGACCTGCTTCTTCAAGGTTGGATGCTCAATGTCGACGACCACCTAGACCTTCTTCGGGTTTGCCTCAATGCCTCTTTAGGTGACCATGAAGCCAAGGAACTTCACTGTCGCCACTCCGAAGGTGCACTTCGTCGGGTTCAGCTTCATTTGGTGCATCTGGAGGTTGTGGAAGGCTTCAGCAAGGTCGACAATGTGGTTTAACCTTGACTTGCTCATGACGAGCATGTCATCCATGTACACTTGCATGTTTCGGCCAATTTGGTCTTTGAAGACCCGGTTGACTAGATGCTGGTACGTGGCCCCAGCATTCTTCAGGTCGAAGGGCATCATTCTGTAGTAGTACATCCCTCAGTCAGTGATGAAGGCAGTGTTCTCCTCATCCTCTAGGTGCATCCAGATTTGATTGTATCCGGAGAATGCATCCATGAAGGAGAGTAAGCGGTGCCCCAAGGTGGCGTTCACTAACTAGTCAATCTTCAGTAGAGGGAAGCTGTCCTTTGGACATGCTCTGTTGAGGTCGGTGTAGTCTACACAGATCCTCCATTTGCCATTATTCTTCTTCACCATCACTACATTCGCCAGCTAGCTTGGGTATTGTACTTCCCGAATGAAACTGGCCGCGAGGAGTTTATCCACATCCTCATTGATCGCCGACTACCACTCCGGGACAAAGCTTCTTTTCTTCTACCAAACTAGGTGGTACTTCGGATCGATACTCAGCTTGTGAGTGATGATGTCAGGGGGGATCCCTGGCATGTCCACTGCCATCCAAGCGAACACATCTATGTTCGCCCGAAGAAACTCCAACAGGTGGGCCCGCTCTTCATCTTGCAGTTGGGCCCCAATCTACACCGTCTTCACCAGGTCCGCTCCAAGCGAGTAAGATAGCAGGTGCTCAACCGGGCCACCCCTGGGTCCTGTGCCCTTTGGTCGAGGTCATCCGCACTGGGGTCATCCTCGAAGGCTTTGGCCCCAGGGACGGTCTGGAGACAATGTTGGATCGGCTGAGGTGCCCCCCTCATCTCCCCGACACCATAGGAAGTAGGGAACTGTACCAACAGTCACTTTGTGGAAATGACGGCGTCGAGCAGGTTGAGCCCAGGTCGGCCAAGAATCATGTTGTAAGCCGAGGAAAGCCTAACAACCGTGAAGGTCATCATGATAATGCTCTGCCGAAACGGGGTCCCAGCAGTAACTGGGAGAGTGATTTCTCCCTCAACCCTTACAGAATTCCTTGTGAAACCGACAAGGGGAGTGTGCACAGGCCTAAGCTGAGCAGAAGACAAGTTCATTATGGAGAAAGCATCATAAAAAAGGACATCAATCGAGCTTCCACTATCGATCATAATCCATTTTACAGGATGATTCGTGATCGTCATCTCGATGACCATGGCATCGTTATTTACATTCTCTCCCCCAGTTCCCCCTTTCCTCATAAAGGGAAGTACATTTTCAAAACATTCTCCACCCCGGGCCCTCTTAGGGGCGTGCTCAATTCCCCAACATATCATCTCCACAGGTTCTCGGTTGGTCAGTTGTCGACTGCAAGGACTGGCAGGAGAGCAACGAGCGCCTGAGGTTCAGCCAGAGTCTTGCCCCCTACGAACCTCCCGAGGTAGCCCCTCCTTATGAGTTCTTCAATTTCCCTCTTGAGGTTATGGCATTCCTCAATATCGTGGCTGTGGTCGTAGTGGAACCGATAGTACTTCATCTTGTTGTGACCATTGGATGGCTTCATCGGAGGTGGGCGCTTTAGGTAGGACTCACCTTCAATTTTCATAAAAATTTTCATCCTTGGGGCGAGGAGAGGTGTGAACCTCTCTTCTAGAATAGGGCCGCTTCTCGGCTTTGGCCCCTGGCGAAAGTTCGGAGTTGGGGGTCCAGGCTTCCGCGCCCCAGGCGCCTCCCTGGGAGTTGGCTTTTTTCAGCAACTTCCCGTCCAACTCCCTTCTCGTACGATCCGCCTCCTCGATGCGAATATACTTTTGGACACGGAGGAGGAGCTCGGAGTACATCTTGGGAGGTTTCTTGTCGAGCGAATAGGTCAGGCGAGAGGTCCTGAGCCCTCACTTCAGTGCCAGCATGGCGACTGGCTCATCAAGATCGTAAATCTCTAGCATGACGACCTTGAAGCAGGCCACGTAGTCTCGTAGGAGCTCGTGGTCTTATTGCCGGATGGAGAAGAGGTTGTCTGCCTCTCGTGGCATATTTCGACAAGTATCGAAGTGGGCCACAAACTTCCGCTCCAGCTAAGCGAAAGAGAAAATGCATTCGGGCTCGAGGCGGGTGAACCAGACACGGGCCGCCTTCCAGATGGTGGCCAGAAAGGCGATGCAAAGGAGGGCTTCGGTGGCCTCGTGGACTCTCATGAGAGCTTTAAAGCTCTCTAGGTGATCCAGGGGGTCGGTAGTCCCATCATAGGGATCTACCTGCGGCATGCGGAACCGGCTGGGAATCAGTTCCTCTTGGATCTCTCGGGAGAAAGGAGAATGAGTGTCATAGCCCTCAGGCTCACGGGAGGAGCCTTGCAGATTTGCAAACTGACGGGATAGCTTTGCCTGCTTGCACTCCTGTTCCTCCAGGCACCTTTCTACCATGCGCCTGGTGGCTTCGTCGGTGGAGCCTTCTGCTGAGGTCGATGGAGCCAGAGAAGGTAATATGCGATGGGGGTCATGATGGGAGGCTTTTCTTCTGCAGCCTCGGTGCTGCTTGGCCATGGCCTTCTCAAGGGTTGAGGACCGGCTCTCCCGATTGGGTGACCTGGTCCGTTGCCTCTTCACCGAGGTCTAGTGGCTTCCCTGGTGGTCGGTGGTGGCCCGCGACTGCGAGGGCCTTCATTGGAAGGAACATAGGCTATCGTAGGGTGCGACTTTGGTCACAGGAGTCCCTGGTTGTTGGTGGGTAGCCAAGAATTGGTGTTGGTACTGCAACTATCGCACCGCTGCAATTAGGAGCTGCATTTGCTATGCGAGTGCGGTCAACTGGGCATCTGCCGGAGGTGGTTACGATGGTTGGGCGGGGAGCTCCCCCTCTGGACTGTGTGGGTCCCCACGGGATGGGGGATCCCTCGCACGGCTGGTGGAGACCTCCCTCGTGCGAGTCATCACCATCCTCCCAGTGTAGTTACTTGCAGGGGGACTGGCTTTTGGAGCAAGAGATGTCTGTGCCCCCCTTCCTGGTGCACCAATTTTTTGCTGCCAAGATCGCTGTGGCTATAGCTAAGGTCGACATCTGATCATGCCCTTGTCGCTTTGGGACCATCCTACTATTTTGGATCTACAAAATAGAGGAGACGTGGGCCGGTGATCCCGGTGGGGGCACTCCGACGGTCAAGTCAGTGACAATCCAGGGGAACAGATCCTCTTGGTCGAGCCCCTGAGATGGACTCCATGCTAGGAGGAGTGAATAATGTGTGAGTAGAGTGCGAGTGAGCTGAAAGCGAAGTGAGAGAAGTGGTGGCCAAGGAGGATTGGAGCTGGATGGCTGTGTCCGAGCGATCCTTCCTAGGATCTCCGGTAGCCTAAGATTCACAGTCCCCTTTGTCATTCTCCTTTGTGGCATCTTCCCCCTCGATTAGCTTCACTTAGTTTCACTTACTTGGCTTTACTTACCTTGCTTGGAACTGTCGATGGCTCTTTTAAGCCCAGATGGTTGTTAGACGCCTACCTCGGGATCTCCCCCTCATCAGCAGGCACGTGCGGTGATGTTTCGTGCCATGGATAGGATGTCTTTCTCGGTTTGTGATAGAGAACCTACCATGCACTCTGACATTCCTTCTAGTCACTCCATTCTAGAAAATTTGGCAGGGCCTCGATTAGGGAGCAACCACCCGATGGATTTGAACTCTTGGTTGACTTCCTCTTCCGGGTGGTGTAGATGGTTGATGGAGAGCGCGGCACCTCGATCTGGGAACCTCTTCTTTTCTGGTGTAAGTGGCAGCTGGGGCAATTATCACGGCCTGGCGGGTGCCTCTCCATGATCCTTGGGTGGCTCGCTACTGTCCAAGGGGGACGGTGATGTCCTTTGGTTGCTGGCACCTTTGTCCAAGGTGGGGCCGATCTGGAGAGGCGGAACTCGACTCCAACCTGGGCGTCTCGACCTTGCGGGAGCCAACCTGGTGGAGGGTGGAGCTTGACTCCTGCCCAGTGGTCTCGACCTTGCGGGAGCTCAACCTGGTGGAGGAGGGTGGAGCTCGACTCCAGCCTAGGGGTCTCGACCTTGCGGGAGCTCAACCTACCAAAGGAGGGTGGAGCTCGACTCCGGCACAGAGGTCTCGACCTTGCAGGAGCTCAACCTGGCAGAGGAGGGCGGAGCTCGACTCCGGCCTAAGGGTCTTAACTTTGCGAGAGCTTAACATGGCGGAGGAGGGCGGAGCTCGACTCTGGCCCAGGGGTCTCATCCTTGCGGGAGCTCAACCTAGTAGAGGAGGGCGGAGCTCGACTCTGGCCCAGGGGTCTCGACCTTGAGGGAGCTCAACCTGGCGAAGGAGGGCAGAGCTCAACTCCGGCCCAGGGGTCTCGACCTTGTGGGAGCTCAACCTAGCGGAGGAGGGCAGAGCTCAACTTCGGCAGGGTATCTCGACCTTTTGAGGGTGCTGAGCCCGGCGAAGGAGGGCGAAGCTCGGCTTCGATAGGACGTCTCAACCTTTTGAGGGAGCTCAGCCCGACGAAGGAGCCCAAGGACAGATGTCCAATGTGGCAGCTTTCTCTGACGTGGTATCTGACATGGTCACACGTTAGCGATCCAGCCACATTAGTACAATAGGCCCAAAGTTCATCATCTAATCATGTTGACCAATCTTTTCTTTCAAGCCTTACTATTTTTCAAGAATATGCTTGATATCTCTATTAGAAACCTCTACTTGGCCATTTATTTGAGGGTGATAAGGTATGGCAACTTTATGGGTTATTCCATATTTCTTCAATAAATTCTCAAAGTGCCTATTTATAAAGTATGTACCCCCATCACTAATTATGGCTCTTGAGCACCCGAACTGACTAAAGATGTTATGCTAAATAAATTTGATCACAACCTTATAATCATTGGTTTGGGTTACCATGGCCTCTATCCATTTTGATACATAATCTACTACAACCAAAATGTATTTAAATCCAAATGAGGCCAGAAAGGGTCCCATGAAATTGATCCTCCAAACATCAAATACTTCTACTAATAATATGGGGGTCAGTGATACCATATCCTTCCTGGATATATTCCTAGTTTGCTGGTACCACAAACAGTTTTAGCCAAACTCATATGCATCCTTGAAAAGTATTGGCCAATAAAATCTACTCTACAGTACTTTTGTTGTAGTTTTTTTCACTAAAATATTTCTCATAGGAAAGGGAGTAACAAAAATTGATTATGCTTTTGAATTCATACTTGGGGGCATAATGTCTAATCACCAGATTAGGATAGTACTTAAATAGTTCAGGTTCCTCCTAAAAATAGAATTTGATTTATGAGAAGAATCTATCCTTTTCCTGTTAGACTAGTGGAAAGGAATTTATCCTGTTACCAAGTAATTACCAATATGGGCAAACTATGGAAGTTGGTCAGTGGAGATTGCAAAAAGTTGTTTGTCAAGAAATTTCTCTTTGACCTCATATGTGCCAGGTATGTGTTCAACTAAAATTATAGAGATGTGGTTAGCTACCATATTTTAGGAACCTTTCTTATCTTCGATTTCTAAATCAAATTTTTGAAGAAGAAGAATCCATCTGATCAACCTAGGCTTCATTTCTTTCTTAGAAAGCAAGTGTTTTAATATTGCATGATCAAAGTATACTAGAACCTTAGATCCTAAAAGACGTGATCAAAATTTATCTAGTGCAAACACTGATACGTGTCATTCAATATAGAATAAATACCTTATTTCCATTACTTACTATGTAGAGTAGCAGGAGTAAGTGTTGTATCCGTAAAGACTTTAGGCAATTGTTTCAAAAGTGATTCTAAAGGACAATAATAACAATTTGACAATTACATAATTAAACCAATGCTGTCTAACTAAGATGAACAATAAAATAATAGAGATCTAAATGAGAAAGAAAAGTCTCGGGATTTCAACTATTACTTGCAAATAGTTGGTACTCTCCTTCTATATGAATACTCCAAATGTCACCTATCAAGATATAATCTATTTATAGAGACCACGATCCATACTTGTTAGCTCATGACCTATTCCCCTAAAATATAGACTAGTCAAGACAAGATGTATACAAAGTAAAAGAATTTATATTTTTTAAAAAATATATTCTAAGAGTATGAACCAGATTCATAGAATATGGTTCATCTCAAAAAATATAGATCATTCGAATAAAACATATGATGAGATTCAGAATTAACCAAATGTTTATTTCATAGAAAAAGTACAAGAGTAAACAAAAATAAAAGACACCACCTATTCAAGCACTATAATGAAGTTTCGAGGAACCGGAGATTTAGTCTTTCATGGAAGAACTCCTTGCTAACATCTTTAAGCTAGAAGAAAGTCAAGACAGTGTGGCTAGAAATGGGACAAAGTGGACGTGTTGTGGAGGTTATAAAGGTTACAGATAAGTGGAAGGGAAATGTCAAGAGGGCGTGGGATTTATGGTTGGTTTGAGAAAGGATTATGGTGTGGAGGCTCGTTGGAATGGTGGAAAAAGAAATGTTGAGTTCAAGCTCTAAATGGTATGCAGGAAATTTATGGCACAAAGGATTGATGAATGGCAGCATGAAAAGATAGAAGGAACATGAATGGCTATATGTGGAAGAATGTGGGAAGAGAAGGAGAGCTAGCCTACTGGCTCGATGGCTTTCCCTCTCGTTATATAGACAAAGAACAACGCATATATTTCATGTCTCTCTAGTTTGTTGATAGAATTCTGAGTTTGTTTCCAAATTTGCCAATTCCGATCCGAAGCCCAACATCCCAATTGCTCTCGTGAGATGGCTCCATCTTTAACAAATCCTGACTTTGTTCATTCTTCCTCAAGATTTATCTTCAGTCAGCAAATCATCGTTCCAGCCTTTTTGTTCCGCAAATCCAACATTAAGTTCTGGCCATCTTCACATGGAATCCCAGCATCCCTATTCCAGCGACCATCGTGTTCTGCATCTGAGCTGTGGAAGCCTGCGACCATGCTGAACTCCAATAGCAAACCGTTCCAAATCTGTCACTCTGCTTTAGTTGTTTCAAACTCTATTTTGAGTGCTATTCTGGATCAAACTTCAATTCAACAAATCTCATCCGCTCCGGCATCCATGTCATGCATCGAATCTAGCATCAGGATCGGCTACGTGACCAGCCACATAATCCTAGGTATCATCCTAGAGATCATGCCAAGTCCAAGTACACCGGATTCTCTTCATTTCCAAAAATCATATTAATTTACCAAACATTATTAAACAATTTAATAATAACTGAATAATTCACTCGTTCACGTCAAGACTACTAAATAGTCAACTTGTTTATTACATGATATCAGAAATAGAACTTACTAAGCAATCTAAAATTCTAGTATTCGATCTCACGCCCGGTCCGACTCTTACATGCATCCTGCATCTCTGGAAAAAAAATAGAAAAGTATAAAGTGAGCTTCACAGCCTAGTAAGGATTCCATAAAGTCACACCAATAATAATATAATTTTGAAAATAGCAAAAAAATAATAATGTCATATCATACAATCGAACAACTCAAATGTCATATATAACAAAACCTTTGATAAAATTATGTTTTCTTTTCATATTTTCATTAATTATCCTTCTTCTTTAGGGTTCTGACTAACCACGGTCATGCTTAGCCCATGATTGACAATCTCAGTGTCATACTTTAGCCTGTGACTGGTAAGCTTATTGTCACACTTCAGCCTATGACCGGCAATTTTATTGTCACACTTCAGCCTATGACTGGCAATTTTATTGTCACACTTCAGCCTATGACTGGCAATTTTATTGTCACACTTCAATCTATGACTAGCAATCTTGGTGTCATACTTTAGCCTGTGACTGAAAATCTCGATGTCACACTTTAGCCTATGACTGATAATCTCATTGTCATACTTCAACCTGTGACTAGCAATTTTGATAACTACGATCCCATAGCGTGGCCAGTCCAAACACTTTATCCTCTTAATTATCACTTTATCAATTCATATCATGCTGTCAAATTATGTTATTTCAAGATTTTCAATAATCGGCATCACAATCCAACTCATCCAAAAATCATTTTGTGTTGTCTAAACATAATATACAGAAAATATAGATAGTGATAACACCAGCAATCACAAATGTCTATCATGAGAAATTAAAAAAATGCAATGTATATACAATCATGCAAGCAATACTCATGACCAAAGATCAAATCATGCCATTAAAAATATATATATATATATATAACCGGTAATCATGTCCAAAAATCTTTATATTTACTGGAGACAGATTTATTATACCCGATATCAGTCTATACTCAAATCCTCACCTAGCTGCTACGGAACTTGTTCAATACCCTCCTATCCAAAAAGTTGTCGTCCTATAATAATAATTTTATTTTTTATATGAATAACTTTATGGCATAATAACAACAAATCCAAAACTTTCTACCTAGACTCCATCCGCGATCCATCCACTGATACTCTAACTTCACACTTTTCCGAGAGAAAAACTCTTAGATCTTCTTTTTTTTAATATTTATTTATTTGCTTGCTCCTTCTCTCTCTATCCTCTTCTTACTCACTCCTCTTCTTCTCTCTCCTCTTTCTCTCATCTTTTTCTCTCCTCTTCCTCTTTCTTCTTCTCTCTCATCTTTTCTCTTTCTTTTCTCTCTCCTCTTTCTCTCTCTTCTTTTCTATCTCCTCTTCCTCTCTCCTTTTTTTCTTTCCTCATATTTCTCTCCTTTTTCTCTTTCTTCTTTTCTATCTCAATTTCTCTCTTCTTCTCTCTCTTCTCTCTCTCCTACAAATTCTTAGGTAATATGGATCTATCTTTCTTATATGATACTTTAGTATTAGCATCCTCTAGATCCATATGCTGTCTTGACTCAAGCCTCTCCAAGTTATGCTCAGAATCATTGATATCATAATTATCCCTTTTCCTGTGCTTTACTGCATGCAAACTTTCTCTAGACATAGGAGACCTTGATCTCAATAGACTTTTTGACACGAGACATTAATCTCAACCGACATTTTCTATCATGTGTAACAATGCCCTTGTGCTTCTTTTCCTTCTTGGCTCCTTTCTGAGGTGACTTTGATCTCTGTTGTCTTGCTTCACCAACAGTGGCTCCTTCATTGTCCCCATCGCTCACTGAGATATTACCAGTATCTCAAACACCTGTTTCTCTACTTGCCTCGCATACCTTCACGAACTTCATCCTTGCCACTGAAGTTCTAAAAAAGATGAGATTTGTCCAACATGCTTTCATCTATCAATGTATTCCGATTAGAACTAAGCACCTTTGGCAAAGCATCCTTCTCCCCAGAAGTTGCCTTTCAACTATGGACTTTAGCAGCTGATCTTCTTACTTAATATATAGGTCATGCTATGCCACTTTCTTTTATTCTTGATGTAATTTCAACTAATTCTATGAAATTCTACAGAATACCGTTTGGAATAAACATCGGCATTATTCGCCTTGATCTTGCCCGATTCAGCATCAGAACCCCCCTCCCATCTCCAACTCGACACCTTTTTGACCATTGATGTCTCCACCCGCCTCTTCTTCTTCAAGGATCTCTCCCTCCTCTCAGTCATCATCACCAGGCTCTGATACGGTAGAGGATGCTGCATCCACCTCTAACACGGGAGGTAAGTTTTCCCCCTCATCCCTCTCCTGGCCATACTCGCTGTGATGGCGGTGGTGGCAATGGTGACGGTGGTGGTGTTTCCAGTGCTTCGACGACTCCTCTAGTCCTTGGTTGTCCGCCGACCACTGGTGCTTGCTAGCAGAGGACAGAGACAATGGCTCATCGCTAGCCATCATGTGGGACCTGATTAGTGAAATTATGGTAGGGTTGTTAAATAGGGTGGAGGGAGGTCGATTCCTACTAGAAATTGGCTTCCCCCCAATGAAATTGAGAGGGAGAAGGAGACTCCCTCTCAGTTTTTTGGGAGGGGTATTACATTCTCCTTCCCTTAAAATAATTTCATCCTCGAAATTAGCTTATTGAGATTTTAAACCCTGTAATGAATCCTCGTGTTATTCTCAAATTCCTAATTAGTCTGCCTCTTAGAATACTTGTTTCTCAAGTCTTGATGTACCAAAATTATATAATACTCAAAATTTGATCCTTTTCATTTACAATACATATCAAATTCTATTGAGCTCTTTCAAATGAATACTAATATTTCGATGTCAATACAATTAATTATCCTTGATTAATTATATAAATAATTCATGATGCCCAAATCTTGGATATATCCAATCTTAACATCATCCTTAGGCTTCCAAATAATCCCTCTCTTAGGATACTTTCTTCATAAGACCTAACATGGCAAAATTATATGGTATCTCAGTTTTGATTATTACCATCCACAATATGTAGTAATTTCCTCTATTTTTTTCAAATGAGCATTAATATCTCAATCTCTAATTAAGATATATGCTTTTGTCTATGAATTTTATTCCTATTGATTAACTCTACATGAAAATCATAATCAGTCCAATCTGTTCTTAATCAAAAACTTAGAAGGAGACTTGAGCATTAGACACTTACCATGGTCTTTAGCATTCCTTCTTCTCTTAACTTTCATCATCAGGGCCACGTACCAGCACCTGATCAGCAAAGTCTTCAAAGACCAGATTGGTTGTAACATGCAAGTTTATATGGATGATATGCTCGTCATGAACGACCAGGAGTCGGACCACATCATCGATCTAGCGGAGGCCTTCAACAACCTTCGCCTCTACCAGATGAAGCTGAACCTTGCCAAGTGTGCATTTGGTGTTACGGCAAAAAACTCCTGGGGTTCATGGTCACTCAACAAGGGATAGAGGCCAACCTAGAAAAATCTAGGAAATTATCGATAAGAGACATCCCATCTCCAAGAAGGAGGTTCATTGCTTGACTGGATGCATCGGGCATTAAGCCATTTCATCTTGCATTTCGCTGAGCACTGCCAACCATTCTTCAAGGTGCTGTGCAAGATGCATAACTTTACCTGGATGAAGGAGTTTCAGGAGGCCTTCGAGAGGCTAAAAAAGCTCCTCGCCTCCCCATCGTTGTTATCCAAGCCGAAGCCCAAAGAGGATCTCCTCTTGTACTTAGCAACTCACCAGAGGCGGTCAGCTCAATGCTGATCTGCATCGATAAGGATGACTCCCAGTAGCCAGTCTACTATACTAGCAAGCTGTTCTGCGATGCAAAAACTAGGTACACTCAATCTAAAAAGATTATCTTTACACTCATTGTGTCTGCATAGCATCTTAGGACTTATTTTCAAGCACATCCGATTATGGTCCTCACCGACCACCATTGAGGGCCTTTCTAAGCCACCCTAAAACATCGGGATACTAGCCAAGTGAACAGTGAAGCTCAACGAGTTTGACATCACCTACCATCCACGATCGATGTAAAAGGCTCAAGTCCTTGCTTATTTCCTGGTGTAATGCACCTGGGCGACCGAGGATCTAGAGGAGGCGGACAAGCAAGCTGAGCTCGAGCAGGACTCAACCCTTGAAGTGATGATGTGGATTCTCCACGTTGACGATGCTTCCAACATTAGAGGGAGTGGAGCCGGGCTCATCCTTGCCAACTCCAATGGAGTAATCTTCGAATATGCACTGTGCTTCCTCTTCAAGGCAACCAACAATCAAGTCGAGTATGAAGTGATCCTCGTGGGGTTGAACGTGTCGCATGAGCTGGGCATAAAGTGCCTGAAGGTCTTCACGGATTCGTAGCTCGTGGTGGGTCAAGTCTCCGGCGAGTACAAAGCTCAGGATTCCATGATGGAAAAGTATCTGGACAAGTTACACTCATACACAGCGAACATCTAGCACTTCAGCATCTCCCACATCCCTCGCATAGAGAATGCTCGGGCCGATGTCCTTTCCCAACTGGCAACCCTGCTAGAGTCATTCCTAGGGTGCACTTTCGTTGAGTATCTGGAGACCCCCAACTACGAGTCCATAGCAGAAATCCAGCAAGTCACCTTCGAGGCAAGCTAGATGGACCCCTACATCAAATACATCACCACTAGTGCCCTACCCGAGGATCGCAAGGAAGCCGGCCTCCTCAAGAAGAAGGTAGTACGTTTTGTGCTAATGGACGGGCAGCTTTATCAAAGGTCTTATTCCTAACCCCTGCTAAAATGCTTGAGGCCCTCAGAAGCCACCTATATACTCTGAGAGATACACGAAGGCATCTGCAGGAATTATGTGGGGGGCAGGACAAGGATACTTCTAGGAGACCATGCAAGAAGGTGCCATTGACTTCATGAGAAAGTGTGACTACTGCCAGCATCATGCCTACATCCAATGTCAGCCAGCCGCACCGCTCTCCCAACTTTCTGCTCCATGGCTATTTGTTCAGTGGGGAATGGACATCTTGGGTCCCTTTCCTCCTATATCCAATCAATAGAAGTACCTGATCGTGGTGATCGACTACTTTACCAAGTGGGTCAAGGCTAAGCCCCTAGCATGGATCATCGAGGCCAAGGCCAGATCCTTTTTTTGGAAGTCAGTCATCTATCGGTTCAGACTCCCACACTAAGTTATCATCGATAACGGGCAGCAGTTTGATAATCAGGCTTTCGAAGAATTCTGTTCTGACCTTAACATTTGCCATCGCTTCACTTTAATGGCTCACCGTCAAACCATTGGGGAGGCTGAGGTGACTAACCGGACCATCCTACAAGGGCTTCGTACAAGACTGGATGAGGCCAAAGGTCGATGGGTCGAGGAGCTCCCTAGTGTACTGTGGGCATACCATACCACACCTCGGATGGCAAAAGGTAAGATACCCTTCGACCTCGTTTTTGGTTCCTAGGTGGTGATTCTGGTGGAGGTGGGTCTACCCACACTACGAAGCTGAGAATCCGACCTCACCTTCTCCTCAACCTTGATCTGCTGGACAAGATAAGGGATAAAGCTCGACTTCGAAAGGTAGCATACCGCTAGGGGGTAACTCATTACTATAACTCCCACGTCAGACCCAAGACATTCCATTTAAGTGACCTGGCTCTCAGGTGAGCAAAAGTATCCCAACCAGGAGAATGCGACAAACTATTCCTGAGCTGGGAAGGTCCCTATAAAGTGGTCGAGGCTCTACCAAATGGAGCCTATTACCTCACTGGACTTGATGCCCGGTTCCCTCGGATATGGAATGCCAGCAATCTAAGGATGTACTACCAATAATGCAAGGATTTCCCTCAATTATAAAAGTTTCTTTTTGGTGCAACACTGTCTTCCACTTGTGCAAAAACTCATCCGCCCGAATCCAAGTCCAGTAAAGAAATCCAGGAAACTTATGAAGCCCCATAATTCAAAGCTGGGAAACTTACAAAGCCCAATATTCAAAGCTAGAAAACTTATAAAGCCCCACACTCCAAAGCTAGAAAACTTATGAAGCCCTGCACTCCAAAGCCAAGAAACTTATAAAGCCCTGCACTCAAAATTGAGAAACTTTTGAAGCCTCATACTCAAAGCCAGTAAACTTATGAAGCCCTGCACTCAAAGTTGGAAAACTTACGAAGGCTTGCACTCAAAGCCAGGAAACTTATGAAGCCCCACACTTCAAAGCTGAGAAACTTACGAAGCCTCGCATTCCAAAGCCAGGAAACTTATGAAGCCCCGCACTCAAAACCATGAAACTTACAAAGCCCCATACTCAAAGTGTTGCCCAGGTGGCTTCCCAAGAAGGGGGTGTATTGGGGCTAAAAAACTTTTCATAATTATGTGCACTTTGAAATTCCTTTAGTGTTGTGGTGCAATATGCAATGCGGAAGTAAATAAATGCAATAAGACAATAAAAGCACAAGTACAAACACAAAAAGATTTAGAGTGGTTCGGAGCAACCGGCTCTTACATCCACTACTCAAGCACCACTTGGGATTTCCACTATATCCTCCAATCGGAATATAGTCAGATTATTTTACCAGGCTCACAATCCAAACCTATACACTTTGGTTTTACCAAAATTACCAAAGAAACCTAAACTCCCTTTGGTTTTAAACGGGATCACCAAAGAAACCCTAACACTTGGTTTTATACCGGGATCACCAAGAACCCAACTTAGGTTTTCATAAGGCTCACCTAAAAACCTTCAATCCTCTCTTAAGATACAGTCCCTTGCTGTTCTTGGAGAGAAAACAAAGATAGAGAGAAATAAACAAGCAATTATAACAAATCGAGTTTGTTTAAATATTGTCAATGTAGATAAAGATGAAGCCTAGCTTTGAATGCTCTTTAGTTGCTCTTCAAACTGCTTCTTTGCTTCTTCAATGAGTGGATTCAATGATAAAGTGGAGTTGGTGAAGCTTTGAATCCTATCTTGAAAGCTCTTGAAGTAGGTAGGTGAAAGACTTGAAAGCTCTTTGATTTCTCAAGATAAATCGATAATAATGCTCTAATGATTGTTTAATCCCTCAAAAATAATTCCTTTTATAGTTTTCCATGAGATATAGCCATTGTAGGGCCTAGGGATTCGTGAAAGAGCTGTTGGAGATAAATTTCAATTCAAAAATCACTTCCAGCAACTAGCCGTTGGAGTGCAGAAAATGACTACTCGTGTCGGCTCGAGGTCCACGAGTTGGCTCGAAGTCTCAGACAGCCCAAAAAAAATTTTTATAAGAGTCAGCTCTTCAAGCTGGAGTCGGCTCTTGCCTTCAATCACTTTAAAATAACAAATACCTAGAGTCGGCTCTTCATGGCAGAGTCGGCTCGAGTTCTCAGTCACCAAAAATTCATAACTCTGGACGAGTCGGCTCTTGGGGCTCGAGTCGGCTCGAGTTCTCAGGCTTCGGAAACAAGTATTCATCCATGAGTTGGCTCTTGGGACTGGAGTCGGCTCTTGATACTGAAACTCTGAAATTTTTTTCGTGCCATGCCACAAGGAGTCGGCTCTTGGTCCATGAGTCAGCTCTTGCCAAGACTTCAATTGATGTTTCAAACTTCTCTAAAACTCTTCAACATTTGAATCAAACAAGAGCTAATCTATATACTCTCAATTTTACAATTTTCAGCCCATTTTACAAGATTACAAGATTGATAAAATTATGGCTTTTACAAGTTAAAGTTCATAAGAGTCCATAAATAATTGAATTACCTCTCCATCAATTTGAAAACCAATTTAAACTAAAGGTAACTAATTTCCTGCAAAAACTTCTCAAGTAATTGAAAGAATTAGTGTCAAATACATGCTCCAATATTTTGTGATCATCAAAATCATTCCAGGGATCAACAATCTCCTCCTTTTTGATGATGACAAAACACTGGGCATGAGCAGAATTTAAATGTATCATATTCACAATTATCAAATGATATTGATCATAGTGTATATCAGACTAATTTAGTATCAAGGTATCAACACAGTGTGCCATAGTGTATCATATGTATCAAATGTGTATCGAGTATCGAAACATAATGTATCAACACATAATTTATCAAGAGTATCATCTATACATTGCATATCAAAACTTTAGCACCAACTGGTATTTGAAGTGAATTTCATGAAAACTTAACAAAAATTAGATATAAGCTCCCCCTTACTATTGTAATAGCATTTCTTTTTGTTTTCATCAAATTTTCATAAATTTTCATATAAACATATAAACATTTATACACATTTATAATTTAACATTTTAACATTCATGTCTTTATAATTTAACATTCATATCATAGCCTTTTCATGCACATTCTCCCTTCTACCCCTTTTTGTCATCAACAAAAGGTATATAGAATATGAGAACATACATTCATAGAAAATCATTCACAATGTATATGATAAAGAGACATGTTTCATAAAAGATCATATGTATATATATATATATATGAAAAGTCAGTACATAAGTGATACATTACAAATGTGCCTCGGCATGACAAAATAGTATCACAACAACAAAACAACCAAGCATAGAGTCCTAAAAACATCAAAATGAAAGAATAAAAAACTCAAAAGGATGGACTAGGATCATCACAACTATGGTCTTCCTCACTAGAGGAGGAACCGACCTCTAAGATGCTTGGAGCAGGCCTGAACTTAGGGAACCTAGGCCTAAGGTTTCTGAGTCTAGTCCTAGTAGGTGTGGTAGTCTTAGAAGCTTTGGTTTTGGCTTTAGCTTTTATTTTGGACTCTGAAGAAATAATAATGGGAGTGGGTCTGGAAGTGAGAGGATCAAAGGACAAAGCCAAAGTGCTGGTGGTAGACAATATCTTTGTAGCTGGAGTCTATCCAACATCAAATCCTGGAACCTCGATACCAGCCTCAGCCTCAGCAGGAGTGGCCTGAGAAGGAATATCACTGAAGTGTGCCACCTGTCCATGCTCGCAATCAGTGCTAGTGCCAGTGTTAGGTGCTGCTGTGGAAGTAGTCGGTACGGACTGACTGGCTGCAGTAAGATGTCGAAGAATGGTCATGATATCCTAGAATCCCTGGTGCAGCTCCGACTGAAGAGCAGAAATTCTTGCATCAGTCTCAACTCTCCCTCTATGAAGGCTCAAGATCTCATCCAGTACCTGCTGCAATCGATCATCAGCATCAGGTCCAACAGCTGTAGATCCCTTGAATGGTGACTGAGGAATGGTAGGAGCTGGCTCTGAGGGTCCAGCCTCATCAGTATGTACATCTCCCTCCGCACCATATCCCTCTGCTGCCTGAATGTCCTCATCTGAGTCATCCTCTGAGTGAGCTACTGGAAGACCTGAAGTCTTCTAAATCCAGTGACCGTCTACTTTAATAAATCCTATCCGAGTAAGAGATTTCATATTGTATCTATCAGTGTGTAAAAGTAGCCGGCTATCCTTACCAATCAAGCAACTAGGGCATCCTGAAATAGAAGTGTAAAAACCATGCCATATGGTAGACATGCCCGTGCCCTACGAGCAACCTCTCTCATCTATGAAAGCATAATGAATGGTAGATTGAGGGCCTCCCCCTTAATCAAACATCTCATTAAAACAAAGTCGCACTCACTGACCCAATCAAACCGCCCTATCCGGGGCAAGAAGATATGACTAATGATGTTGTGCAATAATCTCATTTTCAATGATAATTGATTTGCACTAACATGAATAATACCATTTACATTTGTCCTTTCCAGTACTAATCTCAAGGTCTTCTTCTTCTCCTTTAGAACCAGGTAACATTCATCTTCTTTTGGAACGTGAAGAATTCTTGACAATTTTTGTTCACTAATTTCAATATGTTTTCCCTTCACAGTCCCTTCAATATGGAATGCACCTAAGGATATACTTTCAAAAAATTACCTGACAAGATTTGGATAAGTGGGTACATTTAACAAACAGAAATCTCTCCAACCCTGTTTATCCAACCAATCCCCAATGTGCAAATGCTCTTGTTCCAATAAATTGAAATCAATACATCTACCAGGAGTAACTTGTCTATTACCCATTAAAATAACTTGCCTGGGTGGCTCTTGCTCTTCCTTATGCTCTATTCACTGTTCTTCTTCCGGATTCGAGGTATCCAAATGCCGTTTCGTCCTTCTTTCCTCCGTAACCGTCCGAACCACTCTCCTAGGTTTTTTAGCTATGGCCTTACGAGGAGCCATCTAACTTGGATTAGGAGTTTGGAGGGTTTAGGAAGTGTTCTAGGATTTTTTTCTAGGATGGAAAGAGGAGTCGGCTAAGTGGAAGAGAGAAAAAGTGGAAAGACACAGTGAATACAAACTTATGAAACCCTATTTAAAAACCTTTAGCCCGACTCTCGAGTCGGCTCGCCGAACAGCCTGATGACTCGAGTCGGCTCGAGCCAAAATTTAGCCTAAAATTCGAAAAAGGTTAAAATCAATTTCTATGGATTTCTAGACACTAAAATAGGTTGTCCTAAGCTCTAGAGTGAAATTTGAAATATTTAGATAATTTTTCCTTATTTTTCAAAAATTAGATCAAAATTGTTCAGAATGGGTCACACAGTCCTAATTCGCCTCTAATTTCTCAAATCTATCTAGACTAAGAGGTTTAGTAAAAATGTCATCAAGTTGATCTTCAGTAGGTACAAATTCTAGCTCAACAATATTATTTAAAATATGATCATGAATAAAATGATGTCTAATTCTTATGTGCTTAGTTCGTGAATGCTGACTTGATTTTTGGATAAATTAATAGCACTAGTATTGTCACATTTAATAGGAATTTTAGATTTGACAACACCATAATCTTCTAGTTGTTGCTTGATCCATAATACTTGAGCACAACAGTACTCAGTAGCCACATATTCTGCCTCAGCAGTAGACAGTGCTACAGAGTTCTGCTTACGACAGTGCCATGAAATCAAGTTAACACCTAGAAATTGACAGGTGACACTTGTACTTTTTCTATCAATCTTACAGTCTCCATAATCAGCATCAGAATAACTAATTAATTTCAAAGATGTGTGCTTAGAATACCATAAACCTACATTGCATGTGCCTTTAAGATATTTAATGATTCTTTTAACAGCTTTGGTGTGATTCTTTTGGATTGGATTGAAATCGAGCAGACATGTAAACACTAAATAAAATATCAGGTCTACTAGCTGTCAAATAAAGTAATGAACCGATCATACCTCAGTACAGCTTTTGATCAACATTTGTGCCATCTTATCTTAATCAAGTCTACATGCAGGACTCATGGGTGTTCAAATTTCTTCGCTTGATTCCATGCCAAAACTTTTGATAATTTCCTTGATATATTTGGCCTGGTTGATCAGGATACCTTCTTTAGTTTGATTGATTTGAAGTCCAAGAAAGTAACTCAACTCACCCATCAAGCTCATTTCGAATTCTCCCTGCATTAGCTTAGCAAACTCTTGATACAAAGATTCATCAATAGATCCAAAAATAATATCATCAACATATATTTGAACAATTAAAATATCATTATTTTTTATTTGAATAAATAGTGTAGTGTCAACACTACCTCTTACAAAATCATTTGAAGTTAAAAACTTAGTCTATCATACCAGGATCTAGGTGTCTGTTTCAGACCATACAAAGCTTTATTCAATTTGAAAACATGATTTGAAAAAATGTGATCAATAATACCCGGTGGTTGCTCAACAAAAACTTCTTCGGATATAAAACCATTCAAAAATACACTTTTTATGTCCATTTGAAATAACTTAAAATTCATAAAGCATGCATAAGCTAGTAGTAATCTAATGGCTTCTAATCTAGCTACTGGTGCATATGTTTCACCAAAATATATTCCTTCATTTTGATTATATCCTTGTGCTACTAGTCTAGCCTTATTTCTAATTACATTTCCTTCTTCATATAGTTTATTTCTATAAACCCACCTAGTACCTATAACAGGATAGTCATTAGATCTTTCTACTAGGGTCCAAACATTATTTCTCCTAAATTGGTTTAATTTATCATGCATGGCTAACATCCAATTAGGAATAGTTTCAGCTTCTTCTATAGTGTGTGGTTCTACATGAGAAACAAAAGCAATTAAATCATGTGTATCTCTATGTGCAGCTCTAGTTCTAACACCTTGAGATGGGTCTCCTATAATTAATTATTTATGGTGTGATTGTACATACCTCCATTCTTTGGATATATCATCATGATTTTTGCTTACCTCTTCTTCATGTGGTTCACTTGATTGTTTGTCTTTGAGAGTCAAATCTTTCAGTCCATATTCTAGAGTACCTACATCATCATCAGCAAGATCTTCTTTTCTAGAAGATGTAATGTCAGATTCATTGAAAACAACATATATTGATTCTTCTACGGTCAAAATTCTTTTATTGAAAACTCGATAGGCTTTACTATTTAAAGAATATCCAAGAAAAATAGCCTCATCAGATTTTGCATCGAATTTACCAGGATTATCTTTTTCATTATTAAGTATAAAATATTTACAGCCGAAAATATGAAAATATTTGATATTAGGCTTTCTATTGTTCCAAAGTTCATAGGAGGTTTTTCTAATGATAGGTCTAATCAAAACTCTATTAAAAATATAGCAAGCAGTATTTACAGCTTCTACCCAAAAGTACTTTGAAAGATTTCCTTCACAAAGCATTGTTCTGGATATCTCTTCTAAAGTATGATTCTTTCTTTCTACAACACCATTTTACTATGGTGTTCTAGGTGCAGAGAAGTTATGATCAATACCGTGCTTTGTGTAAAAGTGATCAAAATATTGATTTTCAAACTCGGTGCCATGAATCCTATGAATTGAAATTACTGATAGATTTTTCAAATTTATGACTCTTTTATAAAACTTTTTGAATACTTCGAAAGTTTCATCTTTATGTGCAATAAACAAAACCTATGTGTATCTTGAAAAATCATCTATAATCATAAGACCATATTTCATACCACCTAGGCTGGTAGTCCTAGTAGGTCCAAATAAGTCCATATGAAATAGCTCTAAGGGTCTAGTAGTAGAAATGATATTTTTGGATTTAAAACTCTCCCTTACTTATTTTCCTAATTGACAAGCATCGCAAATATAATCAAAATTAACTTTAAATTTCGGCAATCCTTTAATTAAATCTATTGAAATAAGTTTAGCTATAGTATCCATACTAGCATGTCCAAGTCACCTATGCCATAGTAAACATGATTCCTTGCTCTTATCATTCTTTGCTACAAGACTTGTGTTGCTTGACATAGCTAGATCATTAAGATCTACTACGTAAATGTTACCAAGTCTATATCCAACGAATTTAGTACTATAATCAAGTGGATCAACTACTATACACATTGATGACTTGAAGAAAGCATTAAAACCAATATCACACAACTGACTAATACTTAAAAGATTATGTTTTAGCTTTTCTACAAGTAACACATTTTCAATAAATGTAGAAGGAGTAATTTTGATTTTGGTTGTTAGGTTAGGGACCATGTTTAAAGGAGTCCTTGTTTTATCTAGAACTGACCACAGTTTTTTTGAATGCATTAATTAAAAAACTGCTGCTCAAAAAATATCTTGTGGGACGCACGAAGAAACCCTGGAACACGTAACAAGTCCAAGAGTTTACGTTATATTCTTACACCAGTGGTGGCACAATATAAAAATTAACATATAGTACGATTCCAATATACTTGAACAAATTCCAGAACCTCAGACCAAAGCATTGCACATCTTGTATCTACTAGTATTATTTTCAGATATAAACAACCAGCTACTATTACACGAGCACAAGTTGTGGTTTTACATCAAAGTAATGCTTTGGCAGCGTACGTAAAGTGAGCAGATTACAGACTGAGCACATCGATTGACGATCAAAGAGAAAAGATAAGAACAATTCAAGGTGCTGGATGTTCCATCAAAAAAATATAAAAAATAAAAAATTCAAGGCGCTGCATGGCGCGTCTCCTCAAATTATTCTATTGCTAAGAACCATGTTGAGGACTTTAAAATTAAGCCAGCACACCATATGATGTTTAAGGGTTTACAGAAATTAGAGCAACAAGTAATAAATAGCATGTAAATGAAGAGGTATAAACCTTCGGAAAAAATTTGTGATCTGATCAGAAAGAAGAAATTTTTTTCTCAACTCGTTCTACATGAATCTCATAAAAGAAAACTAGAAAAAAATGAAAGAATTTTGAAAGTATGATTTAATCATATTTCTTATTATTGATTCATTAAAAATTGAGATACATAGTCTTTATTTATATTAACAAGGTTTATCCTTATATAATTGAACTTGGATTCCTTTTTTTAGTTTCTAGAAGCGTGTTCATCTTTACACAATTCTGCTCCAATTTTCTCTTTTGGTTCCAATAGGACTAGATATCTAAAAAAAACATGCTTTATATAAATAATCACAAAAAATATTAAAATTTTATTAGAGGTAAATTTTAACTTTTGCATCAACTTTACCATCTATTGCTCTACTTAATTCTTCATATCTCAAAAGATAACCTTCTACCAAAATATTTCTAAAAAAAGTAAAAATTGGTTTGACTTGTTTATTCCATAGCCAAAATAATGGAATTTCGATCTGATTCAACCTTTTAAAGGGTTGACCTAAGATTATAGATCTTGAAAATATCTCTAATTTTAAAAGATAATTATATAAATCGGATATTGTATGACCAGATTATGGCCTTTAGAAGTTTGGCACATAATTTGATTTTCCAATATAGCTTATCTTGCTTCTGGATCCTATTCGGTCCCATCCCTAATAGCCAAAGTTATGCACATCAAGTCCAGTGATCCTCTTAGATCAGAACTCCCTCTATTAGGAAATTTAATTCCTACTACATTAGAATTGAAAATAAAAAATTGATTACTTTCCTGTTTCATGGTTGAACCATTGGCTTTGTTGAAAGATGTTTTCTAGCCTTACTCTTCTTTACTCTCGGATCTCAGCAAACCACTTGGTCTACTCTCCTATCTAGACTTCACAGTAGGGATACTTTCTTTCTATCCTTCCTCATTATCAATGAAGATTCTATCCTTCCTCGTTATCAATGATGACGGTGACTTCTTGAACTTGATCTTGATCTCGATTAATCAATCAGTAGAACCAATAGACGAGAGCTTAGCCTCTCATAAATAGTATGGGCTTTTCATATTGTCATTACAAACTTGTTATAGATATTAATAAGTTGCTTTTCCTTGGCAACAGTCACATGATTTATATTTTCTTATATTTTGGAGGCATTGATCATAGACTCCTTTCAGCCTTTTATTAGATGATATTCCCTCTACTGCTTGTAGAAGATTGCATCTTTATCTCAAAGGTATGAGCTCTTAAGAATGATCTAACAAAAATGCAAAAGAACTACTTCAAGAATTACATCATTAATATATATCTTAATTAGGACAGTTTAAAGGTACATTTCTTAGTGATCTTTAACTCAATATCTTTCTAAATCTAATTGAGAGGGCAAGGATGTGGATAAGGCATGATTTGCAACCTTAGCTTCTAAACCAAGTAGGACTGAGATTCTTCTAATTTCTAGGATCAAAAATAGCCTCGATAATACTTTGCTTCACCTGAATCGTTAAATGAAAGAGCTTCTTGAATGCCTCTAGATCTGTCTTAATTATTGTGTAAAATTTTCTTGCCATCAAACTCAGTTAAGAGTTTACATGCTCAAGCTTGGATAGCTCCTTAATCTCTACATTATTAAGAACTACTCGTTTTTTTCTTAGAATCATCATCCCTTAGATTCTTCAACTTCACCTTCAATTCAGGGTGAAACTTTTAACACTCCTTACTGTATTTGTAAATGTTACAATGATCATAGTGATTTTTTTGAGTTATATAGGCCTACTTCTATCCTTGCTCCCCGTTTGGCTTGATTTTTAGCTCTCTTTTTTGAATTTGTTTCCCTTCTTGCCTTCCTTAGACCAATTTTTCTCCTCAATCTCTATAGCCTTCATGCCAGCTTTGCTAATGCCCTCAACTTTGACGAGCTTTAGCTCTTTATAGATGTCCTGTTGGAGACCTCTAATGTACTTCATAAAAATTGCATGATCATCGATGTGAATTCAGAGTGGAATTGCTTACTTGTAAAATTTGGCATAGTCCTAAATGGATTGATCATACTTTTGCTATAGGTACCCCCCTAGATCCATCTCATGATCGATTAGGTAAGACTACTTTTTTATTAGGCCCTTAAATTTACTTCACTTCAAATTAAAAATATTGTTATTCCTCATGCATAAATTTTACCATGTAAAAGTATGGCTAGAAAGCTTGAGACCGGTAAAAGCTATCTTTTATATATATACTAGAATATCCATAGATAGTAAAGTAGATCCCTGACTGGTCTATGTGGTTATCTAGCTTTTCTATATTAATAGTCCTATCATATACAAGGATCTCAATTCTGAGCTTCAACTTCAAATGATTAAAAAGAGAGATTTTGCATACTAATAGGTTGCTAACCCTTCTTACTAAATGGATGATCTTCATCTCACGATGTAGGAAATAACTTTGCAACATAAGTTGCTGGTGCTTGTGCTGTAGGTATTATCAGTTGAAAGATGATCTCGATGGATTGGGAGATCTTCTCCTCTAGTTATATGAGATATTTTTTCATCTCATCATCTATCTATCGAGTAAGAACTAGCAACTATACTCTTCTTTTGACATTTAATATACTTGAAGCACAGATAGCCTATCTCCTAATTGCTTGTATTACTCACATGTCTCCATCATGAACTAAGGCTTCTATGGATGACCTACAAGAAAAAATGCATCTTAGCAAATGCAATTAGCAATGGCAAATTTGCCATTGCTAATAAGGAATTTTAGCTATCAAAAACAATGACAGGAAATTAGCCGTTGCTTATATAATTAGTGATGACACATTTTATATTAGCAATGACAAAGTCATCTCTAATAATTTTTTTTGTTTGAAAAGTTTATTCATGATGGATTAAGAATTATTAGCGATGACAATTGCCATCTATAATAATTTTAAAATTTTAATTATTTTTTTATTTGGAGAATATATTAGCAATGGTTGGGTTTCGTATTAGCGATGGCCACTAGCCATCTCTAATAATTTTTAATTTTTTTTTTTTTTGAAAAATCTATTAGCAATGGCTGATTTGTTATTAGTAACGGCCACTAGCCATACTAATAGTATTTTCCCCATATAAACCCCTAATCTCATCATATTTCTAAGAATTTTTCCTTCCCTCCCCTCCCGCTATTCCCCATCCCTCACTGCTGCTCCCCCTATTGGTCACCACAGCCTCCAACCCTAGTCCACTCCCCAGTGCACCCCCTGTCGATTGCAACACATCCCTACGCCCTCCCTCCCCAGGTGCTTCCCTCTACCTGCCACCACCCCTACCCCCTAGTGCTCCCCCTACCAACCGCCACCCCCCTCTCCCCCTAATGCTCCCCCTGCTAGTTGCCACACCTCCCCCTAATGACCCCCCTATCAGCCACCGCACTCCCTCAGTCTCCATCCAATGATCCCCATGCCGGCTACTACACCCCCCTCCCAGTGCCCTGTGCCCCTTGCTGGTTCTCCCTCCCTTATGCTACGTATCATCCCTATGCTCCCATCCTTGTGGCTATCCTTGTGCTGGCATCTAGTCCTTGTGTTACTGTCCCTGCACCACCATACATTCCTGTACCTTAGTTTTCATAGGGCCAGCCTATTTTTGATTTTGTGAGTATTAACGATGGTAGTGGCAATGACAATAGAGTTATCAAAAAATATATTAATTAAATTAAATTAATTCTTTATTTAAATATTTAATTAGATATTAATTTAATTAGTTAATTAATTAATTAGCTAGTTATTTATTTATTAGTTATTTATTTAATCAATTAGCTATTTATTAATTAATTATTAAATTTATTTATTTATTTTTTAGATAATTAATTAGGTATGCACAAATGTATGTCCTGCATAAACGAGACTCGAGTCTTAGCATGCAAAGCACAAGCTGGGATCCTAAGTTGCTTTAGTGAAGAGACTCTAGTGGCATCACTGTGACAATCAGTGGTATCATCACCGCATCTTAGGACATCCAGAAGCCTTCTTGAGTCGTATCAAGAAAAATATTATAAAATCTAAGAAGAAAGGAGGAAGGAAGCAACAAAAAGCCTCAAGCCTGCTCAAAATGCATCCTCATATATTTCGAGTTGACTCAGAGGAAGATTATTCACCTGGTCATCAGATTGGGAGAGTTCCAAGATGAACTCTCTCGGGACTCCATACTAGATTTAGATCCGAGCCGAGTCATTCAAGCAAAGAATAGATTGGTATGTATCAAGCCCAGAGGTCTCCAATTTGATGTGCCCTTTATTGGGTTTTTAGGATTTTTGGAATCCACCCTTCTAGAATCCCTCTCCTTCAATGATGATTCACTCCCTGAACTCTCAAACCCATCATGTTAGAAAAAGAAAAAATAAGAGAATATAGACCCACATGAAAAGGTAAAAGTGGAAGACGAAGATGGCCAGAGTGATAAAGGACTGCATGAAAAGATTTCTATTGAAAAGAACAAAAGAGGGAAAGAGAAATACTAGAAGTTGGTTACTAGAGTAAGAGGTAGCAAGAGGACAAGCATGAGAAGAAAAGCAGGTAAAGAACGAAAAGAAAAGAAGACACCCGATTTTATAGTAGGCGATGGAAAGATATCAGAATTCTGAGTCACTTCAGGCCAATCAGTGTGCACCACATGCATGCCCCATGTGCTCAGGTCTCGGGTCCTAGCCGGCATCCAAGGCAACTAGTTCTCGTGCAAAGGTCGAGTAGCAACTAGCTCACTAATGACTTCAATTACTATGGAAATACTTAATCTTTCTTCATCTTTAGTTGTATCATTTGCACAATTATAGGATGGATTGATATAACCAAGTGCAATCTCTAGTTGAATATTAATTCATGTTTTAATGTGCATCAACTGAACAAAGTTAACAGTTTATATACATTGAAACGTGAATTCATCCATATCCATGTAGAACCCAAAACCCACGCACACGAATTTTGGAGGACGGGAAGAACAAAAAACGTTGCTGCAACCACACAACGTTGATGGATTTTTTTTATTATTATTATTTTTATATCAAAGTCCTCTACTGGCATATATGATGGAAACACCAAGACTTTAACTAAAACTAGACTAACTCAAGACTCATTGTTTAAACCAAACAAATAAACTAAGAGTCCAAACAAAAATAAACTCTGAGACTCAATCCCACGTAGATAGGACTGGTGTTGGTCATTCAATACTCCCCCTCAACGCCAGCACTTCATCTCTTTACTACACCGAGTTGACGACAATGATCTTCAACTTTGTTGCCACACAAGCTCTTGGTAAACAAGTCTGTAGCTTGGTCTTCCGTTCGAACATATTTCAACTCAACCTCCCCCTGCAGCACCTTTTCTCTTATGAAGTGATAATGAACCTCCACATGCTTTGTTCTAGCATGAAAAACTGGATTTTCTGCCAGCTTTATTGTAGACAGATTGTCACAATGTAAGAGAACTCCACCTTCTTCCAACTGAAACAGATCTTTCAGCAATTGCCTTAGCCAGGCAATTTCTTGAGATGCCATTGCAGCAGCTCGGTATTCAGCTTCTGTGGTTGACAAAGAGACAGTGGGCTGTCTCTTACTGCACCATGAAACTGCTCCAGATCCAAGCTTAAACACATACCCAGTAGTTGACCGCCGAGTATCAAGATCACCTGCGTAGTCAGCATCACAATAACCTTCCAATTTGCAACTGCTGTTCTTTGTGTACATGATGCCATGACCGAGCGTTCCTTTCACGTACCTCAAGATTCACCGAGCTGCTTCCAGATGAAGGTTCGTTGGATTGTGCATGAATCGGCTCATCACCCCAACAGCAAACAAAATATCCGGCCTAGTAACACTGAGGTAAATAAGACTGCCCATCAGTTGCCGATACATAGTGATATCTGTCAGACTTTTTCCTTCCTGAAAGTAGATTTTCGTATTAGGTTCCATTGGTGTTGTGCTCGGTTTGCAACTGAGCATCCCAAATTTCTTCAACAAATCCTTGGAGTACTTTCTTTGATGTAGAAATAGCCCTTCATCAGAGTGATCAACTTCTAAATCCAAGAAATGCTTCAGTCATCCTAGTTCTTTCATCTGAAAATGGATCGACATGTTTTCCTTGGTTCGAATAATTTCCTCCTCAAAATCTCCGGTGATAATTAGATCATCCACATACACTAATACGGCAGCTATTTTCCCTTCACTAGCTTTAACAAACAGGCTTGAGTCTGCAGAAGTTACCTGGTATCCAGAGTGAATAAGAAATTCAGCAATCTTCCCGTACCAGGCCCTCAGCGCCTGCTTTAAACCATAGAGTGCCTTCCGAAGTTTGCACACATATTCAGGGTGCTCAGAACTCTGAAATCCCAGCGGTTGTTCCATGTAAATTTCCCGGTCTAGCTCTCCATGTAAGAAAGCATTTCTTACATCCATTTGCCATAAATTCCACCCTCTGCTTGCTGCCAAAGCCAGGAGAACTCTTACTGTTGTGAGCTTTGCAACAGGACTAAAGGTCTCATCATAATCTAACCCATACTGTTGGGAGAACCCTCAAACTACAAGACAAGCTTTGTATCTCTCAATCGATCCATCAGCACGGTTCTTGATTTTGTACACCCACTTGCATGAGATGGGCATCACATCCTTTAGCTTGGCCATCAGCTCCCAGGTCTGATTTCGGTCAAGTGCAGCAATCTCTTCCTTCATTGCGTTGAACCATTCCGAGTGCTGTGAAGCCTCTTCAAATGTCTCTGGTTCCCTTGTATCCATATCCTCCACTAATGCAGCATTAGCATATTTTGGATTTGTTTTTCTAATCCTGGTTGATCTTCTAAGTGCAGTCGGCATATCTTGCTGTAATGGCTCGTCCTCCTCTTCTACTCTATGATAAACACCTGTCTTCCATGGATGTTGAACAGCTCTTTCCTCGCCATTACCACTGCTTTCTGCAACTTCAAATTGCTGTGAACTAAGCTGAACATGTGAGGGTTCCAGATCTTCTTTGTAGACATCCGAACTTGGCAGTTCCTTCTTGTCCGCAGACCACCATGAAGATGCCTCATCAAATACCACGTTCTGCGATGTGTAGCATCTTCCTGTAACTGGATCACAGCACCGCACCCTTTTCTTTGACTATCATAACCTACAAAAATACATCTGATAGCCTTCTTCTCCATTTTGCTGCGTAGATGGTCAGGTACAAACACATAGCACACAGATCCAAAAACGCGAAAATGTCCTACTGCAGGTTTTGAATTCCATAATTTTTCAAGGGTGAAAGAAAGGATAACCTTTTTTGAGGCAACCGGTTGATCACAAAGACTGCTGTCTTCATTGCTTCAGCCCAAAATCGACCCGGTACATTCTTTGCATGAAGCATGCTCCGACAGATTTCAGCTAGATGTCTGTTCTTCCTTTCTGATACACCGTTTTGTTGTGGAGTATTGGTGCAAGTGAACTGATGGCGAATTCTACACTTCTGAAGAAAATCCAGGAACTCCTTTGAGGTATACTCTCCCCCATTATCTGTCCGTAAACAGTGGACAGTTCTTCCAGTTTCCGCTTCTGCAGTTTCCTTGAACTCTCGAAATTTTGAGAAGGTTTCAGACTTCTCCTTCATGCAATAAATCCAAATATACCTCGAGAAGTCATCAATAAAGGTCACCAAGTATTTCATTCCACTGATGGAAGCCTGCTTGACTGGTCCAAACACATCCGAATGAATCAGTTGTAGGGGCTCCTTTGCTTGAAAATTGGATACCTCATAAGGCAGCTGATGTGCTTTTCCATATTGGCATCCAGCACAAACCGTATCAGTCCTTACTTCAAGCTGTGGAAGGCCCCTCAGCATCATCTTCTTCATCATCACATTGAGCTTGGAGTAGCTGACATGTCCCAGTCGCATATGCCAAAGATCAGCTGTTTCATTTTTCCGGGTTTTGTCTACATAGGCAGTTTGGGCAGACATCACATAAACTGAATCCAATTTCCGCCCCTTCATCACTGGTTCTTGGACAATCTGAAGATCCCGATATACCTTGACATCTTGTGGGCCAAACACAACAACATGGCCAGAAGATGTCAACTGTGCCACAGAGAGAAGATTCTTTTTCATCCCTGGAACATGGTAGACATTATGGAGCGGCACCTCACTATTATTGCAAGGAAGAGCAACTGCTGTATTACCAGTGTGAGCAATCGGTAGCTTTGAATTATTTGCTGTCACCACCACCCGGCTTCCCTTATATTCAGACAGATTCTGTAGCTTCTCCTTGTCACCGGTCATGTGATTTGAACACCCTGAATCAACAATCCAGTCATTTTCATAATCAACTTCGGTGACAGTTGTTACCGTGAAGGCTTGCTCAACCTCGGCTGTAGCGAAAAGTGCCTCAGTATCCCATTCATCTTCGATTTTTGAGGTTGCAACATTGCTTTCTATCTCCTTCTTCTTGAACCAGCAATCCTTTGCCATATGACCTTTCTTCTTGCAATTGTAGCATTTTCCTTCAAACCTTTTACCATTGCCAAAGTTTCTTGATCTGCCCCCTGCACAAGAGTTCCCTTCGCCCTGATGATTCTCCACCTCATCATCCTTCTTCTTAGATCCTTTAACAACATGCTGCTTAGAGTTCTTCCTGCCTCTATTGGCATAGAGTGCCTCTTCTTCACATTTTAACGAGACTCCTCCCATCTGCTTGGCTAAGGCTTCTTGGCCGGCTAACAGATTTTCAAACTCCACAAGCGATGGCTGATTTTGCCATCCCTGTATAGCAACAACAAAGCTCCTAAATTCAGGCTTCAAACCGTGGATGATGATTCGCTTCATCCTGGTATCGCCAATTGGAGCTTCTGGATCCAACTCGGAAATCTCTCGACACAAGGATTTCACCTTGTGGAAATACTGGGCGATCGTCTGATCTCGCTGCGCCACCGACAGTAGTTCGCTCTCCAGAAGTTGAAGCCTGGTATCATTCTTCTTGGAGAACAATGCAGCAAGAGTATTCCAAGCTTCGTTGGGGGTCTTCAACTCACGGATATGGTCCAGCACGTCTTCTTCGACCGTCGTCTTCAGGACAAACATCGCCTTACCCGCCTTGATCTTCCACTTCCGCAGCGTCCCGTTCGTATCTTCATCAGGTTGCCGTGTTTCATTGCCGTTTACAACCTCCCACAAATCCTGACCTTGCATATACGAAATCATGCAGGTTGACCAGGAGTTGTAGTTCTGATTGTTGAGCTTCTTGATGCCACCAACAACATGAAGATCAGCCATGATCGCTGGTTATGGAATTCCTTTGATCTTCTCCGCTGCACACGGTCTTCCTCTCACGTTCTCCAAGGCTCTCCAAACAACAACAAGGTTTGGAGACGGACGCACGGTGGACCACGGGCACCACCGGCTCTGATACCAAGATTGTAGAACCCAAAACCCACGCACACGAATTTTGGAGGACGGGAAGAACAAAAAACGTTGCTGCAACCACACAACGTTGATGGATTTTTTTTTTTATTATTATTTTTATATCAAAGTCCTCTACTAGCATATATGATGGAAACACCAAGACTTTAACTAAAACTAGACTAACTCAAGACTCATTGCTTAAACCAAACAAATAAACTAAGAGTCCAAACAAAAATAAACTCTGAGACTCAATCCCACGTAGATAGGACTGGTGTTGGTCATTCAATAATCCAAAGATTGCACTTGGTGATATTAGGCCAACCTATGATGTAAATAATATAACTAAAGATGAAGAAAGAGTTGGAATCTTCTTAATGAATGAAGTCAATAACCACGCAGATGAGATTGCACAAAGAAGAGATTCACAAGCACATCAATATGATAATTAAATATTTATTTTATTTAGATATTAACTTAATTAACTAATTAATTAGTTATTTATTTATTTATTTAATTAGATGCATGTTTATTAATTAGATGTTTATCTATTTAGTTAATCAATATGCACGAGATTCGAATCTCAATAACTATTCCTAAGCTACTTTGGTGCTAAGGCATGATGATGGACGCTCACCTTAGAATGAAAGGTATAAAAAATTATCGGTGCAATAGTTGCATTGCTGCTACTATTACCGACCGAATGATAGAGTTTGAGAGGACTGCAGTATCAGAAGTATAACTAAAGACACTTTTTCATTGTCTAATTCAATATATCTTGCTTCTAATTTATTCCAACAGTCAATGATACTAGGCTCATGAATAGTTCAATTACTTCTAACTATTTATAAAGTATATTATGTTTTTTTGTATCAATCACAAGGTTATGTATCTTGAAAAAGGACCTGCATACTATTCCATCCATAAAAAAAACTCATTAAGTCATGTGTTTAAAAAAAATTATACATTTTTTGGTAGATATATTTACATACCTTCTCAACTTTGTACTTTGCCGTTGGAGCTGAGCCTCCAGCTGCTTCTTAGCTCTATTACTAAGATAAATAACATAAACTAGACAACTAGTTATTATTCACCAATAAAAGTTATCAAATAAAATAAAATTTTAAGTAAAAGTTAGCAAATGAGATACCACCTTTTTTTTACATACTATTAGTCATTTTCTTACCTTTTTCTTGTCATTTACCTACAATATACAATAACAAAAATACTTGTCTTGAATCATTTTAAATGCTTATCATTTTTTGCTAAGTATATAATCATTTTAAATACTTGTTAGGGGCTCATAATGCAGCATGGCAGATATTCCTAGTAATTAAATATATTTAATTTTTAAATTAATAAAATATTTAGATTTTATTTATTTAATAAAAGCTTGCTTCTACTTATAGAAGTATAATCGATTCAAGACTCCTTATGAGGAGGAGGCTAACCGTCCAGCCTTCGAGAAGGTGGCCACATGTAGGCTCCAAGATAGGTTGTATAGTCTCACGCAGTCTGCCATAGAGCATTCTAGTTTCAAGTCATCATCAGATTGGAAGTCTTTCAGGGATTACTGGATGCTAGCGAATGTATAGGAGGCCCTACATGACTGATGAAGTATTGAGGATACTTTGGTATATATGTGACGGAGGACATGATAGAATTGTACCACCCAATAGGATCCGATCAAGCATATTGGTGGTTCTATTGGCATGCATATGGTGATCGATAGATTGGTAAGAATTCTATGCTTATATAATTTTATATTAATTTGATGATATATATTTTGCTTATATTATGCTTATCATTTATTTATTTTATAATGCTCCACACAAATTTCAACCGCAAACACCATAGAATTCAATTATAAAGTGAGCATCAAATTACACAACCTCCATTTGAACCATGACATTACTTTAAAAATTCTAAATTAATTAGGACATGATGTGAAAGTTCTGCAACATAATACTTGACATTGGAATGTTCTCCCAAAGTTAAAACATGGATGCTACTAGATCCTCTATTTAACCAAACTGCTAGGCAAAATTATCATAAGTCCATTCTCTCTTGACTTTGATACAAGAACACCATTACCTTGAAATATTATTCTTTGAGCTTCTCAAATATATGGAGACAAGCTCCAAGATCATTTTAAATATTTACTAGTTTATATGATTTTGGTTGTTAGGTTAGGGACAAGGAGTCCTTGTTTTATCTAGAACTGACCACAGTTTTTTTGAATGCATTAATTAAAAAACTGCTGCTCAAAAAATATCTTGTGGGACGCACGAAGAAACCCTGGAACACGTAACAAGTCCAAGAGTTTACGTTATATTCTTACACCAGTGGTGGCACAATATAAAAATTAACATATAGTACGATTCCAATATACTTGAACAAATTCCAGAACCTCAGACCAAAGCATTGCACATCTTGTATCTACTAGTATTATTTTCAGATATAAACAACCAGCTACTATTACACGAGCACAAGTTGTGGTTTTACATCAAAGTAATGCTTTGGCAGCGTACGTAAAGTGAGCAGATTACAGACTGAGCACATCGATTGACGATCAAAGAGAAAAGATAAGAACAATTCAAGGTGCTGGATGTTCCATCAAAAAAATATAAAAAATAAAAAATTCAAGACGCTGCATGGCGCGTCTCCTCAAATTATTCTATTGCTAAGAACCATGTTGAGGACTTTAAAATTAAGCCAGCACACCATATGATGTTCAAGGGTTTACAGAAATTAGAGCAACAAGTAATAAATAGCATGTAAATGAAGAGGTATAAACCTTCGGAAAAAATTTGTGATCTGATCAGAAAGAAGAAATTTTTTTCTCAACTCGTTCTACATGAATCTCATAAAAGAAAACTAGAAAAAAATGAAAGAATTTTGAAAGTATGATTTAATCATATTTCTTTTATTGATTCATTAAAAATTGAGATACATAGTCTCTATTTATATTAACAAGGTTTATCCTTATATAATTGAACTTGGATTCCTTTTTTAGTTTCTAGAAGCGTGTTCATCTTTACACAATTCTGCTCCAATTTTCTCTTTTGGTTCCAATAGGACTAGATATCTAAAAAAAACATGCTTTATATAAATAATCACAAAAAATATTAAAATTTTATTAGAGGTAAATTTTAACTTTTGCATCAAATTTACCATCTATTGCTCTACTTAATTCTTCATATCTCAAAAGATAACCTTCTGGCAAAATATTTCTCAAAAAAGTAAAAATTGGTTTGACTAGTTTATTCCATAGCCAAAATAATGGAATTTCGGCCTGATTCAACCTTTTAAAGGGTTGACCTAAGATTATAGATCTTGAAAATATCTCTAATTTTAAAAAATAATTATATAAATCGGATATTGTATGACCAGATTATGGCCTTTAGAAGTTTGGCACATAATTTGATTTTCCAATATAGCTTATCTTGCTTCTGGATCCTATCCGGTCGCATCCCTAATAGCCAAAGTTATGCACATCAAGTCCAGTGATCCTCTTAGATCAGAACTCCCTCTATTAGGAAATTTAATTCCTATTACATTAGAATTGAAAATAAAAAATTGATTGCTTTCCTGTTTCATGGTTGAACCATTGGCTTTGTTGAAAGATGTTTTCTAGCCTTACTCTTCTTTACTCTCGGATCTCAGCAAACCACTTGGTCTACTCTCCTATCTAGACTTCACAGTAGGGATACTTTCTTTCTATCCTTCCTCATTATCAATGAAGATTCTATCCTTCCTCGTTATCAATGATGACGGTGACTTCTTGAACTTGATCTTGATCTCGATTAATCAATCAGTAGAACCAATAGACGAGAGCTTAGCCTCTCATAAATAGTATGGGCTTTTCATATTGTCATCACAAACTTGTTATAGATATTAATAAGTTGCTTTTCCTTGGCAACAGTCACATGATTTATATTTTCTTATATTTTGGAGGCATTGATCATGGACTCCTTTCAGCCTTTTATTAGATGATATTCCCTCTACTGCTTGTAGAAGATTGCATCTTTATCTCAAAGGTATGAGCTCTTAAGAATGATCTAACAAAAATGCAAAAGAACTACTTCAAGAATTACATCATTAATATATATCTTAATTAGGACAGTTTAAAGGTACATTTCTTAGTGATCTTTAACTCAATATCTTTCTAAATCTAATTGAGAGGGCAAGGATGTGGATAAGGCATGATTTGCAACCTTAGCTTCTAAACCAAGTAGGATTGAGATTCTTCTAATTTCTAGGATCAAAAATAGCCTCGATAATACTTTGCTTCACCTGAATCTTTAAATGAAAGAGCTTCTTGAATGCCTCTAGATCTGTCTTAATTATTGTGTAAAACATTCTTGCCATCAAACTCAGTTCAGAGTTTACTTGCTCAAGCTTGGATAGCTCCTTAATCTCTACATTATTAAGAACTACTCTCTTATTCTTAGAGTCGTCATCCTTTAGATTCTTCTACTTCACCTTCAATTCAGGGTGAAACTTTTAACACTCTTCTTACCGTATTTGTAAATGTTACAATGATCATAGTAATTTTCACACAAGAAAATAGTGTTTTAGCAACCGATTTTGCAACCAAATTTTTTTGTTACATTTGTGACTTATTTTACAATCGATTTTGTAACCGATTTATTATCTTAATAATTTAGCAACCGATTCAAATTGGTTGCAGATGCAGTTGCAAGATTTCCATTTTTCAACTGATTTTGCAACTGAAACTGAAATTCATTTAAAAATATTTTTTAAAGTTTATTTCTTAATTTTGCAACCAAATTTTCGGTTGCAAAATTTCATTTAAAATTAATTTTAATTTTCTTTAAAATTTTGCAACCAAAAATTTGGTAACAAAAAAATGATAATTTAAAAATAAATTTTTAAGTTTATTTCTTAATTTTACAACCAAATTTTTTGTTGCAAAATTTCATTTATAATTAATTTTAATTTTCTTTAGAATTTTGCAACCAAAAATTCAGTTGCAAAAAAATGATAATTTAAAAATGTTTTTTTAAGTTTATTTCTTAATTTTGCAACCGAATTTTTGGTTGCAAAATTTCATTTAAAATTAATTTTAATTTTCTTTAGAGTTTTGCAACCAAAAATTTGGTTGCAAAAAAATGATAATTTAAAAATATTTTTTAAAGTTTATTTCTTAATTTTGCAACCAAATTTTTGGTTGCAAGATTTTATTTAAAATTAATTTTAGTTTTTTTTAGAATTTTGCAACTAAAAATTTGGTTACAAAAAAATGATAATTTAAAAATATTTTTTTAAGTTTATTTCTTAATTTTGCAACCGAATTTTTGGTTGCAAAATTTCATTTAAAATTAATTTTAATTTTCTTTAGAATCTTGCAACCGAAAATTCAATTGCAAAAAATGATATTTTAAAAATATTTTTTTAAGTTTATTTCTTAATTTTGCAACCGAATTTTTGGTTACAAAATTTTATTAAAATTAAAATTAATTTTCTTTTGAATTTTGCAACCAAAATTTGATTGCAAAAAAAATGATAATTTAAAAATATTTTTTAAAGTTTATTTCTTAATTTTGCAACCAAATTTTTGGTTGCAAAATTTTATTTAAAATAAATTTTAATTTTCTTAGAATTTTGGAATCGAAAATTTAGTTGCAAAAAATAATTTTTTTAAAAAAAAATTTCTTGGAAATTTTGGTTGCGAATTTAAATTTAAAAGATATATTAAGTTTTTTTATTTGTTGCAACCGAAAAATCAGTTGCAACAATTTATTTAAGCCACCCTCCCCGATCCTAATCCTTAATTCCTAATCCCCAATTCCTATTACCCCGCTCCGTCTCCACCTCCACCAATCCACATCTCCCTCGATCTCCCTCCCTCCTCCGGTCCTCCCATTGTTAGATCTCCCTAGTTAAACTTCACCGCCTTGGCACCTTTTCGAAGGTCGATGCTTGGTGAGAAGAACTCCGGCGAGGCGGCAATGAAACCCTAGAAAGGAAATCCAAAATCTGGAAACTCTTCGATCAGGTGAGTTCTCCTTCTTCGATGATCAAGTGAATTCTCCTTCTCAAATCCATTTCCTCTTCACTTGGTGGGGTGGCAGGCTGCAAGTCCTCCCAAGGGGGCTTTCGATGGAAGTCGGGCAAAATTAAGAAGCGAAGTCTAATTTAATCTAAAGAAAAAGAAAAGGGGAGGCCCAGGCGGAGCCGTATGCCTTCCCCAATTGCATATTTACCTTGTTCTTTTTTCTCCATTCCGCGCTTCACATCGCAGGAAACCCGACCGCATGGTGGTCTCCGATATGCTCTCATCCGTTCCCTAACTCCTGCTGCATCGAATCAAGAAGTAGAAGCTCTCTGCCTTTTGTGTCTCTAGGTAAGCATCGCGATCACGTTCTTTGAAATCATCATTCTGGACTTCAATATCGTTCTTTATATCTAATGTCTTTATGTGAGCAATTAACCTCGTTTTTGGTCTAAAATCTCATGATTATTGGGGTTTCTGGAGGAGTTTTGGCAATTTATTCTAATTTTTAGCTGGTTAATTTGGAGAATTAATGGTCACTATGCTGATCTCGGGTGTTTGCATGGTTCTTTGTTAAACTCTTAAAAATCATAATTATATGGTTTTGAATCATGAATCTTTTGTGATGTTTTGCTGGAATGACTATAGGGTTATTTCTCTCTTTTTTTCCTAAACGTTGGTATTTTTTTCTTTTTAGATTCAGCAGCTATGAGTGATCACGAACTATCCCAAACTTGTTGGGGATTGTAGGATCTTGAGCTACTTCAATTGTTAAAGCATGCAAATTGACGCGACTAGACTGGTGGGACATTAGAGATAGGGAAAACATAATTCTAAAGCATGCAAGTGTTTGAATAATCATCGTAACAAGATTATTTGTATTAGGATAGCATTTTGAAGTCATTTCCATATAAAAATTTGACATAAATTCTTTGTTAGGAGCTTATGTTGTTTATCTTACTTCATGAGAAATTTAATGAATTGATTATTGGTACTTATGTCTAGATGATTATCATCTTGACATCCTAAACTGAATTCTTTTCTTTATATATGCATTTTGTATATGCTTTTGTACTTGATACATGTGTTCTCTATAATCGATATCCAGCTAATTCACTGGTAAGATGCTTGGCTTTGAAGGTAAAATTAGTAGCCGAAGTCATGTAATGAGGGTAAGGCACCCATTTTGGAATTTTCTCTGTGTTCTAGTTGTGTCGAGAGAGACAACTATAAGAGAAAGTCGGATGAGGAGAACGGTAGATAGAGAAGGAAGAGAGATAAGTGGGACTTTGGGAGATGGATTGGGATGGGATGGGACTCGATGGAAATGCTGGGGAGAGAGAGGGGGCCAGCTTTTATAGAGAGGGCCTGTGGGAAATAGACATGTGATGGAGAATGCCGCAATGGGATTATGGTTTAGTTTAAGCTCTGTAAAGCCAAAAGTGGGGGGGTTCAAACAGCATAACGAGGTCTTTGAAGTTTGACCCTTCCACCTCTCATTCCATGTGTGTGTTCCCCTGTCCTCCTCTCCATGTTCTCCATGTGGAGGTTTTCTTCTCTAACTCGAGGACTCCTCTTGCTATCAGTTGAGAGGTTTGTTTAAGAGTGAGAAGGGTAGACCCGATTTGGATTTCTTTCAGTTTTTTGGTGGCCGCAATGCACGCCGAAGCTTGGGATGGTCAGTTTCCATCGTTTAAGTTGAAAAAATTGGGTATAGTGCATTAGATTAGGCTTTAAGATTGTGATAAGGTTATATTTAACCTTTTATATTTAAGCTTTAAGTTTGTGATAAGTATATGAACATTAGATTAAGATAATTTTCTGTATCCTCATATTTTGATATGCTACAGAATATGGATATCTTTCATCTTCGTAGTTGGATGTATAATAGACTTTTACTAGGTCGAAAGGGATATACCAAAGAATTTTTAAAAGGCATGGAAGATTTTATACTCTTTGGGTGTCAGCAACCTTACTTTTAAAGTGAAGGAAAATTTAGATGTCCTTGTTGTAAGTGCAAAAATCAAAGGTACTTAACTACCAATGAAGTGAAGCTTCATCTTTACAAAACAGGATTTGTACCTAATTACTGGTATTGGACATCTCATGGAGAGAGTGATCCTCGTGTGGGTGGGATACCTAATTTGCATGCAAATGATCCTGCTATTGCACAAATGGATAATGATCCACATAACACATATCGACGCATGATATTTGATATCTTTTGAACAGAGTTTGTACCTGACCATTCGTCTAATGTAAAGGAGACACCAAATTTGGATGATCAAAAATTTTATGACTTGTTGCATTCAGTCCAAAAATCATTATGGCCGGGATGTACTGATCATTCTGAGTTATCATTAGCTGTACGGTTGCTTAGCATCAAATCTGAAGGTAATATTTTGCAACGATCTTTTGATCAAATAGCGGGTCTTATGAAAGAGACACTTCCAATCGATAATACTATACCTCAGGATTTTTATAGGACAAAAAAGTTGGTGTCCAAACTTGGGCTTACTGCTACAAAGATAGATTGTTGTATTAATGGTTGCATGCTATATTATGGTGAACAATATGAAGATAAGCAATGCAAATTTTGTGGGGCTGGTAGATATAAACCTCGGTCTCGTGCAGACAATCAACATAAGAGGTGCCGATGAAGAGAATGCATCATTTACCTCTAATTCCTAGATTAAAAAGATTGTATACTTTAATGAGTTCTACACCACACATGACATGGCATTATGAGAACAGGCGTGAGCCAGGGATATTGTGTCATTCATCAAATGGAGAAACCTGGAAACATTTTGACCAACGCTATCCTAATTTTGCAGCTGAACCATGCAATGTCGGCTAGGACTATATGCTGATGGTTTTACTCCTTACAGTCAATCATCAGCCCCATATTCTTGCTGGCCAGTAATTGTTACTCCCTACAATCTACCACCTGAATTGTGCATGACCATTCCTTATATGTTCTTAATAATAATTATTCTGGGTCCACATAATCCAAAGAGTAGGATATATGTGTATCTATAACCTTTGATAGATGAGTTTAAATATTTATGGGAGGAGGGTGTCCTAACATATGATATTGCAAGAAAGCAAAATTTTATGATGAGGGCTGCATTGATGTGGACCATCAATGACTTTCCTACATATGGAATGCTGTTTAGATGGAGTACAGCTGGAAAATTGGTGTGTCTGTATTATATAGACCGATCAAAGGCATTCACTTTGAAACATGGTCGAAAGAATTTTTGTTTTGATTGCTATCGACAATTTCTACCTATTGATCATGTACTAAGAAGAAATAAAGATGCATTCTACAAAAACCGGATTGAAAAAGATCAACCTCCACGAAGGTTGAGTGGAGAAGAAATATGGGAAGCTGTATCTACTATTCCAAAGGTAATCGAGCAGGGTTCATGCAGAATTGAAGGATATGGGGTTACACATAATTGGTTAAAACAAAGCATTTTTTGGAATTTATCCTATTGGAAAACTAATTTGATCAGACATAATCTGGATGTGATGCACATTGAAAAAAATATTTTTGATAATATTTTTAACACGGTAATGGATATCAAAGGCAAAACCAAAGACAACGTCAAAGCATGAATGGATCTAAAGGAATACTGCAAGCGTAGGGAACTTGAGTTGCAAGAGTTGGCTAATGGAATAGGAGCATTAGCACATTCTTAATATTACCTTGCAGCACCTTTTACTGTCATTTGTTTTGCTTTGTGTTATAAACTGCACCTCTTCTTATTGTTATTTGTTTTGCTTTGTATTATGAACTGCATCTCTTCTTGTTTGACACTTTTGTTCTCTTTTTGTTGTTTTATTGTGCATTTTCATGGATTGCCTCATCTTTTATCTGCAGTTAGAGGCTGTGATGAGTTGCCTTGGCATCTTCATGATGCTTTAAGTACTAAAAATGGATGCTGGATTGGACCATTTTGTCTAGATCTAAATGGTGTTGCAAATTTGGATGGCTTGCTATTATTGCAAGCAACCATTTGCTACCTTAGACCCTTCTCAATGTATAAAAATAGGCAAGCCTGAGCCTCTGAATCTTCTTGTTTGACACTTTTGTTCTCTTTTTGTTGTTTTATTGTGAATTTTCATGGATTGCCTCATCTTGTTATCTGCGGTTAGAGGCTGTGATGAGTTGCCTTGGTATCTTCATTATGCTTCAAGTATTGAAAGTGTATGCTGGCTCGACCATTTTGCCTAGATTTAAATGGTGTTGCAAATTTGGATGGCTTGCTATTATTGCAAGCAACCATTTGCTGCCTTAGACCCTTCTCAATATATAAAAATAGGCAATCCTAAGCCTCTGAATCTTCTTGTTTGACACTTTTGTTCTCTTTTTATTGTTTTATTGTGCATTTTCATGGATTGCCTCCTCTTGTTATTTTCATGGGTCTCTGAATTTGTTTTAAGTATGTTTGCAGTTTCTTGATCTGATTGACAGCATATTCATAGATGACAAATATATTTGTGAAATAGCTAATGCTATCTACAAGGTTCGATAGATTTCGTGTTACTATAAAGAGGTTTTAGACAAGAATACTCATAGATGACAAATATATGGTTACAATATGTTTAGAAGGATTTGCACCTTCTTGTTTAAAACATATGTGTAGAGAAAAAACTTCCTGTCCATGTGCATTTTTTATTGATATTGTGGGTGTGCATTTTTGATTGATATTGTGGGCAAGTCACCAACCATCATAGGTTCGGCTATGCTTTTTATTTTTGTTGCTGTAACTACTTTTCTTCATTTAAGTTGGTGCAAGCAAACTTTGTTTTTGTTCTGTAGCTTGTTTTAGTGGCTGTTATCTTGATGGCATACTTGAATAGCATTGTTTTGCATTGAATCATGAAGGCCAATTAGACTCTTATGTGCATTTCCTTGCCTTATCATGTAACTGTTCTCTATGAACGAAGGTGTAAGACAGGGAAACATACAACTGAGAAACCAGTTACCAAGATTGTATCTGCAAACCCCCAGAAGCTAGTGCCACTTCCATCCGCTGTTCAAAATCAAAAACCTAATGATTCTTGCTTATTATTTACTATTTTTGTTGTGTTTATTCTTGCTCTTTATAGACTCCAATGGAACATTTGGAACCAGTTTTAAAGAAGGATATACAAAAGGTACCTCTTCACCTTTTCTTTCTTTATTGGGTTTTTTAGTTCCTATTTCTTTGGTTTTATGATTGCTGCCATTTTCTGTAGATATGGGAGACTGTTCCTAAGCCCAAGGCTCACGAGAACACTTCACTCATACATACAGCTAGATAGCATATTAGCATAAAGAGTTATTTCTTTTTCATTATGACAGTGCTAAAATAGTGCTGACATGGCTTGTTTAGGGTGACATAACTCAATGGTGCAACCTTAGTAATGCACTTTTTCATGTTGTATCTATGTTTTATCAATTTTGCATTACTAGTTGTATTTTGATCTTTGTTATTGAATGTAAGTGGTTGAAAATAGACTACATGCTTAATTGGTTTAAACGATCTGAAGCTCTGAAGCTTAACCTGGGACTCCTTTCAGAGTGGTAAAACACTTAATATATGCAATGTACATATGGTTTAGAATCTTTAGATTATGGTTCTTATAAAAAAATGTGACCTTGATCTACTGCAATGCATATATTTGGTTAGGCCTACATGCTTAATATATCGTAATGTTGTAAAATACAGGAAAAAATTAGTATTTCAAAAAAAAGATTTAATTATTCTATCTTAGCAACCGATTTTGCAACCGATTTTTAATTTTTTTTCTAAATTTTTATTAATTTGTAACCGATTTTGCAAATGATTTTTTTTTCAGATTTTTATTAATTTGCAACCGATCTTTAAATTTTTTTTCAGATTTTTATTAATTTACAACCAATTTTTAATTTTTTTTCAAATTCTTATTAATTTTCAACCATTTTTTAAAATATTTTAAAATAAAATTATTACTTAGCAACCAATTTTCTGACTTGAAAATCATTTCCAAAAAAAATTAAAATTTTATAAATACACCAAAATCGATTGCTAAATTTTTGCAACCAAATAAAATCGGTCACAAAATTTTGCAATCTGGATTTTTGCATCCGAGGTATTTCGGTTGCAAAATCAGTTGCAAATTAATTTTGTAACCGATTTTCAATTATTAGCAACCATTTTTTCGATTGCTAAAATAGTGTTTTCTTATAGTATTTTTTGAGTTATATTGGCCAACTTCCATCCTTGCTCCCCGTTTGGCTTGATTTTTAGCTCTCTTTTTTGAATTTGTTTCCCTTCTTGCCTTCCTTAGACCAATTTTTCTCCTCAATCTCTATAGCCTTCATGCCAGCTTTGCTAATGCCCTCAACTTTGACGAGCTTTAGCTCTTTATAGATATCCTGTTGGAGACCTCTAATGTACTTCATAAAAATTGCATGATCAACGATGTAAATTCAGAGTGGAATTGCTTGTAAAATTTGGCATAGTCCTAAATGGATTGATCATACTTTTGCTTTAGGTACCCCCCTAGATCCATCTCATGATTGATTAGGTAAGACTACTTTTTTATTAGGCCCTTAAATTTACTTCACTTCAAATTAAAAATACTGTTATTCCTCATGCATAAATTTTACCATGTAAAACCATGGCTAGAAAGCTTGAGATTGGTAAAAGCTATCTTTTATATACTAGAATATCCATAAATAGTAAAATAGATCCCTAGCTGGTCTATGAGGTTATCTAGCTTTTCTATATTAATAGTCCTATCATATACAAGGATCTCAATTCGAGCTTCAACTTCAAATGATTAAAAAGAGAGATTTTGCATAATAGGTTGCTAACCCTTCTTACTAAATGGATAATCTTCATCTCATGATGTAGGAAATAACTTCGCAACATAAGTTGCTGGTGCTTGTGCTGAAGGTATTATCAGTTGAAAGATGATCTCGATGGATTAGGAGATCTTCTCCTCTAGTTATATGAGATATTTTTTCATCTCATCATCTATCAATCGAGTAAGAGTGAGCAACTATACTCTTCTTTTGACATTTAATATACTTGAAGCATAGATGCCTATCTCCTAATTGCTTGTATTACTCACATGTCTCCATCATGAACTAAGGCTTCTATGGATGACCTACAAGAAAAAATGCATCTTAGCAATTGCAATTAGCAATGGCAAATTTGCCATTGCTAATAAGGAATTTTAGCTATCGAAAACAATGACAGGAAAATTAGCCGTTGCTAATACAATTAGCGATGACACATTTTATATTAGCGATGACAAAGTCATCTCTAATAATTTTTTTTGTTTGAAAAATTTATTCATGATGGATTAAGAATTATTAGCGATGGCAATTGCCATCTCTAATAATTTTAAAATTTTAATTATTTTTTTATTTGGAGAATATATTAGCAATGGTTGGGTTTCGTATTAGTGATGGCCACTAGCCATCTCTAATAATTTTTAAATTTTAATTTTTTTGAAAAATCTATTAGCAATGGCTAATTTGTTATTAGTAACTGCCATTAGCCCTACTAATAGTATTCCTCATATAAACCCCTCATCTAATCAGATTTCTAAAAATTTTTCCTTCCCTCCCTCCCGCTTTTCCCCATCCCTCATCGGTGCTCCTCCTATTGGCCACCACAGCCTCCAACCCCAGTCCACTCCCCAGTGCACCCCCTGTCGATTGCGACACACCCCTACACCCTCCCTCCCTAGGTGCTTCCCTCTACCTGCCACCACCCCTGCCCCTAGTGCTCCCCCTACCAACCGCCACCCCCCTCTCCCCCCCAATGCTCCCCCTGCTAGCTGCCACACCTCCCCCTAATGACCCCCCTATCAGCCACTGCACTCCCTCACTCCCCCTCCAATGATCCCCTTGCCGGCTGCCACACCCCCCTCCCAATGTCCTGTGCCCCTTGCTGGTTCTCCCTCCCCTGTTCTATCATCCCTATGCTCCTATCCTTGTGGCTATCCTTGTGCTGGCATTCAGTCCCTGTGTTACTGTCCCTGCACCACCATCCATTCATGTACTTTAGTTTTCATAGGGCCAACCTATTTTTGATTTTGTGAGTATTAACGATGGCAGTGGCAATGACAATAGAGTTGTCAAAAAAAATTAATTAAATTTAATTAATTAATTATTTAAATAATTAATTAGATATTAATTTAATTAGTTAATTAATTAATTAATTAGCTAGTTATTTATTTAATCAATTAGATATTTATTAATTAATTATTAAATTAATTTATTTATTTATTAGATAATTAAGTAATTAATTAGGTATGCTCAAATGTGTGCCCTGCATAAACGAGACTTAAGTCTTAGCATGCAAAGCATAAGCTGGGATCCTAAGTTGCTTTAGTGAAGAGACCCTAGTGGCATCACTATGACAATCAGTGGCATAATCACCGCATCGTAGGACATCCAGGAAGCCTTCTTGAGTCGTATCAAGAAAAATATTATAAAATCTAAGAAGAAAGGAGAAAGGAAGGAACAAAAAGCCTCAAGCCTGCTCAGAATGCATCCTCATATATTTCGAGTCGACTCAGAGGGAGATTATTCACTTGGTCATCTATTGGGAGAGTTCCAAGATGAACTCTCTTGGGACTCCATACTAGACTTAGATCCGAGCTGAGTCATTCAAGCAAAGAACAGACTGGTACGCATCAACCTCAGAGGTCTCCAATTTGATGTGCCCTTTATTGGGTTTTAGGATTTTTGGAACCTACCCTTCTAGAATCCCTCTCCTTCGATGATGATTCACTCCCTGAACTCTCAAAGACATCACATTAGCAAAAGAAAAAATAAGAGAATATAGACCAACCTGAAAAGGTAAAAGTGGAAGACGAAGATGGCCAGAGTGATAAAGAATTGCATGAAAAGATTTCTATTGAAAAGTGGTGCGGGCACCAGACTCAGAAGAAGACTTCAGAGCTCCATTTGGATCTCTGATTGACATTGCCCGAGAAATTAGGGTTTGTAATAAAGGTTGACCTGGTCAACCAGTTTATTTATTTTATTTATTGAGTCACCATTTAAATTTTGTTGAGTCATGTTGACTCAGTGCAAGTCCCAATGTGGTTTCAATTAGGTCCAAAATGGTGCCACATTTGTCTTCCAATCAAATCAAGGTTCAAGCAAGTGGAGGCCACACTCCAAGCCACACGCCCAGCCACACTCCGAGCACACGCCAGAGTCCAGGAGGCGCCACAGAGGCATCCCAGTGTCATGGTCCCCACATCCAAAGAAGAAAAAAATCAAATTGGAGGCTACTTTAAAGGAGGCGCCCATACCTGCCTATTTTACCTAAGCAAAGAAGGAAGAAGACTTCTCTTGGAGAAGAAATCAAAGAAGGACATCCAACCTACTCCTAATTGAAGTTCAAATCAAAATCAAAGAGCTTAACTTGGAGTGGAAGAAAAGAAGAAATACCATAAGAAGAAGAGGACTCCAAATCCAAATCCAACTCCAAAGGAGGCACCAAAAAAATTCAAAAAAAATTCCTTTATGGCCGTCCCAGTTTTTTTTGAACTCTTGGTCGGCCAAGAGAGAAGATTTTCTACCTAATCTAGTGGTTGGAGGAGTTTAGTCCCACATGGGAATTTGTACAAGCTTGGAGAAAATTTTAGGTCTATATAATAGACCTCTCTTTGTAACTTTAAAAAATCAATGAAGAAAAATTATTTATGCTATTCTCTTGTGTTGAGTGACCTAGGTTTCTCTTCTTCCACACTATTCTAAGTGTTGAGCTCCGTGAGGGGGTAATCCGGGTTCCATTGGAGCCTTGAGGAGGTGAGAGATCTCCATCTTTATCCAAAACCCTAGGTTAGCCACTTGAAATTCCAAAACCCTAGCCACCCTTCATTATTTTCAATCCATCAAACCCTAGCTCCATCCATCTCCCACGGCCTCTCTCTCTCTACAAGTCCAGGCCGTCCACCTTCATCCAGATCCAGTCCGGCTACTTCAGATCCAGAGCAAGTTCCAAGGAAAATCACATCAACATCCAGGAGAATCCAGTTATCAGCAATTTCAATCTTCAAGTTCATCAACCTGGTAAATCTTTTCCTTGACTCTCTGATTCCATCAATTATTTTTCTTCTCTTCCAGATCTTGAGTTCAGGAGAAGCCAACCGGCCAAAGGACCAGTATTGGAGGATCCATTACGAAGATATCTGAATCCGGGATCCAACAATCTGCTCGGGAGAGTTCCTCCACCAAAATCTGTGAAGATCATTGTCTGGTTAGATAAACCATCTCTTCTCTTTATTTATGTTCTTTGAAAGTTCGGAGCGAAACCCTAGGTCTGGGAGTTTCTCAACCCCCAGCGATCCGTTGCTTCTGAACTACTCTGATAATTTAGTTTCCCTAAAATTGTGCTTTCAATTATCATATTAGTATCTTTCAATGTTAGGTTAACTTTTCTTTGATTTGAAGCCAACTTCTACAAACATATAAAAACAACAAAAAAATTAGTTAATCCTAATTTGCTTCCGCATCGCATTCCTTTATTTGTTCTGCATCATTTTTGGTATCAGAGCCCAGTCTAGGGTTTCTGATTTGCTTGCTTGCTTGTTTTGATTGTTCTCTTTTTATTTTGTCTGCTCGAAGTAGACTCCCCAGGACGTCCGGTCCTAGGAACTAAGCGAGGTGCAAGCCTCCTCCTCCCATTCCACTGGGTGTTCCTAGGGCGTGTAGGGGATCCATTGGGTTATAACTTCGTAGCAGGGATTATAAACGGGGAAGACAATCTAGTTGCATCCCGTAATTGCCCTGTTGTCTGAATTATTTCTCCCTGCATAAAACTCCGAATTGCATGATTTTTACTTCGTTGAAACCAGTATAATTGAACCTATTTTCCATAATTTTTCTGTATTTATTGGTTTCGGTAAAAATTCTGAGAATTAAAATACAGCAACTCTATTTTTTGTGTTCTGCAATTCAATTCTTTTTGGAGTGATCATCTCATAATTTACTTAAGGGCAATTGAGCATCTAAGATAAGGGGAGGAGTTGATTACCTCTCCTTAGCCCAAAACCACCATCCAATCATTCGAACCTAGACCTAATTTAAAATCAGTTAGACCTAATTTGCCCTAGTGGGCTAGGGACACCAATTGGTCGGGTCTAGGCTAGTGTTGAGTCAGTTTGCCGAGTTATTTTGTGTGTGCTTAGCACTCAGTGTCTAGAACGGTGGTTTAGGGACTACGTCCCGAAGGGCTTGTGTGCTGGTCTGCCTACCTGGCCAATCACTGATTGGTGTCTAGGATTGGCAATCAAGGACCTAACACTCCCCTTACACCTGCCTGGCTGAGTCCTGAGTTACTACAGGCTAGCTTGCCACTCTGATTGGGCATCTAGTTTGGACTCTAGGTCTAGTGATCCAGTAGTCGATTTAGTCTAGTCTCATTTTGTGTGCTTGCTTGAATCATCATGTCTACCAGAAACGGAGTGCCATATCAACCTGGTCAAACCCAACCTGATTTAGAGGCCATGATCAGAACTCTTACTGAAAGTATGGCTAAAATGAATCAGGATATGACAAACACTGTGGCCCAGTTTAGCGCACAAATTCATGAGGATCTTACCCAACTTAGGGACCGAGTCCAAGTACTTGAAGAACCTAGACATCGGAATTGGACTCCTGACCCCGATTTTAATGTGCCTCAACCTCACCCACATCAGGAGCCTAGAAGGCCTTTATATAGAGATCCTGAACCTAATCATAGGAGGCCTGACCCAGAGCCTGAAGATAGAGATGATAGGTTCATCAGGAACATCAAATTAGATGCACCCACTTTTGATGGTAGTCTGAACCCTAAGGTGTATTCTGATTGGGAGGGTGAGATGGACCAATACTTTGAGTGGTATGCTATGTCTGAGGAGAGGAAATACAAGTTTGCCAAGATGAAATTAGTGCGTCAAGCTAGGTTATACTGGGGGAACATTGAGCTAACCACTAGGAGACGGAATGTTGAGCCCATAACCACTTGGCAGGGTATGAAAGAAAAACTGAGAGATAAATACCTACCCATTTCATACCAGCAAAACCTGTTAGACCAATGGCAAAACCTGAAACAAGGAAACCGATCTGTCTCAGACTACATAGCTACTTTTGATGAATACCTAATGAGATGTGATGTGAGTGAAGCCCACGAAGTCACTTTGTCTAGATTTAGGGCTGGACTGAGGGAAGATATCAAGAGAGAACTATTTCTGAGAGAGGTTACGGATCTAGACCAAGCCTACCAGATTGCACTGAACACTGAAAATTTCAGAGAGGACCTATACCTTCTAGGGTTAGTGCCCCAATCCCAAGGAATGGACCTAGCCAAGTTATCCCTAGTAAACCTTGTCAGGGTACTTCTACCCCTAGATCCATGGACAAAGGTAAGGCACCTGACACCCAGAGAACCCCTAGTTCAAATATCACCTGTTTTAAGTGTCAGAAACCAGGTCACATTTCCAGTCAGTGTACTGCCATAGCCTGTTTCAAGTGTCATAAGGTAGGTCATGTTGCTAGCCAGTGCCCACGAAGATCCCTTTACATAGAAGAGGGAGAGAATGATAATTCCGAGCCCAGTGAGGAATTTGAAGAAGAAGTTTATGAGGCCGGAATGAATTTGGTTGAGGAGTATGAAGGAGAGGAGGAACCCAATGAATCTGACCAATTAGGAGTTGTAAGATGCATCCTATCCCAGAATCTAGTTCAAGAGGATTGGCGTAGGACTAACATCCTACAGACTTTTCTTAAATTAGGGGATAAGGTATGTAAGATCATCATAGATAGTGGGAGCTGTGTAAATGCCATCTCTACTAGCACTGTCAAGATGTTAGGCTTAATCCCAGTTCCCCATCCCAACCCCTATAAGGTTTCTTGGATAGATTCTACCTCCATACCCATCCAGTCTAGATGTCAAGTCCAAATCCAAATGCAATCTTATCACGAAAAGATTTGGTGCGATGTTTTACCCATGGGGGTGAGCAGTATAATTCTCGGAAGACCTTGGTTGTATGATCATGATGCCACCCTCTTAGGAAAATCCAATACCTGTGTCTTTAGTTTCAATGGGAAGAAGATTACGATCCATTCAGTTCCCCCTAAGGACAAGGTAACTAAAGGAGCCGGTAAGGTTAAGGAGATGAAAACTGGAGTGAACCTAATCAGTGCTAAGGATCTAGAACAAGAAATTCATAGTGGTTCACCCATCTGGATGTTGACTGCTAAGGAACTTAGAACTTCGGAACCCTCAGAGCCTCCTCAAGAAGTTAAACCTGTGTTAAAAGAATTTGAGGATGTCTTTCCCGAGGATTTGCCAGACCACCTTCCACCTCTTAGGGATATCCAGCATGCCATAGATCTAATCCCAGGAGCGACTTTGCCCAACTTGCCCCATTACAGGATGAATCCATCTGAGCATGAAGAACTGCAAAAGCAGGTTGGAGAATTATTGAGGAAGGGGTTTATTAGAGAAAGTCTTAGTCCTTGTGCAGTCCCAGCCTTACTAACCCCAAAGAAAGATGGCACGTGGAGGATGTGTGTTGACAGTCGTGCCATCAATAAAATTACAATCAAATATAGGTTTCCCATCCCTAGACTAGATGACATGCTTGATATGATGGCTGGTGCAATGGTTTTTTCTAAGATTGATCTCAAAAGCGGCTATCATCAGGTTAGGATTAGACCCGGGGATGAATGGAAAACTGCTTTCAAAACTAAGGATGGTCTTTATGAATGGGTTGTTATGCCTTTTGGGTTGTCCAATGCCCCTAGTACCTTCATGAGAATTATGACCCAGGTACTTAGAGCTTTCATAGGAAAATTTGTGGTGGTCTATTTTGATGACATCCTGATCTATAGTAAGACCCCAGCAGATCACCTAGGCCACCTTAGAGCAGTCTGCCAAGTTTTGAGGAATGATAGACTCTACGGTAATCTTAAGAAGTGTGAATTCATGACTAGTAGAGTTACCTTTCTTGGTTTTGTAGTAACCCCTGACGGCGTGGCGGCCGATCCTGAGAAAATTAGGTCCATAGTAGACTGGCCAGAGCCAACCAATGTGCATGAAGTTAGAAGTTTCCACGGCTTGGCTACCTTCTATAGGCGATTCATCAAGGGGTTTAGTACTTTAGCTGCTCCTATCACTGATTGTATTAGGAAGGGAGAATTTCATTGGACTAAGTCAGCCCATAAAGCCTTCCTAGATCTTAAGGATAAAATGACCCAGGCACCCATTCTGAGATTACCCGATTTTTCTAAAGTATTTGAGGTTGCCTGTGATGCTTCAGGTGTAGGAATAGGTGGAGTCCTAAGCCAAGAGAATCATCCCATAGCATTCTTTAGTGAAAAACTTAATGATGCTAAGCTTAGGTATTCTACCTATGATAAGGAATTTTATGCGGTGGTGCAAGCTTTGCGTTACTGGAGACATTATTTGCTACCGCAGGAATTTGTACTATTTTCGGACCATGAGGCCCTTAGATTTCTGAACTCCCAAAAGAAGCTTAACCCTAGGCATGCTAAGTGGGTAGAATATATCCAGTCATATACTTTTGTCCTGAAACATAAGGCTGGAGTTGAGAATAAGGTAGCTGATGCCCTTAGTCGCCGATCTCTGTTATTAACTTCTGTTAGAACTGAGGTCATAGGGTTTGAGCAAATCAAAGAGGAATATGAGTCTTGTCCGGATTTCACAACTATGTATCAGGATCTAGTTCAAGGACCATCTAGTAATCACCAGGATTATACCCTTGTAGATGGTTTTTTGTTCTTCAAAAATAGGCTTTGCATCCCTAGAACTTCTCTTAGGGAATTTTTGATTTGGGAAATCCATGCTGGAGGTTTAGCCGGCCATTTTGGAAAAGACAAGACCATTCTAGCTATTGAAGACCACTTTTTCTGGCCTAGCTTGAAAAGGGATGTAGCTAATATTGTAGCTAGATGTCGAACCTGCGCTGTTGCCAAACAGCGAAAACAAAACACTGGCCTTTATACCCCACTCCCTGTCCCAGATCGTCCTTGGCAAGATGTGAGTATGGATTTTGTGTTAGGTTTACCTAAGACCCAGAGGAGACATGATTCTATCTGTGTCGTAGTCGACCGATTCTCTAAAATGGCCCACTTCCTGCCTTGTTCCCAAACCTTTGATGCGTCTAAGGTAGCCACGCTTTTCTTCAATGAGATAGTTAGACTCCATGGCCTACCTAAGACAATCGTTTCAGATAGGGATGTCCGGTTCACCAGTTACTTTTGGAAGACCCTTTGGCATAAGTTAGGGACAAAACTTAAGTTTTCAACTGCCTATCATCCCCAAACTGATGGCCAAACTGAAGTAGTGAACCGTAGCCTAGGAAATCTGCTGAGATGTCTTGTTGGTGAAAACACCAGAAATTGGGATTTATACCTACCAAGGGCAGAATTTGCGTACAATGACTCGGTCAATAGGTCTACGGGTAAGAGTCCATTTGAAATTGTACATGGGTACAAACCTCACACACCTCTTGACCTAGTCCCTTTACCTGTCCACACTCGAGTCTCCGAATCTGCTGAGAATTTTGCACAGCATGTAAAAGACTTGCATAAAGAAATTCATGCCAAAATAAATTTAAGTAATGAAACTTATAAGAAGTTGGCTGATACTCAAAGGCGAGTCAAATCTTTTGTTGAGGGAGACTATGTGATGATTAGGTTAAGGCCTGAACGGTTTCCTCCTGGAACCGTTAGAAAGTTACATGCTAGGGGAGCTGGACCATTTAGAGTGGTAAAGAGAGTAGGATCCAATGCCTATGTGCTCGAGTTGCCTCCAGAACTAGGCATTAGCTCTACTTTCAACATTACAGACTTAGTAGAGTACAGGGAGCCAGCTGTGATTCCTAGTGAGCCTTTTGAGCCTAACCCTATCATTGAGAGTGATCCCGATCCTGTGTGTCCACCAACAAACTGGCCTGTGAGGAAAGAGCAGATTGAAAAGATCCTGGATGATCAGGTTATCTCTACTCGTAATTGAGGATACCAAAGGTACCTGGTCCGCTGGCAAGGAAGGCCAGATTCTGATGACTCTTGGATCTCCCGAGAAGAATTACAAGAATTGGACCCAGACCTCTTGGAGATATACCAGAGCCAACTTGAGCCTTACTCGACAGAGCCAACTTGAGCCTTACTCGACAGGGTCGAGTTCCTCCCAACCTGGAAGAATTGGTGCGGGCACCAGACTCAGAAGAAGACTTCAGAGCTCCATTTGGATCTCTGATTGACATTGCCCGAGAAATTAGGGTTTGTAATAAAGGTTGACCTGGTCAACCAGTTTATTTATTTTATTTATTGAGTCACCATTTAAATTTTGTTGAGTCATGTTGACTCAGTGCAAGTCCCAATGTGGTTTCAATTTGGTCCAAAATGGTGCCACATTTATCTTCCAATCAAATCAAGGTTCAAGCAAGTGGAGGCCACACTCCAAGCCACACGCCCAGCCACACTCCGAGCACACGCCAGAGTCCAGGAGGCGCCACAGAGGCATCCCAGTGTCATGGTCCCCACATCCAAAGAAGAAAAAAATCAAATTGGAGGCTACTTTAAAGGAGGCGCCCATACCTGCCTATTTTACCTAAGCAAAGAAGGAAGAAGACTTCTCTTGGAGAAGAAATCAAAGAAGGACATCCAACCTACTCCTAATTGAAGTTCAAATCAAAATCAAAGAGCTTAACTTGGAGTGGAAGAAAAGAAGAAATACCATAAGAAGAAGAGGACTCCAAATCCAAATCCAACTCCAAAGGAGGCACCAAAAAAATTCAAAAAAAATTCCTTTATGGCCGTCCCAGTTTTTTTGAACTCTTGGTCGGCCAAGAGAGAAGATTTTCTACCTAATCTAGTGGTTGGAGGAGTTTAGTCCCACATGGGAATTTGTACAAGCTTGGAGAAAATTTTAGGTCTATATAATAGACCTCTCTTTGTAACTTTAAAAAATCAATGAAGAAAAATTATTTATGCTATTCTCTTGTGTTGAGTGACCTAGGTTTCTCTTCTTCCACACTATTCTAAGTGTTGAGCTCCGTGAGGGGGTAATCCGGGTTCCATTGGAGCCTTGAGGAGGTGAGAGATCTCCATCTTTATCCAAAACCCTAGGTTAGCCACTTGAAATTCCAAAACCCTAGCCACCCTTCATTATTTTCAATCCATCAAACCCTAGCTCCATCCATCTCCCACGGCCTCTCTCTCTCTACAAGTCCAGGCCGTCCACCTTCATCCAGATCCAGTCTGGCTACTTCAGATCCAGAGCAAGTTCCAAGGAAAATCACATCAACATCCAGGAGAATCCAGTTTTCAGCAATTTCAATCTTCAAGTTCATCAACCTGGTAAATCTTTTCCTTGACTCTCTGATTCCATCAATTGTTTTTTCTTCTCTTCCAGATCTTGAGTTCAGGAGAAGCCAACCGGCCAAAGGACCAGTATTGGAGGATCCATTACGAAGATATCTGAATCCGGAATCCAACAATCTGCTCGGGAGAGTTCCTCCACCAAAATCTGTGAAGATCATTGTCTGGTTAGATAAACCATCTCTTCTCTTTATTTCTGTTCTTTGAAAGTTCGGAGCGAAACCCTAGGTCTGGGAGTTTCTCAACCCCCAGCGATCCGTTGCTTCTGAACTACTCTGATAATTTAGTTTCCCTAAAATTGTGCTTTCAATTATCATATTAGTATCTTTCAATGTTAGGTTAACTTTTCTTTGATTTGAAGCCAACTTCTACAAACATATAAAAACAACAAAAAATTAGTTAATCCTAATTTGCTTCCGCATCGCATTCCTTTATTTGTTCTGCATCAAAAAGAACAAAAGAGGGAAAGAGAAAAACTAGAAGTTGGTTACTGGAGTAAGAGGTAGCAAGAGGACAAGCATGAGAAGAAAAGTAGGTGAAGAACGAAAAGAAAAGAAGACACGATTTTATAGTAGGCGATGGAAAGATATCAGAATTCTGAGTCACTTTAGGCCAATCAGTGTGCACCACGTGCATGCCCAGTGTGCTCAGGTCTCGAGTCCTAGCCGGCATCCAAGGCAACTAGTTCTCGTGCAAAGGTCGAGTGGCAACTAGCTCGCTATTGACTTCAATTACTATGGAAATACTTACTCTTTCTTCATCTTTAGTTGTATCATTTGCACAATCATGGGATGGATTAATATAACCAAGTGCAATCTCTAGTTGTATATTAATTCATGTTTTAATGTGCATCAACTGAACAAAGTTAACAATTTATATACATTGAAACATGAATTCATCCATATCCAAAGATTGCACTTGGTGATATTAGGCCAACCTATGATGCAAATAATATAACTAAAGATGAAGAAAGAGTTGGAATGTTCATAATGAATGAAGTAAATAGCAAGGCAGATGAGATTGCACAATGAAGGGATTCACAAGAACATCAATATGATAATTAAATATTTATTTATTTAAATATTAATTTAATTAACTAATTAATTAGTTATTTATTTGATTAATTAATTAGATGCATGTTTATTAATTAGATGTTTATTTATTTAGTTAATCAATATGCATGAGATTCAAATCTCAATAAGTGTTCCTAAGCTACTTTGGTGCTAAGGCATGATGATGGATGCTCATCTTAGAATGAAAGGTATAAAAAATGATCAGTGCAACAGTTGCATTGCTACTACTATCACTGACCGAATGATAGAGTTGGAGAGGACTGCAATATCTGAAGTATAACTGAAGACACATTTTCATTGACTAATTCAATATATCTTGCTTCTAATTTCTTCCAACAGTCAATGATACTAAGCTCATGAATAGTTTCAATTACTTGTAACTATTTATAAAGTATATTATGTTTTTTTGTATCAATCACAAGGTTATGTATTTTGAAAAAGGACCTACATACTATTCCATCCATAAAAAAAACTCATTAAGTCATGTGTTTAAAAAAAATTATACATTTTTTGGTAGATATATTTACATACCTTCTCAACTTTGTACTTTGACATTGGAGCTGAGCCTCCAGCTGCTTCTTAGCTCTATTACTAAGATAAATAACATAAACTAGACAACTAGTCATTATTCACCAATAAAAGTTATCAAATAAAATGAAATTTTAAGTAAAAGTTAGCAAATGAGATACCATCTTTTTTTACGTAATATTAGTAATTTTCTTACCTTTTTTTTGTCATTTACCTACAATATACAATAACAAAAATACTTATCTTGAATCATTTTAAATACTTATCATTTTTTGCTAAGTATATAATCATTTTAAATACTTGTCATTTACCTTTTTTTGCTAAGTATATAATCTTTAATTCATATTTAATTCTTGTCTAGCATGCACCAGTAAGTACTCTTTCTATCTTCCAAAAAAATAAAAAATAAAAACTCTACAAGAACCAGATTCTTGGTGAGAGAGAGGGAACCATTAGGAGAAATTGATAGCATATTCTTCAATCACTACTTTCTCCTTGTTCTCCATCTTCTCCTCTTCTTTTCTTTAATTAGCACTTACAGAGAGAGGGAGTTTAGTTTTCTTTTCTTTTGTTATTTTGCTTGCTTTATCTCTACTTATTCCCTTTGTAATCATTTGAAATTTTGCATTGCCACCCATAATTGTATAATTAATTCGATGAGTCTATTTATTTTTATTTTCAGAGATTACATATCATATCTTCCAAAGGTCGGAGCCGTGCCATCCAAGGAGAAAGCTCTAGAGGATGGAGCTCTTGAGCAAAGAACGATCATGCTGCCACTCGCATGGTTCTACACCACTCATACCACAAGGTAAACTTTAAAATTTTAGATATTCTTTTTTATAATATTTTATACTTTATTATCTAATATAATATTTTTTATATTAGATATTCTTCAATCAAGTTCGGAGGATGTTGGGTCACCAGTGATCCCACAGTCACATGCAGCAACAACTGGCTCATCTCAGACTTAGTATCGTGGCCGAGGACCCACCTGGCTCATGGTGCCTCTGACTTAATCAAAGGATAGAAAGCTTATCTATAATTAAAGCCACTCATAAGTACTACATCTTCATATTAGTATATTTAAATTTTAATCATTTTAAAGTTAATACTTATTATTAAATGTCAATTTTGCAGTATATTCAGAGAGCATGGAGTTCCTGGGGTGGTTACCAGGATCATTTACCAATTGATATTGGGACCAGTAAATAAATTTTTTAGTTGACTGTTAGGGGCTCATAATGCAGCATGGCAGGTATTCCTAGTAAATCAAATGTATTTAATTTTTAAATTAATAAAATATTTAGATTTTATTTATTTAATATAAGCTTGCTTTCACATATAGGAGTATAATCGATTCAAAACTCCTTAAGAGGAGGAGGCTAATCATTCGGCCTTCGAGAAGGTGGCCACATGTAGGCTCCAAGATAGGTTGTATAGTCTCATGCAGTCTGCCATAGAGCACTCTAGTTTCAAGTCATCATCAGATTGGAAGTCTTTCAGGGATTACTGGATGCTAGCGAACGTATAGGCGGCCTTACATGACTGATGGAGTATTGAGGAGTAATTTGGTAGGTGACAGAGGGCATAATAGAATTGTACCACCCAATAGGATCCGATCAAGCATATTGGTGGTTCTATTGGCATGCATATGGTGGTCGATAAATTGGTAAGAATTCTATACTTATATTAATTTTATATTAATTTGATGATATTTATTTTGATTTATTTATTTTTATTATTTATTTATTATAGATATGGTAGCTGGATCATATATCGGGGTAGCTACAATTATGGGAGGCCACATACTAGTCTAGAAGGACTGGTGATTATTTAGATCTGAGATCTTGATACATCACAGTAAAAATTTGAAACTTTAAGTATTAATTTTTATATATATGATATGTATAATTAGACTGACCAATTTGTAAACTGTATAGGTGGATTACGTGGAGTATGTTATAGCATGGCATAGTGAAGACCTATCCTCTTAGCCTCTCCTTGACCTCGAGGGATGGCTTAGGGCTATCGGAGGGATGAGTAAACACTAGGTCATAGGATTCGGGCACAACTTCGATCCTTTGGTAGCTTGCTACTCTTTGGCATCCTCATCTTAAGCCTCAACAACCTAGATGTAGAGTGATGCACATGTTGAGGACATTGTGATCCATGTTCTTCCCCAGTGACTCAAAGATTTCGAGATGCCATCCATGATATGGTTGTCGAAATTCTTGGGGACCCATATTTTTTCAATCAGCTAACCTCAATATCATAGCCATCATAGTAGGTAAGTCTATTAATAAATTCATCTATTTATTTTATATTTTTATACTAAAAAATTTTTTCTTATGAATAATATTCTATTTTTCTTCGTTATGCGATGTTAGGACATCTGGATCTTGTCCACCGGCTACTGCAAAGGATGCACAAGGGCAAGAGCAAGAGAATGACAATGATGAGGAGGATCTTACATGATTTTTTTTATTTTGATGTTATGTATTTAATTTTTTTACTTGTAAAGTAGCATAAATTTGTATACTTTATACTTTTTAATATAATATAATTAACTTTTTTATTTATAATTATGGTTGTTAATTATTAATTTACTTAAATAGTATTATAGAATTGCTTGTTATTAATATTAAATCATGTTTTAAAAAACTAATTACTATTTCTTTAAAAAATAAAAGAAATACTAGCGATGACTTTAGCAACGGTAGTTGCCATCGCTAAAGATTTATTATTGATGAGATATTTTGGTCATTAATATATTTTTAATTTAATTATTTTTAAAAAACTTTAAATTTTATTAGCAATGGTATTTATCATTGCTAATAGCTATCTCTAATAACTGTTATTAGTGATGACTTTTTTACTATCTCTAATAACTCAAATTAGTGACAAAGGTATTTAAGTTAGATTATTAGTGATAGCATGCCGAGCATGCCATTACTAATAACATTAGCAACAGCAATACTATTATTAGTGATGGTAATTAGCCATCATTAATAATGAATTTTCTTATAATGTTGTAGAGAATCGAAGCTTTGATACCAACTTAATTCGATTAAATAAAAGGAAGATTTTTCTTAACCTGCTCAACTCGAATCTTGTAAAACATAAAACTAGAAAAGATGGAAGGATTTTGAAAATAGGGCTCAAGTCCCCTTTTCTTTTATTGGTTTATTGAAAACCAAGATACACAACCTCTATTTATAATAGTGATATCTGTTTTTATATAATTTAGGTCAAATTTGTTCTTTTAGTATCTAGAAGAATATCCATCCTTATATAATTCAAGTGACTGGATTCCTCTTCCTTGTTCGGATAGGATTAGGTCTTTAAAAACATGATTAATATAAATAATATGAAAAAATACTAAAATCTTATTGGAGCTAGATCTTAATTAAAATATCAACATTATCTTCTATCTCTCTATCTAATTCTTTAAGATTAGAGGATAACTTTCAATCAAGATTTTTTTCAAAACTGAAAGTGAAAAAATGCCTACTTCCTCGTCTTATGGTTAAGCCACCTGACATTACTTGAAAATGGTTTTTGGCATTGGTTTTCTTTGTTCTTGGACCTTGGTGAACCACCATTGGTTTGCTCTCGTATCTGGACTTCATGGTAGAGATGCTTATTGTTGTCTTTCCTTGTTGTTGATGATGACCATGGTGACTCCTTGATTTCGATCTTGATCTTGATTGATCGATCGATAGAATCAAAGGATAAGAGCTTGGCCTCTCATAAATAGTATTGGCTTCACGTACCATCACCATGAACTTGTTCAAGTATTAGCACGTTGCTTTGCTTGAGTAGTAGTTGCAAGATCTATGCATTCTTATATTTTGGAGGCATTGATCATGAACTCTTTCCCATCTTTTATGAGATAATACTTTTTCTATCATCTATAGAAGATTGCATCTCAATCCCAAATATATGAGCATCCAAGGATAACTTGGCAGACATCCAAAAGTACTACTTCATAGGTTTTCTCATCAACATACCTTTCAATAATGGTGAAATTGAAGGTGCACTGCTTTGTGATCTTCAATTTAATACCTTTTTGAATCCAACTAAGAGGGTAAGGATATAGATAAGGCTTGGTCAACAATTCTAGATTTTGAACCATAATTTTGGAGATGAGGTTCTTCTAGCTTTCAAGATCTAGAATAGTTGATGATGCTTTGCTTCACCTAGATCTTCAAGTGAAAGAGTTCCTCGTATGCCTTTAGATCAGTCTCAGCTGTTATCTTGGATTTTTTTACCATTAGGCTCAATTTGGAGTCTGCTTACTTGAGATTAGGTAGCCTCTCAACTTTCATAGCATTGAGGATCGCCTTCTCTTTCTTCTTGGAATCATCTTCCTTTGGCTTCCTTCTCTTAAGATTCAACTTGGGATGAAGTTTCTAATACGATTTCTTTATATGTCTATGAAGGTTATGGTAATCGTAATAATATTTTTGAGTCACATTGACTGCTTCTTGCACTTCTTATCTTTCTTAGACCGATTCTTCTCCTCAAACCTCATGGCCTTCATGCTAGTTTCGCTAATGTCTTCAACTTTGAAAAGCTTCAACCCCTTTTGAATGCTTTTTGGAGACCTCTAATGTACTTTATTAATATTACATGATCATTGATGGAGATTTCAAGGGAGACTGCTTGCTTGTGGAACTCAGTGTGTAATCCTAGATATATTGATCATGCTTCTATCATAGATACTGCTATTTGATCCACCAATCCTTTTCATGCATGATTGGATAAAATTTCTTGTTGATTTAGCCCTTGAACATGCTTTATGTTAGATTGTTAATATCATTGTTTCTTATGTACGAATTCCACCACATAAAAGCACGAATAGAAAGCTTGAGATGAGCAAAAGCTAGTTTCTTGATACTAGAATATCCATATATAGTAAAATAAGTCTCTAATTGGTCTAACCAATTATCTAGCCTTTTTGTACCAATAATCCTATCATATATAGGGATCTCGATTCCAGCTTCAACTTTAAATACTTGAAGAAAAAGATTTTTTGTACCTTTAGGTTGTTTATCCTTTTTGTTGGATGAAGGATTCTCTTCTACAAACTTTGGAGATAGCTTTGTAACAGGAGTTATTGGTGCTTATGCTTGTACTGAAGGTATATCAATCTAGAAACGATCTTAGTGAGTTAGTTAATTTTCTCCTCTGATTGTGTGTGACATTCCTTTATCTCATCATCTATTGAGGAAGAACTAGCTAGTAGCCACACTCACTTTTATCCTTCAATGTGATTGAAACATGGATAACCCTTCTCTTGATTTTTTGTATTACTTGAGCATCCAAGCCATGCCTAACACCTCTCCACAGATATAGAGGATCGAAACTTTGATACCAACTTAATCCAACCAAGAAGAAGAAAAGATTTTCTTCAACCTGTACTACTTAGATATTATAAATATAAAAAAAGAGATTATTGAAGAATTGTGAAATTAAAGTAGGGTTTAAATCCCCTTCTTTCATTGATTAATTCTTCATACTATAAATTGAAGTACATAGCCCCTATTTAAAATAATGAGATCTATCATTATATAATTCGGATCAAATTTATCTTTTTATCTCCTAAAAGGATGTCCATCCTTAAACAAGTTAGATTGGACTCCTCTTTCTAGATTAAATAGGACTAGATCTCTAAAAATATGATACATATAAAAAATTATAAAAAAATATAAAAAATTTATAAAAAAATAGATCTTGACTACTACATTAACTTTGCCTTCCATTATTATATCTGATTCTTCATGAATTAGAAAACAATCTATAATTAAAGTGTTTCCTAAAAAGGAAAGTCTTATTTTGACCAATTCATTTCAAGGTCAAAATAATGAATTTTTAGCATGATTCAGTCCCCTTAAGAACTAATTAAAAGTTATAAATCTTTAAAAATATCTAATTTCAAAAAGAAAATCATTTTAATTGGATATTATATAACTAAGTTATGGTCTCTTGAAGTCTGGCTTGTAATTTGGCTTCCTGATATGGCAAATCTTGCTTCTAGACCCTATTCAGCTCCTACTATAGTGGTCTAAGTGGTCCACATCAAGTTTGAGGATCCTCCTAGATCACCATGAAAGGTTTTAAGTATTGTCAACCTATGATTAGTATCAATGCTGCATTCTTATCTAAAAAATACTTGGAGAAGATGATTGCAACCTTTGTGGATGGGAATAATCAATTTTTTTATTTATATTTGCTATAGTAGATAAAGAATCTACCGATACCTGGGATTGGTTCTTAGCTTGCATGTGAAGTTTTGTTATTGCATTCATAACATTTGTCTAATTTTAGATCGACATGCTGGTATATTATATGTAGTAAAAAATGATCATATCTTAGTTAGCAACCACCCAATACATTTAATGTATATTGCTTGTATCATGTAGCAAATAATTTCAACACAAGGTTCTAAGATTCAAAACTAATATATGGTAAAAAAAGCTGGCATGCAAATACAAGTCAAAAAGTTTGTGAAATATATAGGAAAGATTGAAAAATTTAATTCAGAAGTATTCAAAGGCTAAATAAAATCTCTTTAAATAAATGGACACTAGTACATGATGGTGGCTGACAATATGGAACAATAATTACTAATTTGTTGAAGTGTTTCAACGGAGTGCTTAAAAATGCTCACTTTTTGCTAATAACTACGTTGGTGCAATTGACATTCTTCTAGCTTATATCATATTTGGATAGTTGACATGCCTAGGCAGTTGATGTATTAGATAGGGGTGAAGGATTTCCTCCTTTACCTATGATTCATGTAATTGTAAACTAATCTAATGCTACGTCACACAATATTTCAAGATTTGATAGGATTAGTGGTATGTTTCAAGTACAAACAGCATTGCATGGGTGTTACATAAATAAAGGCAACAATATCCAAGTGAATAGTATTGCAAATATTTATTTAATGATCATTGATTATATTTAATTAATTAATAAATTAATATTTTTATAATATGAGGTATAGATAGTGAGACTTTTGAAGCATACATGTATATATCAGAAATGGCAGTGTTATTATTTGCCTTGTTCATATATGATGGCCACTTATACTTATGTTGCAATTGATTTTTGGTGATATATTGATTGATATTATACTCTAAATGATTACTATTATAGGTACCCTCATCAATTTCAACCCATCCCATATCAAGAATATTGGTCATGGAAAACTTGCAAGTATGTCGTAATACCACAATAAAAATAGTTGCAACAAAAGGGTATACCATGCTCCTCGAGACTTAGAAAAAAAATGGATTGGACAAAAGCCCATGACAAGCCTAGGTGTCAAGTCTGTTGAGAGGAAAGTCAAGATAGATGGACATGACCAAGAATAAGAAATAGAGGATGATCTAGAATACATAGTTCAATTGTAATGTTGTATTAAGTAGAATTGTAATGAAACTATTTTGTTTTTTCAATATACACTAAAGTACAATGCTACTAAAATAATTTTGTAATCTGACTTGTATCCAGGCAATTAAACTATGGTAGAATTTAATCATAAAAACTTTTGAAAAAAATATTATTTAATTTTATATCATATTATATACATGGATTCAGGCTGAGTAGATGACTTTGTACTATATGAGCAAGCTACCTATTGGTCATTGATAGTATGGGATAACCAAGTATATATTTATATTAGTAATGTCTACATCAATAGGTTGATTAAATTGAATTAATCTTCATATGTCGATTTCTTTGGATATTGACAAGAGTCCAATGTTTTTACTTGTCGATGTAAGGAGCTAGCATTGCAGAAGTTGATGCCACTAGATAGATGCATAATGACATATTTGTGACAGGCCAATTCTATCTTCTATATCATGTTGGATTCATATAGTTTGATTGGCAATTGATCATGCCATTCATAGAGCAATGGTGCCTAGAGACTTGTACATGCTATCTCTGCAAAGAGAATGCACCACCACTTTACAAGATATTTTCATCTAGTTGGGTTTATCGGTTGATGGTCTCCTAATCATAGGTAATACATGACATGATTGGCAACATGTTTGCCTAGACTTATTAGGTGTTGTCCTATCTTCGGGTAGACTTCAAGGGTTTGAGTATGGTCTAGTTAGTAGAGCAATTCAATGAGTTATCCCCCAATACTGATAAGTTAGTGATGTAGTATTATATTGGAGCATATATTTTATAGCTCATGGATGGGTGTCTATATGCAGATAAATTGAGTAATTTGATGCATATTATGTTTACCATTACTTGAATCTTTTGAATCTACAGGATAATATAGTAAGGAAAGTGCAGGCCTTGCACATGACATAGCCATACCTATAATTTTACTGTGGTTGTGGGTATGGGATAGTGATGCAGGACGAGCTAGCTATCCTAGACCTAATAACCATCAATTGAGATCAATAGACAAAATAAATAAATAAATTTAAATAAATAAAAACAAATAATCAAGGTAAGCAAAAATAAAACTAATTTGATCCAGTTAAAATTAAAGTCCGATCTAGAAAGTGACTCGATCGGTATGCATAATCAAAATTTTTCAAAAGTTAAATCATTGGTCATTAAAGAATGATTGCTATGCTAGGTTTATTCAATTCAATTAATTCAGATCTTACTAAATTAAAGATAAGATAACTAATAGAGATAAAATCTCAGCAATGATTTTAAATCCTAATCTAAACCATGAAAAGTTCTCATCGAGCATGGGATGCCATGATTTCCTAGAAGAGGGAGATTAATCCAAAGGTTGCTAGGATGTTTGGCCAATGGATCATGAGTGAATTAGGAGGAAGTCATAAGATCTGGATCACCAAAACATAAGAGGGTCAATTACAAAACTTGCATAAGCTAATTCCCACAAGAAATAGCTCTAAATTAGCCCAATAGGCCCAAAATCCTAGATGTTGTTAGTCGGGGTAGGTGTCTGCTCTGAGGACCAAGCATAGAGAGGGAAGTGCTTTCATGATAGTGTAGAATGGGTCTTCCCAAGGTTGTGAACCAGAGGAGAGGTCGAGCGAGCTACTCACAGAGATGACTGGTAAGGCAGCGGTGATCACGGCGGAGGAAAGATGCCGAGATGAGGGTGCTAATAGAAAGGTAGCTCGATTGGCATGGTTACAGGTGGCAACACAAATGGCCTGGAAGGTGGTTTGCTGGTGGTGGTCATTGATTGATAGAACTCGACGAGGCAGGTGGGGATCTCTTCGGGCTTGAGGAAGGAGTGGGCAGCATGGAATTTCTATCCATAGGTGAGGACGGTGGAGGGTGGAAGTGGTATGGGACCCTTGGACCAATCCACAAGAGACCGGTCCTTAGGCCTACCCACGAAAGGCCAAAGGAAATGGGGAAAACCAAGGAAGTGGGGAATCTTAGGGTGCACCATGGGGGATGCTGATTGGAGGCGGCACAGATGCTTGGAAACAAGGAAGAGGGGTTCGGCCATTTGGGCTCTCCAGACGGAAGGGAGGAGGAGGTCACGAGCATTGGGTCATTCATCGATGGTGATGAAGGTCACATTCGTGGTGGTAGTTGTCCGGTTCGGGGCAAGATTGATGAGGATGTTTTGGGGGGGGGGGGGGGGGGAGGTTGGGTGGTTTTGGAGGCTTGGAATGCTAAAACGGGTGGCTAGAATTTTTGTTCAAGGGAGGTTGGAGAGTAACTGGTAGGAGAAGAATAGGAATGAAGGAATAGTAGGAGAAGAAGAAGAGAAGGAGAAGAAGAAGAAGAGAAGGAAGGAGAAGAAGAACTCGGGAGAGAGGAGATTTGAAAAAAGACTCAAATATTTTTTTCTTAATTTTCAAGATTTATTCTAATAATAGAACTTCTTTAAATAGACTCTAGTCCCCAACAAATTGGAGACCAACTTAACCAAAACTCTAGAACTTCAGACTAATTTAAAATAAATTTTAAAATAAACCAAACTAATCCAGTTCTATGCTTTGAAATTTATGCATGAGCTGGATACAAGAAAAAAAATAAGCCCAATCCCCATACACCCAAGTAAATTAAAAAATAAATACATCTATCTAGGTGTGCATCAAAATTTGTATTGGAGATGTCCTCATCATTCTCTTGGGATGGGGAGAACTCGACTCTGTCGAGTCAGGCTTTATACTTGCTCTGAAAGTTTCAAACAATCTAGGAATCTTTAACTCTAGCCTGCCTCTCTAGTGAACCAAATAGCCATGATATTCTCAACCCCTAGTGAACTTGATTTGCTCATCCAGGATGTGATTGATCTCATCGTGCTGCTCTCTCAATTTGCTTTGCAGACACTCAGGGGGAGGGTCACTCACAAAGAATGGTACAAGCTCAAATAGATCACTGGGTATCAATGCTGGTTTTTTATATTCAATTAGATTCGATACATTGAAAGTTGAGTTATTTTCAAAGCCAGATGGTAGTTCAATAACATATGTATTGGTCTAACTTTTTTTAAAATCTTGAATGGGCCTGTTTTTTAGGCATGTAGCTTCCAAACAGTTCTTGGTGGAAATTGCTCAAGTCTGATCCAAATCATGACATAATCATCCTTAGCAAAATTCTTAACTTGTTAGTAAAAATATTTTAATTATTTATTTGATTAATTATATTAATTTATTACTGATCTTTTTATGTAGACTCCTAATATACTCTACAAAGGATATCACTAACTATAATACTCTAGCATGTATGATGAGATGTGCAATATTATTATTATTACTATTTATTATTTATTATTTTATTTTTAATATTTAATATTTTATTTTTTTGAAATTTGGGTATTCATTATATTCTTCTTTTAACTGTTAAAGCCCATAGCTTTTATACTTACCACCAATAAGAAGTTCACCCTCTAAAGAGTATATCGGTAGCTTTGGTGTCTACATTTGCTTCATACCTTATGACAAAGGTGTAGGCTTGAAGGAACTCAATCCATTTTTCAAGTTTTAGACTTAAACTCTTCTATGAATTAAAAAATCTGAAGGTCTCGTGGTCTAAATACAAGACAAATTCTTATGAAAGTAGATAATGCCTCTAAAACTTAAGGACTTGGACCACTACATAGAATTCTTTGGGATAGACATGATTCAATAGACTCCTATGCTTAAGAGGGATAGAGTACTTATCTAGGCCATATTATATAGATTCGAGTAGTCTACAAATTCTAAACCTAGGTACAAAATGACATCAGGGGAGATGACATCAATGCAGCTACCAATAGATATTTTTCTTAAATATTTTATCATCTTGACTAGCAAAGATATGAAGAATAGAAATCTTATTCCCATCTTCAGTCTCTCTAGGTTGGTTCAATATATATCTTCTTCTAATTCTAGTTGTTTCTCAGGTATAATATTAATCTGGATAGTGTTATAGTTATCATAGATGTCCGCTAATTCTAGATTCGCTATATAGACTTCTTCTTGAGGATTATTTTTAGGATTTTCATTTTTAAACTTCCGTATAAGTAGTGCTATAGATGGGCACTGACTAGTAATATGGTCTAGTCCATTGCATAAAAAGCACTGAATTTTAGAATTGATTTCTCGAAAAGTCTCTCTTATGATTTCTTTTTCTTTAACGACCTTCTTGGTTAATTGTGTCATAGGTCTAAGAGAAATATTGCTAATATGGTTATTATTGGCTCAATTTTTTGCTAAATTTTTTAACCTTACTAGGTTCTTTTGACAAATACTAGTCAAATTATCAATTTTATCTATGAGGGTTTGAAGGGTTAAAGCAAATTAGTTGGGATCCATTTTGCAAAACGCAAGAACTTTGTTTTAGTCTAGATTGATACTCAAAATAGATATCCTAGGTGAGTATTTTCACATATTTCAATGTAGGGTCAAATTCTTTAATGAGTGGAGATCCCAACAACCAAAAATTTAGAATTTTTGGATATTCCTAGGATTAAAAATTGACTGATTTCTAGAGACTGCATAAATTGAGTTTTCAACATGATTTTTAGGGTGTAGTGGCCAGTTTTTCAATGAAATCTGGTATCAATCTAGGATTTGTTTTTCTTATTGAATCTAGTTTAAAATCTATAAGTTTTATAATTTTTTGACAATCCTACTAGCAGGAATTAAAGAAAAAACAAGGATTACACAGTTTTGCTAGTTATAGATTTCTATGTGTACAATAAGAAATTTCAAATCAAATTGGCATGAATCTTAAAGTAGATTCATAGATTTTCTTATATAAAAATTTTATAAATCGAGTTTAGTTTCTAAAGCCACTAGTTTTATAATTTCTTGACACTCCTAGAAATAGAAATTAGGGTTTGAATAGAGATTATCCAAAATTATAGGTTGCGAAATTCTAAGAATAGAAACTTAGAATCTCATGTTTAAGCCGGCACAAATTTTAGAGCAATCTCACAAATCTATAATGAAGAAATGTTTACTTTTGAGTCTATTTTTTGATGAAGTTTTATAATTTTTTGAGTTTTCTAGGGACAGGACTTTCTAAAAAACTAAAGGATATGCAGAATATGCAGAAGCTGAATAATGCTGAATATGAATATTGAAATTTTTTTTCCAATTAATGCAATGCAAATATCCTTAGCCTAACCTAAACTACACTCCAATACCAAATTAAGCTGATGCGGGATGGGCTAGCTATCCTAGACCTAATAACCATCTATTGAGATCAGCAAACAAAATAAATAAGTAATTAAAGTAAATAAAAGTAAATAATCAAAGCAAGTAAGAATAAGACTATTTATATCCTTTTAAAATTAAGGTCTGATCTAGAAAATGACCCGATCGACATGCACAATCAAAATTTTTCAAAAGTTAGATCATTGGTCATTAAAGAACGATCGTTAGGCTAGGTTTATTCAATTTAATTAATTTGAATTTAATTGAATTAAAGATAGGATAACTAATAGAGATAAAATTATAGCAATGATTTTAAATCCTAATCTAAACCATGAAAAGTTCTCACTGAGCACGGGATGTCATAGCTTCTTGGAAGAGGAAGATTAATCAAGAGGTTGCCAGAATGTTCTGCCAATGGTTCACAAGTGAATTAGGGGGAAGTCATAGGATCTGGATCACCAAAACACAAGATGGTCAATTACAATACATGCATCAGACAATTCCCTCAATAAATAGCTTTAAATCAACCCAATAGGCCCAAAATCCTAGAAGTTGGTAGTCGGGGTAGGTGTCTGCTTTGAGGACCAAGCATAGAGAGGGAAGTGCTTTCATGATTGTGCAGAATAGGTTTTCCCAAGGTTGCAAACTAGAGGAGAGGTTGAGTGAGCTACTCGCAGAGATGACTAGCAGGGTAGCAGTGATCATGGCGAAGGAAAGATGCCGAGATGAGAGTGCCAATGGGAAGGCAGCTCAATTGGCATGGTTGTAGGTGGCAACACAGATGGCATGGATAGCCTGGAAGGTGGTCTACTGGTGGTGGTCATCGGCTGACAAAACCTGACGAGGCGGGTAGGGATCTCTTCGGGCTAAAGTAAGGAGTGGGCAGCGTGGAATTTCTATCCACTGGTGAGGACAGCGGAGGGTGGAGGTGGTACGGGACCCTTGGACCAATCCACGGGAGACCAGAGTCCTTGGGCCTAGCCACAAAAGGACGGAGGCAATGGGGAATACCAGGGAAGTGGGGAATCTTGAGGCAAACCATGGGGGATGCCGATCAGAGGTGGAACGAATGCTCAGAGATAGGGAAGAGGGGTTTGTCCATTTGGGCTCTCCGAATGGGAGGTAGGAGGAGGTTGTGGGCATTGGGTCATTCATCGGCAGTGATGAAGGTCGCATTCATGGTGGAAGTTGTCCGGTTGGGACGGGCTTGATGATGATGTGGGGGGTTTCTAGTTGTTTTGGAGGCTTGAAACATTGAAACGAGTGGTTAGAATTTTAGTTCACTGGAGCTTGAAGAGTAAGTGGAGGGAGAAGAATAGGAATGAAGGATTAGCAGGGGAAGAAGAAGAGAAGGAAGGAGAAGAAGAAGAAGAAGAGAAGGAGAGTAAGAGAACTTGGGAGAGAGGAGATTCAGGAAAAGACTCAAATATTTTTCTTAATTTCTTGATGATTTTTTCCAATAACAGAACTTCTTTAAATAGACTCTAGTCCCCAATAAATTGGAAACCAACTTAACCAAAACTCTAGGACTTCTGACTAATCTAAAACAATTAGACTAATCCAAAAAAAATTTAAAATAAACCAAACTAATCAAGTTCCATGCTCTAAGATCCATGCATGAGCTAGATAAAAAAATAAAAAATAAGCCTAATCCACATACAGCTAGGTAAACTAAAAAATAAATACATCTGTCTACTCCAAAAAATACTAGGTGTGCATCAAAATATGTATTGGATGATGTCCTCGTCAAATAGGTTTTCCTTTATAACACCATGTAGATTAGGTCAGCCTACTATAGATCCTATTGTTGATCTAGTTGATGGAAGTTCATTGCCATCGAGTCTGTTAGGCATGAGATAAGTAATAAAAAATTAATATTAATTTTTATATCTAAATATATATGAATCTATCTAACTCACATATTTTTTTGGATGCATAAATGTTGAGATGCTTTTTTTGGTTACTAAAGTATCGATGCATGTTAAAATTTCATATTGATACCATTTTGATTGACAAAGAGCAGAGCATGTAAGGAATACACATGCATGTTGTTTTAATATAATTATATTTGGCATGAATTTGTTTCAATTACTTATATTTCAACTTCTTCATACAAAGGCAATATGACAACTATATAGTCTTGAGGTTGTTGCATAGCTACCAAATTATTATTTGAATGGTCAGGACATATGATGTAGCCGAGTGCTACTCATATATTTTTATATTATAGAGAGGCACTTTGCTTATAGAGTCTTGTGCTAATTTGGGATTTGGCATCCCATTCTAACCCTTGATGATATGGATGCTAGGCTGCATCCCATCGATCATAAAGGATAAGTCAATCAAGATTAGTGCAACACTCATCATCAATTTATTCGTTTGCGAAAGAGTCATCGAGATTACATTGTAGAAGTGCTCTTGTTGATAGTACTATAGACTTTTATGACCCTTACATGAATGGCGACATGGCATCACTCGCTGGTTCATTAGTCATAGTGGTGCAATATTTGATTAGCTGATATAAGTTCAATTTTACTTCCTTATTTTCTGCATGTTTATTATTTTATTTCACACTACTTATTACGTGCTTGCCTGTGTTAGAGTAATGGTCTAGCAAGGATTCATGATCTTGCTCATCCAGACTTTGGGTCCACATCCTTGCATGCCATCCAAGAGATATGCATATTTGTCCTCCATGTTGTTGATAAGTAATTGTATCCCTATGGATGTCTACAATCATGGCCTCGATGCATCAGTCGACACTCTTTCATCTTTTTTACATCCATCATCATTAGGAGCACCATCCCTAGCTTTGCATAGACAAGATAGTTGATGATGATGTGGCAATTGCTGACTCAACCTCGAGGATTTGCTGGACCACCCATTGTGCCACCGACCATGACAAACCCAAACACCCAATTGGGAATGACCAAGACACCGACCAAGGATGGGAGGCCGACATCGACTACTCCATCGAGTCCAACTAGCATGATGCTCCCTTTATGCACCCATCGACTTTCTGCTCGAGACCGACTTGCTAGTATGGGCCAACTCAGCGCACTCTAGTGCGGGGCTAAATCCCCCATCCTACTTGAGGTCCACAACACTTGAGTAGCTAACAACCCACTCGATCACAATTATCCAACCACAGATCATGGCAAACAAGATCTCAATAGGTCCTACCATTTTAACGGAAAGATACCAAAGGAAAAGGTCCCAAGGAACAGGATCTTGCTACCTTAGTGAAGTTTGTTATGCACATCAAGGATATCCACCTCTACCATAGCATTTGGTTACTCCGTGTAACTCTGCAAATAGGTAAGAGGGACCACTGGTGAGATAAGTTCTACATTACTCTCGCTACCACTTACACGCTCAACCACCACCACCACTCTAAGCTCTAGTTGCTCTAGTCTCTTATTTATCATTCACTAACTTGAGCATCAAAGTGTTCCAATCAAAAATCCCAGCTTGGGCTTTTTTGTAGGTCTTCATAGTAGAGCAACTAGAAGCAGCTTCCCACCTTCATCGAAGAAGACTGGGAGACCCTTGGGTGTTGCCAAAGTCTAGTGATGGATGATTCAATGGCGATAGATTGGCACGCTAGGTAGGGGGACTGCACACAACAAACAAGCATCCACTTATTGAAGTTTGAAGCTATGATGGTTACTCGTGCACAAGATGCCTCCACCAGTAATGTTAGAAACCCACTATGCCATGACAAATGGTGCAATCAAGAGGTAGAGCCCCTCACTCCACTACCTCCATCGCTAGTGACCCAACAAGACCTGCTTGCTACCCTCATGCAGCAGGTTCGAATGCTACAAATGGTGGTTCAAGAGCTGCAGCACCAGTAACGATCCATGGCTATGCATTAGCAGCTGGAGGTCCTAGCCATCCCCACTACTATTGCATGACTCAGCCACCGATCTTCTTGCGAGAGGTCTTTTAATCGATGGCCCTCTCACCATCGGTGATCTCCCTCACTTAGCCGAGCAAGCCATTATACCCCCCAGGAAAGATCCCATCATTAACAGAGCATCCACCGGTCACAGTCCACACCATGCTGGGTTGGTCCTGCATGTGAGGAGCGGTGACTGGGGAAGGAGCCTAAGCAAGAGCATCCTTGGTCATCCTTTGTGTCGACCCTCGAGTCATCCAAGGAGGGGTCTATCAACGAGGCTATTCAAACACTAGCTAGATGATGCCTCAATGAGTATGATCACAAGATCAGTGATACAACCACTGACTTGCCAATCTACATGATGGAAATCAGGAGTCGATGGGTTATGACACACATCTCCCTCTTACCTGCCATGTCATGGAGGAACCAATTCCTAGTCGATTGAAGATGCCCCAGTTAGATCCATACATGGAACTACCAATCTTGTAAAGCATATGAAGAGCTACAAGGCTCTTATACAATCTAGGGTACCATCGATGCCCTACTCTGCATTGCCGCCTAGCCACTCTTTGTAAGGCAGCCCGAGCATGGTACTTTCGACTCGAGCCAAGGAGCATCAACTCCTTCAAATAGCTAGAAAACTGATTCGTGGCTCACTTCGATGCTTACCAGAAGAAGCCACGAGAGGCCAATAGCCTCTTCTCTATCCATCGCAGGATGGAGAGTCCATGAAGGATTAATCATGTAGCTTGATTCAAGTCAACCATGTTAGAAGTCTACAACCTGAATGAGTTGTTGGCCATGAAGAAAGGACCTTGCACCTCCTACTTTGCTTACTTTCTGGATAAGAATCATCTAAAATCTTATTCGGAGATGTTGGTCTATGCCTAGAAGTATATTCACACAGATGAAGCCGCTCTAACTCGGAGAGAGATAGATTGATGGAACTATTGGAAATCACCTAGGATTTCATGCATGATTTTTTTAAATTTACAGTTAAAGAGAATCTATTTTAAAACTATTTGAAATAATATATATATATATATATATATATATATAGAATAATTCTAATAAACTCTAAGTAAGATTATAATATGATATGTAGTATAAAAAATAAAATCAGAATGCATTGATCTACCCGTTGCATGTTGTAGATCAAATCTACAAATAATATGAAATCTAATTCCATACTTGATCATGGATCGATGATCGCCACTGTTGATGGCACGTGGTAAGGGCTCTCCATGTTGCTTCATAGCTATATAGGATGTCCAGCCTCTATGAATCATCCACACGAAGTTCCAATGCAATCAAACTTCTTAGACTACTAGATCCACATGAAGGCCATTGATCATTGAAAATAATTTATTTCTTAGATTTTCTTGAACCTTCCAAGAAATCCAAGAAGAAGATGAAGAGATCTAAATCAAGGAGAAAGAAAACTAAAAACAAGAAACCCTTTTTCTACTAGTTTTCTCTTATTTTCTCTCTCCTTTCTACCCTTGCTCCAAAAGAACCTCTCAAGCCCATCCATAATTCATGCCCCCTTTTTCTCTTATTTTCTTAGTAATTTCACTTCAATTTTTACACAGTAATTAGTCTCTTAATGTCACATATATAATGTAAAATTGAAGTAAAATTTCATTGATTAGAGGAGAGATTAGATTATGAAAAGTTAATGTTCTTTAAATAGGACTAGGTGTTCTATTACCAATAGAACTCCTCCAATTAAATTCAAATAAATCCAAATTTAATTCAAACCAATCTTAATCTAAATAGAAATAAGTGATGATGAAAAAACTATTATTTTTATAGAGTGATCGCTATCGTAGGCAGTCAAAAATAAAATCTACTCACTACTATAGCTAGTAATGACTCGGGATCATATCCTCAGAAAAAAAGGATAATTATTTCATGAGAAAGAGCAAAAAAAGTTATTTGTAAGGATTAGATTAAGAGTAGTAGTTATTAAAAGATAACAACTAATTACTTAATTAAATTAGGATATTATGAAAAGTAATCAAGGAATTCAAATCCACAATGCAAATAAGTTTTATCTTCTTTTCTTTATGTTGCAATATCAATAATTCTTACAAGTTCAGGGTTAGAATAATTTCTCTTTTTGGGCATAGACCATATCTGGAGATCATGACACATCTTCTTAGAGTATAAACTATCTAATTGATTTGCAAGGTTAGAAATCTAATCTACCATACTATGATCTACCTTTTTAAGGCATGTATCATATCCTTAGATCACGACACGTCGATAATGGGTGTAGGCTGTATATGCCCGATCAAATCATTAACCAGAAAATAACTCAAAAGATATATAAAAGAAGAGCATGAATTTTATTGCATAAAAATTAAGTACAAAAAAAAAGATAGAACTTGGTTACATGCTTCATCTTCGTCCCAGGTTGAAGGAGTCTAGTTGCGCATTGCTACGGCCAGCATCCCCTCCACAATTCTCCTCTTTTCTAAACTAAACTACAATGATTTAACCAAGAAAATGAAAATAAATTAGTACAAGAATTGCTATAGAAACTGATACCCAGACTACTGCCTAGGGTCCTCCTTTTATAGAGCTCATCTAGGACTTTCTTTTAATTAAATTTGGAGTCAATAGAGTTCAAGATCGGCCAGATATCATGAAAAAACTTCTTAATCATCCATTCTGCATCACTAGCCTTAGATTGCACCAAAAATTGTACATGATCTACACTTTCTTCTCGGTGAATAGCGTTGAATCCCAAATCCCTTCTTCCAATCAAACTCGGACTCTCTTCTCCCGATCTAGCACAGTGGCGAGAGGCGATGGAAGATGGCGGTGGTGGAAAATGGTGGCCAGCGATCAAGTGATGGTGATAGTAGGATGATGGCCAAATGCAGTTGAAAGGAGGCTACTTGGTGGTTTAGAACAGGGAGGCGAAGGTGGTGCTAGGCAGCGGTGATGGCCGTGCAGGCATCTCGGGATGAAGTCGGTGGTGGTGGAGCGGCTGTGGATGGGCAGATGGGCAGATATTGGCATGAAACTCCCATAAAAAAACCAGTATTTTTTTAGTTTCCTGATAGCTTCTCTGGTCATGGTCGACTTCTCAGCACCTCTTCCAATGACTAGTGGTGACCAGCGATGATTGGTGGCCAAAATTGGTGCTCGAGATGAAGTTGGTCTATGGAAAGGCTCGTGGACCAGTTGTAATAACTATAGTGGGCCATTCTTATTCTTGTAGACCGAGCCGCCAATCCACCATGGATCAATTGCTGTAATAATCATGTAATCTTTAATGAAATTGATTTTTACTTGATATTGGATCCATTTGAACTCTGATTTGAGTGTCATTTGTATCGTTGGACTCCAAAAATTAAGCTCTTTTAGTTTATGAGCTCCTTTTCTACAAAATATTAATAAAAATATAAATTCTTAATGGTTATCAATTAATTAATATTTATTTTAATGGTTAAACTAGGATAATTAATAGACTTATCATGAAGAATTCAAAAAAAAAAATCTAAGAAGGTGTGGAAAATTTTTAGTAAAGAAAACAAGTTAGACTAGATAAGGGTTTGACCAAGTTTTGACCAAAATTAGTTAGGAATCAAATCTAATTTGGTTATAACTAATTTAACTAACTTGGACTCAATCCAATTAGAACCCAATTAGGCTTAATTAAATCTTAATTAAATCTAAAATTAACTGAGCCCAAGTCTAAATCAAATTATAATTAAAAATATTTAGCGATTAGGTCATTGAATAATCTAATTGGATGAAATCCAATTGAATCAAATTTAATTAGACTTGACCTAAACCTCTTTGCTCAATCAAATTACTAATTAATCATATTATAATTAATTAATTATTAATTTATAATATTTATGTAGGATTAATTGTTCATCATATTTATAATTTTGCCATTGAATGATTCGTAATCGTTAATCAGCCATCATGATCGATCAGAAACTTTTTATGTATATGACCTCATATATTTCGAACACTAAGTTGGATCTCAGGAACCAATTTATGAACTAATTGATGTGGCTATCTAGTAATAATACTCGACGTCCAGATAGGTTGAATGTTCATGAAGCAACATTCAAGAATCTAGGAATAGAATTTCTGTATAATTCATCCTTTGACCTTAATGTTCAGAATGATTTCAGAGTTAACTACCAACTTTGAATAATGTTTTCAAATATATCTCAACCTGCTAAATTCTGTGACTCCTCATAAGGATTGCCATGACCAAGGTCTTGCTTAATTGAAACATAGTAGAGCATTTTCTCCAATACATTGGAGTGGTCAATCCCATCTTGACTCATCACTGACTTAACAAGTACTTGACTATACCCAGTAACCTTCCATCACTGGATTAGAAATCCAGGTAGTCTAGAACCTAAGTATAATAGTTGCTTGCAAGTCACTGTGATGATCTCAGGTCAAAGAGATACTTATACCTATATTCTTCTATGAGATACTCTTAATAATGGAGTACTAACAAAGTTGGTCATGTGCAATATACACCTATGCTCACCTGCATGCCATACCAGTATCTCTATACTCCTTGATTATAAGGACACCAACCTATATGGCATACAATGACCTATGCTTGATAAGTGTTGTTGTCCTAGATAGCAGCACATCATTTGATTGCGAACATGTTTAAGAGCTACTCGATAAATCCTTCTTTATTGAATTGAAGTAGTTCTAAGGACTTCATCTCAAAAGCATCCAAAGGAAGATGATAAAAGAGATGAACTGCCAAAAATAACTTTTATTTCATTAATGATTCATATACAAATTATAAAGATCTCAACCGTCTATAACCCAAACAATTGGCTATAGGACATATTTTCTAACAACTTCCACTTGGACTAAAGCAATCGGAATAGTATCAAATATCCATCTTTCATTTGCGATCATTGAACTCTTTGATTCAAAGGGCTTTAGTAAATAGGTCAGTCAAGTTTTTCATTTTATCGAACTTCTAAAGGTCAACGTCACCTCGATCCACTATCTCTAGGACAAGGTGAAAGCGATGTAGAATGTGCTTAGTCTGCTGATAAGCCTTTGGTTACTTTGTTTGAGCTGTGACCCTAGTGCTATCACAATATAAGGGAGCTAGGCCATCAATAGAGGGTGCCACTTCAAGCTTAATGATAAACTTTCATAGCCAAACAACTTCCTTTGTAGTATTGGATATTGCAATATACTTTGTCTCACAAATAGATGTAGCCATAGTATGCTGCTTGGAACTTTTTCAGCAGAAAGCTTCTCTATTTAGGGTAAAAATATAACCTGACACACTCCTGCTATCATTCCTATTTGACTGGAAACTCGAGTCAGTATAATCGACTAATTTCATATCAGAATCTTCATAAATGGGCCACGGTCCTTAGTATTTCTCGAATACTTAAGGATAGTTTTTTTGACCTTCCAATGGTTCTCACCTAGATTAGATTAGTATCTATCTACTCACTACTCCTAGTGAGTATGCCACATCTGGTCTCATATAAATTATAGCATATATGATAGATTTCACTATTGAGGCATATGAAATCCTACTCATATGCTCTCTCTTTTGAGGACTAGTCAAACAATCCTTCTTTGAGAAATTAATTTCATGGCCTATCGAAAGATAGCCTTTCTTGAAATTAACCATGCTATACCGCTTCAATATGGTCTCAATGTACATGGACTAAGTCAATCCTAGCAACCTTTTAAATCTATCTCTATATATCTTCATCACAAAAATGTAAGATGCTTCTTCCAAGACCTTTATGGAGAATTGAGAAGACAACCATACTTTTATTCCTTACAATATAAGAATATTATTTCTGATTAAGAGAATGTCATCTACATACAAAATAAGAAATATCATAATTGAATCATTAGTCTATTTGTATATGCAGGGCTCTTCTTCATTCTTAACGAGTCATATATTTTGATGACCTTATCAAAATGCATTTTTCAACTCTAAGATTCCTGCTTCAATCCATAAATGGATCTCTGAAGCTTGCACATCTTTGTTTTCATCTGTGGATGTGAACCCTTCAGGCTATATCATATATACCCCTTAGCTCTCCATTTAGAAAAGCTATTTTCACATCCATTTGCTAGATTTCATAATTAAGATATGTTGCTATCATAAACATGATCCGAATGAATTTGAGCATTGTCATAGATAAAAATATCTCATCATAGTCAATACCATAATCCTGACGATATGTCTTAGCAACCAGACGAGCTTTATAGATCTCCATCTTCCTATCTACGTCCCTTTTTTTTTGAAAATCCACTTATACCCTATGGGTTTTACCCTTCAGGTAGGTCAACGAATATCCATACATCATTAATTTTCATGGATTTCATTTCAAATTTTATGGCTTCAAGTTATTTTTCAAAATCGAAACTCTACATCGCATCCATGTAGGTGATCGGATCCTCGTTATTTTTATTAAGTTCAATAGGATCACCATCATAGACCAAAAAATCATAGTATATGTCTAGTTAACATGATACTCTACTAGATCTCCTTAATGGTGCTTCTACAACAAGCTCTAGGTTTGATTCAATCAAATCTATTTCTTTAGGTTCAGTCAATGATATCGGTTCTTCTACGTATCAAACCTCTTCAAGTTCAATCATAGAGACATTAGTTCCTTCTTTAAGGAACTCCTTTTCTAAAAAGACTATCCTATTACTAATAAACACCTTTTGTTTATCAGTATTGTAGAAGTAATAACCCTTTATTTCCTTCGGGTACCCTATAAATGTACACCTATCAGACCTAGATCCAAGTTTGTCTTTTTTAAATATTTGACATAAGCTAGATATCCCCAGACCCTAAGGTATGAGAGTACCGGCTTGCACCTTATCCATATTTCATATGAAGTTTTATCTACAAACTTGCTAGGAACTCTATTTAGAATATAACAAGCCGACTCTAATGTATATCCTTAGAAGGAGTAGGTAGACTTGCAAACCCCATCATGGATCGAACCATATCTAATAGGGTTCGATTCCTCCTTTCAGATACTTTATTATGCTGATGTGTCCCGGGAGAAGCCCATTATGAGAGAATTCTATTCTCTACCAAATATATCATAAATTCATTGGTAAGATATTCACCTCCTTGATCAGATCGAAAAAAATTAACATACTTACTAGTTTATTTCTCTACTTCATTACGAAATTATTTGAACATTTCAAATGATTGACTTATGTCTCATCAAATAGACATACCCATACCTTGGTAGGTCGTCAGTAAATGTGATGAAGTAGTAATATCCGTCTATGGCTAAAGTGTTCATGAGTCTATATACACCAGTATGTATTAGACTCAAAACCTCAGTGGCTCTTTCACTCTTTCTAATAAAAAATGACTTAGTCATCTTTTCAAGAAGATAGGATTTGCAGGTCACTAATGATACAAAATCATTAATCTCAAGGATTCCCTCTTTAGATAACTTGTTTATCCTATTCTTGTTAGTATGACCTAGTCTGCAATGCCAAAAAGTAGATATCAGACATATTTTCAATCCTAGGACATTTATTGGATATGTACATTATATTCACAGGTTATGATAAAATATAAATGTCATTCTTCAGTTGTCCATGCATTATAGTAACACCATTCAAAATGATATCACAATAACTATCTTTTATTGATAAATGATAACCATTTTTTGTCAAAAGGTCTACAGAGATCATATTCATCAAAAAAACTAGGCCAATAGTAACAATCACCTAAAATAATGATACTAAAATCAAAAACAAGCTTGAGTATTTCTAAAGCTAGAACTAAAATAGATCTTATATCTTCAACTTTCAGGAGTTTCTTGCCATTTTCAAAACTTCTACTGACCTGAAGTCCTTGCAATGAATTACAAATATTAATAGGGTCTGGTATCTAATATCCAGGTAGCAGTATCACAAATAAAAAAATTATAAGGTATTATTATATAAGTACCTTGTCCAGTAATACCTTGCCGGCTCTTCTTCTTCCTTGGCTTGTTCAGGTCCAGCGAGGCAATGTAAAGAGGACAATTCCTCTTCTAGTATCCTTATTTCTTATAGTAGAAGCATTCAGCTTAAGTCTAGTTGGCTTTCAACTTCTTGACCTGGCTTAGTCACTGGAGCACTTTGCACCTTTTTCTTATTTTTTTCTTTCCTTTTTTAAAAGGACGATGTCCTATCAATCCTTCCATTGCATTCACCAACCCTTTTTAGAGATAATGATCATTCTCATAAGTTTATAGTAACCTTAACAGACCATGGTAGTTTACTACAGGCTTTGTCATTCTGTAATGATTAAGGAAGTCAATGTAGAATTTCAACAAAGAATTAAGGATTGTATCCTTTCCCAACTGTTCATGTAGAGGAAATCTAAGTTTGCCCAAGCATTCAATTAGTTCAATCATGTACAATTGATTAGTGATCAAGGTCTCTTCCCTTATCATTGTATTAAAAATGACACAAGATATTTTGTACCTTTCAACATCGTTGGGAGTGCCCAAGGATTCTTTTAACACTTGAAGTATGTCCTATGGTGAGCATCCTCAAACATATGATTCAATTTGTTGTTCATAGATGCCTTCATAATACAACAGATAGTGATTTGATCATTGAGCTACTTTTGATAAGTATTTCGGATCACACTATAAGCATTTTGAGCAAGCTCCTCAAGTGCCGGATCTGTCAGCACATATAGAATCCGTTTGTACTCCAGGACTAATTTTAGCATTCGATACCAACTATCAAAATTTGGTCAAGTTAATTTTTCATTACCTAGCAATGAACAGAGCAACAATGTGATAGCCATATTAATCTGAAAGGTGAACAAGACATAGTTAGTATATGAATCATATAATCCTAAAGACTTGGACTTTAGTCTAAAGGTTCTCTCACTATTTTTGATTAAATTAGTAGCCTCTACCTCGAATTCGAGAAATTGCACCAATTCCTTAGCAGGTACAAGAATCCAATAGACTGCACATGAGCTCGACTTTGGCCGGCTCATCCATATGCATCTAAAGGTAAGTTCTTAACCAATTATTTATTTAAAAAGTTTCTAGTAATAATTTTGCCCTAGGAACTAATCAATAAGCCTTTGGGCTACCACTAAAAGTCTTGGTTAGATCCAACCATTAATATGACAGGACTAAGTGCTTCTAGACAATGATGCCCAAGCTCGACTTTGGCCTATCAACCTGACCATCGTTTAGAAAGAAGAACTAAGCCATCATAATATGAATAATAATTCTAATAGCCAGATGAGCACCAAGTCATTGGACCTCCATTGATCATCTTAACTATTGGACTCATTATCACTCTTTTAATAGGAGGCCATGACTCAATTACCTTCATAATTTTATCACTTAAGAGATCTAATAATTATAGAAGATTTAATTAGAGACAAAAGAAGAAGACATGGACTAATCAATAATCCTTCAACTGACTTCATTAAGTGATGAGGGTTAAACCATATTAGTCCAAGAGAACCTAAATTAGTTAAACTGATCTTCGTTTCTAGCATAGGTTAACTCAAATCAATAAGCTATCTGATCAAATTTTGATTGACCATATTTGCCAATAAGTAAAATCAATGAGAGAGTTCCACCATTAAGCTCTTTTCTTAGATACCAAATAAGTTGGCTAGGTAAGAGGTAGCCTCAATCAATGATTATGATCAAAATGCTATATTTATCTTAGATACCAATTGGTTCATCAGATTCGATTAGACTAGCCTAAGAACTCGGGTCTGACCGCTGAGCCATAATCAGGTCCATTTATTATAATATGGACTTGATCAAACTATCACTATAAATTTGATCTAAAAAAAAATTAATCTAATTCTAATCAACTTTTGGTTAGATTAAATCTAATTCTTTATTAAGTCCATATTATTCTAAATTCTAACTTTAGGTCTAACCTAGTTAGTTGACCTGATTCAAGCTAACCCAAAATCCATGATTTATGAAATATGATTAGATCTTTAATTTATAATTCTAAATCTAATCTTAGACCTCTTAATTTTAGTAATTAATCAAAATTAATTTTGCTAAACTTTAAATCTAAACAATTTATATGCATCATATATACAGTAAACACTTTTAAATCTCAACTATATAATATAGTCTTATGCTGAAATTAATTTTATGTTTCATATTTTAAATATAAAAATAAATCCTAATATATTAATTTCAGATCAAAAATAGTAATTTAATAAGATTAAATCACTAAAAAATAGATATAATTATTGAAATAATTTTAATGATTTTTCTTTCATCTCACTTGTTCATGAGATATAACCACAAGCGGCACCCCTACATATCATAGAAGACCAATTGAATGAAAATATAGGGCCTTTAAATCTTACTTTTCTCCTATGACTAGACTGCTATGGTGATCAATCCAATCTGAAGCAGTTACTCATATTAAGATTACATTTAATATATAATATTTTACATCTACATATCTTGTTATGAAAACCTTGCTCTAATACCACTGTTAGAAATTACCTAGAATTTTATGCATATTTTTTTAAAAATTTATAGCATAAGTGAATTTATTTTAAAACTATTTTAAATTGAAAACATGTATTTATAATAATTTTAATAAATCCTAAGCAATATCATAACATGATGTGTAGTATAGAAAATAAAATCAATATACATTAATATATCCGATGCATACTGTAGATCTAATATACAAATAATATGAAATCTAATTTCATATTTGATTGCAGGTCGATGATCGTTGCTATTGATGGTATATGATAAGGGCTCTCCACATCACTTTACAGCCATACAGGATGTTCGGCCTCTATGAATCATCCATATGAAGTCTCGACGTGATCAACTTTCTCAGACTGCTAGATCCACATGAAGGCCAGTAGATGACTGAAAATAATTTATTTCTTAGATTTTCTTGAGCCTTTTAAGAAATCCAAGAAGAAGATGAAGAGGTCTAAATCAAGGAAGACAAAAACAAAAAATAAGAAATCCTTTTTTACTATTTTCTCTTATTTTCTCTCTCTCTTCAACCCTTACTCTCAAAAGAACCTCTCACGCCCATCCATAATTCATGCCTTCTTTTTCTCTTATTTTCTTAGTAATTTTACTTTAGATTTTACATGATAGTTTATCTCTTAATGTCATATATATAATAAAAAACTGAAGTAAAATTTTATTGATTAGAGAAGGGATTAGATTAGGATAAGGTGATGCTATTTGAATAGGACTAGGTATTCTATTCCCAATAGAACTCCTCCAATTAAGTTTAAAAAAATTTGAATTTAATTCAAACCAATCCTAATCTAAATGAAAATAAGGAAGGATGAAAGAAACTAATTTTCTTCACAGAGAACTCAAAAAAAAAAATCTAAGAAGGCTTGGAGAATTTTAGAAAAGAAATCAAGTTGGACTAGGATTTGACCAAGTTTTGGTCAAAATTAATTAGGAACCAAAACTAATTTGGTTATAACTAATTTAATCAACTTGGACTCAATCCAATTAGATCCTAATAAGGTTTAATTAAATTTTAATTAAATCTAAAAAAAACTAAGTCCAAGTCTATATCAAACCGTAATTAGAATCCCTTAGCGATTAAGTTATCGAATAACCTAATTGAGTGAAATATAATTAAACCAAATTCAATTAGACTTGACCTAAACCTCTTTGCTCAATTATATTAAGCCAATTAATAATCAAATTTCTAATTAATCCTCTTATAATTAATTAATTAATTAATTATTAATTTATAATATTTGTGTAGGGTTAATTATTCATCATATTTATAATTTTATCACCGAATGATTCTTAATTATTAATTAGCCATCATGGTTGGTCAGAAACTTCTTATATGTATAATCCTATAGGTTTTTAAAACTAAGCCAATAGTCCATAAACCAATTTCTAAACTAATCGAAGTGACTATCTAGTAATGGTGCTCGATATCAGGATAAATTGAATATTCACGAAGCAACATTCAAGAACCCAGACATATGGTTTCCATATAATTTATCCCTTTGATCCTAATGCTTAGAATGATTTCAGAGTTAACTACCAATTTTGAATAATGCATCCAAATATGTCTCAACATGCTAAATCCCGTGACTCCTTACAAGGATTGCCCTGGCCAAGGTCTTGCTTAATTAAGAAATAATAAAGTATTTTCTTCAACACCTTGGAGTGATCAATCCCATCTTGACTCATCACTAACTTAACAAATACTTGACCTCACCCAGTAACCTTCCATCACTGGATTAGAAATCCAGGTAGTCCGGTATCTAAGTATAATAAGTTGCTTGTAAGTCATCGTGGTGATCTCAGGTCGAAGGGATACTTATAACCATATCCTTCTATGAGATACTCTTGATAGTAGAGTACTCAACATAGTTGGTCACATTCAGTACAATGTATACCTATACTCACCTGCATACCATATCAATGTCTCCATACTCTTTAGTTATGGAATAACCAACCCATATGGCATACAATGATCTTTGCTTGATAAGTATTATCATCCTAGGTAACAACACATCATTTGATCGTAAACATGTTTAAGAACTACTCAATAAATCCTCTTTTATTGAATTAAAGCAGTTCTAAGGACTTCATCTCAAAAGAGTCCAAAGGAAGATGTAAAAAGAGATGAACTGCCAAAATTAACTTTTATTTTATTAATAATTCATGTATAAATTATAAAAAACTCAATTGTCTACAACACATTTCCTAACAGAAGATAGGGAAGAAGCAAGCCCGAGGAAAGCCGAGTAAAGCTTGAGTAGAGAAGCCTAACTTGTCCGACCGATCGAGTCCCAAGTTAAAAAACTTTGTCGTTAAGATTGATAAATACACTCCCCTTCTTGCCTAAAGCAAAAATTCTGATGGAAATAGGGTCGAGCAATACCAGCTAAGGCCTCATCTACTGAAGCCCTTAGCCACTCGTGACAAGAGTAAATACTATCAATTTCATTGAGATTATGGCCATGACACTGAGCAGTGCTACCAGCTAAAGAGGGAGATCAAAGAGCTTATTTAGCATGGTTACTTTGGGAGGTACATTTGTGGAGGAGATTAGCTTGATGCCTAGAATCCAGGCTAGTAGTAGTTGACTCAAGTCAAGATCGACAACTAGATGACTAAAGGTCAAGTCAGAATGATCTCCTGGGGGTAAGCATTCCATGAAGAGGCCAACAGGGAAGGGGAGAGAAGATAATATAATCCCTTTTTTTGATAGAGACTTAGTCGGGATCCACAACCCCAATAATGATGTTGTCATTGTATTTATAATGATAGCAAAACATGATGTAAGAAGGATCTTAGTTGATAGTGGAAGTTTAGCTGAAGTTCTTTTTAACAATACTTTTGTTTATAGAACTTGCCTTTGAATCGCTTCAAGCCAGTCTATGTACCTCTAGTTGGCTTCACCAAGGACTCAATCAGAGTCAAAGGAGTGATCACCCTTCCGGTCATGATAGGAACTCTATCCCAATAGAGCACCATCCTTATGACACTCACTATTGTTTGCTTGCCTTTGCATATAATATCATATTTGGACAATCAAGGCTGAACCAGTTAGATGCTATCATCTCCACTAAATATCTTTTTGTCTGATTCACGACTAGGAATGGAATCAATGAGATATGTGAGGACCAGTAGTTAGCTTGGTAATGCTTCCTAATGGTACCTAAGGTATAAAAGGCAAGCGAGGTGCAACTACGAAGTAGCTAGACCAAAGGGAGCTCGAGAAAAGAGGCGAATCAGTTAAATAGCTACTCTCCTTCCTGCTTGGGGATGATCCAGCAAAGTCAGTTCAAGTTAGAGCTCTCCTACCAAAAAAGGAAAGGAATTGACTACTTGACTTCTTATGAGTCAATTCTGATATCTTCACCTGGTCAGTGTCAGACATTCCCAGGATCCTCTTGAAGGTAATTACCTATAAAATGAACATTGACCCCAAATATAAACTAGTTTGGTAGAAGAAGAGGAGCTTTATCCTTGAAAGATAGAAAGCCATCAATGAAGAAGTTATTTAGCTCCTCGTAATCGGATTCATCCAAGAAGCTCACTACCCCGACTAGCTAGCCAACATTGTTATGGTTAGGAAAGCTAGTGGAAAGTGGAGAATCTATATCGACTACATTGATCTTAATAAGGTGTATCCAAAGGATAGCTTTCCACTATTGAAGATTGACCAGTAAGTCGATGCAACATCTAGACATAAGATACTCAGCTTTATGGATGCCTTCTCGAACTACAACCAGATTAGGATGGCTCCCAAGGATGAGGAGAACATTGCCTTTGTAACTGACAAAGGTACTTACTATTACAAAGTAATGCCTTTTAGTTTGAAGAATACAAGAGCTAACTATCAACAACTAATCAATAAAGACTTTAAAGATCAAATTGATTAGAACATGAAGGTATATGTTGACGACATGCTTATCAAGAGTTCCGAAGAACCTACCACATTGCTGACCCGGAAGAAGCATTCAACAACCTCCATCGATAACAAATGAAGTTGTATCTAAGCAAGTGCATGTTTGGAGTCATAGTGGGAAAGTTTATCGGATTCATGGTCACCAGATGAAGTATCGAAGCAAATCCAAAGAAGATCCAGGCAATGATTGACATGCGGCATTCAACCTCTAAGAAGAAAGTCCAGTAATTAACTAGTCGAATTGCAATGCCTAGTCAGATCATCTCTCAATCGATTGAGTACTGCTTACCTTTCTTCAAGGTCTTACTCTGAATACATGACTTCACCTAGATGGAGGAATGCTGATAGGCTTTCAAAAAACTGAAAAAGTTTTTCATGTCTCCACCCTTGTTGTCCAAATTTGAAGTCAGAGAGGAGCTTTACCTATACCTTGCTGCATCTCCAGAGGTGGTTAGCTTCGTACTAGTCCAGGTGGATGAAAAAGAAATCCAAAGGCCTATCTACTATACCAAAAAAGTGCTTCATGATGCAGAGACTAGGTATTCCAAACTTGAAAAGATTTTTTTGCACTAATCATCTCTATACAGTATCTCAAGCCCTACTTCTAAGCTCACATGATAGTCATCCTCACTAACCAATCCCTTAAGCTCATCCTGTGCCAGCCCGATACTTTTGAAAGACTACCAAAATAGATGATCAAGCTCAACAAGTTTGATATTCCCTATTATTTGTGGTCATCCATAAAGATGCAAGTCATGGCTGACTTTCTTAGTTTAGTATACATGGTCAGATGACAAGCTTGAAGAAGCACCTACTAAGCTACATGTTGATTTATCTGACCTAGTACAACCTGAATTCTCCATGTAGATGGTGCTTCAAACTCACAAGGGAATAGAGCCAGACTCATCTTAACTAACTCGGAGGGGGTGGTTGTTGAGTGCACCTTGCACTTCTTTTTCAAGGTGACCGATAACTAGTTTGAGCACGAGATCTTGCTAGTTAGCTTGAAGTTCGCAAAGGAACTTGGGATAAAGTGCTTAAGGGTTTTCATCGACTCCCAACTTATAATCAGTCAAGTCACTAGCGAGTATAAGGCTCGAGACCTGACAATGGCCAAATACCTTCATAGAGTGCAGCCCTTCATGTTGGCACTTCAACATTTCAGCATCTCCAATATTTCCAGGGCTAAAAATGTCCGGGCAGACACAGTCTCCCAGCTCATGACCTTAGCAGACAACTCACATGGATGAACATATATCGAGTACCTAGAAATCCCTAACATCGATAACATTGAGAAAGTCCAACAAGTCATCCAGGAGCTGAATTGGATGGACCCATTCATTAAGTATCTAACCGAAGGTGTCCTACCTGATGATCCTAAGGAAGCAAGGCTACTGAAGTGTAGAGCTTCTCGGTTCATTCTATTAGACGGACAGCTCTACAAGAAGACATTCTCATTTCTATGCTCAAATGCTTAAGATTGATTGAACCAACTATGTCCTTTGGGAGATCCATGAAGGCATCTTTAGGAACTACTTGGGGGCAAGTTCTTAGCCTATAAGGCATTAAGACAAGGATACTGATGTGGAATGAAATGAAAGATTTCTAATTTAGTGGATGATTTAATTTGTTGAACAATGATCCCTATGAACATAAACTTAATTCAATTACAAAATGGTAAAGAGTCATATGAAGGGAAAACTAAATAAGGGATAACTCAAACTAGGGCTGCATGCTTATCCATGAAGATTGGACCTAAGGCTTGTGAAACCATCTTATCTAGGGCATAGACCATTCAAAGATTCAGACCTAAGAAATAAGGAGGGTTTTCTTACTAATATTGATGTCTCACGCCATTGGTAGGGATTCAGTTTCAACACTCTCAAATTGAGATTGGTACTAGAAACTATCACTCCAAGAGATGCAGACCTCTGGCTTGAAAGGTTCCAAGGGCAAGGCCAACTTCCTCTTCAACTTGTGATCCTGGAGAACCCTAGAAAGAAAAGGGATTAAAGACTTGAGATGACAAGAAAAATTAAAGTTACTAAAACTTCAAGGAAGAATAATATGATGGAGTTGGAGGAGATCAAGTGGCTTCATTCAATGTCTGGAATGTAATCTCCTTGGACTCCTTGAACTGCAACTGGAGTTGGTGTCCCATGATAGTAAGGAATGGCGTCCAAAATCTATTGTAGAAGCCTCTTTGAAGATTGCAGTTGGCGACCTTGAAGAGAGGAAATGGTGAAGAAGCCTTGGTTGGAATTTGGAAGAACTTCTTTGGATGGTGGTGGGGTATTTTCTAGCTAGAGTATTGGTGGGTTTAGGGAAATACTAGGATAGCTAAAGGATGATGTTTTGGGTCTCTCACCCACTCCCTCTCGGAGGACACATTGTATATAACAAGTGGAAGAAAATTTTTTTTGATTTCATTCATCAATAATCTCCTTTACAAGGGATTTGGAGTGGTATTTATAGCCTCTCCAAAGTCATTTAAAATTTTAAATTCAAAAGGAGGTTACATAAATCATGGAGAGATAAGTGGGGAAGTTGAAACCATCCTTGATTCATGCCTTGATAAGTGGGAAAGTTGAAACCATCCTTGATTCATGCCTTGATAAGTGGGGAAGTTGAAATCATCCTTGATTCATTCCTTGATAAGATGAAGAGAGGTGGCCTCATGAGATGGCCTCCATGTGGGCTTGGGAGATGAGGTGTCTTCCATATAAGTTTGATGATGTGGCGCTCCAAGTTGGCAAGGTTTGTTGAAGTGGTTTGTCTCACCTAATCTTTATGTCTTCATGCTTCATTTGAGCCCAAACCAAACCAAACTTGAACCCAACTTGTAAATTCACTAATTACAAGACCAAATTGACCTTAATTGAACTCAAAAGACTAAATTGAAATAAGCCCAACCCTAATTACAGGACTCAAACTTGACTAGAGAAACAAATTTTCCTATTTACAGGACACATGTTCAATAAAAGAAATAAAATCGAAATCAAAAGTGGCATCAACTCGATCAATTGAAATCCATAATGAATTTGGATTGATAAAATTGGATTGAAGCTTTTTTCGAACTGTGGCGCCCGCACCAGATACTACTAGGTCACCATGTAGGAAGATGCAGTAAAAATTATCCAGAAGTGCGACCAATATCAACGGCAATCCAACATCCAGTGGCAATCAGCAACATAGCTAACCTAGCTCTCCTTCCCCTGGCTATTCACTTAGTGGGGAATAGACATACTCGATCCATTTCTCCCAGTATCTGGTCAGCAGAGATTCCTACCCGTCACCATCGACTACTTTACTAAGTGGATGGAAGCGGAACCCTTTGCATGTATCATCAAGAGCAAGGTCAAAATCTTCTTCTGCAAATCAATCATTTACTTTTTTGGACTTTCCCATATCATCATTATCGATAATGATCGACAGTTCAACAGCCGGACATTCAAAGACTTCTGTTCTGAGTGACACATCCAACACTAATTTAAATCTATGGGTTACCCTTAGTCAAATAGGAAAGTGGAGATAATCGGACAATCCTCCAAGGGCTCAAGACCAAACTAAGTGAAGCCAAAGGAAGGTGGGCAAAGGACCTACCCAGCATGCTATGGGTTTATCACACAACTTATCGGACCTCAACGAACAAGACTCCTTTCAACTTAATCTTTAGTATCGAAGTAGTGATCCTAGTCGAGATCAACCTCCTGACGACGTAGATTAAGCGCTTCAATGAGTCGAGCAACTCGGTCCAACTAACAGCCAACCTCAATTTATTGGAGAAGACTCGTGACCAAGCTCGCCTTTGGATGGCAGCGTACCAACAATGAGTTGATTGGTATTACAACTCTAAGTAAGACCCAAAGCTTTCCACTCCGAAGATCTTATGCAATGCCATGCTTAGATTTCTAGACTAACTGAGTAATGCAAACTATCTCCAAACTGGAAAGGACCTTACTTAACAGTCGAAGCACTACACCAAGGAGCCTACTGGATTAAAGACCTTGATGGGACTATAATTCTTAAACATGGAATGCTGAGAATCTTTGAATATACTACCAATGATATACTCATTTTCATTCAAGAATATAAAACAGAATTTTCCTCAACAAAGTCCTTGAGTCTCCTTCCGAGTAGCCATCCGGTCAATTAGCCATCGATCGCATGGCAAGTTTCTACACCACCTTCTCCCATTTAGCCAACTAATCATCAATTATAATAAAGATAGGCAAGCTTCCACACCACCGTATCCTATCCGATTGACTAATCATCAGTCATAGTAAAGATGGGTGAGTTTGTATACCACCATCTCCCATCCAACCGACTAACTATTAGTCATAGTAAAGATGGACAAGTTTTCACACCACCGTCTCCCATCCAGCGACTAATCACTGATCATAATAGAGACAGGTGAGTTTCCACACCACTCTCTCCCACCCGGCAAATTAATTATTGGTCATAGTAAAGATGAGCAAGTTTTCATACCACCATTTCCTATTCGACTACTAGCAATCGGTTGCAGTAAAGGTAGTTGCATTCCTACACCTCCATCTACAGCCAATTTCCTATAGTCGGCCTCCACTATAGCTAACTTCCTATAGTCGGGCTCCTATACAGTCGACTTCCTATAGTTGGGCTCCACTACAATCAACTTCCTACAATCAGCTCCTTTACAACTGACTTTCTACAACCAGGTTTTACTCAACAACCAACTTTATATTATCAGACTTGGGCTCACTCCCCTCTCACCTGGGTCTTGTTTCATGTGAGTTCCACTCTATTTAGAATCCATCCCATCCCACCTAGATCGCTGAGCACCCAACTTCTTAGTTTATTTCCAAGCATTTGCCTGACTAGAGGATGTAAACAAAAACCTGAGGGCCATTCTACTCGATCAAAGTTATGCTGACAAGACAACCTGTCAACACTTAACCTTTCAACAACACATCCATGCAACACAAAATTTAACACAAGGTTTGATAAAGTAAAGAAGGATAATTTCATTGATTTGCTAAAGTCCTTACAAAAAGGGCTATGCCCAAGTACAAAAAGCAAGAAAGAAAATACATAGGAGATCATTTTTTAGGGCCAGCTACTGGGGTTGAGCCCATCTTGATGGCCTCTACCACCATATTGATAATGGCCTCTATTTCGGTCATACATTGGTGACAATCTCCTGGACAAAAAAGCCTATTCAGTCTCAGCAGTAGCTACCTCTCTAGTGGCCTTCTTAGCACCCCGGGTTCTAGCTTCCTTAGTAGCCCTAGTGTTGGCTTTCTCAGCATCCCCAATGGCCCTAATTTTCTTGGTCTTTTCAACCTTGGCCTCCTCAGCATTCATGATTGGGGCCTCTTCAGCTTCTCCAACCTCGACTTTCTCTTCCTCACCTCCATGTTGCTACTCGGGCTGCACAAGTATGATGTTGGCCAGGTCAAGGTCTAGTAGGCCTTAACAACCTTCTTCTTAGCCTTAGTGAACCCTTGCTGAAAAGCATCATAAGTAGCCTGGTCGACTTTGTCCAAGAAGACTTTAGACTTCTTGTACTTAGAAATAGCCCAAGCATCGGCTAAAGCTGCCTTGCCTTTGCTACCCGAGCCTTGGCCTCAATAGCCTTGGCCCTCTCTTTGACCTCCTGAGCCATAGTTTCGGCCTCTTTTTATTTGAAGGTGGTAGTCTTGGCTCAGGATTCCATGATCACCCCCTTGGAGGTGGCATTGGCAAATCTAACCTCTAGCAGGGTGGTGTAGTCCTTTCCCTTGGCAATCTTGTCCTCCTCTTTTATTTAGGCCTCCATCTCCTAGATTTTGTCTTTGGAGGCCCCTAGATCCTCCTTGAGCTTGGCCTCTCAGGCTTTGCTCGTTGTATTCAGATCTTCTAAGGCCTTGATCCATGCCTTGATGGCCTCGGCCTTGTCCTTAAGAAAGTCCCTCGACTTGGTAGACTCATTATATACCTTCTTGATGATGAGGGCATCGTGAACAAGATACAAAAGAAGGGTTATAAGTTAGCTACTTAGCACTCAAGATAATCAACAAAGTTTGAAGAGTACTTACCCCGACTAGCTGAGGGAAGATATCAATGAAGACTTCATCTACTGGTGAGATCCTAGTTCCTCCTAATCCCGAGATAGAAGGATCAACTCAAGTAGCCTCTTGGCCAACCTTTTGTTCTAGAAGACGGAGGCAAATTGCTTCATCTTTGCCACCATCTCGATGAGCTCCTTGTCTTTAATAGGAGCCTCCTTAGATGCCGAAGCACCCACTTGGGCTAGAGGACTCAAAGGGCTCACCTCCACCACTAAAGATAACAATGAGCTTGGTGTAGGTGGAGTCGACGATTGGGTCAGAGTTGGAGCTGGACCAGGCACTGGAGCAAGTGGTGATGGCAGCGAAACTTCGATCGCCTCCTCTTCATCAATGATAGGAATCTCCTTGGTGGGAGACATAGAGGCCTCCCTTGATCAAGATGCAGGAGCCTATGCCATTGGTGCACTCCCTCGAGGAGAGCTCATGTGAGGCCTCTTCACCATTGCCCTCCTTGGCCTCCCCATGCCCTTCTCGACCATAATTCTTTTCCAGCCAATGCTCTTCAATTTGTCTAGAGAGAACTTCATATATGCAAGAAAGTGAGTAAAGGACTTAGTCAGTTCTGATCAGCCAACAAAGGGAGAACATAGTAACACTCACCTAAGGCATGCACCAGACTAAGCCAGCATTGAATAGGTTCTGCTCTGAGAACAAATCCTTCTATTGAGGAACCTGTATATTGGGGAGTTAATAGAAGTCTTCCTTGTTAGTAGAGTCTACTATAGAATTCTTATTTGAGGTCTTGTTTGGATTGTCCCAAACCCAATTCACCTCTTATAGAAGACAAAGAAAATGTGATTCTTCCAGCTATGAATGGAAGATGGCAAGTCAAAATTAAGAGACCTACCCTGATGAGGGCCAATAAACCACTAGTTTTTTTGCATCAGATGCTACTTCAAAGTGAAGAACACTCAGAACAAAGACATCCTAGCCTCAATCCCAAGAAAATGGCAAAGGATGACAAAGAAGCAGATGATTCGGAAGGTGTTCAGAGTCAATTAGGTAGGAACAAGTTGGTAAAAGTAAAAGAAATCATGGATGAAGGGATGGAAGGGGAGCCAAAGACCTGCATGAAGAAATCCCTCATATAGGGCGATCCTGCCCGTCGAGCTTGATATCACCCTGTCATTTAGCTTAGGGGCAGAGACCTAGATCTGACTCAAGAACCCATACATACCTTGAAATTGGAGGATATCTTTCCTAGTCACCGTCGAGGCCATGCCCACCATACTTGAGGAGACTAATGCACTCAATTCGATTGATTAATCGGTCCAATGTGCTACCTTAAAGGGCATAGACTCCTCGCTATCAGAAGAAGTGGCTTCATTCAAGGAAACCTTCTCGAAACCTTGAAGCCCAGAGACATGGCTCATTGAATGACTTTTTCCTTCGGATGAACTCATATCGACAAAGGAAGAAGAGAAGAAATCAAATAGAAGAGAAGATTTTAGTGGAAGTTAAAGGGTGTCAAGTATGGCCTCACCTAAAGAACCCTAAAGGGGACCTAACAGAGGATAGGCGAAGAAGAAAGTTGAAGGAGAAGAGTAAGAGAAGTGAAGGACCAGCTTGCTAGGAAGGGAAACTCTTAGGGGACAATTTGGGTTAATAGCTCTCTCTTCTCTCTATAGCTCAATAAGAAGGCAATCCTTGTAATAGTGACAAGGTACCCTCTTTAAATTAGGTTCGATGGTTGAGATTCAAACCCCATCTAGCATGTGCTTTCAGATCTGAGCACGTGGCATGCACCCAACTAGAAGCGTCGTACCGCCTCGAAGCCATCCCTCGCCAATTAATGCTCGGCCCTGGGAGATGCATGCAAATCATTTCAAATCGCCACTCCCAAGCCATGTGGCAACTCTTCGATAGTTGGGAGAAGACGTGTGGGCCATGCACCTGTCGCTCTGAGGAGTAACTGTAATCCTTTAGTGCACCACCTTGGCGACCTTCTCTCTCCCATGATTGAAATGATGGGATGGTTGGTGACACTTCATCAAAGGAGCCAGTGTATGCCCAAATCACAAGTGTATTCACCTAGTCCTCAAAGTCGATATGGCCAACTACTCCCTTCGCTAAGAAACAATAGAGGCATGGGACTTTCTGGACTCGAGAGTGGAGGGTAGCCAATGTGACAATTGCTGACTTGGCCTTGGACTTGCTGAACCACCCACTGTGCTGCTGACCATGATGGACTTGAACACCTGACCCGAAATGACTAAGCCACTGACTAGGGAAGGGTTGCCAACATTGACTACTCCACTGACAGGAACAGATTAGTGATAGAGTCAACCGAGTAGCTGATCCCTCTCAGACCGGATAGCTACTTCTAGGTCAAGTAGCAGTGACCTGTCGAGTTTGACTAGCATGGTGCTTCCTCCGTGCACCCATCGATTTCTTACTTAGGACTGACTAGCTAGCTGGATGGGCCAACTCAGTGCACTCCAGTGCGAGGCTAAGTCCCCCATCCTACTTGGGGTCCACAACACCTGAGTAGCCAACAACTTGCTTGATCACAACTATCCAAGTACATATTATGATTGATAAGATCTCAGTAGGTCCCTCCATCCTAATAGAAACATACTAATGGGAAAAGTCCTATGGAACAAGATCCTACCACCTTAGTGAAGTTTGTTGTGTATGTCAGAGATATCTACCTCTACTATAGTATTCAATTACTCCATGTAACCCTGTAAAAAGGTAAAAGAGATCTCTAGCAAGGTAAGTTCTACATTACTCTTGCAGCCAGTTATATGCTCGACCACCACCAACACTTTTAGCTCCAGCTGCTGTAGCCTTTCATTTCCCGTTCATTGACTTGACTATTTGAGTATGCCCACTGGAAACTCTAGCATGGATTTTTTTATAGGTCTTCGAGTAGAGCAACCAAGGGCAGCTTTTCACCTTCACTAGAGAAGATCGGGAGACTCTGAGGCACCGCCAGAGTCTAGTGATGGGCAATTCAATGGCAATAGATGACATATCGCCTCTCCATTTTTGATTCTAGAACTCTCTTTGTTCACTCTATACATGTCATTGGCTACATATATGCATGTCAACATGAGCCATTATCAATTTGTGAGGAGATTGCCGCACATTTTGAATATACGGCAGACAACATGAGCTAACAAAGATGATAGGGACATCTAGTCAACCCTATTTCACTATGGATCCATGAATTTTGAGTCCCTTAGTCTTGATTCAAATTTTGTCTTTGAGTCCAATCATCTGGCTGTGTTAGCCATTTGAGTCCTGTATTTGGATCTTGAGTTTTGTTTTTCAGTCCTTGTTACACTTGAGTCCTGTATTTAGAGTCGACTCATACTATTAGGATTTTAAGTCAAGTTTGGGTTATGTTATGTTCAGTTGAGCTAAGTTGGTTGAGTCAGTTCATTATGAATGTTTGTCATTTTGAGGTTTTGTGTCAATTTGAGTCCTGTAATTACTTTCATTCAAGTCATATTCAAGAGGACCATTGGACCCACACTAAAGTCACTAGCCCAGCATCTGGACTCCCTTCATGCTGCCCAAGTCCTCCAGGAGAAGCGCCCCAGCATATCAGCCCATAAGAATTCATGAAGTGGCACCCCAGGCCCAAGTGCAAGTCCCTGGCATCCTCATTCCATCAGGCCATGATGCCCTCAGGCCTATTCTTACCTTTGGCGCCCCTCCAAGCCCAGTCCAACAAGGTTGGTGCCCAAGTCCAAGCCCAGCAGGGAGTGGAAAAGTCAAAGCAGTCCAAAAGAATTTTATCCCAGCCCAAGTCCATAAGGAGCCCTTGACCAAGTCAAAGAAAGAGAGAAGACCAATTCTAACTAGGAGATTAAGTTTTATTTCTACTCAAATTGTGTACTCCTAGTTCTAAGCAACTTTATAATCCTTCTCCTTATCAAATTTTGTATTCCTATCCTAACTAGGAGAGGGCATGAGAACATCTATAAATACCCCACCCCTCCACCCTCTTGTAACTAATGATCAATTATTATGAATTATTATGAATGAATTTCTCTTGAGTTTTTCTCAAAATTCTGAGTGAATTTCTGTGTGATTAAGGGTATTTGTGTGATCTCTCAGGATTTCTTTGTGATCCCTGCGCCCTGCATCCAAGTCGCCAGCCTTCTTCATCTCTTGGCCACCTTCCTCAAGCCTCTTCCCCTTCTTCTTTTTTCAGCCATCTAGCCTATTTTTCCTTATTTTTCTAACTCTTGTTAGGTGATTTGAAGGTTTCTCAGAGTTTACGAATCCAATGATTCTATCTGACTAGCTTTCGGGCCACCGGATTGAAAGCCACGAATCCGCAGGGTCGATAGCTTTGTTTTTCAAGCGGCATCCAAGAGAGTAGAGCGAACTCTTCATGGATTGATCTCCAAATCTCTGCCAGGTATACCCCCTAGACTTCTATGGTAGCGGTATTGCAGAAGAGCTAGTCATAACCAGGGCTTTTTAGCCTTGGCGGTATTGTTTCTTAGCTTTTAGGATTTATTTTTGCATGCCTGTGCTTCAGATTTTCTATAAAATTCCCTATTTAATATCTTGGCTTGAAATTCGGGATACAAACTCCTAACTTAATGCATAATATCAGAAAAATAACTGGCATGCATGAATAATCTCGCATCAAAGGAGTTATATATTATATAGAAGACTATAGGTGAGGAAGTTATACAGGAGACGGTCATATAGATTGAGTAATATATGAAGGAACGTGAGGGGACAAGTTAAGTGGAATCAATGCATTGAAGGAAGCAAATTACATGAAAAAAGAGATGGCCATCATGTGGGATATGACTTTTATATTTTATTACATTTCTGTACTACATGGGCTAGCTTGCTCATTTATTTTTTATATGATAAAACGCCCAAGTTATATAGAACTTATTTTTTACTATGAATATATTGCAACTTGTTAAGTGAACATGATTGCTCAAACATGGATGCACCTAGAATTTCCAACAAAATTTATTTATACTAGATCAAGTCAGATCAAAATACAATGGTACTATCAATTTTGATTTTCATTTTGAACTTCACCCAGTAACTTGATAGACCGATCAACATTCGATATTTAACTCCTTGGAATCCAACCGCCAAAACATAATAATAATAAAAAAAGAACGGCCGGCACATTTCATTGTATTTCAATGCCACCCAAAAAAAATGGTAATTTAATTACAGTACCACCTTACCAATGGTTTTAATCTGATATCGTGGGTCAAACTCACGATTTCCAACATGGCAATGAAATCGTTAGTTCGGCTCATGATTTCACGCATGTCATTTTACCTCACCAAGACTATGGTTTATAGTTTTGATTTATTGAAACTGGGTTTTTTAGAAATTTAGTATTAAAAAATAAATATTTTTTTTAAAAAATCCGACAGGTGTCAAACCATTTCTTCTATGCCGATTCGTCTGCGTGACTGCCAATCTCGAAGTGAGCAGTCATATAATAAACAATCTTATATCGAATAAACAATGCCTCGAGCTAGAGGAGCCGTTCTTATCCTCATCCGTAGAGCCAAGAATCAAGCAGCGAGACGAAGCTAGATTTAAGTCGACTCCGCCCGCCGCATATGCCATCCGGTGATCGGTCCCCTTTTCTCGTGAGGCGAGCGCACCGCTGACCGCAACCATGTGTCGCGACGAAATTTGTTCCCTTCAGTCTCCGACACGAAACAAATGGTGCCACGATAAATGTTTCCAACCAAAAGATGGCAGAGCCATGGTTCTCGCTGTCGCGCAAATGATTCCATCACGCCTGCTGATTCACAGCTCACCAACGAAGAGATGTCCACGTTACGGCTGCACCGACACTGCTGCCTGCAGTCAAAATCAAAACCACATTGGCCGTTCCGCTGCTGTCGCAGACTTCGCCACTCTCCACTCTTATAATGACATCTCCCCTCTCAATCCAGTCCTGAGAGCCAAAGCAATGGCGAGATCCACCCTCTTCACCTCCTTTGCTTCTGTTCATTTCTTCATCTCCTTGTTTTTCTCTACGGCGTCATCGGCCAATGTGACCTACGACCACCGCTCTCTTATTATTGATGGCCAGCGCAAGCTCCTCATCTCCGCCTCCATCCACTACCCTCGCAGCGTCCCTGCCGTGAGCTCCTTCCCCTATGTTTCCCGTCTATTTCTTCCCCTCTTCTGATCTCTCCTTTCTCGCTCCTAATTGATCGATTCTTCTCAGATGTGGCCCGGCCTCGTTGCCGCTGCCAAGGAGGGCGGCGCTGACGTGATCGAGACTTATGTCTTCTGGAACGGCCACGAGCTCTCTCCAGGCAATGTGAGCGTCCTTCTTCCTTGAACGTTCCCCCAGTTCCCTTCCCCTCTTCATTTGTTCTTCTATATGGAACTCGAAACGAGAATCTATCTTCTTCTGTCTCTTTTATTAGTACTATTTTGAGGACCGTTTCGACTTGGTGAAGTTCGTGAGGATTGTAAGGGATTCCGGGATGTACATGATCCTCCGCATTGGGCCATTCGTTGCCGCCGAATGGAATTTTGGGTCTGTATCGGATTTTTTTTCTTTTCTTTTTTTTTGGGCCCCAACTCTTTTAGTTTGTGCTTGCATTGAGTGATTGTAGTTGTGGTTTCTTGGAGTTGCAGGGGAGTGCCAGTTTGGCTCCATTATGTGCCCGGGACTGTCTTTCGGACAAACAGCGAGCCATTTAAGGTTTGGGAATTCGTAAAGTTGTAACCTTTTTCCCTTTTTCTTTCTTTCTTCTCTTTGTAATTTTTTGGGATTTTTTTTTTTTTTGGGTTTATTGGTTTTGGTTGGGCCTGATGAAGTGGGTTTGTCCTCGTTTCTTGTGTACAGAGGCATATGAAGAGCTTCACAACGTATATAGTGGAGATGATGAAGCGAGAAAAGTTCTTTGCTTCACAGGGCGGCCACATCATCTTAGCTCAGGTGAGTATGTTCTGAAAGTTATGTCCTTTTTGTCCAGCGACTAATTAATGTGTCTGTTATGGTAATCTCTAAATGCTTACCGTCGATCCTTGATGCCACTTGTCCAGCCACAATGTGTACTATTAACCCTTCAATTAAACAGATATTCTAATTCCGGTTATCAAGAGATATGCTTAATGCTGAAGTTTGTCATGCTGAACTTCTATATGATGTTTGAGTATGCTTTGCTTCAACTGTTGATAAGAAACGTTCTATACCTTATAAAAATATTGCATTTGGTATGGAGTTCTGTTGTTCCAGCGTATCCCTTCTGCTTATCAAAGTTCAGTAGTAACTGTCATTTGTGTCACAAATCTGTTTTCTTTGTTGCAGATTGAAAATGAATATGGGGATGTCGAAAGTGTTTATGGAGATGGGGGGAAGCAATATGCAATGTGGGCTGCGAGTTTGGCTGTTTCTCAGAATACTGGTGTACCTTGGGTTATGTGTAAACAATATGATGCTCCTGATTCAGTGGTAAGGGGCATGTTTAAACATTCTTCACTTTTTGTATAAAATAGTAGTTGCTATATGCTTCCAAGTCAAAAACAGGGTTCTATCTCTTTAGTTTGCACAATTTGTTAAGCATATTCTATTCGAACAGAGCAAGACAGAAACTGCCATCATATACTCCACAATGATAACTACGAATAATTTCAAATCTCAAATGAAAATGTAATGCAGTCATTATCCTTGCATGAACCATTTGAGGCAATCACGGAGAGGTGTACTACAATAATTCCATCATGTTAAATGAGAAATTGTCAAATTGGTACTTTGTAAGTGTACTTGTCTGTGTATATGTTATATGGAAAGAGTGTACTTTGCACCCTCACCAAAGGTGTACTTTGCACCCTCACCAAAGGTCACTTTGTGCACTTGATGAGCAGTTGGTGTTTTGTTGCATCAAAAACCATGGCCGCTGAGGACTTTCTTCGAACAGGTGCTGGGTGCCGTGGTGCATGGATGGAGGGAGGAGGGAAGCATGGTAATGAGGGGGTAAGGCCATCATTCATCTCTGGTGAGGGGGGAAGGATCTGGGCAAAGGTGGTCAGGGGTCAACTAAGACGGCCTTCATGGATGTCTTATAAGATTTTCGAGGTAGAGGTTGATCAACTATAGCGCTACTTCATCAAAATCCTGGAGTTTCCGTAGGAAATGGATGAAGCCAGAGGGCAATGGGAGAAGGTGGCAGTGTTGGTGTGGATTTTGGGCTGACGAGTTTCTATCAACTGGATTGCAAAAGATTTTAAGATTAAAGGCAAACTCCCCAATGAGGTAGAGGCGTTCTCCTTGATGGAAGATCACCTCCTCTTCTGCTTCAGATCGAAGGAGGTGAGGGACATCATTCTTCATGGTGGCCCTTGGGTTGTCACCGGCCAACTGCTAGCCATTGAACCTTGGATGCCGGATTTTGTGTCGGGGACCAACACTTTCAAGAAGACCATGGTATGGTTGTGCCTCCCAAGCCTTCCGATCAAGTTTTGGTCTTCCTAGAGGTTGCTGGGCATTGTGAAGGAAGCTGGTAACCTGATTGCAAATAACAACTGCATCGACTAGCTCAAGAAGACTAGATTTGTGAGGATCCAGTTGGAGATCAATTCTACCATGCTATTGAAGCATGAAGTCTTGGTCAGAAAAAAAAATAGTTTTTGATCAAGGTTTTGTCTAGATCTCGAGGGCTGACAAAAGTCGGCTAAGGTGGCCCGTTGGCAGTCACTGAATTAGCTCGGGGGACATCGTGAATCGACCGAATCGGTGGTGGAGATGCCGATTCGAGGTGAGTTAGTTTTCTTCGTGTTGGCTGATCTGGAGTTAGGCTTGGAGGTGGGCCGGGTGCAGGGGCCCATTTGGACCTTTCCATGTTGGACATTAGTTTGGGCAAAGCCCATCTAAAGTGCGCTTGGAGCTCGAGACCCAAGAGGCTGGCTCATGGTGGCTTTGGGCCCTGGCCTGGCATTGATTTGGATGAGGCTAGCTTGGTAGACGACTCCTGGGCTTTAGTGCTCATTGGCCCATTTTCTTTCGATTCGATTGGTTCGGCATCGTAGAGGGTTGGTTCTCTTGACAGCAACAAGACTTCGGCTCGAGAGAGGGTGGCTTCGGTGATGTGGTCAACGTCTCTGGTAGTGGAATCGGCTAGTGGGGTACCCTCTCAGGTAGTGTGGCTCCTTTGCTTGGTACCCATGTCAGGAGTGATCGTGGTAGATTGGACGTGGGTGTTAAGGGGCGGCTGGCGGGGTTGGGCAATGGCGGTCTAGCAGAAGTGGGGGGTTGGCAAGTTGTGGTGATAGCAAAGGGGCGGGCATTTCTCTCTTTGGGGATTTCGGTCCTAGATGATGCTAATGGGGAGAAGAGTGAGCTGAGCCTTGTGGGGAAGGATCCTTGTGTTGAGCCGGCGTAGGAAGAGGTCAATCAACATGAGATGGTGGTTTCTCGAGTTAAATCTATGTTAAAGGAGGTTGATGGTGGGCTCTCCAATGGTAGGCATACAAGGAGCAAGAAGTACCTCGAAGCCATGCTGGAAGACCTGGGGTGGCCTCTATCGATGGAGACTTTCTTTAATGAAGATCCTATTATGGAATGTGAGGGGGGTCGGTAAGCCGCCCTTCTCTATTTATAGGAGGTTGGTTGATCAACATCTCTCGGATGTAAAGTTGCAAATGGGTCGGGTCAACCCATGGTCCGATCCGACCTATGTAGACCTGATCCAACCTGTTTTTAAGGACTCATGGATTTAGATTGGGTTCTAAAATTGTACTTGATCTATTTTCTGGTTCGGGTCTGGGTTTACTAAATTTGGACTCGACCCGGCCCAACTTGAACGTGATAATATTATTATCACTAGACCCTGAACTTATTTGAGCCTCTAAGTTATGATTTAAGACCTGAACCATACATTTAACATGAAGATATATTTAAAATTATTTTTATATTTCAATTTATTTTGAAAGCAATATTATTTGTTATTTATTTTATATTGTTAATAATAGTTGGCTATGTGGTAATTAAAAAATAATTGATTATATTTGACCCATACTCGACTTAGACCTGATTTAGATCCGAATTTTTTTGGGTTGGCATTAGATTATATATGGACTCCAACTCGACCCGAATGACCTGTTGGTCAAAAATTTTGATCATGGACCCAACCTGACCCGATTTGATTTTCTATTGGATTGGATTTGGGTTTAATATTAGGACCTGATCAGGAAACAGGATCGGGTCAGGGTCATTCATGATCTGGTCTGACCCGATCCATTTGCATCCCTACTCGGATGTATTTTATGCTCGAGAACCGACTGTCAGGTAGGGGCTTGGACTGGGCTTGATGGCACCTTTCGATCTCATGGGATTTTCTTGCTATTGAGTCCTAGGGTCTTGATGGAGGGATGTTGTAGTTTGGAGGATTGGGGAAGTCAATGTGGATGTGATGCATGATTGTAATCAATAGGTTGTTGTAGTTATTTTTGGAATCAATGAAAAGCTTTGGCCTTTGTTTGGTGTTTATGCTAGCACTGACTATAGATTTCAATGGATGTTATAGGAGGAGATTTCAAGACTGGTAGAACTAGGATTTCCTTCTCTCATCGCTAGGGACTTTAATTGCATGATGGGCCTCAAGAGAAGAGGGAGGATAGGCCATTCTTAGACAACATTATAGCTAGGAAGTTCATGGAGTTCATTAGCCAAAATGGTCTTGTGGATCTTGTTTTTTCGGGCCCCTAATTTACCTAATGCAACAATCAACAAAGTAGTGCTCGGGTAGGAGAACACATTGATCGAGCATTTGCTACAATGAGTTAGGTGCAACACTTTCCAAGCTATCAAGTACGCCATCTCTCGAGGATTGCTTCCGATCATAGCTTTATCATTGTTTTTACTACTACTGATTTCTCTTGCCGGCTGGCCTTCCAATTTGAGAAATTTTAGCTGACCTAACCTTGCTCTTGGAATATTATCCAAGAGGTGTGGAGGCTGCCGATTCAGGTTAATGCCATGTACTGACTTACCTGCAGATTATAGATTACGAGATGTAGACTTAGGAGGTGGAACCAAATTGAGGTGAGCAATATCTTTAAGAGACTAGAGGAGGTTAAGACTTCTATTTCTAACATTCAAATGAGGGAAGATAGGGAGGGGGGCTTTCTACCACCGACCTTGCTGACCTTCGGGCTAGGCTCGCTTTGCACCACTCCTTGTTAAGGCAGTAAGATATATTTGGGAGCCATAAGTCAAGAGTCCAATGGTTGAGGGAGGGTGATCAGAACACTAGATTCTTTCACCAGGCAACTATTGTGAGGAGGCAAAGGAACCATATCCGAGCTTTAAAGGGTGCTGATGGATAGTGGGCTACTAGTGAAAATGGGGTGAGGTAAGAGATCTTGAGTTTTTTTCACCTGAGATGATGGCGAGTCTGGGGGAGGATGGATCTTTCTTGTCTCCACTTGGTTAGCTAGGTCTCAAGTTCAGAGAACATCATGCTGCTTGGTGACATGGTCAGAGAGGAGATTCGGGAGGCTATTTAGACGATGGCTTGGGATAAAGCGCTTGGTCCTGATGGATTTCTCCCTTCTTCAGATGTATTGGGCTATTATTCGTGAGTCGATGCTTGCTGCCTAGAAGAGAACCTTCATTGTGCTAATTTGAAAGAGGCAGAATGCAGCTGAGCCTGGTCACCATAGGTCCATTAGCTTGTATACCATATTTTACAAGATTTGTGCTAAGATTTTGGTTGGCAGGTTGAAGCCAATCCTTTCCTGATTGATCAACCATAAGCAGGGGGTCTCTGTCAATGGTCGCTCTATCTTTGACAACATTTTGATAGTGCAGGAATTCATGCATGACCTTTAAAGAGCCCTTAGCCATGGGTGCCTCATGGTTATCAAGCTTGATATGGAGAGGGCCTTAACCGGATGAGTTGGGAATTCCTTTACTAGGCCTTGGAGTGCTACGAGTTCCATAGTTGATGGACAGTTAGATTTGAGGGTGTGTAAGATCTGTCCTTCTATATTCTGATTAATGGCATGTTGACGGACTTCTTTCACTCCTTTGTCGATCTTCGACAAAGTTGCCCACTATCCCTCTATCTGTTTATTATTTGTGCCGATGCTTTGTCTCGTGCCTTGCAGTTGGTGATCTATGGATCTCTATAGGCTGGCTTTTGGTGCACTGTTGATCGTGTATTTGCTCTTCATAGATGATTATCTCTTGATGAGCTAGGTGTTAGTCTAGAATGCGATGGCCTTCAGGTAGATTTTGGAAGTGTATTATGTAGCTTCTGGTCAGAAGGTGAACCTGCTAAAGTCAACAATCCTTTTTAGCTCAAAGACTAGAGCTTAACATAGATAAGCAATTAGGGAGATTTTTGGCATTGCAGAGCATACTGGAGCTTTGCTCTACCTTGGGATCCCTATTACCGAGTGCTGTCTTCAGAGGTTTGATTGCACCTAGTTGGTGGCATTGATCTGTGCTTGTCTTGAATGGTAGCTGTCCAGAGCACTTTTGATGATGGCTAGAGTTACCCTGGTTAGGTCAGTTCTTAACATAATCTTTGTTTATTTCCTATCTCGTAATGTTGTTCCAAGGTTATTGCCGGCAAGATTTGAGTAGCTGTTTGGGAATTTCTTATGAGGATCCCACTAGGGAAGGTTAGTGGTACACCTAGCTTGGGATATGGTATGCCTTCCGATCTATGAGGGGGGCTTGGCATTCAGTTCTTGCAGGTTCGGCATAAGGCCTTGATTGCAAAGCACATCATGAGATTTTTGATATAGCTGGACAGTCCATAGAGTATGATGATGCATGCCAGGCATGGTGATTGGAGTAGTGGGGGGAGATTCGGGTCAATCGAAATAGCTTCTTTATGTGGAAGGAGATCTGTAGCCGTGCTCCGAATGTGTTGGGCCACATGTCATGGATTTTAGGAGATGGACAGTCGATTGACCTGAAAGATAACTGGTTGGCTGATCTCCTCGTGAGGTACTAATATTGATGACTAAGCATAAGTATCTGGCTTGTTCCAATTGTAGGGGAGGGGTTGGAATACATAGATGACTGTCTGGCTCTTTGGTGACTTGTTGGTTAAGAGTTTTTTCTCTTGCCGTTTCCATCTTCTAGGGTTCGGATGTCAGGACTTGGTGATCATTATGCACTTTTAGAACGGTGACTAGGGAACTCTAGGATATTTACAGGATGAGCTGATAAGGATGATGGATGGTATGTGGATATGGAGACTCAGGATTCACCTAAGGGTGAGTTTGTTTCTTTGAAAGTTTGCTTGGAGCCGATTGCCTAGCAGAGTACTACTGAGAGCCAGAGGGATAGATATTTTGGCTACTCGTCCTAGCTACAGAGGATGAGACTATGGAGTATGCTCTTTTTCGGTTCCTGAGAGCAATGTGGATTTGGCGGCTGACCACCCCTCCTTTTGTGGGCGTCCCTGAGGAGCAGTTTGTCTAGACCTTCCTGGAGGCTTTGAGATAGAGTTTGGAGTCTGAGGCCCCTAGTTTGCCGGAATTAGGGCCGCTTATATAGCTTATCTCATTTGGCTTGCCCAAAATGCGGGAGTATTTGAGGCGAGTTGGCATCTGCAAGGTTGGTATTGGAGAGGGTCGTGACCCAGGTTGTGGAGATGGTTGAGGTATTGTTGCAGATACGTACTTGAGGACTTGGAACACCTGGAACTCCCTTATCTTACTATCAGGAGGAGGATTTTCATCTCCTGGGAGCCTCCACCTTTGACTTTTCTAAAGATTAACTTTGATGGCAATGTGATGGATGGAAGAGGTGGAGTAGGGGTCGTGATCTGGAGTTGTTAACTCTCAACTTATTATGGCTAGGGTTGTCCGGCTTGTGCAGACCTCTATGTCTAGGATGAAATTGAGGGTGGCTTGGGAGGGTATCACTTATGTAAGGATAACTCTATGGGTTGATCGGCTAATTATGGAAGGGGATTCTTTGGCGGTTGTGGCTTGGTTACAAGGGTGCCTAGATCGTGGTGCTGCCACTCATCCCCTAGTATGTGACATCCAGAAAATGCTCTTGGGATGTGCATCTTCTGACATCAGGCAGTCTATCATGAGGCAAATAGTGCTACAAATTGGATTGCTTCTTTGCTGCTTAGCATTTTGGTGGGGGCATTTGGACTGACGTTTCTCTTTTGCTAATGTCTTTTTGGGACATCTTTTTTCTGATTTTTTGGGATATATTCATACTCATTTTGTATGATTTATCCATCATATAAAAAAAAGAGTGACAAATTATTGTGTCATGTGGCCATTCCTTGCCAAGAATGCACCTGTCTATCATAAATAATAAGAGGTGTGCATGATTATCTTAAGTTCATATTGGATGTATCCATTTAGGAGATTTTGTTATTTTTCCCTGTAATGAGTTATTTGCTTGCCAAATTAACAAATCCCATGCTCCCTTTCACAAAAATAAACTTATAAAATTTCTGTCTTTTGGGCATTTATATATGTATTTATTTTCGTCTACGTGGCTGTGTACTTGGATGCTTAAATTGCATTCTTTCATATGTGTCTTTCCCAACATGCTTATTTTGTTGAATGTGCACTATTTTAGCTGTATTGCATTGATCTTAAAGTTTTAAATTTCATTTTGCTTGCAGATTGGTACATGCAATTCATTTTACTGTGACCAGTTCACACCAAATTTCCCAAACAAGCCAAAAATTTGGACGGAAAATTGGCCTGGATGGTAATTATATATCTCGAATTATTATTCTTTTCTTATTAATCTCTTTTTATTTTTAAGGAAAAAGCTGGAAGTCCACCCTCTTTCTTATTAATCATATTTTGTTAGTTTAGAGTTCAAGACTGTTCTGTTCATAAGCTTATTGCAGAGTCATCTTGGCAACATAGAGATAATTATTATGCTTTACATTTTTTTATTATTATTCTTTTACCAATGAGCTTGAATTTGACAGTTTACAAGTTTGGTAAACATTAAAATTTATTGAAAATAAACATGACCATTGGTTTTGTGACTAAGAATCACCTTCGGAGGCAGGCAGCTGTTGCCATTTCCATCTAAGGTCATAACTTCTGTTCCAGATAACCTGGAGAGTAGGTATAAATAAGATATGACTATGAGGTAATACTCTTACTTTATGTAAGATAGGCTGTATAACTAGGGTTCCTTTGAGGGTTTACTTGTCAACATAGGTTGATCAGGTTACTGCCAGTTAACATGTTGTTAGAGATAAAAAGAGTGGGCAGGCAAGGTTCCTTAAATTGCAACCTGGGTATCAGGTATAAAGTGTGTGAAGCAACAACATGTAGGTTTGATTGGTCATACACGTTGGCTTCCAAATTTGTTGATAAGTGTTAGCCTTTGTAGGCTTCAAAGTTAAATAGTTAAAATGAAGATGCTTAAATATTTAGAAGAAATGTGGCTCTCTAATTTGTAGGTTTATTATTACCAGTTTGATATAAGAGCAAAATGTTGATGTAATTATTAGCATCATTAATGCATGCAAGTATGCTTGTTCAAGTATAGCATTCTTTAACCATTCATGAAAAGAATATTTGACTTTCCCTTCTAAACTTGCACATATATCCAGTTTTGCTTATATTTTCATAAAAAAGGGCATCCCAATGCATGAGGGTCTTCCAACTATAGGGTCTGGGGAGGGTTAGATGTGCATAGCCTTACCTCATGTGCATAGAAGTTTTTATGTTTTGAACCCATGACACCCAGGTCATAATGGAGTAATCTCAGAGTTGTATTTGTTTGCATAGAAGTTTTTATGTTTTGAACCCATGACACCCAGGTCATAATGGAGTAATCTCAGAGTTGTATTTGTTGGAAATTGTGTCCTAATGCCAATCATTTAATTTATAGACGGTTGTATTTTTGTAAGTTTATATGAATTATTATTAATAAAAGTTATTTGATAGTTCATCACGTTGCTTCTTTTTTTGTGAATTCTTTTGTGATGGAGTCCTTATAACTACATTTAATATGATAAAGAGGATTTATCATGTGGTTCTTAAACTTGTTCGTGATCAAATAATACGTTGTTACAGGCTGACGTTTACTTAGTGTAGGTCATTATATGCCATATAGGTTGGTTGTTTTTAATCCAAGGAGTGTGGAGATACTGGTATGGCATGCAGGTGAAATATAGGGGTACATTTCATTGAACGTGACTTACCTGTAGAGTTTCCTATTGTCAAGGGTTGCTTGCGAAGGGATATGGATATAAGTATCTCTCAAATTTGAGATCATCACGGTGATTTGCAAGCAACTTACTGTACTTTGATGCTAGACTACCTGGATTTCTAATTTTGTACTGGAAGGTTTCTGGGTGCAGTCAAGTACTTATGGAGTCGGTATGTGAGTCAAGATGGGATTGACCCCTCCAAAAGGTTTAGAGAGAATGTCTCAATGAATTTCAATTTAGCAAAATCTTGGTCAGGATAATTCTTGTGAGGAATTACAGGATTTGTTAGGTTAAGACATTATGTGGATATACTGGTTAAGGGTTGGTAGCTAGACTCTGAAGTCATCCTGAGCATTGAGGGTTGAAGGGATGAATTATATGGTAATTATATGCTAGGGGTTTTTGAATGTTGCTCAGCAATAATTTAACCTATCTAGATATTGGGTACCATTGCTAGATGGTCACATCGATTGATATAGAAAATGTTTCTGTGTTACCGGCTTAGTATTCGTACTTATAGGGTCATACACAATAGGAGTTCCTACCTGATTTGATGGTTGGTCAATGATTGTGAATCATTTCATGGCATAATCATTAATATGATTGATGATTGATCTTGAGTTGACATTTCAATGAGTCGACCTTCAGTATTTTTCATGTATTGACTCATCACTGCTGCAAATATTGTGACAAAGTTTTTCACTAATGGTTAGTGAATTGTGGGAGGATCTATTGTCAATTGGGTTGTTAATTAGCTCAATTTGATTAAACAATGAAGAATGGACCAAGACTAATTGAATTAGATTCAATTAGGTTGATCCAACTGGATTGGGTCACACCCATGAACTTGATTTGAATTTTGAATTCAGAATTTAAATAGAGTTTTAAGTTTGAATTTGACTTTGAATTCAGAATTCAAATTGGATTTGAATTTTGAATTTGTTTTTGAATTCAAATTGGGAGGTTTTGATTTTGAATCAAAACCACTTCAACCAACACCATCTTATCTCAACCCCCTAACTCCCTCCTAACCTCCTAACCTCCCTTGTGCACCTCTTCTTAAGCGGGTTCATGGTGGGCATGGAGGTGTGTGGTTAATTGCTGAAAAGGAGTTTTTTTTTTTTCATCAAAAAAAAAAAAGGAGTTTTCTACCTAAAGGAAAAAGGGATTTAGGGATTTGAGAGAAAGGGCTTTGGATGTGTACTCCCTAGTGTTTTTACTAGGGTTTGGGAAGAGTGAAAAGAAAAGAAGTTTCCTAGTCTCTAGTCTATTATTCCTCCATCTAAATCCTCCCAAGTTCTTTGATACCTGGAGCATCCTAGCATTTGAAGAAGGTGATTAGCTATCGAGGTTCTAGAGAGGAGCTAGCACTTCAAGGGAACTAGTTGGGTTTGGCTCTTGTGTGGATTACCTATAGAGGCCCGACATCTTGTGTAGCTGCAGAATTTTTATACCATAACCTTCCTGTAGCGGCGATTGTCGACCTGCAAAGGTAACGAGTTCAGAACTTTTTGATGCCATAGATGCGATCTATGGTGTCAGACTTGTGGCATAGATATGTTTTATGCTTGATGGTTTGTATCATTTTATATCAGTCTTATTTATATGCATGGATATCATGTTACAATCCTTAGTGTAGGCTATTTATAGATGTGATCTTATGCATGTTTGGATTAATTTGAATAATCTTTTGTCTATCGCTGCAATTTATTTAAAAAATATTTAAAAATGTATGCATGAAATGGCCTGCAGTTTCCATCAGCACTAGTGCCTGCCTTGCAAATATGTACTATTAATACCAATTTTATGATTATTTTTTTCCTCTTTATTCAATTCCAGGCAAGGTTTCTGAACTAGTACTGGTACCCATATCGGTCATTGGCCGATACAGTATAGTACCAGTTTGGTATCGTACTAATACATGATATAGGTAGGTATATCGGTCAAACAAGCATGTTAATTTTTTTTTGTTTTCTATTTTTAAAATTTTTCTTCTTAAGATATGAATCAGTTTTTAGGATTTCTTGAATTTAAATTAATGTATTTGCATCTTGTTACTTGTTTTTTAAAATGTCTTAATGCTTTTCCATCTTTATATGACATGCTTGCCTTCATTTTCATATGAGAGTCATGGCTGAATTGTCCTGAATCACGGATGATTGCTATGAAATACACTATTATGGTATAAAATGGCTAATATGATTTTTCTTGTGCTGTTTCTTTTTTTAAAATGTGTTGATGCCTTTCCATCTTTATATAATGTCCTTTCCTTTATTTTTATATGATACTACGAGAAAAGAATATTATTATTTATTTTTTCAAATATCTATTATGGTATGAAATGGATAATATGGTTATTTATTTTCTCAAATATCTTAATATCTTTTTATCTTTATATAACATGCTTTTCTCTATTTTCATATAATAGCCATGCTAAATCATCTTGAATTATGGATGATTAATATAAAATATACTCCTATAGCGTGAAATGGTTAATATGATTTTTTTTGTACTATCTTTTTGTTTTTTTAAATATGTTGATGTTTTTTCATCTTTATATAATGCATTTTTTTCATTTTCATATGAAAGCATGAAAAAAAATGTTGTTACTTGTTTTTTCAAATATCTATTATGGTATGGAATGGCTAATATGGTTAATTATTTTTCAAATATCTTGATGCCTTTCCATGTTTGTATAACGTGCTTTCCTCTATTTTCATATAGTAGTCATAGTTGAATCGTTGTGAATCAAGGATTACCATGAAATATACTATTATGATCTGAAATAGCTAAATATGATTTTTTTTTTGTTGCTATCCTTTTTTTAAATGTATGGATGCCTTTACATCTTTACATAATCATGTTGTGTTTTCCTCCATTTTCATATAATAGCTATAGTAGTACATTACTTTTCTAAAATCATGGCTAGGCTAGGATATTCATAAGCATGTACTGGCCAATTCAAACAAAAAATCCTATGCAAGCAAGGATTTTCTATTTTAAAAAACTTGCAAATTTTGATATCTATGGTGCTTGAAAAGTCTACTAAAAATTTTAAATAAAAACAAACAACAAATTATTGCAAATCCTTTCAGATGAGATGCACTGATCTTCACCAATGTTATCTAAAGGAGTTAAGAAACAAATTTTTGTTTGATAAAAATTAACTTAAAAATAGGGCAGGATATGGAATTAGTTATGTTTGGTTGATTTAGATTAGGATATTATTGAGATTTTTGATAATCTGGTCATTCAAAATCAAGTATTTTAAAAGATTTATATGGGAAAAATAAGAATTTATAGGATTTTGTAAGGATAAAGTAGAAAAAGCTTTTTTATAATTAATCTTTGATTTCTCTGCATTTTCCTATGTTTTTCTCTTTTTTCACTATGGAAACAAGTTGGAAGAGGAGAGGAAAAATCTCTTGCCTTTTCCTTTCATCCTAGCCTCCTTAAAAGAAAAAAAATTAGAATCAGGTCGAACTACCTGGTTTTGCCCAAAACCATGGCAAACAGCCTTGTTCAGAATGGTTTTGGTCAGGTTGAGGCCTGAACCAAAATTCAGGGTTGAACCATCCCGTTCAGTCCTGATATGGTTTGGTATGGGTTGAACCAGGCAGTTCGGTTCCAAAAACCATGAAGGTAATAGTTATTTTAGTTAAATACAATGAAAATCACTATTTAATACAATATTTCTAGTATTTTAATAATTTATTTACTAATTAGTAGGAAGGGTGGTTACTCTTTAAGATGTGGCAGATGGCCACCATAGTTATTTAATACTATTTTTTATCTTCACTCTGATAGGCAAAGGAACAGTTTAGGAGGAATTCATTGTCAGTTCCACAGCTTCTGCCTCCTTTCTTTAGCTGTCTATGACTCTCCTTGGATCCCTAATATAAGCTTCCCTCTGAGTTCAGGAGTGGGCACGATGGAGGAAAGTCCATAGATATTTGCATAGTGTCTCTTTGAATTATGTACCGTGATATGTTTGCTGCTATAGTGATTCACTTTTGTTTCTATTTTGTACACTTTTTAGTCTATTGCTCTGATGAATGGAACATATGTTTCTTCCCAAATTTTTGCAACAAAATCTGAACTACTTGTTTTGGAATCCATTTGGAACCCAAACTCTGCCTTTGGTTTTTTTATGCCTCATTTTCTCACACATGAACTTTTTTGGTAAAATTCTGTGGAGGCTAGCTTTATGCAACTAATACTCAATGATAACTGAAATCTGTTGTTTTTAAAAAATGCTCTACAAACTATGTCCATCAAAGAGGACAAATCAAAATGCATATTTTCTTAATAGCATTAATTTATTGTCAGTCCTCTTATCCTAGCTATCTGATTACTAATTTCCCTCTATCACACCCAATTGAAATATCATATTTTAATGAGATCCATATTTTCTAAAGTAGATTTGTCTGCATCAGTTAGAACGATGGTTCATAATATCATTAGAGATTCAAAATGCAGGCATATCTAAATTATAGCTTTTATATCAACTTCTTGGTGTATGGCCAGTGTTATCTTGTTGGTCCCAATAAAAGTTTTTTTATTGTCATATAAGATTGATTGTTTATGTGTGATTACATCTTAATATGAAAGCTTAGGGTACAATATCTGTTACTAGGTTTTCAAAGGCCAATCCTATCTCTGATCTGGTGCTCTCGTGTTTGTTATTATCTGAATCTTTCCTTCCTCTTTTCTCCAACATCAGGTTTCAAACTTTTGGGGCTACAAATCCTCACAGGCCAGCTGAGGATATTGCATTTTCTGTCGCTCGTTTTTTCCAGAAAGGTGGTAGCCTTCAAAATTATTACGTGGTATGTGTTAACAATAATTGCAACTTCTGATGTATGAGATAACAACTTTTTTAATGCTATCAGTGATTGATAAATAATAAATTTTTATATTATTTCTGAATTGGAATTTTTTTCCTTTGCTCTTTCTGTTCCCTTTGCCAATTCTCTTCTTCAAGTATCATGGTGGAACAAACTTTGACCGCACTTCTGGGGGACCATTCATCACAACAAGCTACGATTATGATGCACCTATTGATGAATATGGTGTGTTGCTTTCTAGACCCCTTTGGAAAAGCCTTTTCTCCAATTTCTCGGTACCATTAATTTAAAAATGATTTCCTTCGAAGAAAAATTGAATAATGATTCTGTTTTTTTCTAAAAACATCATAGTTTGACCCCATTTTGTTCCCATTTTTGCTCATCTGAACTAAGTTGGAATGAGCTTTCAGGGTTGGTGAGGCTTCCAAAATGGGCACACCTGAAGGAACTTCACAAAGCTATAAAGTTATGCAAGCATGCTTTACTTTATGGTGAGCAAACACTTCAGGTCCTTGGTACTCTCCAAGAGGTGAAGTACTATCTCAATCCTTCTACAATTTCCTTATCAGTTTTAAGATAGATTCTAAATACATTATATATTTAAGCAAAAATTTATACCTGATATTCTCAATTTATGGAATGATACTGAATTAGACTATAATAATTATTGAACACAAGTATACCTTGGCTTCAGTTTGCAGTGTCTACATTTTGTAATCAGTAACATCTAATCTGGAAGAAAACAAATGTGCAGCATCAGAAATAATGCAACTTTGTAGTGACTGGCATTTGTCCATTCACCATGATTTTGTATGACTCTATCTAGCTTCTTCGAAAAATTTTTAGTATTTTGTTTTTCAGTATCTTTCCTTAAATAATATATCACAAATTCTATACATTATGATGAGGAAGTTGGTCTGCATTAGACACAAGATTGCCAAGTATACCTGTACTTGTAACATGCTGTTGTTGTTTTGAACACTTATTTTACTGATGCAATGATTAGCAATTTGTTTTTTCTTTCATCTCCTTAGGTTAACTGGGCCCTTGATGGTACTTCAAATATTTTAATATTATCTTGGTCAGAATATTTGAGCATTTTGTCCTCATTTGGTTAAAATTGTGGCGATTTTATTTGTGCAGGCTAATGTTTATTCAGATCCCTCAGGAGGATGTGTTGCATTCATTGCTAATATGGATGAACAAAATGATAGATCGATCATTTTTCAAAACAGATCGTATAATGTTCCAGCTTGGTCAGTTAGTATTCTGCCAGATTGCAAGAATGTGGCATTTAATACTGCAAAGGTGTCTCTACTTTCCCATATTCTTCTCCTTGTCATTTTTGTATTGTAAACAAATGCTGTCATGTAAAAAATTACTAGATTGAGCTATTATCGAAGCCATAAGTAAGCAAATTGTGGAACATTATCGGGTGTCTTGTTCTAAGTAGGTCTGAGATGGAACAAAGGGATGGAGACTTAGAGATAGCTAAGTGACTTGACTATTTTAAGTGCTTAATTTTATGCCTGATATAAATTGTTGACCCATTCGTTATAAGCTTAAGCCTTTGGTTTCAATAGGTTAGTTAAAATGTCATCAACGCTAAGGTTTGCTGGAGGTCATGAGTTTGAATACCCTCAATGCTGATTATATATGTAATTAAATGGTTATTATTTTGACTCCTTCCACTAATTGTTTTAATTGTTTTGGCTTATTGTCTCTCCATGTGCTTTACCCAGGCTACATATGAAGGGTGTGTTAAGCCTGGTAGCATTTATCTTTTCCCTATAAGTTTAAGCCTTTGACATAAATTGGTTAGTTAACATCTAATGAGTTGCAGTTTACCATCTCTGAATAATTTAAATAACACTATAATGCATTAATCATATCTGAGACATCATCTTAGATGCCTATTGATGCTCATCTGCACTATATATAATGCAAAACTGGGCCATGGCTGTTACCACCTGTGTTTCTGCAAAGGAAGATGATATATCTTTTCTTTTAGCAAACTGATAAAGGCAGTGCACTTCATTTATGTGACACTCCTTTTTCCCCTCTAAGTAGAAATGTAATTATTGCTGTCTAATAACAAAGGGTGAATATATTGGTGTTGAATGAGAAGTTCTGTAATTTTTCTAATCAGAACTATCCATACAATTATGCAAAACATTGCATGCATTTGCATGTGCTTCATGCTAGCAAGCTTAAATGGTATGCAACATTCCATATAAAAAATTCATAATAAAAAAATGTTACATTTCACTACTAATAAAAGCAAACATCACCATAAATATGTTTCTAAATAACTTGGGCTTGGATCATTATGCATGATTGCAGACCAACCAGTTCTTGGAGATACAGAGGTACAGGGACATTGCTAATACTTGTGCATCTTGATCTCAGATATGTCATTTTTATTGTGCTGGTTCACATGTGTTGTGGCCAAACCAAAGTGATCTTGATGCATCGTCGAGTTGCACCCAACCAAGCTCCCGGCGAGTCTTGCAAAACAAACCCACTCACTGGAGTATTTCCCGCGGGGGACACTCCGATGCTTAAGTCAGCAAGGGTTCGGATAACAGATAGAGAAAATGGTCAAGAAATGATAAAACACTTCAGCTAGCTATCCTCACTTACCTATGGAGGTCTCCATTTACCAATATTTATAGGCGTGGGCCTTAACATAATTTAGTTGAAAGGGCCTCTGGCGGTTAGTTCCGTTAAAAACTAACATGTGCCTGTTATAACGGTAATTGGTTATTCTGGTAGAGCAACTACCTCTTCTTGAAGTTGGTTGGCACTTAGGTGTTAGTCGGCCTGTAGAGGCAAGTCGGCTCTTCTGAGCTAGTTGGCCGATAAGCGTTGGTCGGCCTTTATGGACAAGTCAGAGTACCAGATTTGTATAGGTAGTCGGTCGATTGGCGCCTCATCAGCCTTTTTGGGCTTGACATAGCCTTTTGTTCATTCTTCGAGCATGTTATGGCTTTTTATGGGTTAGGCTGATCGGTTTATCACAACACTTGCCCCTTACTCTCAATTTTCAAGGTATGTTTAGTTTAGTGTCTTGAAAAATGGGAGTAGATAGCGATAAGTTTTTTTGATAGAAGAAAGGGTGAGGGGAGGGGGGCGAACCCCCCCCGGTGTAGCTTCCCGCTCGGGCTCCAGCCCGTTAGACCTTTGTTCGATTCGGGAGGGGGGCGAACCCCCCCGGTGTAGCTTCCCGCTCGGGCTCCAGCCCGTTAGACCTTTGTTCGATTCGGGCCGCAAATTTTTTGCGTGCCCTTCCCACCAACTGGGTGAGTACGTCAGCCTAATCCCACTACGGCACCGAGTTTCGGCCGCTCAGCCCCCCAATCACGTGTCCCAGAATTAATCTAGAATTTAATCGAGTCACCCGCGGGATCATTCCTCGAACCCGTGCCCAGTGGATTATACACAAGAGCTGAGCCGCGCTACCACCGTAGTGGTATAAGTTTTTTTTGAAGAGAAGATTTTCTTCAATAAAGAGAGAGAAGATATTCTTTAATGATGATGAATCTCGGTTCCAGCTGGCAGCTTTGATTCGCCATTCTTGGGGCATAATGCCCTTGCCAGGTGTTGAATTTTCATTGGCGAGGAAGTTCACTCGAATTTCAGGGTCACGTTGATCGGGACCATTAAAGTCTCACGAATTCGAAATCATACCCGTTGTCTTTTCACTTCTACCGACCTTACGGATCGATACTGTCGTATCAGCTTGGTTGGGATATGCATACGTGGCATGATTAGAGATGATTCTCGTGGCTTGAGGAAGAGATCATGATCGTCGGTGCCTCTTATATAAGAGGATTTCCTTCCCGAGGGCCGAATCTTTTTTCCTATTTTCGTCTTCATCCTTTGGAGAGTCTGTCTTCGTTCTAGTCTTCCTCTTCAAGTTCTTTCATTTCTTCCAGATTAGACCCTGTTCTTCTCTCATAGAAATGGTTAGGTCTTTAGAGGTCTCGGCCATCGGTAGGGCGGAGGCGAGTCCTCCGGCATCCAAGATCCTCCTAGGATGATAGATCTCTATTATAGGGAAGAGCTAAGACCATATTCCATTAAGAGTGTCATGACTGAGTCTAGGTTGGCCTCCCTACGGAATTACTACAAGATTCTGCAGGATTTACTTACCTTCATCCCTCCGGTGAGAGGATAAACCAACCTCCCGGGTCCATAGCTGTGTACGAAGAATAGCTGAAGGCTGATCTTAGCTTTCTCCTTCATCCCTTTTTTGTCCGACTTTTCAACCTTTATCACATAGTTCCGACGTAACTGATTCCGAATAATATTTGGATAATTTATGCCTTGTCCTTTATCACGACTTAGGCATAGCACCTAGAACTTTTTTATTCAGTTCATTCTTCATTCTGAAGGACTTTCATGGTCAAGGGTGGTGGGTCATCGGCCTCCGCCCTAGTCAGAGATTCATAACAGGGCTTCCGTCTGCCATTCACGGATGGAAGCCTTGTTTTTTCTTCCTTCTGTCCACATAACCATGGGGGTTTAACACCGAATGGAAGGAACCTTGTCTGACCCCAACGACAGGAAAAAGGTCATCATGGCCGATAAGGAGGACTTCGACACCCTCTCCAAGGTTTAAGTCTCTCCGATGAAGGAACTGTTGAGCGAGGAGAGCCTTTTCCTTGCTCAAATCAGTACTTCTCCTTCCTTAGGTATGTCCCATCGATCATATTGCTATCTTCTCTTATATTTTCTTTCTCCTTGACTGATTTTTTTTGTTGCTTCTCTTTTCGCAGACAAGAAAATGAAACCGAACACCCGTAAAATCCGACAAGCTATCAGAAAAAGGGTGATGGTAGCTTCTTCAGGCAAGCAGGAGAGTCGGAAAAAAGCTCGCGCAGACATAGCGGCTCCTTTGAGCACTCTCCCAGAAGTTCCAGTCGGGGGAGTACACCGGTAATAATTTAGCCGACATTCGATGATAATGACGTTCCTCTATCAGAACTTCATCCGAGGGTGATTCCAGCTGAACACCCGATAGAGTTGCCGACAGCACCTCCAGAGGCTGAACCTTTATCCGTCTCTGATCATTGAGATAAGGGTAAGGCCCCGGTGACCGACTCGACACCTGAGCGACAGGCAAGGCCTGAGGCACAGGCAGATGAAGACCTCATCGATTTTTCTGTCTTCGTCAACGATACGGAGTTCGATAAACCCAGCTTAGCTAGGGTGATGCTGAAGGCCACCATCCTTCCTTGGGATTGGGAGGCTACGAAAGCTCACCGCTTAGAAGACATCTTTACCACCATTTATTCGAACACTCTCAAAGTATGCGAGATCTCTTTTTCATGTCTTCTGTAAATCATAATATCTTTACTAACCTTAATTGCTTCCTTGTTGGTAGTTTATACACGAAATCTCCTTGATAGAAGAGAGTGTCAAGGGGTTTGCCGACTTGAGCCAAAGTCCCTGCAATCAGCTGAAGTCGGTAAGGGCAGAGAAAAAAGTAGCCGAAGAGCTCAAGGTGGCCATGAAATAGAAACTGGACAAAAGTGTCGTCACCACCCTTTCACTGGAGAAAGGGTTGAAGGTGGCCCAAGAAAAAATAGCCGAGCTAGAGGCCAAACTTAAAAAGAAGAAGAAAAAGCTATGCTCGGCGGAAGTTTTAATCAAAGGCCTTCAAAAATCCGATGAAACCCTAGCACAGAAGGTCGAAGCGGAAAAAAGGGTTGAATTGGCCGAACAAAGGGCAGAGTCGGCTTTCTGCTGCAGAAGGCGGAACAGGCCAAACAATTAGACTTTTCGAGCCATAGAAGAGTATAAGAAGTCTGCCATTTTTGAAGATGAAATGAATGAAGCTGGAGTAGAAAGCTACAACATAGGCTTCAAAGACTGCTCGGAGAAGGTGAAGAAGTTATATCCTTACCTTGATGTCTCCAAGATAACACTGGATAAGGCTGACGAAGAGGATGGGGCAAATGAACAAGCCGAGGATACACCTGTACAGTCACTCCTGCTCGAACTTTTGACCTGGCCGAAGAAGATTAATGTACCTCTTTTTTTTATACTTTATGTAAAAAATCAAACTTCTTTCCGAAGTATGTAGCAACTCTTTTCATATGAATGAAATCGTCTTCTTTTCCGACTGATGATGTCTTTGTAACATGTTCTCTCAAATATGTGCTTGAAAAAATTTTCTAAGTATGAACTTGTCGGCTTTTCATATCTTATATTTGTCTCAAGATAGCTTTTGCTGAGTGTTGTGCCATCGGAATAATGGTTCCATTCATTTTCTTTATAGGACATAATGACCAAGCTAATCTGGCTAGCCCCCTTTTTTTAGATACATCGATAAGGTGGTGTGCTAGACCAACTCTGTCCGTCGGTGGATTAGGCCAACCCTGGTATTATCGGATATACTGATTGAGTCGGCTGGCTGGCCAAATCTTTACTTGTCAGATACACCGATTGAGTCAGCTGGTTAGGTCTACTCTTTATTTGTCAGATACATCGATTGAGTTGGCTGGTTGGTTATACTCTTCATTTGTTGGATATATCACTTGAGTTGGCTGGTTAGGCATACTCTTCATTTGTTAGATATACCGATTGAGTCAGGTGGTTAAGCCAACTCTTCATCAAGAGAGGACTGAATATGGAGAAGATGAAGAGCTCTTTATAGATAATACTTGCGAAGATTTTCTACACTCTAGGATCGGGCTATTCGGTGCCATCCAGGCTTTCGATCCGGTAAGTTCCGAGTCATATCGCTTAAGTGATCCAATAAGAGCCTTCCCAGTTAGGGGCAAGCTTTCCTTGCTTTGTAGGTCGAGATACTTTAGCTCTTCGCGATACAAGATCTCCGGGTCGGAAAGTTCTGGCTTTGACTCATGAGTTGTAGTATCGGGCGACTCTTTGCCGGCATACTATCATTCTTAGCTATGCTTGGAGTCTTGTACCTTCAAGTAGGTCCAAGTTAGCTTTTCTTTGGTCTGAATTATTCGGCTCTTTAAAGTGATTGGTCCTTCTAGATCGAAGAACAATTTCCACCGGTATCATGGCTTTGCTCCCGTAAGTTAGGTTGAATGGTGATTCTCCTGTTATAGATTGGGGAGTCGTTCGGTATGTCCAGAGAACTGAGTTAAGCTCTTCGGCCCAGAGTCTTTTTGCTTCATTTAATCAAGTTTTCAAACCATGGAGAATTGTTCGGTTGGTTATCTCAGCTTCACCATTTGATTGAGGGTGTCCGACCGAAGTCAACTTGTGAAGGATGTAGTACTACGCACAGAAGTCTTTGAATTTTTGATTATCAAATTGCCTCCCATTATCGGTGATGATAGTATAAGGGATTTTGAATCGGTAGATCACGGAATTCTTGACGAAGTTTTCGACTTTTTCTTCGGTAATGTGGACTAAAGGTTCAGTTTCAATCCATTTGGTGAAGTAGTCGATAGCAACTATCAGAAACTTTCTTTGATCGAAAGCCGGAGAAAAATGATCGAGGATGTCCATTCTTCACTAGGCGAATGGCCAGGGGGCGACCAACTGAGTCAGCTGACTTACAGGATGTCTCTGAATGTTGGAGTACCTTTGACATTGGTCGCATCTTTTCATGAAGTTGGCAGCATCCTTTTGGATGGTCGGCCAGTAATATCCCTGACATATAACTTTGTAAGCCATAAATCTGCCTCCTAGATCACCACATATGTCTTCATGGACTTCTCTTAAGGTGTAATCGGCGTTCGAAGGTCCCAAGCACTTTAATAGAGGTTGTGAGAAGGATCTCTTATAGAGGTTCCCTTCCAAGATGATGTATTGAGAGGCCGTTCATCGGAGTCATTTGGCTTCGGTGGTATCTTCTAGTAGAGTTCCTTCGGTCAGGTATTTAGTGATCGGGTCCATCCAACTTAATTCTTGCTCAACTTGATGTATCTCTGAACTTTCCCCAATTGTAATGCTAGGAACTTCCAGATATTCAATAAAGGTCCGACCCAAAGAATTAGGCATGTCGTGGCCACTTGGGATAATGCATCGGCCCAGGAATTCTCAGTTCTAGGAATATGAGCGATGTCAAGAAATTCAAATTAGGTCACAAGGTCCCGTACCTTCTCCAAATATCCAGCTATTGTTGCATCTCGAGCTTCAAAGTCTCCTCTAACTTGGTTTACCACCGGTTGGGAGTCTGAGAATGCCTTCATCTTTCGAACACCTAATTCTTTGGCAATTTTGAGTCATGCTAGAAGGGCTTCATATTCGGCTTGATTGTTAGATGCCCGGAAAGAGAAATGGAGAGCATATTTCACTACCTCTCCATCGGGGTCAGCTATAATTAGTCTGGCCTTGTAACCAGAAGAATTAGATGCTCCGTCCACATGAAGGATCCATGCGAAATCGTAGTCGTCTTCAGTTTCTTCAACAGATGTCCGACTTTTCTCTTCTTTAGTACTCCAATTGCATTCGGCAATGAAGTCGGTCAATACTTGGGCTTTCATTGCTGGTCGAGGTTGATATGTGATATCGACCTCCCCTAACTTGATGGCCCATTTAGCAGTCTCGCCAGAAGTGTCGGGGCATTGCAAGATGGCCTTCAATGGTTGGTCCGTCAGCACGATGATAGGATGAGACTGGAAATATAGTTTTAGGCACTTTGCTACTATCACCAAGGCATATATTAATTTTTGTGCTTTCGGATATCTCATCTCGGTATCATGCAACACCTTGCTAGCATAATAAATTGGCTTGTGGATGCCATTGGAGTCCTTCCTGACGAGCACCGAGCTAACAACCTCATCCGAAGTGGCGAGGTAAAGATATAGTCTCTCCTTAATGTTTTAAGAGTAGAGTTGGATTGATAAAGTATTGCTTTACCTCTTCAAAGGCTCGTCGGCAATCTTCTGACCTCGAAACCTCTCGTTTGCTGTAGGACTTTAAAGAAAGGAAGGCATCTTTCTGCTGACTGAGAGAAGAATCGACTTAAAGATGTGATCCGTCCGGTCAGCTGTTGAACCTCCTTTTTATTGGAGGGATACCTCATGTCTAGTATTGTCCGGATTTTTTTTGGATTGGCTTCTATTCCTCGGTTCGTCACCAGAAAATCGAGAAACTTTCCTTAAATAACTTCGAAGATACACTTGGTCGGATTGAGCTTCATTTGGTATCTTCGTAGTATTTCAAAGGCCTCCTTAAGATCTCTAATGTGGTCGTTGGCTTGGATGCTCTTTATGATCATGTCGTCGACATACACCTCATGGTTTTGTCGATCTATCTTTTGAGAATTTTGTTGACCAGCCGCTGGTATGTTGCTTTAGCAGTTTTTAATCCGAAGGGCATTACCTTGTAACAATATAGCCCCCTGCCGGTGATAAAAGCCATCTTCTGTTCGTCTTCGGGATTCATCCGAATTTGATTATAGCCGGAGAAGGTATCAATAAAGCTTAGGAGCTTGTGTCCTAAGGTGGCGTCAACAAATTGATCAATTGGATAAAGGGAAGCTATCATTTGGACAAGTTTTGTTGAGATCGGTATAGTTGATGCAGATTCTTCACTTGCTGTTTGCCTTCTTTACCATCACCACATTGGCGAGCCAATCTGGATGATAGACTTTCCTTATGAACCCTGCATCAAGGAGCTTAGTGACCTCATTAATGACCCTCTATCTTTTTGGAGCAAAGTTTTTTTTTTTTCTGCTGAACCGACCGACACCTGGAATTAACTTTCACCATTTCCTCTTTCAAGATTATTTCCAAGATATTAATTCTTGATTCCCCTTCCTGGCACGCCAATCTGTTATAGCCGAACCAAAGTTATCTTGATGCATCGTCGAGTCACACCCAACAAGGCTCTTGGCTAGTCCTGCAAAACAAACCCACTCACCGGAGGATTTTTGGTGGGGGACACTCTGATGCTTAAGTCAGCAAGGATTCGGATAACAGATAGAGAAAATGATCAAGAAATGATAAAACACTTCAACTAGCTATCCTCACTTACCTTCGGAGGTTCCCATTGGCCGGTATTTATAGGCGTGGGCCTTAACAAAATTTAGTTGAAAGGGCCTCTGGTAGAGCAACTACCTCTTCTTGAAGTTGGTCGGCACTTAGGTGTCAGTTGGCCTGTAAAGGCTAGTCGGCTCTTTTGAGCTAGTTGGTCGATAGGCATTGGTTTGGCCTTTATGGACGAGTTGGAGTACCAGATTTGTATAGATATTTGGCCGATTGGCACCTCATCAGCTTTTTTGGGCCTAACAGAGCCTTTTGTTCATTCTTCGAGCCTGTTATGGCTTTTTATGAGTTAGGCTTATCACAACAATGTGTCATGTTGAATATTTTAAACAAATATGGAAGCAATGACACTTGTGGTCCCAAAAGTGAAATAGTTTCTGTGGAATTCATTCGATATATGTATATCAATTCACTAGTGTACTGTTATCTGCCTGTTTAAGATATTAAAGCCTTGTGTTTTCAGAACTATCAATCTTATATATTCTTTGAATGTATATTTTCTTGCATATCTATACTATCAACAAATGTAGCAATAAATTTATTAATGAGCCATTGTAGCCCTTGAATGTAGCTTGGATCTTCACCATTGTTGAGGTTAGGTCCTTGGTTTTTCCATGTATCCACTTGAATTCAAGCTTTTTCAGTTGAATTGTAATTCAAAAAACTTTCCAAGCCACATCTTTTTATCAGATTAGAGCTTTCCCACTCAAATTATGATCACAAAATTCTCCAACCCCTGCCTTTCACCAAAAAAGAAAAAAAAAGAAAAAAAAAAAAACCGAATAAGAGGATTCTTGTAGAACTAGGAGATTAGAGGTGCACTTTTAATCTCTCTCTACCATAGCCTACTCAAACTCATCTCCCACCTGTAACATAAGCAGGTAAACAGCTGCTTCCTTAGTCTATGTCCACTATGATCTGTGTATCCAGCCACTTTCATCCTTTTTATTAGGTCCATTAGTGAGCCTACTAGCAAGTAAATAGGTGCTTCCTTAGTCTATGTCCACCATGATCCGTATATCCAGCACTTTCATCCTTTTTATTAGGTCCATTGGTGAGCCTACTTTCTTCCTTGCTCTAATTTAAAAATCTTTATAACTAGGTCATGGAGAAGGAGACTTTAAAGAAAAGGGATGTTCTAACCAAGGTTTGCTAAACTAGTACTAAAGGTCATATTGATTGGTGACTGAGAGAGAGACTGGGCTCGAAAGCCCTGTCATTGTCGTCGGGGAGGAGAGAGATGGAGGGAGAGGGAAAGGGCTGAGGCAAACCCTAACCCTAATCCTAGTAGAGCAAGAGGGAGGGAGAGAAAGGGGATGCTTATTGGTGATGATCGAGTGGGAGGCACTGCTTCTCTGGCGTGCACTGCTTCTCTCGTGCACACTGCTTCTCTTGCATGATCAGTGGGGCTTTCAGCATGAGGTCCGCATAACCCAGGGGTGGGGGTTTATGGAAGGGCTTGAAGCAGGTTTCAAAGAAAAGAAGCCTCGGAATTATACATATGATGAACTAGGTTTCAAAGAAAAGAATCAGCTTATAGATAAGAAAATCTTCACCTATTTACCGAGCTGACAGGGCAAACCTTCCTGGTCCTCGTTGATTCAATTTGGCATGCGCCCCAAACCTGGTATTTCAGGGTGGTACAGCCAACCCTAGTTCTAATGATCTAGTCACTAGGTTTTAAATCTTTTAATTTCTTGAAAGTGTGAATATAATAAGTATTCTTTGTTTATTGGGTGCTTGGTGTTGCAGTTTATCTAGCCTTTTGAACTCCAAGCCTTGTGCGATCATTCAAAGATGAACAATCAACTAATATAATTGGATCATAGAGATGTAATGGTATTGAACAATCAAGATGAACAATCAACTGATGTGTTAAGATAGAATTCAATAAGCCAGTAATAACATTTTTTTTTAACAAAAATGATTACTAAGAGTTCTTTTAAGTTAAACTCAGTACATGGCATCTATTTTCTAATTTACTTGAAATAAAGTGGGAATAGATAAATGTTTGTATTGAAGTCCAGCCACAAAAATGTTTACATATTTAATAAAATCATTTTGCATTCTCTCTCTCTCTCTCTCTCTCTCTCTCTTATGCCATCTTCTATAGACAGGTGCCTCTGTAAACCTGCAAGATTCTACCATTATAGTCCTTTTCCAAATATTGTCACAAAAGTTCTTTCCTGACCTCATTTAGCCACAACTCTCACAATCTAACATCCATTCACAGAAATTTCAAGTTATTATTAGTTTTATGGAATATGGATTACTGTAGTTGCAATATGGGCGTCCAAAGCTATATAATAATTTCTTTTGTTAAAAAATGCATTGAAGTTATTTGATAAATTTGAAATGCAAGTCCTTTTTCTCTTTTTTAGAGAATTTGAATAGGGAAGTCAACAAATTTGACTATATCTTTTCCTTGTGCATTTGCATGTACATTTTTATAGTCTTCAAAAAATATGTAAAAACAAGATGAAAAGAGTATTTTTGTTTTAGGCATGTTGTTTATACCTAATTTTGATTGTTTTTTCTAGAAACTGCTAAAATCCACCTATGTTTGTTCGGCAACTATCACATATAATCATATTTTCTAAGAAAAAGTTTGATGTGAGACAAGTCGTGTTTTCTTTGTGAATAATTCAGTAATTGTCTTTTGCATGCCTTTTGCTTACAGTCCTAACTGGAGATCATTTTCTCCAGGTTCGATCTCAAACTTCTATAGTAGACATGGTACCAGAGAATTTGCAAGCATCAATGATTTCGCCAAAGAAAGGTTCAGGAGATCTCCAGTGGAACATCTTCATGGAGAAGGCTGGTGTCTGGGGGGAACCTGACTTTGTCAGAAAGGGATTTGTAGATCATATTAACACCACAAAAGATTCCACTGATTATCTTTGGTACACAACAAGGTCAGTCTCACTCTTAGCGACTTATCCCATATCTTGTTTTCACTTGTCAGTGGTTCATCCTGTCAAATTATAGCTAACAAAATACACTTGAATAGCATCAAAGATATGCAGTGCGCAGAAAATTGATATTTATGTTTGAGGGTTTGACTATATGACTTGATGAGTAAATCTTCATATGATTGCCAAACTCTAGATTTACTTGATTGCTGCCACTTTAATTTTAATGCTATTTGCCTGATCCATATATGTTACAAATGCAGAAAAGCAGAAAGAAAAAGGAATTCCTTTTTTTAGTATAAGTCTACATATAAACAGATCTTCCTTAACATCTGTTAGGCGCTTGCAGAAACCTGCATCTTTTTTAAATTCTTGTTCTTTATTCTTTACACTAATTTAGCACTTAATGTTACTAAATTTACATATCAGCACATGAAAGTTTATATATACATATAATTTGGTTGACAAGCTTCAAATCATTTTATGAAATCGCAGCTTGCATGCGGTTGAAAGTGACGAATTCTTGAGTGGCAGGAGCCATCCAATTCTCATGGTTGAATCAAAAGGCCATGCTGTCCATGCTTTTGTCAATCAGAAGCTTCAAGGTGATCAATCATGACAGATTCTAATGAATTTTGTTCATGTACAACACATAAAATCAAAATTCAGTGACAATAGTTTTGCATGGAGGTGATGGATTCTAATACTTGCGTTTGGTTCCTATTATATCATGTGAACTTTTCTTACTATATTGCTTATTGGTTGGTATTTCATGAGGTTTGATATTATTACGTTGATGTTGTTCAAGTGAGATGCATTTCTTTTCTGATCCAATCAAGTGCATTATTGTATCAACTCATTTTACAAGTGTTGACAAACTTGTGTTTGTTGCATTTTGTGATTGAAGGTATTTAATTATTGAAAATTAACTATGATTAAGGGCAAAATCATAAAATTCTTTATTTTAAAACCTTTTTTTTTTGGTTTTTTTTTGGTTTCTGATGTAAACATTTGAATAACAATTGGTCTTTTAAAGTAATGACATCAAAATCTTAATGCATCTTACTCATCATAAGCAACCTTCCATGTAATATAACCAGCCTGTGAGCCTCTTGTCACCCTTCCACCAAATTTAAATGTCATTAGGTGTTATGTGAAGTAAATGTATGAAGTACCATTCTAGAGAACAAAGATTCTTGCAAATAAATTAAAGTTTGTTGCTTCATGTCATAAAGTACATGATAACCCTTCCTTACATCCAACTCATTAAGCATTGCTCACTACCATATGCAACTTCTTCAAGACATGCAAAAACTAGCCTCTAAACAAACAAAACATTCAAAAGCAATTTGTTATCATGAAGGATTGATAAATATAAAAAACTTGCCCATCCTGATGCACCCACACAATGGTTTGCCTATTTCTGAGTGTTCTTCTAGAATTATTTCATCATATTTTTGCAGTCAAAAGAGCTCTTTTTGGACAGTGAAACATGCATATCCAATCTTTGAAGCAATTCTGTGGCATTATTCTTATCCATAAGTCATAACTTGCTGTTGTATGGGTAGAAGCTATTATTGTACATTTGTTTTGGAATATTTAGAAATGTCACATGTTCTTCTGGTTCATCATTATGTAGATTTAAGATCTAGCTTGGCCAAGTGCTTTTGATGTTATGGGTAAAAGATTGGACATTTTTTTGCATCTCATGCTTTGTGCATGACAGTTGGATCATGTGGCATCTTTCATTATCTAAGTTGTTAAGAAAATGCTGGCAATAGTTGACCTGGGCCTTAGAATCACTAATTTAGATTTCCTCATAGGCTAAAGGGACATAGGCCCTGCATCTATGCGAAAGTAATGGCAAAGTAGTGGGAAAGAATACCATATGTCTCATTAGAAATGAAATGGTTTCAATAAGAAGAAGGAAAACTGGACAAAGAAAGAGGAGAACAAGAAAAAGGAAAAAAAAGAAAGAAAGAACCAGGTGAATCCAACCATTCCCAACATGAAGGCCTAGCCCAAAATCAACCAACATGACAAGTAACATATCCTAGCTACTAGTTGAAGCAGCGATGGCTTTGCACAAAATATAAGTGCCTTGCCCTGACTGGCCCATTAGCTCTATAAAATTTAAAATTTAAATATTTATGTGTTTGTGTTCAAGTGTTTATATGCATGTATTACATACATATACATACATACATTATTATCCTTTTAATTTTAATAATCAAATTTGAACTACTGATTAGGAACAGAAAGATGGATACACCAATTTCTGGTCCATCTATGATCTTTTCTCTTTTAATATAATCTAGGATCTGATATTTGCAGGTGAGATAATCAATGAAAAACAATACACATTGTTGAAGTACCCAAAATCTCAAAAATAAAGTGATTGAATTCCATGCAATATGACTATTCAGAGAAATGACAATTTCTTTTAGGTGGTCTAGCAAGTTGATCTGTTCATTAGATACAAGATCTATGAAATGTTAATTACCATCTAAGAATTCAATAAAAGATGGTTGTTTAATGTTGAAAGGTTGATTTTCTTTTCCTTTTCATACAATGTCTTTATGTTGATATATGGTCCACCATGCTTGCTATTTTCCATCCTTATAAATCCTGAAGTATCATTATATCAAGAAGAAAGTGGCAGATGATTGCAGACTGATTTTTTGCATGACCGTCATACATATTCACCATGTGTGTCCTCTTTAATTACATTCCCCTAAGCAATGAGAGTAATTTAATACTTGTGTAAGTACATCTAGTGCACGGATAAGAAAAGCTGTAGGATATACTCTAGACAATGCCATCTTTTGCATATGTACAAACTCAAATGAGAAAAGCTGTAGCATGCATTCTACGTAATGCTATATTTTGCATATATACAAACTCAGTTTAGTGGGCTTACATGTTCTGTCACTTTATTTCATAGCCAGTGCATCTGGAAATGGCTCCGATTCAACTTTCAAGCTTGAGACTCCCATTTCCTTGGGGGCTGGAAGGAATGAAATTGCTCTGTTGAGCATGACTGTTGGCTTACAAGTAAGCAGCTTTTGTTAGGTGTTTCTAGTGTTGATCTTTATAATTTCTATCATGACCATTTAGAATTAACAAGTATAAATCTAGTGAAAATGTAGACACAATATTATTCTTTTCCCAGCCATTGACTTGTACATTTTATATAGGTTATTTCAGTTATTTCTCAATGTTGGGCTAATCTACTTTCTAATTTAAAGTTTTTAGTGTTAAAGCATCTTTTTCATTGATTTCTTACCATTGCATGAAGTATCTTTTTATATAATGTTACTCCCATGATGTTTTGTATTCTGAGGAGAAACTTAGATCAGTTAGATGTACTGTGCCATACAATTGTAATTGAGTAACAACAATCCCCGGACAACACCCAAACATGCACATTTTACTAGCATGTCAGCTACCAAGATGTGTTTCATTAAGTCTATCCCATATGGGCCCGTGTGACAACAACAAGTTAAGAGAGTGGTGTTCTCAAGTTATCTATTTTTGGCGTCAACATTCTTTATGACATAGGCTTCTGAACTCTGCTAATTTTTTTGTAGTATTATCATCTTCTTCAGTCATGCAGTAAGCTCAATCTTCTCATATGTTTTGTAGATTGATATATTATCTTAATGGGTGCCTCTCCTTAATGACATTCTAGAGTTGGGAAATAAAAATCATTTTTTGACCCTGCTAAAATTGGAAGTGGTATTTGGTGATAGTAACATTCATCTCCAAATCATTGGAACTTAGGGAGAAAGCATTGGAATTATATCTATACTATGTTATAGAATGAGAAAGTAGTATACAAAATAGGTTCTGTATTTCATATTTTACTAATCAAAATGTCCTTACTGCTTTTAAAAAATATTATCCAAAACTCATGTTATCAATGATGCTTTCAGTAAATATAAAAAATAACATATTTTATTTTAGGTTTTTTTTGCATGCATACCCACCTCCATATTGGAATTTGCGTGAATACGTCCCAAAATTAATATTTGCATGTACACCCTCATAGAAAACTTGTTTTGCATGTATGCCCACTTCTTTCCTTTTTTTGTATATAGATAGCCTCTAGCTGCAAGGAAGGACAGCCCATAAATTTCTACTTTTTTTGTTTTGGTTGACGTTTTTCACATAGAATCTTGGCTTCGTTCCATGCAAAAGATAAGGGTAATAATTGCATGTGTGATGTGGATTTAAGTTTAACGTGTAAGGATAGCTTTGAGTTAGCCTCTGGAAGGTGGTAGATCCAAGTCATAGATGGTGGCTCCTAGTGAAATTTCTTTGGAGGACTTCTTCCCATTGCCATACCTGGTGGAGTCTCTCTGGAGGATTTCTTCTTTGGAGGAAGGGAGAAGGGGGAGGGAACTTACATAGAATCCAATGTTTTCCTTCTTTTTTTAGTTGTTTTTTCCTTGAGGTGGGGAGATTTTGAGGGAATTACCTCAGTTTTGCTTGAGAGCCTTCTCAAGCTTATTCCCATCACTTAAATAATTTAGCGATGGGCTGAACCACTCCAAACCAAGCAGTTTGGTTTAATATAGAGTGAGTTTGGGGGTTGAGCCTAGTTCGGCATACCATGATCCTTGGAATTTTGTATAAATATCATACTAAATTTTGAAATTTGTGTGAATACCTTCCCAAATTGATTTTTTTTTGCATACCCTCACAAAACACTTTTTGCATGAATACCTTTACCATAATGATTCAGCTAACATCATTACCAAAAGCATATTTACTTAAATTAAAAATTACTTATTATTATGAAATAATCCTTTTACCCTTGAAGCAGGTAATAGGTTAGCGAGTCTCGCTAGGAATTTATTTGACTCATTGAACTTCCCCCTTCTTATACAATTGCTCTCTTCCCATCGTTGGAGTTCTTGCACCAAAATTTGAGTCTCTCATTGCTGCCACAGTTCTTCCTTTCATTGTATTCTTTTGTATATAAAGATGGTCAAATCCTGCCTTTAGCTTTACAGATTATTTAAAGGAAAGTGTTGTGAGAGATTTGCAGTATTTATCTTTTAGTAAGTGAGATTTGCAATGTTTATCTTTTAGAGCTGGAAAACTTCTCATGTGCAGGCAGGTGGCAGATATAAAATCATTGTGATAAGATGGTTCCCAACTTCCCATACACTAGGTCTTTTCTTACAAGAGGTTGAATCTCCAAAAAAAAAGAAGCTTAAGGTACCCAACATAAGGCATGGTCTTTTACCACATGGTCATGGACAATGTTTGTGAGTTTAAAGGGTTCCGAAGTCCTCCAATAGTTTTGCTTAGGGATGATCGATGTTGTTTTTCCACCAATGAGTCTAACACTAGCAAGGAAGCTTGAAATCTATCATATGCCTTCCAGAGATTCTAATCCCTTTCTATATTCTAATATACGGCCTTTTATATACATCTATAATAATAAATATTACAAGCATGTATTTGATGAGATAAGATATGATGGTTGTCATAAATCAAGAAGAATAAAGTTGAACAAATGCATGATTAGTGAAAGAAATTCCATAACTTCTTTATTATTTTATATTGAATCTATTGTCTTCTTGAGCAATATTTTCATAGAAAAAATTGAGGAGCAAGTACTAGGCTAATTTGAGTGCTAAAACAAGTTGAAATAGACAAAACTAAAATTGGAATTTTTTGCATGTAAACCCTCTTACAAATATGAAATTGCATGAATATCCTTGCAAAGCTGCTATTTGCATGTATTTCCTTATAAATATTTCTTTTTGCATGTCTACCCCTTAAGGTTATTTTAGTCATTTAAAATTTAAACCATTAATTTTTTAATGGCATTAGATAGTATGTGTACATATGCAAGAAAAAGGAAAAAAGAAGGATATACATACAAAACAAGTGTTTTATAAGAATATACATGCAAATATCAAATTGGGGAGGGTATTCATGTGAATTCAATATTTAGAAGGGTATGCATGCAAAAAACCTGTTATTTTATATCTTTAGGATTTTTAACTGCATAAATTACTCCCTCCAATCCAATTGATTCTTCCACTGGTTTTAAATTTGAACCATTTGAGAATACTTTCTCCAATCCTAGCTGTGCCCCACGACTAATTTAAAACTTCAAATCTTTAGAGAACACTTGCATCCGACCCATTCAATCCATGTTCCCAACTTGCTCCTATTTTTAATTGACACATGCAATTTATTGTTTTTTATCGTATATCTGTATTTTATTTAATGCAATTTAAGTACTTATAATCATATTCTTATTTTATTTATTATTCTTTCTTAAATATGCATTGCATATACATAGGCCCCTATATATATTTTTATATATATGAATGTATTTATGTGTAAAATAAAATGTTAAATATAGATAGATAGATACATGATTGCCAAAGACTTGTGTTTTAAGAATAAAATACCGCAATAAGGAATTGCTGGATAGGAGTCATGTGCATATGAAGGCCTGTTTGGGGAAACCTAGTAGAATTGAGCTGCATTTCGTGCTGGATTCATGGACTGGGCAGCCTATTCGGGTGTGGCCTATGTTAACCTAACAATTCAACAGGCACAAACTGGGATTTATGCTAGGACTTGGATAGGCCCTTAAAAGGCTGCGAGCTAGACAGGCCAATAGGCTTGATTTCTGCAGGAATATCCAAAAAGGCCCCAAAAGAAAGAAAAAAAAGACGCAAAGGACAGTGCAGCAAACTTGTTAATTATAAGCCCATATGCTACTAATCTTCCTTTTAAATATGTGCAAGTTGATAGCGAAAAACTCGAACAAAGCATCATGCTCCTTTTTCTTTTAAGTTTTTCAAAGAAGTAGCCACATGTTGTCAAATAACTAATCATGTCTATCCGATAGGCAGACACCTTTAACTTAGTGACTGCAACTATTTCTTGTAGAAGATGCAGCGATAATGAAGATGTCATATCATGATTAATGATTGATCAAGAGTTTAACATCAAGGTTTATGACTGATTTATTTTCATATGTGCATATGGTTTCTGAATCCAGCTAATATCGGTGCACTATCATCTTCCAAGGTTTTGACTCCACTATATCACATTATCACATCTGATGAATTTCCAGATGGTATAAAAACTAAGCATTCCTTCTATGCCGAAAATTTCAGGGCATAAAGACTTCTGATTCCTGCTAAGATTAGAGCATCATCATCATTTGTATTGAAGAAGTAGAAACCATCCTTTTATGTTGCATATCACATAATACTTCGTGCCTGAATATCATAGCAAGCGACCGTAGAAAATAAAAAGCTATATTATCATTTGTGGCATAGAAATAGGTTTTTTTTTTTTTTTGGGTTGAAGTCCTAAATATTAAGATAGGTATTTATAGTAACATTCATAAATGAAGTTCGGTGGAGCTTGTCCACCATTTCTTAAAAGGAAAAAAAAAAAGAAAAAAAATATTTCTGAATTTAAGTCTCAGAATTTTGGTTTTTTTTAAAGACAGTATAAAATAGCTTACCATCTTATTTATACACTTTGGTTCTTTCAAATGACATTGATTTGTCTCCTCCTGATTGAATGCTTTATAAGTTCCCTGAGGATTTTCTTGTTTTCTCTTGTTCTTAAGAATGGAGGACCATTTTATGAATGGGTAGGAGCAGGATTGACCAGTGTTAAAATCAGGTTGAATAATGGGACCGTTGACTTGTCCTCAAATACGTGGATATATAAGGTAACCTTTGGATATGAGCTTTTTCTTAGTTTTGAGTTCTAGTGAATCTATGGTTCTTTGACCTGTCTTTCGAAGAATATATTGTTAGTCTTCTGTTTAGTGCAATACTAAATATTTTGTAGTATATGCAATAGCTCATCTGCCTTTATGAGAGCTTTTTTTCTTTTACTTTTTATTTCTCTAAAAGAAAGATGAATCAATGTCATATAAAATTTCGCTACTATTGATGGAAAAGAAAATAGCCTCTTATGAAAGGACTATTTTGTTGTGGCAATATCTTGTATTCCTTTTCTTTTTTCTTTTTTCTTTTTTCAGTGATGCTTATATACTGCTCCGTTTCTGGACAACATAAGACTGTCATACTAGTTGAAACTCCTTAGCAGCATTGTGAAATATAGTCTGAATATTTGGAAGGCTGGGAATTGTTATGGTCTTTCGAGAACTAGATGGAGTATGGAAATCATACTTGACTATTTGTTTCCTTTGAGAGTGAAATAATAATCAATTATTGATTATATTTTCCAATTGGTCAATTGATTCACTATGGATCAGACTATAAACTGTGAGATCTTTCTAGATTCAATAACAGGGACTTATGATTTCTCAATTAATTATGCTCTGATAGTATGAAAATCAAGTAGAACTAGAATTTGATTATTTTGGGAAATACAAAAGAAGGATAATGATTCAAAATACAACCAAACATACCTTCATTAAAGCAACTGATTGACCCACCCATAGGTAGAGCTTTAACAGCATCACTAGACCTCTTAAATGATATGAACATAATTACAATAAATTAACGTAATATGGTTGGTCTCAAAGTCTGCCCCAGAAAAATTCTTAATCACTCCTGTTTTGTTGCAAAACCAATTTATTTCAAAAGCTTAAGCTGATAGGAAATGGGTCAACAATGTATATCAAGCTTGACACCCACTCGTGCCTCCCCAACAACGTGTGGCCTAGGCCACCTATGTGGAGAGTCCATAATGACTAGAATGAGTGAAGATAATAACCAGGCTAATTAAATGAATAGCAGCATGGAGAGGATTCGAACTCTAGCAAACCTAAGCTCTCATACTATATTGGAAAACCAGTTTAAGCTGATAGGGAATGGATCAACAATGTATATCAAGCCTAACATCTTTAACTAATGCTCCTGCTGCTAACCACATGGTAACCACCTCTGATTCAATTTTTATAGGAAGTCTGATTATTCACATTTTGCAAACTAAACAGATCTCCCATCTGTCACCTGTAGATTGTTCTGCCAGTGTGTTCCAGCTGACTTCTCTTGTCTGTACCTGCATGGGCACTGAATTGATTGTAAACGCTATGGTTTTCTTTACTCTTGCATGTTTCATGAACAAGAACTAGTATACTAAAGAAAATATGTCCAGAAAGATAGCAAGAGTTTTTTTTCCTTAATGAGGTGTTGTAGAAAACTAACAAAAAATGTGGTGGTTATGCAAGTGAAAAGTCTGCAGACTGGCAGTAATATCTCAAAATTGCCTTTCCTATCTAGCAAATAGATGGTTGGAGTCAATGGGATCTACTTTCTGGCTGAGTGTTATAAATCTTGTTCCATCGTAAATATTTTCCCAGCATGATTTAGGTAAAGCCTCCTGTAATTTAGGGCATGATATAAACATGATGACAGAAAAGCGATAGGGCAGATGGTGACTGTTGCATGATGCATTTAGAATCCCCTAAATTTTTTGTATATACCTTCTACAACTGCAACATGGCTTGTAAGTATATGTGGGAAAAATGATGCACAATAATGCTTTGCGAGGACAAATTGAAATGCAACATAGCATGCTTTAATATAGCAAAATGTATGTAGTGAATGTTATAATTTTTATGACATGCATTTTTCAGTAAAAATGATAAATGATATCTGCTTAGAAAGGAAACTTGTACTTTACAACTCTAATGTTGCATTCACAACTTTTACTCCACTCATACTGCAAATGCTGTGATGCTATCCAAATAGCATATAGTTTGATATTTGAATGAGCAGAAGAAACATATTGAGTTTGATTGCCACATTATCAAACGAATCTATCAACATTCTTCTTCTTAACAATATCTGACTACCAAGGTGCAACATGACTTCTATCTAAAGACCGAATTCTTCGTGAGTTCTCATATAGTTTCAACATGAGCTTCTTGATGGTGATAGAATCATGGAGAATATTTACTTCATTGTATTATCTGTGAAATATTAGTTTATGTAAATACACTAGAGTTCATTATATTGTGTATATGTCATACAAAAGGATCCATTTCCCATTATAGTTGTACTCATTGGCCCATCACCTCCATTAAAAGTAATTGCATTATTTGATGACCCATTTCAATTCCTCAAGTTAATTCTAATATCATATAATTGTATGAAAGTTCAGCTCTGCTTTTCTTTGTATCCCATACTGTGCATTGCAGAGGTTTCTATTTTGTGTTGTTCCTCATCTTTAGGGAGGCTATTAGCAACATGTTCCTCATCTCATAGAGTGTAAAGATTATTGTCATTGAGAAGTTCTTCTATCAGGGAAATTTCACTAGTTCACTTGTGCTCTCTAGCTCTATGAGGATTTTTATGAGCACCACATATACTTCAGTTTCTTTCTTGCTTTTTTTTTTTTTGATGCACATACATTGCATGATCACAATAAGGTTGTTAGTGCAAACAACAACAGGCAAATAGCTACTTTAGTATTTAATTATCTCATGTTCATTGCTGTCAACAATGTTATTTAGTAACAATTGCAGGAAGCCTAGTTCTTATCTGTGTTTTTTTCTTTGCCTCTTTGTAGATTGGGTTAGAAGGGGAGCACCAAAATATATTCAAGGCAGATGCTAAAAATGATGCAAAGTGGATACCAAAATCAGACCCTCCAAGGAATCAGCCTTTGACATGGTACAAGGTACATTCTTTGCCTTTTCTTTTCTTTGTTGATTACTTTGATGTTCTGAACAAGATTAAATTGGCAACAGTTTGATGCCAATGGTCATGAACTAAAGGATTTTATGAGCATTAAATTGGTTGGGATGAGAACTATGCTGTAGTGGGCAAGAATGACAAGTTTTATTGTTCCTTCCATTTGCAGTATGGTAGTTTGTTTCACTTTGTTGTAGTCATATATTCAGAAAATAAAAAATGTTTTTGACATGTTGCAGCTTTGTAATTTGCCATGTTTTAGAGTAGTTATGTCATCCCCTTTACAAATAAAATTTTTGCAAATCTTCTCTCTCTTAATCTCTGCAGGTAGTTGTGGATCCTCCAGAAGGAAATGAGCCTGTTGGGCTGGACATGCAATTTATGGGGAAAGGCCAAGCTTGGCTAAATGGAAAAGCCATCGGAAGATACTGGCCCAGGACAAGTTCCATACATGATGAATGTGCTCCTGGTTGTAATTACAGAGGCAAATTTTTCCCAGACAAATGCAGAACAGGATGTGGAAAGCCAACTCAGCGATGGTAATCTAAGTAAAATTACAAGAGAAAAACTGAATGACATTAGCTTTCTCCTTGTGATAGAAGATTTAGTTTATAGTAACTAACAAAGTCCATCTAATGCTTTTTGAAAAATAGAAGAAAACCCCCTTCATTAGAAAACAAAACGCTGTTACAGGAAAAGAAGGAAATAGAAGAAAGAAATATAACTGGAATCATTTCTATGTCTGAATTAGCTATATAGTTTAAATGAAAATGCCTCAAGCCACCAAAGAAATTGACTTCACATTTTACTCCTTTTTTTTTCATAATTAACCTAACAATTTTTATCATCATAAAGGAAAAGGTTGTTTCTGTTTCTTATAATAATTTCCATTTCCATTTCTGACTATGATGCTGGGAAGCACCCAAATTTCTGATGAATAATTATAAATTGTCCGTAGCTAAAATAATCAGCAATTTATATAGGACATGTATGTGCTGATGTGGTACATATTTTGACTGTTTACATGGTTTTGTAAAATGAAAAAAAATATATGCTGGTTGCTTCTTACTTGACCATAGGATTAATCTTGAAAACGAGATGCTCAAATTTCAGAATGTTGCTTAGGTTGTTCTTTTCAGATCTTTATTTTGGCAAACCTGTTAGTGCTTGCATAGCTTTATAAGACATTGGAAAAAACAGTTACTTTATATCTTTGCCTCATCTACTGCATCACATCACCAAGTCATTTGTGTTGATTGCGCTTAATTTAATGAGAAGACTTATAGATGCCCATATTTCTGAACACTCATGTCCATTATCTTGCAAGCCATCCATAATCCTGGTTTCTTCTTTGGCCAGGTATCATGTCCCCAGGTCCTGGTTTCAACCATCAGGGAATATTCTGGTGATATTTGAGGAGAAAGGTGGAGATCCTACTAAGATTACTTTTTCAAAAAGGCAAGTGATTGGTCTCTGTGGATTTGTATCGACAGACTATCCTTCCATGGACTTGGAATCCTGGGATCAGAGCATCAAAAGCAATAACGGAGATAAAGCAGCAATGCATTTGAGTGTCCAGAGGGCATGCTTGTTTCCTCTATTACATTTGCCAGCTTTGGAAATCCAAGTGGAACATGTAGATATTACCGCCAAGGAAGCTGTCATTATCCCAACTCTATCTCTGTGGTTGAAAAGGTATTATAAATCATTTTAAAAATAATCTCAGAATGATATTGATTTTTCTTTGTAATTTTGTTTGAATAATAATCAAAGAATAATTGTTCTAGATGGTTTTTTTTTTAAAAAAATTCAGCAGTAACACTAAAAAATATATTTTAACCTTATAATTGTTAGGATGCAAAACTTGCAGAGGCATATTGAAGCTTGCAAGATATAAATGTAAAATTCTTACAGCTACATGCTTTCGCCATGAAAAGGCTTTATATGAGTCAACAACTAACTTCATGGTGAAGGAAGATAATTGCAAGGCAGTGGTGAAAGCATGTGCCTTCTCTTAATTATATGTTGATATCACTATCTAAAGTTATCAGTTATTTAAATGATTTCTTTAAGCTTATGGTGTGATCCTGTTATGGCAGGCCTGTCTACATAAAAGTCAGTGTGCTGTGTCATTGTCTGAAGACAACTTCGGTAATGATTTATGTCCGAGCATGGTTAAGACGCTCGCTATTGAAGCAGCATGTAGCTAGTAACATGCAGGCGGCTAACCTTTAACATTTCCAACAGTTCCATTGATGAAAATCATTCAAAATAAGGATCATTAAACACTCAAGTACTGGTACCATATTGTTTGTCCCTAATTTCTGATTCAGAATGTGAAAGAGCTGCTTTTGAGTGAAGTGTTGCATTTGAAGTATTCTCTAGGATCAGTTCATTTGGATCTCTGTGAAAATAACTGTGCTATTCAAGGATGTATTTTGTTTTTCATTAAATAGAAATGAGAATTTCGGTCTTCTAGTTGATATTCTATACTTGGCCTGCTTTTGCTAGTGCAGTGATTTGATGTATTTTTATCCGTAGGTAACTTGATCTCTGGAGCTTTTGTTTATGTATTTTATAATCGCCTTGTGAGAGATAATAAATACACTGAATTACTATACAAACAAAATGAAACATTGAATTACAACTTATTTCAAAAATTATAATATGAAATTATCTATATTCTCTGAATTTTAAAGTTTCATCTCTGGCCCGATTATCAATCGTGTACATTCTAGTACTTATTAATTTTCACCTCGGAGACAGCAGAAACAAAAACAATTGTATCAAGTGACATCAATTTTAACTACTATTACAAAGTACTTAGTGGATCAATCTTGAATTGTTCATGAAATTCCTATTATAATTGTCTGAGTTTTATGATTTGAGGGAATTTAGGAAATCATTGAGCTAGTAAAGTAAAGGATTCTTTAAGAAATAATAATTAAATTACTTGGAAAACAATGTGATCATCATGCCTTGAGTAAAACTTCAACTTCCATAAGAAACTTTCCGGTCCTTCCAAAATTGTTAATTTCTACTGTTGCATTTATTGGCCTAAATCATAACTAATATAGTTCCTATTAATGGAAGTTAACGGATTAGAATAGTAAAACTGCAGTCTTGTCTGATCACAATCATGCAGGACTTGAACTCATGTTATTGGTGTCTCTAGTGACTTTACCAACTCTACTATTGACACTGTCATACGTCCATTGACACATTTATACTATATCTTCTCTTCCCTATCCCTATCACTATGAAATTTGATTTTCGAATATCTAAAAACATCAGAAAAGATCAAGCATGCCACATTATGAGGACGATGTGTAGATAATAAATATTGGTTTCAGAATATCTAACTAACCGGACTCTTTAGATTATTTTCTTGCGAAAAAATATTTTCACTTCTTGTGTTGGTATGAATATACACAGGCAAGAATGGATTCAGAGCTCTGCCCTCTCCTTTTCAAATCAGAAGAAGAATCCGTGTCCTTGCACGATGGGTCATGGAATCTAATGGTACATCATTTTTTTTCTTGCATTTGATTTTCTATAATCTTTGTGACTTCAAGTTGAAATCAAGATAAGTGAATTATTTCTTTTGATCGATGTATTTTTGAATAAAGCCTGTGGGTGGTCTGATGAATGTTGGAGGGACATCAGTTCTTTCTTTCTAATCTTGGATTTGGGTATTATAGTTAGTTCCTTTATCACAGTGATGCCCTATTAGCTGTTGGACGGATGCCATGCGTATATAAGGATCTACATTTTCTTTTGTCTATTTTACATGAGAGGTGGATGCTTCATACCTGGAAAAACAGATGCCATGGAATCCATGCCACTGAGCCAAAGAGAGGTAATGGACAGTTGACCAAAATGAGCACTAAATATTTTTCAAAAATTTCCTCCAAATCACTGGTATGACTGTCAAAATCTTGTGCATCAGCATGGAGTTTATGAGGACAAATCATGCCATAGGCTTTTAAAAAATAACATTGCTAGAAAAAGATTGATTTAGGATTCCAAATCAAGGTTTGCAATATATTTGGTGGATATTTTGGTTTGATCTTTGGTTATGAGAGCTTGAGAGGTGTGTCATATTCACAAAGGTTTATATAGAAGGATAAGAGAATGAAGCCCTTTCTGCTAGAAAACTTTGAGAGTCCTGAATCTATGATTTAGAACTTTGCATAGGGAAAATTCAGCAATGGAGAAGTCCCACAGGAGAAAGCAGCAAACTTGATCGCTCTATGAAAGAGAAATAGAGGCAGTGAAATTTATGCCCAAGGATATGAAAGAAAAAGAATTATAAATATAATTATTTTACTATTTTTAGTATCATTGGTATTTTATTTTGTTATTTGTTTATTTATTTTTTTTAATTTTGTTGATTTGAACTCAGACCTGAAGGGGGTCAAAATGGATCAGGAGTCGACCAAACCGGAATTTGACCCAACCTGAACCTTGATAGCACCCGTTAATATCAAACTATATTATTTACCAATCCTAGTTAATGAACAGTTGTGAGCAGCGAGCTGTGGCAAATCCCATGTTCATTCTAAGTTGAAGAGGAGAGAGTGACGCTATTGCCCGTCATTTTGTTCAAAGTCTAAATCCTTTTCTAAAGCACAGGGGATAATAAAAATACGCACAACAGTTAATCATGCAAAAAAATCTTAAACTATTTAGAAATTTTTAATTTCTTCAAGAACTTCGATTTACTGCAATCAAATCATCAAATTTTTAAATTTTTTAGTTTGGACCCTGACTATGAAATCCATTTGGATTTTGTAAAAGAGATCGATCACCAGTGATGTCATCTGACTTACTAATATGGCAGAAGGGGCTAATGTAGACAAGCATTTATATCCTATTTTTGCCTCTCGTTGGTTAGGGTATTGACTTTCATTCCTGTTGCACCCATTCGGCTAGCCCCGGGTCAGACCGACCCCAGGCATCCGATCGGCTGATCCCCGTGAGGGGTCCGACTCCCCGATTCTAGGAGAGGACCCCGCGGTCCCCTTTCCCGAAGGGTTGACCTGGGGCCTTCGAGAGTCGGCGGGCGCCCCCCACCGCCAGTGCGTCGGCCTCTTTGATTGCCACGGTCGGCTTCTGGGAGGCCAGGCCGACCCGCTACTGAAGGGGTCGCTCGAAGTTTCCAGGAGCTTTTCTCCCTGACAAGTTCCGACATTCTGTTGTAACGGACTCCAGTGCATGGCCACGATTCTTGCTGCCAGGCCACCACTCTGACGCTCCTGCCACGCCGCCAACCCACGACCTCGCCGCCACACCTATTCTTCTGGGGGCATATTCGAGCTTTCCCAACTTGCTCCCTAATAGAATTTGGCAGCACTCCGCGCCTATAAAAGGCACTCGGAGGACCTCCGTAAAGAGGGTAACGTTCTTCTTCCCCATTGTGAACTCTTTTCCCTGAGATTTTTCCATCTGTTGCTCCATCCCTCCTCTAACTTAAGCATCGGAGTGTCCTTCACCGGAGCCCCCTCCGGCACCTAGGAACTTTTCTGCGCTAATGTCCACCGAACCCGGTCCAGGAGGAAGAGCGGCAACAGATTGGCGCTAGAGGAAGGGCTCGAACCTCCGTTGCACTCCTTGCTCTAAAAGGTAAGATTGATGGGAAAGATCCATCTATGGCAAGAGGAAGAACCCGGAGTGTTTCCGCGAGGGGAGGGCGCTCCCACCAGGGGCCCAACGCATCCTGCGCGAAAAGCAATGTCGCCGCCACCGTCGAGCCCACTATCACCCTGGGGTTACAGCAATTCTAGACGCTGGTAAATCGCATTGAGACGCTTACCTCAGCGGTCCAGCGCTTTCAGGAAATGGTGGACCATCAGCAGCAGCCGCCGGCGGCTTCCTGCATCAACCATCAGCCGGTCGCCGGTGTCAGCCAGCGGCCGGAGGTGCCTCCGCCCCTGTCTCTCGCAGTTCCAGAACCCCGGAGGTCCTTGAGGACCCGCGCTGAAGGAAAGAGGGCGAGGTCAGCTTCCCCCTCTTTCGCCGACTCTGCCCCTCTCGGCGGCCGGCATCCTGCTGTAGACCCGCACGACTACGGCAACAAAATCATGCGCATGGAGGAGCGCATCGCCGAGATTGTTGAGCGGCAGAATGCTGAGGGAAGGCCGGTGCACGACACCCGCCCGCCTTTCTCCACAGAGATTCTGGGGGAGTCTATCCCCCGACATTTCAAGATCCCGCAGGTGGATCCCTATGACGGTACCACCGATCCCTTGGACCACCTGGGCACCTACAAGGCCCATATGATGGTGCAGGGCGCGTCCGACGCCCTCCACTGCATCGCCTTCTCGGCGACTCTGAAGAAGGCCGCGCGGATGTGGTTCTCCGCCATCCACCCAGGTACGATCCATTCCTTTTTCCAACTCGAAACTCTTTTTCTTTTTCATTTCAGGACCTGCAGCCAGACTCCGAAGAACACCGATTGCCTTTTCTTCATCCAACAAACGGAGGGAGAGACCCTCCGGGACTACATGGCCCGCTTCAACTCGACCGCTATGGAGATCTCTGACTTAAACGAAGCGGTGGCCATGTCGGCCTTTAAGAGGGGGCTCCGCTCGTCCGGGCTCATATTTTTCCTGGACAAGAAGCTTCATGCAAGCTACACCGATCTGCTGGCCAAGGTGCACAAGTATGCCCTGGCGGAAGAACAGTCGGCGAACCGGCGCCAGGCTGAGGGGAGGTCAGCCCCGAAGAAGCGGGGCGATAAGGCCCCCGCCGTCCGACCTCCCGGCAACGACGGTCGATCCACCCGGCGCCAGAGCCCCAAGCCGAGGGACTATCTCAAGCGGTTCAACAACTATGCACCCCTCTCCCTGCCACGGGAGAAAATCCTGATGGAGATTGAGAATGAGGCATTCTTTCAAAGGCCTCGATCGATAAGAGGCCATCCTGCCTCCTGGAACAAGAATAAATATTGCCGGTTCCACAGGAACCATGGGCACGACATGGAAGAGTGCCTCCAGCTGAAGGACGCCATCGAAGACCTCATCAGGAGGGGATCCCTGAACAAGTACGTCCGACCCCGTCGGGATCGGGCTGGGACTTCAACTATTAGAGAACCCCCGGGGGAGGCTGAGCTCCCCAATCAGCACCCAACGGATGGAGGCGTTGGCATGCTGCACCGAAGACCCAATTGGGGACGGAAAGATGACCAGGACATTGTAAAAAGACCCAGGGGATCCAATGTAATCAGCTTTTCTGATGAGGACTTCTCGGAGCCTCCTCTCCCGGGCGATGACCTTGTGGTTGTGTCGGCAATCATCGCCAATTATGATGTAAAACACGTCCTTATCGATAATGGAAGTTGCGCGAAGGTTTTACTGTATGATGCTTTCGTCCGGATGAACTTGTCCAAGACCAGACTGCGGGAGTCCGTGGCACCGCTCACTGGCTTCGGAGGGAATTCCGTCGGGGTTGAGGGAGAGATTGCCTTACCCGTTACCCTCGGGACGGAACCTTACCAGCGAACCTTCTCCGTCAACTTCGTGGTCATCCGTACGACCTCGGTGTACAACGCAATTTTGGGACGGCCGGCCCTCAATAAGTTTCAGATCATTGTATCTACTTACCACTTGCTGGCCAAGTTTCCGACCCGTGACGGAGTTGGGGAGCTGAGGGGAGACCGTAGAGTAGCATGGCAATGCCTAGCTATTCACGACAAGTAGTTGGACGGGCATCCCACGCTCGAGCAGCTTGACCCCAGAGACGAAGCCGATAGCCATGGTCAGCTCGTCGAAAAAATCGTATTTATACCCCTTAAGGAGGATGATCCCACGAGAGTCCTCCAGATAGGGAGCGCCCTGGACGAGAGTGCAAGGCGGGAGCTGGTCGGCTTCTTGAGGAGCAATGCAGACATCTTTGTCTGGTCGGCATCCGACATGCCAGACATTCCGGCGGATATCATCATCCATCAGCTCAGGGTGGATCCTACTTATAGGCCCGTCCGATAAAAGAAGAGGAGCTTCGCTGCCGAAAGGCAGAGGGCCATTGGGGAGGAAGTGAAGCTCTTCGATGCTGGCTTCATCAGGGAGTCTCACTACCCGGAGTGGCTGGCCAATGTCGTCATGGTGAAGAAGGCTAGTGGGAAGTGGAGGATCTGTGTGGATGACACAGGCCTCAACAAGGCGTGCCCCAAAGACAGCTTCCCCTTACCGAAAATTGACCAACTGGTAGATGCAACAGCCGGCCACCAACTCTTGAGCTTCATGGATGCTTTCTCTAGGTATAACTAGATCAGGATGCATCCCGAAGATGAGGAGAAGGCCTTTATCACGAACAGGGGCCTGTATTGCTATAAGATGATGCCTTTCGGCCTAAAGAATGCGGGTGCCACCTTTCAAAGGTTGATCAACTGAGTTTTCGAAGCTCAACTTGGAAGGAACATGGAGGCGTACGTCGATGATATGATTATCAAAAACCTCCATAAAGCCGACCACATCAAGGACCTGCAGGAGTCCTTTGATGCATTGAGGTGCCACAGGATGAAGCTGAACCCCACCAAGTGCATTTTCGAGGTGACCTCCGGGAAGTTTCTCGGCTTCCTAGTTACTCAAAGAGGCATCGAGGTCAACCCTGAAAAGATCAAAGCCATCATCGACATGACTCATCCGACCACTAAAAAGCAAGTGCAAGAGCTTACGGGTCGCATTACCTCTCTCAGCCGCTTCATCTCCCGGTCGGCCGAGAGATCCCTCCCGTTCTTCAAGACCTTGCACCGGTCGGACCGCTTCCAGTGGACTGATGAATGCCGGTCAGTCTTTGAAGCCTTGAAGGACTACTTGAGAAATCCCCCACTCTTGGCCAAACCAACGGAGGGGGAAGTGCTATATTTGTACTTGTCGGCCTCTAGCGAGGCCGTCAGCACTGTCTTTATGCGGGTGGGGGAAGGCGGCCAATAAAAACCCGTCTACTACATCAGCAAGGTCCTCCATGATTTCGAGGTCAGGTATCCTAAGGTGCAAAAGCTGGTTTACTCGTTGGTTATAGCGGCGAAGTGCCTCCGACCCTACTTCCAGGTGCATCCCGCCGTTATGCTGACGGACCAACCCCTTAAGGCGATCCTCTGAAGCCCCGATACCTCCGGACGACTCGCCAAATGGGCAATCAGGCTGGGCGAGTTTGACATCTCCTTCCAGCCACGGTCGTCCTTAAAAGCCCAGGTAATAGCTGATTTCATTACGGAATGCACCTGGGGGACGGAGCCGACCCCGACAACGGTCGAAATGCCCGTAGGTGAGCTCGTGGGAGAGGCTGACCCAGCAAGAAGAGCCGAGCCCGCCTGGACCCTGCACGTAGATGGTGCTTCCAACCTCTCGGGGTGCGGTGCAAGCTTAATCCTAGCTGACCCCGATGGGCAATGTTTGGAGTATGCTATACATTTCGCATTCCAGGTGTCGAATAATCAGGCGGATTATGAAGCTCTGCTTGCGGGGTTGAAGATAGTGAATGAATTGGGCATTGGTAGAGTCCGCTCCTTCTCCGACTCTCAGCTGGTAGTCAATCAGGTGAAGGGAGAGTTTGAAGCAAGGGATCCTTCCTTAGTCAAGTACTTGGACAAGGTACGGGATCTGGTGTCACAACTTAATTTTTTGAGATCCTTCATATACCTCGGCAACAAAACTCCGGGCGGATGCTTTGTCACGGCTGGCCACCGCCGCGGTTGGTACCTTCGTGGAACATCTGCAGCACCCGAGCATTGCCGAGGAGCCGACGGAGATCCACCAGGTTAAGCAAGAGGCCTCGTGGATGGACCCAATCCATGCATTCCTAGCACAGGGGGCCATTCCGGATGACCCGACGGAGGCCAGGCGCGTCCGCTCAACGGTCTCTAAATACATCATCCTTGATGGGGCCCTCTACAAGCGTTCGTTTTCCCAACCATTGCTGAAATGCTTGGGGTCAGCCGATGCAGACTATGCACTCCGGGAGGTGCACGAGGGCATCTGTGGCAATCATCTTGGAGGGAGGTCCCTGGCTTATAAAATCATTCGGCATGGGTATTACTGGCCTACAATCCAGAAGGATGCCTTGGACTTCGTACGGAAATGCAATGCATGCCAGAGGTTCTCCGGTGTCCAAAGGAGGCCAGCCAGCCAGCTGACCCCACTCACGGCGCCTTGGCCATTTGTACAATGGGAGATGGACATCCTGGGACCTTTTCCTCCGGCCTCGGGTCAGCGAAAGTTCCTCATTGTGGCCATTGATTACTTCACTAAGTGGGTGGAGGCAGAGGCATTGGCATAGATAACTGAGGCCAAAGTGGAAAATTTTGTCCGGAACTGCATTATCTTCCGGTTTGGCATCCCGAAGACGATCATCACTGACAACGGAAGGCAGTTCGACAACTCTCGGTTCTGGGATTTCTGTCAACAATACCACATCGCCCATCAGCTCACGTCGGTCGCTCACCCTCAGTCCAATGGAGAGGCTAAGGTCACCAATAGGACGATCCTGCATGGGTTGAAGACTCAGCTGAATTAAGCCAAGGGGCTCTGGGCAGAGGAGCTTCATTCAGTGCTTTGGGCATATCGGACGACCGCCCGGTCGACAATGGGGGAACCCCGTTCAACCTAACCTATGGGAGTGAGGCGGTCATCCTCGTGGAGGTCTCTCTACTATCCCTGCAGATTTACCGGTTCGTCGAGCTGGCCAACTCGGAGCAACGGAGGGCTGACTAGATCTACTGGACGAAACCCGACTCCGGGCGAGCATGAAGATGGCGACCTACCGTTAAAAGATGGCCATATATTACAATTCATGGGTTAAGACGCGCACCTTCCAAGTTGGAGATCTGGTCCTGCGGAAGGCGGAGGTCTCGAGGCCAACCGAGCAGAGGAAGCTCTCCCCCAATTGGGAAGGCCCCTATCGGGTTACTGAAGTAATTCGGGCTGGAACCTACCGACTCGCACACTTGGACGGGCGGCAAATAGCACGCCCGTGGAATGTAGACAATCTTCGCAAGTATTATCAATGAAGTTTACAAACTTCTTCAACTTCTTCCAGCCCACTCCGAAAGTCCGACCCCGGTCAGCAGAGGCTCTAGGGTAGCCCACTCCGAAAGTCCGACTCCAGTCGGCAGAGGCTCTAGGGTAGCCCACTCTGAAAGTCCGACCCGGTCGGCAGAGGCTCTAGGGCAGCCCACTCGAAAGTCCGACCCCGGTCGGCAGAGGCTCTAGGGCAGCCACTCCGAAAGTCCGACCCCGATCGGCAGAGGCTCTAGGGCAGCCGACTCCGAAAGTCCGAACCCGGTCGGCAGAGGCTCTAGGGCAGCCCACTCCGAAAGTCGGACCCCGGTCGGCAGAGGCTCTAGGGCAGCCCACTTCGAAAGACCGACCCTGGTTGGCAACCATCCCGAGACAACCCCCGGGACCACAAGAAAGATGGGCCACAGCGAGGGCCGCCTTGCAGATGGGGACCAGGAGCAAGTGCCCAGGTATCTGGCCCAAATTGAGTTACCATTTTCAACTACCCTACCGGCTTCTGGCCCAAGCGGGCCGACCGGGGATACTTAGAGAAATTTTGGAAGAAAAGTACTTGTTCCACGCCCGTCGGCCGCCTCAATGGAGCTCGTGACCTTGCGATACCGCTGAGCCAATCGGGGGTACTTAGAAGAATTTTGGAAAGAAAAGGTGTTTGTTTTACGCATTAGAAATGGTCAAAAGCTCTTTCATTCATTTTTAAAGGAAAGCATTTACAAAAGGAGGTGGGTCGGACCTTTACAACCCCTTAGGTCTGACCCACGGGAGATGCGTCAGGGGCCACAACCTCGACCCCATCGGCTACAACTGAAGGATCAACTAGGATTGCCGTGGCTGGAGGTTCCTTAGGAAGGGTCCCACTTCCGTGTCGGCTGGCGCTGGAGCTTCCACCCTGGCCGCTCCTGCCTCACCTTCTGCTGGAGGTTCTGCTTGGGTCTCCTCTCCCTCGGACGGGTCCTGCAGCTCGGCGCCCGATAGGTCCAGCCCTGGGAAGAGCAGACCCACCTTCTTCAGGGCGTCGTCGTAGCCCTCCCTATAAAAGTCCGCCGCCGCCTCCTTCACATCTTCAGTAAAGCTGCTGGAGGCCTTGTATGCCGCCACGGCTTCCTGGACTTGCTTCGCGGCCAGTTCTTTGGACTCCTTGAGTTGAGTCTCTAATTGTGCCGTCGCCGCCCGCTCGGCCCGGGCCCTCTGGTTGGCCTCCATCGATCGCTTCTCTTCCTCGCCCAACCGGCGGGCGAGGGAGTCGGCTTTCGCCTTCCTTTTCTTCAACATGGCCTCGCGGTCGGCCAGCCGGCCCTCGGCCTCTTTCAGAGTCGCCTTTGCCGACTCTGTCTCCACTTGGGCTACCGCTAGGTTCTCCTCGGAAGACTTCAGATGCCATTGTGGCCTCCTGGGCCACCTCCAGTTCCTGGACCCTCTTCGCAGAGGTCTTGGCGGTGTGCACTACCCGACAGATGCCGTTGTCCATGAGGGAGATATCATGGAGGAGCTGCAAACATACGACTAAGTTAGGATTACACTTGAAGAAGAAAAGACAATGGAGTAAAGGAGCAAGGTAAGGTCTTTACCCTCTTGAAGTTCCAGTAAGTCTCCACAGTTACGTCGATCAAATTTCTCAGGATCGACACCTCCCAGTGGGCATCAGTCATTGCACCCCTCAGCAGGCTCCGTGCCCTCCTGGGTGGTCGAGTGCATGCCAGTGCTAGAACTCCTCCTAGCGGATCTTCTCGTCCGACTGCTTGGGTCCGCTGTCGGCTGCCCCCTCCACGGCCGGCCCCTTACCCTTGTCGGTCGAAGGGGCTGCCTCCTCTGGACCAACGGGCGCCGCAGCTGCGTCGGACGTCCCCGGCCCCTCCTGCTCTGGTCGGAGGGCTGACCCTGCCGATGGGGCTGCTGTCCCCGCCGCATTTGTCGTTATGCGCTCGGTGAGGGGGATGCCGTCCTCATCCGACTCGACCTCAACGATGGGGATGGGTCGCTCCTCCTGCCTCTTCTTCTGTCGCTCGGTGACGGCGAGGGGTTGGTTCCGGGACGGCCCGCTTCCACACCGCCCGTCGGATGATGTTGGACTTGTCAATCCGCTGCATCCTTCCTCCTGTCATCAGGCATTTGGAGTTATTAGGGTAGCAAGAGAGAGCCGAGGGATTTATAAGAAGAGGGGTCGGCCCTTGCCAAGGACTCCTTGGGGGCTGATCCCCGCCTGGTGAAGGGTCCCCTCCCCCAACAGCTCGAACGCTGCCACTGGGCCGGCTCTACTGATCTCATCGAATGCGCCCCGTCGGTCGTCGAAACCGACCTCCCCTTGCGGACTCTCGCCCGCGGCTCTCTCCACAACGGCTCGAACCCCCAGGGTTCGAGACTGTTGACGAAGAAGAACCTGGCCTTCCACCCGTGGACGGCCGATGGGAGGCACTTCAAGATCTTTCGGCCTTGGCGGGGGATAAACAGGACCCACTCCCGGCTCCTAAAGTCCCTCTTTAGGTAGAAGAAGTTACCGAAGAGGGACAGACTGTGTTCGAACCTAGCCTTATGGCATAGCATGATGAAGCAGCATATCACCCGAATGCTATTCGAGGTCAGCTACACCGGGGTTTTCCTATAGAAGTTGAAGATCTCTATGAACAGAGGATGTAGAGGAAACCTGAGGCTGGCCTTAAGGTGGGACTCATACATTAGGAGGGTCCCTGGACCTAATGGGTTATTTGCTCTCCCCTCTCAGCCCGGAAGTGTGAGGTGCAGGGTGGACAGGATACCGTACACCGCCCTGAGGTTTTCGACCTGTTCCCGGGTCATGGTTGAGGGTATTTCGCTCGGCCCTGGGTCCCTAGGCCTATGGGTCAAACTCCTACTACTAGATGCCATTGGGCCTAGAAGAGGAAGAAGGGGGACTGAGACTAACCTGGGGCTGGACTCCTAGACGCCGGGTTTTGCGGAAGAAGGAAGAGAGGACTCTATCTCGCGAAGTGCAGGCGCAGTAGGAAAAACCCCTTCGCTCTACCTCCTCCTTTTATAGACCTCCGAGGGAAAGGGAAGAAGGAAGGAGGAGTTACTGCCCGCCTCGAGCACATCCCAGCTGTCCCATCGGCGGTCGCAATCGCCCGCATTTCAGGGCCCGGAGCATTCGAAGTGTCCCCTCGTGGATGGCGATCCGCGTGCATGCCGGATCAGCGGTGCGAGACCAACCTGGAGGGCAGCGCCGATCGACCAGATGCCGCCGCGTGGCGCAACACACCACTCCGCCCTGGATCAATGCAGGACAGCTTGGCCTTCATCATGGCGCCTGACTCGCATTAACTGCCTCGCCTGCGCCCCAACGAGCGGCTGACAGCTGTCCAAGGAGCCGCTCTAGGGGGATTCGAAGCGACCCGATGCCTCGATCCGAAATTCGCCGCAGGTGCGCGCAATCATGTTCCTACCCTTTTGAGCCACGTGGCCCCTCAAGGCCCAGGAGCAGGGGGGCATCTGTTGCACCCATTCGGCTAGCCCCGGGTCGGACCGACCCTAGGCGTCCGGTCGGCTAATCCTCGTGCGGGGTCCGACTCCCCGATTCTAGGAGAGGACCTCACGGCCCCCTTTCCCGAAGGGCTGACCCGGGGGATTCGAGAGTCAGCGGGCGCCCCCATCGCCTGTGTGTCGGCCTCTTTAACTACCACGGTCGGCTTCTGGGAGGCCCTGCTGAGCACCATGGTCGGCTTCTGGGAGGCCAGGCCGACCCGCTGCTGAAGGGGTCGCTCAAAGTTTCCAGGAGCTTTTCTCCCTACAAGTTCCGACATTCTGTTGTAACGGACTCCAGTGCATGGCCACGATTCTTGCTGCCAGGCCACCACTCTGACGCTCTGCCACGCTGCCAACCCACGACCTCGCCGCCACGCCTATTCTCCAGGGTGCATATTCGAGCTTTCCCAACCAGCTCCCTGACAGATTTGGCAGCACTCCACGCCTATAAAAGGCACCGGGGGGACCTCCGTAAAGAGGGTAACATTCTTCTTCCCCATTGTGAACTCTTCTCCCTGAGATTTTTCCATCTGTTGCTCTATCCCTCCTCTAACTTAAGCATCGGAGTGTACCCCGCCGGAGCCCCCTTCGGTGCCTAGGGACTTTTCTGCAAGTCGAAGAGCTTTCGGCGTATCCACCGAACCCGGTCCAGGAGGAAGAGCGGCAACAATTCCCATCCAAACCTTGTCGCTCCTTCCTGATGACTGGAGAGCTGTGACGGCCGTGAGAGTGGCGGTGTTTTTCATTGGTGATGGGCAGCAATGAATAGCCCTCTATTTTGATGATGAACATATTGTCTGTGTCAAATTTTAATATTATACATCAATCTAGTTTTCCTTAGGTTTTTCTTGTAATCGGCCCATAATCTTTTCATCCTCCATTCCTCGCTCCATTGGAGAAAGAAGAAGAAAACATTGCCTTGACTTCAAACATTGCTAGTGATCAGGAGCAGAAAGCGGTCCAAAATGTTTATAAAGCCTTATCTCTGTGCGGTCCCATAGCTTTGTCAAAATTTTGTTAAGGTTTAATGACATCAAAAACCTTAAACATTTTCGAGATTTTTATTTTTATCTTGAACTTGTATTTGTAATCATCTCTTTGAATATTTAAAGAGTTACAATTTCTCCTCGGCTACTACTACTTTCATCTAATGGTAGTGATGAAAATGGTCATGTTTTATCATGTGACATATAATAGAAGCCGATGTCTCTCCCTTTGTTGTCTCTCTCTTTCGGTTTGGGTTTCTACTTCCTATTTAATCTATTTTCCTCTACCACTACCTTCTCTGAAACCCCACCACCTTCTACACCACCATTAGTACCTCTACCTACAGCATCGCAAAATCCAAATCTTTCACCATGCCCACCATGACTATTTCTATCACCACCACCGAATCCACCATGGTTGCCCTTTATGACCCTCAAGAAACAAGCCATTTTCATTGAGTATATGCTACAAAAAGCAAATCTTTCTCTCACAGCAACCCCTTGAAGTCATGAAACTTCTTTTAACCATGCGAAGCCAACATACCAATCTCTTCTCTAAACATCTAGAATTCTCACCCGTCCAAGCCTGGATACCACCAACTTCTCACCCTCCCTTAAGTAAAAGGAATAGGAGCATAGATGTGCACCAAATAGAAAAGCATTCTAGATTCAAAAAACAATCAAAATAAAAAAGATAAATTAACCAAAGATGCCTCGAAGAAATAAATTAGAGTAAACTCATAACTTTATTCACTTAAAGATCTTATTAACAACCCCAACATGAAGAATGAATCATCTTTATAATTCTAAGAAAACCCATTCATCTATCCTTACAATAGCATTTATTGTCGAAATAAAGAGATGGCAAAAGAGGGAAGAAAATAGAAAAGCACCAAAACTCATGAGCCCAACAAACAAAGACCACCATCAAAACCCTCTTCAAGGATTTGAGGTGGCATGGATACGTTCAAATAGAAGAAGTTGATGGAGCCTAAGACATTGTTGTAGCACGAGGAGTCCAAAGGTAGGATGTTGAAGCCCTTAAGGAGCATGGCATCTACATGTGAAGCCTTTGGGACTCTCCTTCTATTAGAGTTCTTGCTTAGTAGGGTAGGGCTTTTGCTTCACGACATGGAAGAGTTGGTGGGGTGGAGAAGATGGCAAGGGGGAGAACATATATAAGGTTGAATGTTGGGTTGGGAGAGAAGGGGAGAGGAGAGGGAGGAGAGGAGAGAGTGAAGGAAGAAGAATAAGAGAGCGGGTTTTGGTCTAGGCCCTCATGTCATGGCTGCTCGATAGGTATGGTGATGGTGGTGGAGGTGGTCTTGGTAAAAGTGATGGGCATGCCAGAGAGTTTGGAGCTGGCAGTGGTGTAAGCAAAGGTACTAGCGATGGGGGGTTTCGGAGAAGGTAGTGGAGGAGTGAAATTGAAAGAAATCATAGTTAGAAGAGGTGGTAAGGGAAAAGAAGAAATTTAAATTCCAAATCAACTAGTTCTATGCCACATTAGCTTCCAATACATCTCACATGATAGCACGTGATTATTTCACCACAGCCATTAGATGGAAGTAGTAGCTAGAGAAGAAATTACAATATTTTAAAAGTTCGAGGACTTGATTGTAATGAATCAAAATTCATGATAAAAATAAAAAAATTAAAAAATTTAGCATTTTGACATAATTAAACCTTTAATATAATGTAATTCAAAGTGTTTACCATTTTAGTTAGACTTGTTCTAAGTGGGATTAAATAATTCTATTTATTATATGTTACTTAATAGAACCCTATTTAGTTGATGGAACCCTGTCTAGTTAATGGAATCTATTTGTCATGTTTTTCAACTCTCCACTCTCTTTCTCACTCTCATTACTTGCAACGCAGCCATCATCTATCTCTGGTTGTTGGATGGGAAAGAGGGATAGAATTGAAAGTACAAGCAGATAGAAGGGAATAAAAAGAGATTTTTAGGGTTTTTTTTGATGTTAGCCAAGAGAAGGATAAATCAAAATTTTTTAGCAAACTACATGACAACATATGACTACTCTATCACAACAACTAATAGAATTCATGGTTAGAATTTAAATTAAAAAAATTGAAAGTTTAATGATTTGATTGCACTAAATTAAAGTTTGAGAAGAAAATTAAAACCTCAAAATAGATTAGGATTTTCAGCATGATTAATCCAAGGGATAATAAGATACAAGAATCTAGAGTTTCCATCATTGCCAATAAGTTTCCATTATCATGGTCTTTTTTTTTTCAATGCAAATGCCTCAAATTAGATATTTCTTACTTTCTTTCTAAAACTTAGGTTAAAAATTTTGGTAATTAATTTATAAACAGCCAAAAAGTAACTTATTTCACAAATTTGGTTTTGCTATGTATGATGAAGAGGTTGTTTTCCGTCTCTTCTATATTTCTCAAAACCTATTTGGCTATTTCTACGTGATTGGATTGGAAATCTTATAAGATTCGTGGATTGGGCATCCATTTATGTATGGTCTTGCATCAACCAAACTCCACCCAGCCCCAATCATATTGGAAGGTTCTTCCCGGCCTAAAGGCCAGGTCTAAGCTAGGTTTGGATAGATTCTTAGAAAATGAAAGCTAGATGGGCCAATGGCCCAGTTCTTGTAGGATTTTCAGTTCAATCTTGTAGGAATATCTTATTAGACCCTTAGTATTTAACGTAGATTACTGATGTTGTTCTCTGAATTTATTTACCATTTAGAGTGCAATCAGGTGGAGATTTATATCCATGCCATTTTATGTGTGAAGGGGCCTGAATACTTTGTTTTATTAATATAGACAAACTTGCGGTGGAACAAATGTGGCTGGTGTTCATTTGAAGCCCAAATTGAAGTTGAATTTTTGTGTTCTGGTTTAAACTTTTTGCTCACATTTCTCTAGCATTTGGTTTCTCCTTTATTAAGCATTCAATTATAATTTATGTCTGACTTTTCTTCAGACATTTCTCTAGTATTTTCTTCAGAACTTTTTGATTTTTCTTTCTTTTTGTAAAAGTTGTTTGTGACTCTTTGCATTTGTTGTTATCGTTGTTCTAGTGAGCAATTGTATCACACAATGGCAATCCCTTTTTGAAATACTCTCTTTAAAAATTTCATGCTATGAAGATAGCTCTGAGTTCTGAAGCAAAGTTTAAACATTGTTCATTTTCATCTGCAGGCTTTATTAAAGTTGTCAGTGACTTATTTGAAGCTTCATTATATTTTCTTTCTGGAAAATCTTGCTGGTAGTGTTTCAGTACAGTTTTACCCATGGTAGTTGTTATCTGTTTCATAGAAAATTCTTTGACTAGTGTCTTCTCATATTATCTGCTGCTCCTATGGTGATCTTGTACCATTCTCTACAAGACAACCTTATCACCTTGCCTGTTTGCCATGCTGCGTAATTGTCACTTGCTATATGGAGTATCGAGAAATCAGAATTTTGTTTTGTAAAAATGCAATTATTGGTGATTTAGCAAGTGATTAGCCGGGTTTTAATTAATCTACTTATCAGAAAATGAGGTGTTGATATTGTTTCACCTTTTGTGTTTTCTTTCCTCGTCAAAAGCTAGATAGTTATTGTTCAAGCGATGCTGGACCGTCATAAATCCAATACTTGAGGTGGGGTATGTAATGAAGGATTCTGTATTCTGTCACGAGATCCATAATTCAAGAGTTTTTTCTTGGGAGATAATTTCTTTTCTAGGATGATGAGGCCCTCAAGAAACTCGTCTGAATGGCATATTTTGTCTTCTAGTGATTAGGAACGGAATTGCAGTTCTAATATATGTCAGTGCAAAAGAAAAGTTTTTTAAAAAATGTACAAAATAGTGAGCGGCCTAGGAGGTACTATTTGTACTGATTAATTACAAGATGATTGGTCTTCTCTTACAACAGCAACCATTGGGTGATGCAAAAACAGAGTAGTGCATGCATACAGTACAATATTTTGAGAGCCATGCATTTGTTTTGAAAGCAATGTGAGGTTCCATTTAGTAGTTGTTGTTACCAAAGAAGATCAATCATTCATTCATGTGAAAGATACAAACTGCTCCAGTAAATTAGATTGTGTCAGAGCGTGGAGAGATGAAATAGTAAAAACTAGAAACAAGTCTTCTTGCTTGATTTGTTAGCAAATGCATTTGGTCATATACACAAAACAAGTCAGATGTTTTAGATGATCATACTCTCAGCTTGTACACTATCGGTATTATAATTGAGGGATCATAATCTCTTAATTAGCTTATATATATATATATATATACAATTATAAATAATTAAAAGATCATAATCTCTTGATTATTATATATATTATCATTATACATAATTTCTAATTATGAATAATAATCAAGAGATTGTGATCTATCAATTATATACAATGATAAAATATATGAAAAACAATCATGAAATTATGATCTTTTAATTTTGTATAATGATAATATATATGGAAGATAATCAAAAGATTATGCTATCTCAATTATACTGCTAACATATATAACTAATACTCGACCAATCATTTGAACGATGCATCTTATAATTCCAAAGTTCTCAGCAAGTTTTTGATCGAACAGTTAGTCGTCCTACAATGTCATGCATCTGACAAAAGAGTGTTTTGATAAATAGCATGCTTATTTCTTGTGCCTTCTTCACATCTTTCAATCTCATATCAGCCCAGTGTGTGGTACAATCAACGTGGTATCGCCAATTTTTTGAAGGTGCTTGGGCTGTCTTGGTCCTTCATATTGGTGAGTATATACTTAATGGAATAATTTACATCTCCCAAAAAATTCCATCTCACCTTTTGCTCCTTTCTCCTATGACATAAATTGTTATCGTTCTTCTACCTTCTGTATAGAATTAGTATCTGTTGTTGCATCAGTGAGAGTATGTGCAAGATGCTATGCGCATGTCTCATATCATGCTTCTCAGCTTGTGAGTATGGATGCATGTTTTTATGGTTTTAAGTCAAAGAATTTGAAAATAATGAACGAGGAGCACCTAAAAGATTTTACTATGATTCTACTACGAGTGATGATGACCTGGAAGAGATAATATCATGTACACATGTACCAAGGTCATTATAATTTAGAAAATCATTCTTTCAACAATCAGGAAAAACAGAACCACTTGGAGAGGTCTCTAAGACCAAGGAGCAACCAAATGAGAGTTGGGATTAGTAGGCACTCCAAATAAGTGAATTTGAACAAGAGATTATGGCATTTGCTGACTTGGCTTCGAAGGCTGTCACTGACCACGCCACGAGCTATGAAAAATTGGAAATTTGACTTGGATTGATTAAGTTACCAACTACCAAGGAGACAACAAAGTAACTACAATGCTGCCAACCAGGAAGAAGGATAGTAAGGAAAAGACGAAGCCAACCACTAGACCAAGTAGTTGCTTTTTCTAAAACTGAGTAGTCACTCCTCAGGCCTAGTAGCTTAACCTATTGAGTTTAATCAACATAGCATTTCCTATGCATATCTACTAAGTACCTATTCGGGCCCGATTGGCTATCAAAGTAAACTAAGTTGGACATGCTCGGTCTTCATTTTGGTAGTGGACAAATCAACTATCTACTCGGAGTCCATGATGCTCGAGTAGGCGATAAACTAGCCAATTATAGCTTTTGCCACCTAGATCGCCGTGGCCTGCAGCTTCTTACAAGGTCCGGATGAGTGGACTCCCTGCCAGCATTACTGGGCTCGTCGGTCGGATACGATCAAGGGGAACATAGTCGTAGTTGTAGGGATGAAGGGGCTTGATACTGTGTTGTAGTCCTCCTGTTGGCCTTTTTGGTGGGAGAAATCTTCTCTGTATCGTTCCTTTATCGGGCGGACCGGCAAAACAGGGAAGACCTGCACCAGGGATTTCGGTAGAGGCACTCCGACGATCAAGTCAGTGGGACGATCGAAGGAAATAAGAGACCTCTGAGATGGAAAGCTTGGGGGACTCTCTACTGCTAGAGTGGGGATAGCCAAATCAGAGCTTGATCTGATTTTATTTTGGACTTTTGGACGTTTTATTGAAGAGTCCATTTGAGTTGGGACTCTAGATGCCAAAATGACACCTTGGCATTCAAAAAGGCCTAGACGAGTCTATAGTCCTCTGATCTGAAATATATTTAAATGGATGGAAAGAAGATTTAATGCTCTTTCTTTTGACACCCATATTGCATATGCTTTGACTAGTCAAATGTTGCATGGGGTGTAGATAAAGTTGACCAAAAAAGGACTCTTGGCGCCTCTTGGCGCGCGCGGGAAATGAAGGTGCACACAGAAGGACAAAAGTCCTTCTGCAGATGAAACACTCCAGTGTTTCATCAAGGGGTGCCTTCTTATCTTATCCCCATGCCCTTTGGATTTAAATGACCGATCAAAGGGAATAAGAGGGCAGCATGAAATGGGAAAAAGAGTAGCGCGCGTAGATGAAGAGTCGCGTCTCTTCATCTGCGCACGGTTCTGAGGCAAAGTCCTTTTGCTCTCAGGACTCTGCTCTTCCCACGATTTTTAAATCTGAAATGACGCCTCCTTCCATTCTTTTTAACCGGTAAATGCTACATGGCACATGGAAATTTAATCTGGAAAGGGAAAGAACAATGATAAGACTATTCAATCCTGAAGAGTCTTATCAGATATGAAATAACATATCTGATAAGAGATGTCGGGATGGTTTTCACGCCCCTTGAAATATTATATAAAGGGGGTACGGTGAAATGAGAGATATAGTTTTCGGTCATCAGAAAACAGGAATCCCATTTTCCCTGGAGTCTATCACTCTGAGTGTTCTTCTACTCCCTCCTTAATTTAGGACAAGACTTGTCTTGTTAAGACAAGGTCTTTTCTACTAGGACAAGGCTTAGTTTTAGAACATAAGCCTAAAAGGTCCTAGAGGAGGGTTGTCCTAAAACCAAGAGTGGTTTAGGACCGTGTCCAGAAAGCCCTACAGTAGGATAGGGTGTCCTACAGTGGTCAAAGGTCAAAAGGCTGACAAAAGAGTTCTGTTGAAGCAAGCAACCCTGGTAGGAATTCTTCCTTGGTACCATTCTTGTGTGGATCACCGTTGGAGGGCTTGCACTTGTGAGCCTCATGGAAAATATTGGATTTCAGCGATCCAGGTATGTATTCTGATTTCTTTTATGTTTCATTGATTGGTATTGCATAAGGAGTTCCTGGGAATTAGGATTTTCTAGCCATATTAGGGTTTCATGCTTAGAATTTTGTTTTGAAATTCACTTTCGCATGTTGCATGATTCCCGGCACCCTGGGAGAATTCCCATCAGTAGGGTCTCGAGCTTCAAATTTGCCTTTCACTTGGTTCATCACTAATTAAAAATCTAAGAAGACTTTAATCTTCCGAATCCTTAATTCTTTGGTGATTTTGAGTCCTGCCAAGAGAGCTTCATATTTTGCTTGGTTGTTTGAAGCTTGAAAAGAAAAGTGAATGGCGTATTCCATGGTCTACCCATTAGATCGAACAATATGAGTCCAACTACATATCTAGTAGAGTTGGAGGCTCCGTCCATGTGAAGTTCCACATGGATTCTAAGTCTTTTTTGGTGACTACTTCATCTTCGATCCCCTGTTGACTGTTTTCTTGGCCCCATGTATATTAGACTATGAAGTCAGCTAATACCTGCACCTTCATTATCGATCTGGATCAGAATGTGATTTTGAATTCACCTAGCTTGATGACCCATTTGGCTATCCTTCCCGAGGTATCAGGATATCGGAGGATGGATTTCAAGGGTTGGTTTGTCAGCACTACAATGGTGTAGGATTGAAAGTAGGGTCACAAGCATTTTGCTGCAATCACTAATGAATATATGAGTTTCTATAATCTAGGATACCTCACTTTGACTTTGTGCAACACCTTGCTAGTATAGTAGATCGGCTTTTGTAGATTATTGGTACCTTTTTTGACAAGTACTGACTAACTACTTCATCCGAAGTAGAAAGGTACAAGTATAGAATTTCACCTTCTTGAGATTTGGAAAGTAGAGGAGGATTTTCTAAATACTTTTTTAATTCTTCGAAGGTGAGTCGGCACTTTTCCGACCACTCAAAACTTCTGGTTTGGAGGAGGGCTTTGAAGAAGGGCAGACATCTTTCTACCAACCGGGAATGAATCGGCTTAGAGAAGTGATTCTTCCAGTCAATTATTGTACTTCTTTTTTACTAGAAGGATGTCTCATACTTTAGATAGCTAGAATTTTCTTCGGATTAGCCTCTATCCCTCGTTTGGTGATGAAGAATCCGAAGAATTTTTTAGATGTCACTCCAAAGGTGTACTGGGTTGGATTTAGCTTCATCCAATGATGTTGCAGGGTGTCAAAGGATTCCTCTAGATATTTGATGTGATCAGCTTTTTGGAGGTTCTTCATGATCATATCATCGACATACGCCTCCATGTTCTTCCTAAGTTGCTTTTCGAATACCTTGTTGATCAACCTTTAAAAGGTTGCCCCGGCATTCTTCAATCCGAATAGCATTACTTTGTGATAGTGGAGTCCCTTCTCCGTTATGAATAATGTCTTCTCTTCGTCATTGGGATCCATTCATATTTGGATGTATCCAGAGAAAACATCCATGAAACTCAATAGCTGGTGACTAGCAGTGCCACTGACTAGTTGGTCTATATTCGATAGAGAAAAACTATCTTTAAGGCAAGCCTTGTTAAGATCAGTATAATCAATGCAAATTCTCCATTTGCCATTAGTTTTCTTTACCAATTACAACATTGGCTAGCTAGTCAGGATAGTATATTTTCTTTATGAATCCAGCATTAAGAAGTTTATTTACCTCTTCATCATCACCTTCTGTCTCTCAGGCGTGAAGTTTCTCTTCTTTTGACGGATAGGCTTGTGATTAGGTACAACTTCTAGTCGATGGGTGATGACTTCAGCTAGGATTCTAGGCATATTCGAAGTCGACTAGGCGAAGACATTGGCATTGCTCCGTAAAAAGTGGGTCAACCTTGCCTCTATTTCTTTGTCGAGCAGACTTCCAATCTGCATAACTTTCATCGGTCGTCTTCGACTAGTGGTACGGAAATAGTCTTTTCCACATGTTCTCCACATTTCTCCATCCGATCTCTTGGATCCAATTGTTCCAATGTCATGGGATCGGTTGATTGTTTGTCTTGTATCATTAGACATTGTCTGGTGACTCTTTGGTCTCCTTTCACTTTTCTGATGCCATTCTTAGTGGGGAACCGCACCAGGAGATGGTAGGTCGAAACTTATGGCACAGAACTTGTTCAAAGTGGATCATCTCAAGATAACATTGTATGCTGACAGTGTTTGTACAACCACAAAATTGATAGAAAGTATTTTTTGAAGTGGTTTTGTGCTAAGGGTCACTGGTAGCACTACTTCCCCTTCCACTCCAACTTTGTTGCCTCCAAATCCAGTCAAAGGTATAGGAGTACAACCACAAAATTGATGGAAAGTATTTTTTGAAGTGGTTATGTGCCAAGGGTCACTGGTAACACTACTTCCCCTTCCACTCCAACTTCATTGCCTCCAAACCCAGTCAAAGGTATAGGAGATCTTTATAGTTTATTTTTGGATAAATTCATTCTAAGGAAAGCATCATAGAGTAAGACTTCCGTGGAGCTTCCATTATCTACTAGAATCCATCTTATATCATAATTGGCTATAATAGCCGAGATTACAATAGGGTCATCATAAAGAGTTTGGATTCCTTATATGTCATCATCCAAGAAGCATATGATGTTACTGCTTTTATATCTTTTGGGAGCATCTTCTTCGGCTCTGCTTCTCAAGTTGGTCCGATGATGCAGCATGCCTACCCTTCCATCAGTCGGTCTTTGGTTGGGTAGTTCGACTTCTTCCATAACCCTCATGGGGGTAGTAGCTTCAGTTCGGGGTTCCTGGATGCTGACATACTTTCCCAGGTATCCCCTTTTGATCAGATCTTATATTGCATCCTTGAGTTAGATGCATTCTTCAGTGTTATGGTCATGGTTCCGGTGGAATTGACAGTACTTATTTTTATTCCTTAAGGCAGGGGATGCCCTCATAAGATATGGCCTTTGCAGAAAACTCTCCTTCTCTACTTTCATTAGGATTTTCTCCTCTGGGAGAGAAAGAAGAGTATAGGAGTGGAACTTGCCACCTAGTGGCTTGGGTTTGGGACCGTCATTGAGCTGGCATGTCGTTGCTAGAGGGCATGGGTGGAATCGACCCTTTGTTGCTCTTCTTCTAGGAGGCAGACCTCCCTTTGATCAAATGTCAACTTGCTGCTTGTTCCTCAACCATAGCATATTTTTGGGCTCTTGCTAGTAGTTCGGCATAGCTTGTAGGAAACTTCTTGTCCAAGGAGAAGGTAAACCTGGATGATCAGAGATCTTTCTTCATAACAAACATAGTCACATATTTATTGAGATCAGGGATCTCAAGGATGGCAGAGTTGAATCTGGCGACATAATCTTTAAGACTTTCTCCTTCATTCTGTTGTAGGAGGAAGAGGCTATCCGAATTGCGGGACATCTTTTGACAAGTCCTAAAACATGATACAAAGAATTTTTTCAATTCACTAAAAGAATGAATGGTACCTAGACAGATACTCGAATACCATATTCGAGTTGCTTTCTTCAAAGTGGTTGGGAAGGCGAGGTAGTGTAGAGCATCGGAAGCTCCTTATATCATCATGTATGCCTTGAAGCTTTCTAAGTGGTCGAGAGGATCAGTGGTTCCATCATATTATTCCAACTAGAGAATCTTGAAGTGGTGGGGGATGATTTCTTCCATGATTCTCTGGGAGAATGGAGGCCATGAATCATAGGCTAGAATTTTATCACTTCTTCGCTGGTCATTGAGTCTCTTAATCTGCAAATCCAGCACCTTGAAATTTTCCTCATAGTTATGATATACTTTCCTCCGCCTAGTATTTCCTAGAGTGGAATCGCGAAAGGAAGCTGAAAGAGACCTTTGGTTCTCTTATTGTCGAGTCGGCTCTCCATGTGCCTATGATGCCGAGAGCTTCGGGGCTCGCAAGATTGTCGGCCCCGAGAGGAGCATCGAGTGGATTCTTGATGTTGATCCTCTTTCCTCCTGGATTGATGGCTGTGTCTGGAGGTTGCTGGTGGGTATCGTCCCTAGAGTGTAGTTTCTTGGAAAGTTTGCACCATGGTCGTCAGTACATCCACTTGATTCATGAGGGCTTCCAATTATTGCTGTCCTACAATGAATACAGGAGGTGCCGTATCGTCCTCCAATGGTGGTTCATTCCTTTGGGATGCAGGGCATCTCCTACTTGCTAAGATATTCTGGGTTCTTCTTTTTACCATCTTGTTTTTCTTGAAAGCTCTCCTTTCCTGGAGGGAAACAAATTTCATAGCTAAAAATCGCCCCTACCTGGTGCACCAATCTATTGATGCTGATCCCTGCGGACCGTATAGAGTGCCTGGGTTGCCAGCTTACCTTCCTCGGTTCTTGCAAAACAAATCCCTGACTAGATTTTTTTTGGTGGGGGACACTCCGATACTTAAGTTAGTAGGGTTCAAGCCATAGAATGGAGAGCTCAAAGAAAGAAAATGAGATGAAATGAGTGGAGAGTTAGGTGTGCATAGTATGAGCTAGTCATGGACCAGGCTCAGACTTACATGGAATGGCCTAGCATGGCTTAGAATAGCTTACCTCGAATGTCTTCTCTTTTCACTTTTTATAGATGTTGCTATAATGGAAAGTAGTTAAGCCTTCTCGATTTCTATTAGGAAAGTTAATCAATCTAACTTTCCTTTAACTAATTGTGGTTACTTTCGAAGGTTAGTTACTTTGATCTTATTGAAGCCATAGCTGTCAGACATGTGATTGGTTGGTTATAATAACCAAGTTCATTCTTGATGACTTTAGTTTGAAGTAGATCGGCCATTCTCTTCGGAATTGGCCGATAGTTATTTCATTGATTATAGATCAGCCATTTACTTTGGAGTCATACTCTTCACAGTGGGCCGATTGTAGATCAGCCATTTGTTTCAGTACTGTGTGGATCAGCCATTTACTTCAGAGCTGTGTACTTCGATGCATATATTATAGATTGGCTATTTTCTGAAAGCCAATCTCAAGTTATATGTCATTGCTAGCTGAAGCCTTCCCATCGGAGGTTGGGAGTGTCGACGTGTCAATCATATGATCGACTGGTTTGGGTAGGGTCAATTGAATCTTTGAATCGGCAATTACCTTTTTGAGCCAGTTTATCACAATAACAACCATAAATGATAAGGTACTTTTTGAAGGCAAACTTGAAAATTTAATAGCAGTAACTATTGAAGTAACTGCTATAACAAAACAAATAATAATTTTTGTAGTTGTTATTATTAGTGCTGTATGCTGAGAGAATGATTGGGCATTACTATTGCTGTCGTTGATATCATTGTTTATTATCCCCGCAGGCAAGAATATGATAGCTTGTTGGTTGAATGTCCAATTCTACTTTTTTCATCAATATTCGTAGTTAGCAACAAATATAGCTTCATGCAATTCTCGGCAATAGAGACCATTTTCCTTTTCTTTTGCTAAGCTAAACCTTTATATCCATTTGCCGAGTATATATATATATATATAATGATTGGGCATTACTATTGCTGTCGTTGATATCATTGTTTATTATCCCCAAAGACAAAAATATGATAGCTTGTTGGTTGAATCTCCAATTCTGCCTTTTTCATCAATATTCGTAGTTAGCAACAAATATAGCTTTATGCAGTTCTCGGCAATAGAGACCATTTTCCTTTTCTTCTGCTAAGCTAAACCTCCATGTCCACTTAAGTATATATATATATATGCATGCATGCACTACAGTAAAAAAGAGAATTAGCAACCCTTTTCTCCCGATGCTTTTCCTGAGCATCGGGAGATTCCGCAAACCCACCGATGCTTTTAGAAAGCGTCGGTATCCTCCGATGCTTTCAAGCATCGCCAAGGATCGATGCTTATAAGCATTGCTAAGTTTATCGTATCTCGATGCTTTTAAGTATCGGTGGGTTTTTCATCTACCCATGCCCTAAACCCCAATTTTTTCCCATGATTCATTTCCCAGCTGTCGTTTATTTACCCCTTCTCTTCTCCTCTCCTCTCTTCTTCTCTCCTCTCCAACATGATCTTCATCTCCGACGTGAACTTCATCTTCATCGGCTTCCATATCTCTGGTAAATTTTCATCTTTCCCTTTTTTTTTGGGCGGCGGGGGGTGTCGGTGGCGGCATGGACTTGTCGACGACAGCAGTCCGAGGGGGAGGGTGGGGGGCTTGCAGAGAGAGACGGGGAATGGGGACAGGGGGGGTGCAGGGGGCTGGGAAATTATCCTTGCATGTCTCTTCTGATATCCTTGTGTGTCTTATTTGGTTGAAGGATTGAGAGGAGTTTAATATGCTCTGGTGCTGACACAGATATAAAATCTAAATAGGTAAGGAAAGTAAACTCCAAATATGTATAGCAGTAAGAAGTTATTCTCTCTTCTAATATCCTTGCGTGTCTTATTTGGTTGAAGGAGTGAGAGGAGTTCAATGTGCTCTGGTGCTGACACAGATATTAAATCTAAACAGGTAAGGAAAGTAAACTCCAAATATATGTAGCAGTAAGAATTTTTAGCTAAAGTAATTTACAGGATTAAAATCCTTTAGTGTTTTCTCCCATTGTACTAGAGCATATTTTTGTTCAAATGATGTTGCTTATGCTTTAATCTTCTTTCATATTTTTTTCATGGTTCATATTTATCTTTTTTTAGCAAGACATTAATTAAATAGTTTTCAACTCTATTCATGTCAAACAGATTTGCTAACATTTTATGGACACTCCACATACCTTCCCAGATTAAAGTTGTTGAATTATGCAGGATAGTAAGTTTCACATTATGATATAGTTATAAACTATTGACTACTTAGCAAATACTCATTCAAAACATTCCTCAGGTTCCTACAAATTTTAGTCACCATCGATGAAGACCAACAGCACATCATCAAATAGTAGATGGCTTACCGCGCCTTTGACCTAAATGTACAAACTTTACCATCTTCCCAGGCAAATACTTTGTCCATCAATGAGATGGCATAGCAAGTCCTAGATTACAAAGGAGATGGTGGGTCACCTTGCCTTACAATTCAATTGGTTTTAAAGAATCCACAAGGTTCACCAAGTTGGGGATTCAAAAAGTTATTTCACATAATCCAAGTTGACCAAAGTCCATACAACTCAAATTATGAATAACAAATTCTACTTTTTGCATCATCATAGACATCCAACATCATATGCTTTCTCCATCCTTTGCCATTTTTTGGTAATAAGATATTCACAATATTTAGCCACTATCTTTGTTAAAGAAGATGGTCATCAAAAGATAAGCTTCCCTTTATCCACTTGCAAGAGGGAGGTTTGTTAAGGTATTACCTTAGAGAGTGGAATGTCCCATTATAGTAGTGCATTTTGTTTTGGGAACTTGTGTCAAAATGATATGCTTAACCTCCTTTGGGATTAAAATGTTAAATCAATAGTTCTACATAGTTCATAGACCTTAACCTTGATCAACATTCAATGTTTTCTGAATTAATAGGCCATTGAAACCATCTAGTCTAGGAGCTTTACTGGATTTCATTTCACAATAAAGCTAGTATAGTAGCTTTACTAGATTTCATCCAGTCTAGGAGCTTTCCACCTCTTCCATTTTCAAAGGCATCCATGTTCTAACTTCATGAGATAGCTACCCTTTAAGTTAATACCTACATGCTCTTCGTTCCATTCTAGAAAAAGATCGTGATAAAATCAAATATGTTCCTCGTAGATGTCTTCTATCACTATCTTGTTCCTAGCTCTTCTGTTCTTTTTTTGAGCATACATTTATTAGGAGTTTCTGTTCTTATGGTCTCACCAGTTATCTCTAGATGACTTCTGGTAGAATTTCTCACATTCCAAGATCTTGTCATATTAATTCCTGATCTTAGACTACATCTCAAGTAGTGACTGCTAGACAGACTATTTTGCATTTGTTGCTGAATTCTATTTAGCTTATTTTAATGCTTGTTCTACAGTTTATGTCCAAGCTTATTTTAATGCTTATTTTAATTCTTTTGATTCCATTCTCTTTGATTTATTTCCAGAAGCAACCGGGTTATCTCAATTTCTAAGTTGGAGAAGCTAAACAGTTTAATTGGATTATCTTAATTTTTCCAACATGGGAAACTAATCCTAAAAGTTGTATTCCCTTTAATTGGTCTTGGATGAGCAGATATATAATTTGATGCAAATTCCACATCCTTGTCTCTAGTATCAAGCTCTTCCAGTGGTGCATTGATTCATTATATTAATCATCCTCTAGAACCTTATATAAATCTAACATCATCGGGAAAGCCTCATCTTATTGAAATGTGCACCCGTGACTTTTTTAAGTTATTTGAATTTAAATTTCTTTATAAAAATGATGTTCTATACTGAGCATAAGCCATTGATGAGATCTTTCAAGTTATGCTTTGCAATGAAGTTCTTTTTGATTTGATAGCGAAATATAAATCCTCATGTATAAGTATTTAATTATATATTGTTGTCTAGACATGAGAAGAAAATTTAAACATAAACCCAGCCAATTTTGAGTAATAACTAATAAAGCAGTATCTTCAGTTTAGAAATGGACATGAATGATTTATTTCAAGTCTTATGAATATTTGGACTATAACATATATATTTCATTGAACCATAGACCCGTCAATTGATTAATGTGCATATTCTAAGGCATCTGTATATTTATATATTTTTATACGGGTGTGAGAAATATATATATTGATCAATTGATTATCCATGTTGGAGAGTTTAAAAATCATATTAATTATATATTATCAATTACAGTAATTAAACGATGTGCAACAGGGATTGAAATTAATTTTGGATAGTATTTACCTTTAGTTCTCCTCACATATAAATATTTATATGGGAAGAACTAACAAAAAATGCTGTCAAGATTTTTTCCAACCCCTATTTCGTAACATTTGTGTTGACTCTGGTCTTGATTTTGATGATTGACAAAATGTTTAAGTATATATGAGTACTAATTATATTTTAAGTGTATTTTTTCAGATCTTAGTACTCATCCTTGTTGAATGAAGAAATGCTTGTATTTCAATTGAAAAAGTTCTTAAATTAATGAAAAATTAAGTATATGGACTTTGAAATTGATATGGAAGAACTTGAAGAGGTTAAAGTTTCAATTTGAAGAAGTATCAGCAAAGTTTCAGCATGGCACAGGCAAGTGTCACACTTGGAAATGAAGTGTCGATACCTGAGGATCAAGTGTCGACACTTGAAGAGTGAAGTGTCGACTCAAGGCCTGAGAACAAGAAAAATACAAAAAAATGAAAAATCAAATTGGCTATGAATAGTGTTCTAGTGTTGACCTACTATAGCAAGTGTCGACACTTGCACTGTTCAAGTGTCAACACTTACTGTTCAAGTGTCGACACTTACTGTTCAAGTGTCGATACTTGACTGTAACGGCTAGTTTTTAAAAGCTACAGAACTTCTCCAACTTGCTTCAAACGGCCATATCTTCATCCCCAACGGTCATCTATGGTTTGGAGAGCTATATAAACATCAAAAATCAAATGGGAAAGTAATCCTTTGGTGAGTTTTTTGAATATTCTTCAAGGATTCAAGAGTTGAGTGATTTAAAGCCTTCAAGCTTCCAAGTTTAAAAGAGAGCATTCAAAGTCTACATCTATAAGCATCAATCAAAGGCTTCATCAACTTGAAGACAAGATCTTCATCAACAATCAAGGGCTTCAAAGAGATATTTGCTTTATTTTAGAAAGCTTTTATTGTATTCATTTATACTTGCTCTTACATTGTTTTACTTAAGGTTTTTGGTGAGCCTTGAAAACCAAAGAGGTTTTTGGTAAGCCTTGAAAACCAAAGTGGTTGTTGGTGAGTCTTGAAACCATCTAGGGTTTTACTTGTGAGCCTGAAGCCAAAACAAGTTGTTTAGGTTCTTGGTTATCCCGTAAAACCAAGAGTGGTTGTTGGTGAGCCTTGAAACCAATTAGGGTTTGACTTGTGAGCCCGAAGACAAAACAAGTTGTAAAGGTTGTTGGTGAGCCTAAGTTATAAAACCAAACTTAGTGGAATTCCCAAGGGTGGCTTGGGGAGTGGATGTAGGTGCTTGGTTGGCACCGAACCACTATAAACCTTTGTGTTTGTGTGATTGTTCTTCTTGTGCTTTTATTTCTTTATTTTCGCTGTATTTATTTGAAATACACATGCACTTGAATTGCATTAGCACATACTTGCTTTAGTTCATATTTTAAATAGTATAAAAGTTTTATAAAACCCAATTCACCCCTCCTCTTGGGTTGCCTACCTGAGCCTACAATTGGTATCAGAGCGAGTGCTCTGTTTGAAAATCTAACGATTTTGAGCTAAAGTTTATGACAACCCTTGTAGGTATTAGTGTTAGACCACCGTTTTTCAATGGCACAAATTACACATTTTGGAAAACTCGCATGCGCATCCATATTCAATCTATTAGTTATCATCTTTGGAAGATCATTGTAGTGGTCCTCATATTCCTTCCATTTTGGTTAATGGCATTTCCATTCCAAAACTCGAAGAGGATTGGAATGAATATGACATTAAACAAATTGAACTCAATGCTAAAGCAATGAACTTGCTTTATTGTGCATTGGACTTAAATGAATTTAATAGAGTTTCTACATGTACATCGATAAAGGAAATATGGGATACACTTGAAGTTACTCATAAGGATACTCTTCAAGTGAAGAACACTAAAATTAATTTGCTTATACATTCTTTTAAAATTTTTGAAATGATGCATTATGAATCTATATCTGATATATTTTCAAGATTTATGACTATTATTAATGAATTAAAAAGTCTTGGCAAAATCTATACTAATGCTAATTTGGTGAACAAAATTCTTAGATCCTTGCCAAAATCATGGGATCCAAAGGTGACGGCGATCCAAGAAGCTAAAGATGTAGAAACCTTATCTTTGGAGGAGCTTATCGGTTTACTCATGACCTATGAGTTGAACTTATGGCAAAGGATAGTGGAAGCTGATGTAAATAAGAAGATAATAGCCCTTAAGGCCAAAAAGAAATTCAAGGCAATGATGGCAACTTGGAGCGATAGCGAAGATTCAAGTACGGATGATGAAGTTGCCCATCTTTGCTTCATGGTAAATGAGGAAAAGGTATGTGCTAAAAATAATTATGATTTTACCTTTAAAGAATCACATGATGCATCTAATGATCTTGTGCATGAATATAGATTGCTAAAAATTGAGCACAAGAAATTAAATAGGCATGTAGATTCATTTTCTCTTGACAACACCAATCTTGCAAATAAAAATGGTGATTTAAATGCCAAGATTTATATTTTGAAAAATGAAAAGAATAATTTTTCTAAAGAAAAAGAATTTTTAGAAAAAGAAAATATTATTTTGAAAGATTTATGTGATAAAAATATTTTGGTTGAGGAAAAGAAGCAAAAACTTTTGAAGAATTTTATATTCCTGCTTCTTTCAATTTTTCTTATAAATGTGGTTTCAATGCTTATCCTTCTAGATTAAGAAAAGTTTGGGTTCCAAAAGGAACCATAATTACTAATCATAAAGGATCCAAGAAAGTTTGGGTACCAAAAATATCTACTTAATTTGTTTTACAGGAATGTCTTGCAACCCAACATGAAGAAATGAAGTTTTTGATAAATGGCTGTACAAGATAATTGAAGATGTGGATAATCTACATTTTGGACTAAATGGTAAAAGGAAGGATTATGTATATTGGTAAATTCTAAACATCTCCTTCCATGATTGAAAATATAGTTAAATTTTTTGTTATAATTATTGCATCAATTACTTTAAAAAAATATTTTAAATGATTAATTAGAATCAAGTTTAGACTTATAATCATTGGTTATGATCATAGACTTCTTGATATTGATGAATTTCATGCTATCATGATTAAACTTGTGATTGTGAGACCTTTACTTGATTTTGATTAATGTATTTCATGAAAAATACTTTTAAAGATGCATATTACTTTAAAAAATATTTTAAGTGATTGATTAGAATCAAGCTTAGACTAATAATCATTTGTTGTGATCATGACAATTTTGATGTTGATGGATTTCAAGCTCTCATGGTCAAACTTGTGATTATTAGATCTTCACTTGATTTTGATTAATATAGTTTTAAATTATTTCAAGTGAAATTCTATGATTTATATGTTTTTATTTTTGGCATCTATGCATAATCTAGAAATGATTAGGATCGAGTATAGAACTAGTGGTTAAGGGTTACTTTTAAGAAGAAGGTATGCATATTGACAAACCCTTGCTCTAGTAGCTAGACATGGTATCATATTACTTCTAGCATTTGTATGGATATCAAATCATCTTAAAATGAATTTGAAATCATGCTAAAAGTTTTTAAGTGATATAAATGCTTTGTATTTTGAAAATCATGAATATCTTGAGAAATTTCAAATCTTGATGCATAAGCTTTCATGTTTTATTCCTGAAAAAAATTCATATTTTTAAAGGGTGAATAACATTCAGGGGGAGCATCCAAAGATTTGTTATCATATTTGATGCTTTGAATATCTTGTTGATATCATGCTTTGCTTATATTGCTTTGATACTCCTTCTTCTTGTTTTCAAATCTAATTCTTTGAGGGGAGTTACATTCAAATGGTATCATATTCTATTGGTATCAAAATTATTTTTAAAAGAATTCCTAGTAACCGCTTTGGATTGGGTTAGTCACCATGGCTGTCCGGTCATAGGAGATAAGTAGGGCTTAAAGACCCTCTCTTCCCATTCAATGGGCTCTCTTATGACGTGTAGAGGTGACGCTGTGACCTTATCCCATGAACAAGTAAGGCGAATGGATAATATATATCAAATCAATTCTTGCATGTGCTTACATTCTGTGGTATCATGTTCAATTTGTATCATATTCAATTGATATCATAATTATTTGATTTCATGCATTAATTTTGATGACCTACTTGCTATTCTTTCCGACTTCATTCTTACTTTGTATGGCCTTTCACCCTTTTTCATGATGTCAAAAAGGGGGAGAAAATTGTTAAGTATGAAAAGGGGAAGATTGGATAAACATGAAAAATCATTTGAGAAATGAAAGAAAGTGCAAAAGGGGGAGAATAATGTAAAATATTTTTATCTAAAGGGAAGAATTAGTAAGAAGAAGAAATTTTGAAAATTTAAAAATTTTGCATATCTTGAAAAATATTTTTGAAGATTTTTTTTTGATCATATTTTGAGGGGGAGCTTGGTGCTTATTATTTTGAGCTTACATGTTTATCTTATTGTTAATCTTTTTAAGTTTACCCTATTCATATACTTAAAGGTTTTGTCATCATCAAAAAGGGGGAGATTGTTGACTCTGGTCTTGATTTTGATGATTGACAAAATGTTTAAGTATATATGAGTACTAATTATTTTTAAATGTATTTTTTCAGATCTTAGTACTCATCCTTATTGAATGAAGAAATGCTTGTATTTCAATTGAAAAAGTCCTTAAATTAATGAAAATTAAGTATATGGACTTTGGAATTGATATTGAAGAACTTGAAGAGGTTAAAGTTTCAATTTGAAGAAGTATCATCAAAGTTTCAGCATAGCACAGGCAAGTGTCGACACTTGGAAATGAAGTGTCGACACCTAAGGATCAAGTGTCGATACTTGAAGAGTGAAGTGTCGACTCAAGGCCTGAGAACAAGAAAAATACAGAAAATATGAAAAATTAAATTGGCTGTGAATAGTATTCTAGTGTCGACCTACTGTAGCAAGTGTTGACACTTGCACTGTTCAAGTGTCGACACTTACTGTTCAAGTGTCGACACTTACTGTTCAAGTGTCGACACTTGACTGTAACGGCTAGTTTTTAAAAGCTGCAGAACTTCTCCAACTTGCTTCAAACAGGCATATCTTCATCCCCAACGGTCATAAACGGTCATCTATGGTTTGGAGAGCTATATAAACATCAAAAATCAAATGGGAAAGTAATCCTTTGGTGAGTTTTTTGAATATTCTTCAAGGATTCAAGAGTTGAGTGATTTAAAGCCTTCAAGCTTCTAAGTTTCAAAGAGAGCATTCAAAGTCTACATCTACAAGCATCAATCAAAGGCTTCATCAACTTGAAGACAAGATCTTCATCAACAATCAAGAGCTTCAAAGAGATATTTGCTTTATTTTAGAAAGCTTTTATTGTATTCATTTATACTTGCTCTTACATTATTTTACTTAAGGTTTTTGGTGAACCTTGGAAAACCAAAGAGATTTTTGGTAAGCCTTAAAAACCAAAGTAGTTGTTGGTGAGCCTTGAAACCATCTAGGGTTTTACTTGTGAGCCCGAAGCCAAAACAAGTTGTTTAGGTTCTTGGTTATCCTGTAAAACCAAGAGTGGTTGTTGGTGAGCCTTGAAACCAACTAGGGTTTGACTTGTGAGCCCGAAGACAAAACAAGTTGTAAAGGTTATTGGTGAGCCTATGTTATAAAACCAAACTTAGTGGAATTCCCAAGGGTGGCTTGGGGAGTGGATGTAGGTGCTTGGTTGGCACCGAACCACTATAAACCTTTGTGTTTGTGTGATTGTTCTTCTTGTGCTTTTATTTCTTTATTTCTGCAGCATTTATTTGAAATACACATGCACTTGAATTACATTAGCACATACTTGCTTTAGTTCATTTTTTAAATAGTATAAAAGTTTTATATAACCCAATTCATCCCCCCCTCTTGGGTTGCCTACCTGAGCCTACAATTTGATTACCGTAATGATAACATATAATTAATACAATTTTTAAATGGGATAGGACCTATTTTTACCTACTAGTTGATCATAGGATGCATTTAATATATTGTAATTGATCTATTGAATAAACTCATTTTTTATTTATTTTGTTCTTATAAATATTTGTTTATTTCAATTAGTTTTATCTTACAATGGATAAGAGTTGGATAACTAAATCGAGGAATAGCAAATAATATCTAGATGGAGTTCAGAATTTCATTAAATTTGGTATGGAGAGAAGTAGTATTAATGAAAAGATTCTATGTCCATGCCAAAAATGTATAAATTCTAGTTCTCTATATCTAAATACTGTTGAAGAACATTTGGTATGGAATAGTTTTTTAAGAGGTTATACATAGTGATTTTTTTCATAGAGAGTCAATGTTACTATTTACATATAACTAAACCTCTAACATGAAATATATACCTGATTTTGGATCCAGTAACCAATAGGAAAATCTTGCAAGAGATGATGCTATAAGGGGTTTGCTCAGAGATACTTTTGAATATGGTGCTCAAAATCCTGGAGATTTTAGTAGAGGACAAGTAGCAGCTGGGCTACCTGAGGGTCCTATATTTATTGAATATATATATAATGGAGAGCGGATACCCCCAACTAATGTTGGAACAAATCATTATCAGAAGTTGATAAGAGATGTAGATCAAGAATTATATACTGGTTGCAAGAACTTTTCAAAAATTTCTTTTCTTGTACAATTATTTCATATAAAATATTTGAATGGATGGTTTGGCAAGAGTTTTACTATGTTACTTAAATTGGTAAAGGATACATTTTCTGAAGGTACTAGTTTACCAACATCTTGTTATGAAACCAAAAAATTAGTAAAGAAATTGGATCTTGAATACGAAAAGATTCATAGCTGTCCAAATGATTGTTATTATATCAGGGAGAACATGCTGATCAAGAGTCGTGCAATGTGTGTAGATCTTCATGATGGATGAACCAAAAGAAAATGAGAGTGAGGGATTAAATGAATTAGATGCAACATAAATTAAACAAAAATCGACCAAGGTATTGCATTATTTCGCTCTTGTACTTAGATTAAAAAGGATCTATGCATCATCAAAGACAGCTTCGTCAATGAGATGGCATGATAAAGGATGTACAAAAGATGGAATGCTGAGACACCCAGTGGATATTTTAGCATGGAAAGTATTTGATGATAGACATCCTAATTTTGCCTTTGATGCTCATAATGTCAGGCTGGGTTTAGCCAATGTGATGGGTTCAATCCATTTCGGACTTTAAGTTCTATCTATAACACTTGGCCAGTTGTTCTGATTTTTTATAATTTGCCATCATGAATATGCATGAAATAGTCTTCACTTATTTTATCAATGGTCATTCCAAGTGATAAGGGTCCAAGCAATGATATTGATATTTTTTTACAACCTTTAATAGATGAATTGAAATAATTGTAGGAGGGTATCAATGCAACTGATGCTTCGAATGGCCAAACATTCAAACTGCGAGCAACTCTATTATAAACTATTAATGATTTTCCTGCATATGCCAATTTATCTAGTTGGAGTACTAAGGGACGAGTTGCATGTCCTTCTTGTGGTGAATCAACCTATTTAATTTGGTTAAAACATGGAGAAAAGTTTTGTTATATGGGATATCATCGATGGTTGGAAGTAAATCATCCATTTCGATTTCAGAAGGATTTATTTGATGGTACTATAGAGTTGGAATCTGCTCCAATTCCACCTTCTGGTTCTGATATTCGTAGATAATTGCTTGGTATCAGACATAGTTACGGTAAGATGATAAAGTCCTCTAAAAAGTGAGGAAGAGATAATGTTAAGACTTCAACACAAGAAGAAGTATCAGAGAATGTCAATACTTTTACTTTAGATATAGCAGTGTTCAAGGATCTGGATAACTTCTTTGAAGTTGAAAATGATGATGATATAATGACAGCATCTACCCATCAGCATGTTAAACAATTATGAAAGAAAAGAAGCATATTCTTTGACTTACCTTATTGGGAGCATAATATACTCCAGCATAATCTTAATGTTATGCATATAGAAAAAAATGTTTATGATAATTTGATTGGAACTGTTGACCCCTTGAGTGATTTTGATGATAACAAAATATTGGAGCATGCATTTGTCTTACTAACAACTCTTCAAGTGCATTACAAGTTTTTATAGGATGATTCTAATGCTCAATTGCAACTCCTACAACCTTGTTATATGTCATGTGTATTGTTATAAATGTTTCATGTAAAAAAGAGCCCAAAGAAAGATTGATGTAATATTCATGAAAAAGGATTACTTCTATGTATTTTTCAAGCTTAAATTTCTTTAGAATTTATTGTTAGTTGAGTTGGGAAGAGTCTTAAGTGTTGAAGAGTTGCTTGATAAATTCTGGAGAAGAGTTAAAGTTTTTATTGTAAATTCAGTTGAGCCGACTTATGTAAGGAGAGCCAACTCTAATCCATGGCACGGTTGAAGGATTCTGGCATGTAGAGATCCGAGCCGACTCGAAGGAACCTGAGTCGACTTTTCCAGAGCTTCATTTTTTGAATCAGAAAGGTAAGCCAACCTGAAGGCAATCCGAGCCGACTCAACCATTCAGTCAGGCATCCGAGCTGACTCTTTTAGAGTCCAGGAAAAATCAATTATGAGAAAACAACCAGGCGAGCCGACTCTCTAAGGATTCGAGCCGACTCGAAGCATCTGAGCCGACTCGAACGTCGATTCCAGGCAAGTAACGACTTGTTCTAGAATTTCGTTTTTGAATTTAAAAAGTGCTTCAATGGTCAAATATCAAGTTCCAACGGTCTACAACGACTATATCCACTCAAGAAGAGTACAAGACTATATAATAAGGGATTTGGACAACCTTTGAAGAAGCTAATGCATGATTGAACATTAAATAAGCTTGTGAGCAAGAGAGGACAAAAAGAACATTCATGTCAGCCTTCAAGTCTTCACCAACTCCAATCAGAAGCTTGAAACACTTATTAATGAAGAAGAAGAAGCCATTGAAGTGCATTAAAGCGTATTTAAGAAGACTTCTCTTGAGCTGCAACTGCAACCATCAGACAACTTAGGTTTGTCATTAATTGCTTACTTTTTTTTAACTCTTTTGTGTGTTTGTGGGTTATTAGTGAGCCTGGTTTAAAAACCAAGGTGGGTTGTTAGTGATCCCATTTTAAAACTAACATTATAAGGATTTTTTATGAGCTCGGTCAAAACCAAGATTGGGTTCTTGGTGATCCTGTTCAAAACCAAGTTAGGTTCTTGGTGATCCTGTTCAAAACCAAGTATTAGGTTTTGGATTATGAGCCTGGTAAAATAATCTGACTGTATTCTGATGGTGAATATAGTGAAAACTCTAAGTGGTATCTTGGATAGTGGACATAGGAGCGAGATTGCTCCGAACCACTATAATTTGCTGTGTTTGCATTGTGCTTTTCTCCTTGTGTTTGCTTCCGCTTTCAATTATTTGAAACACAGCACCTCCACACTAAAGTTGATTTAAAAGAGCACATATCTATTCAAATTTTTTAAATTCCTAATTCACCTCCCTCTTGGGAAAGCCACTTGGACAACAAGAATAATATTAAATCTTGATGAAAAGACTAAAGATAACATGAAGGCACGTCTTGATTTAAAAGAAATGGGCATCTGTCATGAACTTCATCCACAAGTGCTTGCAAATGATAGAACTTATATCCCTTATGCATGTTATACAATGTCTAGTCAAGAAAAAGATCTTTTCCTAACAGTTTTAAAGAATATCAAGGTTCATAATGGATATGCATCAAATATTTTATGATATGTGAATCTGAAAGAGCAAAAAGTTTCAAATCTTAAAAGTCATGATGGTCATATACTAATACAAGATATTCTTCCATTAGCTTTAAGATCGTCAATGCCGAAATAAGTTGTTATGGTTGTTTTTCAATTATCACCATTCTTCAAGGCATTATGTTCTAAGGTTCTTGATTCTCAGGAGCTTGATTAGTTGCAGTCTCAAGTCATACTTACGTTATGTCAGATGAAAAAGATTTTTCCTTCTGGATTTTTTATGATTATGGTTCATCTACTCATTCACCTAGCTTCAAAACGAAACTTGGTAGACCGGTACAGTACAGATGAATGTACCCTATCAAGAGGTAATGCTGTAAAACTAAAATTTCATAATTTAGATATCTTTATTATATTTAATATGATATTAATATTAAAATTATAATAAATATCATACTTTTTAAAGGTATCTTGTACGTTTGAAGGATTATGTACGAAACAAAGCCCATCCTAAGGGCTCAATAGCAGAGGGATATATTGTTGAAGAGTATTTGATATTTTATTTAAGATATCTCGAATGTATAGAGATGTATTCAATCGACCTCAACATCATGGCGATACCATGGAGAATACAAATCTATACAAGTTTGCATATGCCGGAAGATTTATAGAAAAAGCTGAAAGTATTATTCTTGACCATAAATCCTTGTCACAAGCATATCGTTATGTATTACTACATAGTGATATAATATCTGACTATAGTAGGTTAGTCTATTTACACATGGATAATACTAAATATTAGACATATTATTGTCAAACTTATATTTGATTGTCATGTAGTGAATTTTTAGCTGTACAATGACAAGCCAATCAATCCACTCATCATAATTCAAGGATTGAACATAGATGGTTGGTTGAGTTATTCCCTAATTGGCTTTCCAATCAAGTTAGTATATATAAGTCATATAATAATTTTACATATATTTAACATCGAATAAGTGATCGATAATTGATATTATATTTTCTAGGTATCGGTACCGATGGAGAAAAATTGTTCAGTAGAACTAATAGCACTTGCTAGAGGTCCTAATTATATTGTGAACAAATATAATGGTTTTATTATAAATGGCTTTAAATTTTATACCAAGGAGCGCGAGAAATTTAGAAAAACTTAAAACAGTAGAGTTATGGTAGAAGCAGATGAAAAATCTTATTATGGTATACTTAAAGATATTTTTGAGTTGAATTATTATGAAAATTTTAAAGTTGTATTATTTTGATACGATTAGGTGGATATAAATATACCAAGAAGTTTGAAAAAGGACTTAAACGGATTTATACTTATTAATTTTTCAAGATTGATACATACATGTGTGTTATTGAAGGATGATCCATTTATATTTCCATCTCAAGCTTGACAAGTTTTTTATGTACGATACTCGAAAGATAAAAAATGGACTATTGTTATTAAGATAAAATCCAGAGACTTGTATGACATAGAAAAAAGGATGAAAAAAGAAGATGATGATACTTATATTCAGTGTATGCCTTATAATATTATGCCGGATGATCATATAAATGATACAACCATTTTGGTTAGGTTAGATTCCGAAGAAGGTATAACTAGTTGATTATGACAAGTAAGTAGTTTCTAAGATGGTTTACATTTTTGCATGAATAATTATCCTATCTTTTAAATAGCAATTCGTTTACATTATAATTTGATTATAATGTTGACTAACTTGGTTTTTAATAATACATGTTAGGTACATCATGCCTCGAAGGAACAGATTATCAGATATACAGTTTTAGTTTTTCCGGACTGAGGCTGGTACTTCTTCAGCATGGCAGCCCGAGGGCAATCGATCATCTTCACATCGATCTGATGCCAGTTCCTCTATTTCTACACATCCGGCCGAGGCCAATACCTCTCCTAAACATTAGGCCGAGGCCAGTCCCTCTGATTCAGCACATCACGTTCCTCTTATGGATCATCCAGATGATGAGCCTATCATCGATGATATACATATACAGGGTAATTTATTAATTTCATCTCATTTCAATTCATACATATGCAATAATTTTGATATATATTTTTCTGTATTTTTTGTAGATGGATTCGGGAGATTTAGGTGGAGGTGAGGACCCACACTAGTCCATGATGTGTGGCAATTACGTGAGGGTGAGAGGATAGTCATTGAGTGCAACAATCTTGGCCAGCCTATTAAGAAATATGTCATCTTGTTGACCAGTTTTTTGGGGACATTAGCACGCCGGGGTCAGCTATGTCCCCTAAATTATGCAAAGTGGAATGACATGCTTCCTGCTTACAAAGTAGAGCTCCTATGACTTGTGTAGGTAAAAAAATTGATATATTATTTTATATCTTAAATTTTTAACAATTTCATTGTTTATTTCATTTAATACTTATTTTATTATTTATTTACATTGAAGAGTAAGTTCGTACTCCCTCCATATTGTAATGATTTTATGCTTAAGTCTCTCAATCGTAAGTGAAAAGAGTATAGGACAAAGTTGAAGAAAGATTATAAGATAGGGGATAAGATATAGGAGCAGGTTGTAGCTACTTGTTTTCCTGATGTACATCCTCATCAGTGGAGGGAGCTGGTTCATTATTGGTTCTCCGAGAGGGCACCGATTGTGTAGCATCATCAAACTTATAAACTTATTAATTTTTAATGTAAATTACATTTATACAAGATATAACATAGTTTTAGTTTTATTTTGTAGACATATTCTGCTATTGGTAGAGCTACACGAGCAGCCCAGTCTGTTCCTCACATAGTGGGGTCCAAGAGTTATGCACAGCTCAGGCATGAGTTTGTATGTTTTCATCCTATAATATTTTTAGCATACTTATAGTTTTAACATCATGTATCATCATGTATCATACATGTGCCATGTATCATGGTATGGGGTTATAAGATGTGTGCTTTTGAATTTTTTTTAACATTTATTCTTTATATAGGCTGATCAGCATGGGAGGGAGCCTGGTGAGGTGGAGTTCTATTGGATGACTCACGTTCACCAGGATGGCAGTTTTGTTCGGGAGGAGACCAGAGATATATTTGTATTTTCTTATTTATATTATATCATGATTTATAATTTTTTTATTAAGTATTAATATATGAATTTTTTATAAAATATAGGAGAGGGCTACCTCTCTGATCACCAAGTGTGGTGGCAAGTCTACATCATCTATACAGAGCAGTCGCATCGAGGCCTAGGTATTCTCAGAGTTGATGGGACCAGAGCGTTATGGATGAGTGAGGGGTTATGGGATTGGAGTAACCCCTACTCAGTTATCTCAGGTGTGTAGATTTACTCGGGATGCTAGAGATAGTTTTGATGATCATGTATTCGTAGACTCGAGGATGAGATAGAGCGCTCAAGCAGAACGTAATACAGATAGAGCAGAGATGCAAACTATGAGGGCTCAGCTTGAACATCTTACATCTGTGCTGCATATGTTCATGTCATCTCATGTAAGTAATTGTATATAACTATATATATATATATATTTTTTTTGTATGTATGTAATAATTTAGAATATATTGTAATGTAGGTATCGTAACTATATATATGCATATCTTGTAGGTTCCTGATGCATCTGCCAATTGCAAACAAGACGACGACCAACCTCCCGTGGACCATTGATGCCAGTTGATTCCTTATTATTATTATTATTATTATTATTATTATTATTATTATTATTATTATTATCTCTTTTGATGTATTTGAACTTGGATCGAGTTTGAACATCTTTTGATACTTTATATATATATAAAATACTCTTTATATTGACTTCATGTATATTTGGTGTTTGGAGTAATATTATGAATGTTGTATTTGTGTGATACAGGTTTTAATGAAATGATGTTTGATTCCATTTTGTATGTCTTTGGCTTTGTGTGATACAGGTTTCAATGAAATGATATTTAATTTTGGTGATAATGTATACATTGTTGTACATATTTTTATATGTTTGGTTTCGTATACATTGTTGTGATATAGGTTTCAATGAAATGATGTTTGATTTTGGTGATAATGTATGCATTGTTATACAGATTTATAGATGTTTGGTTTCGTATACATTGTTGTACAGATTTGTATATGTGATACAGGTTTCATTGTTGTACAGATTTGTCTTTGGCTTTGTATCGTACAGGTATTATTAAGAAAAAAAGCTTGTCTATGCTTTAAAGCGTCGCTATCTTGCCGATTGCCGACACTTTAAAGTATCACTACGTTAATGCCTGCCGATGCTTTTAAAAAGCGTCACTACGTTTAAAGCTTATCGATGCTTTAAAGCATCGCTAAATCTACCGACGCTTTCAAAAAGCATCGGTAGGTTACGTCCTCATGCTTGTATATCCGATGTCTTTGTGATGCTTTTAAAAGTGCCGGAAGCATTCTTGTCAATGCTTAAAAATATCAGCAAATATTTTTAATAATATCGACAATGACCTCATTTCTATAGTGATGCATGCAGATATTCTGCATTCATTATTATCCCGTTCACCTTTTTCCTGTCGTAGCGTTGCAGTAAATTTTTACAAGGATTAAAGTAGCTCTTAAGCAACAAAAGCATTCCTTCTAACTCCACTCCAGGAATATCATGATGATCCGATACATCTCAGTTGTCTTCATAAGCATAAGCACGATAATTATTACAGCTAAGCATGGCTTAATTTTCAAACAGACCCTTTCAATTTCCTCTTTATAGGCCTTAATATCAATCAAATTTTATCCCCATTTTTTTGTGAAGCAAAAAAAATTTTTGGGAGGATATGAGGGGGCCCTAGTCGGAAGCTAGGCCTTTGTCTGTGAGTGCGCACGCGGGCGTGAGTGCGCGCGCGTCGGTGCGTTTCTGATCATAGATGTATAATTTCAGGATTTAAAGACTCTATTATTATTATATAATATTTTTTTTTGATGATTGCATTCATAATTGCATAGGAATAAACTCCAGTGGCGGGCCAGCCTTGTTATCACCCAAACCACAATGAATGTTGCTATCCAAAGCCAAACACAGTAATGTTCAAGCGGTCCTAACACTGTGAGCCATTAAGTAAGAAATAAAATAGGATAAATTAGCCATGATAGAATCTTTGTCGAACGCGTGTCCTGCTCGTAGAGATCCCGGCATCAGTTGCTTGGCTTTAGCTTCCACATGGCCAACTTCAAAACTTGATGTCACTGATGGATAAGACAAAATTAATTCATGAATCCGTTATCTTATAGCATGCTTGAACTTGTTAGCCATAAGACAAACATGTTAAGCCTCGTGATAGAGACTTTTTTCCAATGTGAGCCGGCTCTGGGGGCTTAAAAGAGGCCCCTATGTCTATAGCTAAGTTAGTTTTTGTGACACTCCAAGTAGAACTTAGGACTATTCATTGTTGTATCATATGCACATTATTCTCGGTGGTCCAACCAACCGAATAGCCCTCAGATTGCTAGAAAGGTTGCACCTGTTTGTGATCACTGTTTCTGTGAAAAGATCTATTCCAATCATCTATTCAAGGGTTCTATAATTTCAATCAATATAAGGTAATGCGAATTAGGGTAATTCATTCTTGAAATAGCTAAACTCTTGGTTTATTGTGTCTAAAACTATTAGGATATCTTGGTCCAAGTACGAGCCGACCGTCGGTTCTGCCGGTCGAAGACCTTTCTTCTGAACCACCATCTCCGGACTCAGATATTCGGGAAAAACCAGGCAACCAATGAGCAAGCCAAAGCTCTTCGCGGGTCTACGGCACCCGAAGGCGAGGCCTTCGGATCTCGTCTTCAGCCTTCGTCGAAGACCAAGTCCTTCGGCTCATAAAGACAAGATCCTCACCAACCTTCGAAGACATCATCATCGATTCATGCCGAAGACACGATATCCGGCCTTTGACAAAGAACAAGTCCTCGATCTATGCCGAAGACAGGATCTCCGATCTGTCTCAAGAAGATCCGAGGACGAAGACTTTCCCGATCTGATTACGGGAATCTCCCTAAAAGGGAAAGTTTGAAGATGGATCCACGATCTGTCTCAAATTACTACAAAGCACGATAAGCAAAAGTAACCAACGGTTACTATCGACTATCTCTAGGACACAATCATGGCGCGTAACTGCAATGCCTCCGGTCTGGCCGGAACCATTCGACGACAACCCACGACTGCAGATCAGGGGGAAGGAATTAACTCCCCGCCGTAACTACTGAAAGAAGAATGGAACCGCAGGCTGGACGGCTTCTTATAAATTATGGTAAGAGGGAATGCTCGAGATAAGAGGCACAATATACTCCAAAAATCTCAGAGTCTTTTCCCTCTACTTCTCCAAGGCCTTCCCATTCTGTGGCTGGAGCCCGTCTCTGACTTAGACATCGAAGTGTCCCTCGCTGGAGCAACTCCGACAAGGAATTTATTTTACAGGTGAACCAGGAAGCGATCTTGCGATCCAATAGTTCTGACCGGTCGGAACAAGGACTCTACGCCAACACAAACATTTTAGTGTCCTTAAATTGTTATGTTCCAAATTATGGCAACAGGGTATACTTGCTCTAAGTCCCAAGAAACAAACAGGAAGCACCTGTGGTTTGCTTGTGGCTCATGCTCCTAGTTAATTAAGCCAGTCTATTAAGATCCAAGCTTCATGTACCATGTCTCGGATTATGTAATTTGGTACCGGAACCAATCCCAAGAAGAGAGCAAATGTGTCTGCAACATGTTTGTCAAGATCCAAGCTTAAGGCATGCTTACTACCTCCATCTCATTTTGTGCACATTTTTGGAAAGTTATTAACTTAAACCCTTAAAATATCTCCTAGAAGATTTAAGTTTGATGCGAAGCTCCATCCCAGTATGTATTTAGTTGCACTTCTATTATAGTCACCGATATCTTACAAATTTATATTAGATCAAAAAAATTAAAATAATATCTTTCGGATAGCTTTTTTGGGTGAGATTTTAGATTAGTTGTAACAAATATATAGTATTAAAATGGATTGGTTGCATGGCCCTGAAGTGAGATCTTGGGTTATTACACATCATCGCTACGTCAACGGGGCCTCCAAGAGGATTATACCTAGAATAATTTAACAATATAGAAACCAGAGTAATAATATTTTTAACAAGGTGATTATAATGTTTCGCCGGCTTGTTAAGGTTAAACAAGCCACTGATCAGTTTAATACTTGTAATTGGAGGTTACTTGATGGTAGGTCACATAAGTTTTTCTTTTGTTTTGGGAGACCTTTGTCCCGGCTGTCATCAGATTGGCCTCTATCGTATGGAATGCAACGCGGAACGGAAATTATACTCTACTTTCTTTCTTTTAGATTAATTTCTATCTCTTCTTCGGTTTGTCGGCTAAAACGACATCTCAACTACACGAATGGTTGATTGATCTTTCCCTTTCTCTTTTACGTGATATTATGATGTGAGGCTCTTGATCACCTACCTTGTCATCCTCATATCATGCATAGAGAGAGAGGACCTCATGACAATATACCAGCATCTTCTTTTTTTTTTATTATAAACAGGATATATTAAAAAAAATTCTGAAAAAAAAGTACAATCCAAATATTCACTGATAAAATATCTCTAAACTTTACTGGCATAGTTGAAAGAAAGAAGCAAATCTACCAGCATCCTTTTTGAACTTTATTTCAGGAAGGTGCCATCAGGATATATAGCTGGTACGCAAAATGACAAGATTTTACAGCTAAGTAATACTTGCCACATTAACAACATGGATGGGGAAGAAGCGTGAATAAAACCGTCTTATGGTACTTATATTACGTTGGCCCAATTTTCTGATAGAGAACAAGCCGCCCCCCCCCCCCCCAAAAAAAAAACTAAATTATAAAAATCTCCCTAGGGTTTACGTTTATTATATTTACATGTAATAGGTCGTGAAACCTGCACTTATAACTAGTTAAATTAATGGCATTGGTAAATCCGTTTGTCTCATATGAAATGTTAAAATTAACTTTGAGCGAGGAGGATGGTACATACATTTTCTGATATCCTTACATGGCCATTATGTTATGTAAGGTTATTTTGGTTATTTTTGAATTTTTTTTTTATAATATGGTATTTATATCTCATTTAGAGTAACATTTCGACTAACATTCTCTTGAATTATGAGTTAATGTGTTGGATCAAAATATAATCCTAGGAGGATAAGTGTAGGTTTTTTATACTATTGAATGTAAGTATAATTTATTTCTAATCTTAAAAAAAAAATTGTAATCTATTCAAAAAAAAAATTCAGTCTCGATAAGCATCTATAATTAATGGGGTAATTGCAGAAATCACGCTCCAGGTAGAGCCACCATCAAGTTCCTGTATCCTAATTAGTGAAGTCTTTTGATGGATGTATAGAAATATAGTTTTTGGGATAAAAGTTGACTAGATAATTAATACTCATTGGATCCATTTTCATATCTGAATCTATTTGAATATAGATAAAAACTCAAGCATCCAACTAATATCCGTATCCATATTTATATTCGTCAAAGAAAAATGAATATGGATATTGATAAATAATTATTTGATTCGTATTCAAATATTCAATTCTATTTATAATACTATTTAAATTTGTATATCACTCAAGATGTTTTAAAAATATATATATAACCACTTAAATATTCTATTATTTTTACTTAACTTCCATTCAGTAATATTTTTGATTCTGTGCACTTAAAATTTAATTATCTAATTTATTTTTATATTTATATTTATATTTTTAATATCCAATTTATGCTTATATTCATTTAAAATAAATATAGATATGAATTTTTATATTTAATTAATATTTATATTTATTAAATAAAATAAATATGGAAGTGAATGTGCTAATAATCGATTTATGTCCGACTCGATTTCACCCAATATAGTTTATATTCTACCTTGGCCAAGATTTTAATGATTATGGATATAGTGGTACTTATCCCCAATACGGGATATGTAGTTCATGTCAACGGATTTTTATTTCCAGAAAGTGGTCTACTTTTTTTTGGGGATTGGTTTGTTTATTTATTTATTTATTTATTTTTTTGTTTGGGGAGGGGGGGGGGGGTTTGAGAAGGTTAATGCATCGTTATCAGAAAATTGCTATTTAGCAACAAATAAATTCCATTGCTAATGTGTTGTTGATCCACTGAATCCGTATTTATATAATTTGATAATTATATTTAGAAGTTGCTACCCTGCTCTATTAACATATTTTATTAAAAAAAGTACGGTACATTCCGGCCCTTGATGAGATGAGATGAGGGGAGAGGGAAGGTGGCGAGTGCGGGAGGAGGAGGGGCTGCGTGCAAAGAAGAAGGTGGGGACGGGGGGAGGGGTTTGGGTTGGCAAGGGGAGATTCCTGGCAAACAGTAATTATACTTGAACTTTTATAAAATTACCTACACTAGCTATGTACATGATTGATTATAGAATATTACTGATAGGTGGATCTTAATAATTTATATTAAATTGGATGATCAGTGTTCTTTTAAATAAAAGATAAACCTATTTTTTTGGAGCATCATAGTAAATGTCTTATATATTTTTATTGTACTATTCTTGGTATTCCATTTGATACCAAGGATTATTCCATTTGATACTAAGAGTGGTAATCGGATGAAATCAGATATAAGTTAAGTCATAAATTTGTCAATCCAAATTTAGCACATTTATTAAAGAAGTTAAAAATTTATATTTAAATCCAATCTATTTGTTAAATATGTAATCCACTAAGATCCACATAATCTATTTATTAAATAAATCAAATCAAATTAAATGAATTAAATTATTTAAATAGATTAAATTAAATAAGTTTTAAATAGGTAAATAGATTTTAAATAAATTAAATGGATTAGGTTGCGGTCCAACTCAATTATTAAACTGATCAAAATGGATTAAATGGATCAAGGATGTAAACTTGAATCCAACCTATTTAATAAATATTTTTAAATAAATAAATTTATTTATTGTCATGATAAGCTGGCTCAAGGAAGGCTAATTACTGGTTCAAAGGCCCAATTGGATCTTTTCCCAAACCGGGTGCCCAAATCAAAAAATTCAAAGGTAACTCTATAAACTAAAAAAGCGATGATTCGACATTACTTAACCATTTCATAGGACCAGTCTTCGGCCCGCGCCGAAGACATAGGCTCTGAAGCATGATCCTGGCCCACACCGCCCCAAATGACTAGCTATTCTTCTTAGTGTCAGTCTGAAGAGAATGGGTCCAAAGAAGACAGTTACCTTATCTCTCGATTGGCGCTGAAGATGACTAGTCCAAAGAGGGCAACTCCGATGCAAGTGGCTGGGGTGTCTTCGGCTTACTCCGAAGAAGGCAAACACGAGGCAATTTAACATTCGGTCCCTTTTGAAGGAGTGGCTCTGAAATCTCTAGTTGATCTTGGCCTAAAATTCCTAAGAGTGGACGTGGTTGTTATAATTAATTACGTGGCCACTAACTCCAACTCCAACAATATCGAAGTGGCCAGAATCAGATATTAACCACTTGCGATTATAGGAATATTATGCCCACTAACCCCTGATTGAAAGCAGGTGGGCTGAACTACATTCTGATATATCCACCTTTATAAATACTGATAAGAGGGGACACCCATGGTAAGTAACCTTGAGCTACTTTCATATTCTACCAAAACTCTCGATTCTGTTACCTGAATCCTTACTGACTTAGGCATCGAAGTATCCCCCACCAGAGAAATTCGATTAGGGACTTGTCTTTTTTGCAGGTGCCTGAGGAGACAGACTAGCAACTCAACCACTCTATCCGGTTCGCGAGGGCTCAGTGCCAACAGATTGGCATGCCAGGAAGGGGGGACTTGAGCACCAAGTAGCAATGTCCTCCCTCTTGGAAATGAGGGTTTGAAGATGGTGAAGCAAGAACTCAGAACGCTTCGACAAGTAGGGGACGTCCTCCCTCTCAGAGGAAAGACCCCTTGGTAAAAAATTGTATCCCACCTCCTACACTGATTGTAGGACATCATCAGTTTGAAACCCTCTTGAATCGGGTCGATGCGCTAACGACCTTGGTTCAAAACTTTCAAGAAACTACCCTTCAGGCAAGCCACCCACCAGCCACCTCCAGGCATAGCTATCGATCCGAACCAAGAGAAAATCACCACCGTGAGTCTACCCGACACTCCCCTCAAGATCGGCTTTCCTGTGAAGGCCGAAGTTATCGGCACCATAAGTCGGCTGATAGCCGACTTGAAAGGAAGCGACTCGATGATCTCCCTCAATCTCTTTCAGAGACTTTACTCCTAGAGGTGTTGAGTGAAAAGAAGCTTGTTGTGATTATGAAAAAAAGTTTAAGATACTCGAATCATAGATCGCGAGGCTCCGTGGTCACAGAAGAGATGACGAGGTCGCGCCTATGACTCGAGGCCTCCTTTCACCCCTAGAATAATGGGGCAAATAGTCCCCCAACACTTTAAGGTCCCCTAGATGGAACCTTATAATGGGACTACTGATCCACTTGACCATCTGGGTAGTTTTAAGGCCCATATGATAATCCAAGGAGCCTCCGATGCACTGTACTGTCTTGCTTTCCCTACTACCCTGAAGAAGGTAGCTCGAATGTCGTATTCGAGCATACGCCCAGGTACCATCGATTCCTTTTCTAAATTAGAAAAGCTATTCGTCTCATATTTTAGTGTCAAAAAATGTCCCGCAACACGGACAACCTGTTCCTCCTCCGCCAAAATGAAGGAGAGAACCTTATAGACTACATTGCGAGATTTAATTCAACCACCCTTGAGATCCCAAGAATCAATGAGCACGTGGCTATGTCCACTCTGAAAAGGGGCCTCAAATCATCCTGGTTTATATTTTCATTGGATAAGAAGTTTCCCACGAGCTATGCTGAACTCTTATCGAGATCTCAAAAGTACGTAGAGGCTGAGAAGCAAGCAACAAATCGACACCTAATTGAGGGAAAATATGCTCCTAAGAAGAAGAACAATAAGGGGGCAATTCCTCCTATTTCCCTAGCAACGAGGACTCCACCCCATGACATAGTTCCAAGCCCAAAGCATTGGACGGAAGATTCGATTCATACACTCCCCTCAATCTCCGAGAGAAAATATATTGATGGAAATAGGAAAAGAAAGCTACCTGCAGTGGCCGCACCCTACGAGGATGTCCTCCACCATGAGGAACCGAAATAAATACTGCCAATTCCATAAAGACCATGGCCACAACACTGAAGACTGCATCCAACTTAAGGATGCCATAGAAGACTTGATCAAGAGGGGATACCTGGAAAAGTATGTTGGTCATCCGGAACCTCAACCTGAAGCTGCCATCCCATAGAGGACTACTGAAGATGCTGAACTGCCCAACTAGAGGCCGATTGATGGAAGGGTAGGTATGCTACATTGGCGAACTGACTGAAAGAGAGTCAAAGAGGATGTCCTTAAGAGGCTCAGGGGCAACAACTCCATATGCTTCTCAGATGATGACCTTCAGGAAGTTCAGGTCCTGCATGATGACCTTGTTGTAGTTTTGACCGTTGTGGCTAAGTATGATGTAAGACACATTTTAATAGATAATGGAAGCTCATATATTTTGCTTTATGATGCATTCTCCAGAATGAGTATGTCTAAAAATAAACTATGAAAGTCCCCTGTACCTCTAACGGGGTTCGAGGGCAACCAGGTCAGAGTTGTAGGAGAAATAAAACTGCTTGTAATCCTTGGCACCAAACCATGGCAGAAGACATTCCCCATCAACTTCATAGTAGCCCGAACCCCATCGGCCTGCAACATGATCCTGGGATGACCCGCCTTAAATAAGTTTTAAGCTATAGTGTCAACTTATCATCTTCTAGTATGTTTCCCTACTAGAAGTGGAGTTGGAGAGGTAAGAGGAGACCAGAGGGTTGCCCGTCAGTGCCTGATGATACAAGACAAACAGTCAACTGATCCTGTTATGTTGGATCAACTGGATCCAAGGGACTAGACTGAAGATTATGAGGAGCCAGTGGAGAAGATTTTTTCTATTCCTTTAGCCGAAGATGACCCCACCAAAATAATGTAGATTAGGAGTCTACTAGATGAAGAAATGAAGGCAAGGCTAATCCATTTTCTTCTGAGTAATGCTGATGTCTTCGCCTGGTCGGCTTCAAATATGCCTGGGATCCCGACTGAAGTAATTACTCATCGGCTGGAGGTTATCCCTAATTACAAGCCGGTCTGACAGAAGAAGAAGAGCTTCATCCCTGAAAGGCAAAAGGTAATAGATGAAGGTAGACAAGCTTCTCAAAGCTGGATTCATCAGGGAGGTATATTATCCTGAGTGGGTGGCCAATGTCGTGATGGTGAGGAAGGCTAATGACAAGTGAAGGATCTGCATCGACTATACAAATCTCAACAAGGCTTGCTTAATGATGCAGAACAAATAAGATGATGCGATGCGGAAGTAAATTAAGACTAATTTTTTTTTTTTTGTGTTTTGTTAGAAGTTGGCTTGACTCAAAAACAAGGCTAACTAATATTGAAAGAAAATATGCACTGAAAGAAAGCACAATTCAAAAGAGTAGATTATCAAGTAATAAAGAAGTAGGATCGCTGGGGATTGAGAAACCCTAGACCTAGGTTTACTCCTCTTTCAAGAAACAGATGAAGAGAGAAGAGAAGGTTTTATACCTGACTGTGATATCTCTCTTTGCTTCAATTGAAGGACACTCTCGAGCAGATTGTAGGATCCTTGGAGACGGGATATCATCGCAATGGATCCTCGGATTGTAGTCCTATGGCAAGGTTGGCCTTCTTCTCGTACTTTGGATCTGGAAAAGATGAAGAACAAGATAAGGATGTAAGAAACTCAAGGAAGAGACCTTTACCTGGGATAGCTCCGGACTGCTCGAACTTTGAAGATGAGAAAGAGTATGGAGGTGGCGGTGGAAGATGGAGTGGATTTAGGGTTTGGCTGGTAGGGCGGCGGCTTGCAGATGAAAAGAACCTAGGGCTTGATATAGTGGGCAGTGGCTTGGAGAAGGAGATGGCGGCCTTGAATGAAGTGGGAATAGGGTTTAGGAATTTGGGTGTTGGCGGCTAGGATGATGAAAGGAAATTAGGGTTGGCGGCCAGGGATGAAAGCGAGGCAGGGTTTTGGTAACTTTGGAGATCTCTCACCTCCTCAAGGCTCCAATGGAACCCGGATTTACTCCCTCACAGAGCTCAACACTCAAAGAAGTGCGGCAGAAGAGAACACAAGGTTGCTCAACACAAGAAAAGATTTCATTTACTCATTAAAATCAAAAGATTACATAAGGGTCCAATATATAGACCTTGCAAGAGAAATAAAATTACACTACTTCCCATGTGGGACTAAACATTCATCCTAAGCATGAAAAACTTTCCCTTGACGACCAGGCTTCTTTCCTTGGAGTGGGCGGCCTCAAATGCAAGGTGATGGCTTCATATGGCAGTATGTGGGGCACCTCCTAGTTCTTCTCCTTAAGTCATGGGTTTTCCTTCCATGACTTGCTCTTTCTTGGAAGAAAATACTCATCTCCTAGTCTTTCTCCCAAGACTAGGCTCCTTTCATTCATAGCCAGGTACTTTAGGCATGTGTGGGTGCCTACCTTGAAGTCCTCTCCAAGAAAAATTCCCTGCTCCTTTAGCTTGGTTACTTTTGGCAGCTTGTGGGCGCCTTCCTTGACTTCTCCTAAGAAAATTTTCTTGCTCTCTTGGGCATGGGGACCAGGGACACTGGGATGAAATGTGGCACCAACTGGTCCTGGGAGTGTGGCTGGGAGTGTGGCGTCCACTTGCATTTGGCCTTGGAAGAAAAAAATGACGCCCTAGGGAATGGCGCCAACCAGGACTTGACTTGGATTTAGACTGAGTCAACATGACTCAACAAAATGAAATGCAGACTCAAAGAAATAAAATAATCTGGTTGACCAGGTCAACCCTTATTACAAACCCTAATCTTTGGGCAAGGTCATTCAGAGATCCAGATGGAACCCTGAAGTCTTCTTCTGATTCTGGTGCCCGCACCAATTCTCCCGGGGTGGGAGGAACTCGACCCTGTCGAGTAAGGCTCAAGTTGGCTCTGATATCTCTCCAAGAGATCTGGATCCAGCTCTTGTAATTCATCTCGGGAGATCCAAGAGTCATCAGAATCTGGCCTTCCTTGCCAGCGGACCAGGTATCTTTGGTATCCTCGATTACGAGTAGAGATAACCTGATCATCCAGGATCTTTTCAATCTGTTCTTTCCTCATTGGCAGGTTTGTTGGTGGACACACAGGGTTGTGTTTACTCTCAAGAACAGGATTAGGATCAAAAGGCTCACTGGTAATCACAGCTGGCTCTCTATACTCTACTAGGTCTGTAATGTTGAAAGTGGGGCTAATGCCTAGTTCTGGAGGCAACTCGAGCACATAGGCATTGGATCCTACTCTCTTCACCACTCTAAATGGTCCAGCTCCTCTAGCATGTAACTTTCTAACGGTTCCAGGAGGAAACCGTTCAGGCCTTAACCTAATCATTACATAGTCTCCCTCAACAAAAGTTTTGACTCGCATTTGAGAATCAGCCAACTTCTTATAAGTTTCATTACTTAAATTTATTTTGGCATGAATTTCTTTATGCAAGTCTTTTATATGCTGTGCAAGAACTTCATCAGACTCGGAGACTCGTGTGTGGACTGGTAAAGGGGCTAGGTCAAGAGGTGTGTGAGGTTTGTACCCATGCACAATTTCAAATGGACTCTTACCTGTAGACCTATTGACTGAGTCATTGTATGCAAATTCAGTCCTAGGTAAGTACAAATCCCAATTCCTAGTGTTTTCACCAACAAGACATCTTAGCAGATTACCTAAGCTACGGTTCACTACCTCGGTTTGGCCATCAGTTTGGGGATGATAGGCAGTTGAAAACTTAAGTTTTGTCCCTAACTTATGCCTAAGGGTTTTCCAAAAATAGTTGGTGAACCGGACATCCCTATCTGAAACAATTGTCTTAGGTAGGCCATGGAGTCTAACTATCTCATTAAAGAACAGGGTGGCTACCTTAGATGCATCAAAAGTCTGGGAACAGGGCAAGAAGTGGGCCATCTTAGAAAATCGGTCGACTACGACACAGATAGAGTCATGCCTCCTCTGGGTCTTAGGCAAACCTAACACAAAGTCCATACTCACATCTTGCCAAGGACGATCTGGGACAGGGAGTGGGGTATAAAGGCCGGTGTTCTGTTTTCGCTGTTTGGCAACAGCGCAGGTCCGACACCTAGCCACAATGTGTGCTACATCTCTTTTTAAGCTAGGCCAGAAAAAGTGGTCTTCAACAGCCAGGGTGGTCTTGTCTTTTCCAAAATGGCCTGCTAGACCCCCAACATGAATTTCCCAAATCAAAAATTTCCTAAAAGAAGTTCTAGGGATGCAAAGCCTATTCTTAAAGAACAGAAAGCCATCTAAAAGGGTATAATCCTTATGATCACTAGATGGTCCTTGAGCTAGATCCTGATACACAGTCTTAAAATCCGGACACGACTCATATTCCTCTTTGATCTGCTCAAACCCTACGACTTCAGCCCTAACAGAATTCAATAACAAAGATCGACGACTAAGGCATCAGCTACCTTATTTTCAGTCCCAGCCTTATGTTTCAAAACAAAAGTATAGGACTGGATATACTCTACCAACTTAGCATGCCTAGGGTTAAGCTTCTTCTGGAATTCTGGAATCTAAGAGCCTCATGGTCCGAAAATAGCACAAATTCCTGCGGTAGCAAATAATGTCTCCAGTAACGCAAAGCTTGCACTACCGCATAAAATTCTTTATCATAGGTAGAATACCTAAGCTTAGCATCATTAAGTTTTTCACTAAAGAATGCTACGGGATGATTCTCTTGGCTTAGGACTCCACCTATACCTACACCTGAAGCATCACAGGCAACCTCAAATACTTTAGAAAAGTCGGGTAACCTCAAAATGGGTGCCTAGGTCATCCTATCCTTAAGATCTAGGAAGGCTTTATGGGCTGCTTTAGTCCACTGAAATTCTTCCTTCCTAATACAGTCTGTGATAGGAGCAACTACAGTACTAAACCCCTTGATGAGTCGTCTATAGAAGGTAGCCAAGCCGTGGAAACTCCTAACTTCATGCACACTGGTCGGCTCTGGCCATTCTACTATGGACCTAATCTTCTCTGGATCGGCAGCCACGCCGTCAGGGGTTACTACAAAACCAAGGAAGATAACTCTACTGGTCATGAATTCATACTTCTTGAGATTACTGTAGAGACTATCATTCCTCAAAACTTGGCAGACTTGTCTAAGGTGGCCTAGGTGGTCTGCAGGGGTCTTACTATAGATCAGGACGTCATCGAAATAGACCACTACAAACTTTCCTATGAAAGCTCTAAGCACCTGGGTCATAATCCTCATGAAAGTACTAGGGGCATTGGACAACCCAAAAGGCATAACAACCCATTCGTAGAGACCATCCTTAGTTTTGAAAGCGGTTTTCCACTCATCCCCTGGTCTAATTCTAACCTGATGATAGCCGCTCTTGAGATCAATTTTGGAAAAAACCATTGCACCGGCCATCATATCTAGCATGTCATCTAGTCTAGGGATGGGAAACCTATACTTGATTGTGATTTTGTTGATGGCACGACTATCAACACACATCCTCCACGTGCCATCTTTCTTTGGGGTCAGTAGTGCAGGGACTGCACAAGGGCTAAGACTCTCTCTAATGAACCCCTTCCTCAACAATTCTCCAACCTACTTTTGCAGTTTCTCATGCTCAGATGGATTCATCCTATAATGGGGCAAGTTGGGTAAAGTAGCTCCTGGATTAAATCTATGGAATGCTGGATATCTCTAAGAGGTGGAAGGTGGTCTGGCAGATCCTCGAAAAAACATCCTCAAATTCTTCTAACAAAGGCCTAACTTCCTAAGGAGGCTCTGAGGGTGTAGGAGTCCTAAGTTCCTTAGCAGTCAACATTCAAATGGGTGAACCACTATGAATTTCTTGTTCTAGATCCTTAGCACTAATTAGGTTCACTCCAGTCTTCATCTCTTTGACCTTATTGGGTCCTTTAGCTACCTTGTCCTTAGGAGGGACTGAATGGATTGTGATCTTTTTTCCATTAAAACTAAAGACACAGGTATTGGATTTTCCTAAGAGGGTGGCATCATGATCGTATAACCAAGGTCTCCCAAGAATTATACTGCTCACCCCCATGGGTAAGACATCACACCAAATCTTCTCTTGATAGGATTGCATCTGGATTTGGACCTGACATCTAGACTGGATGGGTATAGAGGTAGAGTCTACCCAAGAAACCTTATAGGGGTTGGGGTGGGGGACTGGGGTTAAGCCTAACATTTTGACAGTGCTAGCAGAAATGGCATTCATACAGCTCCCACTATCTATGATGATTTTACATACCTTATCCCCTAATTTAAGGAAAGTCTGTAGGATGTTAGTCCTACGCCAATCCTCCTGAACACTACTCTGGGACAGGATGCATCTCACAACTCCTAACTGGTCAGACTCTGTGGGTTCCTCCTCTCCTTCATACTCATCAACCAAGCTCATTCCGGCCTCATAAACTTCTTCAAATTCTTCATTGGGCCCAGAATTCTCTTCCTCTCCCTCTTCTATGTAAAGGGATCTATGTGGGCACTGGCTAGAAACATGACCTACCTTATGGCACTTAAAACAGGTTATGGCTGTACACTAGCTGGAGATATGACCTGGTTTCTGACACTTAAAACAGGTGATACTAGAACTAGGGGTTCTCTGGGTGTCAGTGCCTTACCTTTGTCCATGGGCCTAGGGGTGGGAATATCCTGAAAAGGTTTGCTAGGGATAACTTGGCTAGGTTCATTTCTTGGGATTGGGGCACTAACCCTAGAAGGTATAGGTCCTCTCTGAAATTTCTCAGTGTTCAGTGCAATCTGATAGGCTTGGTCTAGGTCAGTAACCTCTCTCAGAAACAACTCCCTCTTAATGTCTTCCCTAAGTCCAGCCCTAAATCTAGACAAAGTGACCTCATGGGCTTCACTCACATCACATCTCATCAAGTACTCATCAAAGGTGGCTATGTAGTTTGAGACAGATCGGTTCCCTTGTTTCAAGGTTTGCCATTGGTCTAACAGATTCTGCTGGTATGAAATGGGTAGGTACTTATCTCTAAGCTTCTCTTTCATACCCTGCCAAGTGGTTATGGGCTCAACATTTCGTCTCCTAGTGGTTAGCTCAATGTTCCCCCAGTATAACCTAGCTTGACGCACTAACTTCATCTTGGCAAACTTGAACTTCCTTTCCTCAAACATGGTATACCACTCAAAGTACTGGTCCATCTCACCCTCCCAATCAGAATACACCTTAGAGTTTAAGCTACCATCAAAAGTGGTTGCATCTAATTTGATGTTCCAGATGAACCTATCATCTCTATCTTCAGGCTCTGGGTCAGGCCTCCTATGATTAGGTTCAGGATCTCTATATAAAGGTCTTCTAGGCTCTTAGTGTGGGTGAGGTTGAGGCACATTAAAATCTGGGTCAGGAGTCCAATTCTGATGTCTAGGTTCCTCAAGTACTTGGACTCGATCCCTAAGCTGGGTAAGATCCTCACAGACTTGACCCCTAAACTGGGCAACAGTATCAGTCATATCCTGACTCAATTTGGTCATACTTTCGGTAAGAGTTCTAATCATGGCCTCTAAATCAGGTTGGGTTTGACCAGGTTGGTAGGGTACTCCGTTCCGGGTGGACATGATGATGCAAGCAAGCACACCAAATGAGACTCGACTGAAATGACTACAGGCTAACTAGACCTAGAGCCCAAACTAGATGCCCAATCAGAGTGGCAAGCTAGCCTGTAGTAACTCGGGACTTAGCCAGGCAGGTGTAAGGGGAGTGTTAGGTCCCTAATTGCCAATCCTAGACACCAATCAGTGATTGGCTAGGTAGGCGGACCAGCACACAAGCCCTTCGGGATAGAATCCCTGAACCACCATTCTAGACACTGAGTACAAAGCACACACAGAGTAACTAGACAAACTGACTCAACACTAGCCTAGACCCGACCAGTTGGTGTCCTAGCCCACTAGGGCAAATTAGGTCTAATTAATTTTAAGATTAAAGGCTTAGGTTCGAATGCACGGGAGGTGGTTTTGGGCTAAGGAGAGGGTCTCAATCCTCCCTTATGTTGCAACTTCGGTGCCCTTAAGATAGATTCAATTTATGCACACTCAAATAAAAAAATAGCTTGTAGAAAATAAAAAGCAGAACAGCAGTAAAATTGATCTCAGAAAATCTACAAAAATTAATAAATCATTAAAATTTTATATAAATTACTTTCAATTATACTGGTTCCAGCAAAATAAGAATTACTTAATTTAGAATTTTTTGCAGGAAGAAACAATTCGAATAACAGGGTAGTTACTGGCAGAAAAAGAACGTGTGTCCCGTTTACAATCCCTGCCTAGAAGTTATAACCCAGCGGCACCCCTACACGCCCTAGGAACCCCGTGGAATGGGAGGAGGAGGCTTGCATCTTGCTTGTTCCTAGGACCGGACGACCAGGGGAGTCTACTCCAGGCAGCAAAAGTAAAAAGGAACGAAAAAATAATCAAACAAGCAAGAACCCTAGACAGGGCTCTGATACCAAAAATGATGCATAACAAATAAGATGATGCAATGCGGAAGTAAATTAAGACTAATTTTTTTTTTTTTTTGTGTTTTGTTAGAAGTTGGCTTGACTCAAAAACAAGGCTAACTAATATTAAAAGAAAATATGCACTGAAAGAAAGCATAATTCAAAAGAGTAGATTATCAGAGTAATAAAGAAGTAGGATCGCTGGGGATTGAGAAACCCCCAGACCTAGGGTTTACTCCTTTTCAAGAAACAGACGAAAAGAGAAGAGAAGGTTTTTTACCTGACTGTGATATCTCTCTTTGCTTCAATTGAAGGACACTCTCGAGCAGATTGTAGGATCCTTGGAGACGGGATATCGTTGCAATGGATCCTCGGATTGTAGTCCTATGGCAAGGTTGGCCTTTTCTCGTACTCTGGATCTGGAAAAGATGAAGAACAAGATAAGGATGTAAGAAACTCAAGGAAGAGACCTTTACCTGGGATAGCTCCGGACTGCTCGAACTTTGAAGATGAGGAAAGAGTATGGAGGTGGCGGTGGAAGATGGAGTGGATTTAGGGTTTGGCTGGTAGGGCGGCGGCTTGCAGATGAAAAGGACCTAGGGCTTGATATAGTGGGCGGTGGCTTGGAGAAGGAGATGGCGGCCTTGAATGAAGTGGGAATAGGGTTTAGGAATTTGGGTGTTGGCGGCTAGGATGATGAAAGGAAATTAGGGTTGGCGGCCAGGGATGAAAGCGAGGCAGGGTTTTGGTAACTTTGGAGATCTCTCACCTCCTCAAGGCTCCAATGGAACCCGGATTTACTCCCTCACGGAGCTCAACACTCAAAGAAGTGCGGAAGAAGAGAACACAAGGTTGCTCAACACAAGAAAAGATTTCATTTACTCATTAAAATCAAAAGATTACATAAGGGTCCAATATATAGACCTTGCAAGAGAAACAAAATTACACTACTTCCCATGTGGGACTCAACATTCATCCTAAGAATGAAAAACTTTTCCTTGACCGACCAGGCTTCTTTCCTTGGAGTGGGCGGCCTCAAATGCAAGGTGATGGCTTCATATGGCACGTATGTGGGGCACCTCCTAGTTCTTCTCCTTAAGTCATGGGTTTTCCTTCCATGACTTGCTCTTTCTTGGAAGAAAATACTCATCTTCTAGTCTTTCTCCCCAAGACTAGGCTCCTTCCATTCATAGCCAGGTACTTTAGGCAGGTGTGGGCGCCTACCTTGAAGTCCTCTCCAAGAAAAATCCCATGCTCCTTTAGCTTGGTTACTTTTGGCAGCTTGTGGGCGCCTTCCTTGACTTCTCCTAAGAAAATTTTCTTGCTCTCTTGGGCATGGGGACCAGGGATACTGGGATGAAATGTGGCGCCAACTGGTCCTGGGAGTGTGGCTGGTAGTGTGGCATCCACTTGCATTTGGCCTTGGAAGAAAAAAATGATGCCCTAGGGAATGGCGCCAACCAGGACTTGACTTGGATTTAGACTGAGTCAACATGACTCAACAAAATGAAATGCAGACTTAAAGAAATAAAATAATCTAGTTGACCAGGTCAACCCTTATTACAAACCCTAATCTTCGGGCAAGGTCATTCAGAGATCCAGATGGAACCTTGAAGTCTTCTTCTGATTCTGGTGCCCGCACCACCTGAAGGATAGCTTCTCCCTACCAAAGATAGATCAATTGGTTGACTCTACCACCGGCCATCAACTGTTAAGTTTTTGGATACTTTTTCTAGGTACAATCAGATACAGATGGATCCCAAAGATGAAGAGAAGACATCCTTCATGATAGAGAAAGGGCTCCACTATTATAAAATGATTCCCTTTAGCCTGAAAAATATCGATACGATATTTCAAAGACTGATCAACAAAGTAGTTGAAAAGCAATTAAGAAAGAATAAAGAGGTGTATATTGATGACATGATCATAAAGAGCCTCCTCAAATAAGACCACATCAAAGACTTGGAAGAATCTTTTAGCACCCTGCAATGCCATAGAATGAAGCTGAATCCATCCAAATGGCATCTTCGGAGTAACTTCGGGAAAGTTCTTGGGAATCCTTTTCACTAAATGAGGAATAGAATCTAACCTAGAGAAAATCCAAGCTATCCAAAGTATGAGACATCCTTCCTGCAAAAAGGAAGTGCAACAATTGATGGGAAGAATCGCCTCTTTGAGCCAATTCATTTCTTGCTCAGCTGAAAGGTGCCTTCCTTTCTTCAAAGCTCTTCACCAATCTCAGAGCTTCGAATGGTCTGAAGACTGCCATCTCGCCTTCAAAGAACTGAAGAAATATCTGGAGAGTCCTCCCTTACTCTTGAAGCCTCAGAAGGGGAAACCCTCTATTTGTACTTGTTCGCTTCGGATGAAGTGATCAGTTCGGTTCTTGTCCAAAAGGTAGTCGACGATCTCCAAAAGCTGATCTACTACACTAGCAAAGTCTTGCATGATGCAGATTTGAGGTACCCCAGAATACAGAAGCTTATATACTCACTAGTGATTACAGCGAAATGCTTGCGGCCATACTTTCAATCACATTCCATTATGGTCCCAACAAATCAACCTTTAAAAGCTATCCACCGATCCCTTGATACTTCAAGAAGGATAGTTAATGGGCCGTTAAGCTTGGAGAATTTGACATTAACTTCCAACCCATGTCGGCCATGAAAGCACAACCGTTGGCTGACTTCATAGCCGAATATATTTGGGGACAAGAAGATGACTTACCTGAGGATGAAGAGGAGGGAACTACCGGAAAGGATTTGGAACCTATATGGATACTTTATGTAGATGGAACTTCAATTCTGTGGGATGCGGAGCAAGTCTCATCTTAGCCGATCCAGATGGGCACACCATAGAATATGCCTCACACTTCTCTTTTCGTGCTTTAAAGAACCAAGTCAAATATGAAGCCCTCCTCGTAGGACTCTGAATCACCAAAGAGCTGGAGATTCAAAATATTCAAATCTTCTCAAATTCTTAATTGGTGGTGAACCAAGTGAAAGGTGAATTCAAAGCCCGAGATCCTATTATGATCCAGTATCTGGAGAAGGTGCGGGTTCTGGTGTCCTAACTTGACTCCTTCGAAATCCCCCACATACCACGAACAGAGAACTCTCGAGCTAATGCACTATCCAGGCTCACCACTACCACTCCAGATTCCATTGGCTGCATCTTCATAGAATATCTCAATGCTCCACGCATAGCAAAGGAGACATTGGAGGTGCATCAGGTTGAGCATGAGTCCAGTTGGATGGATCCCATCCTAAAATTCCTGAAGGAGGGTACGCTGCCTGAGAATAAAATTGAAGCCAAGCAAGTCTGCTGGATGGTATATCAATATGTCATCTTGGATGGAGCTCTATATAAGAGATCTTTTACACAACCCCTATTGAAATGCCTGGGGCCGACGGATGCCAACTATGCCTTGACAGAAGTTTATGAAGGAATATGCGGAGATCACTGGGGCAGATCCCTGGCTTACAAAATAATATGTCAAGGTTATTACTGGTCGACCATTCAAAAGGATTCTGCGACTTCATCCGAAGATGAGACTAGTGTCAGAGATATTCCAACATCCAAAGATGGCCTGCAATTCAACTGACCTAATTAACAGCACATGGCCTTTTGCCTAATGGGGAATGGATATCCTTGGTCCATTCCCCCCAGTGACCGAAGAACGAAAGTTTTTCATTGTAGCCATCGACTACTTCACCAAGTGGGTCGAAATGAGCCCTTAGCACATATTACTGAAGGGAAGGTCGAAAGCTTCGTGAGGAACTTCATTATCTTCAGGTTTGGAATTTCCCATGCCATCGTCACCGATAATGGAAGACAATTTAACAATTTGAAGTTCAAGGACTTTTGTGCTCAATACCACATACTTCATAAATTGACTTCCGTCGGACATCCTTAATCTAATAGAGAAGCCTAATGACAAATAGGACTATTCTACATGGTCTGAAGACCAGGCTGAATGATGCCAAAGGACTCTAGGCTAAATAAAAAACTTAGTTCTTTGGGCATATCGAACCACTCCCAAAATGGCTACTAGTGAATCTCCAGTTCATTTGACCTACGGCACCGAAGTAGTCCTTCCCGTGGAAGTTACTCTACAATCCTTAAGGATCGATCATTACGAGGAGCCTGAGAATTCGGAGCATCGAAGAGTGGATTTAGATCTACTACAAGGCACTAGGCTTCGTGCCCAGATAAAAATGGTAGCATACCAACAAAAAGTTGCCAAATTTATAACTTCAGGGTGAAGGAACGAACCTTCCGACCCGAAGACTTGGTACTGCGAAGGTCCGAAGTATCCAAGACAATGGAGCAAGGCAATATTTCTCCAATTGGGAAGGCCCTTACCAAATCAAAGAAGTCGTATGCCCAGGGGCTTACCGACTCGAAACTCTGAATGGTTTTCCATTGCCCCGACCTTGGAATATAGAGAACCTTCACAAGTATTATTAATGAAAGATCCCTCTCTTTGAAAGACTCCAACAAAAGTCCATGCAGTGGTGGGCCTAATCAGCCTAACTTACTCTCAATCAAAGGCACAGGGATGGTTCAAGTAACCTACCCTATGGTAAATCCGATGACATGCTGGAGTGGGCCTAATCTGCCTATCTTACTCTCAATCAAAGGCACAGGAATGGTTCAAGTAACCTACCATAAGGTAAATCCGACGACATGCCAAGGTGGGCCTAATCAGCCTATCAGTTTAAGATGAAGACAGATTGTTCTGGGCATATATAAAAACTTAGTGCTCCTCATAGATGCCCTTGTTCAGTATTTATACTGCCGAAGAGTTTATACTTAGCATTATTTTGGAATGCTCCCTCCCATATAAGGAAAAGATTTTAACTTGAAAGCAAAGGTCATTTCATTGAAGAAAGAAGCGGCACAGCTAACTGAATTACATCTTAAAAAAAAGAACTACATCGAGAAGCTATTCTCAACTACTGAGGTAGGAATGGAGAGCTCTTCGGCAGCCTCTTCGTCAACCGGAGTAGATCTCTCTTTGGCCGGATTACCAACCTCTTTCTCCTTACCGTCAGGTTTGGTAATAAGAGAAACATCCAGGTTCAGGTAAACCTCGGTAACTTTATTCAGGCAATCTATGTAGTCGATAAGGTAACCCTCCGGCCCAGCTTCATGCATTTTATCATCGAAGGCTTTGAATTTTTTATAAACCTCGAGGACTTGGAAAGCATCCTTTTTGGCCTGCTCCACCCTCTGATTGGCCTATAAAATTTTCTGTTCCAGAATGGCAATCTTATTTTCCAGACCGGCCCTGTGAGCTGCCACCTCTTTGGCATTCTTAAGGCAGTCCCTCAATAACAGTTCAGCCGAGATTGCCTTCTTACATTTCTTTTGCAGGTCAGCCACCAGCTCAGTTGCGTACATCTGAGCTATCCTCAGTTTCCTCTCCAAGGAAGGTTGGTAGCGGCAGTTGCATTCAGCTTCTCTTCAGCCATAGTCTGAAGCTTCTCGACCGCCTTCTTCTCGGCTTTGGCCGAAGACAATTGACTTTGGAGCCTGTCGCCGAGACAGATGGACCCACAGGTGATGGGGGACTAATATGAATGCAATTTTTTTTTATATTTTATATATGGGGTTGAGTGATTAATTCCCGAATTTTAGATTAAAATAAGTTGTAGGGAATTTTATATGAATTTTAGAAGATCAGCATGCAGATTAGGATCTAGAAAAGTAGAAAAGAAGGATCGCCGGGGCTGAGAAGCCTCGGTTAGGGCAAGTTCTCCTACAATAAAACTACTGGAGGTAGAGGGGGTGTAGCTGACAACGTCTGTGAAGATCGCAGCAAAGGGGTCTCTCGTTCCTTGACGGATGCGGCCTGGAAAACCGAGCCAAAGACCCGGATACCCGGCTTTCTGCTCGATGATCCGATTGAGGCTTGGCTGGAGTCATTGGATTTGTAGGAACTCGGGGACCTGCAAACGACCTGTCAAGGGTTAGAAAACTCACAAAGAAACAAGAAAACAAAGGAAAACAGCAAGGAAAGGCTTCTTTTGGAGTGGGCGTCCAGGGATCTGAGAGGCTTGTTGGCAGCAGGAAGATGATTGCAGTACTGGAAAGAAAAACTCTCACAAACCCTTTATGCACATAGCAGGGTATCACACAACTCAATAGAAGAACTCAAGGTTTTAATTCATATCAAATTTTTTTTTTTTTTAGAAGAACTCAAGGTTTTAATTCATATCAATTTTTTTTTTTCTTTTTTTTTTCATATCAAAATTCTCCCTTCATACAAGAGGCTAGGGTCCCTTAAATAGACCCTTAACCTTGGGCTCCAAGTAAGGGCACATTAGTCTTTACATGAGAATCCTTTCTCTCAAACCCTAGCTAGAAAATAAGGAAACATTAGGTAGAAAAAATCTCTAAAATTTCTCTTGACTTGGCCAACACTCCAAGGACACCTAGGGGGGCGTGTTAGGCTTCTAAGAGAGCAAGGGGCCGGCCCAAAGGGTCCCGGATGCATGGGTTTGGGCCTTTGGAAGCTGGGGTGGCCTGGTAGCCAAGTAGCAGGAATATTCCCTGGTATCTTGCTTCTTAGGGGCTTGGGCTTGGCGCCTGGGCTTGATTTCTTTGGGCTAGGATGCAGATGGACCTCTAAAATCATGGATGCCTTGGTCTATGAATATATTTTGGCATCTGGAAGGAAATCTGGGCATTTGGAGGGCATCTGCAAGGAATCAGGGTTTCTGATTTTCCTCCTGGGGTCTTCAAATCTTCAAGCTGGGTTGGACTTGGGCTAAACTTCCATGTCTTCAATCTGGTTGGACTTGGTCTTTACTTGTATGATGTGGTCTTAAGTCTTCAATATGGTTGAATAGGACTCAAAAAAATAAAATTAGCTCGACATGAGCTGACTAACACTGGACTGAACTAGCTCAACATGAGCTGACAGTACAGAACTGAAACTCAAAAGACTCAAATAACAACTAAAATGGACTAAGATGGGCTAAGCCCTTATTACAGATGGACTCCTAAATTATTGATCAATTCATAGAGGGTTGAAAAGCCTCTGTCTTATTCTGGTACCTCCGGTGTCCCCACCAATTCTTCGGGGTGGGAGGAACTCGACCCTGTCGAGTGAAGATCAAGCTGGCTCATATATCTCTCGAGGAGGTCTGGGTTGAGGTGCTGCAAGTCCTCTCGAGAAATCCATGAATCGTCCGACTCTGGCCGGCCTTGCCATCGGACCAGGAAGCATTGATAACCGCACCCCGGTCATAATGGCTTGATCATCCAGGATACGCTCGATCCGTTCTCCTCTCTCAGGCCAAATTTATTAGTGGACACTCTGGGTTAGGGTCACTCACAATGGAAAGGAATAGGTCCAAAGGCCTCACTAGGTATCGCTGCCGGTTCCCTAAACTCAACCAGGTCAGTAATATTGAAGGTAGAACTAATGTCCAAATCCAAAGGCATGTCTAACACCTAGGCATTTGATCCAACCTTCTCTATCACTTTAAAAGGTCCGGCTCTGCGAGCATGAAGCTTCTTTTAGGCCTAAGCCTAACCAAGATAGAATCCACTACATCAAATTCTTTGATCCTTCTTCGGAAATTAGCCAGTTTGTTTAAAATTAGTGTAGGTGGTGAACATGCTGGGCACATGCAGACTCCTAACAAAATGATGCAAAGGACTCAAACTAACACCTAATAGACTCGACTTTGCATTCCTATCGAAGGAAATTTATTAGACTTTTATGGGCCTAAACCTAAGAAACTATAGACTCTCTAGGTCTGACCCTAGTGTGGTGTGCATAAGAGTATTTACAATAGACTCCAAGCAAATGCCAAAGGGTATGCCAGAAGTATAATGCAAACCTAATATGCGTAATGAATGCATGCAGTACGCTAATTTCAACTAAATGCAATCTAATGATCCTAGAAATGTTGGAGACATCTGGAAAGGGCAGAAAATAAGAAGTAGGTTCAGAATTAGTTTGGTAGGGTAGAGAAAAAGGTTCATGGTTAGTTGGATAAAGTAGGATAAAAGACGCGGTGTCAGGAACTAATCCTATACTAATGAGGTTAACCTTACGAGGTTGAGCTATATCTACAGGGTTTGCATAATGGAAGGATGGGTCGCCAATTTCGGGAAGAGGTCCTTAATGGGAACTATAGGGGGGACTCATCTTGAAGGTATTGATTCAAAGAGATCAGGTCCTTAATAAATTCTTCTGGTTCTTGTATTTTTGGACTAGACTCTATAATTTGGCTCTTCTTATGGTTTCCTTAGGTAAGGCTATAGCAGCAGTACCTAGGTTCTCTTCCTCTATTTGTTCTTCCATTATAGCTTTAAGTTGGATGTGGTCAAGGTCAACTGGCTCTGAGTTGGTTTTACCTGGGTATCTATTGGGTCAGCTAATTCTAGGTCATCTAAAGGTGTCTCCTCTTCTCCCTCATACTCATCCACTAAGTTTGCATCATCTTCATACACTTCCATGTTAATGTAAGCCTTGTCAATCTCATGAATGGTTGGAGAAGGTTGGCTAGGGAAAAATTAGCTAGGTCCTTGTTTTTGATTATGGACACTAATCCTAGTAGGTTCAAGTTGCCTAAGGGGTAGTGGCTCACTACTGGGTTCATATTTAGGGGTACTAATCTTAAGGGGTTCAAGTTGACTAAGGGAAACTTGACTAGTACTAGATTGATACTTAGGGGTTATGGGTTCTCTGGGCTCATAGGACAAGGGTGCAGATCTATGGGTAATGGGATTATAGGATCTGGGGTCATAGGATTTTGGGTCAGCTCTATGGTCAGGTTCTAAGGATGGATCAAGGTATAGGGTCCTCCTAGGGTTGGACTCCCTATATGGGTCAGGATATTGGGTTCTTCTAGGGTTGGACTCCCTATATGGGTCAGAATATTGGGTTCTCCTAGGATTGGACTCCCTATATGGTTCAGAATATTGGGTTATCCTAGGGTTGGACTCCCTATATGGGTCAGAATATTGGGTTCTCCTAGGGTTGGACTCCCTATATGGGTCAGAATATTGGATGTTGGGTCTACTAGGCTCATAGGGTGTGGGTGCATAGGATCTATGATCATGGGATCTTGAGTCATAGGATCTAGGTTCATAGGTTCTGGATTCATAGGTTCTAGGTTTATAGGATTTGGAGTTATAAGATCTATAGGTTGTGGGTATACTAGGCTTATAGGGAGAGGGTAAATAGAATCTATCTTCCTGGTCTACAAAATCCTGATTGGGTCTTCTAGGACTAACCTTAGGGATTGGGTCAGGATGATGGGCTCTCCTAGGTTCAGCCTCAAGGTATGGATCAGGGTTTGGGGTCCTCCTAGGTTCAGTATCATAGTATGGGTCATGACGATGGGCTCTCCTAGGTTCAGGATTGTAGTACGGGTCAGGATGAGGGGACTCAGGATCTGGATCAGAATGTGACCCATGGTTCTTTCTATGGTCCCTACATGGCCTTCTAACTGGTCAAACCTATTGGCAAGATGGTCAATTCTATTGTTGGTTTGGATACTACTGAGTTAACTGGGTAGTCAATTGGGCCATGGATTGTGTTAGATGCTCAGTGAGTGCTTTTATTTGGGCTTGCAAATTTTTCATGGGTTCAGACATTTGTGAAGGAGGTGGGTGATATGAAACCCCTGATCTAGTGCTCATGCAAACTTGATCATACCGACTACAGTCGACTAGACCTAGAGTAAACTAGATGCTCAATCAGGGTGGCAAACTAGCCTATAGTAACCCTGTACTCAGCCAGGCAAGTTAAGGGGAGTGTTAGGTCCCTGATTGCCAATCCTAGACACCAATCAGAGATTGACCAGGTAGGCAGACCAGCACACAAGCCCTTCAGGATTGAATCCCTGAACCACTATTCTAGACACTGAGCATAAGGCACACATAGGTTAACTTGACACGGTGATCTAACACTAGCCCAGACCCGACCAGTTGGTGTCCCTAGCCCACTAGGGCAAATTAAGTCTAGTTAATTTTTAGGTTAAGGCTTGGGACCGAATGCAAGGGATGTGGTTTTGGGCTAAGGAGAGGTTATCAACTCCTCCCCTTATCTGATATAGCAAGAGTGCCCTTAAAAGTAAATTATGCAATGATGGCAGGCAGATAAGGATGCAAATTAGGGTTTAGATGTTTTTGGTATTTTTGGAGAATATGTAATTTTTTTTTTGGTATTTTCTTAAATAGAAGAAAACATTCAAATCATGGCCTAATATGCTGGAAATATACTAAAATTAAAAGATATGTAAAAGATGCTAAACAAAACCCTAAAACTTCCAAACTTGTCCTGCTGAAAAAAACAGAGCCGAAAATTTGCAGGCTGTATTTCGGCTTGCAGAAAATTCACAGTCCATAATAAAATTTTCAAAAATTTTTAAAATTACTGTGAATTATGATGAATCCAGCAAAATAAATTTCAGAATTTTTGGAGTTTTTATCAGGAAGAAATAATTAAAATAAGTATATACGTACTAAAAAATTGCAGAAAATAAGCCATAATCTAAGCTCTGATACCAAATGAATTAAAACCTTGAGTTCTTCTAAAAAAAAAAAAAAAAAAAATTGATATGAATTAAAACCTTGAGTTCTTCTATTGAGTTGTGTGATACCCTGCTGTGTGCATAAAGGGATTTGTGAGAGTTTTTTCTTCCCAGTGCTGCAATCATCTTCCTGTTGCCAACAAGCCTCTCAGATCCCTGGACGCCCACTCCAAAAGAAGCCTTCCTTGCTATTTTTCTTTGTTTTCTTGTTCCTTTGTGAGTTTTCTAACCCCTGACAGGTCGTTTGCAGGTCCCCGAGTTCCTACGAATCCAACGAGTCCAGTCAAGCCTCAATCGGATCACCGAGCAGAAAGCCGGGTATCCGCGGGTCTTTGGCTCGGTTTTCCAGGCTGCATCCATCAAGGAACGAGAGATCCCTTTGCTGCGATCTTCACAGACGTTGTCAGGTACACCCCCTCTACCTCCAGTAGTTTTATTGTAGGAGAACTTGCCCTAACCGAGGCTTCTCAGCCCTGGCGATCTTTCTTTTCTACTTTTCTAGATCCTAATCTGCATGCTGATCTTCTAAAATTCATATAAAATTCCCTACAACTTATTTTAATCTAAAATTCGGGAATTAATCACTCAACCCCATATAAAACATACAAAAAAAATTGCATGCATATTAGTCTCCCATCAACAGGCACTCTCTTCTAACAAAACAATGTCATGGATGATCTATCAAAAAAAAAAAAACACACTTGGAGTCAGTCATGCTAGTATTAGTATCCTACGAACTACTTCGATACTTACTTGCAGCATTTGAGGATAGATGGAAGAAAGAGCACCCTCCAATCCAGGCCTCTATGTCACCGCCTAATCTTTTCAAAGAATGGTGGCTTTCAGCAAAGCCTTTGCCAACATTGGATTATTAAGACCGGCATCATCGGTGGATACTTTACAACTTCCTAAGCCTTCCCCTTCCGCAGTCAAGAGCTTGGGCTTTTCTTCTTCCTCAAATATAGGGGCCTTGCCCTTATCCAGTAGGCTTGACTCCCCGATGGCCTTGTGGCATGGGCTCCTATCGAACGTTTGGTTGAGCATTCGGGCGAAGGAACCTGCTCCTCTTCAGAGGAGGATCGTATGTCCATGGAAGCTTCACCCCCAGCTTGAACCCATGGGAGTGCCAGAACATAGACCCATCTTCGGTCTGATCTCCTCACCGGAGGGCCCGATGCCGGTCGCTTCCCGCCACTTACCGAAGCCTTGCTGCATCTGGCCTTATGGATGGCGAAGGTCCTCGAAGCTTGTTAAACAAGGAAAGAAAAAAAAAGATTGGCAAGGAGGGAGCTTGCAGGAAGAATCGCGAGAGGGACAATGTCGTTAATGGCCAACAGTGACTCAGATTCATGGCCCATGTTCCGAGCGGCCCTCTGATCATGCCATGTGTGCTCGTCATAATTAATGAAGGTCTCGATCCACATGCAGATGGTTATAGGATGTCAAAGATCAACGACTGGTTCGATTCCTGTGATTGGCAGCCTTAATGATTCTGATCGCTGAAATCCCACGATTTGGATAATAACTACCACACCAATGATGATTGGACAGCTAGCAGAGATGGAATGTCGCATTATTGATGAGCATAAATCACCATCAAAAGCTGAGACTCCTTAATTATGAATTCAAAAGATAAAGAATCAGACTTACGAACTGATAAACTGACCAGGTGGAAAGCTGGATTGATCGGCCCATCATTAAGGTTGGCATTCTCAATACGATTAAGTCTGAAGACTCCATATAGTGAAGAAATTCATGTTCGTGTCAAAGACAACTATGGGTCATCTGAAGACCTTATACTTAGAAAATCTCAACTTGAGTCAAAAGCTACTTTACATTCAAAGACTATTCTCAGCCCGAAGCCCTTACACTTGGAAGGATTTCCATTCAAGTTAGAAGTTATTATATCTTAAAGAAATGACTACTTACTTAAAGACTATTGCACACCTGATGACTCTATACTTGAAAAAATCACAACACAGCTTGGAGGAAAAGTGCTTTTCAATGATGTTAACATATGCCTGTTTACATGTCACTTTTCTTACAAAATAAGAAACAAAAGAAGAAGAAGGCCTATTCATCTATCTCGGTCATCGAAGGAATTTATGGGTCGGCTGCTAGAAGGGTCTCTTCAGTCTTATCCACTGGAAAGGCCTCTTCAGCTTGAGCAGAAATTGTTGGGTCCGCTATAGTCAGCTCTTTGACTTGTTCATGGCCCTCGACCGTAACTGGAACTTCTTCAGTTTGTCTTAGTGCTCCCTCAGCTTCGACAGGGGCCTCATCTTCTTCTTCTTCTTCGGTGACCTCGTACACTACAATACTCGAAAGGTCCAGCTCGGGGTAAAGCTCCTGGACCTCCTTGAGCCCGTCGTTGAACCCGAGTTGGTAACTAACCACCACATTCAGTGATTTCTTCTTTAAATTCCAAAGACTTCTTGAAGTCTTCGACGCCCAGGTTACCTGTGCCTTCAGGCCCTCAGATTCTTTGGCCGCCTCATCGACCCTATCTTGAATCTCCTTGGCAGAGAGTTCCAAGGAGTGTATCCACTTCCTCTTCTTCCGAAGCTTAGCCTCCTATTCAGAGTTCTTTAGTTGGGCCTTTTTCAGCTCGTTCTTCAGATCCTGAACCTCGGAGTCCTTTCTTGAAAGCTTCTCCTCCATGGTCGATTTTAGCTCTTCAGCCACTTTTTTTTCAGCCTTTGCTACCTGAAGCTCTTCCCTCAAACTTTGGAGGAAGTTGTCGAACTCTATCATACTCTCCTCCATGAAAGTGATGTCATGGACCAACTGTATTTAATGACTATATCATGAAATCAGTAATCATAAGAATGATCCAGAATATATAGAAGAAGACAAAACTGTTTTACCTTTAGCATAACAGAGAATGACGAATCGGACACCTCCTCAAGGCATCGATTTCGGGTGACTGCCCAGTCACGGGGCAGTAATGTGAACTTCAGCACTCTTCTGGCCACATCAAGAAGTGCGAGACCCCTCATATCGAAAAAGATGGGGAGGTCCACTTCGCAATCCCTGTCTAAGGGAGTGTTCCTTAATGGACCCTCTTCGACTTGAGATGCGTTGCCCTTGTCCCTCGTAGATAGGCAAGGCAGTGGTATGTCAATAGTTGGAATCAAGGTCGGGCTCTCCAAAATTTGAATTGGAGTGCTCTTCCTTGACTGGGGCTCCATCAGAGAGACTCTACCCCTCCCTGATGACTCCCCAGTTGGTGCAGCGCTCCCACTAGCTCCATCGGCCTGAGCCTTTTTGCGGGCCTGCAAGAGGAACCTGGGTCGCCCTCTTCTTGGCAGATTGGCGAAGCTTAGTGAAATCAGGCTTCATCCTGCTACCTGTTAAAAGATATAAGCTTCAAGGTTAGTTCACTGGAATAACTGTGGAGATGCACAAAGCCGAAGTTATCTACTAGCTATACCTAAAGATGAGAACTCGCTGATCTGAGCGAGATGGAGGTTTCTCTCTTCTAAGAGCTCTTGGATTGAAAGGGCTTCAGCCCTAGACAACACTTCGTAGTCTGGTTGATCGACCGTTAGAACTTCCTTACCGTTGTTGGCACTTAGGCATGGTTCTCTCCACTCAATGTTGAACCCCATGGTTGAAAAGAAAAGATGAAAAGGAAGTTGGTTTCCACCCATGGATGGCACTAGGCATGTCCTTCGTTATTTTACGGCCAAGACGAGGGATGATGACCCACCATCCATAGCCATGAAAGTCTCTCTTCAATACAAAGAGAGAGGTGAATTAAGTAGTCCTCAGCCTCACCTTCGCTATGTGATAGAAGACCAAAAACCCACAAATATTCTGAATACTATTCGGAGTTAACTGAGTGGGGACTACATGATACATGTTAAAAACTTTGATGAAGAAGGAATGCAATGAAAAACGAAGATCTGCTTTTAGGTGGTCTTCGTATATGGCAATAGCACTAGTAGGAGCATTGCTAACCCTCTCTTCGGGCGTCAGAAGGATGAGGGGGAGGTTTTTAGGAATATGATAATATTCCCGGAGGCTGGCTATCTTCCCGAAGGACAAAGAACATGTGGTGGGGACACCAAGACCAAGACCAAGCTTCAAGAACCCATCTGGATCACAGAACAAGGAGAATAGGACCTGCACCGTCGAGCTGACCCGTGACTGCCGAGCCGACTCGAGACATGATCGAACCAAATCCCAGGTTCTGGAGATTTCCAGAAGCTTCCAAGAATTGTCTCCTTTTATTTCAATTTTTTGGCAATTAAAAAAGGATATAAAATCTCATGAAATCTCGTGTAATAAATTCCCCCCTGCCACTTCTTAGGATTAGTTGTATTGTGTAACTAATCCTTAGATTAGTTAGCAATTACCCCATTTAGAGCCTTCTGGAAACCAATTCGTAAGCCTATAAATGAGGCTCATTTGTACGAAGGATGATATGATGAATGGTAATGAAAACTGTTGCCGATCTCGCCACCGCGGCCTGTAACTTCAGAGCTGGTGGCGGGATCAGACTGTCTCACCTCGAGGTCTCCGGGCTCCTGATCTTACAAGACAAGGTCAGAAACCCTGGCCGGGGATCCCGGCGAGGGAGCTCTGACGGTCAAGTTAGAAAATGGCGAGATGGAACAGAATCTCCAAGGTGGCCCCCAAAGGAGTCCCAGGCTTAGAGATTATCTTAGTAAAAAAGGTCTCTCGAAGAGTGGAAATTGGGCCAAGTTGCTTCACCGAGCTTGCGCCAAGGGACCCCTCTCGGGATCTTGGATCCTACTCTTGGTGCCTTTTTCTTTTCCCAGCCTTTTTTTGCCCCTTACCTGGTTATCCGCTCTTCCCATCCTTTTATCCAATCACGCTGCCTCCGGCCTCCCACCCTTGGGAGGCTCCCTCTTCGCTTTCACCTCCTTCTCTCTCTCTCTTTCCCCTTTCCCCTTCGGGTCCAGGAACCCGGTGGCCTCCTTGTCTTGCTTTCTGAGCCCAGTGAGGAAAGGGTAGAGGGAGGACACCGGCCAGACCTTGGGCCGAGCGCGAGCGCTCTCCTTCCCAGGCATCGACAACGTCCGTTACTGGGTCCTGTCTACCAGGACTCTGCCTCTCGACTGCGGACCCCGTCGGGCCGATGTAAACGAGGTTTTGCGCGTTGCTGCCGACCGTACCGGCGCTCCTCTAGAGGTGCGGCGCGCGCTGCCCGAGTGGTGTCTCGGAACTCGTGCCCCTGCTTCTCGGCGGCCTCACCATACAGGGCAGCCGGCTTCGGTCAAGGTGGACCCCTCCTGGGCGGACACCTGGCAGAGCGGCAGAGGAGCCCTCGACTTTGGCCGAGGTGGAATCATGTCCAGGCACCACCTGGTGAAAGAGCAGGAAGGCCCGGCTCGACCTCGGCCGAGGTGGAACCGTCTCTGGGCGCCACCCGGCGAGGGAGCAAGGGGCCGTCAGCTTCGGCCGAGGTGGACCCCTCCAGGGCGGACACCTGGCGGAGCGGTAGAGGGGCGCTCAAATTCGGCCGAGGTGGACCCGTGTCCGGGCACCACCTGGCGAAGGAGTAGGAAGGCCCGGCTCGACCGTGACCGAGGTGGAACCGTCTCTGGGCGCCACCTGGCGAGGGAGCAAGGGGCCGCCGGCTTCGGCCTAGGTGGACCCCTCCTGGGTGGACACCTGGCGGATCGACAGAGGGGTGCTCGACTTCGGCCGAGGTGGACCCGTGTTCGGGCGCCACTTGGCGAAGGAGCAGGAAGGCCCGGCTTGGTGCGGGCACCAGACTCAGAAGAAGACTTCAGAGCTCCATTTGGATCTCTGATTGACATTGCCCGAGAAATTAGGGTTTGTAATAAAGGTTGACCTGGTCAACCAGTTTATTTATTTTATTTATTTCTTGAGTCACCATTTAAATTTTGTTGAGTCATGTTGACTCGGTGCAAGTCCCAATGTGGTTTCAATTTGGTCCAAAATGGTGCCACATTTCTCTTCCAATCAACTCAAGGTTCAAGCAAGTGGAGGCCACACTCCAAGCCACACGCCCAGCCACACTCCGAGCACACGCCAGAGTCCAGGAGGCGCCATAGAGGCATCCCAGTGTCATGGTCCCCACATCCAAAGAAGAAAAAATCAAATTGGAGGCTAAATTAAAGGAGGCGCCCACACCTGCCTAATTTACCTAAGCAAAGAAGGAAGAAAACTTCTCTTGGAGAAGAAATCAAAGAAGGACATCCAACCTACTCCTAATTGAAGTTCAAATCAAAATCAAAGAGCTTAACTTGGAGTGGAAGAAAAGAAGAAATACCATAAGAAGAAGAGGACTCCAAATCCAAATCCAACTCCAAAGGAGGTGCCATAAAAGTTCCAAAACAATTCCTTTATGGCCGTCCCAATTTTTTTTGGACTCTTGGTCGGCCAAGGGAGAGGATTTTCTACCTAATCTAGGGGTTGGAAGAGTTTAGTCCCACATGAGAATTTGTACAAGCTAGGAGAAAATCTTAGGTCTATATAATAGACCTCTCTTTGTAACTTTAGAAAATCAATGAAGAAAAATTATTTTTGCTATTCTCTTGTGTTGAGCAACCTAGGTTTCTCTTCTTCCGCACTATTCTAAGTGTTGAGCTCCGTGAGGGGGTAATCCGGGTTCCATTGGAGCCTTGAGGAGGTGAGAGATCTCCATCTTTATCCAAAACCCTAGGTTAGCCACTTGAAATTCCAAAACCCTAGCCACCCTTCATTATTTTCAATCCATCAAACCCTAGATCCATCCATCTCCCACGGCCTCTCTCTCTCTACAAGTCCAGGCCGTCCACCTTCATCCAGATCCAGTCCGACTACTTCAGATCCAGAGCAAGTTCCAAGGAAAATCACATCAGCTTCTAGGAGAATCCAGTTTTCAGCAATTTCAATCTTCAAGTTCATCAATCTTCAAGTTCCAAGGTAAATTCTTTCCTTGACTCTCTGATTCCATCAATTGTTTTTTTTCTCTTCCAGATCTTGAGTTCAGGAGAAGCCAACCCGCCAAAGGACCAGTACTGGAGGATCCATTGCGAAGAAATCTGAATCCGAGGATCCAACAATCTGCTCGGGAGAGTTCTTCCACCAAAATCTGTGAAGATCATTGTCTGGTTAGGTAAACCATCTCTTCTCTTTATTTCTGTTCTGCTGAAAGTTCAGAGCGAAACCCTAGGTCTGGGAGTTTCTCAACCCCCAGCGATCCGTTGCTTCTGAACTACTCTGATACTTTAGTTTCCTTAAAATTGTGCTTTCAATTATCATATTAGTCTCTTTCAATGTTAGGTTAACTTTTCTTTGATTTGAAGCCAACTTCTACAAACATATAAAAACAACAAAAAAATTAGTTAATCTTAATCTACTTCCGCATCGCGTCCCTTTATTTGTTCTGCATCACGGCTCGACCTCGGTCGAGGTGGAACCGTCTCAGGGCGCCTCCCGGCGAGGGAGCAAGGGGCCGCCGGCTTCGACCGAGGTGGACCCCTCCTGGGCGGACACCTGGCGGAGCGACAGAGGGGCACTCGACTTCGACCAAGGTGGACCCGTGTCCGGGCGCCACCTGGCGAAGGAGCAGGAAGGCCCGGCTCGACCTTGGCTGAGGTGGAACCGTCTCAGGGTGCCTCCCGGCGAGGGAGCAAGGGACCGCCGGCTTCGGCCGAGGTGGACCCCTCCTGGGTGGACACCTGGCGGAGCGGCAGAGGGGCGCTCGACTTTGGCCGAGGTGGACCCGTGTTCGGGTGCCACCTGGTGAAGGAGCAGGAAGGCCCGGCTCGATCTCGGTCGAGGTGGAACCGTCTCAGGGCGCCACCCGACGAGGGAGCAAGGGGCCACCGGCTTCGGCCGAGGTGGACCCCTCCTGGGTGGACACCTGGTGGAGCGACAGAGGGGCGCTCGACTTCGGCCCGGCTCGACCTCGGCTGAGATGGAACTGTCTCAGGGCGCCACCCGGCGAGGGAGCAAGGGGCCGCCGGCTTCGACCGAGGTGGACCCCTCCTGGGCGGACACCTAGCGGAGCGGCAGAGGGGCGCTCGACTTCAGCCGAGGTGGACCCGTGTCCGGGTGCCACCTGGCGAAGGAGCAGGAAGGCCCGGCTCGACCTCGGCCGAGGTGGAACCATCTCAGGGCGCCACCCGACGAGGGAGCAAGGGGCCGCCGGCTTCGGTCGAGGTGGATCCCTCCTGGGCGGACACCTGGCGGAGCGGTAGAGGGGCGCTCGACTTCGGCCAAGGTGGACCCGTGTCCAGGTGCCACCTGGCGAAGGAGCAGGAAGGCCCGGCTCGACCTCGGCCGAGGTGGAACCATCTCAGGGCACCACCCGGCGAGGGAGCAAGGGGCCGCCGGCTTCGGCCGAGGTGGACCCCTCCTGGGCGGACACCTGGCGGAGCGGCAGAGGGGCGCTCGACTTCGGCCGAGGTGGACCCTTGTCCGGGCGCCACCTGGCGAAGGAGCAGGAAGGCCCGGCTCGACCTCGGCCGAGGTGGAACCATCTCAGGGTGCCACCCAGTGAGGGAGCAAGGGGCCACCGGCTTCGGCCGAGGTGGACCCCTCCTGGGCGGACACCTGGCGGAGCGGCAGAGGGGCGCTCTACTTCGGCCGAGGTGGACCCGTGTCCGGGCGCCACATGGCAAAGGAGTAGGAAGGCCCGGCTCGACCTCGGCGAGGTGGAACCGTCTCAGGGCGCCACCCAGCGAGAGAGCAAGGGGCCGCTGGCTTCGGCCGAGGTGGACCCCTCCTGTGTGGACACCTGGCGGAGCGGCTGAGGGGTGCTCGACTTCGGCAGAGTGGACCCGTGTCCGGGCACCACCTAGCGAAGGAGTAGGAAGGCCCGACCCGACCTCGACTTCAGCCGCGGTGGAGCCACATCCGACCTTGCTGGACCGCTCCCGCTCTGCCAAAAAAAATCCACATGGTTCGGATCATGCCCGGCAGAATCTAAGACATGCCATGTCATCGTAACGGTTGTAACAAAAACAATCAATGAAACAACCACTATCTTCTTCACTGATGCCTTCATTACTATCGTAGAGTAGAGGGGTGCGAGGCCCTGTTCGAAGCCTTCGTTGCAATAGCAACGACGAGGAATGCGAGGCTCCGCCGCTGCCTTCATCATAATCGCGACATCGAGAGGTGCGAGGCCTCCATCATCCCACTGTGTCTTCGTTCATCCCGTTCTCTGTAAACCACTCCATTTCCTCCAATAGTCCACTGCATCTACATGCTTGACCATCTCCATCGACCTCTCCCCCCCTCACTATCTTCCCCGAAGCTCAAATCCAAGCCCGTCACCAAACCTCCCTCCTCCATCTCCCATCGCCATATTTTCCCCCCTCTGTCTCCTGACACCAGACCACCCTCCTTCGGCCTTCTGGATGCCAGGCCTGCCCTCCTCCGGTCCTCCCATCACCAGACTCCCTCCTCCGGTCCTCTCGTCGCCAAGACCTCCCTCCGTCGGTCCTCCCGTCACCAGACCGCCCTCCTCCGGTCCACCGCGATGCCATCATCAGCACCGGATCACCGTTCCACGAAGCTTCGACCCTGGCCTAGCTCACCTCCCCATTCCTCATTTCCGGACGTTCCCGTATGCTCGATGGTGCGGGCACCAGACTCAGAAGAAGACTTCAGAGCTCCATCTGGATCTCTGATTAACCTTGCCCGAAGAATTAGGGTTTTTTTTGGGTTTTAATAAGAGTTGACTAGATCAACTTAATTTAGCTTGAGTCTACATTACCTGCATTTTATTTTGTTGAGTCATGTTGACTCAGTAGTGGACTAGGGTTTCAAAATGGGATGTTACACTTTCTTCCAAGACCAGGCAAGTGGACACTACACTCCCAGCCACACTCCCAGTCCAGGGGGCGCCATACCACATCCAGCAGCTTTTGGTCCCCACTCCACAGATGGCAACCTCCTTCTCTCATGCGCCAGATAAGGAGAAGTCCACCAAGAGACCACCAATCAAGGGGGCGGCCAAGACTTTCCCAAGAATTCCAAAACGAAGAAGGGAAGAAATTCTCTTGGAAGAGAACTTCAAGGGGGCGCCCACTACCTGCCAAAAACAATCAAAACAAAGATGGGAAGGACCTTGACTTAGGGAGGAAGAAAAGGAGGAGTCCAAAAGAGTTGATCCAGGGAAGGAAGAAAATTTTTCTTGAAAATCCAAGCAAGGTGGCTCCATCTACCTGCCATTTATAATCCAAGCAAGGTGTTCCTAGGGCGTGTAGGGGATCCGTTGGGTTATAACTTCGTAGCAGGAATTGTAAACGGGGAAGTGCTCTATTTTCAGCCCGTAATTGCCCTGTTGCAGGAATTATTTCTCATTGAAAGTAACTCAAAATTCAGTGATTTTTATTTTTCTGAAGCCAGTATAATTGAAACTATTTTTCATAATTTTCCTGTGATTTATTGGTTTCCGTGGGATTTCTGAGAATTAAATTACTGCAACTCTATTTTTTTTGTGTTCTGCAATCCAATTATTTTTGAGTGTTCATCTCTTAATTCATCTTAAGGGCATTGAGCATCTAAGATAAGGGGAGGAGTTGATAACCTCTCCTTAGCCCAAAACCACCACCCACTCATTCGACCCTAAGCCTTTAATCTTAAAATTAATTAGACCTAATTTGCCCTAGTGGGCTAGGGACATCAACAAGTCGGGTCAAGGCTAGTGTTGAGTCAGTTTGTCTAGTTACTCTGTGTGTGCTTTGTACTCAGTGTCTAGAATGGTGGTTCAGGGATTCTATCCTGAAGGGCTTGTGTGCTGGTTCGCCTACCTGGCCAATCTCTAATTGGTGTCTAGGATTGGCATTTAGGGACCTAACACTCCCCTTACACCTGCCTGGCTGAGTCTCGAGTTACTACAGGCTAGCTTGCCACTCTGATTGGGCATCTAGTTTGGACTCTAGGTCTAGTGAGCCAGTAGTCATTTTAGTCTAGTCACATTCTGCGTGCTTGCTTGCATCATCATGTCTACCCGGAATGGAGTACCCTACCAACCTAGTCAAACCCAACCAGATTTAGAGGCCATGGTTAGAAATCTTACCGAAAGTATGACCAAATTGAGTCAGGACATGAATGAGGGTTTTTCCCAGTTTAAGGATCGAGTCCAAGTACTTGAGAAACGTAGACATCAAAATTGGACCCCTGATCCAAAATTTAATAGGCCCCAACCTCACCCATGCCAGGAACCTAGGAGGACCTTATACCATGATCCCGAGCATAACCTTAGGAAGCCTAACCATGATATCTATAGTGTGGATCGTGTCTATGAGAGGTCCTTACAATTTTCTAGACCAGTCACTCAACAACCCAAGTCTTCTAGATCAAACCATTTAGATCCACACCCATGCCCAAGTAAGGTCTCTACTAGCTTGAAACCCAGTGTGACCCAGGTTCCTATATCGCAAGAATGTTTGTTTTGTGGAGAAAGAGGCCATAAATCTAGTCAGTGCCCATGCATAGGACTGGCTTGTGCACAGCTGAGTGGTAAGAATCCTAAGGATGACATTAATGTGGGAGAACCCAAGCCTACCAATGAGGAAGAAGGGTTAGGTATGACAAGCCTAGAATCAGTTGACCCGATTATCACTGACCCGAAACCCATTGAAGATGGCATCGAGGAAGTATATGATGCTGGCTTGAGTCTAGTTGATGAATATGAGGGGGAAGAACTTGAAGAATGTGACTTTGATACTATTGGTTCCTTACCTGAGGAGACCTTGGAAAACAACCAACTGGTAGGACCTAGTTCAGAAATTCAAGAGATTTGTGAGAACCAGGTTCCTTTAGTCAAATACCCCCAGGAAGAACTCATAGTGTTAGCCCGAGCTCTTAATTCGTACCCTCTAATGACAGTCATTCCCCTAGTATCAATTGAAGATCTTTGCACTGAACTGTTTAAGTTTGCCCACCCTATGGTAGATCCTCTCCTTAGGATGACTGAATCAAGCCTCTTACAATTGGACCTTGTCCCATGCTCAGCCACGAAGGTCTCTCCCGTAATCTCAGTTGAACATCCTTGTCTTGAGCGGATTGATTCACCCAGTCCTGTAGAAGTCCTCCTTATGGCCCCAGACCCCTTCCTTTGCATGACTGACCTACCCTTCTATAGAGTATACCTTTCCACACCCATAGGTCAAATTTCAAGTCTTGAGGTCATCATCCATAGGCCCTTCCATGAATCATTCTTTAATACATTTCTTGAGAAAGTGGATCATTATTTGCTTAGAGAACAAACCTTAATTATTGCAATCACATGTCCTAGGCTACTTCTCGAACCATCTCTTGATCCATTCCTGGGAATAGCAAACTTTTCCTTTCGTAAGGATGACCAGTCGACACTCATAGATCACCATTCAAACCTTCAGGTCACCACCTTTAGTCAACAGGTAATTCGAGACCCCACCTCATATCTCCTCCCTTTCTCTAGGACTTCCAATGCTTCTTATACCATCCAAGTATACTTTGTCGAGGTCTTTAGAGTGAACCACGTGTCAGAACCTATTAGGTTTTCCACCTACTTCTGGAAGACCTTATGGCACCTACTAGGCACCCATGATAAGTTTTCATGCTCTGCATGCCATCCTCCGACCCAAGGTCAAACCTAGAGAGCCGTAGTTTGTTAGGTTTAGACCTAGGGTTCCTTTGGAATAAAGTCCATTCTTTAGGAATGCGTCGTCAGTCTAGTTTAGTTTTTCTTGACCCTTTACTAGGCTTTGGCTCTGATTTTGGTTTGATTGAGAGCACCAGGAATTGGGATTTGTATTTTGTCCAGGACTAAATTTGCATATAATGTTTCGGTCAATAGGTCTACGGGTAAGAGTCCATTTGAAATTGTGCATGGTTACAAACCCCACACACCTCTTGACCTAGCTCCTTTACCAGTCCACACACGGGTCTCCGAGTCTGCCGAAGTTTTTGCACAGCATATAAAAGACTTGCATAAAGAAATTCAAGCCAAATAAATTTAAGTAACGAAACTTATAAGAAATTGGCTGATTCTCAAAGGCGAGTCAAAACTTTTGACGAAGGAGACTATGTAATGATTAGGTTAAGGCCTGAACGGTTTCCTCCTGGAACCGTTAGAAAGTTACATGCTAGGGGAGCTGGACCATTTAGAGTGGTAAAGAGAGTAGGATCCAATGCCTATGTGCTCGAGTTGCCTCCAGAACTAGGCATTAGCTCCACTTTCAACATTACAGACCTAGTAGAGTATAGGGAGCCAACTGTGATTCCCAGTGAGGCTTTTGAACCTAATCCTGCTCTTGAGAGTGAACCTGACCCTGTGTGTCCACCAACAAATTGGCCTGTGAGGAAAGAAGCAGATTGAAAAGATCCTGGATGATCAGGTTATCTCTACTCGTAATCGAGGATACCAAAGATACCTGGTCCGCTGGCTAGGAAGGCCAGATTCTGATGACTCTTGGATCTCCCGAGAAGAGTTACAAGAGCTGGACCCAGACCTCTTGGAGAGATACCAGAGCCAACTTGATCCATACTCGACAGGGTCGAGTTCCTCCCACCCTGGGAGAATTGGTGCGGGCACCAGACTCAGAAGAAGACTTCAGAGCTCCATCTGGATCTCTGATTAACCTTGCCCGAAGAATTAGGGTTTTTTTTGGGTTTTAATAAGAGTTGACTAGATCAACTTAATTTAGCTTGAGTTTACATTACCTGCATTTTATTTTGTTGAGTCATGTTGACTCAGTAGTGGACTAGGGTTTCAAAATGGGATGTTACACTTTCTTCCAAGACCAGGCAAGTGGACACCACACTCCCAGCCACACTCCCAGTCCAGGGGGCGCCATATCCACATCCAGCAGCTTTTGGTCCCCACTCCACAGATGGCAACCTCCTTCTCTCATGCGCCAGATAAGGAGAAGTCCACCAAGAGACCACCAATCAAGGGGGCGGCCAAGACTTTTCCAAGAATTCCAAAACAAAGAAGGGAAGAAATTCTCTTGGAAGAGAACTTCAAGGGGGCGCCCACTACCTGCCAAAAACAATCAAAACAAAGATGGGAAGGACCTTGACTTAGGGAGGAAGAAAAGGAGGAGTCCAAAAGAGTTGATCCAGGGAAGGAAGAAAATTTTTCTTGAAAATCCAAGCAAGGTGGCGCCAAATTCCTGCCATTTATAACCCAAACCTATTTTTTTTGGTATTTTGGCCGACCATATGTAAGGGATTTGCCCTAATTTGGAGATCCCCTCCTTTAGTCCCACATGGGAAGATGTGAAACCCTCCTCCCTTGTAATGCCTTATAAATTAAACCCCTCTTGTAAGTTTACAACAATCAGATGAATGAAACCAAATTTTTTTGTGAGCAAAACTTGTGTTTTCTCTCTTCCGCACTTGCATCCAGGTGTTGAGCTCCGTGAGGAAGTAAATCCGGGTTCCCCTGGAACCTTGAGGAGGTGAGAGATCTCCAAAACCCCAAACCCTAGGTTAGCCACTCCACTCCCAAACCCTAGCCGCCACCACCCTTCTCTTTCCACCAAGCCTAGTCTATTCCTCTTCTCACGGCCACCCTCTCCAAGTCCAGGCTGGCCACCAGCATCCAGCTCCAGTCCAGATACTGCAGATCTACAACAATTCTAAGAGGAAGTCAGATCGGCCTCCAAGAGAATTCGATTTCAGCAACTTCGGCTTTCAAGTTCTTCAACCTGGTAAAATCTTTTCTTGAGTTTCTGAATTCCTTCACTTGTTCCTCTTCTTTCCCAGATCTTGAGTCCAGAAGCAGCCGACCAAACCACGAGACCAGTATTAGAGGATCCATTGCGAAGATAGCCGACTCCGAGGATCCCACAATCTGCTCGAGAGAGTTCTTCCACCAAAATCCTGAGAAGATCACTGTCTGGTTAGTAAACCATCTCTCCTCTCTATTTCTGTTCTGTTGAAAGTTCAGAGCAAAACCCTAGGTCTGGGAGTTTCTCAACCCCCAGCGATCCGTTACTTCTGAACTACTCTGATAATTTAGTTTCTTCTAAACTGTGCTTTCAATCCTTACATAGTTTCCTTCAACTTAGTTTATCTTTACTTTGAGTCAAAGCCAATTTCTGAAATAAAAAAAAAAAGAATTAATCTTAAATTTACTTCCACATACGCTTCTTTGTTCTTTGTTCTGCATCACTCGATTTTCTTCCCTGGGCATCGGCCGTGCTGCCCTTCCACCGAAGTCCGACTCCCACCCTTCTTAAACGAAGCCCCAGCCTCCTCGAAGATCGCCACAATGCCAGCTTCTCCTCCAGACCACCAGCCATGGAGTTTCTGCCTGGCTTCTAACCCGCATCCCCTGTTCCACAAAGCCTTCATTTCTTTGTTTTTATTTTGGGCCGTGTTTTGTTTTTGGGCCATGTGTTTTGGTTTGGGCTCTTTCATTTAATCCTTGATTAAAACCTTGTAGGGTCCCTCTTCTAGTACCGAGCCTTTGAAGGGAGCCCGACCATCAACCAAGCCCCTGATGCCTTTTGTTGGATGGCTGATCGTTGATCATCCAGACCGCATCTTCCGAGGATAAGTGAACTCATCACATTGGAAATAGTTATTACTATCATAGGGTTTATTTTTCCTTCCTTGCTTTAGATCTGAAACTATGAAATATATGCATGTCCTTGATCAGGGATTTCTCAATCTCTGAGTCCTGGTTCTTTCTCATTTATTGAGCCTAGCATGAGTGAATGCATGACTTAAAATCTATCATCTTTGAATGTTCTCTAAGAATCTATGTTTATTATTAGCATCGGTACTCGTATTGGTTCATAGGGTGATTTTTATGCATGTCATCCCCCATCACCCTTCTTTTCGGTATCAGAGCACAGTTAGGACTTGCATTTTGTTTAGTTCACTCATTATTTTTTCCATAGCATTTTGTTAATGAAATCCTGTTCATATTAGTTCTTTTGCTTGGTTTAGTTCTACCACATTTCAGTTGTTTTATCGCAAGCATACAAAAAAAAAAAAAAAATATCTGTGTTTCATTTCTGTTTTCTTAGTTTGCATTAGGATCATGGAATGTGCATTTCATGTTTTGCATTAAGCTTTTGAAGGACGGCAATATCATAATATAAGAGAAGGACTTCATTACCTTTCCCTAGCCCACAACAACCACCCTACATTTTGGACCCAAGCTTTTAATTAAAACCCACTAGAACGTACTTTTGCTCTAGAGAGCTTAGGAACACCAACTGGTTGAGTCAAGAGTAAGTGTCTATTCATGGCGTCAGCCAATTCTGTGTGTGCTACTGCTCTTGATGTCTAGGCTTAGTGATTCAGGGCTAGTGAGTTGGTCCGCCTACCTGGCTAATCCCAGATTAATATCTAAGGTTGGAGTTCAGGGACCTACACTCCCCTACACCTACCTGGCCAAGAATAGGGTTACTACAGACTGGTTTGTCACCTTGACTTAGGCAACTAGTTGAGATTCTAGGTTTAGTAGATCGTAGATGATTTTGCGTGTTTGACTCATGCCCACTAGAGCAGGAACATTATATCAGCCTGAGTCATCCATGGACACCCCGTAAGAAGCCCTGCTAAAGACCATGTTAGAACACTTTGCCCAATTGTCTACCTAATTGTCTACCCAATTGACCACTCATATAGATAATAGGTTAAACCAATTTGAGGCAAGACTTGATTCCATGGAGAGAGCCCCTAGACCATCGTTTGAGCATGAACCTGAGACCCCATTTTCTCCATTGACCAACCCTAGGAGAAACATAAACTTTGATCCCTTTGAGGCACCCAATCCTAGGAGAGTTCAGCAGCCTGATCCATTCCGAGACCCAAACCCTAGAAGGCCCAATTAGGGTTTCATTGACCAAGAAGAAAGAGCCTTCGGGAGTATCAGACTAGAAGTACCCACCTTTGATGGTACCCTTGACAGTAAGGTATACCTAGACTGGGCGAAAGAGATGGACCAGTACTTTGAGTGGTACGAGATGACCGAAGGTAGGAAGTTTAAGTTTGCCAAGCTTAAGTTAATTCACCAAGCCATGATGTATTGGGATAACATGGAAAGGTTAATTAGACAGAGAGGACAAGATCCCATAGCCACCTGGGGAGATTTGAAAGCCAAGCTTAGGAAAAAATACCTTCCAGTGTCATACCATCAGCGACTTTTAGACCAATGGCATAGATTGGTTCAGGGAAACAAGAGTGTCACCTAGTACATAGCCAAGTTTGACGAGTTAGCCATGAGGTGTGGAATAAATGAGTCTAAGTCTGTGATTTTATCAAGATTTAGATCCAGCATGCATGATGATGTGAAGAGAGAGTTGTATCTGAGAGAGGTACAGGATTTAGAACAGGCTTACCAGGTAGCTACGGACTTTGAGCAATTTCATAGGACTCCTAGGAGCCAGTATCCTAGAACAGCCCTGACCTACCCGAGTCGACCCTACCCTGCCTGTCCAAATCCGAGTCGACCCGACCCAAGCTGACCTGACCCGAGTCGATCCGAGCCAAGCCGACCCAGTCCAGCCCGACCCAACTTGAGCCAACCTCTAGCTGACAAAGGAAAATCTGTAGAAGCACCCAAGAAGTTTGGCACCTATTTTAAATGTCACCAGCCCAGCCATTATGCTAGTGACTGCCCCACTAGATCCCTTCATATAGGTGACTTAGAATAAGAAGGAAACCCAGATGACACCCCTGAATGAGAAGAAGAAGTATATGAAAAGGGTTTCAACCTAGCAGAAGAATATAAGGGAGATGAAGAGAGTTGTGACCCCACTGACCTTATGGGAGTTGTTAGATGCATCCTAACCCAATCTGAGCAAGAAGACTGGCATAGGACTAACATCCTATACACCTTTATCAAGATAGGGAAAAGGTTTGCAAAGTCATCATAGATAGTGGGAGCTGTGTAAATGCTATTTCCTCTAGTTCTGTCAAGACCTTAGGGCTAACCCCTGTTCCCCATCCTAGCCCATATAAGGTATCCTTGGATTGACTCCACTTCAATACCTATCAAACTTAGATGCCAAGTCCTGATTCAATTACAATCATATAAGGAGAAAGTTTGGTGTGATGTGTTACCTATGGGGGTAAGCAGCATTATATTAGGAAGACCTTGGCTCTATGATCACGACGCCACCTTATTTGGTAAGACCAATTCTTGTGCATTAACCATCTAGGGAAGAAGATAGTGATCAACCTTGTTGCCCCCTAAGGATGAAGTTAAGAAGGGATCCAGCTCTTTGAAGGAAAAGAAACCTGGATTACATTTGATTAGTGCCAAAGAGCTTAAGAGAGAAATTGCTGAGAGATCACCTATCTGGATTTTGACCACCAAGAAAATTAGGAAACCAGCCCTAGGAGAACACCCCCAGGAAGTTATGGAAGTTTTGGAGGAATTCCAAGATATTTTTCCGGATGATCTGCCTGACCAACTTCTACCACTTAGGGACATCCAGCATGCCATAGACTTTGTCCCAGGATCCACCCTAACTAACTTGTCCCATTACCGGATGAACCCCACTGAATATCAAGAGTTACAAAAGCAAGTTAGTGAACTGTTGAGGAAAGGTTTCATTAGGGAAAGCTTAAGTCCTTGCACCATCCTAGCCCTTTTGACACCTAAGAAAGATAGCACGTGGAGGATATGTGTGGATAGCCATGCCATAAATAAGATCACTATCAAGTATAGATTTCCCATACCTTGCCTAGATGACCTGTTAGACATGATAGCAGGAGCCACCATCTTTTCCAAAATTGACCTTACGACTGGCTACCATCAGGTTAGAATCAGACCCGGGGACGAGTGGAAAACAGCCTTTAAGACTAAGGATGGTTTATACGAGTGGGTAGTAATGCCTTTTGGCCTGTCCAATTCACCCAGTACTTTCATGAAGATTATGACCCAGGTCCTTAGAATGTTCATAGGAAAGTTTGTGGTAGTCTATTTTGACGATATCCTAATTTACAGCAGAGCCAAAGAGGACCACTTAAACCACCTTAGACAAGTTTGTATGGCCCTTAGGAAAGATAGTCTCTATGCCAATCTAGGAAAATGTGAGTTCTTGACCTATAGAGTCATCTTCCTAGGATTTCTCGTGACCCCCGAAGGAGTATTAGCTGATCTAGAAAAGATTAAGTTGATAGTTGAGTGGCCAGTATCCACTATTGTTTATGATGTCCGTAGTTTCCATGGTTTAGCCACTTTCTATAGACAATTTATTCGGGGTTTTAGCACCATCGTTGATGCGGCACGCATATGATTAATGTTTTGAATATGGGGTTTGTAGAGTAATGAAACCTAATTATACTTAGCATTGTACTCATCTTAATAAGATTTAAGGATTATATGAAAAGGGACTATTACATGATTAGACACAACTCTAAAACTAAGAAGGAAGAAGATCTAGACAATAGGGGCTAATGATTGAGGACTTACCTTGATGAGTTTTCCAACCTTCCTATGATTCAAAACTTGAAACTACTGATGCTCTGGACTGGAGAACTTGGATAATAGTGATCAAAACCCTGGACTTGGGCTTCAGCTTGTTGGTTCATTGTCAAGGGGAACCCTGTTCACAACTCAAGGACTTCGAAAGACCCTGCAATGAAGATCAAAGTTAAGGTTGAAGGATGCAAACATAAAGAAGGGATGGGAGAACTTGTGAACAAAGAAAAGATAATTGAGAAGATCTGGCCAACTCCAATGCCTTTGCCTTGAGCTTGGATGATGAATTGCTAGGGAAGAGAGTGGCTTTGGGCGTGGAAGAAGAAGATAGGAAAAATTTCACACATAAAACTCAAGACAACTTCACTTCAAACTTCATTCATTTCCAAAATCAATCTCTTTTACAATGGACGTCCAAGGCTTTTAATAGCCTCACAAAGCTAGCTTTTGAAATTTAAAAACTCCCCAAATCGAGGAGGATTACAAGGGAGGTTGGAGGATTTGGTGGAGAGTTTGGAGGGATGTGGGGGGGGTTGGAGGATTTGGTGGAGGACTTGGAGGGATGTGGCCAACCTCCTTGAATTTGAATCTCCCTTGTTGGCTCCCAAAGGGTGATGAGGTGGCTGGTGAAGTGGCACCTGATGACGTGGCATGGTGAGGTGGTCTTCTACTTGGATAAGAATGACATGTGGCACCCAGTGGTCCTAGTTGATGGTCCTTTTCTCTTGCTTGGTTGATGTGTCTTCTCTTCTTCATGTGGTCAAATTCTGGGGTCTAGAATTTGAGTCTTGTTGCTGGCTTTCATGGCTTTAAAACTTGATTAGACTTAACTCAACTGAATTAGACTTAACTCAACTGAACTGACTTGACTGACCTAGACTTTAAAACTTGAAATGGACTTACAGGAAATGAAATTTTAAAAGTAATTACAGGACTCAATAAACACTCTTGATTTGAAACTCAAAATTAATTACAGGACTCTTGAAAAGGAAATGACTCTTGAAAATAAAATATTTTTGAACTAAAGGATACAAGGTAACCTAATTATCTTCGATCCAAATTGGGATAAGGCTAACCATGTTGGAGTGAAGTTTCTTTCGGCTTCTGGTGTCCACACCAATTCTCTTGGGGTGGGCAGAACTCGACCCAGTCGAGTATGGTTCAGTTTTGCCCTGGTAATGCTCGAACAAGTCTGGGTTAAGTCTTTGCAGGTCCTCTCGAGTAATCCAAGAGTTGTCAGACTCAGGTCGACCTTGCCATTGAACCAGGTATCGCTGATAGTCCTTATTCCTGGTAGTAATGATCTTGTCATCCAGGATTCTCTCAATCCTCTCTCTTTGCTCAGGTAAGGTTGGTGGTGGACACTCGGAAATATGTTCACTCTCAATGAAAGTTTCTGGCTCAAAAGGCTCACTAGGTATTAGTAGTAGTTCTTTGTATTCTACTAGGTCTGAAACATTGAAGGTTGTACTAATACCCATATCAGGTGGAAGTTCCAAAACATATGCATTAGGCCCTATTTTCTTTAAGATCTTAAAAGGTCCCGCTCCGCGGGCATGCAGCTTCTTTATGGTTCCAGGGGGAAACTGTTCAGGGTTGAGCCTAATCATCGCATAATCCCCTTCACAGAATTCTTTAGCCCTCTTATGTGAGTCAGCTAAGTGTTTGTAAGTTTCATTGCTCAGGTTGATCTTATTACTGATTTCTTTATGTAGATTTGTGACATGCTGTGCAAAAGACTCAGTAGACTCAGAGACTCGTGTGTGAATAGGTAGTGGGATTAGATCTAAAGGCTTCCTAGGCTTGCAACCATGGACTATCTCAAAGGGACTTTTGCCCGTAGATCGATTAACCGAACTGTTGTAAGCGAACTCAGCACGTGGCAATAACAAATCCCAGTTCCCTAGACTTTCTCCCACTAGGCATCTCAGCAAGTTTCCTAGACTTCTATTTACAACCTCGGTTTGTCCATCAGTCTGGGGATGGTAGGCAGTGGAGAATTTCAGTCTGGTTCCTAATAGGTACCAAAGGGTTTTCCAGAAGTAACTTGTGAAGCGGACATCCCTATCAGAAACAATAGTTTTTGGTAACCCGTGGAGTCTGACTACTTGATCAAGAATGAGTTTGGCTATCCTAGAGGCATCGGAAGTTTGGGAGCAAGGTATGAAATGGGCCATTTTTGAAAACCGGTCGACCACCACAAAGATTGAATCATGTTTTCGAATGGTCTTGGGTAATTCTAGAACAAAGTCCATGCTTAGATCCTGCCATGGCACTCAGGTACAGGTAATGGATTGTATAGCCCGGTATTCTTCTTTTGTTGCTTTGCAACAGCACATGTCCTACATCGGGCTACAAGGTTTGCTACTTGTTTCTTAAGACCTGGCTAGTAAAATTGTTCCTCAACAGCCAAGATAGTCTTATTTCATCTGAAGTGGCCAGCCAAACCTCCCGCATGTATCTCCCAAACTAAAAAATCTCTTAAGGAGGTTCTTGGGATGCAAAGCCTATTCTCTCTAAAAAGATAACCATCTAGAAGGGTATAGTCACTATGATCACTAGATGGTCCTTGATGCAAAACCTGATAAATTTCACCAAAATCTGGACAGGTTTCGTACTGCTCCTTAAGTCTTTCAAAACCTATGACTTCAGTACTGACTGAAGTTAAAAGTAACGTTCTACGACTTAGGGCATCAGCTACCTTATTATCGGTTCCTGATTGATGCTTTAGGACAAACATATAGGATTGGATGTACTCTATCCATTTGGCATGCCTAGGGTTTAGTTTCTTTTGGGAACTCAAAAACCTAAGGGCTTCATGGTCTGAAAATAAAACAAATTCTTGCGGTAGGAGATAATGCCTCCAATACCTTAATGCTTGCACTACCGCATAAAGCTCCCGATCATATGTGGAGTATTTTTTCCTGGCTTCATTCAATTTTTCACTAAAGAATGCTACGGGATGGTTCTCTTGACTCAGAACTCCACCAATACCTACTCCCGAAGCATCGCATGCTACTTCAAAGACCTTAGAAAAATCGGGTAGTCTTAAGACTGGTGCTTGGGTCATCTTATCTTTGATGTGAAGGAAGGCCTTATCAGCTGACTTCGTCCATTCAAAGTGGCCCTTCCTAATATAATCCGTGATAGGAGCAACTATGGTGCTAAACCCTCTAATAAATCTTCGATAAAACGTAGCGAGGCCATGAAAACTTCTTACTTCGTGAATATTATTGGGTGTTGGCCACTCTACAATTGCCTTAACCTTCTCAGGGTCAGCGGATACTCCTTCAGGGGTCACAACAAATCCTAGGAAGATAACTCTAGTAGTCATGAAAGCACATTTCTTTAGATTGGCATAGAGGTTATCTTTCCTAAGTGCTAAACATACCTGCCTCAGATGTTGTTGATGATCTTCTCTAGTCCTACTATAGACAAGTATGTCGTCAAAGTAAATGACAACAAATTTTCTAATAAAGGCTCGTAGGACTTGGTTCATGATTCGCATAAAAGTGCTAGGGGCGTTTGATAACCCAAAAGGCATGACTACCCATTCAAATAACCCGTCCTTAGTTTTAAAGGCAGTCTTCCATTCATCCCATGGTCTGATCCTAACTTGGTGATAGCCGCTCTTCAGGTCAATCTTAGAAAATATAGTTGCACCGGCCATCATATCTAACATATCATCCAAGCGGGGGATGGGAAACCTATACTTCACTGTGATTTTATTTATGGCACGACTATCAACACACATTCTCCATGTGCCATCTTTCTTAGGGGTAAGTAAGGTTGGGACTGCGCATGGACTCAAACTCTTTCTAATGAATCCTTTCTTTAGGAGTTCTCCTACTTGACGTTGTAATTCTTGGTGCTCGGTAGGGTTCATTCTATAATGGGGAAGGTTCGGTAGGGTTGCTCCACGGACTAAGTCTATCGCATGTTGTATATCCCTAAGAGGTGGGAGTTGGTCGGGCAAGTCATCGGGGAACACGTCTTTGAACTCCTCTAGCACTTCATTGACTTCTTGAGGTTGTTCTTTTGAAAGAGGTTCTTGATGATCCTTAATGGTCAAAATCCAAACAGGTGACCCATTGTTAATTTCTTTCTCCATTTCTCTAGCAGTGATCACGTTTATCCCCTTTTTCTTATCACTCAATTGGCTTGATCCTCTCTTAATGGGGTTCTTAGGTGGAGAAGAATGGATTACAATATTCTTTCCATTATGAGTAAACGAGCACGAATTAGAACGACCATAGAGTGTTACGTCAAGATCGTACAACCATGGTCGGCCTAAAATTATGCTACTTACTCCTATTGGAAGTACATCACACCATACTTTCTCCAAGTAAGATTGGAACTGAATGGTTACTAGGCACCTAGACTTAATGGAAATCGTGGTTGAGTCTATCCAGGATACCTTATAGGGATTAGGATGGGGTACGGTGGGCAATCCTAGGTTTTTAACTGTGTTGGTGGATATGGCATTGACACAGCTACCGCTATCTAAGATGACTTTGCATACTTTCTCACCTATCTTAATGAATGTCTGTAGGATGCTAGTCCTACGCCAATCTTCTTGGGTTTTAGCTTGGGTGAGAATACACCTAACCACTCCTAACAGATCTTGATCTACCAGGACTTCCTCATCCTCATACTCTTCAGCCAAGTTCTCATCTGCCTGGTATACTTCCTCCTCAAATTCACCTTGGGATTCTACGGCTTCCTCTTCTACTTTCCCTATGTGTAGGGCTCTATTAGGACAGTTGCTAGAATAGTGACCCACTTTGTTACACTTGAAACATGCGTTTGGAGTTCTTTGGGTCTCAGGTGTTTTCCCCTTGTCATCTCTATGGGTCACAGGCACATTAGGATTGGGTCGGTTGAATCTAGGCTGATTGGATCCTGACTGCTGATAAGGTGCACTAGTCCTAGGGGCTTCGGTCCTACGATAGACTGGACCTCTATGGAATCTCTCAGCATCCCTAGCTATTTGATAGGCCAATTCTAGGTCATGTACCTCTTGCATGAACAATTCTCTTTGAATTTCTTCCCTCAGTCCGGCTCTAAATCTAGACAAGGTCACTGACTCAGATTCATCAACATTGCACCTCATAACGAATTCGTCAAACTTCGCTATGTACTCTGCGACACTCCTATTTCCTTGAGTAAGTCTTTGCCATTGATCTAGGAGTCTTTGGTGGTAGGACATAGGAAGGTATTTCTCCCTAAGCCTAAGTTTCATAGCTCGCCAGGTCACTATGGGCACATCACCTCTCTGTCTAGTGAGTCTCTCAACGTTTCCCCAATATAACCTAGCTTGGCGCACAAGTTTAAGCTTTGCAAACTTACACTTGCGCTCTTCACTCATCTCAAACCAGTCAAAATACTGGTCCATCTCACCTTCCCAATCAATGTAGATCTTTGGATCTAAAATTCCATCAAAGGTGGGAGCTTCTAGCCTAATGTTCTTCATGGTTCGGTCATCTTGATCAAAGTGAATTGGGGTGGGTCTCCTGACATTGGGTTCATAGTTAGGCTCATGATGGAATCTCCTTGGGTTGGGCTCGATGGTTTGACCAGGGTGGGGTCCTCTAGGAATTGGATCATAAAACTGATCTTGGGGAGCTCTCATAGGGTTTGTTTCATAGAGAGGGTTTTGATATGGAATCCTTCTAGGGTTCAATGGGGTCTCGAGTTCAGGTGCAAGACTTGGCTCAGGCTCAGTCTGGGCTTCATGATTGCTTTCAGGGGTTCTAGCCTCTAACTGATCTAACCTAGTAGTGATGTGGGCTAACTGCCCATTCATATCTTGGTTGGTTTGTGCCACATTCTGATTTGTTTGGGCCAATTGCTCAGTTAAACTCTTAGTCAGTTGGGCCACTTGATCATTTAGGCCTTTGATCAAATTCCCTAAGTTTTGGTCCATGGCTACACTTGACTGGGCTTGGATTGGTGAATACGGTGTCCCTGCTCTAGTTGTCATGCATGCAAATGGACTCAAGTTCGAGCTAAGGTTTCCTAGACCTAGAGCACAAATTAGAAGTCTAATTAAGTGAACCAACTAGCTAGTAGTACTTATGGGACTTAGCCAGGTAGGTGGAGGGGAGTGTAGGTCCCTGATTGCCAACCTTAGACACCAATCTGAGATTGGCCAGGTAGGCGGACCAAATCACAAGCCCTGATGCACCAATCCTAGACACCAAGCAAATAAGCACACACCAATTAGCTGACACAGTTAACTTGACCCTAACCTGAACCCAACTTGTTGGTGTCCCTAACCCACTAGGGCAATTAGCGTTCTACTCAATTTTAATTAACGGGCTGGGATCGATATGCTGGTTGGTGATTTTTGGGCTAGGGATAGGTGATGAAACCCTGACCCTATGTCAAATTGATGCCCTTAATTTGATTTCTCATGAGATGAATGAAATTCAATGGTGCTGCAGAAGTGTGTTGCAATTTGAAAGTGGTGTGGAAAACGTGATGAAAAAATGTTCAAAAATTCTGAAAAATTCACAGAGGATTTCTAACTTATATGTTTCAATGTAGATGAAAGGAATTTTAAAACTAAAATCTATACTAATCTAAGCAGATCCTACAAATGAAGATAAATAAAAAGGACATAACAGAACCCTAATGACAGTGTCGAACTGCAGAAATTTTCATTTTTTTTATAATTTTTTTCTGATGATAAAATTTAATATGGTGATAACTGACTTAAAAAGGAACAAGAAAAAAAATATTTCAATAAAAAACTAGTGACTTGCCTTTGGAGCTGCAGATGGATTACAGTAAACAGATGCAAATTTTCAGAAAACATAACCTAATCAAACAAGTGCAATGGCTTACCCAAAACTTCAATCTAAAAACTCAAGTCCGGCCAGGGGCTCATTATTCCCATGGGTCATGATAGTGTACTAGAGTACACCCGCTTAGGAGGCGTGAATTTTAGATCTTGCTTGGATTTAAAGAAAACTATTCTATCCTAATGCAACCATGCTCTGATACCAATTTGATGCGGCACGCATATGATTAATGTTTTGAATATGGGGTTTGTAGAGTAATGAAACCTAATTATGCGTAGCATTGTACTCATCTTAATAAGATTTAAGGATTATATGAAAAGGGACTATTACATGATTAGACACAACTCTAAAACTAAGAAGGAAGAAGATCTAGACAATAGGGGCTAATGATTGAGGACTTACCTTGATGAGTTTTCCAACCTTCATATGATTCAAAACTTGAAACTACTGATGCTCTGGACTGGAGAACTTGGATAACAGTGATCAGAACCTTGGACTTGGGCTTCAGCTTGTTGGTTCATTGTCAAGGGGAACCCTGTTCACAACTCAAGGACTTCGAAGGACCCTGCAATAAAGATTAAAGTTAAGGTTGAAGGATGCAAACATAAAGAAGGGATGGGAGAACTTGTGAACAAAGAAAAGATAATTGAGAAGATCTGGCCGACTCCAATGCCTTTGCCTTGAGCTTGGATGATGAATTGCTAGGGAAGAGAGTGGCTTTGGGCGTGGAAGAAGAAGATAGGAAAAATTTCACACATAAAACTCAAGACAACTTCACTTCAAACTTCATTCATTTCCAAAATCAATCTCTTTTACAATGGGCGTCCAAGGCTTTTAATAGCCTCACAAAGCTAGCTTTTGAAATTTAAAAACTTCCCAAATCGAGGAGGATTACAAGGGGGGTTGAAGGATTTGGTGGAGAGTTTGGAGGGATGTGGGGGGGGGGGTTGGAGGATTTGGTGGAGGACTTGGAGGGATGTGGCCAACCTCCTTGAATTTGAATCTCCCTTATTGGCGCCCAAAGGGTGATGAGGTGGCTGGTAAAGTGGCACCTGATGACGTGGCATGGTGAGGTGGTCTTCTACTTGGATAAGAATGACATGTGGCGCCCAGTGGTCCTAGTTGATGGTCCTTTTCTCTTGCTTGGTTGATGTGTCTTCTCTTCTTCATGTGGTCAAATTCTGGGGTCTAGAATTTGAGTCTTGTTGCTGGCTTTCATGGCTTTAAGACTTGATTAGACTTAACTCAACTGAATTAGACTTAACTCAATTGAACTGACTTGACTGACCTAGACTTTAAAACTTGAAATGGACTTACAGGAAATGAAATTTTAAAAGTAATTACAGGACTCAATAAACACTCTTGATTTGAAACTCAAAATTAATTACAGGACTTTTGAAAAGAAAATGACTCTTGAAAATAAAATATTTTTGAACTAAAGGATACAAGGTAACCTAATTATCTTCGATCCAAATTGGGATAAGGCTAACCTTGTTGGAGTGAAGTTTCTTTCGGCTTCTGGTGTCCACACCAATCGTCTCACTCATCACCGACTGTATTAGGAAGGGAGCCTTTGAGTGGACCAAAGCTGCCGACAGAGCCTTCCTAGAACTTAAGAAAAAGATGATCCAAGCACACGTTCTGAGATTGCCCGACTTTTCCAAAGTGTTCGAGGTAGCTTGTGATGTCTCAGGTGTAGGAATAGGAGGAGTCCTAAGCCAAGAGAACCACCCGATAGCCTTTTTCAATGAAAAATTAAATGAGGCTAAGCTTAGGTATTCAACCTATGATAAGGAGTTCTATACCTTAGTACAAGCACTAAAGTATTGGAGACACTACCTATTGCCACACGAGTTTGTGCTATACTTTGATCATGAGGCATTGAGATACTTGAATTCCCAGAAAAAGTTAAACCCTAGACATGCTAAGTGGGTAGAGTATATTCAGGCCTGTACCTTTGTACTGAAACACCTAGCCAGAACTGAAAACAAGGTAGCCGATGCCCTTAGCAGACGATCTCTGCTTCTAAGTACCATTAAAACTGAGGTTGTAGGGTTTGACCAGATCAAAGAACAGTATGATACCGGTCCCGATTTCAAGAAGATTCACCAAGCTTTGAGTATAGGACCATCTAGAGAATACAGCCATTATACCCTATTAGATGGTTATTTGTTCAAGGAGAGTAAGTTGTGCATCCCAAAAACTTCTTTGAGAGAGTTTTTAGTATGGGAAACCCATGCAAGAGGATTAGCAGGACATTTTGGTAGAAACAAAACCATCTTAGCTGTTGAAGAACATTTCTTTTGGCCGAGTCTGAAAAGGGATGTAGCCCAGATCGTAGCTAGGTGTAGAACCTACGCTGTTGCCAAACAGCGAAAACATAACATTGGCTTATATACCCCTTTGCCCATTCCTGATTACCCCTAGCAAGATTTAAGTATGGATTTTGTGTTGGGATTACCTAGAACCCAAAAGAAACATAACTCCATCTTTGTTGTGGTTGATAGGTTTTCCAAAATGGCCCATTTCCTACCATGTAATCAGATTTATGATACTTCTAAGGTTGCCAAACTTTTCCTGGATGAGATAGTTCGATTACATGGCCTACCTAGAATGATTGTGTCTGATAGAGATGTAAGGTTCACCAGTTACTTTTGGAAGACCCTCTGGCACATGTTAGGGACTAAGTTAAAATTTTCTTCTGCCTATCACCCCCAAACCGATGGCCAGACCGAAGTAGTGAACCGAAGCCTTGGAAACCTGCTTAGGTGCCTTGTAGGTGAGAACATTAAGAACCGAAATCTGCTATTACCTAAAGCCGAGTTCGCCTACAACAATTCTGTTAATAGGACCACTGGTAAGAGTCCTTTCGAGATTGTCCATGGGTACCAACCCAATAAACCACTTGATCTGATTCCCCTGCCATTGCATGCTAGAGTGTCCAAGTCAGCCGAATCTTTTGCATAGTATGTTAGAAATTTGCATAAGGAAATCACCCAAAAGATCAAAATGAGTAATGATGCTTATAAAAGACAAGCTGATTCTAGAAAACATTTCAAAGAATTTTTTATAGGGGATTTTGTCATGATAAGACTCAGACCTGAATGGTTTCCTTCTGGAACCATCAAGAAACTGCATTCCCGAAGTAAAGGACCTTATAAAATTATTAAAAAATTAGACCCAATGCCTATGTGCTCGAGTTACCCCCTGATTTAGGCATTAGCTCCACTTTCAATATTTCTGATCTAACTGAGTACAGGGAACCAGCAGTAATTCCTAGTGAGGCATTCGGGCTTGACCCTTTACTTGAGAGAGAACCTATCCTGGAGTGTCCACAAAAATGGCCCGAGCGAAGAGAAAAGATCGAGTGAATCCTGGATGATCAAGCTATCAGTACCTGATGGAATAGCTATCAGCGCTACTTGGTAAGATGGCAAGGTTGTCCCGAATCAGAGGACTGGTGGATTACCAGAGAGGACCTACAACACATTGATTCGAATTTCTTAGAAGAGTATCAAAGCCGAACAGACCCTTACTCAATGAGGTTGAGTTCTTCCCACCCCAGAAAAAATGGTGGGGACACCAAGACCAAGACCAAGCTTTAATAACCCATTTGGATTACATAACAAGGAGAATAGGACCTGCACCGTCGAGCCGACCCGAGACCGCTGAGCCGACTCGAGACACGGTCGAACCAAATCCCTGGTTCTAGAGATTTCCAGAAGCTTCCAAGAACTTTCTCCTTTTATTTCAAATATTTGGCAATTAAAAAAGGGTATAAAATCCCATGAAATCTCGTGTAACAAACTCCCCCCCGCCACTTCCTAGGATTAGTTGTATTGTGTAACTAATCCTTGGATTAGTTAGCAATTAACCCCATTTAGAGCCTTCTGGAAACCAGTTTGTAAGCCTATAAATGAGGCTCGTTTGTACGAAGGATGATATGATGAATGGTAATGAAAATAATCAATGAAACAACTACTGTCTTCTTCATCGATGCCTTCGTTACTATTATAGCATAGAGGGGTGCGAGGCCCTGTCCGAAGCCTTCATTGCAATAGCAACGATGACGAGCGTGAGGCTCTACCACTGCCTTCATCGTAACCATGATGTCGAGAGGTGCGAGGCCTCCATCGTCCCACTATCTTCGTTCATCTCGTTCTCCGTCAACCACTCCATTTATTCCATTAGTCTGCTGCATCTATATGCTCGACCATCTCCGTCGACCTCTCCCCCCTCACTATCTTCCCCGAAGCTCAGATCAAAGCCCATCGCCAGACCTCCCTCCTCCGTCTCCCATCGTCAGATTCCCCCCCCTCTGTCTTCTGACACCAAACCACACTCCTCCGGCCTTCCCGATGCTAGGCCCACCCTCCTCCGGTCCTCCCATCACCAGACTCCCTCCTCCAGTCCTCCCATCGCCAAGACCTCCCTCCGCCGGTCCTCCCGTCGCTAGACCGCCCTCCTCCGGTCTACCGCAACGCCGTCATCAGCATCGGATCACCGTTCCATGGAGCTTCGATCCTAGCCCAGCTCACCTCCCCGTTCCTCATTTCCGAACGTTTCCGTACGCTCGGTTTTCTTCCCCGGGCGTTGGCCCTGCTGCCCTTCCACCGAAGTCTGACTCCCGCCCTTCTTGAACGAAGCCCCAGCCTCCTCAAAGATCGCCACGATGCCAGCTTCTCCTCCGGACCACCAGCCATGGAGTTTCCACCTGGCTTCTAACCCGCGTCCCCTGTTCCACAAAGCCTTCGGTTTCTTTGTTTTTATTTTGGGCCGTGTGTTTTGGTTTGGGCTCTTTCATTTAATCCTTGATTAAAACCTTGTAGGGTCCCTCTTCCGATACCGAGCCTTTGAAGGGAGCCCGACCATCAACCAAGCCCCTGATGCCTTTTGTTGGATGGCTGATCGTTGATCATCTAGGCCGCATCTTCCAAGGATAAGTGAACTCATTATGCTGGAAATAGTTATTACTGTCGTAGGGTTTATTTTTCCTTCCTTGCTTTAGATCTGAAACTTTGAAATGCATGCATGTCCTTGATCAGGGATTTTTCAATCTCTGAGTCATGATTCTTTCTCATTTTATTGAGCCTAGCATGAGGGAATGCATGACTTAAAATCTACCCTATTTAAATATTCCCCAAGAATCTATGTTTATTATTAGCGTCGGTACTCGTATTGGTTCATAGGGTGATTTTTATGCATGTTGTCCCCCATCAACATGGGATCAACTCTAGCTTGGACTTGGCGACAACCTTCCTTACAGGTTTGGAGGTGCTAGAGGACTCAACTTCTCCCCCACCGGGGGGAGCCCTACCGGCAGCAGGGGTCTCTAAAGTCTAAACCATGGCGAAAAAAGAGAGAGAGAGAAAGAAAAGGAAGGCCCTACCTGCGGAAAGAAATGCAAGCCGAGAAAGGAAGAAGGATTGGGACAGCAAGGAGCAAAAGGAACAAGACAGAGAAGCTTCCTCTATCGGGCTGCTCCCCTCTTATATAGGGGGGACAAAGATAGTTCGGGTAAGTCTCCTCGAAGAAAGGGGCACCCCTCAGATCATGCTACATATGGAGACGCCGATCATGGATACGAAGTCCCATACGATGTTGGTTGATTTGACGGAAGAAAAACCAAACGATGCTGGTTGATTTGATGGAAGAAAAACCAAACTGTCAGCTGTGATCCGTGTGATCACATCTAACAACCAAGATGAAGCTCGTACTTGATGCCCAAAGGATAGGATGATACCACGTCCTCCACCCAAACTGAAGCCGAAGAGTTGACCGGATCACCATAATGGAAGGAAGAGATGCAACTTACTTGACCGACGTCCGTCGGTAGAAGTGTAGGATCGACGCCCTAGCCAACTATCTAAAAGGAATGTCCGTATTTAGAAGTGGTGGTTTATCTCTCTTAAAGTACGCAGCATAGCAACCCCAGGGCGCACAAGTCGACCCCCCCACCGAGCACCGTAGCACCAACCTAGCGTACTATCACCGAGCCGGCTCTTGCTTGGGGACGAGCACCGCAGCACCATCCAAGGGACGTTGACGTGGTACCAGCCTCACCTTAACAGTGGCACCCACATTCCGTGGGCCCATACCCCCCATCCGGACAAACCAAGTGGCACCTACATTCCGTGGGCCCATACCTCCCATCCGGACAAACCAAGAGGGTGTGAGCTGGCCCACCCAATAATCTCCCCTCCAGCAAAAAACCCCTCGAAAATTTCGCCTGCGGGGATTCAAACCTGTGACCTCGGCTCTGATACCAACTGTATGATCGATGCCCCAAACCATCGTTACAAAAAGAACGTCCCTATTATAAGATGCCAGTTTATCTCACTTAAGCTGGCAGCACAGCAACCCCGGGGCATACAAGTCGACTCCCCGCTGAGCCCCGTAAAACAACCCAGCGTACTAAGCTCGAGTCGACCTGAGGGGATGAGGGAGCTGACCTGGACCCCAGCCCACCAAGCCAGCGACCGCATTGCGCGGACCCAGACCTCCGCGAGGCGAACCAAGAGGGTGTGAGTTGGCCCACCCAACAAGAATGGTGCACCTATCCCCCACACGACTACCAAATCAAATGCCGGTTACTATGATTGACTGAATCGAAGATTCGTCATTATTGGTCATGCCTTTTTCGTCGGAAAATAACAAACCATAAGTACTCCCACCTCTCGAAGTGAATGATTGCTTCAAAAACTGGGAGTGGGGGCCAACTGCCATGATAAGCTGGTTCAAGGAAGGCTAATTACTGGTTCAAAGGCCCAATTGGATCTTTTCCCAAACGGGGTGCCCAAATCAAAAAATTCAAAGGTAACTCTATAAACTGATAAAACGATGATTTGACATTACTTAACTATTTCACAGGGCCAGTCTTCAGCCCGTACCGAAGATATAGGCTCTGAAGCATGCTCTTGGCCCACACCGTCCCGGATAACTAGCTAGTCTTCTTAGTGTCAGTTCAAAAAGAATGGGTTCGAAGAAGATAATTACCATATCTCTCGGCTGGCGCTGAAGAGGACTGGTTCGAAGAGGACAACTCCGATGCAAGTGGCTGGGGTGTCTTCGGCTTACTCCGAAGAAGGCAGACACGAGGTAATTTAACATTCGATCCCTTCTGAAGGAGTGGCCCTGAAGTAAATCTTCAGTTGATCTTGGCCTAAAATTCTCAGGAATGGAAGTGGTTGTTATAATCAACCATGTGGCCACTAACTCTAACTCCAACAATATCGAAGTGGCCAGAATCAGATATTAACCACTTGCGGTCACGGAAATATTATGCCCACTAACCCCCCTGATTGAAAACAAGTGGGCTCAATTACATTATGTTACATCCACCTTTATAAATACTGGTAAGAGGGGACACTCATGGTTAGCAATCTTGAGCTACTTTCACTTTCTATCAAAACTCTCCATTTTGTTGCCTGAATCCTTACTGACTTAGGCATCGGAGTGTCCCCCATAGGAGAAAATCCGGTCAAAGACTTATCTTTTTTGCAGGTGCCTGAAGAGACGGACCAGTAACTCAATCGCTCCTTCTAGTTTACGGGTTCAGCTCTAATATTTATAATGTAAATTTATTTATATAAAATTTAAATTTTTTTAAAACGGATCATTGTCTGGACTAATAGAACCATAAGTAAATTGCCATCCTTGATTGGCACTTTGTAATGCTATTCCCGCCGGCGCATAACCATGGTCGCTTTGTCTTCCCTACACCGTAAAGCATAAAGCGAAACAACCGTAAAGCACAAAGCGAAACGCACCAGGCCGCATGCGCGAACAAGTGACATCGCTTTTTTTAGCCTTCGGACGGCAGACCTTTGTCTACGTCTCTTTTTCACATAAAAGCGTCTCATTCTTTAGCAATTCCAACAAACAAAAATACATCAAAGGAAAACAAGGTAAAAGCATATTTACCTACTCACTTCACGTCATAGTTCCTCGAGATTTTAGAGGGTTTTTGTTAGGGCTAGAAATGGATCGAATTGGATCGAGCTACATAGGTTTTGGATCGGGCTTAAGTCCAAAATATTTTTTAAACATTAGGCCCGAGCTCGACTCGAGCCTGGCCCGAATGCAAGTCGATCAAAAAAAAAGTTCACTGACTGTCGGCCCAGCCAAATACAATCCCATCAACAAAAAAAAAAGATTTACCGACTGACGACTTCCCGACTGGTTGGAGGAGGCAGATCGGAGCCGAGACAGGAGAGCCACGAGGTCGCACTGAGAGCAGTGGACGTCGGGTGGGGCACCGGGACCGAAAAGGCAGATTGGAGCCAGAGATGGGCCACGAGATCGCATGGGGGCGGGTCGTCGAGTACGGGCACCGGGGCCGGAGGTTGTAGATTGGTGCCGGGGAGGGGGGCCACGAGGTCGCACGGGGGGCCTAGGGCGTTGGGGGTGAGGGCGAGTTTCGGGGCCGTCGGGTGGGGTGACTTGGAAATAAAGACGTCAAAGAGGGAGCGTCGGGTGCGAGGGGGCATCGTCACGTCGGCCGTCGGGTGCGAGGAAGTGTCGGTCATCGGAGGCTGACCGGGGGCGTCGGCCATCGGGGCTGACGGGGCAGGGAGATGGAAAGTTGAAACGAGGGAAAGACTGAGAGAGAGAATGGAGAGAGGTGATGGGAGAAAGAAATAGCCCGGGCCCAAATTGGATCAAGCTTATTTTCGTGCTGGATTCGGACCGGTCCGGGCTAGATCAAAGAGATGCTCGAGCCCGTCTCGAAAATTGAATGGACTCTATTTTAAGATCCGAAACTCGATCCAATTTATTTAAAATCTGTTCCAAAGCCCGACCTGATTTTGGACCGATCCGAAGTCCATCAAACTGGCTCGATCAAGTCCCAATCCTATTTTCTACATTACAAATAGTAATTTAAAATTTTTTTGATGAGTTGAAGATGATTGATGATAGCCATGAATGCAGGCTTCCTTTCGCATGCATCTCACATGCCCAGGAGCTGCTTACAACTATTTTTTTTTTGAACTCCTAAAAATCTATCCATATTTCTTTTTAAAAACTTTTTATTCATCGTTCCCGGCAAAAAAAACGTTATATCACTTTACTGTATTGAACCACCTATAATAAATAATATTAAAATTATTCCAGTTTTCAGCACCATATGTATTTAATGTAGTTCATTTTTAAATTTTTTAATAAAAATATTCTTTTTAACATGCTGTTAGTCATCATGATTATTTATACCTATATCATGGCTTTCTGCATCTGTATTATAATTTTTTATATTTATATAATTTTATATATCTATATTATAATTTTTTTTGTACCTATATTAAGGTTTTCTATATCTTTATTATGTAATTAAATATTATAAAATAATAGAAAATTATGATAATCCGATACATAGAAGTTATAAAAAATAATTAAATATCATAAATAATAATAAAAAACTATAATAATCAACATGATCTTATAATATAAAAATAATATCATTATTAAAAAAGAAAAATTTAATTATATTAAATTCATGTGGTATTGAAAATTGATATATTATTATTGTTAATTATAATAATGATCTAATGGTTTTTTTTTTTATGGAAAGTAGTAAATAGAGAATTTCTCTTACTTTTTTAAAAAAGTTTTCATTTACGGGATGGAGAAATTAATACTTGGATCACATTCAAATATCTGAAAAAATTATAAAATATATGTACGATGGATAATAGAGAATTGGTGACATATAAAGAATAATGCTGCATGTTATCCACCGTGAGATTTGGCATGGTTCGTCTAATCTAATCCAAGTAATAATTGGACTGTATGAAAGTGCACCGTGTATTCCGGTTGGAAGCCAAACAGAGAAACTTTCCCTGTCCGTTGTCCCTCTGGATTCGCAAAGGACCCTTCCCGGAATAATAAAAGCTTCGCGTATCTCTCCCTTCCATCCGCAACCGTTCCCTTCTTTCTTACTGCTCTCCTTCTCTCTCTGTGTTTTTACTCTCTTTAGGCCATCGGTAGTGTGGGTTTGTTGTTGATTCCTCCTCTCTCCTCTCTTCTTGTCCTGCCAATGGGCAACCCCATCGACTTCTATTTTGAGGTGTTGGACATCCCCAAGGACTCCTCCTCCCAAGAAATCCGCGCCGCCTACAAAGCCCTCGTCAGGAAGTGGCACCCGGACAAGCACCCCCCTTCTTCCAAGCCCCAGGCCGAGGCCAAGTTCAAAGCCATCACCCAGGCCTATGAGGTGCTCCCCTGTCCCATATATATCCCCAATTTTATCTCCATAGCCTCAAAATTTCATCTTTTTGTCGCCTTTGTTATCGTTGCTGTTGGTCGGCCCTCCTCTTGTGATTATATAGCTCTTAATTAACCATCCTATTCTACCAGTTTTATCTGACAAGCTTAAAAATCCCATTTTTGTTCTCCTTCTCCTTCTTCTTGTCGATATAGAAACTCTACTTCACCTCACGAGCCTAAAAATCTCTTCCTTTTGTTGCTATCGGCTTTCCTCCTCTTAATCTGTTTCTTTTAAAGACGTCCCATCACGTCAATTTTATCAACAAAGCTTAAAAATCTCTTCTTTTGATATTGTTGTTCATGATATTGGAGGACCTCGTATTATTGTGTCTCTTCTATCCCTGTCCGATTACCTCAATTTTGCCTTACAAGCTTAAAGATCTGGGTTTTTTTTATCTCTTTTTGTTATTGTTGTTATAGGCCCTTAATGATCAGGAAGAAAACAAAGCCATGTTTGGTGCCTGCAACGATATCGGGGATGGCAGCGGCGGGGAAGGAGAGTCGAACAGGTGCAGGGAAGAGGCGAGACCGTCACCGCTGCCGAGGCACCGGAGCCAGGAGTTCTTCCCTCAGAGCAGATCAAGGAGGGATTTCAAGGACATGTATTACTCGGTGGGCTCCAACAACCCGGCGGCAAGACCGACTTTCTCGCGGTCGGCTCGCCGGAAGCCTCCACCGGTCGAGTATAAGCTCGAGTGCTCGCTCGAGGAGCTCTGCCGTGGCTGCAAGAAGGAGATCAAGTTCACCAGGGACGTCGTCAACCAGAACGGGTCTGACCCTTTTTCTTATACCCCTCTCTCTTTCTCGGATTTTTCCCTTGATTTTTGTTAGGATATATAATTATTTCTTGTAAGTGAGCGTGCAACTCCGTGAATCTACAGCAATCAGAGCTAAAAATAAAAATAAAAAGCTGCAATCTTGTATGAATAGTCGCACCTTTTTAAAAAAATCCTTTATTTTTTTGATTATTCATCATATTTATATATATAAAAAGTTGGATGATTAAATTTTATGATCAAATAATGAAAAATATTATTCAAGTAGTTAATAAATCAAGTTAATCATGTTAATATGATTATATATTTTTTTAAAAATTAATATATATTATATAAAATTAAATGAAATTAAAAGAAGAATCGGATATTTGAATATGAATCGAATAATTATATATTTATTTTTATATTTATTATTTTTTTTATGGATATTAGTTGAATACTTAAATTCTTATTCATATCTAGGTAGATTTGGATTTGAAAATAGATTCATGCAAATATCATCCGGTCATGGTAAGAGATGGAAGTTGCTATTTTGTTCAAAAAAAAGAGGAAGTTTTTACTTCCTCCCTTTAAACAAATTGTGGAATTAAAAGATAATAAGGGATTAAGATGATTTGATTTCCTTTCAAAAAGAAGAATTCAATTGAAGTCGTGTGACTTGAGCTAATAGTTTTATTGGCTGACAAGGATTTTCTGCAATTTATATGGTGGTAGGTTGATCCCAACTTACCCTTTAAAGAGATTATTATCTAGAACAGTGTACTTTACAAGTATTATTAATTTGTTCTAGTCCTTATGTTTTTAAATAACCATCTGTCTGTGAGTATAATGAAGAATTGGGCAGAGGTATCTTCTCTTTAGCTTCTAATATATATAAAAATGGTCAAACATGAAGTCAACTGCAAGACTTGTGACTTGTTAAGGCACTCTATGAAAGGTATTGGTATGCTTCGTGCATATGTCGCAAAGGAATAGCTTTGCCGTAATGGAATAAATTATAGTTGCATATTATTTGAATCTACCTGACAATCCAAGCAAAATGCCCACCATTGCTACCATGGATGGCAGCATCACAAATGGAAGAGGTCCTCTGATGAGTGACTTTTTGTGCGTTTTTATATCAATTTCGCTTTAGAAAAATCAAACCTGAGAGATACAAATGCATAAGATCGTATTTATGATTCTCTTCGCTCAGAATTTGTTCTGAGAGTGACATTCCGGTGACCTAATCTCATTCGTATGCAGGGTGCGAGTAGAAATATTCAAAACAATTTACCAATTGTTAGATATGCCATTGCTTATATAAACATGAATTCAAGTTAACTAGGGTTATATGCTTTTATATCATGCCGGCTGAGCTGGTACTAACTTTATCAATTATAGATCAGCTAAATGGATGCTAGGAAGGCCAAGTCTAGGTCAAAGTCCTCTGAGCTGAACTTCTCTTTAATTCCTATGAAGGCCAAAGTCTTGGTCAAAGTCCTCGAGAACAGAAAAGTTAATTGGGATTACTTTTTCTGTCAAAGTCTTTTTCATCTATTCCTTGCAAACTATATCTGGGTGTGACTCCATTGTCTACAGTCATCTCTGTTCTACTTTGCAATCCAAAAGAATGATATTAATTTGATATTACTGGTGCGAGGCTCAATGAGTCTACCTTCTAAACTCTCTTAACAAGAAAAGGATAAGGTCTGAACCCATTGTTTGGGATTGCGGCAAAGCATTCTTGAGAGAATCATTATAAATGAACGAGAAGATGTTTTCTGTGATCATATAATTACAACTGTCAAATTAGTGTATCTCTGTGCTCTGGCTTATCCATTAAATGGTCCTTTGAGTAATAGGTTGGATCTATGGACAGGTAAAGGTGGTGGCCACAGACAGTATTTTTTTGGGAAGTGGATCATTTCCCTCTACCATTTCCTGAAATTCTGAGATAATTAATTTGAAATTTGTCTGAATTTTCTTCCTTGTATTATTTGAAGTTGTCATTTATTATGCTGCATTGTTAACCAGGAACATCCCTAGTGACCACCATATTGTGATGTTGTCAGTATGTTATATCAAACTATAAAAACAGAACTTGGCTTACAGATTTGTATTCTCTCACTTTGGTAGGTTAATTGTTCGAAAGGAGGAGATGCACACAATTAAGGTGAAGCCAGGATGGAAGAAGGGGACCAAGATCACATTCGAAGGGATGGGGGACGAGCGACCAGGATGCATCCCTGCTGATGTTGTCTTCTTGATATCAGAGAAGGAGCACCCCATCTTTAAGAGAGTGGGTAATGACTTGGTAATCAAAGTGGAGGTCTCCTTGGTGAATGCCCTCACCGGTTGGACCTTCTCTTTTCCGCTCTTGAGTGGAGAGAAGATGAGCTGCTCCTTCGAGGATGAGATCATCCATCCAGGATATGAGAAAGTCATAAAAGGCGAGGGCATGCCTCTTGCGCATGAGAAGGGGGTGAGAGGGGATTTGCGAATAAAATTCCTTATCATCTTCCCAACAGAACTGAGCAACGAGCAGCGTTCAAGTGTCTTGGAGATTCTGAGGGACTGCACTTGATAGTCTCTAGCTTCATTCTTTTCCTCCCCCTATTTCTGTCACTGTTAATATCCATTGTCTTATTATACGTGAGAGTCTCAGATACATAAAGGTTTTTATGTTGTCATCCATGTACATACATGAAGTATGAGTTGGTGACGCTTAACAGGTTTAGGAGTTTATTGCCTCACCTTTTAAAGCCTTGTAGCTGAAGAAATTTGTGATAAGCTTCTTCTATGTGGTATTTATATGTTTGAGATACCAAATGCGCAGAAGAGGTTGGAGGTGTTGCTCGGGCCAGGTACCAGCAAGTCTTGTCTCTGTAACAAGAATATCTGAATGCTTTTTTGACAGGCAATATGGTGCTTTTCCCATTTAGAGAATATCACTTCTGTGACCTTTTCCTGCTCTGGTTCATGCTTTTTCAGGGAAGGAATGTATTCTTTCCCTTTTTCCTTTGCCAACCAATTCCGTGGCCAGACGTTTCGCTGTAGTCACAGGAAAAGTTAAATCCCTCTCCTTTTCAAGTTTTGAAGGTATTAAAAAAAAAAAAAAAAAATCAATTAGATTCTAAATAACATAATTTGCCTAGCTTGTAAGTTCATTTGGTCGTTGTGCCCATGATTTGAATCTATGATTCTCCTCTACTTGGGAAAGCAGAATTGTGAAAATATCTTTTATCAGGCTAATGATGAAGATATCAGACCATGCAAACAGTATAAAAGCAATTTGGAGAGCTATCACCAAATATTCTGTATTAATATTATCACAACATTTCCAGACTTATCATGAAAGATTTACTTAGTGCACCCCGGAAATTGGCCCATAAAGTGCTTGGCATAACCCTAGGGTGGTAAAATCTATATCTTGGATCCACTAACCTGCATGAACCGGCTGATGGTTTTGGATGGAGCTTTTTTCAAAATTAGGTCGGCTCCGGTTTGATCCGGTATCATCAGCTTTATAAATCGATAAATTTGGGTTTAGCCTCCGACTTGATGGATCACATGAGGTGATTCTAACAAGAACCAATCCAATACCTAACATAGTTGAGAGCCTTAATTTTTTTCACATGACCCGGTTCACATTAAAATGAAAAAGGGTAAACACATTAGCAGTGATTTTATGATATGTGGTTGCGTTTAGCTAGCCTCATCCTTAATTAGTTCAAGCATGTAATATATCCTAAAAAGACCTATTGAGACTAGCATTTTTTTTTTTTTTCTCCCTATGAGATTCGAGCCAGCCCATAATGGTTTTATGAGTATTTATAAAGATAGATCTAGCTCTGTCTTATTTAGCTAGTTGTATTGGTCTCAACCCATGATTCTTATAAAATTTTGAATCTAGTCAGCCAAACAGGTCCTAAATGGATTTGTAGTTGGATGTTGGTTTATATAAAATATATGGGCTGAGTATCACTTTATGTTTTCTATTCCAATTATAAATGTATCGACTATGTTTTTTTTTTCTTTTTGGTTCTCCCATAATCTAATTCTATCAGGTTTTTATTTATCATTGATGTGGCAACATCCATTGACGTGGGGTTTGACATGGCAACATCCACATACATGGAGCCTGCACAACCGCTAGCCAACAACCGCAGGGGTGGGGCTTGCCACCTGGACGCGGCCCCCAGGTAGAAGGCCGAGGCGAGCCCCTTGCCGAGGTCAGCTCCTAGCCAGGGTCGAGCTCAGGAAGCAAGCCCCCCATCTGAGGTCAGCTCTCGGCCAGGGTCGAGCTAAAGAAGCGAGCCATTCGCCCGATGCTAGCTCCCGATCGAAGCAGAACTCATAAAGTTGGCTCTCCCGGCCGAGGCAGAATTCATAGCAGGACCCCGTCGAGGCCAGCTCCCAGTCGGGGTCGAGCTCATGGATGAGCCCTCCGTCCGAGATCAGCTCCCAGTCGAGGTCGAGCTCGTGCTGCCAAGGAGGACCCCCTCGCGAGGTCTCTCCAGAATTTTCGCTAACAGCGAAGGAGGGAAAAATCAGCGAGAATTCAAACCGCGGTCCCTATCCACCTGCGACCTTCAAGAAGTGGCACACACCCTGCCACCAGTCCCAATTCTGCTACACGCCGCCCGCATGCTCTGAACAAGGCAAGCCCTTTCACACCCGGGATCGAACCATACATCTTCACGTCTACCACCGTACGGTCGGGGGATGTTGGCTCGCACGGCGCTAAACCCAGAATCCCCCTAGAAGGAGAATCTTGTCCAAGCCACAGGCCCTGCAATGCCTAGACAGTCCCTCCAGAAATGAAAAGATCCCGCCATGGCACGGGGCTCAGCGAACCAGTGCTTGCCCTTCATAAGAAAAATAGCATCCCCAGCAAAAAAGAGGAGGGAGAAAAAAAGGGAACAGGAGAGGGAAGAAGGAGGGGGGGCCGGAAGGCAAGGCGAGCAAGGTAAGAAAGGTAAAAGGCAAATGCAGGAGGAGCGGGGAGAGAGGCAAGAGAATGACTCCCCGAGAGCTCAGCGGCCAAGGAGCTGGCCGGAGGACCTCCCCGCTCCCCGCTCTCCATTCCTCCCTTCTACCGTTCAGGCATTGTTATTTTGTTTCTTTATATTATTTGAATATCTTTATCATGTCACCCCCTAAGACGAGGGAGTCCCCCAAGCTTTCCATCTCAAAGATTTTCTGTTTTTCTCAATCGTTCCATTGACTTGATCGTCAGAGTTTCCCCGTTGAAATCCCCGGCCCAGGTCTCCTCTATTTTACAGGTCGGGCGGGCTGGAGGGCCGACACCCCCTAGAGGGGGGAGTGCTCCCGGCAAGAGGAGGAGGCATCCAACGTGGTGGCGAGGCATTGGAACTACAGACCGCGACGATTCGGGTGGCAATAGATTGGCATGATAGGTAGGGAAAGGAAGCACGACAGACCTGGCGACAACAAATTGGCGTGCCAGGTAGGGAAAGGAAGCACAACGGACCTAGAGACCACAGATTGGCACATCAGGTAGGGGAAGGAAGCACGACAGACCTGGTGACCATAGATTGGCATGCCAGGTAAGGGAAGGAAGTATGACGGACCTAGCGACCATAGATTGGTGCACTAGGTAGGGGAAGGAAGCACGACGGACCTGGCGACCACAGATTGGCACGCCAGGTAGGGGATCCCAATCGAAGCTAAGGATACAAGCTCCCCGATCGCTGAGGCGACAGAAGCGACCCCCCTGGGGGGCAGGGGGCAAACATGAGGGCTCCCCCCTGGGAGCCCACCCGAAGAAAGAGAGGGAAATCCCAGTCAAGCTCACAGCCCGGAGGTGGTACCAAGATGTTGTCTACCGCATGACTCACAGTTCGGTGGCCTCATCAACAACACATGCCCCTCCATCAGGGTCGTGCCTTCCTCAACCGAGCTCATAGCCCAGAGGTGGCACCAAGATGCCGTCTACTGCATGACTCAAAGTTCGGCATCCTCATCAACAACACAGGCCCCTCCATCAGGCCTGTGCCTTTCTCAGCCGTGCTCACAACCTGGAGGCAGCACCAAGGTGCCATGTATCGCGAGACTCATAGCATGGCGGCTCCTCATAGTCAAGCTCACAGCTCGGAGGTGGCATCAAGATGCTGTCTACCGTGTGACTCATAGTTCGGCATCCTCATCAACAAGCTGGGCCCCTCCATTAGGCCTGCACCTTCTCAACCATGCTCACAGCCCGGAGGTAGCACCAAGATGCTGTCTACCGCGGGACTCATAGCATGGCAGCTCCTCACAACCAAGCTCACAACCTGGAGGTTGCACCAAGATGCCATCTATGCATGACTCACAATTCAGTGGCCTCATCAACAATGCGGGTCCCTCCATTAGGCCCATGCCTTCCTCAACTGTGCTCACAGCCTGGAGGCAGCACCAAGGTGCTGTCTATCGCGAGACTCACAGCATGGCGGCTCCTCATAGCTGTGCTTACAGCTAGGAGGCAGCACCAAGGTGCTGTCTACCACGAGACTCACAGCATGGTTGATCTCACAGCCGAGCTCACAACCCGGCCATCTACTGTGTGACTCATAGTTCGGCATCCTCATCAACAAGTTGGGCCCCTCCATTAGGCCTGCACCTTCCTCAACCGTGCTCACAGCCTAGAGGCAGCACCAAGGTGCTATCTACCGTGGGACTCACAGTATGGCGGCTCCTCATAGCTGAGCTCACAGCCCGGAGGTGGCACCAAGATGCTGTCTACCATGTGACTCATAGTTCAACAGCCCCTGCATCAGGCCCGCGCCTTCCTCAGCTGTGCTTACAGCCCGGAGGCAGCACCAAGATGCTATCTACCACGAGACTCACAGCATGGCAGCTCCTCACAACCGAGCTCAAAGCCTAGAGGTGGCACCAAGATGCCATCTACTGCGTGACTCACAGTTCGGTGGCCTCATCAACAATACGGGCCCCTCCATTAGGCTCGTGCCTTTCTCAGCCATGCTCACAGCTCGGAGGTAGCACCAAGGTGCTATCTACTGTGAGACTCACATCATGGCGGCTCCTCACAGCCGAGAGGCGGTACCAAGATGTCGTCTATCACGTGACTCACAGTTTGGCGGCCTCATCAACAACACGGGCCCTTCCATCAGGCCCGCACCTTCCTCAGTCGAGCTCACAGCTCGGAGGCGGCACCAAGATGCTGTCTACCACGTGACTCATAGTTCGGCATCCTCATCAACAATACGGGCCCCTCTATCAGGCCCGTGCCTTCCTCAGCTGTGCTCACAGCCCGGAGGCAGCACCAAGGTGCTATCTACCACGAGACTCATAGCATGGTGGCTCCTTACAGTCGAGCTCACAACCCGGAGGTGGCACCAAGATATCGTCTATAGCGTGATTGACAGTTCGGCATCCTCATCAATAAGCCAAGTCTTTCCATTAGGCCTGTGCTTTTCTCAGCCGTGCTTACAGCCCAGAGGCAGCACCAAGATGCTGTCTACCACGGGACTCATAGCATGGTGGCTCCTCACAACCAAGCTCACAGCCTGGAGGCAGCACCAAGATGCCGTCTACCACGTGACTCACAGTTCGGTGGCCTAATCAACAACCCCTCCATTAAGCCTGCTCCTTCCTCAACCGTGCTCACAACCTAGCGGCAGCACCAAGGTGTTGTCTACCGTGAGACTCACAGCATGGCAGCTCCTCACAGCCATGCTCATAGTCCAGAGACAGCAGCATGGTGTTGTCTATTTGAGACTCACTACATGGTGGCTCCTCACAGCGAGCTCACAGCCCGGAGGTGGTATCAAGATGCCGTCTATCACATGACTCATAGTTCGATGTCCTCATCAACAAAGTGAGCCCCTCCATTAGGCCTGCACCTTCCTCGACCATGCTCATAGACCAGAGGTAGCACCAAGGTACTATCTATCGCGAGACTCATAGCATGGCAGCTCTTCATAGTTGAGCTCACAACTCGGAGGTAGCACCAAGATGCTATCTACCATGGGACTCACAGCATGGCCACTTCTCACAGCTGAGCTCACAGCCCGAAGGCTGCACCAAGATGCTGTCTACCGCATGACTCATAGTTCAGTGACCTCTCAACAACGCGGGCCCCTCCATTAGGCCTGCACCTTCCTTAGCCGTGCTCATAGCCCGGAGGCAGCACCAAGATACTGTCTACCACAAGACTCACAGCATGGCGGCTCCTCACTAGCGAGCCAGGCCTGCTCCACCAAGTTCCTCATAGCCGAGCTCACAACCTGGAGGCGGCACCAAGGTGCCTCTACTGCATGACTCATAGTTTGACATCCTCATCAATAACACGGGCCCCTCCATCAGGCCTGCACCTTTCTCAGCCATGTTCACAGCTCGAAGGTAGCACCAAGGTGCTGTATACTACAAGACTCATAGCATCGCGACTCCCAAACAAGCCAGGCCCCCCATCAGGCCTGCACTTACCAATTTAGCCCATAGCCCGGAGGTGGTGGCAGGGCGACCGGCCACCTACTGTATGACTCATTGTTCAGCCCTTTCAGGCCGAGCCCACCCCATCGGGCCTACACTTCTCAACGATCACATGACCTTGAGACGATGACAAGGTGACCCACCATCTTCCAAGAGGCCCATAGCTGGGCAGTCTCCAAGCCAAGTTCTTCTGACAGACCCATGCTCAGTCACCCCACTTACAATCTTGAGGTACAGTTGGGGATTCTTGGAACCCTGCCATCTATCGCGAAACTCACAGTTTGGCACCTATAAGTCGAGAAACTCAAGAAGCCCCACATCCACTGCCATACTCACAGTTTGGAGATGCCTGCCGGGAAACTCCAGAAGTCCCATCATCTACCCCATGACTTATAGTACGACGAACCGAGCAGGGATACTCCAGAAGCCATGTGATGGATTGCCTTGCTCACGGCCTGGGAATGTTGGTGAGGAATCTGTTGCCTAGGTGGCTATCCAAGAGGGGGGTGAATTGAGAATTTAAAAAATTTAAGTAGATAATGTACACTTAAAAATCCCTTTTAAAGTATTAGGTACTGTGGCAAAATAATAATTTGCAGAAGCTAAATAAGATCAAAGAATCATAATACAAACATACAGAAATTTATAATGGTTCGGAGCAACCCAGCTCCTACGTCCACTATCCAAGATACCACTTGGGATTTTCACTATATTCACACCTGAATATAGTAGGATTATTTTACAGGCTCACAATCCAAACCTCTACACTTTGATTTTACTGGGATCACCAAAGAAAACCCAACACCCTTTGGTCTTGAACAGGATCACCAAAGAAACCTAACTCTTGGTTTTCATAGGATCACCAAGAACCCAACACTTGGTTTTTATCTAAGGCTCACTAAGAACCTATTTGATTTTTCAAATAAGCTCACTATTAACCCAATAATTCAAGAATGAATTGAGAAATAAATACAACAATAAATGACAAACTCTAGTTATCGGATAGTTGCCGATGCAGCTTGAGATAAGTCCACTTGGATGCATTTCAATGCGCTTTAAAAGCTTCAGTTGCTTCTTTCCAAAGTACTTCAAGCTTCAGATCAGAGTTGGTGAAGACTTGAAGACTGACTTAAATGCTCTTTGTGCTCTCTTGCTTGTCGGTAGGTTGGATATTCAATAAACCCTTAAAACTTTGAGAAACTTTCTTACTCTTACTTTTTGGAAGTTCAAATCCTCAAATATATGGTTTTCCATCACTCCAAGGCAGTTTGAGATGTTGTAGACCATTGGGATGTGACATATGACCATTGGAGCACCTTTTGACATTCAAAAAGAAATTCTGGAACTAGCCATTATGTACCTAAGAACGATACTTGAGTTGGCTCGGATCCTTCGAGTTGATAGGTCGAGTTGCCAATTCTTCAATAGGGTCGGCTCTCTGTCTCAGAGTGCAAAAACTTCACTCTGGATGAGTTGGCTCGAATTTCTGTCGTTGAACATATTAAACTCGAGGAGTCAGCTCGCTTCTACTTGGGTCGACTCTTCTTCTCAGAATCAGAAAACTTTACTCTGGAGGAGTCGACTCATTGCATATCGGGTCGGCTCGCTTTCTCAGGTCTTCAAAATTTGTTCTGGAAGAGTTGACTCATTATGGTTCGGGTCAGCTCGCCTGGCTTGTTCTCAGAAGACTTCAAAACTTGACTTTGGAAGAGTCGACTCGAACTTATTCTAGTCGACTCAGATTTACTCGAGTTGGCTCGGTTTCCTTCGAGTCGGCTCGGATTGCTGCATGCCAGAATCCTTAGTGCATGCTATGAGATAGAATCAGCTCTTTTGAGGTTGGGTCAGCTCAAGTGATTTCTTCAGAATTTTTACAATTAAACTCAAGAATACTCTCACCAACACTCTTATCCTTTTGATACAAACCAACTCAAAATAAATTTAATGCATAGCACACATAGAAGTAACCCTTTTACATAATTATTCTTAACTTTTTCATTGGGTTCTTCTTTACAAAACAAGATTACAGTACAACTCAAAACAAGAATTATAAATATAGGAGTTGAAGTTTGAACAAATAAATCATCTTAAAAAAACTTCTAAACCACTTGAAGAGTTGTTAGAAAAATATGTGCATGCTCCAATATTTGGTTATCATCAAAATCACTTATGGGGTCAACATTCTTCCCCTTTTTGATGATGACAAAACACCAGGCATGAAAAATTGTTTATATTTACATGTATAAAAGTATTCGAGAGTAAGTATTCACATGTATTGGAGCTAATTACATTTGTAAATAAGTATCAAAGCTCTAATGATGATACCATTGTATATCAATGATGTTAGTGCTTTTATGTATATCATAGTATTAGACTTTGTATGCTTTATAATATTAGAATTAGCATAAACATGGAGTATTAGAGTTTAAAATTTTGATAGAATTAAGACTAATTTTTAGAGCAATGAGAGCAAGAGAAGGATTTAGAGATAAAGCTATTTTTAAGAAAATCTCCCCCATTCTCTAGGTTTTAAAATAATGAAGCAGTTAGGTTCATTTGAATACAATTACTTTTGTGCTCCCCATTTTTCATTCTTTTTATGTACTTTAAGAATAATTGGAAGGAAGCTCAACATAGATATCAGAATTTTCATGACAGCCCAATCATTAGTAATGATATTAATACCATTCTCTCCCTTTTTGTCAAACAATCAAAAAGGTATTTTCAAAAAAAACTTAGATTTTGAGATAGATTGAGAAAGTATTTAATATTTGTTTGAGATAATTTTACTTTCTTAAATTTATTTGAAAATTCTGATTAAAAATTCATCAGAGTTGTATCGAAAACATTGCATGATTAGAAGAATAACTCGTGACAATAATAGAAATTGCTAAAAGAACTTTCATTTCATTCAGAAATTTTTTATATAAAGTACAAAATATGAAAGAAAGTACATTCATTCAATAAGATTTCTTGCTAATCACAAAGTTTCTTAATTGTAAAAGATGAGGATAAGGCATACATATTGTAAAAATTAGAGATGTGATCAATACAACCAAAAGACTTGCTAAACAACTTATTCTTCTTCTTTACTAGAAGAAGAACCAACATCTATAACCTTGTCAGAGGTTTTGGTTTTCAAAGGTTTAAACCTTAAATCTCTAAATCTAGTTCTGACTGGAGTTATAGATGCCTTAGTCTTCTTGGCTTTAGGTTTATTTTTGGTCACAGCAGGTTCAGATTTGAGTGAAGGTGGATCAGATGAAGGAATTTTTGAAGGAGCAGGAGATGGTTAAGTAGAAGTTTCAAGTGGCTCTTTATTGATCAGTGAAGGAGTATCCTCAGCAATGAATGTTTTCTTTTAAGATTGCAGTAGGATACTTTTGATTTCTTCTTTAAAAAAATTCCATTTCCTTTTCCATCTTCTCCTTATGAAGCATTTGTTCTGATCTCATTTTTTGCAAGCTGGCATTAACTGAATTTTGTAAACCCTCAAGTGCAGATTTATGTGACCTGCCAGTGAATCAGAAATTATCCCCATCTTCTGAAATATTAACTCCTTAAGTTCAGATGGAGTAATCATTGCATCTTCAGATCTGTCTTCATCCTTGTTTCCAGGTTCATTGATTTCAACGGCAGCAGGTTCATCATCATCTGAGGAAGTGGCAGCAATTTGACCAGACATTTTCTTTATCCATATTCCCTCTTATAGTTTGTATCCCATTCTTTTAAGAGAGTTGAAGGAATAAGTGTCTGAATGATGTAGAGGCTTGCCTATCTCATTAGTTAGGTCAATTCCAGCATCTTCAAATAGTAAGGTGAAAACCATACCGTATGGCAAGCATGCTTTAAGTTTTCTAGCTGCTTCTCTCATTTGAATCATCATGATGAAAGGAAGGTTGAGAGGTTCTTCTTCAATCAGATGTCCCATAAAAGTCATGTCCTTCTCACTTACCCAGTCGAAACGACCGGTTCTGGGAAGAAAAATTCTACTAATCATGTTGTGAAGAAGTCTCATTTCCTTTGATAGCAAATTGGCTTGAATATGTTGAACGGAGCTTACATCTTCTTTTTCCAAAATGAACTTTAGTGTGTGTTCTTTGTTAGCTAGGGTAAGCTCGGTGGCACCGTCAGTTGGCATTTGAAGCAAATTGCTCAGCTTTTCTTCATCCACAATGACTTTAACTTCTTTTACAGTTGATTCCAAATGGTATTCTTCCAGAATGAGGTTTTCATAGAAAGTTCATACCAGAGAAGGGTAGGTTAGAATATCCAGTGAGCAAAAATACTTCCAACCTTGGTTGTCTATCCAACTTCCAATCTTCATTTCCAGTTCTTCCAAGAAGGAGAAATCAATCCTTCTGCCGCATGTAACAGGCCTATTGGCCATTGAAGCAAATTTCCCAGTCAGAGAGGATGTTTCTTCTTCTCGTTGTTCAGGAGTGGACCTTTTTCTCTTTTCTCCCTTTTCTTTTAGATCTTCACTGCGTGTGCTTGTTTTAGCTACTTGAGGGATCTTCCTTGTAGATTTCCTTGGAGCCATTGCACGGGGACTTAGGAAGTTAGAGTTTCGGGGAATGGTCTTTGAGAGATTGGTATAGGTTCTGAGTGGAGTAGAGAGAGTTTGGAGTGAAATAGAGAAAGAGTGAAATGTAAGATAAGATTACTCGGATCTATTTAAACAATGATTTCCTGACATCCGAGTCAGCTTGTCTAACCCTAAAAATATTCGAGTCGGCTCGACCAAAGCGAACTTAGAACAAGCAGAAAAATCAGACATTTGAGCTAGCTCGACCAGAGCAAAATTTCTCGAGTTGACTCGAACTGAAACATTCCACAGAAATTAAAATGATTCTGAAATTGAGTTTGATTCAATGAAATCTCAAAGAAAGTTATTCAAAATACTTGAATAGTTGTGGGAGGTTTTTTAGATATTTTTTCCTTAATTTTGAAGGAAATTAGTTTAAATAAATCTAGAAAGGATTACAAAGACCTAATTCTCTTCTAAGTAATTCAAAACAATCCTGATTCAGTGGCTTAGTGAAAATGTCAGCTATCTATTTTTCAGTTGGGATAAATTCTAGTTCAATGTCACCATTCAAAACATGATCTCTAATAAAATGATTCCTAATCTATATATGCTTAGTTATAGAATGCTGAATAGGATTCTTGGTCAAATTTATAGCACTTGTGTTATCACACTTGATAGGAATTTTGAATTATATAACACCAAAATCTTCTAGTCATTGTTTAATCCATAACACTTGTGCACAACAACTCCCTACAGTAATATACTCTGCCTCAGTAGTAGAAAGTGCTACCGAGTTTTATTTCTTGCAGTACCATGAGATTAAATTCAACCCTAAAAATTGGCATGTGCTGTTAGTGCTCTTTCTATCAATTTTACAACCAGCATAGTTAGCATCCGAAAATATAATTAAATTCAATGAGGACTATTTTAAAAACCAAAGACCTAGATTACTTGTACCTTTTAAATATTTGATTATTCTTTTGACAACAAGCATATGTGTTTCTTTAGGATTACATTGAAATCTAGCACATATACATACATAATACAAGATATCCGATCTACTTGTAGTTAAATATAACAAAGATCTGATCATACCTCTATATAGCTTTTGGTCAATAATGGATCCATTTTCATCTTTGTCCAATCTGCTAGATGGGCTCATGGGTGTTCTTATTTGTTTGCTCATTTCTATACCAAACATTTTGATTATTTCCTTGGTATATTTGGCTTGGTTGATGAAGATTCTTTCCTTAGTTTGCTTTACTTAAAGTTTGAGGAAGTAATTAAGTTTATCCATTAGGCTCATTTCAAATTCTTCCTGCATTAACTTAGCAAATTCTTCACAAAAATTCTCATTAGTTGTACCAAATATAATATCATCAACCTAAATTTGCACAACTAATATATCATTATTTTTTTTTTTGATGAAAAGAGTTTTATCAATATTTTTTCTTGAAAAATCATTTTCAATCAAGAAAGTGCTAAGTCTATCATACCAGGCTCTAGGTGCTTGTTTCAAACCATATAAAGTTTTGTTTAGTTTAAACACGATTTGGAAAAGCATGATCTTCACAACTCGGTGGTTGTTCTACAAAAACTTGTTCGGAGATAAAACCATTTAAAAATATACTTTTTACATCCATTTGAAAAAGTTTAAAATTCATGTAGCAAGTAAATACAAGAAGTAATCTAATGGCTTCTAATCTTGCTACCGGTGCATTTGTTTCATCAAAATCAATGCCTTCTTCTTGACTATATCCTTTAGCCACTAATCTAGCTTTATTTTTAATAACATTTCCTCATTCATTTAATTTGTTCCTATAGACCCATTTTGTTCCTATGATTTGATAGTCTGTAGGTCTATCAACTAATGTTCAAACCTTATTTCTTTCAAACTGGTTCAATTCTTCATGCATAGCCATCATCTAGTTTGGGTCATTTTCAGCTTCTTCTAAGGTATGAAGTTCTATTTGTGATACAAAGGTTAGGTAGTCATGTGCAATTCTATGTGCCGGCCTAGTCCTAATATCTTGTGAAGGATCACCAATAATTAATTCTTTAGGATGAGAAGTTGCGTACCTCCATTCTATTGGTAGATCTATATGATTCTTACTTACCATTTCTTCTCCTCCTTCAATTGGTCTTTCTTGTATGCTTAAGTCTTTTATCTCTTTTTGATTATACTTACATCATTGTCTATACACTCTTTTTTTCTAGAAGGTGAATGGTTAGTTTCATCAAAAATAACATGCATTGACTCTTCTACAGTAAGAGTCCTTTTATTAAATACTCTATATGCTTTGCTATGTAATGAATAACCAAGAAAAACTGCTTCATCAGATTTAGCATCAAATTTTCCTAGATTATCTTTACCATTATTAAGCACAAAGCATTTACACCCAAACACATGAAAATAATGATATTGGGTTTCTTTTTATTCCAAAGCTCATAGGGGTTTTCTTTAAAATAGGATGGATCAAAACATAGTTTAAAATATAACAAGTAGTGTTCACCGCTTCTGCCCAAAAGTATCTTGGAAGATTACCTTCACACAACATGGTTCGGGCCATTTCTTCCAAAATCCTATTTTTTCTCTCTACAACACCATTTTGTTATGGTGTCCTAGGAGCGGAGAAGTTGTGATCAATACCGTTTTCAGAGCAATAATCATCAAAAATTGATTTTCAAATTCAGTGATGTGATCATTCCTAATTAAAATTAAGGAAAGATTTTTCAGATTTAAAAACTTTTTGTGAAATTTTCTGAATACTTTGAAGGTTTCATCTTTAAGAGCAATAAACAAAACCCATGTAAAAATGAAAAAATCATCTACAATCACAAGGGCATATTTCATACCTCCTAGGCTTGTAGTCCTAGTTGGTCCAAATAAGTCTATGTGAAGTAGTTCTAGAGGTATAGTAGTTGAAATCATATTTTTTGATTTAAAGCTCCCCTAGTTTGTTTACCCATTTGGCATGAATCACAAACATGATCAAAATCAACTTTAAACTTAGGCATGCCTCTAACTAAGTTTTTGGAAATTAATCTAGCAATAGTATGCATGCTAGCATGACCTAATCGTCTATGCCATAATAAACAAGACTCCTTGGTCTTAGCATTCATTGTAACTAAACTGGAACTACTTGACATGGTAAGATCATTTAGATATACCATATAAATATTTTCAAGACTATGTCCAATGAATTTACTGCTAGAATCAAGAGAGTTTGTTACTATACACATAGATGATTCAAAAATAATGTTGAAGCCTTTATCACAAAGTTGACTAATACTTAATAAATTATGCTTCAATTTATCCACTAGCAATACATTTTCAATGAAAGTACATGGGATTATTTTGATCTTATCAATTTTGATTATTTTTCTCTTGCCATTATCTCCAAAAGTAACCATACCTCCTTTTATTTCTAGGGTGATGAACTGATCCTTGTCACCCGTCATATGCCTTGAACAGTCACTGTCGAGATACCATCTTTTCTTCAATTTCTGGGCTGCAAGATATTCCTGTAAGATAATCAAGGAGTTCTTTTAGGTACCCAAGCTATCTTGGGTCCTTGCAGGTTAGCTGAGGTGGTTCCTTTGGGAACCCAAATATTTCTTGATTTATTATAGACATTTCTAATAATGTTGCATTCAAAAGATTTATGTCCTAGCTCTTTGCAAGCAAAACATTTGATTCTAGAATTCTGAAAAGATTTATGCTTTGAAATTCTAGATGCATGAGATACAAAAATAGCATATTTTATATTTGAGTTTTTAGGAACATACAAGGTAGTTTTCCAAATGGAAGTAGAACCTTTTGTCACAAAAGCCTTTTGAGAAGTTAATTTAGGAACAAAATCTTTTTGCTTCACAAAAGTAGTTGTTGAAATATAATTTGAGTTTGAAGAATTAAAACCAATCCCAGCTTCGTTACCAGAAATCCTTTGCTCTTTAAGAATCAATTCAAGCTTGTTAGAAGATAAGGTGAGTTTTTCAACAAGTGGCTTGAGCTTTTCAACCTCCTTTTTCAACTCATTGTTTTCATTTAACAAAACTTTTTTTTTGTCATGATAATCATTATTTTCAATTTTTAATGCTTTACAGTTTTCAGAAAAGTCATGAAGTTCTTTTTGCAACAAAGTATTCTTTTCTGAAATCTTTTCTTTTTCTTTGAGTAAAGAATCATTAATATTCTTTAAAGATCTAACTTTACTCCAGCCTTTTTAAATTCGGATAACAAATCATGAAATACAGAATTTAGCTCATCAAATGTAAATTCAATTTGAGCATTGGGAGAAGTTTCCTCATCCTCGAGACCCATTAGACATAGCATAGCTATTTTTGTGGTATCTTCCTCTTCAGTTGAGGTGGATTCTTCACTGTCACTCTATGTGGCAACAATCACTTTCTTTTTCTTCTTCTTGAAAATTTTTTTAATTACGGACAATCTGGACGAATGTGCCCCGATTTCTTATATTCATAGCAGGTGTAGACTTGTTCCTTTTCTTTATTTTTGTCCTTGTCCTTTTTCTTGGAAATCTCTCATCGTTTATGGAATTTTTTTATTGAATCTTCATTTCTTCTTTTCCATAAACTTTCTAAATCTCCTCATGACCATTGCGATATCTTCATCTTCTAGATCATCTTCGGAGGAGGCAGAATCATCTTCCAATTCTTCATCATTCTTAGATTCCAATGCAGCCTTGAATGCAATAGTTTTCTTTTTCTTCTGATCATCATCAGTTCTATGCTGCATCGCCAATTCATGTGTGATGAGAGAACCCATTAATTCATCCGTGGATAGAGTGTTTAGATCTTTAGCCTCTGGATGGCTGTAACTTTAGGGTCCCATTTGTTTGGAAGTGATCTCAATATCTTCTGTACTAGATCAGCATTTGAGTAAACTCTGCCAAGACTTTTCAAACCATTAATAATATCTATAAATCTAGTATACATGGCAGAAATATTTTCATTAGGTTCCATTTTAAATAATTCATAATTGTGTACTAGAAGATTAATTTTTGAAGTCTTCACTTGGGAAGTTCCTTCATGGGTCACCTCAAGTTTATCCCAAATTTTCTTTGCTGAAGAGCAAGTGGAAATTCGATTAAACTCGTTTGAATCCAAAGCACAGTATAGCAAATTCATTTCTTTGGCATTTAATTTTCCTAACTTCATGTCATGTTCATCCCATTCCTCTTCAGGTTTAGGGACATCCATGCCATCAATTTTAATCATGGGAATATGTGACCCTTTAAGAATGACCTTCCATAATTGAAAATCAATAGCTTGTATATAGATTTTCATTCTTGCTTTCCAATAAGAATAATTTGTGCCTGTGAAGAGTGGAGGTCTATTAGTTGACTGGCATTTGGCCAAGGATGTACTCATGGGATGAGCCATCAATCTTGACTCTAATGTAATCAGAGACACTGCTTTGATACCAGTTGTTGTCCACTGGCTATCCAAGAGGGGGGTGAATTGGAAATTTAAAAAACTTAAGCAGATAATGTGCACTTAAAAATTCCTTTTAAAATGTTAAGTGCTGTGGTAAAATAATAATTTGCAGAAGTTAAATAAGATCACAGAATCACAATACAAACATATAAAAATTTATAGTGGTTCAGAGCAACCCAACTTCTACATCCACTACCCAAGATACTACTTAGGATTTTTACTATATTCACACTCGAATACAGTAGGATTGTTTTACAGGCTCACAATCCAAATCTCTACACTTTGATTTTATCAAGATCATCAAAGAAAACCCAACACCCTTTGGTTTCGAATAGGATCACCAAAGAAACCTAACTCTTGGTTTTCACAAGATCACCAAGAACCTAACACTTGATTTTTATCTAAGGCTCACCAAGAACCTATTTGGTTTTTCAAACGGGCTCACCAATAACCCAACAATTTAAGAATAAATTAAGAAATAAATGTAATAATAAATGACAAACTCTAGTTGTCGGATAGTTGCCGATGCAGCTTGAGAGAAGTCCACTTGGATGCACTTCAATGTGCTTTAAAAGCTTCAGTGGCTTCTTTCCAAAGTGCTTTAAAAGCTTCAGTGGCTTCTTTCCAAAGTGCTTCAAGCTTCAAATCAGAGTTGGTGAAGACTTAAAGACTGACTTGAATGCTCTTTGTGCTCTCTTGCTTGTTGGTAGGTTGAATATTCAATAAACCCTTAAAACTTTGTGGAACTTTCTTACTCTTACTTTTTGGAAGTTTAAATCCTCAAATATATGGTCTTCCAGCACTCCAAGGTAGTTTGAGATGTTGTAGACTATTGGGATGTGATATATGACCGTTAGAGCACCTTTTGGCATTCAAAAAGAAATTCTAGAACTAGTCGTTATGTACCTGAGAATGACACTCGAGTCGGCTCGGATCCTTCAAGTCGATAGGTCGAGTCGCCAATTCTTCAGTAGGGTCGGCTCTCTATCTCAGGGTACAAAAACTTTACTCTGGATGAGTCGGCTCTTGATAGCTTGGGTCAGCTTGAACTTCCATCGTTGAACATATTGAACTCGAGGAGTCGGCTTACTTCTACTTGGGTCGACTCTTCTTCTCAGAATCAGAAAACTTTACTTTGGAGGAGTTGGCTCATTGCAGATCGGGTCAGCTCACTTTCTCAAGTCTTCAAAATTTGTTTCGACAGAGTCGGCTCGTTGTGGTTTGGGTCGGCTCGCCTGGCTTGTTCTCAGAAGACTTCAAAACTGGACTTTGGAAGAGTCGGCTTGGACTTATTCCAGTCGGCTCAAATTTACTCAAGTCGGCTCAGATTATTGCATGCCAGAATCCTTAGTGTGTGCCATGAGATAGAGTCAGCTCTTTTGAGGTTGGGTCAGCTCGAGTGACTTCTTCAGAATTTTTACAATTAAACTCAAGAATACTCTCACCAACACTCTTATCCTTTTGATACAAACCAACTCAAAATAAATTTAATGCATATCACACATAGAAGTAACCCTTTTACATGATTATTCTTTACTTTTTCATTGGGTTCTTCATTACAAAATAAGATTACAACACAACTCAAAACAAGAATTATAAATGTAGGAGTTGAAGTTTGAACAAATAAATCATCCTATAAAAACTTGTAAACCACTTGAATAGTTGTTAGAAAAATATGTGCATGCTCCAATATTTGGTTATCATCAAAATCACTTATGGGGTCAACAGAATCCCTGAACTCCCATTGTCGGTCACCTAAGTTGTGGCTCGACAAGCTAAGGAGATCCCCCAAAAAAGTAGAATGACAAGCAAAGCGAAGGGAACACGAAGCATTCTGATTAGAGGAGGAGAAAGAAAACTACCCTCAGCGGAACATCCCTCACTTTGAAAAGAGACTCCCAGAAGCCCGAAAAGATCGAGCTATGACCCCCAGCAACCCGGGAAGCCGAACAGTGGATTCAGGCTAAAAAAGAGAGAGAGAGAGAAGAAAGGAAAATAAAAGATAGAATAGCAATTGTAGAAGAAGAGACGTTTTTAATTGATTAAAGATCTTTTACACCCTATGGAGGCTCCTGACAGGCCGGGAGACCTCCCGAAGTTCTAAGATATAAGATGAAAGGAAGATGGGCCAAGGCCCTATCTCTACTTCTACCCAAGCATGCTGGCACCCTTCCTTAGGAGCCCATTGGAACTCTAGAGCCAGGCATCGGCTTCACCTCTACCATACCATCATCCTTGGAATTCATCGATCACGTGATTCTAAGGGTAGCTATAGAAGATCCAAATCAGGATGGCCCTACTAGCACCGTAGCGGTCGTGGCCCCTTCCACAGTGACCACGACCCGGGCCACCACCTCCTCCCATAAGATCTCTAGCTTCGTGAACCGGAAGGTGGCTCCGGTTGCCCCTCGTTTTTGAGGTAGCTTCTTTCTCTACCCTAGCGGTGCAACCCACACTCAAGGGGGAAGTTTCAAGCTCGGCGGATTTCTTCTCCAAATTAGACGCCTTCAGCTTGGCACCGGCCGATTGCTCATGGAGAGCTTCCATCAGGCCCTCTAGGTCTCAGACCAGAACCTTGAAGTCCACCAAGAGCCCTCCCTCAGTGCAAGCCGAAGGAGAGGGATTGAAGAAGGCAAACATGGAGGCCAACACCAGAACCAGAAGGGTGCTCAAGAAAAAGAAAGGAGGCTTTGCGGAACCTTGGCTCCCTATGCTAGAAGGCCTTTTAAAAGCCATGCGGCCAACTGGAGGTCATCACGTGTTAGCCCCAAGCATCCCTCGATGCTTCGATTCACGGAACAGGCGCCTTGACCTATTCATGGCATTAATGATCCCTCCATTAAAAAATTGAGCACACCGTCCCATTAATGAAAAGGCATGATCCTCGGAGCATGCCTAGTCAAAGCATTGATGGTGCTGAACATGCGCCTGCCCACGTCAGCGCAGTCGTTACTCCCATCGCCCGAGCGACACTTCGTTCTCCAAGATCGGGAGTGGGGGGCATCTGATGTGGCAACATCCGCTGATGTGGGGTCTAACATGGCAACATCCACTCACATGGAGCCTGCACAATCGCTAGCCAATGACCGCGGGGGTGGGGCCTGCCACCTGGACGTGGCCCCCAAGTAGAAGGCCGAGGCGAGCCCCCTGCCGAGGTTAGCTCCCAGCCGGGGTCGAGCTCAGGAAGCGAGGACCCCGTCCAAGGTAAGCTCCAAGCCAGGGTCAAGCTCAAGAAGTGAGCCCTTCGCCCGATGCCAGCTCCTGGTCAAAGTAGAGCTCATAAAGTCGGCTCTCTCGATTGAGGCAGAATTCATAAAGCGGGCTCCCCGTCCGAGGCCAGCTCCTAGCTGGGGTCGAGCTCATGGATGAGCCCTCCATTTGAGGTCAGCTCCCGGCCAGGGTCAAGCTCGTGCTGCCAAAGGAGGACCCCCTCGCGAGGTCTCTCCAGAATTCCTGCCAGTAGCAGAGGAGGGAAAAATCAGTGAGAATTCAAACTATGGTCCCTGTCTACCTACGACCTCCAAGAAGTGGCACACACCCTGCCACCAGTCCCAGTTCTGCAACATGCTTCCCACATGATCTGAACAAGGCAAGCCCTGTCAGACCTGGGGTCCAACCATACGCTGCCATGTCCACCACCGTATGGTCGGGGGATGCTGGCTCGCACAGCACTAGACCCAGAATCCCCCTAGAAGGAGAATCCTGTCCAAGACACAAGCCCTGCAACACTTGGATGGTCTCTCTAGAAATGGAAAGATCCTGCCATGGCATGGGGCTCAGCAATCCAGCACCTGCATCTCATAAGAAAAATAGCACCCCCAGCAAAAAAGAGGAGGGAGAAAAAAAGGGAATGGGAGAAGGATGAAAGAGGGGGGGCCGGAAGGCAAGGCGAGCAAGGTAAGAAAGGTAAGAGGCAGATGCAGGAGGAGCGGGAAGAGAGATAAGAGAACGGGCTCCTCGAGAGCTCAACAGCCAAGGAGCTGGCCAGAGGACCTTCCCGCTCCTTGCTCTCCATTCCTCCCTTCTGCCATTGAAGCATCGTTATCTTGTTTCTTTATATTATTTGAATATCTTTATCATGTCACTCCCTGAGGCAAGGGAGTTCCCAAAGCTCTCCATCTCAGAGATTTTCTGTTCCCTTCGATCGTCCCATTGACTTGATCATCAAAGTTTCCTTGCCGGAATTCCCGGCCTGGGTCTCCTCTATTTTGCAAGCCGAACAGGCTGGAGGGCCAATGCCCCCCCGAAGGGGGAGAGCACTCTCGACGGGAGGAGGCACCCGATGCGGTGGTGATGCACCGGAGCTGCAGGTCACGATGATCCGGGTGGCAATAATCATCAAAAGAAATCCTACAAATACAATTTTTTTTCAAGTTTTGTACAGAATTGTCTCATGAAAGACTATATGGAAAACCTCTACAACTGTGAATTTCATCAGAAGAAAATTGATAAACATTCAGAAGATTATGCATATTCATTTAGTTCCATCATTATAAATTGTTAATATGTTAAAAGTAGTTAAATTATGTTTTTATGACTTTATTCTGTTAGAATCACATGATTATGGCAAATAATTTTTATATAACATATTACAGGAAAAATTTCATACATTCTTAGGATTTAAACAACTTTGTAGAGTCTTGATAGCCATTAGGAGAATTTGAGACATGATAAAAGAGCTGAGTCATAAGGAAGGTTATTGCAAGTATTTTGTGTATGTATCAAATTCCTTGAAGTCCCTTATTTTGTTATATTTGCTAGCAGCCTTCTATTTGTCATAGTGCAATACAAGTACTCTAATCATATATCATTCATGGTTTGAAATATTGTTTCTTTCTAATGAATTATATGGCTAAATTTATTATAAGCATGACATCTTTTGACAATAGAGGATATGTGATCCAATAAGGGAAAGGAAGAGTTTCCTCGATCTGTTCAACTTTAATCTTTTACAAAAATTTAGAAAAAAATAAAAAATTTGATAAAAGAAGGATATAGATCCTATTTTTTATTAATAAATAAAAAATAAGGTGTTATTCTATATTTATAATAGCAAGATCTTTTTTTGTACAATCGGATCGAATTCCTTGCTAATTTAAGAAGGGCTAACTTTTCCAAAATAGATATAACTAGTAAAAATAAAAATCATGTTGGTGCCAAAATTCATCAAGCACTGAAAAAAGAGCTGGAGATAGTGGAGCTTGCGGAAGTGCTGGAGCAACTAGTACGGCCGGCCTTTGAGAGGTAATACCTATAAATCAATATCAATACCAATAGTGTGGGGAGTGTAAGTGGGAGAGCTCACATACCTTGTAGAACTCACTTGGACTTCCTTTTATTAATGGAGATTTGGGGGAACTTTAGATAGAATGGAGATCCTATCATATCTGGTAAAGGGTAGCAGGACCTTTCACATGTCACCTAGGGCTTTTTTGTTGGCAAGAAACATCTTGTCCCCTAAAATGAATCCTTGTTGTTAGCTCAAGATACATCACACTTCATTGAATGGTAGCTCGGATTACAAAGTGTCCATGCATGCCTCCCTCATTTGCTTAGATCTGGCAATGATCAGAAAATTTTGGGATGTGAGAAAGACTAGCCACTTGGTTGAAGCCATGGTAGCGAGTGTTAGAGTGAAATGCTTTGAGGGCTTTAAGATAGGTGCATTGGCTAAGGTCCTGTTGATTAGAGTGCTTTCAGGATGTCTAAGGCATGGCCATATCATGGGGCTCATGGCCAAATGCCTTATAGACAGTCAGCATGGACTCGCTAATAGAATAGCAATATCTTGTGTCTCTTCATCGAAGCTAGAGTCCTCACTCTCACTCTAAGTTACCATCATTGCTTTTTTCTTATATTTTCTTTTGGCTTTCTTAAGAAGGGAGTAGTTGTTGCCTAGGTGGCTTATCCAAGAGGGGGGTGAATTGGATAATTAAAATTTTTGCAAGTATGTGATCCTTTTCAAAGTTTTTAGTGTGATATGTGCTGTGAGTTAAGTGACTAATGTGGAAGCAAGTAAGAACACAAGAAACACAATTACAAATATAGCAGATTTTATAGTGGATCGAGCAACCTACTCCGACGTCCACTACCCAAGATATCACTTGAAATTTTTACTATATTCACCCTCGTAATACAGCCAGATTATTTTCATGGGCTCATAATCCAAAATCCAAACTTGATTTTATCCCGGGCTCACCAAAAACCCAATACAATGTTAGTTTTATCTGGGCTCACTAATAACCCACACTTGGTTTTCAAAGGCTCACCAAAAACCTTTACAAACCCAAGTCACAGCTCCTGCTATACTTGGAACAATTTAAACAAAGAGTGGAAAAGACAAAGCAACTCTATGACAAACCGAAGTTACCGGATGGTTGCCATTGTAGCACTTGAGAAGCCTTCTTGATTGCTCTTTGAATGCTCTTCAAGGCTTCTAGCTTCTTTAATAAATGCCTCAAGAATTCAGATGGAAGTTAGGTGTGGTCTTGAGTACTCTCTTGAATGCTTTCTTGAGTGTTCTTTCAAAAGCTCATTAATTTTTCATTCTCTTCTCATTATCTCTTTTTAAAAGTGATTCAAATCCCTTAAATATATTCCCCTTAACTGATTTCAAGAGGATATAGCCATTGTAGACCGTTGGGATTCAAAAAGTGACCGTTGGAGATCATTTTGAATTCAAAAAGAAAGTTTTGGAACTAGCTGTTACTCACATGGAACCGTCATTCAAGTCAGCTCAGATGGGTCGAGTTAGCTCGGTTCCTCAGGTAGGTCAAAACTTCACTCTGGTTGAGTCGGCTCTTCTGCTTCGAGTCGGCTCGCCTGGCTGGTTCTTCAGAACTGAGATTTTCTGAACTCTGGAAGAGTCAGCTCTTCTGCACATGAGTCGGCTCGACTTCCCTCGAGTTGGTTTGAATTCTTAGAACTTCAAAATCATACTCTGCAAGAGTTGGCTCTTCATTCTTGAGTCAACTTGAATGTTTGCATGCCAGAAAACTGCATGCCATGCCAGATTCGAGTCAGCTCTTTTGCAATGAGTCAGCTCTAGTGACTTGGCTCCAAAAACTTTCCAAACTTCTCAAATTTCTTTCAAAGGCATTCAATCAAGTTCAGAAGCTCTCCAACTCCATCAAAGTTAAGTTTAAGAGATTTAAACTAGAAAAATACATAGAGATAGCCCATTTTCATAAATACATAGTTGATTTTTCTTTGGGCTATACATTACATAATACAGTTCTACAAAATAAACTTTTCAAACACCAAGGTTGTAGGAAGAGTGGTCTTTTATTTAAAATATCCTACAAAAACTTAGAAAACACTTGGATAGAGTTAGTAATTATATGCATGCTCCAATGTTTGGTTATCATCAAAATCATTCTAGGGTCAACGATCTTTCCCTTTTTGGTGATGAGAAAATATTGGGCATGGAAAAACTTTACAGTTATGAGTATATAAATATTTAAACATCTCAAAGTAACTTGTGTATGACTTTAAACTGATATATATTAACAAGTATTATGATTGTATTGAAAGTATTATAACTTATCAATAAAGTATCAAAGCTTTTGAATTAGATCTAATGTGGATTGGAGTTAATATACATCAAAAGCTGTTTTGCCTATTATGAAATGAAGTCAATAATGTATCAAAGCAAGTTAAATATCAAAATGTATCAGAGTTTGCAATTGTATTGAAAAATGTATCAGAGTTTTCAATTGTATTGAAAAATATATCAGAGTTTAAAGTAGCAAAAGGTATTAAAGTTAGCAAGAATGTATCAGAGCTACTATTAGAGCTATTAAAGGTAGCAGAAATGTATCAGAGCTCAGAGTTAGCAGGAATGTATCAGAGCTATTAGAAGCTAGAGATGAATTAGAGTAAGTTATGATTAGAGCAAATTTAAGCAAATTTTGAGTAACAGGGATAACTCCCCCTATTTCATGCACAACCATGCACATTTTCAATAGATTTGCTAAAAGATTTTGCTAGTTTTCCATGTTCCATGCACATACATTATATGCTATTTTTCCATGCACATACAATTACTCTCCCTTTTTGTCATTAATCAAAAAGGTTTTGTTTGAAATATCTTTGTTAATGCTTAATATGACTCCCCTTTAATAGTGAATTTGAAATATAATAAGAAGATTAATAACATTGTTTGAGATAATTTCACCTTCTCATAGAATTTTTCAAATTGCAAGTGTTCATTAGAATTCTCTTAAAGTGTTACTTATCCTTGTTAGGTTAATTGATCATTCAAAGATGCAATAAGATATAATAAAGAAGTGAAGAACACATAGATTTGCAAATAAACATTTCATTTCTATAAAAAGAAGTACAATGTATCAAAATACAAAAGCTTGTTCTTCTTACAAGATACATAAAAAGAAACATCAAAAAGATACACCAACTAGTCTTCTTCCTCCCTAGACGAAGAACCAATTTCTAATACAATAGAGGAGGTCTTAGTCTTCATGGGTTTGAATCTAGGATCTCGATTTCTAGTTCTAGTTGGGGCCTTAGATACTTTGGATTTTTGCTTAGACCTAGATTTGGGTTTGGCACTAGTTGGGATAGGCTCTACTTTAACATCATTAGGTGGAACAGGGGGTTGTAAAGCAAGAGGAGTAGGATCAAACAGTCCTGGTGCAGAAGGAGGTGGCGGCTGAGATGGCTCTCTAGATGCTGAAGCTCTTGAAGCCTCGACGGTAGAAGATTATCTCGATAAGAAATACCCAGATAGTTCGAAGCTCGGTGGAGATGCCCTGAACTCCCTTCTATAAATACTGAAGCTTTGCAATATGCTGGGCACTAAGAGCATCCGCCGCTCCTATCAGTCGACCGAAATTTGTGTGTAGGTCTCTAATATCAGACTGAATGTCATCCTACGGGTGTTGGCGACTCTCAACTACCTCAACTCTAAAAGTCAACTGACTAAGCTCTATCCTGATCTCCTGAAGTCCAGTATCAATTGTTTGATGAAGCTCACCAAACATCAAAGAGAAGGTGCTCGTCAGGGACTCTGAAAGCTGTTTCAGCTGCTGAGCAATAAAGGAATGTGAAGTAGTCGGTACAGTGGTCGATGCTGAAGGTGTTGATGGAGTAACTGAAGGTCCTGGTGGAGTCCTAGGACTACCAGGCTGTCTCTCTGTCTGTCTCTGCTCCTCAATCTCAACCTCTATAACATGATCATCATCATCACCTCTATCAGTGGCAGTCTCAGTATTAGCCATCGGGTGCTTTGCCTGATCATCCTCATCCTCATCTGAAGAAGGGTGAACCACCCTCTGTCTTGACACCCTCTTCATCCAAACTCCCTCAACCTGATGGTAGCCCATCCACTGTAGGGACTTCGTCGAATAGGTATCAATATGATGCAGTGGTCTACCATCCTCTTCAGTAAGGTCTATCCCAAAGTCCTGAAATAGTAAAGTAAAAACCATGCCATAGGGAAGGCAAGCTTTCACCCTCCTTGCTGCTTCCCTCATCTGAACCAGCATAATATACGGAAGATTGAGGGCCTCTCCAACAATCAAGCACCTCATAAAGACCAGATCTCGCTCGCTTATCCAATCAAATCGGCCTATCCTCAGCAAGAAGATCCTGCTAATCATGTTGTGCAACAATCTCATTTCCAGCAACAACATGTTAGCCTGCACATTCCCCACACCATCTACATCTCTTCTCTTAAGGATGATTCTAAGGGTTCTCTTCTTATCTTTGAACACTAAATGATTCAGTCCTTCATTAGGCATGTGCAGAACATTGCTTAATCTTTCTTCATCCATAATTAACCTTACTCCCTTGACAGTTGATTCAATGTGATATTCTCCTAGGATAAGGTTTTCATAAAAAGGTTCTTACTAAATTAGGATAAGTCAGAGTGTCTAAAGAACAAAAGTCACTCCACCCTTGAGCCTTTATCCAATTTTCTATTCTTAGCCCTAGTTCTTTCAGAAATGAGAAAACTATTCTTAGCCCTATCCAATTTCCTATTCTTAGCCTCTATACAATTTCCTATTATTAGCCCTAATTCTTCCAGAAATGAGAAAACTATTCTTCTTTCACTGGTAACTAGGCGGTTAGCCATTGAGATTACCTATCTTGACGAAGGAGACTCATTCCTTTCTCCCTCTTGTTCTTAAACAGGGGTCGACTCCTCTTCTTTGCATTTTGACCTTCTTTCCCTCTGTGCACTAGATGCCACATGCCTTGCTCTTTTCTGTACTCCCATCCTTGGAGCCATAACCGAAAATCAAAGATGGGAGAGGATGAAATTCAAGGAAGGTGGGGTAGAGAGTGTGGTCCCTAGGCTTTGGAAGGGTGTTTTGGTAGTTCGGCTAAGGTTCAATAGAAAATATAAGCCCTAGGTTTGGTCCTATAGGTTATATAAAAATGTCTAGCACGACATCCAAGTTGACTCGGCCAGAACTATGACTGCTCAAGTTGGCTCGAGCAAAAATTCTCAAAAAAGGTTCTAAAATACTCTAAAAGGTTTCTAATGATGGAAGGACACTATGTAAGGTGGTCATTGTCCTTAAATTGATGTAGGAGATCTTCTAGATAATTATCCTTAATTTTAGAAGAAATTAGATCAAAAATTCTAAAACGGGTCATATAATCATAATTCTCCTCTAATCATTTCAAATCTTTCTTCATTAAGTGGCTTAGTAAAGATGTCAGCAAGTTGATTTTTTGTTGGAATGAATTCAAGTTCAATTTCTCCATTTTGTACACGATCCCTAATAAAGTGATGCCTGATTTCTATATGTTTTGTTCTTGAATGCTGAATTGGATTTTTTGTCAAATTAATAGCACTTATGTTATCATATTTGATAGAAATTTTTGTTTGAATAACACTATAGTCTTCTTGTTGTTGCTTAATCCATAACACTTGTACACAACAACTTCTTGTAGCTACATATTCTGTCTCAGCAGTGGATAGTGCTACAGAGTTTTGTTTCTTACAGTGCCATGAAATTAAGTTCAACCCTAGAAACTGGCAAGTACTGCTTGTACTTTTTCTATCAATTTTACATCCACCATGATCAGCATCAGAAAAATCAATTAAATTTAATGAAAATTGCTTAGAATACCATAGACCAAGATTACTTGTTCCTTTTAGATATTTTATGATTTTTTTAACAGTAAATATATGTGATTCTTTAGGATTTGATTGAAATCTAACACATATACATACACTGAACAAGATATTAGGCCTACTTGTAGTTAAATACAACAATGATCCAATCATACCTCGATAAATCTTTTGATCAATGTTGCTGCCATCTTCATCTTTATCTAATCCACAGGAGGGGCTCATGGGTGTGCTCATTTCTTTGGATGACTCAATACCAAACTTCTTAATGATCTCCTTGATGTACTTTGCTTGGTTGATAAAAATTCCTTCCTTTGTTTGCTTAATTTGGAGTCTAAGGAAGTTGGATAGTTCACCCCTCAAGCTTATTTCAAATTCATCCTGCATCAACTCAGCAAATTCTCTATAAAGATCCTCGTTAGTTGCACCAAAAATAATGCCAGTTACATAAATCTGTACAACTACGTATCATTCTCTTTCTTTTTAATAAATAATGTTGTATCTACATTATCTCTAACAAAGTTATTTTCAAGTAAGAACTTATTCAGTCTATTATACTATGCTCTAGGTGCCTGTTTTAATCTATACAGTGCTTTATTAAGTTTAAAAACATGATTTGGAAGAGCATGATTTTTAAAACCTGGTGGTTGTTCTACAAAAACTTCTTTCGAAATAAATCCATTCAAAAATACACTTTTTACATCTATTTGAAATAATTTGAAATTCATGTAGCAAGCAAATGCAAGTAATAATCTGATGGCTTCTAATTTTGCTATAGGTGCATAGGTTTCATCAAAATCTATTCTTTCTTCTTAACTATAACCTTTAGCCACTAATCTTACTTTATTTCTAATTACTTTTCTTTTTTCATCTAACTTATTCCTATAAATCCATTTAGTTCCTATTACAGGATGGTCTGAGGGTCTATTTACTAAGGTCTATACAATATTTTTTTCAAAGTGGTTAAGTTCTTCATGCATGGCCATCATCCAATTAGGGTCATTTTCAGCTTCTTCTATGCTATATGGCTCTACTTGTGAAACAAATGCTAGATAATCATGTGCTTCTCTAAGTGATGACCCAGTCCTAACACCTTGTGCGGGATCACCTATAATTAAATCTATAGGATGTGAAGTTACATACCTCCATTTCCTTAGTATATCACCATGATCTTTACTTACCATTTCTTCTCCTTCTTGAGTTGGTTTGTCCTTCAAGCTCATGTCTTCCATTGCTTGATCAAGTGTACTTGCATCATTGTCTATGCACTCTTCTTCTCTAGAAGGTGAGGGGTTAGATTCATCAAAAATAACATAAACAGATTCTTCTACTGTTAATGTTCTCTTATTAAATACTCTATAAGCTTTGCTATTGATTGAATAATCCAGAAATATAGTTTCATCATATTTTGCATCAAATTTTCCTAGGTTATCCTTTCCATTATTTAACATAGCATTCACAACCAAATACATGAAAATAATGAAAACTTGGTTTTCTATCATTCCAAAGTTCATAGAGGATTTTCTTTAAAATTGGTCTTATCAAAACACGATTCAAAATGTAATAGGCAGTGTGCACCACTTTTGTCCAAAAGTATCTTGGAAGATTACCTTCACATAACATTGTTCAGGCCATCTCTTCCAAAGTCCTATTCTTCCTCTCTACAACATTATTTTGTTGTGGTGTTCTAGGAGTAGAGAAGTTGTGATTAATGCCATGCTTAGTGAAATAATCATCAAAATACTGATTTTCAAATTCTGTGCCATGATCACTCCTAATTAAAATAATTGAAAGATTTTTCTGGTTTGAAACTTTCTTGTAAAATTTTTGGAAAACTTTAAAAGCTTCATCCTTGTGTGCAATGAATAAAATCTAAATAAATCTCAAAAAATCATCTACTATCACAAGTCTGTATTTCATACCACCTAGGCTTGTAGTTCTAGTTGGTCCAAATATATCCATGTATAGTAGCTCAAGTGGTATAGAAGTAGAAACCAAATTTTTTGATTTAAAACTCTCTCTAGTTTGTTTACCCGATTGACATGCATCATAAACATGTTCAAAATCAACTTTAAATTTTGGTAAACCTCTAACTAGATCTTTAGAAATCAATTTAGCAATTGTATGCATGCTAGCATGACCTAACCTTCTATGCCAAAGTAAGCTAGACTCCTTGATTTTAGCATTCATTGCTACAAGACTTGTACTACTAGACATAACTAGATTATTCAAATCTACCATATATATATTTCCAAGTCTATGTCCAATGAGCTTAGTGCTAGAATCAAGTAAGTTAGTTATAATGCACATTGAAGATTCAAAGACAACCTTGAAGCCTCTATCATATAATTGACTAATACTTAATAAATTATGCTTCAATTTGTCAACTAGCAATACAATTTTAATGAATGTAGAAAAGATTATTCTGATCTTACTGATGCCAATTACTTTCCCTTACCATTGTCACCAAAAGTGACCATTCCTCCATCCTTCATCTCTAGGATGATGAATTGTTCCTTGTCACCCGTCATATGTCTTGAATAGCCACTATCTAGATATCATCTTTTCTTTGTGTTCTAGGCTGCAAGACATTCCTGCAAGACAATCATGGAGTTCTTTTAGGTATCCAAGCTTTCTTAGATCCTTGCAGGTTAGTAGGATTAGTTCCTTTAAGAATCCAAATCTTTCTAATTTTACTTTTATTTTTCTTTTTCAAATTACATTGAAATGACTTATGACCAACCACATTGCAAGAGTAACAAATAATTCTAGATTTTTGAAAAGGTACAAATGTAGAAGCTCTATATGCAGAAGTATAAACATTTGATGCAAAAGACTTTTGATTTGAAAACTTAAGTACATAAGTTTTTGAAGGTATAAATCTTGTAGCTGAAATTCCATTTGTATGCAAAGGATTATAACTAATTCCAGCTTTGTTACTTGAATCTCTTTGATCTCTTAGAATCAATTCAAGTTTGTTTGAACTCAATGTTAGCTTTTCAACCAAATGCTTGAGCTTTCAACTTTCTTTTGCAAACTAATGTTTTCTTCATGCGAAGCTCTATTTTTCTCAAGAAAATCATTCTTTTCAATTTTCAAAGCTGTATATTTTTCAAAAAAGCCACTCAATTCTTTTTGCAAAATTTTATTCTTTTCTGAAATCTCTTCTTTTTCTTTCATTAAAACATTATTGCTATTTTTTAAAGACTTTATTTTCAAACTGGCCTTTTTGTATTCAGTTAATAATTCATGGAATGTAGTATTTAATTCCTCGAATGTAAATTCATCTTGAGGTTCAAGAGACATTACCTCATCTTCAAGACCCATTAGACATATGTTTGCTATTTTTATGGTCTCTTCTTCCTCATTTAAAGTGGACTCTTTGCTGTCACTCCAAGTTGTAACCATTGCTTTCTTCTTCTTCTTCTTATAAGTTTTCTTCAAGTTTGGACAATCTGATTTGAAGTGCCCTGGTTTCTTGCATTCGTAGCAAATGGGCTATTGCTCTTTATCTTTATCTTTTTCCTTTTCCTTGTCCTTGCTATATTCTCCTTTCCTATAAATTTTTTTCTAATATCTTTCCTTTTTCTTGCCTATAAATTTTTTAAATCTCCTCACTACAAGTGCAATATCATCATCTTCTAGTTCATCTTCAGAGGAGGGGCTTTCTTCATCAATTTTATCTTCTTGTTTCTTTAACTCTGTAGCAGCTTTGAAGGCAATTGACTTATTTTTCTTGATGTCATCTTTATTTCTATGCTGCATAGTGAGCTCATGTGTGATCAGGGATCCCAATAGTTCATCCAGTGGTAATGTGTTGAGGTTCTTGGCCTCTTGAATTACAGTCACTTTCGGGTTCCATTTATTTGGAAGTGATCTCAAAATCTTTTGCACGAGATCTACATTAGAATAAGTCCTACCATGACTCTTCAAACTGTTAATAATATCTGTAAAACGTGAGAACATGGTAGATATAGTCTCATTCGGTTCCATCTTAAACAGTTCATAGTTATGTATAAGAAGATTAATTTTAGATGTTTTCACTTGAGAAGTTCCTTCATGGGTTACCTCAAGTTTATCCCAAATTTTTTTTGCTGATGTGCAAGTGAAAATTCGATTAAACTCATTGGCATCCAAAGCATAATATAACAAGTTCATGGCTTTGGCATTCAGCTCATCCATTTTCATGTCTTGTTCATCCCATTCCTCTTCAAGTTTTAGGACATCCACGCCATCAACTTTTTTCATGGGTGTGTGAGGTCCCTTAAGAATGACCTTCCATAATTGAAAGTCTATTGCTTGAATATATATTTTCATTCGGACTTTCCAATAGGTGTAGTTTGTGCCTGTGAACAATGGAAGTCTATTTATGGATTGGCCTTCGACCAAAGAAGTACTCATAGGGTTTGTCATATGATCTTTACTCTAAGAGAATTCAGAAACACTTCTTTGATACCAGTTATTGCCTTGGTGGCTTACTCAAGGGGGGGTGAATTGGGTAATTAAAATTTTTGCAAGTATGTACTCCTTTTCAAAGTTCTTAGTATGGTATGTGCTATGAGTTAAGTGACTAATGCGAAAGCAAGTAAGAATACAAGAAACACAATCACAAACATAGCAGATTTTATAGTGGTTCGGAACAACCTAGCTCCTACATCCACTCCTAAGATATCACTTAGAATTTTCACTATATTCACCCTCGGAATATAGCCAGATTATTTTCATGGACTTATAATCCAAAATCCAAACTTAGTTTTATCCCGGGCTCACCAAAAACCTAATACAATGTTAGTTTTATCCGGGCTCGCTAACAATCCACACTTGATTTTCAAAGGCTTACCAAAAACCTTTACAAACCCAAGTCACAACTTCTGCTGTACTTGGAACAATTTAAACAAAGAGTAGAAAAGATAAAGCAACTCTATGACAAACTGAAATTGCAAGATGGTTGTAGTTGTAGCACTTGAGAAGCCTTCTTGATTGCTCTTTGAATCCTCTTCAAGGCTTCTAGCTTCTTTAATAAATTCCTCAATAATTCAAATGGAAGTTAGGTGGGTCTTGAGTGCTCTCTTAAATGCTTTCTTGAGTGTTCTTTCAAAAGCTCATTAATTTTTCATTCACTTCTCATTTTCTTTTTAAAAGTGATTCAAATCCCTTAAATATATTTTCTTTAATTGATTTCAGGAAGATATAGCCATTATAGACCATTGGGATTCAAAAAGTGATCATTGGGATTCAAAAAGTGACCATTGGAGACCATTTTGGATTCAAAAAGAAAGTTTTGGAACTAGCTGTTACTCACCTGGAACCGTCATTCAAGTCGGATTGGATAGGTCGAGTCGGCTCGATTCCTCAAGTAGGTCAAAACTTCACTCTGGTTAAGTCGACTCTTCTGCTTTGAGTCGGCTCTCATAGCTGGTTCTTTAGAACCGAGATTTTATGAACTCTGGAAGAGTCGGCACTTCTACACTGAGTCAGCTCGGCTGACTATCTGAGAAACTTTCACTCTGGTCGAGTCGGCTCGACTTTTCTTGATTCAGCTCGAATTCTCATAACTTCAGAAATCATACTCTGCCAGAGTCAGCTCTTCATTCTTGAGTCGGCTCTAATGTCTGCATGCCAGAATACTGCATGCCATGCCAGACTTCGAGTTGGCTCTTCTGCAATGAGTCGGCTTTAGTGACTTGGCTCCAAACACTTTTCAAACTTCTCAGATTTCTTCCAAAGGCATTCAATCAAGTTCAGAAGCTCTCCAACTCCATCAAAGTTAAGTCTAAGAGACTTAAACTAAAAAAATACATAGAGATAACCCATTTTCATAAATATATAGTTGATTTTTTTGGGGCTATACATGACATAATACAGTTCTACAAAATAAACTTGTCGTATACCAAGGTTGTAGGAAGAGTGGTCTTTCATTTAAAATATCCATCAAAATCATTCCAGGGGTCAATAGTTGTCTATCTTGTAATGATATGGTTTCTTACATTCGAAGCAGGTATGTGGCTCCTTCTCTTTCTCCTTTGCTTTTTTTGACTTTCCTTTTTAAGACATTTTCTTGTTGCTATACTTCTTTCTTATAAATCTTTTGATTTTTCTTGATACAAGAGCTGTTTCATCATCTTAATCTCCATCATCTGAGTTTTTACTAGATTCTTTCTTGGTAATCGTAGAATTGAGGGCAATAGTCTTTTTTTTCTTGTCTTTTTTAGTGATCTTTTGCTTCAGGGATAACTCATAGATCATGCGTGAACTTAGGAGTTGCTCAATGAAAAGTATATCAACATCTTTAGCCTCTTGTATGGTAGTGACCTTCATATCCTTTGAAGTAGGAAGAGATTTAAAAATTTTGTTCACAAGTTCAACCTTAGAAATAGACATTTTCAAACTTTTCAAACTATTTATAATATTAGTAAAGCTACTATACATTTCAGTTATAAATTCATTAGGTTCCATCTTAAACAATTCATAGGTATGAATAAGTATATTTATCTTGGTATTTCTTACTTGATAAGTACCCTCATAGGTAACTTTAAGTGTATCCCAAATTTTTTTGACCGAAGAACAAGTAAAAATCTTTTTGAACTCACTAGGGTTTAAAGCATGATAGAATAGGTTCATGGCCTTGGCATTTGATTCAGCTTGTTTCATATCATTTTCATCCCAATCTTTCTCAAGTTTGGGAATGGTTACACCATCTACCATGATGGTTGGTTTGTGAGGGCCTTTCATAATGATCTTTTAGAGGTTATAGTCTATAGCTTGTATGTAAATACATATGCATATTTTTCAATATGTATAGTTTGTTCCATTGAACAAGGATAGACTATTTGAAACTTGCTCTTTGGCAATGCAAGCACCAAATTAGACAATCATTTGATCTTTAACTTAAGATTGTTGAATCTAATTTGCTGAGTACTAAGCTCTAATACTACTTCTTGTCCAATGAAGCAATCCAAGAGAAGGGTTAATTGAGTTTTTAAAAGGCTTAAAACCAATATATAATAAATTTTAAAAGTAATGAAGTGATTGTGTTGCAAATATATGTATGCTAAATAAAACTACATGCAATGCTTGACATGAAAATAGTAGGAGGAGAGCAAAGCATACAAACATAAGTTTTTATAGTAGTTGGTGCATTCCAAGTACTTATATCTACTCTCCAAGAATCTCTTAAAAATTTTATTATAATCCATCAAGATTATAGTCGATTTATTTTATGAGCTCACAAATCAAACTCTTGTTGATTTTTTCACTTAGGCTCACCAACACAGCCTTACAACAAACTAATCCTAAGCCTACAATCCAATTCAAAGGCTTGGAAGGGTCTATCTCCTAGTTTTGATCCTCTTAAAATTAGTTATAAATCAAAAACTAAAGTACAAAAGGTTTCAAGCACATAAAGCTCTCTACAAGAGCAAAAAAAGTCAATGAAGCTCATGAAAGTTGCTTTGAGTTGTCTTTTTCAATAAAAAGTCTCAATGATTGCTGGTTGTTGAAAATTGAAGGCATATTCTTTAAGAACAAAGACTTTTATTTTGAAAGTTAGCTTTTAGAAGATTCTCTTGAAAGTACTTATCTTTTTTTTTTTTGGATTCTCATGCTTTTTTAATAAATTTGGTAAAGAACTAATATACTTAAAGTCTTCAAAAATTAGTTTCTGGCTATTTGAGGGTGAGAACTAATCATTTAGATATAAAAACCATCTTCTTATAATTCTGAAAACAGCTTTTGGAAGATTTTCTTGAAAGTACTTATCTTTTTTTTCGGATTCTTATGCTTTTTTAATAAGTTTGGTGAAGAATAAATATACTCAAAATCTTCAAAAATTATTTTATAGCTATTAGAGAGTGAGAACTAATCATTTAGACATAAAACCTAGCTTTTTATAGTTCTGAAAATATTGCTATTATGTGCTATTATACTAGTAAGTATTGACACTTTACTCTATAAGTCAATACCTTGAATCAATACTTGAAGTCCTTGAGTCAATACTTGGACTATTATAAAAAATAATACTGTCTAGAGTCACCCTGTGACATCGACATTTGGTCCATGAGTCGATCTATGAGTCAATACTTGAAGTCCATATATCGACACTTGGAGTCTAAGATCAACACTTGGAATCCAGGTATCAACACTTGAGATAACTAAAAATTCAAATTTCTATTTTTTCCTGTGGCTTTGATACTTGGCATATGAGTTGACTTATGAGTCGACATCTTAAGTCGATACTTGGATAGTAAGTGTCAATACTTGGCATGTCAGTTGAAACTTTTGTGGACCACTTGTATTAACTCTGATATTGATTTTGATGACTGACAAAATATTTAAGTATATATAAGTACTAATTATATTTTTAAGTATATTTATCAGATCTTAGTACTCATCCATGTTGAATAAAGAAATACATGCTTTTAGTTGAAGAAAGTTCTTAAATTAATGACAAATCAAGTATATGAACTTTAAAATTGATATGGAAGAACTTGAAGAGGCTAAAAATCAATTTTGGAGAAGTTTCAGCAAGTTTCAGCACTGATACAAGCAAGTGTCAACTCATGAAAAAGTTCAGGGTCGACTCAAGGCCTGAGAACAAGAAAAATACAGAACTATAAAAATCCAGAATTTTTGCCTTGAGCTGACCCAAGTGTCGACTCACAGAAATTAAGTATCGACTCATGAAGAACTCAAGTGTCGACTCACCATATTCAAGTGTCAACACTTGGAGTAACGACTAGTTTTTTAGAAGTACATAATTGATTCCAACTTGCTTTAAACGGCTAGTTTTTCATCCCCAACGGTCATAAATGGTCATCTATGGATTGGAGAACTATATAAATACCAAAAATCAAATGGGAAAGCAATCCTTTGGTGAGATTATTGAATATCCTTCAAGGATTCAAGAGTTGAGTGGTTCAAGCCTTCAAGCTTCCAAAGATAAGAGAGTGCATCCAAGTTCACATCATCAAACTGCAATCAAAGACTTCAACAACTTGAAGATAAAATCTTCATCAACATTCAAAGAGCTTCAAAGAGATATTTACTTTTATTAAAAAGTTTTATTGTATTCTTTACTTTCATTCTTACATTATTGTATCAAGATTTTTGGTGAGCCTTGGAAAACCAAAGAGATTGTTGGTGAGCCCGTAAAATCATCGGAGGTTGTTGGTTAGCCTAAGTTATAAAACCAACAAGGGATTTTGATTGGTGAGCCCAGAAAAATAAGTTGGATTTTGATTAGTGAGCCCGAAAAACTAAATAACTGTAATCTTGGTGATTATAGTAAAATTTTCAAGAAAAACTTGGAAAGTAGATGTAGGTGCCTTGGAGTGCACAGAACCACTATATATTCTTGTGTTTATGATTGCTCTTATTTATTGCTTATTTACTCTTACATTTATTTTGTTAATTCCATTGCATATTTTCATTAAGCATACAAATACTTTGGCAAAATATAAGAACTTATTTGAATTGGCACATACTTGATTTGTATCCATTGAAATAGTTCAAATAATTTTTAAAATCCAATTCACCCCCCTCTTGGGTTGCATCATCACTGGGCAATAATTGGTATCAAAGCCTGGAATCCAAAATCGTTGGTATCTAAACTTGGGGCTTTGCAAAGAAATCTAATGGTTTTAAGCTAAAAGATCATGGCAGTTCTAGAAGGTGCTTGTTTTGTATAGGACATGCAACTAATAGACCATCATTTTTTAATGGTATTAATTATACTTTTTGGAAAACTCACATGCGCATCTATATTCAATCTATTAGTTATTATCTTTGAAAAGTTATAATTAATTGTTCACATATTCCTTCTATTTTGGTTAATGGCATTTCCATTCCAAAACTTGAAGAGGATTGCAATGAATATGACATTAAGCAATCTAAAATTAATGCTAAAGCAATGAACTTGTTTTATTGTGTATTGGACTCTAATGAATTCAATAGGATCTCCACATTCACATCAGTGAAGGAGATATGGGACACTTGAAATTACTCATGAGGGTACTCTTCAAGTAAAAAGTACTAAAATTAACATGCTTGTTCATTCTTTTGAAATATTTAAAATGCTGTATTATAAATCTATATCTAATATGTATACTAGATTTATGACTATTATTAATGAATTGAAAAGTCTTGGCAAAGTCTATTCTAATGCTGATTTGGTTAATAAGATTCTTAGATCTTTGCCAATATCATGGGATCCAAAAGTAACGGCGATCCAAGAAGCCAAAGATATTGATACCTTACCTTTAGAGGAGCTCATCTGTTTACTCATGACCTATGAGTTAAACTTATGGCAAAAGGAAGTGGTTGCTGATCAAGAGAAGAAGAGGATAATAGCCCTCAAGGCTAAAAAGAAATTTAAGACACTGACGGCAACTTGGAGCGATAGCGAAAATTCAAGTTCGGATGATGAACAAGAAGTCCATCTTTGCTTCATGGCAAATGAGGAAAAGGTATGTTCTGAAAATAAATATGATTTTATCTTTGATGAATTACATGATGCATTTAATGATTTTGTACATAAATACAAAGTATTAAAAAATGAGCACAAGAAATTTAAAAGACATGTAGATTCTTTTTTTCTTGAGAACACCAAACTTGCCAATAAAAATTATGATTTAAATATAAAGATTGATGTTTTAGAAATTGATAAGAATAATCTTTCTAAAGAAAAAAAAAATTTAGAAAACAAAAATTTTGATTTGAAATAGTTATCCAATAAGTTTTCAAATGAGAAAAATATTTTATTAAATGAAATAAAAATTCTAAGAAGATCCAAGATTTTTGTATCAAATGATGAGCTTTTAAAGAAGAAAAAAAATTCTAGATTAAAGAATAAGAATTTTTTTGTTGCTACTTCTTCCAATATTGCATGCTTTAAATATAAAAAAATTAGACTTAATGCATATCCTTGTAAAATAAGAAAAATTTGGGTTCCAAAAGGAACCATATTTACTCACTGATATGGCAACATCGCTGACGTGGAGTGTCCATCAGATCCAGTTGGCCGCCAGGAAGTACCCTGCGGTGTCATCTCCGGGCTCTCCTATCAGGTGGCCTGGCTAGCGGTCAAGCTGATCTTAGGCCGAGCTCGGCACCTCTGCCACTTCGCCAGGTGTCGACCCAAGCGGGGTCCACCTCGATCGAAGTGGCCCTGCCTTTGCTCCATCACCAAGTGGCATCCCTAGATGGGTCCACCTTGGTCGAAGTCGAGCCAGGCACCTCTGCTTCTTCGCCAGGTGACACCCCTGGATGGCTCCATCTTGACTGAAGTCAAGCTAGCCTCTGCCACTCGCTAGGTGTCGACCCAAGCGGGGTCCACCTCGATTGAAGTAGCCCTGCCTCTGCTCCTTCGTCAGGTGGCACCCCCAGATGGGTCCACCTCGGTCGGAGTCGAGCTAGACACCTCTACTCCTTCGTCAGGTGGTGCCTGTAGATGGGTCCACCTTGGTAGAAGTCGAGCTTGTCTCTACCACTTCGCTAGGTGTCGACCTAGGCGGGATCCACCTCCACCGAAGTGGCCCTGCCTCTGCTCCTTCACCAGATGGCACCCCCAGATGGGTCCACCTCGACCGGAGTAGAGCCAGGCACCTCTGCTCCTTCACCAGGTGGAGCCCCCGGATGGGTCCACCTCGGTCGAAGTCGAGCTGGCCACTGCCACTTCGCCAGGTGTCAACCCAGACGGAGTCCACCTAGATCGAAGTTGCCCTGCCTCTACTCCTTTGCTAGGTGGCACCCCCATATGGGTCCACCTCGGCCGGAGTCGAGCCAGGAACCTCTGCTCCTTCGCCAGGTGGTGCCCCTTGATGGTTCCATCTCGGTCGAAGTAGAGCTTGTCTCTACCACTTCGCCAAGTGTCGACCCAAGCGGGGTCCACCTCGACCGAAGTGGCCCTGCCTCTGCTTCTTTGCCAGGTGGCACCCCCAGATGGGTCCACCTCGGTCAGAGTCGAGCCAGGCACCTCTGCTCCTTCGCCAGGTGGCACCCCTTGACGGGTCCACCTCGGTCGAAGTCAGCCTTCTCCGTGGAGCATGGAAGGACCAAGGGCGCAAGCCCCGAGGAGGCTACTGAAGACGGCATGCACAGACGGCGCATCCAGTATGGTGTCCTCAGGCCTGTAACAATGCGCGGAACCTCGTTTGCACCAGCTTAGAAGGGGCACACTGCTCGAGATACCGAGTCTGGTGCCTAGTAACCTAGTACTCCAAAAAAGGAGAGCCAAGGTCACACCTTAGGCCCAAGGGCACCTTTGCGAGGATCGGAACCCTGCCAAGTTTCCCCTTTCATGATTGCATGGCAGACAAGATCAGCTCACCACTTAACTCCTGACCGTGAGGGGGAACGACCTGGGAGAACGATCGCTGAGCTTCGTTGACCTCCAGAGTCTCCCTAGGAGAAGAAATCGAGGCACGAATGTATCCAATGACCAGCGACCTAAAAAGGGACACCAGGGACAAGAAGGAAGGTAAGCAATCAAGAGGACAAGCGTGCACACAAGAAGAGGGGGCAATCTTGAGACAAGAGCTCCAGAGGATCATGAGCCCGGTGGGAGGAACCAGAGCGCTGATCCCTCTCGTTTTTACTCATCTTCTCATCAAAGATTCCTCTAAGCATGGAAACCTCATAGGGATCCATCTTAGTGGATCTGTCTTACTTTACCACTTTTTAACTTAACAATTGGAGTGCCCCCGTCGGGATCCCTGGCCCGGGTCTCTAACCTCATTTTGCAAGTCTGGGAGCATCAGGATTTCACAGCAAAGGGGACCGCAGTACGGTGCCAACTCACAGCTGCAGGCCATAATGGTAAGGTCAGCAACAAATTGGCACACCAGGTAGTGGGACAAGATCCCTATACGAGTAAGCCCCCCCTCGAGCTTAAGAGTAGCTTAATTCCAAGTATGGTGGTGACTCGCGGATGTGAATCCTCCACCAGTCGGGCAGGAGAGGTTCCCTCTTTTTCGGGCCCCCGTAGCCCGGAAAGGGAACTCCCTGCTCCTCCTGTTCCTCCTCCTAAGTTGCCCTCGGTGGACAGTCAGTATGCTGCCATTGTCCAATAATTACAGACACTGACCACGACCGTGAGGCAGCTGCAGCATCAACAGCGCTCCCTGGTAACCCAACCCCAGCTAGGAACCGTCACGGCCCATGCTGCGGGTCCCCGCGGAAGCCTGCATTCCATCCAAGGCAGGCCATCTCATCCACGGGCAGCAACCAATCCCCGCGGGAGCCACCAAATCCTCATGAGGAGAAATCATTCTGGGTTGGCTGATCATGAGTGCCAATCCCCGGTGGATAACAATGATGCCGCTAAGCGCAGCAAGCACCACCACGGCAAGGCCCCTTGCCGCGACCCATCAGCACCTTCTTCCCCAGCGGCCTCGGTGGAAGGTTCCACTGATGAGGCCATCAGGAATCTAGCTGAAAGGCGCCTGGAAGAGCAAGAGCGCAAACTGGTGGAGCTCTCCCGCTGGTTCACCAGCATGCAGGGCTCCCCCAGAGCCAGTGGGCTATAATGCCCGACCCCCCTTCTCCCGGGAAATCCAAGAGGAATCAATTCCAAGTCGGTTCCGCATGCCTCAGGTGGATCCCTACGATGGGACCACCAACCCCCTGGACCACCTGGAGAGCTATAAAGCTCTCATGAGGGTCCAGGGGGCGATGGACGCCCTTCTTTGCATCGCCTTCCTGGCCACCCTCTGGAAGGCCGCTCGAGTTTGGTTCACCCATCTCGAGCCTGAATCTATCAGCTCCTTCCAGTAATTGGAAGGAAAGTTTGTGGCACACTTCGATGCTTGTTGAAAGGTGCCAAGAGAAGTGGATAGCCTCTTCTCAATCCGCCAGCAAGACCAGGAGCTCCTGTGAGACTATGTCACCCGCTTCAAAACTGTCGCCCTGAAAGTCTATAGCTTGGACGAGCCCGTTGCCATGTTGGCGTTGAAGGAGGGCTCAAGACCTTACATCTGACGTATTTATTGGACAAGAAGTTGCCCAAGATGTACTGTGAACTCCTCCTCCGTGTCCACAAGTACATCTGAGCTAAGGAGGCTGACCGTACTAGGAGAGAGCTGGACGGGAAGCCTTCGAAGAAGCCTACCCTGAGGGACGCACTCGGAACCTGAAGGCCCGAGCTGCCCGTGGACTTTTGGTCAGGATCGAAGTCGAAGAACGGCCCCACTCCGGAGCGGACCTTCACTCCCCTCCTTGCTCCAAGAACGAAGATCCTTAAGGAGATTGAGGGCGAAGGTTACCAACCTCCTCCTCAAAACTCGAAGAATCATCGCGACAAGACGAAGTACTGCTAGTTCTATCATGACCACGGCCATGACATGGAGGAGTGTCGTAACCTGAAGAGAGAGATTGAGGACCTCATTAGGAGGGGCTACCTCAAGAAGTTCGTGGGAAGAGAAGTCCCGATGGAGGACCAGCCACTTGCGGCTTTTCCCCTGTTCCTGTAATAGATAACCATCCCACGAAGAAGCCGATGGGCATGATTTCTTAGGGGATAGGGCACGCATCAAAGCGAGCCCAGGAGGGAGGAGATCTGGAAAATGTACTCCCCTTTGAAAAGGGGAAGGGAGGTGAAAATGAAAGTGAAAATGTAAATAACGATGCGGTGATGGTCGAAATGACCATCGCTAAGCATCCTGTACATTGGATTATGGTTGATAGTGGGAGCTCTACCAACATACTTTTTTATGATGCTTTCTTCTAGATGAATTTATCTCGTGATCGGCTAAAGCCGGTGCACACCCCTCTCGTAGGTTTCATCGGAGATTCTGTAGGAGTTGAGGGAGAGATCACTCTCCCTATTACCGTCGGGACTTCACCCTGGCAAAGCACGGTCATGATGACCTTTACCATCGTCTGACTCCCGTCACCATATAATGCCATTTTGGGCTACCCAGGACTCAACCTGCTTGACGCAGTCATTTCCACCAGGAGATTATTGGTGCAGTTCCCCATCGTTTTTGGAGTAGGGGAGATGAGGGGGGTAGTTCAGCCCGTCCAACATTGCTTGCAGGCTATCCTAGGTGCATGGGGTGCCGAGCTCGACTCTGATGTCGACGACCTCAACCAAAGGGCGCAGAATCCCAGGGGTTGCCCGGTGGAGCGCTTACTGACATATCTCCTTGGCTCGGACCCACAGAGAATGATGCAGATAGGAGCCCAACTCCCAGAGGATGAGCGGGCTCGCTTGCTAGACTTCCTTTGGGTGAACACAGATGTGTTCGCCTGGTCCACGGTGGACATGCCGGGTATTTTCCTGGATGTCATCAGCCACTAGTTGAAGATCGATCCGAAGTGCTGTCAAGTTAGGTAGAAGAAGAGGAGCTTTGCTGCAGAAAGGCAGAAGGCGATCAATGAAGAGATGGAGAAGCTCCTCACTGCTGGCTTCGTACGGGAGATACAATATCCCAGTTGGCTGGCGAACGTGGTGATGGTGAGGAAGAATGACAGCAAGTGGAGGATCTGTGTGGACTACACCGACCTCAATCGAGCTTGCCCGAAAGACAGCTTCACCCTCCCGAAGATATACCAGCTCATGGACGCCACTTCGGGTCAGCACCTCCTATCCTTCATGGATGCCTTCTCTAGGTACAATCAAATCTGGATGCACCCGGAATATGAGGAGCACACTTCCTTCATCACAGATCGTGGCACCTATTGTTATAAGATGATGCCTTTTCGCCTGAAGAATGCCAGCACCACGTATCAGCGGTTGGTCAACAAGGTCTTCAGAGATCAAATTGGCCACAACATGCAGGTATACGTGGACGATATGCTGGTGATGAGTAAGTCGATCTCGAACCATGTTGATGACCTAGGGGAGACTTCCACAACCTCCGCCTCCACCAAATGAAACTGAACATAACGAAGTGTACTTTCGGTATGGTGGCAGGGAAGTTTCTTGGCTTCATGGTGACCCAGAAAGGGATAGAAGCCAACCCAGAGAAGGTTCAGGCAATCCTTAACATGGAGCAGCCCACCTCCAAGAAGCAAGTCTAGTGGTTCACTGACCGGGTAGCGGCCCTGAGCCAATTCATTTCACGATCTGTTGATCGCTGCCGACCCTTCTTCAAGGCTTTGAGGAAGATGCATGACTTCTCCTGGATGAAGGAGTGCTAAGAGGTGTTCGAGGAGCTGAAGAAGACCCTGGTGTCACCACCACTACTCTCCTGGCCAAAAGAGGGAGAAGAACTCCTCCTATATCTGGCAGTCACTCCGGAGGCCATCAGCTCGATCTTAGTCTGGATGGATGACAAAGGAATCCAAACACCTGTGTACTATACAAGCAAGCTCCTCTGTGATGAGGAGCTTAAGTACTCTCGATCCGAGAAGTTGATTTTTACGCTAATAGTGTCTGCCCAGCTCCTCAGGCCTTATTTCCAAGCGCATCCAATTGTGGTCCTAATAGACCAACTATTGAAGGCACTGCTCAGCTGACCTAATACATCTGGATGCCTGGCAAAGTGGGCGCTGAAGTTCAGTGAATTCGACATCGCCTATCTATCGCGGTCGGTCATGAAGGTGCAGGTACTGGCTGACTTTCTAGTTGAGTGTGCAGGCCTGGGCAAGGAGTTGGAAGAGAAGTCCCAGAGTCAACAACCAGGACCTGAACCATAAGAGGACATATAGGTACTGCATGTGGATGGAGCCTCTAACTTCGGTGGAAGCGGGGCTGGCCTCATCCTCGCCAACAATGAGGGAGTCGTAGCTGAATGTGCGCTCTGCCTCCAGTTCACCGTCACCAACAACCAGTCAGAGTATGTAGTGCTACTTACGGGACTGAGGGTCTCTCGTGAGCTTGGTATGACCAGCCTGAGAGTCTTCACCGATTCGCAGCTGGTTGCTGGGGAGGTCTCAGGCAAGTATGAGGTGCGGGACCCTCAAATGTTGATGTACCTGGAGTTGGTGCGGGCAACCGCAGCAGGCTTCAAATGCTTTAGTGTTTCCGACTTCCCGCATGGAGAAAACGTCCGTGTTGACACCCTCTCTCGTCTAGCAACCCTGCCGGACTCATCGTTGGGCCGTGCCCACATCGAACATCTCCAAGCCCCAATCTATGAGGTCCCCAAAGAGATTCAGCAGGTCACCCCGGAGCCTAGCTGGATGGACAAGTATGTCAAGTACATCACCGACGGCACCTTGCCTGAGGATCGAGTAGAGGCCGGCCTCATCGAAAGGAAGGTCGTGCATTTCGTGCTGATGGACGGATTGCTCTACCAGAGGTCATACTCTTATCTGCTCCTCAAGTGTTTGAGGCCCACGGAGGCTACACTCGTGCTCTAGGAAATTCATGAAGGCCTTTGCGGGAACCATGTGGGGGGTAGGACTTTGACGTACAAGGCCCTCCGACAAGGATACTTCTGAGAGATGATGAGGGAGGACGCAGCCAACTTCATTAAGAGGTGTGACCACTGCTAACATCATGCCATCATGCAACGCTAGCCAGCTGCACCGCTCTCCCAACTCTCCACCCCCTGGCCTTTTGCCCAGTGGGGCATGGACCTCCTCATCCCTTTTCTCGCACGTTCGGGTAGCGTAAGTTTTTGATTGTCACCATTGACTACTTCACGAAATGAGTTGAGGCCGAGCCATTAGCCCGGATTATGGAGGCAAATGTCAGTAAGTTCCTTTAGAAGTTGATCATATGTCACTTCGAACTTCTCCATGCCATCATCACCGATAACAGACGTCAGTTCGATTGTCAGGAGTTCGAGGAGTTCTGCAACGACCTTGGAATCCATCACTGCTTCACCTCGTTGGCGCATCCCCAAACCAATGGAGATGCTGAGGTGACCAATCGGACCATCCTACAAGAGCTCCGGACCAGATTGGATCATGAAAAAGAAGATGGGCTGAAGAACTTCCCAACATCCTCCGGGCATACCATACAACCCCAAGGATGGCCACAGATGAAACTCCCATCAACCTCATTTTTGGAGTGGAAGCAGTAATCCCGGTAGAACTTAGCCTGCCGATGTTACATGTGGAACAATACGATGAAGCCAAGAACCTAGCACGGTTGCTGCTCAACCTAGATCTCCTTGAGGAGACGAGGAACAAGGCCCGAGTCTGGATGGCGGCCTACCGGTAGCGGGTGGCCAGATACTATAACTCTAGGGTATGACCGAAGTCCTTCCACCTGGGAGACCTGGTGCTATGCCGTGCTGAGGCGTCCCAACCTTGAGAGTGTGGTAAGCTCTCTCCAAACTGGGAAGGCCCTTATCGGGTGGCCGAAGCACTTCCCCACAGTGCCTACTACCTCGAAGAGCTTGGTGGAGCTCGATTTTCATGGACTTGGAATGCTGCGAACTTGAGGATGTATTACCAATGATGTAAGACTTCCTAAACATCAATGATGAAATCCTTTTTGTGTGCAATGCTTGTTTTCGTCTCGTAGGACTATCGCCGTCCAGTCTTAGGTCTGGTGAACAAAAGCTAGGTAGGAGGCCCATGGGTGGTCTGCAAAAAACATGAAATCTCGGGCCTCAATCCGGAAGGTGGTGTAAAATTTAGTTCCCCCACAGCATCTGGAGTTCAGTCTGGAAGATCGCATGGAAGCCAGCTCCTTTGCGAGATCCCGGAGTTCAGTCTGGAAGGTTGTACGGGACCCAATTCTGGCATGCGACCGTGGGGTTTAGTCTGAAAGTTTGCACAGAATCTAGTTTCGGTGCGAAGTCCCGGACCTCGATCCGGAAGGTGGTACAGAACCCAGTTCCTCCACGAGATCGTGGAGTTCAGTCCGGAGTGTCGCACGGAACCCAGTTTCGGCATGCAGCCCCGGGTTCAGTCCGGAGGATGTTCCGATGACCTAAGTCCCGATACCATGAGATCCCGGAGTTCTATCCAGAGTATTGCATGGAACCCAATTCCGGCATGCGGCTCCGGAGTTTAGTCCGGAGGATGTTCCGGCGACCTAGGTCCCGGTACCACGAGATCCCGGAGCTCAGTCCGGAGGATGTCCCGGCGACCTAAGTCCCGGTACCAGAGACTTTCAAAGTGCAAGCCTGAAGCACCAAGAGTTCCTTTTGGAAGCCTGGAGGTCTCCTGAAACTTGTTTCAAATTGAGAGTCCAAGTCAGGCTACAAGTTAAAGCTACTGGCTTTGGCCTCCCATAAAAGACAATGATAAGTAACAATGTAAAATACAATGTAAGCAAGCAGCAGAAAGGGGAGTAAGGCAAGAAGTAGTGAAGAAAAGCTAGTCTTCATTTCCAATATAAGGTTCCTTACAAGTACAAGGGTCCCGACATACCGGGTGACCCAATGAAAAAAAACGAAACCCTATACTAGAATACAAGATGGAGGACTCGAAGTCACTCAGCTGCTGCCGATCCCTCCCTCGACTGGGAGGCCTTTGCACTACCAGCCGCATCCTTAGAAGGCTGCCCGGAAGCCTCCTCGCCAGCGGCTCCTGGTGCTGCTCCTCTTCCTTCAGGCTGCTCCCTAGGGCTGCCAAGAACGACCTCGGTCAGGTCAAGCTCGAGAAACAGGGCAGCCACTTTCTCCTGGCAAACCCCGAAGCCCTTCAAAAAGGAGTCCATGGCAGCCTCGTGCAACTCCTTCTCAAACTCTTCGGAGGCCCGGAACTTTGGCACAGCCTCCTGTGTCTCCTTCTATGAAGCCGCCAGCAACCCATTGACATAGGAGGTCTTCTTGTTGGTCGCTGCCAACTCTTTTAGGACCTCTTCGACCTGGCACTCCAGTGACCGAGATTGCCCCATGAGGCAGGAGATCTCGACCATTCATCTTTGGCCCGGTGCTGACTCGCGATCCTCTCCTCAGAAAGAGAGGCCTCGAGTTCCCTGCCACGCCCTTCGGAATGGGCCAGGTCCTCCCGGAAGGCCTGGTTCCTCCCCCTCAGCTCATGGCCCTTGTCCATGAGGTCCTTCACGTTAGCTGCCAGCTTGCCCAGCTTTCACTCCTTCACGGCCTCCTTCTTCGCTGAAGTGGAGAGGAAATTCTGGAGTAGAAGCACGTCAATTCTGATCTGCATTGAAGGAAGAGTTGAGACTCTAAGAGGATCCAACTAGAACATTAAAAAGAAGATCTAGATGCTTACCATGAAGAGCAAGGGGAGGATCCCGAGTAGAGCATCCTTATTGTCCCGGCTGGCCCTTAGGCGGCGGTCCCAGGGCTGGGCCACGTCTCCATCATCTTCTCCGTGAGACCCTGGTCATGGATGATGGAGGAGCCCCATTGAGAACGGGTGGTAAAGGTAGAGGCTCAGGAGGGGGCTGAGCTGGAGTCCCCCCGCTGGGCAGAGCTATGGTCGATGGTGCCACCGCCACCATGGCAGCCACTATCGGGATGATTGGCACAGCTGCCGGTGCAGCCTTCGATGCCGCCGCTGGCGTAGTAACCGCTGGGGGAGGTGCCAGTCACCCCACCTCCCCACCCTCATCGATCTCGATGACATCTGCAATGTGCAACCGCTGCTGAGATGGCCTAGGGGCCAAACCTGTCACCCTGGGCCTAGCAGGAGCTGGAGTGGGCCTGGGCCCCTGGCCCATCTCCATGCGGGCCCTCTTTGGGGGAGCCTCCTGGGCTCCTTCAGGAGCATTCATCTTTTAGGCCCTCTCCATCAAACTTTCGATGGATAACTTCATCCCTAGAGAAAGAAAAGGTCAAAATGTTAGATGGTTCAGCAAAAAAAAAAGGAAAAATAAGAGCAGAGGCCCACCAATTGTCCAGATTGGGCTGATCCCTGCCTCGAACAAGTTCTGCTCTGAGAGCAAAACCTCAAGGAAGGGACTATATCACCCAGTAACTGGGAATAGACCTCCTGATCCGCCAGCTCGACCTGAGAATTTTGGTTTGGAGATCGATCCGGCTCACTCTAGGCCCAGCCGACATCCCTAATCGAAGCGAAGAAGAACCAATTCTTCCACCCCCTTGATCGATGTGGGGAGGTCAAACCGGAGGCACCTGGGCCGGGAAGAAAGGTACCACCAGTTGTCATCGATGGAGTATCGCTTCAGGGTGAAAAGGACCCTGAATAGTGAAAAGTGGGCAATGAACCCATAGAAGTGCCAGAAAACTATGAAGGCCTAGATAACCCTGATGGCATTGGGAGCGAACTGGGCTGGAATGAGTTGAAAATAGCTAAGAAAGAAAAGAAAGAACGTATGATGAAGAAAATGAAGACCCCCGACAAAAAAGTCCTCGTAGAATGTGATTCTACCAGGGCTGCTCGAAGTCACTCGATCCCTCGACCCTAGAAATGAAAGCTGGACGGAGTCTAGGACCCCATACATGTCCCAGATCCTGGAAAGGTCACTTCGGTCATCGTCAAAATGAACCGGAGGGACCGGAAGGAGTCTCTGCCACCAGAGGGGGAAGGACAGAGATGAGAACAACAGGAATGATAGGAGGAGCCCTAGGAGCCCTAGGGACTCTGATGGTTATATTGCCCGGTCACAACCATCGCCAGATGTCGATGAGAACATCATCCTTCGAAGAGGAGGGCGATGGAATCCTCGGCTGGGATGGACCGGCCTTGTCTGGGTTAGAAGAGGAATGGCGATGATGACCCGAAGGAGCCATCGAGATGATGAAGGAAAAGGAAGGCCTGGTTCGGGAGGACTAGGACTCGAGAAGAAGCAGATGAAGAAAATATGGGTCGCAGGATACTCACCGAGATATTTTGGTGAAAGAATGATGACCCGAGAGAAGAAGAGGGACCGCTGCAACTGCCAGCCAGGTGTGAGAAAGCCAAAAGACCTCATTTCCAGAAAGTCTCCTCTCTTTTCAAACCAATCAATAGCGACCGTACATCTCCATTTTTGCCTAAGCCATCGGATGAGTGCCATGTGTGAAGACGCTCGACGATGATGCTTCGATTCGTTGGAAACCACCTCGAGTCTGGCACGACATGATTATGACCCATTGAACACGTGGACGTGGTGCCCATGCATTGGATCTCAGGCACGATGAGCGAAGCGGCAGCGATCATAGCATTTATTGTGCAGGATTTTTCTCCTCCCATGTCATCTCTGAATTAACTCCCCACATCCCTATAGCAGCACTTCAATGGGACTTGGGAGTGGGGGGCAACTGATATGGCAACATCGCTGACATGGAGTGTGCGTTAGATCAAGTTGGCCGCCCGACAATACCACATGGCATCATCTTCGGGCTCTCCTACCAGGTGGCCTGGCTAGCGGTCAAGCCGACCTTGGATCGAGCTTGGCACCTCTGCCACTTTGCCAGGTGTTGACCTAGGTGGGGTCCACCTCGATCGAAGTGGCCCTACCTCTGCTCCTTCACTAGGTGGCACCCCCAGATGGGTCCACCTCGGTCGGAGTCAAGCCAAGAACCTCTACTCCTTCGCCAGGTGGCACCCTCGGATGGGTCCACCTCGATCGAAGTCGAGTTGGCCTCTGCCACTTCGCTAGGTATCGACCCAGGCGGGGTCCACCTTGATTGAACTGGCCCTACCTCTGCTCCTTCGCCAGGTGACGCCCCCAGATGGATCCATCTCGGTCTAAGTTGAGCTTGTCTTTGCCACTTCGCCAGGTGTCGACCCAGGCGGGGTCCACCTTGATCGAAGTGGCCCTACCTCTGCTCCTTCGCTAGGTGGCACCCCGAGATGGGTCCACCTCGGTCGGAGTCGAGCCAAGCACCTCTGCTCCTTCGCCAGGTGGCACCCCTTGACGGGTCCACCTCGGTCAAAGTCATCCTTCTCCACGGAGCACGAAAGGACCGAGGGTGCAAGCCTCGAGGAGGCTGCTGAGGACGATGAGCATAGGCGGTGCATCCAGTAAGGTGTCCCCAGGCCTGTAATAATGAGCGAAACCTCATTTGCACCAGCTTAGAAGGGGCACCCTGCTTGACATACCAAGTCCGGCACCCGGTAACCTGGTACTCCAAAAAGGGAGAGCCACGGTCAACACCTCAGGCCCGAGGGCACCTTCGCGAGGATTGGAACCCCACCAAGTTCTCCCTTTCATGACTGCATGGTAGACGAGATCAGCTTACCACTTAACTCCCGACCGTGAAGGGGAATGACCTGGGAGAACGGTCACTGAGCGTCGCTGACCTCCAGAGCCTCCCCAGGAGGAGGAATCGAGGCACGAATGTATCCAATGACTAGCAACCTAAAAAGGGACACCAGGGGAAAGAAGGAAGGTAAGCAATCAAGAGGGCAAGTGTGCACACAAGAAGAGGGGGCGATCTTGAGACAAGAGCTCCAGAGGATCACGAGCCCGGTGGCAGGAACCAGAACGCTGATCCCTCTCATTTTCACTCATCTTCTTATCAAAGATTCCTCTAAGCACGAAAACTCCTCAGGGCTCCGTCTTAGTGAATATGTTCCTGGTGCGGTATGCATGATGAGGATGCAATCATGTGACTCTAAATGAGATTAACCAAAATTTAACTAGCAATTCCTACTTGCATATGAGTGATTCAACATATAAGATCAAGGAGATCTAAATAAGAAACCCTAAATGCTTATACTTAAACCCAGCTAGGAGGACTATCAAAATCTTAAAGAAATAGGACAAGATTAGAATTCGCACACAAGTCAAGCTAGCCCTATTTAATGATCCCGATCTTAAAAGACTAGGAGTTCAAGCATTGAAATCTCAAGCACAAGGGATTCGCTCTTAAGGTTCTCAAATGAAAGATCATACCACATAAGATGGGCCATCTAACTTTCTGGTTTGTAGCAAGTAATCCTTCCTCCTGGATCTGGAACCTAGAGAACCCTGCAACAAAGAAACCAAGATGATTAGAAGCTTAATTAGAAATGAGAAGATTGATGGAACTCAAAAGGAGAGTTTGTTGGAAATGATCCTTGGCGCCATGGTGGAAGCTTGTGTTGGTGTTGATCTTCTTCTTGTGAGGATGTCCTTAATTCACCTTGAAGGAAGAGGATTGCTTGGAAGATGAAGAGTAAAAGAGAAGGATTAGGGAGAAGAAATGATGGAGGAGAGGAAGAGGTTCACTTAGGCACAAAGATCCACATAGGCACATAGAAACACATAGAAAATTTTTGAAAATTTGTATTCCTTCATCAATAGCTCTTTACAAGGGGCGTCCAAGACTTTAAATAAAACCTCATAAATTTTGAAATTTCAAATCCCCAAACAAGTGGAGTAATATAAGGGGAGAGGGCTGATTTTCTTGCTTGAAATCCTCCTTGGCCAACTTCCTTGAATTTGAACTTGGGATGGCGCCCTCTTATGGTGAGGTGGCATGTGAGGTGGCATGTGGTCCCCTCTTGACGTGGCATGTGGTCCCAAGTTGAGGTGGCGCAAGTGATGTGGCATGTGGTCCCCAATTGAGTTGGCTTTGATCTTGATTTGGGGTATATATTGTGAGTCTTCTTTAGGCTTGATGCTAGTTGACCCATTTGGATTGGACTAAGACTAGACCCGACATGGACTCGACTTACATGATTATTTTGGACTCAAAAGAAAGATTACAGGACCCAACATGGACTCGACTTACATGATTCTTTTGGACTCAAAATAAAGAAAGGTTACCGGACTCTCTAGTCCAACCATAAAGATTCGGAATGGGCTTGAATTGGTTGGAGTCTCTTTCTGATTCTGGTGCCCGCACCAATTCTCCCCGGGTGGGAGGAATTCGACCCTGTCGAGTGATAAGTTTCTAATATATCCGGGTTGATTTTTTGTAGGTCCTCTTTGGTGATCCAGGAATCTTCAGATTCAGGACGTCCTTGCCATCGAACCAGATAGCGTTGGTAGCCCTTATTTCTAGTAGTGATGATCTAGTCATTCAAGATCCTTTCAATTCTTTCCTTTCGCTCAGGAATATTTGGTGGTGGACACTCAATTGGCATTTCACTCTCAAGAGAAGTGTTAGGACCAAAAGGTTCATCCGGTATCAATGCAGGTTCCTTGTATTCTTTCAGATCGGAAATATTAAATGTAGAACTAATGCCATAACTAGGTGGTAAGTCTACTACATAAGCATTAGGTCCAATTTTCTTTATTATTTTGAAGGGTCCGGCTCCCCGGGCATGGAGTTTCTTCATAGTTCCCGGAGGAAACCTTTCTGGTTTAAGCCTAATCATTACAGAGTCTCCTTCATTAAATTCCTTTAACCGTTTATATGAATTAGCCATATGCCTATAGAGTTCATTGCTTTTTGAATCTTCTGACTAATCTCCTTGTGCAAACCCTTAACATGCTGTGCATATGACTCAGCAGACTCAGATATTCGTGTATGTACTGGTAATGGAATTAGGTCTAAAGGTTTCCTAGGTCTGTATCCATGGACCACTTCGAATGGACTTTTCCCAATAGACCTATTAATCGAACTGTTGTAGGCAAATTCAGCGCAAGGAAGTAGTAAGTCCCAGTTTCCTAGGTTGTCGCCGACTAAACATCTTAAGAGATTTTGTAAGCTTCGGTTTACTACTTCAGTTTGGCCATCGGTTTGAGGATGATAGGCCATAGAGAATTTCAGCTTAGTACCTAACATGTGCCAGAGTGTTTTCCAGAAGTAGCTAGTGAACTTGACATCTCTATCTGACACAATGATCTTGGATAAACCATGAAGCTTAACCACCTGATCTAAGAAAAGCTTGGCCACTTTCGAAGCATCTAAAGTTTGAGAACACGAGATGAAGTGCGCCATTTTGGAGAAACGATCGACAACCACAAAAACAGAGTCATGTTTCCTAGAAGTTTTAGGTAGACCTACCACAAAATCCATACTGATATCTTGCCATGGACCATCAGGGACAGGTAAGGGCGTGTACAGACCGGTGTTCTGTCTTTGCTGTTTTGCAACAGCACAGGTCCGACACTGAGCTACGATCTGGGCAACGTTCTTTTTAAGACCAAGCCAAAAAAATTGTTCTTCCATTGCTATGATGGTTTTGTTCCTGCCAAAATGTCCTGCTAAACCTCCAGCATGGACTTCCCAGATCAAAAATTCTCTAACAGAGGTCTTGGGAATACACAACTGATTTCCTTTGAAAAGGTATCCATCTAACAGTGTATAATCACTAGGCTCACTAGATGGTCTTTGTTGGAGGGATTGATAGATGTGACCAAAATCAGGACATGTGGGATATTCATCTTTCAATCTATCGAACCCTACTACTTCAGTGCTCACAGAGGTTAACAACATAGAACGGCGGCTCAACGCATCAGCAATCCTATTTTCAGTACCGGCACGATGTTTCAAAATGAACGTGTAAGCTTGTATGAATTCTACCCATTTTCCGTGCCTAGGGTTTAATTTCTTTTGAGAACTAAGGAACCTAAGAGCTTCGTGATCAGAGAACAGGACAAACTCGTGGGGTAGAAGATAATGCCTCCAATATCGTAGAGCTTGAACTACAGCATACAGTTCCTTATCATACGTGGAATACCTTAGTCTCGTCTCATTTAACTTTTCACTGAAGTATGCTACTGGGTGATTCTCTTGACTCAAGACACCTCCAATTCCGACCCCAGAAGCATCACAAGCAACCTCAAACACCTTGGTAAAATCGGGTAACCTTAAGACAAGGTGCTTGTGTCATTTTCTCCTTAATTGTTAGGAAGGCCTTACCTGCTGCTTTAGTCCACTCGAAATTTTCCTTCCTAATACAATCAGTGATTGGAGCCACTATCGTACTGAACCCTCTAATGAATCTCCTATAGAAGGTGGCTAAACCGTGGAAACTACGGACATTATGGATATTCTTGGGTACAGGCCACTCTACTATTGACTTAATTTTCGCAGGATCAGCGGACACCCCTTCAGATGTGACTACGAATCCTAGAAAGATAACTCTATTTGTCAGGAAATCACACTTCTTGATATTGGCATAGAGACTATCTTTTCTCAGGACTTGACAAACTTGCTTCAAGTGGGTTAAGTGGTCTGCCTTTGTTTTGCTATATATAAGTATATCATCAAAATAGACCACTACAAATCTTCCGATAAAAACCTTTAACACCTGATTCATTATTCTCATAAAAGTGCTAGGTGCATTGGACAGACTGAACGGCATGACTAACCACTCATATAATCCATCTTTAGTCTTAAAAGTGGTCTTCCATTCGTCTCCAGGCCTAACCCTAATCTGGTGATAGCCACTTTTTAGGTCTATCTTGGAAAAAATTGTCGATCCAGCTATCATATCTAACATGTCGTCTAGTCTTGGGATTGGGAATCTATACTTTACAGTGATCTTATTAATGGCACGGCTATCTATACACATCCTCCATGTGCCATCTTTCTTAGGGGTCAGCAGAGCAGGGACTGCACATGGACTTAAGCTTTCCTTAATAAACCCCTTCCTAAGAAGTTCACCCACTTGCCTTTGCAGTTCCTGGTGTTCAGTTGGGTTCATCCTATAGTGAGGCAAATTAGGTAAAGTCGCTCCAGGGATTAAATCTATTGCGTGTTGTATGTCTCTTAAAGATGGGAGGTTATCGGGGAGATCTTCTGGAAACACATCCTCAAATTCTTTCAATAATTGGACCACCTCTTGAGGGTGTTCTACAGGGTTGTGGTCCTTAATTTCCTTAGCAGCTACTACCCAAATAGGTGCTCCTTCCATGATATCTTGCTCTAATTCTTTTGCACCTATTAAATTTAATCCAGTCTTCTTATCTTTCAAGCTGCTAGTTCCTCTCTTGACATTATCCTTAGGCTGGGTTGGATGAATGACAATTTTCTTGCCATTGAAATTGAAAGCACAGGAGTTTGATCGACCAAAGATGGTCACATCATGATCAAACAGCCATGGCCTACCTAAGATGATGCTACTTACCCCCATAGGAAGCACATCACACCAGATCTTTTCCTGATAGGATTGAAGCTGGACTTGAACCTGACATTTGACTTGATTGGTATAGAAGTGGAATCGATCCAGGACACCTTATATGGATTGGGATGTGGTACAACGGGTAATCCTAGACTTTTGGCTACATTAGTGGAAATGGCGTTGACACAGCTTCCACTATCGATGACGATCTTACAGACCTTTTCTCCTATCTTAACAAATGTGTGTAGGATGCTAGTTCTACGCCAGTCTTCTTGCTCCTTGGTCTGTGTCATGATACATCTCACAACTCCTAGCAAATCTGATGAGTCTATGTTCTCTTCATCTCCTTCATACTCATCATCCAAGCAATCCCCTGCTTCATAAACCTCCTCTTCATCATTCTCCAGGGGTTCTGATTCACCTTCTTCTGCCTCCCCTATATGTAAAGCTCTAGAGGGACATTGGCTCATGAAATGACCTGGTTTACGACACTTATAGCAGACTCGCTCCCTCTCACCTCGAACTTCAGGGCTCTTTCCTTTGTCTTCTCTAGGAATTAGGGGAATGGCAGGGTTGTGCCTAGGGGTTGGACTCGAGCTGGATCTTGGTCTATTGGTTGTACCAGGGACTAAACTAGGCCTGCTAACAGGAGGGTTAAACCTAATAGGTTCAGGTCGTCTAAATGTAGCTCTCCTTTGAAACCTCTCATAGTCCGTGGCAACTTGGTATGCCTGATCTAAATCATGGACTTCCCTTAAAAACAGTTCCCCTTTTATATCATCATTCAACCCTGATCTAAACCTTGATAAAGTGGCTGCTTCAGACTCGACTACGTTGCATCGCATCACAAACTCATCAAATTTAGCAACATATTCAGAAATGGTCTTGTTACCCTGTGTCAATCGTTGCCACTGATCTAATAACCTTTGCTGATAAGACATAGGCAGATATTTCTCTCTAAGTTTCCTCTTCATATCTCTCCATGTTGCTATAGGTAAATCTCCCCTTTGCCTTGATATGCGTTCCACGTTTTCCCAATATAACCGAGCCTGACGAACTAGTCTGATTTTGGCAAACTTAAATCTTCTCTCTTCAGACATATCATACCAGTCAAAATACTGGTCCATGTCAGCCTCCCAGTCTGTGTACACCTTAGGATCTAAGCTTCCCTCAAAGGTTGGTGCATCTAGACGGATATTCCTTAGGGCCCGATCATCCTGATCAAAAGTATCATAGTGAGGCCTTTTGGAGGTGGCTCTGGAGTATGATCAACATAATCCTGATGCGGTCTTCTTTGAATTGGGTCAAGTGTGTGTTCCTGTCGTTGGGCTCTAGGATGAACTGAAGGTAATCTGGGTGAAGGTGGTTCAGTTGGGGTCAACCTAGCTTCTTCTAGGGTTCCTACCCTTTCCTCGAACTGACCAAATTTAGCATCCAAACGGTCCATCTTCTCGATCATAGATCTCATAAGGCTTTCCATACTAGTATCCATGGATGAACTAGGTTGGGCTTGTGAAGGGTGGTAAGGTGTGCCTGATCTAGTTGTCATGCAAACAATTAGACTCAGACCCGAACTACGAGTTTTCTAAACCGGTTAGTCCAAATAAACTGAGTTCACTAGATATAATCAAATCAACAGCTACTCTCTTCCACTGGCCAGTCAGGAGGTGGGTCTGTGGGAGGTTCCCCCAGCTTTCACTGGGTCCTAATTAAAAACCACAAGAACCGCTTAGGCTTGAGCCACTTAACCTCTATCCTTGACACCAGCTTTCAATAATAGATGAAGAAATGGGTTGCACAAGCTTTCTCAATTGAATTGAACTGGACCTAGAGTTCCAAGCTAGTTGCCTAATCAAGGTGGCAAGCTAGATCGTAGTAACTCTATACTTGGCCAGGTTTTAGAACAAGGAGAGTGTGAGATCCTGTCTCTGGCCTACCTAGGCCCGGTGGAATTGGCCCGATAGATGGATCAGCACCCAAGCCCTTAGTCCCAATTCTAGACACCAAGTAATAGGGCACACACAAGACTAGTTGACATAATGAGTTGACAATAACCCGGGCTCGACCAAATTGATGTTCCTAACCCACTAGGACAATTAATGTCTAATCAATTTTAGTTAGGGATTGGGTCGATATGCAATTTGGTGATTTTTGGGCTAGGGACAGGTGATGAAATCCTGACCCTATGTCAATTTCATGTCCTTAATTTGATTTGTCATGAGATGCATGCAAATTTCAAGTTTCAGGTGCAGAAGTAGTGTGTTGCAGTTTAAAAGTGGTGTTGATAAGTACAGAAAAAAATGTCAGAAAAATCTAAAAAAATCAAAGAAAACTCCTAACTTCTAGATGACATACTAGATGAAACGAAAATTTAAAATAAAATATGTTCTATTCTAGGAAGATTCTGAAATGAAGATAATGAAAAGGAACAGAACAGAACAGAAACCTTAATAACACTGATGGACTGCAGGAATTTTCATTTTTTTTGTAAATTTTTTTTCAGATTGAAATTTAAAACGGTGATAAGCAACTTAAAATGGAGCAGTAAAAAAATATTCCAACAAGGAATGTGATACTTGCCTTTGGAGTTGCAGGCGGATTACAGTCAGCCTACAGAAAATACAGCAAGCAGAAAAATAGAACGTGCCCAATGCAAAATTCACAAATGAAATCTAAGAAGTCCTTTGGCTTTCTTTTTCACGGGTCAATCACAATGGCACCCCGACATGCCTTAGGAGATCCCCGTGTAATGGAAAGAGAGGGTGTTTAAACCCTACTTTCTCCTAAGACCGGACGGCCTGGTAACGCCCCCGATCCAAGTACTTCAAGGACTTAATGCTATGCAATTAGGAACTTATTCTACCATGCTCTGATACCAAGATTGGTGTGGTATGCATGATGAGGATGCAATCATGTGACTCTAAAGGAGATTAACCAAAATTTAACTAGCAATTCCTACTTGCATATGAGTGATTCAACATATAAGATCAAGGAGATCTAAATAAGAAATCCTAAATGCTTATACTTAAACCCAGCTAGGAGGACTATCAAAATCTTAAAGAAATAGGACAAGATTAGAATTCGCACACAAGTCAAGCTAGCCCTATTTAATGATCCCGATCTTAAAAGACTAGGAGTTCAAGCATTGAAATCTCAAGCATAAGGGATTCGCTCTTAAGGTTCTCAAATGAAAGATCATACCACATAAGATGGGCCATCTAACTTTCTGGTTTGTAGCAAGTAATCCTTCCTCCTGGATCTGGAACCTAGAGAACCTGCAACAAAGAAACCAAGATGATTAGAAGCTTAATTAGAAATGAGAAGATTGATGGAACTCAAAAGGAGAGTTTGTTGGAAATGATCCTTGGCGCCATGGTGGAAGCTTGTGTTGGTGTTGATCTTCTTGTTGTGAGGATGCCCTTAATTCACCTTGAAGGAAGAGGATTGCTTGGAAGATGAAAGTAAAAGAGAAGGATTAGGGAGAAGAAATGATGGAGGAGAGGAAGAGGTTTACTTAGGCACAAAGATCCACATAGGCACATAGAAACACATAGAAAATTTTTGAAAATTTGTATTCCTTCATCAATAGCTCTTTACAAGGAGCGTCCAAGACTTTAAATAAAGCCTCACAAATTTTGAAATTTCAAATCCCCAAACAAGTGGAGTAATATAAGGGGAGAGGGCTGATTTTCTTGCTTGAAATCCTCCTTGGCCAACTTCCTTGAATTTGAACTTGGGATGGCGCCCTCTTGTGGTGAGGTGGCATGTGAGGTGGCATGTGAGGTGGCATGTGGTCCCCTCTTGACGTGGCATGTGGTCCCAAGTTAAGGTGGCGCAAGTGATGTGGCATGTGGTCCCCAATTGAGTTGGCTTTGGTCTTGATTTGGGGTATACATTGTGAGTCTTCTTTAGGCTTGATGCTAGTTGACTCATTTGGATTGGACTAAGACTAGACCCGACATGGACTCGACTTACATGATTATTTTGGACTTAAAAGAAAGATTACAGGACCCAACATGGACTCAACTTACATGATTCTTTTGGACTCAAAATAAAGAAAGGTTACCGGACTCTCTAGTCCAACCATAAAGATTCGGAATGGGCTTGAATTGGTTGGAGTATCTTTCTGATTCTGGTGCCCGCACCAGTTCCACTTTATCACTTTCTAACTTGACCGTCGGAGTGCCCCGGCCAGGACCCTGGCCCGGGTCTCTAATCTCATTTTCTAGGTCCGGGAGCATCGGGATTCCACAGCAAAGGGGACCACAGTACGGTGCCAACTCAGCTGCAAGCCACAGCAGTAAGGTCGGCAACACTCACCATAAAAGATCCAAGAAAGTTTGGGTACCAAAATTGTCCACCCAGTTTATTTTGTAGAAGTGTCTTGTAACCCAACATGAAGAAAGAAAGTTTTTGAAAAGTGGCTATACAAGATAATACAAAGAGTGGACAAGCTATATTTTGGACTAAATGGTAAAGGAAGGATTATACATATTGGTAAATTCTAAACATTTCCTTCCATAATCAAAAATATAGTTGAATATTTGTTACAAATATTGCATCAGTTACTTTAAAAGTTATTTTAAATATTTAATTAGAATCAAGTTTAGACTTATAGTCATTGATTATGATCATGAACTTTTTGATATTGATGAATTTCATGCTATCTTGATTAAACTTGTGATTATAAGATCTTTACTTGATTTTGATTAATATATCTTAAATTACTTCCTGAAAAATATTTTTAAAGTTGCATATTGCTTTAAAATTATTTTAACTAATTAATTAGAATCAAGTTTAGATTAATAGTCATTTGTTGTGATCATGAACTTTTTGATGTTGATGGATTTCATGCTCTCATAATTAAACTTGTGATTATCAGACTTTCACTTGATTTTTATTAATATAGTTTTAAACTATTTCAAGTAAAATGTTATGATTTATGTGTTTTCAATTTTGGCATCTATGCTTAAGTTAGAAATGATTTGGATCAAGATTAGAACTGGTAGTTAAGGATTACATTTAAGAAGATATGCATATTGATAAATCCTTGCTCTAGTAGCTAAACTTAGTACTATATTTCTTCTAACTTTTGTATGGATAATCAAAATCATTTCAAATCATATGGTTTTTATGAAATGTATTCTATTTTGTATCCATGCTTAGACTAGAAATGATTTAGAACAAGATAGAATTGGTAGTTAAGGGTTATATTTAAGAAGAAGGTATGTATATTGATAAACTTTTAATCTAGTAGCTAGACTTGATATCATATTATTTCTAGCATTTATATGGATATCAAATCATTTTAACGAGATTTTAAATCATGCTAAAAGTTTTTAAATGTTCAATCTCTTATTTTTTGAAGATAATGTATATCTTGAATATTCAAATCTTTGATTTCAGACTTAGTATGTATGTTTATATTTTAAATTAACTGAAATTATGATACTTGTGCTTTCATGTTTTATTTCTTAATGAATGCATATTTTTAAGGGAGAATAATATTTAGGAAGAGCATCCAAAGATTTATTGTCATGTATGATGCTTTCAATATTTTCTTAATATCATACTTATATTGCTCTGATACTCCTTCTCCTTGTTTTCAAATCTAATCCTTTGAGGGGAGTTACATTCAATTGGTGTCCAGATTTATTAAGAATCTTAAAAAAGGAGTGAGAAGAGCTCCTAGTAATTACTTCAGATTGGATTAGTCACCATGGCTGTCCGGTCATAGGAGCTAAGTAGAGTTTAAAGATCCTCTCTTTCCATTCAATGGGGACTCTTATGACATGTTGGGGTGCCACTGTGGCCTTATCCCATGAACAAGTGAGGTGAATGGACTGTTGTCTTGCTATAAGTTATGCATATTAGAGCAAATACATATTGATTTTTTTTTTGCATATGCATGTCATTTTTGTGGTATCATGTTCAATTAGTATCATATTTAATTGATTTCATGTATTGATTTTGATGATCTACTTGCTATTCTTTCTACCTTCATTCCTATTTTGTATTGCCTTTCACCCTTTTTCATGATGACTAAAAAGGAGAGAAAAATGTTAAGTATGAAAAGGGGAAAGATATGATAAACATGAAAAATTATATGAGAAATGAAAGAAAATGCAAAAGGAGAAGAAGAAAGCAAAATATTTTAATCTTAAGGGAAGAATTAGTAAAAGAGAGAAATTTATAAATTTTGCATATTTTGAAAAATATTTTGAAGAATTTTTGAAATTGTTTTTGGATCATATTTTGAGGGGGAGCTTGATGCTTATTGATTTTGAGCTACATGTTTATACTATTGTTAATCTTTTAAGATTACCCTATTCATATACTTAAAGATTTTGTCATCATTAAAAAGGAGGAGATTGTTGACTCTAATCTTGATTTTGATGATTGACAAAATATTTAAGTATATATGGGTACTAATTATATTTTTAAGTATGTTTATCAGATCTTAGTACTCATCCATGTTGAATGAAGAAATACATGCTTTTAGTTGAAGAAAGTCCTTAAATTAATAAAAAATCAAGTATATGGACTTTGGAATTGATATGGAAGAACTTGAAGAGGCTAAAAATTAATTTTGGAGAAGTTTCAGAAAGTTTCAGTACTAGCACAAGCAAGTGTTAACTCATGAAGAAGTTCAAGTATCGACTCAAGACCCGAGAACAAAAAAAATACATAACTATGAAAATTCAAAATTTTTACCTTGAGCTAATCCAAGTGTCGACTCATAGAAATCAAGTGTCGACTTATGAAAATCTCAAGTGTCAACTCATTAGATTCAAGTATCAACACTTGGAGTAATGGCTAGTTTTTTAGAAGTACATAATTGATTCCAACTTGCTTCAAACGGCTAGTTTTTCATCCCCAACTATCATAAATGGTCATCTATGGATTGGAGAGCTATATAAACATCAAAAATCAAATAAAAAAATAATCCTTTGGTGAGATTATTGAATATCCTTCAAGGATTCAAGAGTTGAGTGGTTCAAGCCTTCAAGCTTCCAAAGATAAGAGAGTGCATCCAAGTTCACATCATCAAGCTACAATCAAAGACTTCAACAACTTGAAGACAAGGTCTTCATCAACATTCAAATAACTTTAAAGAGATATTTGCTTTTATTAGAAAACTTTATTGTATTCTTTACTTTCATTCTTACATTGTTGTATCAAGATTTTTGGTGAGCCCTGAAAAACCAAAGAGATTGTTGGTTAGCCTTTATGTAAAACCAACATAGGTTGTTGGTGATCCTGTAAAACCAACATAAGTTGTTAGTGAGCCCGTAAAACCATCGGAGGTTGTTGGTTAGCCTAAGTTATAAAACCAACAAGGAATTTTGACTTATGAGCCTAGAAAAATAAGTTGGATTTTGATTAGTGAGCCCGGAAAACTAATCGACTATAATCTTGGTGATTATAGTGAAATTCTCAAGGAAAACTTGGAGAGTGGATGTAGGTACCTTGGAGTGCATCGAACCACTATTTATTCTTGTGTTTGTGATTGCTCTTATTTATTGCTTATTTACTCTTGCATTTACTTTGTTAATTCTGTTGCATATTTTTATTAAACACACAAACACTTTGGCAAAACATAAGAACTTATTTAAATTGGCACATAATTGTTTTATATCCATTAAAATAATTCAAATAATTTTTAAATCCCAATTCATTCCTCTCTTGGGTTGCATCATCATTGGGCAACAACTTGCTTTTCTTTTCTTGATCTTTTTAGAGGGTCAATACTTGGGATCATTGAGTCGACACTTAATCTATGTCACTTTAAAAAAGTATGCCAAATTCTGAAATTTGAGATCTTGATATATATTCTTCCATTCTAACTTTCAATTATCCAATAAAATACTATGTCATTGGCTTTTCCACATGTCATGACATCCCAAAAAAATGAAATCCTTCTTACTTAGTAGTTGATCATTTGAATTCATCTTTTACAAGTTTGAAGGTTTCCTAAAATATTAATCTCACAACTCCAACCAAATATTAATATCTCATATATACTCAATATTTTGTTATTCATCAAAATCAAGGTCCGAGTCAATAAATTTAAACCAAACTTAATTCTTATCAATCCTCATCCAAGAAAGGGTGACAAATAGGAATTAGCATGGGATCTCTTCATGCAAAATCTGAATTTGCCATAAAGAAATAAAAATAAGGAGAGAGAAAGTGGTGCTTAAGTTGGATTCGAATTCTAATTCAATTTGAATTAAGTCAATCAAATCAAATTTGGTTTAACTCAATAAAACAACTAAGCTTAATATAATTAGGTTCCAATTAACTTAATTAAATCTCAATCAAATCAAGCATTAATCGAGTGCAAATCTAAATCAAACTAGAATTAAAACTTCTTAGTGATTAGGTTATCATATAACCTAATCAGATCAAACCTAATTGAACCCAATTCAATTAAACTTGACCTAGTTAAATCTCTTTGCTCATTCAAATTAAGTTAATTAGTAAACTAATTACTAATTAATCCTCCTATAATTCATTAACACTTAATAAATTATTTCTTTACAATAATTGTATAAGATTAATTATCAATCATATTGATAATTATACCCTTGAATAATTCTTAATCATTATTCAACCATTATGATCAGTCAAAAACTTTTATTGTATATGATCTCATATATTCAAACACTAAGTCGATAGTACATGAATAAATTTCTGAACTAATTAATGTAACCATCTAGCAATGGTACCTAATATCTGGATAGGTCGAATGATTACAAAGCAATATTCAAGATCTAGATATATAGTTATCGTATAATTCATCCCTTTGATACAATACTCAAGATGACTTCAGAGTTAATTGGTAACTCTTAATTACTGCATCTAGAAGTATCTCAACCTAATAAATTATGTAACTCCTTACAAGAATTATTCTAGCCAAAATTTTGCTAAATTGAAATACAGTAAAGTATTATCTCCAACATCTTGGAGTAATCAATCCCATCTTGACTCACACCAATCTTATAAGTACTTGACTACACCCAGCAACCTTCTATTACTATATTAGAAGTAAAGATAGTTCAATACTAAAGTACAGTGAGTTACTTGCAAGTCACTATAGTGATTTCAGATCGGAGGGATACTTATATCCATATCCTTCTGTAAGATACTCTTGATAGCAGAGTACTCTACAAAGTTGATCACATTCAATGAAATATACTCCTACACTTACCTATATACCATATCAATATCTCCACATATCTTGGTTATGAGGACAATGAATTTATATAGCACACAATGATCTATACTTGATAAATATTATCATCCTAGGTAACAACGTATCATTTGGTTACAAATAAGTTTAAAAACTACATGATAAATCTTTCTTTATTGAATGGAAGTTGTTCTAAGAACTTCATCACAAAAGAATTCAAATGAAAATGCACAAAATATAATGAACTACCAAAATAACTTTTATTTATTAATAATTCATATACAAATTATAATGAGCTCAACCATCTATAACTCAGATAATTGGCTTTATGATACATTTCCTAATAATTTCCCCCTAACCTGCATCAAAACTTGGGCTTGGGGAGCATTCAAAAGAGTATAATGGTTAAATATCCTTGGTGGTGGGATGCTTGGTTGATCTTGAGGGTTCGAATAATATTGAACCTGAGGAGGAATTCTTCGGCATCACGGGGAGTGGCTTCTATGCCACCTTTTCTCTCGACCACCCTTCTTCGACTAGAATCCTTGGTCTGAGGGCTAGCCCTTAGGCATCGGGATGGACAATGAGGCGAAAAGTGGAGCAAATGCTAAAGCAATAGAAATAACTGATGGGACATAAACACTATATGCTATGGGGTAAGAGGAATGATCGATGGAATATCAACACCGTATCCCTTCTCGGCACATGCATATTTTTCTACCCTTACAAGTATTTTAGAGAATCTATTGGTGGTCTCTTTTCTAAAGAGAAGAGCAAAGGACACTATTGAAGACCATTCTTCCTAGTAGTCATAGAAACAGAATGGTCTAGATTATGCACTTCCAGAGCTACCTCATTAAACCGGCTCACATAGGATCAGAGGGACTATCCCTCCTATTTTATATGGATCAAGAAGTCGGAACTCCAACATAATTTTTTGTTACTAGCAAAATAAAAAATAAAAGATCAATTTAATTGGTCAAAGGAGTGAATAGAACCTGTCTTCAAGCTGGAATACCAATATCAAGTAGACTTTCTAAGAGTAGAAAGGAAGGCCAACACATTAATCCACTAGTAGCTCCATGAAGAAGCATTAAGACTTTGAAACTTTCCAAATGGTTTACTGGATTAGTGAATTTATCATAGTGTCTAGCTAAGGCATTTTGAAATGCCTTGGTAGTGGTTCCATCATGATATGTGCTCCAAATGTTGGATCGATGATGAAGCCAAGACCTTTATCTCTAAGGCTAGACCTCACAGCATCTTGATATGTTGGTCAAGCTCTCGAAACTTTTGATCAACTTTAGCTTCTTTAGCAATCTGTGCCTTGGAGGGTCGAGGGGGTGAATGAGTCGGCATCAGCCCCTCGTTGGATTGAGGCAAGTGATGATGTCCCCTAACACACCCAGGACTTGGCAATATGCTAGGGTGAGGGAGCTCCTCCCACTTAGGACTTTGTGGGAGGGAAAGTCACCTCCGCTCCCTCCACACTGCCCCTAGTGTTGCTAGGGTCTATGGTAGAACTATATGGTCCACCTCCAGTGGTGGTGCTACTACCGGCATTGCTGAGGTTGCTGGATGCTAGATTGCTTGAACGGCAGCCGCTAATGCTTGAACTTATTGAAAAAGTTGCTCCAAGCAATCGGGTTTTCTTCTCTGCTAGCTGATACCAACCTAGGACCTGAAGTAGCATTTTGAGTAGGTCGATCGACCTGCCAAGAGGAAGTGGCACTGGAGCACCAGGTTGATATGTCTTTAGACAGCATGATAATCCTGCTTGATGTTTCTTCCCAGAAATAGGCAATACAAAGTTAAACCTTTAGGTAGGCACTTTCTCTATATGTTATAGCTAAAATCTAGCTCACCACTAGAGTATACTAGAGAAGATGTGCTCATGGGCTGTACCTATAAAAAATTCTATCAGAAATGGCTCTAGCTAAGGTACTCTAACACTCAAGTCAGTATCAAACAATAGTGGAAAAGAAATAGAGAAGAGAGTAGTAGTCCATGGGAACGTACCTTGACAGCCCTCAAGGAGCTCCCTTTTATAGGCTAGGTGATGAGGATACTTCGAAAATATTGAAATCCCTAGTGGATTGGTGGGATATAACTAGATGTCAACTCACATCAGCAGATGTCAGAGGATCGGGTAGAAAGTCATACCGCCAGTTTGTTCACCTATTAATGAGGCTTTTGTCTTATTCGTGTGGCCAGCCACTTTCTTTAATGGTCACTCAGATTGTAGCCTAAGATAGGTCATGTCCCTTTTAATTCGGAGGATTTGTCAAAAATTATAAGACATGATCTCTTGATTGCGCCTTTGTACTTATGAGGATAAGTGTCGGATAATCTTTCCTTTATGTTGTATGATGGTGTTTTACTAGGAAACTTTTCTCTTCGTAAAGGTAAACTGAGTCGAGTATGAACCGAGCTAAGGGACTTCTATGTTGAGTCTCAATTAGGCTGAGGCTTAATCCAGAATGAAGATCGACTGGCTAAAGATTTGTCATGCTATTGATCTAGTACGAGGATCTACCAGGCCAAGGGCTGAGGCATAGTCAATCTGAGAGTCGAGGCTCCTACCTTGACCTATTTAGAGGGGGCTGTTCTAGTTATCGAAGAGGTGAAGGCCACTTATTAGGACCGAGGGAGATCGATGGTACTATTCTGCCCTTGGAAGCCTAAGGCAGGTGTCGGATATGGTTGTTTGAAAAGCCTTGACATAGTTAACTTGTAACTAGTGTTGTTTTGTCTATCACCCGAGAGATGTCTTGGCTAACTCTTCTTGTTCTTTGATAGTTTGAGGATCAAGGGCCAAGGGCTGGCTAATCCCTAGGGGCTGAAGGTCGAGGGCTGAGGGTAGGCTGATCCCTCTCCTTCCTCATAAATGTTTGGTTAATGTGTCACCTAAGACAGTGCCTTCTACATAAATAACCTGAGAGTGAGTGGTAGGGTTCTGTGGATTATAGGAGTCGAAAAGAGAGAGGATTGGAGTAATCTCTGCCTTGTCTTAGAGATGGATCACCATGTTCCTTGGCACTTGTTATTGCTTACCCAGTGTTCAGCATAAGAGTCCTTGGGATGCCAAGGATAGGGGTTCAACCCTATATCTGTGCCATTACTTTAAATAATTATACTATAAATGATATAGTAATTCGAAGGATCCAAAATCATTTTTATTATAGAATGTTGTTTGATATAAAGTATAATTATATCAGATGTTGTGCATATATATTAAATATTATGGTTCAGGATGAGATGAAAATAATTTATGAAACTATTGAATGTATAAGAGAGGTTGTCAGACCTGTGTTTGCAATCCCATCTTAAATACAAGCTTTCAACAAAATTGTATAGCATAGCACATGAGATTTTCTAGTAGAAAATGACTCACTTTGGATGTTGCTGCAAGATAAAATTCTACATATAAAATATTATATGATGCACTAACTATAAAAATATTTTTATTAGATATGCAATTAAGAATTTATGTGTATGCCCTATCAATAATAAACATAAAAAGACTGATATAATTCTTAAATTCTTCGAAGCCTTTCTCAATATTACTAAAATATTTTCTTGTTCTAGGTATCTCACATCTAATTTATATGTAAAAGAAGTTTGAGGAATTAGGGTGTTGCCCAGATATGGTGCCCAAGAGGGGGTGAATTGGGTATTTTAAAAAATTAAAGCAATATATGTGCTATCAAGTTCAAAGGTGAAGAGTGATAGTACTCAAGTAATTGTGCAACGGAAGCAATGAAATATAATAACAATTAAAGAGCAAAAGAAGATAGAGAGTAAAGCAATGCAAACATACAAGAAGTATAGTGGTTCGGTGTACCTAGCACCTACATCCACTCCTCAAGCTCTACTTGGGAATTTCCACTATAATCTTTTCTAGATTATAGCCGACTTGTTTTACCAGGCTCTCAAGTCAAAACCTTACACACTTGTTTTGGCTTCGGGCTTACAAGCAACCCTAGTTGGTTTTATCAATTGGCTCACCAACAAACCTCACTCACTTGTTTTGGCTTTGGGCTTACAAGCAACCCTAGTTGGTTTTATCAATTGGCTCACCAACAAACCTCACTCACTTGTTTTGGCTTCGGGCTTACAAGCAACCCTAGTTAGTTTTGTCAATTGGCTCACCAACAAACCTCACACTAGTTTCAAATTTTCTTGAAACTAGCCTAAGACAAAAAGAATATGAATACAATGAATAAATCATGACAAACTCCTTTTGAGCAAAAAGAAATTCGATGTAGCTCTTGATGGAGACTCTTCAAGCCTTTCTCTTGGAATCTTGGACCTCACTAAATGCCAAACTCTTGAAAGTTGGATTCCTCAAAGATGGAAAGCTTTTGGCTAAGGAATCTCTTGGATTGCTCACTCTTTTTGGCTTGGAATTGATTGAAGGCTTTGTACTTTCACTCTATTCCTTTTCACTTTGTCTCCTTGTCTTTTTTGAAGTTAGGTGGAGGTTAAATACCTCATTCAAGCTGAAACAACTCTACAAGACCGTTAGAATAAAAAATATGGCCGTTTATGGCCGTTAGAAATCAAATCAAAAGTTCAGAAAAGCTAGCCGTTATGCCATGAGTCGACCTCTGGATCAAGTGTCAACCTCATGAGTCGACCTCCAGTTTATCTTAGGCAAAAATCCAGAAAACCATAGTTCTGCCCAGTTTGAATTCTCGACGATGAGTCGACCTCTGGTGTCGACCTCTGGACAGGTGTCGACCTCAGGTGGTGACCTTTGAAGCATGCCACTAAAATTTTACCGTGCCGGCCTTGCTGAACTTTTATTTTCTTCATGAGTCAACCTCTGGAGGTCGACCTCTGGTCTGAAATTTTTTGAAACTCTGGAGAGGTGCGTGCCATGCTTGAGTTTCTCTAGGCCTTTGTTTCTTTTGTCAATTACTTCTTAATATAAAGGTCCAATATGAGAAATTTGATCTTGTTTAAGGTAGAAGAGCTCTTTCCCAAATCAAGCAAGCTTGGTTTCATCATTATACTCTTGATACTCTTTTTGAATAACCTAAGTCCTGAAACTTTATCTTGAGATGAAACATTAGTCCAAACATATACTCAACCTTTTGTTAATCATCAAAATTAAGGAGCCAAAGCCAACAATCTCTCCCTTTTTGATGATGACAAAACCTTGAGTATATATGCAATTAAGTCCAAAAGCAAAATATAGCAATAATAAAAATTTTCAAAGAATCCTTACATGCATGAGTATACCATAAAAATTTTACTTTTCATCTACTTTTTGTGAAAATATTCTCATGAGTCAAAAAGATTTTACTTTTCATTTACTTCTTTCTTTTTGTGAAAACATTCTCATGAGTCAAAAAGATTTTACTTTTCATTTACTTCTTTCTTTTTATGAAAACATTCTCATGAATCAACAAGATGAGAACCATAATAGTTTTACTCTATTCTATGAAAGAGTCATACTTTACCATATATACTTTACAAACATTACTGTACTCCCCCTTTTTGTCAAGAATCAAAAAGTGCATTCTTTGTAGTAAAAGATATATTAAGGAAAATTATGTTCCATTACAATGAAGTACTTAGTTGCATAAAATACATGCTCCCCCTCAATTCGTGCATTTAATATAACAAAAACATTCTAACTTGAGGGTTTAAAAAGATAAATGCTAAGAGCTGGTATCAGACAGTAAAATATCACAATGTAGATAAGTATATAAATGTATTCAGTTACAAAATTGATTACATAGTAAGCATAAAACACTGAAACATCAGATCATACAAAGTAAACTAGTACATCATACATCAAGTAAATCTATGAGGCTACTCCTCATCAGAAGGTATATCAAAAGAGATAGGAGCCGAAATCCTAGATGAGGATTTTGGAGTCCTATGAGTGAGACTCCGAGTCCTCAGAGAGGGACCAGACCTAGGAGTAGTCCTACGAGATCTATAGGTCCGAGGAAAAGGCTCCACAGGTGTCCTAACAGAAGCAGTAGCAGAAGGAGTAGATGGATCAGTATACTGAGTAGACTGAGCTGGAGTGTGCCTGCTGACTAGCTCATAAGCAGTGGGATCATCAATATCTGTCTCTGTATGCTCATCTCTATCATCTGGAATCCTTGTAATAGTCTCAAAAAGTGACTCAGTAAACTCAGTATCTACTGGCACATCTGTAGCTGGAGGATCTGTATTGGGAAGATCAGTAAAAGGAGGATCAGTAGAAGGGGAATCTTTGGAATCGGATCTGCAGGTGGAATATCAGAGCTACCTGCTCCAGGCTGATCTCCATCACTGTCACTATATCCACTGGAGTCATCATCATCATCAGAATGTGGAGGAGGCACTGTCGGATCTATAGTCCCTGGTGGCAATGCCAATCTCAATAGGCTGAGGATCTGTCGAAATCCTGCATCTACACTAGCTGAGAGAGCTCCAATGCGCATATCTGTGTGGATCCGCAGACCATGTAGCTCTTGTCGTACACCAGCAATCTCTGTCTGGATCTCTGAAATGTGATCAGTCACTCTCTGCTCAAAGTCCGATATCCTCGCTGTAGTCCTCCGTGGTGTAGCAGTAGCAGTAGGTGCTGGAGCTGATGAGGGTGGTGGCGTGAATGGCTCAGGCTCCGCAGTCTCTGACTCTGGTGCTGGACGAGGAGGTGTACCATGATCAGTAGGCTCTGAAGGCCCTGCCTCAGCTGCTCGGATCTCATCCTCCTCATCTAGCTCCTGGCCAGACTCTCGTCGCACCCAACGGTCACCAATCAGTCGAAATCCCATCCTATGCAGGGATTTCTCTCCATATGTATCAGTATGCTGCAGCTGACTGAAGGGTATACCATCAAATGAAACTCCATGCTCCCTAAATAGCTGTATCAGCCCCATACCATATGGCTGAACTAGTCTCCTGTGAGATGCTGCCTCACCCATCTGCTGAAGCATGATCCTGGGAAGGTTGATGGGAGTCCGCTGTCTCAGGAACACCATCAACACCAGCTCACGCTCAGTGATAAAGTCGAACCTCCCGCTCTTCGGAATCAAGATACGGGCGATGATATGATGCAGCACTCTCATCTCCAGTGAAAGCTGGTTAGCGGCTACTGTGGAAATGCCGCTAACATCCTCACGCTCTAGAATACATCTGAAGTTATGCTCTCTGTCGTTGATCGAAGTGGCAGCTGTGCCATGAAGTGGAATCCTCCAAACATGACTGATGACCTCTGGTGTCACTGGAATCTCGATCCCACGTACAGTAACTGACCATCCAATGCCATCAGTGGCCATGGATGCATAGAACTCCCTGATGAGGTCTGGATAGAATCTCTCAATCATCATGCAGAAGTGAACCAGACCTGCATCTCTCAGCACATCTCCTATAAAAAAGTGATGCTGATCCCAGAAAGGTATGTCCACACGTCTCCCACTCGCAATGCTCATCCGTACTAAGCTGGCTGGCACTGGTGCAAGTGGCTCTGGGGTCGGCTCACGCTCATGTCTGACCTTTCTTCGTTGCTCAGTGCTACTTTGGCCTTGTTCCATTCTCCTTTTTCTTACCGCCAAGTGCTTTCTTGGACCCATATGGATGGAAGAGGGGTAAATTAGGGAGAAGTAGGATAATACAAGGCTAAGAGGGAAGGAACCAAGAAAAGAGAGGAGAAGAGAGGTTCATGGGTTGGTGAAATGGTAAGATAGGGTTTGTGAAAATGGAGAAAATCGAGAGTGAATGGAGGAAATGCAAGAAACGGAGGAAAGAAATGAGTGATTTCAATTGAAAAACAACCGATATTAGAGGGTGGATAGAGACAAAAGCTTTTGGTTGTCCAAAAACAAAGTATACGGTCAAAAACGGTTAGGTTCAAAGGAGAACATGAGGAGAGGAGAAGATTTACCCAAAAAGATGAAGGAGAGGGTTGGAAATCTACTGTTTAAAGCTTTAGGGAAGTTGGAGGGGGACCACACGAAGGAGAAATGGAAAGAAATGGAGAAAAAAAAGGCTTGCGGATGGGTTTTAAAAAAGATGATTTCCGTTCAAGTGTCGACCTCTAAAAATCCTCAGGGGTCGACCTCAAGTGTCGACCTCTAAAAAACTCAAGGGTCGACCTCAAGTGTCGACCTCCAAAAACTTAAGTGTCGACCTTCAAAAATAAATTAGCCAAAATAAAATTTTGTAAAATTTAAAAAATTGATAAAATTTAGAAAAATAAGCTTTAAACATATTTAAGAATTTATAAATCATTTTTGAGGAATTTTGATGAGAATTGAAGAGTTTCAAGCAAAAGGATCAATGACTCCCAGTTCTCTTCTGATCATACAAAATCTATCTTCATTCAATAGTTTTGTGAATATATCAGCCAATTGATAATCAGTACAAATAAATTCTAACAACACATTAGAGTTCTGAACATGATCTCTTATGAAGTGATGTCTTATTTTAATATGTTTGCTTCTTGAATGTTGTACAGGATTTTTCGTTAAATTGATTGCACTAGTATTATCACATCTTATGGGTGTCTTAGTTAGTTTGATGCCAAAGTCCTCGAGTTGCTGTTTGATCCATAGAATCTGAGCACAACAGCTTCCAGCTGCTATATATTCAGCTTCCGTCGTAGATAGAGCAACCGAATTCTGTTTCTTGCTGCTCCATGAAATCAAATTAACTCCTAGGAATTGACAAGTTCCACTAGTACTTTTACGATTAAGTTTACACCCAGCAAAATCAGCATCAGAATATGCAATCAATTCATATGATGACTCTCTAGAGTACCAAAGACCAATTTCAATTGACCCAGATAAGTATCTAAATATACATTTTACAGCTAAGAGATGTGATTCTTTAGGAGCAGACTGAAAACGTGCATACATATAAACACTAAACATTATATCTGGTCTACTGGCAGTTAGATATAGCAATGAACCAATCATGCCTCTATATAATTTTTGGTCTACTGATTTACCACATTCATCTTTGTCTAATTTACATGAAGAGCTCATAGGGGTACCTATTGGTTTGGTAGTCTCCATCCCAAACTTTCTCAATATTTCCCTTGCGTACTTGGCTTGGTTGATGGAGATCCCCTCTTTGGTTTGCTTAATTTGAAGTCCGAGGAAGAAGTTGAGTTCTCCCATCATGCTCATCTCGAACTCACTCTGCATTAACTTTGCAAATTCTTGACAAAGACATTCGTTAGTAGCACCAAAAATAATATCATCTACATAGATTTGTACTACTAAGAGATCATCATTTTTCTTTTTCAAAAACAATGTATTATCTACATTACCTCTAGAAAAATCATTCTTCATCAAAAATGAACTTAATCTATCATACCAAGCTCTAGGAGCTTGCTTTAAACCATACAATGCTTTATGCAATTTAAAAATATGGTTAGGAAATTCATGATTTTCAAAATCAGGAGGTTGTTCAACATAAACTTCCTCTTCAATAAATCCACTTAAAAAAGCACTCTTAACATCCATTTGAAATAACTTGAAATCCATAAAACAAGCAAAAGCAAGTAAAAGTCTAATTGCTTCTAGCCTAGCAACAGGAGCAAAGGTTTCATCAAAGTCGATCCCTTCTTCTTGGTTGTAGCCTTTAGCAACAAGTCTAGCTTTGTTTCTAGTTACAATACCATGTTCATCAAGTTTATTTCTAAAAACCCATTTTGTGCCAATTACAGAAACATTAAGGGGTCTTTTAGTTAAAGTCTAAACATTATTTCTTTTAAATTGATTTAGTTCATCTTGCATAGCATTAATCCAGTTACAATCTTTTTCAGCTTTTTCAATTGACTTAGGCTTTATCTGAGATACAAAAGCTAAATAATTACAAACATTTCTAATAGAAGAGCGTGTACTTACTCCCTTTGACGGATCACCAATTATTAGCTCTTTGGGGTGTCCGTGTGCATACCTCCACTCTTTAGGTAAAGGTTTTGGTGAAGTTGCATTGATCTCTTGAGTTTGATCTTCATTTTCTTGATCATCATCTCCTTTGGGCTCATCTTCATTAATTGTCAATTGTTCAAGCTTCTTTGTACCTGTTTTATCATCAATAAAATCTTCTTTTCTAGAAGATTTTTCGTTAGATTCATCAAACACTACATGAATTGATTCTTCAACCAGAAGAGTTCTTCTATTGAAGACCCTGTATGCCTTGCTAGAAGTAGAGTATCCTAAGAAGATACCCTCATCTGACTTGGTATCAAATTTACTGATATTATCTTTGCCATTGTTTAATATGAAACAGCAGCAACTAAATACACGAAAATACTTGAGATTAGGTTTTCGATTTTCCCAAAGCTCATATGGTGTTTTCTTCAAAATAGGTCGAATTAAAACATGATTTAAAATGTAACAGGAAGTATTAATGGCTTCTGCCCAAAAATATCTAGGTAAATCATTTTTGCAAAGCATTGTGCGTGCCATTTCTTCAAGTGTCCTGTTCTTTCTTTCTACCACCCCATTTTGTTGAGGTGTTCTAGGTGCAGAAAAATTATGAATAATGCCATTTTCATTACAAAAAGCTTCAAAATCATGATTGTCAAATTCAGTTCCATGATCACTACGCAAAGAAACAATAGTGAGATCTTTTTCATTTGAAACCCTTTTATGAAATTTAACAAAAGCTGAAAACGTTTCATCTTTATGAGCTAAAAACATTATCCAAGTAAATCATGAGTAATCATCTACAATTACTAGCCCATATTTTTTATCTCCCAAACTAGTTGTTCTAGTTGGTCCAAAGAGGTCCATATGCAATAATTCAAGGGGTCTAGCAGTAGATACTACTCCTTTAGGTTTGAAAGTAGATTTAGTTAGTTTTCCAAATTGACATGCAGCACAAATCTTATCTTTTTCAAATGTGAGTTTTGGTAATTCTTTTACAAGATTCTTTTTGCTTAATTTTGAAATCAACTGCATACTAGCATGCCCTAGCCTATGATGCCAAAGCCAACTAGTTTCACTTGCCTTGGCTTCCCTAGCCACTAGACATTGACCACTTTCCATGGCTAGATCATCAAGATCAACCATGTAAATGTTTCCATGCCTATGACCAGTGAACTTGATGCCATCGACATCTAGACTAGATACCATGTACAAAGATGATTTAAAAATTACTTTAAAACCCTTATCACAAAACTGACTAATGCTAAAGAGATTATGTTTCAAGCCATCAACAAATAATACATTATCTACATAAGCATTAGGGGTGATATGGATTTTACCAATTCCGACGATTTTGCCTTTTCCATTATCACCAAAAGTAACGTTTCCATCATCAATAGCTGCTAGTGATGAGAATTGCTTCACATCCCCAGTCATGTGCCTTGAGCAACCACTATCCAGATACCACATTCTTCTTTTATTTTTGGTTGCAAGGCACACCTGCAAAAATTAATCAAGTTGAAACTTTAGGTACCCAAGTCATCTTGGGTCCTTTAGGGTTAGTCAAATTGGTTCCTTTTGGAACCCAAATCTTTCCAAAGGTATTTAATTTTCTTCTATTACAAATATATGATTTATGTTCTAACTTACCACATGCATAGCAGGTAATATTAGAAGATGCAGGTATGAAAAAGTTTTTGTAAAGTTTTTGCTGATTGTGTGGCTTAAATCCAAGTCCAGCTTTGTTAAACACTGCATGTTGACTATTTAAAAGCATACTTAATTTTTCTGAACTAAAAGTAAACTTTTCTACAAAAGGTTTTACTTTTTCTAACTCTTCTTTGTAATTCTTGTTTTGAAGCAATAGTTCTTTGTTTGTTTTTCAATTTTCTCATTAGTTTTAAGACTTTTATTATTTTTCAAAGAATCATTTTCTTTTAAAAGATTATCCTTATCATTTTTCAAGGTCTTTACATGTTCAATTAATTTCTTGTTTTCTTGAATTAAATCTTCAATTTTAGTTGAAAACTTTTCTGAATTTTTGGTAAGCTCAAGATTTAGCTTTCTTAATTTCTTATTTTTCAGTTTTAATTTTTCATATTCCATAACTAAATCATCAAAAGCATCATGTAATTCATTGAAAGTAAATTCAATTTCAGGTTCAGAATTTACCTCATTATCTTCATTGGCCATGAAACACAGGTTGGCGACTACCTGCTGCTCTTCATCACTGCTGGAGTCCTCACTCTCACTCCAGGTAGCCATCATGGCTTTCTTTCTCAACATCCTTCGACTCTTTTTAAGCAAAGGGTAATCCATTTTATAATGACCAGGCTTCTTGCACTCGAAGCAGATGGGTGGATCCCTTTCTTTTTCTTTCTCTTTATCTTTATTGTGATCACCTTTTTATGGCTTTTTCTTGTAGAAGCCCTTCTTCTTTCTCATGAATCTTTTGAATTTTCTTGTAATGAGGGCTGTCTCATCATCATCAGCTTCTTCTTCTGATTCATCACTTGACTCTTCCTTTGTAGTGGACTTGAAGGCTATGGCTTTCTTTTTCTTGTCATTGTCCACTGTCTTCTGCTTTAGCGAAAGCTCGTAAGTCATCAGTGATCTAAGAAGCTACTCAAGAGGTAGAGTATTGACATCCTTGGCTTCTTCTATGGCTGTTACTTTTGCATCCCATGAAGCCGGAAGAGACCTGAGAAGTTTGTTAACCAGTTCACCATTTGATATAATTTTTTCCAAACTCCTCATACCATTTACTATATTGGTAAATCTAGTATACATTTCACTTATACTTTCAGTTGGTTCCATCCTGAACATCTCATACGTATGAATGAGCATGTTCACCTTTGTGGTCTTCACTTGGTGTGTACCCTCATGGGTAACCTCAAGTGTATCCCAAATTTCTTTGGCGGAAATACAATTGGATATTCTGTTAAATTCACTAGGGTCAAGTGCACAGAATAGCAAATTCATCACCTTAGCATTTAACTCAGCTTGTTCGATGTCATTGTCATCCCATTCTTCTTCAGATTTTGGGGTGATAATGCCATTAACCAAGTGAGTGGGCTGATGAGGCCCTTTAGTAATTACTCTCCATATATGATAATCTATAGCTTGTAAATAAATACGCATACAAGTTTTCCAGTATGTGTAGTGTTGGGAATTGTATCCCAAAGCTAATCATCTAGGTTGTAGATGGTTGAGCTAATTGTTATGTAATTTTTATAATGAATAAAAGTTATTCTGGCTTCTCATCACTTTACATCTTCCTATAATGAATTCTATAGTGATGATGTCCTTAGGACTACTATTACATCGATATAGAGAGGATATATAGAGTGGTCCTTAAACAGGGTTCTCAGCCAAATGATATGTTGTACCTGGATAGCAACATATCAAGCATAGGCTGTTGTGGTTCGCATTGTTTGGTTGTCCTCTTGACCAAAGGAGTGTGGTGACACTGATGTGATCTGCAAGTGGGATATTTGATATCTCATTAGACGTGACTCCGCGTAGCACCTTATCTGCCTAAGGATCGCTCGCGAATGGATATGGGCATAAGTGTCCCTCTGACCTGAGGTCACTATGGTAGCTTGCAAGCAACTCCCTGTGCTTTGGTGCCGGACTACCCGGATTTTTAATCCGGTGATGAAAGGTTTCTGGGTACAGGCAAGTACTTGTGGAGCAGTAGTGGACCAAGATGGAATTGACCTGTCTAAATGGTTTGGATTGAATGCCTCGTAGTGTCTCAATTTAGCAAATCCTCGGCCGTGGTGGTCCCAGTGAAGAGTCACTGGACATGCGAGATTGAGACACGTAGTGGATTGACATAGCTGGGGTTGGCAGTTCAACCCTAGGTCATCCTGAGCATTGGAGGTCAAAGGGATAAATTATGCGCTAACCATATGCCAGAGGTTCGATGGATTGCTCCCGCATCTTCGACCTATCCGGACGCCGAGACCCATTGCTAGGTGGTATCTTGTGCTGGTACTGGAAGTGTCCCAGTACTACCATTTAGGTTCGAACCTATGAGGTCACACGCCACAGAGGATTTCAATCTGATCAGGAACCGATTCGATTGGGAATCGTTTCGGTGTTTTGTCACGGTTTTTGGTTGAGTTTTCTTCTGATTGACCCGATCTTGGGTTGATCAGGTCTTCTCTGGATCGACCAGGAATATGTTCCTGGTTGACTAGGATTGAACCCATGTTCATCAAATGGTTTGATGAATGTTTCTAAGTCTAATTGATTTTGTTTTAAATCGGTTGCAAATCGATTTCAACTCAATTCAGTGAGGTTGGACTGTAGAAAGATAGGGTTCGTTCTTAGCTTCGTTTTGAGTCCAGTTTCGTTCATTTTGGACTTCGTTTGACTGGGTTTTGGCCTGAACCCAATTGACCCTGCTTTGCCCTTGGACCGAAGGGCTTTTTGGTCATTTGCCGGTTCACCTATTGAACCGTCGTCTTCATCCTCATGCCTGAGACTTTTCAATTTCTGAAACCGAAACAGGGCATTCCCTTCCCTGATTTATTTCAAATAAATCCCACTACCCCATCGCACCAAACTCAAGATGCTTGCTCTCCCCTTCGGTTGGCATCCAGAGATAATTTTTATACCCCCTTCTTGCTCTCTTTCGGGGGATTTTTTGAGAGCTTTCTCCATCTTTCCAAAATCCGTGAAACCTTGGGATCCGGCGGCTAGCGACGCCGGAGCTCCGATCAGAAGTTCCCACGGCGTGTATCCCCTCTAGAGGGATTTCGCCTGAGATCCTGGGAGCAGGTCATCGCTCCAGTGCAAGGTAATCAAAGTTTGATCTTCAAATCCCCCTGCTGCAACCGTGACCGTGGATGACTTTTGAAGCCCCGATTCGAAGTGGAAAATGCCGGAGACCTGGAGATCCGATTTCATCACCTTGTAGCCGGTCAAGCAAGGATTCCAGCGGACCTGGGAGCTCGGAGTTTGGAGACCTGTGCGCGCCGCAGTCGGCGTCTGAACCTTGCTCCATGGTAAGCTATCTCTGGACCGAGGTTGAAGAAGGGTGGAATAGCGGGAATAGCTATTCCACCCTATTCCTCCCTTATTCCATCCTGGAATAAGTTCAATTTAATTTTTATATGCATTTCTACATGTCCAAAAATTATAAAAAAAAATATATGCCATGCATCTTTATGTTCTCTATGCAAATATATTTTTTGATCCTGGTTTTGGGACAGGTTTTTCTGCGATTAATTAAAATTATTTTAAAACATCTACCTGTTCCTATCCTCTGCTTAGTGTAGGCACACAAAAAAAAAAAAAAAAAAAAAATCTTCCTTCAAATGGTATCAGAGCCAGGTTCAATTTAAAATTATATTTGCATGTTTTTAGTTAATTAAAATTGTTTAATTAACTAATCTGGTAATTAGTTGAATTATTTAATTGTTAATTAAAATTGTTTTAATTAAGAATTAATGATGGCATGTATTATTTTTATTTTTTGATATGTTAAATGTAAATAAGAATTAATTGTAAAAGGAGTTTTACAAGATTTAATTAAAATTGTTTTAATTAAATAATTGGCTTGATTTCTTATAATTATGAATTATTTGAAATATTTAAATGATAAATGCAAATTAGGGTTTATAAAACCTTAAGTCATTTGATAAGCCAAATGGGTTAATGGTTGGGCTAGGATTAGATCCTAATTGGGCTAGACCTAGGTTTAGTTGAATGAACTCTAAAAATAATTTTAATCAAAAGTTGATTAAGGATTATCTTTTCCTAGTTTCTAATTAGTTAGAAGCTTGAGTCCATTCATCTAAATGGATCTAATCTGGCTCAGTGGCTAACCTAACTCAATTTTTCTAATCTAATTGATGACGGTAAACCAATTTGGTGTCTGAGGTAAGCAGCCTTATGGTCCTTGGCTTTGAGGGTACCCTTTCCTGGCCAGTTCTTGTAATTGGTGTCTAAGGAAAGTGGTTAATGCCGTAACTCATGCCTCGACCGCACTTACCTGGTCAAATTGGCTAACCTGATTTGATTTAGAAAAGATTATTGAGTTAGATCAACCCATGCCATTTAAGGTTATCAGTCTGACTGATTTAGGTGCCCATAAACCTAACCATAAACCCTTCTAAGATTTAGTGGGAGTTTATGGATCAAGGTTCATGAATTTTTTATTATATGTCACAAATTTTAAAATTCTCTAAATTATTAGGTCCTTAAAAGGGCCTAGTTAAGGAGTTAACAAAGTCTTTGCCTCCCATTAAGTGGGTTTGTAATATGTCCATTAGTTGGGTATGCATCGGCAGTTCCATAGAACGGGTGTATATCACGCTATTGGGATTACTCTCCCTAATATGAAGGTTGAGTGTGACCTTCTCAACAGTGATCAGGTGAGCCGTACCCTAGACGGGCTTGGTCATTTGTTGGTTGGAAACACTCAATTCGGCATGTTAATGGTTGGACCTAACCGAGAGCCTGTAATAGGAGGCCCCTAGGTCGATTACAGTGCATCTTGGGGCAAAATATATTACTAGAAATTGCTAAGGGTAGCAATTGGTTAAAAGAACCTACCTTTAGACACGTATGGGTGAGCCGTACCCTAGACGGGCTTGTACATGGTCTATTGGATTCTAGTACCCACTTTGAATTTTGACTTCAGGGAATTGGAGGTAGAGGCTCCTATTCTGAAAAGTTAGTGGGAGAACCTTTTTGACTAAAGTCCAAGTCTTTAGGGTTTTGAAAATTACATAAACTAATTTTGGTCATATTTTTCTTTCAGATGTCCACCAGTCTGTCGCTCCGTCCATTATTGGACAATGAAAAATTGACTGGACCCAACTTCGATAGCTGGTATCGAAGATTGAGGATAGTCCTTGAGCATGAACGGATCTTGTACGTTCTGACGGATCAGGCACCTGTAGTTCCCGCTGCCAATACTCGGGGACCGGTTAGAGACACTTACCAGAAGTGGATCTCTGATCGGACCACTGTCCGATGTATTATGCTGGCTGCGATGAACGATGAGTTCAGTCGCAGGTTTGAGGAGGCCCAGCCTGAGGATATCCTTCAAAGGTTGAAGGAGTCTTTTGGCACTCCTGATGATGCTGAGAGATACCGTATCTCCATGGCCATCTATAACACGCGTATGCGTGAAGGTGCTTCTGTGACTGATCATGTTATGAACATGATCGAGTTGTTCGAGCGCCTGGGCAAGCTCGGCTGTCCCCTTCATGAATAGCTGGGAAAAGATGCGATCCTGAACTCCCTGCCACCCTCCTACGTGTCCTTTCTCGATCATTGGAGATTGAATAGGCCGGTAGTAAACTATCATGAGATGTTAGGTTTACTGCAAGCCTATGAAAAGGACCACCAGCTCAACAAAGGGCTGGTGAATTATGTAGGAGGTTCCTCGGCAGGTGCTCCTCGACCCTTTAAGAAAAAGAAGAAGAAGAAGAGCAAGAAGGTACAGTCTGCTCCTGGTCCAAGTCAGACCAAGAAGAAGTTAGACCAGAGCAAGGCAGAGTGCTTCTTTTGCAAGAAGCAGGGTCATTGGAAGAGGAATTGTCCTCTTTACATCGCTTCACTTGACCCCAACAGGCCGAAGAAGAAGCAGCAGCAAGCTGTTGCTGCACCAGGTATATATATGATATATCCTAACTTTACTATTTGTGATACTACTAGCTGGGTATTAGATACCGGAAGTCCTATTCATATCTGTAATTCTTTACAGGGACTTCGAGTTAGTAGAAGATTCGAAGATGGCGAGAAGTACCTGAACGTAGGGAATGGAAATGCTGTTCCAGTCTGGCGTTGGGTGTTCTGGAGTTGTCTTATGAGTCTTGTAATGTCACTCTAAGTGACTGTCATTATAGTCCTTCTTTCATGCTTAATGTTATTTCTGTAGGCCTTCTGGCCAATGAAAATTTTGAATTTTCAATAAAGAAAAATGTTTGTTCTATCATTTTGAATGGTAAGACTATCATGAATGGAAGCTTAGTTAATGGCATACATTTACTATCACAGCCTGTTATTGTAATGAGTACAAGTTCTAGTAAACGCCCTAGAATAGATGATGTCAATGAAGCCTATCTTTGGCACTGTAGGCTAGGTCACATCAATAAAAATAGGATTAACAAGTTAATAGGAGATGGCCTCCTAGATGTCAGTGATTGTGAATCACTGCCAACTTGTGAATCTTGTCTTATTGGAAAGATGACCAAATCACCTTTTAAAGGAAAAGGTGAACGAGCCTCAGATATCCTAGGTCTTGTACATACTGATGTATGTGGACCTATGTCTATCTGTGCTAAAGGAGGTTTTAGATATTTCATTACTTTTACAGACGACCTTTCGAGGTTTGGTTATGTCTATCTCATGAGACATAAGTCTGATTCGTTTGAAATGTTCAAACGATATCGTAATGAAGTTGAAAAACAAACCAGAAAGGAAATCAAAATACTTCGATCAGATCGAGGTGGTGAATACCTTCAGGTGAGTTTTTGACATATCTTGAGGAGAATGGGATTCTCTCTCAATGGACTCCTCCTATGACACCTCAGTTAAATGGAGTGTCTGAAAAGAGAAATCGGACCTTGTTGGACATGGTTCGATCTATGATGGGGTTTGCTACTTTGCCTATGTTTTTCTGGGGATATGCGTTGGAGACTGCATGTCAACTTCTTAATAATGTTCCTAGTAAATCCGTTGACAAAACTCCATATGAAATATGGACAGGACGTAAGCCAACCCTTTCACGTTTTCGTGTCTGAGGGTGTCCGGCTTATGTCATGCGTTTGGAAACAGATAAACTAGGGCCAAGGTCTGAAAAATGTTTTTTTGTTGGTTATCCAAAAGAATCCAAAGGATACTACTTTTACTTGCCTGATGAACAAAAGGTCTTCGTCAGACTTAGAGCTATCTTTTTAGAAAAGGAGTTCCTTATTGAAGGAACTGTAGCTTCTAAAATAGAACTTGATGAAGTTCTACAAGTAGAAGAACCTGGGCACACACAGGCTGCTATTGAACCTGATTTGGTAAGATCAAATCCTGAGCCTATTGTGCAATCATTAAGGAGATCCGATAGAGTATCGCGTCCACCGGATAGATATTTTGGTTATCTAATCCAGGATGGCGATCCTGTTGAACTCGATGAGAACGACGAGGATCCGATCACCTATATGGATGCAATGCAAAGGTCTGATTCTGAGTTATGGCTTGGAGCCATGAAATCCGAAATGGAGTCCATGGAAATCAACCATGTATGGACATTGGTTGATGCACCTGAAGGGATAAAACCCATTGGGTGCAAATGGATCTTCAAAAGAAAAAGAGGCGCAGACGAAAAGGTAGAGACCTATAAAGCCCGTCTGGTTGCCAAGGGGTATTGTCAACGTTATGGTATTGACTATGACGAGACATTTTCTCCTGTGGCAATGCTGAAATCCATTCGGATTATGCTAGCTTTAGCTGCACATTTTGACTATGAGATCTGGCAAATGGATGTCCGAACAGCCTTCCTAAATGGAGAGCTGGAGGAGGAAGTGTATATGACACAACCTGAAGGGTTCACTTCCATAGACGAGTCAAAAGTGTGTAGACTTCAAAAGTCGATCTATGGGCTAAAGCAAGCATCTCGGAGTTGGAACATGCGGTTTGATAAGTGTATCAAATCGTATGGCTTCGTTAGGAACGGAGAAGAACCTTGCATATATAAATGGGCTAATGGTTCTGTAGTTATATTTCTTGTATTGTATGTGGACGATATTCTCTTAATCGGGAATGACGTTCCTGCATTACAGGGAATAAAAGTTTGGCTTTCATCACAATTCTCCATGAAAGATATGGGAGAAGCCTTATTCATATTAGGTATGAAAATCTATAGAGATAGATCAAAGAGGCTTCTGGGATTGTCCCAGTCGACATACATTGACACCGTGTTAAAAAGGTTTAGCATGGAAAATTCCAAGAAAGGCTATCTCCCGATAGGCCATGGAATTACTCTTTCCAAAAAGGATTGTGCGACAACCCCTGAGGAAAGAGAGCGTATGAGTAGAATACCATATGCTTCGGCAGTGGGTTCTATTATGTATGCTATGTTGTGTACTAGACCTGATATGGCATACTCACTAGGGGTAGTGAGTAGATACCAATCTAACCCAGGAGAAGCACATTGGAAGGTGGTAAAGACCATCCTTAAGTATTTGCGAAATACTAAAGATCAATGGCTACTCTATGGAGATTCTGACCTAAAACTAGAGGGGTATACTGACTCCAGTTTTATGCCAGATCATGATGACAGCAAAAGTGTGTCAGGATTTGTTTTTATCCTGAATGGTGGAGCCGTCTACTGGAAAAGTTCCAAGCAGCATACTGTTGCAGACTCGATTTGGGAAGCAGAGTATATTACCGCATCTAATGCAGCTAAAGAGGCTGTCTGGTTGCGGAAGTTCATAGGCGAGCTGGGAGTGGCACCTTCCCTGGAGCATTCTATTCCTCTGCATTGTGACAGCTCAGGGGCGATTGCTCAAGCCAAAGAACCGAAGGCACATCAGCGCACCAAGCATATTCTGCGGTGCTTTCACCTTGTACGAGAGATCGTGGAACGAGGTGACATCGACCTTCAGAAGATCGATGGAAAGGAAAATCCGGCCGACCCCTTTACCAAAGCCATCGGAATTAAAGAATTCGACAGTTACAAATGGAAGATGGGTATTCGATACTGTTCTGATTGGCTTTAGTTTAAGTGGGAGTTTGTTGGGAATTGTATCCCAAAGCCAATCATCTAGGTTGTAGATGGTTGAGCTAATTGTTATGTAATTTTTATAATGAATAAAAGTTATTCTGGCTTCTCATCACTTTACATCTTCCTATAATGAATTCTTTAGTGATGATGTCCTTAGGACTACTATTACATCGATATAGAGAGGATATATAGAGTGGTCCATAAACAGGGTTCTCAGCCAAATGATATGTTGTACCTGGATAGCAACATATCAAGCATAGGCTGTTGTGGTTCGCATTGTTTGGTTGTCCTCTTGACCAAAGGAGTGTGGTGACACTGATGTGATCTGCAAGTGGGATATTTGATATCTCATTAGATGTGACTCCGCGTAGCACCTTATCTGCCTAAGGATCGCTCGCGAATGGATATGGGCATAAGTGTCCCTCTGACCTGAGGTCACTATGGTAGCTTGCAAGCAACTCCCTGTGCTTTGGTGCCGGACTACCCGGATTTTTAATCCGGTGATGAAAGGTTTCTGGGTACAGGCAAGTACTTGTGGAGCAGTAGTGGACCAAGATGGAATTGACCTGTCTAAATGGTTTGGATTGAATGTCTCGCAGTGTCTCAATTTAGCAAATCCTCGGCCGGGGTGGTCCCAGTGAAGAGTCACTGGACATGCGAGATTGAGACACGTAGTGGATTGACATAGCTGGGGTTGGCAGTTCAACCCTAGGTCATCCTGAGCATTGGAGGTCAAAGGGATAAATTATGCGCTAACCATATGCCAGAGGTTCGATGGATTGCTCCCGCATCTTCGACCTATCCGGACGCCGAGACCCATTGCTAGGTGGTATCTTGTGCTGGTACTGGAAGTATCCCAGTACTACCGTTTAGGTTCGAACCTATGAGGTCACACGCCACAGAGGATTTCAATCTGATCAGGAACCGATTCGATTGGGAATCGTTTCGGTGTTTTGTCACGGTTTTTGGTTGAGTTTTCTTCTGATTGACCCGGTCTTGGGTTGATCAGGTCTTCTCTGGATCGACCAGGAATATGTTCCTGGCTGACTAGGATTGAACCCATGTTCATCAAATGGTTTGATGAATGTTTCTAAGTCTAATTGATTTTGTTTTAAATCAGTTGCAAATCGATTTCAACTCAATTCAGTGAGGTTGGATTGTAGAAAGATAGGGTTCGTTCTTAGCTTCGTTTTGAGTCCAGTTTCGTTCGTTTTGGACTTCGTTTGACTGGGTTTTGGCCTGAACCCAATTGACCCTGCTTTGCCCTTGGACCGAAGGGCTTTTTGGTCATTTGCCGGTTCACCTATTGAACCGTCGTCTTCATCCTCACGCCTGAGACTTTTCAATTTCTGAAACCGAAACAGGGCGTTCCCTTCCCTGATTTATTTCAATTAAATCCCACTACCCCATCGCACCAAACTCAAGACGCTTGCTCTCCCCTTCGGTTGGCATCCAGAGATAATTTTTATACCCCCTTCTTGCTCTCTTTCGGGGGGTTTTTTGAGAGCTTCCTCCATCTTTCCAAAATCCATGAAACCTTGGGATCCGGCGGCTAGCGACGCCGGAGCTCCGATCAGAAGTTCCCACGGCGTGTATCCCCTCTAGAGGGATTTCGCCTGAGATCCTGGGAGCAGGTCATCGCTCCAGTGCAAGGTAATCAAAGTTTGATCTTCAAATCCCCCTGCTGCAACCGTGGCCGTGGACGACTTTTGAAGCCCCGATTCGAAGTAGAAAATGCCGGAGACCTGGAGATCCGATTTCATCACCTTGTAGCCGGTCAAGCAAGGATTCCAGCGGACCTGGGAGCTCGGAGTTTGGAGACCTGTGCGTGCCGCAGTCGGCGTCTGAACCTTGCTCCACGGTAAGCTATCTCTGGATCGAGGTTGAAGAAGGGTGGAATAGCGAGAATAGCTATTCCACCCTATTCCTCCCTTATTCCAGCCTGGAATAAGTTCAATTTAATTTTTATATGCATTTCTACATGTCCAAAAATTATAAAAAAAATATATGCCATGCATCTTTATGTTCTCTATGCAAATATATTTTTTGATCCTGGTTTTGGGACAAGTTTTTCCGCGATTAATTAAAATTATTTTAAAACATCTACCTGTTCCTATCCTCTGCTTAGTGTAGGCACACACAAAAAAAAAAAAAAAATCTTCCTTCATGTAGTTTGTGCCATTAAAGAAAGGAGGGCGATTTGATGCTTGTCCTTCAACTACACCCATTCCAATTGGGGCGGCCATGATCTTTCACTCAAGATCGTTGGACCTACAAGAGAGTACCGGTGCTCTGATACCACTTGTTGCCCAGATATGGTGCCCAAGAGGGGGGGTGAATTGGGTATTTTAAAAAATTAAAGCAATATATATGCTATCAAGTTCAAAGGTGAAGAGTGATAGTGCTCAAGTAATTGTGCAACGGAAGCAATGAAATATAACAACAATTAAAGAGCAAAAGAAGATAGAGAGTAAAGCAATGCAAACACACAAGAAGTATAGTGGTTCGGTGCACCTAGCACCTACATCCACTCTCCAAGCTCCACTTGGGAATTTCCACTATAATCTTTTCTAGATTATAGCCGACTTGTTTTACCAGGCTCACAAGTCAAAACCTTACACACTTGTTTTGGCTTCGGGCTTACAAGCAACCCTAGTTGGTTTTATCAATTAGCTCACCAACAAACCTCACTCACTTGTTTTGGTTTCGGGCTTACAAGCAACCCTAGTTGGTTTTATCAATTGGCTCACCAACAAACCTCTCACTTGTTTTGGCTTCGGACTTACAAGCAACCCTAGTTGGTTTTGTCAATTGGCTCACCAACAAACCTCACACTAGTTTCAAATTCCCTTGAAACTAGCCTAAGACAAAAAGAATATGAATACAATGAATAAATCAAGACAAACTCCTTTTGAGCAAAAAGAAATTCGATGTAGCTCTTGATGGAGACTCTTCAAGCATTTCTCTTGGAATCTTAGACCTCACTAAATGCCAAACTCTTGAAAGTTGGATTCCTCAAAGATGAAAAGCTTTTGGCTAAGGAATCTCTTGGATTTCTCACTCTTTTTGGCTTGGAATTGATTGAAGGCTTTGTACTTTTACTATATTCCTTTTCACTTTGTCTCCTTGTCTTTTTTGAAGTTAGGTGGAGGTTAAATACCTCATTCAAGCTGAAACAACTCCACAAGACCGTTAGAATCAAAAATATGGCCGTTTATGGCCGTTAGAAATCAAATCAAAAGTTCAGAAAAACTAGCCGTTATGCCATGAGTCGACCTCATGAGTCGACCTCTGGATCAAGTGTCGACCTCATGAGTCGACCTCCAGTTTATTTTAGGCAAAAATCCAGAAAACCATAGTTCTGCCCAGTTTGAATTCTCAGGCGATGAGTCACCTCTGGTGTCGACCTCTGGACAGGTGTCGACCTCTGGTGGTCGACCTCTGGAGCGTGTCACTGAAATTTTGCCGTGCCGGCCTTGCTGAACTTTTCTTTTCTTCATGAGTCAACCTCTGGTGGTCGACCTTTGGCAAGATGTCGACCTCTGGTGGTCGACCTCTGATCTGAAATTTTCTGAAACTCTAGAGAGGTGCGTGCCATGCTTGAGTTTCTCTAAGCCTTTGTTTCTTTTATCAATTACTTCTTAACAAGAAGGTCCAATATGAAAAATTTGATCTTGTTCAAGGTAGAAGAGCTCTTTCCCAAATCAAGCAAGCTTGGTTTCATCATTGTACTCTTAATACTCTTTTTGAATAACCTAAGTCCTGAAACTTTATCTTGAGATGAAACATTAGTCCAAACATATATTCAACCTTTTGTTAATCATCAAAATTAAGGAGCCAAAGCCAACATAGGGCATTATTGATGGATATGAGAGAGGATACTAATGAAACACTAAAGCAATTGACAAATGAGATGCAAAAGAAATTTAATAAATATTGGTTTCAATGTAATAATTTGTTAGTAATTGCTTCTATTTTAGATCTTAAAGCAAATTTGATATTTATAAAGTTTTATTATAAAAAAGGCATTTGATGATGATGAGAACAAGAAAAAATTAATGATATTTGTGCTTGCCTTTATAAACTTTATAATGAGTATGCAGATGTAGCAAAAGTATAACTCTCTATAAGCTCAAGTGAGATAATATCTAAATGTAGTAGACCAAGTGATACAAGTTCAATTTTTTTATTTAGCTTGGAGAAAATAAAATTTGGTATAAAATTTTTTCAATGTAGAAATCAAAGCTCTTTGAAATGCCTAAAAAAATTAGAGCTAGATAATTTTTTGGATGATGATGTACTTTCTGATTTAGAGGATAAAAAGTTTAATATCTTGGTGGCATTGTAGAAGAGTCATGCAGCAATCTATCTTATACTATCAAGAGTACTTTGAGATATTCTCATTAGTCCCATCTTAAATATTTCATCAAGGTTGGCATTTAGCACTGGTGATAGAGTTGTGGATCAGTATCAAAATTTTTTGAACCCATCTACCATTGAGGCCTTTGTTTGTACGTATGATTGGTTTCATGAAATATACGATGAAGGTATATTAATCTTTTAAATTTATATAATAATTATTATATCTATATTTCAAAGATTTATGATAATATTTGTGTTAACAGTTATCTGTGGCTCCAGTTGTTTAAAGTTGAATGCGGATGATGATGCCTTGGATTGGGCTGGGCAATTTAATTATTTGGGACATGAATATTTTTATAATTTTTTTGTCCATATTAAGTTACAAGTTTCCGTACTTAAATCTCTTCATAACTAAATGTCTAATTATTTACTTCATTCAACATATATATAGGTTTTCATGACAATGGATGAATGAAGACGAAGGAACAAATTTACGAAGATTTGCTGAAACTTTCTTAAAATTATTTACCATTGCAAATTTCACGGTGTACACACACATTCGTGGCCGTGGATGCTTGTTCATTTTGTACACACATTCCTGATGTTTGTTCCATTTGTTAAACGTGGAAACAATAGGAAAGTGAATCATGGTAATAATTGCTACATTTATTTTACCATGTCTAAGCAAAAGCTGATGGGTTAATAACAAAAAGTTATTGTGGTTAATACATGGCATTGCTCTACTTTCTTATATTAGTTTGTATTGAATGCATGGATTGAATTTTTTATTATCATGCACATTTATAATATTATTAATTTTTTATTACCATCAAGGCATTTTAATTGCTTTATGTTGCTCTGTACCATTGGAAAAAAAAAGGGTTCTTCTTAAGACAAAATACTTTACATTTTTGTTTATCCTTCTGGACCTTTTCCATTTAAACTTTTAGTAGACCATTAATATTGGTGCTTTTGACATCATGGGGATATTTTTGCTAGGATTTAAGTTTGTATTTTTCGAAGTTAGTCTCCAGATTTGATTATTACCATCCATAGGTGAGCAGATGCCACCGAGATCTGGTTCTTACCACTCTATATGGTTATCTTTAATTTCTATGGTTATTATCTGGTTATTTGCTGCTTGTGGCAATGTCCCACTGGGAGACAGGAGGTTTTTGTATATCGTTATTTCCTGTGGCATCTCTCACTCTCATGCATCAATGCATGTCACTGGGTCATTTTGGCCTCCTCCTCTTTACTTTGCTTCCAGCTTCTAATTATGTGGCCTTCTCATACATACTTCCTGTCATTTATTTGTGTTATATGATCTACACTAGCATAACTTTCTTTACCGCAATGTTGGCTCTTTTGGGCTGATAACTTTTTTTTCATACTGCTGCTCTCCATGGTTACTCTTTTAGCTTCTTTAAGCTTCTTTACAGGGGAATGCTGTTTTGTTTTTACTTACCGTATCTAGAGCTATGGCTGAGTTCTGTCAGTTCTCCACCTGCTATTTTTTTGTCACTGCTGTATGTTATTCTACGTTTTATAAGTTATGTTGTCTCCTCTTTACCAAAACTAAAGGCCTGGTTCTTATTTTTGACTCACTTAGTATCACAGCTGCAAATAATTAATCATGAGTCCAGTTCGCCATTGGATGTGGCCACAGGCCAGCATTTTGCAGGGTATGCGGGAGCTCTGCTAAGCAGACTTCTTCTTGGGATATCAAAGAGTTTGCTCCAAGTTTCTAGCACAAAATTAAAGAATCTATTTAATTGGGGATAACCTAGCATGTAAAATAAATTCCATATTAGATTATATCATATTTGGTATGAGATGCGAAAAAGATACATGATAAAAAAACTGGCAGGTCCTATATTTATTTTTTAGATAAAGAAGGTAAAATAAATATTAGAGAAGCGTTGGTATTTGACAAATTTACGAGTAATAGTAATCCATACTTGACAAAAATATTTTCAATAAAATACATACATATTATTAAATTTATTTTGATATCTTTTCAAATTCATTCAATAAAAAACTTTTGTAAAATAATTAAAATATAAATGGTATTATATAAAGAATTATGTGATTATAGTTATTATATAAAAATTGATTAGAGATGACAATGCTGCCTTGATATTAAAAAGTTATTATATGCTGATGGGTATATTTGCAAATTTGACCATATTCTATATAAAATTATCTAAAACCAAACAAAGTAATTTTTTTTCAATATCATTTTTCGAAAAAAAAATTTCACCGATCAAAGATAGTAAAAATTATTTTTATTTACAATCATTTTTCTTAATAAATGATTTCTAAGAATCTTCAAATTATTCCATAACCTAACATATCCCAACCAAATGGATCCTAATTGTTATCTAACTTGCATAATGTTGCTAAGCATTTAGTCCACGTAATGATAAAATTTGCTCCATATATCATCCCCGCTTCTTCTCTTTAAGTTAATAGCTGACGGTGATAACCTACAAGAATGAAACGTCACATAACAATAGAGAAGAAAACACAGTGGCAGATTGGTGAACCAGGCTAAAGGCATTTTAATTGGGATGGTTCAATTAGGCTTGAGCCAAGGTTTAGGCTGAACTTTTTTATAAAAAATCGGGTCTAAGCCCAAATTGAAATCTAAAAAATTATTTCAAAGCTGGACTTGGCTAGGGGTATAGCCTAACCCAATTTCAGCCCTATTGATATAATTGCATTTATTATGATGCTATCTACTTTAACTTTACATGAACCATGATATTAAATTATGCTTCAAAGTGGAAAACATGGCTTGTGTGATTAATTTATAAAAGTCAAGTTTTGTAAAATTGAGTGAATGGATAAGGGGTAATTGGACTAGCCACATGACGTGGAATGCCACCCATGGACTATAGTATGAATTATGGAAAGAAAAATGGTACCGTGGATTTTGAGACAAATCAAAGTGTGATATTATAGATAGTCTTGCCATGAACAATAATATGATACCATGGATTGCTAGTCATAGTCTAAAGTATGATATTGTGGATATAGCTTGGCATTGGCAGCAACATGATAAGATGGTTTGCTAATTACAAGAATGGAACCTAACCATTGATAGTCCAAAACCCAAAAAGCTAGCTATTCTCGGGCCTAAATTACCTTAATCAGAAAATTCTTGATAAACTATTTGAAACCAGTATTGAATAAAACTACTATTTTGATGATATGTGACATATATATATATATATATATAAAAGGTTTGTTGAGCAGTAATTATAAATTATAATGCTAGTTGATTAGTATGTAATTTCAGGATAATTTCATTTTATTTCAGTCTTTATTATTTACTAATTTTATCATGAAATTATTTATCTTGGTGTGTGCGAGAGACTCTTGCCGAGTTGTTATCTCATGCCACTCTGTTACTTTCCTTTTTCCAATCCCATCAGATGGTTCGAATATTTGTAGTTTGACCAAACGTGCTTTCATAGTCGGACAAAACATGTATTCTAATAAGGATGAAATTATTGCTAAGACGGTAGTCCGGTTGGTAGAGATTTAGCTTCCCTTCCATCGATTACGAATTCAAGGCATGATCCTACGACTGACTCGATTAAATTCAGAATTTTTCTGAAGCACGTGATTGAGATGGAGAGAGAACGCACTACTTTAGCGTCGTCTTAGTGGCGTCAGACTAATATACTCACCGTTGATGGGAGGGCACGCGTAAAACTTGCAACCCGAATCGAACATAGCTTGACGAGGTTGGACATAGCTTGACGAGGTTGGAGCCCGAAAGGATAATTACGCCGGGATTTCTTCCAAACCCCCCCCCCCCCCCCCCCCCCTCCTTTTCTGTTTTATTTTATCCAAACAAAAAAAAAAAAAAAAAAAAAAAATTTTTACTTCGTTCTTGAAAATTATAAACAAGTTTTACATTTTTCCAATACCATCGAAGTTTTGTCAAATCCGTGGGTCTTGAAACTCTCCGGGGTCATAGCCTATGGACCATGCGGCCATGTCACTTTGCCCGCCAGCGCAAGTGCTTTGGAGTATGACAGGCGCCGATCAAATCTTCCCGTGGCAAACCTTTTTTTACTATGCCTTCAATCCGTTTACCGACATCGTTTCTTCTTCTATGAGTTAACAAGTGATGGTTTTCGTGTTCCTGATAAAATTGGATTGACTAGAAATCATACACTGAGCAAACTCTGAAGGAGTTACGTGGTTCTTTCCAACCTACATTGCAAGCTTTTTGACTTGAGAACTTTGGCAGATCCTTTCAACTTCAAGCACATCCACGCCGGTGCTTCATCAATAAGGGAGCGCAAACCAAAGCATCCAGTACTGCTTTCCCCAATATCAGTTTGATCTAAAGAAGTTACAGGAATCTTATGTTGGCTGGGTACGCATGATGGATATGATCTCCATTTCCGAATGGCAAGTAGGTTTCCATTATACCAATTCCAATACGATGTGCGATATTAATTGGATGATACAACTGCTTGAAATCAACTTGAGGTTGTTAAAGGTCTCGATCAAGTGCAGCACAAGATTGATTAAATGTTGAATCAACATTTGACTCGCCTTGAGGCCGGCATGCTTGATTAAAGCTTGAATTGATGTTTTATCTGAAGAACAGAATTTAAAGTTATCCTATAACTAACTGTTTTGAATCAACATTTGACTTCAAGTCTGATCAAGCTTATATATGTTCGAAGCTCGAGCAGGAACTTAAATTGCCAAATCACTTGGGGAGTGGGAGGAGGGAGATGACCTCTTTGGGTAGGCTTGCTAGAGTTGATACCGAATGTTGAAACCTTAGTAGTACTTTGTACCCTTTTTTTTTTTTCCTTTCTTATCTCATCATCAATAACATATTCTATTAGCATTTCAGTCCATGGTTGAGGTCCCGATAGGACAAGCGGTGTCTCGACCATCCAGTCCCATTCCTATAAGATAACGAAACTTGGTTGGATGCAGGACACCGAAAACTATATCCATGGGCTGTCTTAGCTTAATTATAGTCAGAATAACCAACGGCACGGCCATCTTGGCTAGAAAAGACCTTCATCCAATGATGATGAGCCATTATCAAAGGACTTTCCAAGCCACTACATGACTTACCAACCGGAAGGGTCCTTCGTACGCGAGGCCTCCGCCAGGCTGGAACAATCCACGAGTCTATGCCTTTTTTTTGTTTTGGCCGGGGGGTGGGGTGGGGTGGGGTGGATATCAATGAAGCAGATTTGGTGGATTTGGTGCGATTAGTGAAGAAACCAAAACCAAACTAAAAATCGACTATCTACACCGGCCCATTAAAGAAGTGCTCGTCTCAGGACTAAAAAAGCTAAAGTGCTGGGAGTGACCTCACAATCAGGACATCCTTCTCATTAACTCCCTTACAGCAGGGGACATAGCCAAAATGGGGATAAAGTGTGATGTGCTTATCCCTGCGGCCAACTTGGAAGCCACTACATACAAGCTGAAATCCATGGAACCGCACTGCTGCAAGATCGCACCGGCTGCGAGGGTACTTATACGGGCGGAGTAATTCACAATGTCCAGGTTCCGTCTACTACTCTATTGGGAATTTTGGGTCAGGTTAAGCAATGTTTTCCCGTACAATATTAACTATGGCACACTTACAGAATCTTCATTTTGTATCCCTCTATGTATGGTTTGGCAGAAGGACATCCCTCAGCCTTACCATATGTTGATGTTGAACCCGAGTGGTCCCTTCATACCGTCAAATTTGCTAGCCAATCTTCTCGAAATTTCTGCAAAACAGATCCACTCATTAGAAGATTTTCGATGGGAGACACTCCAATGGTTAAATCAGCAAGAGTTCGATCAACAAATAGAATATTGAAGAAGCTAAAGTAGAGTAAGGAATACTTCAGCTAGTATTTTTTCTTATCTCGAAGATCCTTTCTTACCGGTATTTATAGGCATTCGCCTTAACAGAATTCAGTTGAGAAATGTTAGTTCCAACATTACACCGTTGGAACTGACTGGGATCCGTTATAACAGTTAGTTATCCTGTTAGGATAATAATTCTTTTTCTTACCAACCTTGTTCTTCTTGAATCAGTCGGCGAATTGAGTTGCTGTCCCATTATTCTATCTTTATGTTGATGGGACTTTATGAGTCAGTCAGATTATTCAAGTAAGCTGGATTAATGAGTTCTAATCGGCCAATAGTTATCTCGTCTGCTAGTCAACTTTTGATCTTTAAGATGAGCCTTTTTGACTAGTCCACTTGATTCACCACAACACTTGCCCCTTACTCCCAATTTCAAGATATATTTAATGCCTTGAAAGATGGGAATTAATAATGATCAAACCTTTTATTTTTTTTTACCCATATCCTCATCGGAGAGAAGATCTCCTTCAATGATGGAAAATCTCGGAATTAGCTGGTATCATTAATTTGCTACTTTTTGGGGCGTAACACCTTTGCCAGGTGTCAAATTTTCACTGGTAGAAAGATTATCCCTTGGATCCAGAAGTCATGTTGATGTTCTTTTCACTGGCATCTGATAGGGGCTCGGGTTTGTAGCATGATCAAGATCGTTGACATCATATGAAGATACAATCGTAACCATCGCCGTCCTCTTATCTCTGCATTTTGAACTTTCGCGGATCGATACTAACATATTGGTTTTCCTCCTGTTATATCGGCTCCTTTCCGTCGGCATTGTATCTTTTGGTTAAGATCTGTATACATGGCATAATCAGGGGCATTCCATGCCATTCGAGGAAGAAATCAGGGCCATCATAGTCGCCTATATAAAGGGTTTCCCCTTTCTCAGGTTGGATCTTTATGCCATTCTGCGAGCTTTTCATTCCTTTGTCTCTTCTTTCTCTCAATACCTCGCTTTCCAGGTTAGATTCTTCCTCCTCATCATGGCCAGAACCTCCAGAGTCCTTGTCTCCGATAAGTTCACTGCTAGCAGAGAAAGAGACGGGTCTTTTGATAGCCTCAGTCCACCAACGAGAAGAGGTCCTTACATAGAGGAACTAGGATTAGAGTCCATTAGGAGTACCATTAGTGAGTCTAGGGTCTCCATCCTGCAGAGTTACTATAAAATTTTGCAGGATTTTGTTGGGGTCATCCCTCACTTCGGTAAAAGGATAGATTAGTTGCTGCCCTGTAGTATAGCGATGTATGAAGATCACTTAAAAGCTGGTCTTCGTTTTCTACTCACCCTTTCTTAATTAGGATTTTTAACTTATATTATATAGTCCCTGCATAGCTAACTCCGAATAGTATTCAGATATTTGAGCCTTTCTACTCCTCTGTCATGATCTTCAGATATAGCCTAGGACCTTTTTTTTTATTGCCTTCTTCATTTTGAAGAAGGATTTCCATGGCTGAGGGTAGTGGGGTCATCGGCTCCTGTCCCGGTCAAAAATTTATTGTGGGGTTTCCTTCGGCCATTCATGGTTGGAAGTCTTGCTTCTTCTATCTTATGCCCGACCATTCTTGAGGCTTTAGTATCGAGTGGAGGGAGCCCCATCTGACCCCGAATGATGGTAAAAAGGTCTTAGCGATCTATCAGGAGGACTATAAGAAGCTCCTTGGAGTCGAAGTCCCTCCGATGATGGAGCTGCTAAACGAGCAGAACGTATACCTGGCGTGGATTAGCATGTGTCCTTCTTTAGGTACATGTCATTGAACCATTATTCTACTGTCTTCTTTTTATCACTTTTTGATAGATTGGCTGGCGTCTTCTTTTCTTTGTAGACATAAAGATAAAACCCGATGCCAGGAATCTCCATCAAGCTGTCAGGAAGAGGCAAGTTGTTACCCCTCCAACGGAGCTAGAGAGACCGAAAAGGGCTAGAGCAGCTCGTGATTCTCCGGAGGTCCCAGCTAGGGTGAGTACTCCGATAGTGGTTTGGAGTACTTCGGACGATGGTGACACATCCGTAACTGAGCTCCATCCACGGGTCGTTCTTGTCATCTTCAGCCTGCAGAGTAGCCGATGACAACCTCCAATGTTAGCCCTTCATCATCTCAGCCTTGCCGATCAGACAAAGGCAAGGCTCCCCAGGTGCCAACCCACTGAAGAGGATCAGGTCATAGACTTCAACGTCTATGTTGATGAGACAGGATTGGATAATCCCAAATTGGCCTGATGGCTATTAAAGGCCATCATCCTCTCAAAGGATTGGGAGGCAACTAAAGCTTGATGATTGGAGGATGTCATCCCTTCCACCTACCCGAGTTTTCTCAAGGTAAAATGTGCTATTTGTCTTCTTATTCTGATATAATGAACATAACTGACTTTGTTTGTCATTGTATTGTACTTCATCCATGAAATCTCTCTGATTCAAGAGAGTATTTCTAGATTTGCCAATCTCAACCGTAACCTTCGGGATCAACTGGAGGCAACAAAAGTGGAAAAAGAAGTTGCCGAGGAGCTTAAAGAAGCTTTAGAAAGTAAGTTGGAGTGAAGCATTGCCAACATTCTTTCTTTAGAGAAAGAGTTGAAGGTGGCGTGAGCGAAAGTGGCCGAGTCAGAGGCTAAGCTGAATAAGAAGAAGAAGCTCCATTCGGTCGAAGTGTTAATAAAGAAGAGTCTCCAAAAGTCCAAGGAGGCCTTAACCCAAAAGCTGGTTACCAAAGAAAGAGCGACTCTTGCCGAAGAGAAGCTCACTCATGCTGCTCGTCAGGCCATCGAGGAGTATAGGAAATCCCAAGCCTTCAATGATGAAATGATAGAGGCTAGAGTGGTCAGCTATCAGATGGGTTTCCAAGCCTGCCTGGATAAAGTCGCAAAACTTCATCCTGGCCTGGACCTATGCAGGATCGTCATGGCTGAAGAAGATGAAGAGGATGATGAACCTCAGGTGGCCGGGGAGCCAAAAGTGGCCATCCCCTCTGAGGTGGCTGACGAAGTAGAAGAAGGTCATGTAGAAGAAGATGTGACTGAAGGCTAGAAATGATTGCATTCTATGTCTTCTCCGTACTACTGAATCTAAATGTACCAATCTTTTTTGCAACAATAATGAAAGATCCTTTTCTTCTCGATATCTTTTTGCCTTTGAACTCTTGGTGTGTGAAAATTCTTAAGTAGAAACTTGTCGGATAATATCTTAAATACTTTTTTGCTATGTTGATGCCATTCATTTTTTGCTGAGTACCAGCTCTTCAGTGAGTTAGGAATCTGATAGATCTAGACCCATGGCTAAGTTGAACTTTAAATATGTCAATTAAGTAGATTGAGATTGACTTTGTTGCTCTCAAATGTACCGATTAGATTGGTTAAGCAGACCGATCATATTATGTCGGGTATGAGTCGATAGGCTAGACCGAGTCTTTTTATTTGTCAGGAATATCGATTGAGTCGGTAGATTAGACTAACTCCATAAGTGTATCGATTAAGTCAGTTGATTAGATTTACTCTTCATTTCGTCAAATGTAATTCAGAAAATTAGGACCAATTATTCATAATCAAATGGAGAAAATAATCAGAAGAGCTCTATATTAATAATATTTGCAGAGATTTTTGAGCCATTCGATAACTATCCAGACTTTCAATCCGATAGGTTCCGGGCCATATTACTTTAGCAACCCAATAAGGTCCTTCACAATTGGACCTTCGTAACACCTAGTCTTTAGGTCGGAAGATTCGAGTCTTAACTTGAGAATTAAAATATCTGGCAATTCTTTGTTGATACATGGCCATCTTCAAATGAGCTTGAAGTCTTGTGCCTTCGAGCAGAACTAGATTGGCTCTCTGTCGCTCTGAATTCTCTGGTTCTATGAAGTGGTTAATTCTCAAGGATTGCAAAGAGACTTCCACTAGTATCATTGCTTCACTCCTGAAGGTCAGTCTGAATGGTGATTCTCTGGTGGTAGTTCGGAGAGTCATTCGATATGCCTAGAGAACCAAATTTAATTCTTTGGCCCAAAGTCCTTTCGCCTCATTTAGTTTGGTCGTTAGGCCATGGAGGATTGTTTGATTGGTCACTTTGGCTTCGCTGTTTGCTTGAGGATATCCGACAGAAGTTAACTTGTGAAGAATGTGGTATTGGACACAAAAGTTCTTGAACTTCTAGTTGTCAAACTATCGTCCATTATCGGTGATGATGGCGTAAGGGATTCCAAATCGATAGATTATGGAGTTTTTGACGAAGCTCTCTACCTTCCTCTCAGTGATGTGGTTCAAAGGTTCAGCCTCGATCCATTTGGTAAAGTAGTAGATGGCTATAATTATGAATTTCTTCTGACCGGAGGCTGGAGGGAAAGGCCCAAGAATATCCGTTCTCCACTGGGTGAATAGCTATGGAGCAGTTAATTAAACTAGCTGACTCATTGGGCATATTTGAATGTTGGAGTATCTTTGGCATTGATCACATTTCCTGATGAAGTCAGCGGCATCTTTTAGATTAGTTGGCCAATAGTATCCCTGGTGTATGATTTTATAAGCCAAAGATATGCCCTCTAGATGGTCGCTGCATATACTTTCATGTACTTCTCTTAGGGCATAATCGGCGTTCGACGACCCTAAGCATTTTATCAAAGGTGGTGTGAAGGACCTTTTGTAAAGGTTCCCTTCGAGGATGATGTACTGCGAAGCCATCCACCTTATTCACCTAGCTTCGGTGGCTTCTTTCGGTAGTCTTCCTTTCTTTATATAGACAATAATCAGATCCATCCAACAAGGCTCCTGTTCTACTTGATGTATACACAAGTTCTTGCCCATTATACTAGGAACTTCCAAGTATTCAATGATTGTTCTACCAAGATCATCGGGAGTCATGGTAGCCAGTCGGGAGAGCATATCAGCTCAGGAGTTCTCACTTCGTGGGACATGGAATATCTCAAAGAAATGAAATTTGGTGATGAAATCTCATACTTTTTCTAAATATTTAATCATGAAAATATCGTGAGCTTTAAATTCTTCCTTGACTTGGTTCACCACCAATTAGGAGTCCAAGAAGATTCTCATTCTCTGAACACCTAGTTCCTTTGCAATTCTCAATCCTGCAAGAAGGGCCTCTTATTCTTGTTGATTATTTGATGCTCAAAAAGAGAAACAGAGGGAATATTCAATGATATCTTCCTCTAGACTAGTCAGGATTAACCCTATGCCACAGCCAGAGAAATTAGATGCTCCATCCACATGGAGTATCCATGCGAGATTAGGGACCTCTATGATCCATTCATCGACCATTTCATGTTCGGCCTTTTCATCATCCCAAGTACATTTGACAAGAAAGTCAACTAGTACTTGTGCCTTCCTTGCCAATCGTGGCTGATATGTAATGTCAAACTCGCCTAGTTTGATGACCCATTTGGCGATCCTTTCAAATGTATCAGGGCATCGAAAGATGGCCTTTATCGGCAATCCATCAATATAATGACTGAATGGGACTGGGAATAAGGCCTCAGGTGCTTCGCTGCTATCACTAATGCATAAATCAGCTTCTGCGCCTTTGGGTATCTTACCTCGACGTCACACAATACTTTGCTAGTATAGTAGATGGGCTTGTTGAAATTATCCGACTCTCTTTTTACATGCACCGAGCTGACAGCCTTATTTGATGTAGAGAAGTAAAGATATAATATTTCTCTTTCTTCGAGCTTCGTAAGCAGTGGCGGATTGATTAAATACTTTTTCAATTCTTCAAAAGCTTATCGATAATTCTTCGACCACTCGAAGCTCCTTGTCTGTCGTAGGGCTTTGAAGAAATGAAGGCATCTTTTTATCGACCAAGTGATGAATCGGCTTAATAATGCTATCCATCTTGTTAGTTACTGTACCTCCTTCTGGATGTCTCATGTTGAGGATTGCTTAGATTTTTTCAGGATTGGCTTCTATTTCTCGATTGGTAACAAGAAAGCCAAGAAACTTTCCTGAAGTAACTTCAAAGATGCATATGGTCGAATTCAGCTTCATCTAATATCTTCTCAACACATCGAAGGTCTCCTCCAGGTCTCTAACATGATTATCAGTCTGAATGCTCTTGACTATCATGTCATCGATGTATGCTTCCTTGGTTTTTCCAAGCTGTTTCTCAAAAAAATTGTTGACCGACCGCTGGTATGTTGCACCTGCATTCTTCAAGCCAAACGACATCACCTTATAACAATATAGTCCCCTTTCAGTTATAAAAGCCATCTTCTCCTCATCTTCGGGATCCATCCGAATTTGGTTATAGCCAGAAAAGGCATCCATGAAGCTTAGGAGTTTATGTCTAGCAGTGGCATCAACAAACTGATCTATCTTTGACAGGAAAAAACTATCTTTCAAGCAGGCTTTGTTAAGATCAGTGTTGCCGCTTGGATCATCATGGCCCATAGCTCCAGTGCTTCAATTCCCTCCCACCGGACGCTCATCCTCCGGCCTCATGAATCGACTCCCTCTATTAGGCAGACCTGCAAAATATGGGAGACCTGGACCAGGGATTCCGGCAAAGATACTTTGATGATCAAGTCAGTGGGATGATCGAGGGAAACAAAAGACCTCTGAGGTAAAGAGCTTGGAGAACTCTCTGCTTCCAGAGGGTGATAAGAATGGAAGATAAATGGAAGATAATGTAGGACTCAAGAGAGCCTGTTGTTTCTTACCTCCCCTTATCTTTTTATCCTGATCTTATATAGACAAGTGACTCTTATCATTCAAGGAGGCATGTTCTTCTTAGCATAGGCCTGTGAAGCTTTTGCAGGCCTGAGAGGCTAGGATAGGTTGGTGAACCTTCTTCTTCTGGGTAGTTCAGGAGGTTGGTGAAGGAGCATAGTACCTTGGATGGGGCACTCCTTCCTGATTGGTGTAAACTGTGACCTGGGGGCTTTAATATAGCCCTCCTTATAGGAAGCATGCTACAGGACCTGTAGCAAGTCTGGCAGAAATGGTGATTTTACGTATCGGGGCTGCCATCCAGGCTTCCTCCATACTTGCACTTTGAGAAGCGTACTTGGGATGGAGTCAGACGGACCGTGGCATGTGGACTGAGACAAGGCAAGCAGAGGCTCTCCATGCACATGGTTCGAGGCGAGGTATGCAGAGTCCTTCCACGAGCATGGATCGAGGCACGGCATGCAGAGGCTCCCATGCGTGCCAAGCCAGATTGCTCCCGAACTGGATTTCATGCAAGGCGACGTGGCCAACGTGGGCAGAGCTAACTCATGGGCTGTCTCCCATTGATGCCAAGATGCCCATAGTGGATGGAGCCAAATTGGAGCAAGAACCCCGGTCGGGCCGGACTGAGGTAAGTGTGCCATGGATGGAGCATAGTTTGGAGTAGACGGACTCCACACAGGTGGAGGATGCCATGCTGAAGGCCCACGGGGGAAAGACTCCATGCCGGGGAGGATGTCGCGGTGATGCCAGACTGGGCATGAGCGACTAGAGCTGGGAGGCACCTAGTGCTGGCTGCTCCCTGGTGATGCGCGGGTCATGCTACCATGGAGCCAGACTGGCCGAAATGGGCCGACTGAGGAACTGGACTGGCCATCGTAGAGGCCAAAGTGTCATAATGGACACGGTAGAAGTGGGGTGGAGCCAGAGGTACCGTGCCGGCCTCGAAGTGCTAGAACCATGCATGCATGCCGAACCGGAAGTGTTGGGATCGAGGCGGGCGTTGCCACGCGGGTGCTTCATCAGACCTGCGGACGTGCTGCAGGTGAGGTGCCGAACTAGATGGAGATGCAGGGCAGAGCCATACTGGATAGGGGCCCGGGCCGATGCCGGGCTGAGGTGCATGGGGACTCGTGCCATACCTCTACGAGCATGGTCGAACTGGAGTGGGTGGAGCTGGAGTGCACCACTCCCGCTAGAGCAGGGCTTGGCGAGGTGCCGTACTTGGTGCAGGCAACTGTGAACGTGCCTCCGGACGATCTGAACTGTGGATTCGGACAGAGATGGGCACGCCACGGGCTGATTGAGGCAGGACTGGGTGGAGCTAGAGGTGGGCGTAGCTTTGACGCACCCTTGAATGGGAGTGCAGGCGTGCCGAGCGGGACTGGAGCATGCGGGCGGAGCACGTGAGCATGCCGAGCAGGACGGAAGGACCCAGCATGGGCGTGCCGAACTGGACTGGGATGCGGCCGTGCCACAGTGGTGCGGAGTTGGAGAGTTCCGCTGTAGGGCTGGAGCTGGACCCTACATGGGCTTAGCCGTGCCGCCGTAGTCATGTTGCTCCCCCAATGTGCCGAGCTGGACCGGCATGGGCTGAGGTGTTGAAGTGAATGGCCTAGGTGGGGCCATGCCGAGGTGAATGGCCGAGGTGAGATGAATGGCCGAGTTCGGGCCGAGGTGCATGGCCGAGGCGGGGCCGAGGTGCATGGCCGAGGCGGGGCCGAGGTGGAGAAGAACATGGCCAAGGTGGGGTCGAGGTGCCGACCTGACCGATCTCCTCATAGAGCAAGTGGACCCACCGTCTTCTTTTGATGGGAGACTTGGAGATACCCGTGAAGCATATGGCCATGTCAGCCACCAAGGAGGATGCCGTGTCAGGGCCGAATGGATTTTTTTACTACTGTAACAATCAGTATAGTCAATACAGATTCTCCACTTACCATTGGCCTTTCTTACCATTACCATATTAGCGAGCCAATCTGGGTAATGAATCTCCCTTATAAATCCTGCATTTAGGAGTTTAGCCACTTTGTCATTGATAAGTTGTTGCCTTTCAGGAGCAAAGTTTCTTTGCTTCTGCCGGCACATCCCGAATCAACCTTCAACTGATAAGTGATGACTTTTGGAAGGATTCCCAATATATCATTAGCTATGCAAAGATATCAGAGTTGCAATGTAGGAAGTCAATTAGTCTTGACTTCATATCCTCATCGAGCAGGCTTCTAATTTGTACAACCTTAATCGAATCTTCTTTCATGAGGGGTATCTGAAGAGTCCTTTCGACTGGCTCTCTACTCTCTTCTATCTGATCTTGTTGATCTAGCTGCTCTAATGTCATTTCATTGACTAGTTTCCTATCTTAAATCATCAAGCATTGTCGAGCCACTCTTTGATCTCCTTTCATTTTTTCAATTTTGTTCTTGGTCAGGAATTGTACCAATAAGTGGTAAGTTAAGATAATCACCTAAAATTTATTTAAAGTTGGTCATCCTAATATAGAGTTATACGTGGAGGACATTTGGATGACCATGAAAGTGATTGGGAGTGTTTTCTATCAAGGTTCCATTCCAATAGTTACAGGGAGGGTTATCTCCCCTTCCACTCCTACCGAATTCCAATAGAACAGTGCCCCTCCCAGTCATATAGCCACTTACGAAGATCATCTTTGGGTAGGGCTCCATTGCCCTCTTCACCCTTTCATCATTAAAATCTTCAAGTTATACAACGTCATCCTAGTGCAACTAACTTAAAATACTTTTTAGATCATTTGTGCTTTCTTAGTCTTATGTCAGGATGTTCGAATAAAAGTTAGGACTTCTCTTTTCTGTAGGCTCTTTATGATTAAGAGGCATCTATATGGTCAAGGATGGTAGTTCATCGGACTACATCACGATGAAAAATTTATTAAGGATCTTCCTTCCACCATTCACAGGTAGAAATCTTGCTTCTTTCTATCATCAAGGCAGTCATGGAGCTTCAGTATCGAGTGAAGGGAGCCTTGATTAGCCCCTAATGATAGCAAAAGGGTCCTCAATGCCTACAAAGAGGATTACGAAATATTATGGGGAGTTCAAGTCCCTCCACTAAAGGAGTTGTTGAGCGAGCAGAATCTCTTCCTTGCCGGAATTAATATGGTGACTAGACTAGATATAGTCCGAGTAATAAGTTGTAGCTGTACATCTTCATCACTCTTAACATTCATTTGACTAACTAAATTGTCTTTCTTGTATTTTGCAGAAACAATGATGCATGAAGCTGAAGACGTTCAGCAAGCAATCTAAAAGAGACCTACCAAGTGGAAGGAGTCTTCCCATTAGCCAAAAAAGCCATGCATTACTTTGGGTTCATCAGCTTCGGGAGCTTTGTCAACATCAACCATTCCTGCCCTAGTCGCTACAGAGACGAAAGCAATAGTGGCTACCTCTAGTGACGATGTCACAACCAACAAGGCCTACATCATCACTTGCATTTTCTCCAAGGTGGTTAGTTAGTCTGCCAATCAGCCCCCTTGCCCCCCGAGTCGGTGTCAATCGAGGAAAGGCACCACAATTTTCATTAAGGGTTGATAGAGATACTCGAGTTGCTGAAGAGTTTGAGGCATTTGTCAACCATAACATCTATATAGATAAGTTAGGGTTTCAAAACCCTGAACTGGCTCGTTGCTTGTTGAAAGCCATTATCCTCCCAAGAGACTAGGAGGTGACCAAATCTCATCATTTGGATGACATTATAGCTTCATTATATTCGAGTCTTCTTAAGGTAAGATTTTCTCTTTGTTTTATTCTTCTCCAACTTTTCGCTATTGTCAAGTATCCTTGACTTGGAAATTTTTTTTGTTGTTTTAGTTTGTTCATGAAGTGGCTGTCATTAAAGAAAGCTTCCAGGGTTTTACAATCTTAGACAGACCTTAAAGTTCAACTTGAGACCGCCAAGGCCTAGAAAGAGGTAGCCAAGGAACTTAAATAAACATTTGAAGCCAAGTTAGAGAAGATTGCTGATAAAAACTTCCAGCTAAGAAAGGATCTATGCTTGATGAAAAATCACTCAACTAGTTTAGAGGCTAAGTTGAATAAGAAGAAAAAGAAGCTTCTCTCTGACAAGACCATCATTAAGGATCTGAAGAAAAGACTTGATGAGGTAGTTTCCTAAGCAATGAAGGCTGAGGAAGAGATCAAACTAACAAAGGTTGAATCTTTGAGGGCGGTTGACGAGTATAGGAAGTCAGCTACCTTCAAAGAGGAGGTGACTAAGGCCTCGTCGTATAGTTCCAAGTATGGCTATGATGACTGCAAAGCTAAAGCCAAAGAGCTCTTCCTGAACTTAAATCTCAAGAAAATTGTTCTTTGAGAAGAAGAAGAAGAAGAAGAAGGCGAGATCCAAAAAGAGCAAGCTATAGAAGTCGTGGGCGAAGTAGTTCTCCTCACCATTCCCGAAGAACCATCAATCGAGAATGCGGCCCAGTCAATTGAAGAAGTCCACTAGGAAGTACCACCAGCTGAAGAACAAGCCTAGAAGGCTTTTATCTTTTCACTTTTTAGCTTTTTGTTTCTAGTTCTTGCAACTTTTGCTAGTCGGTTTTACTCCAAATTTTTGTAAAGACTTTAAACTTGTTATGGAAACTCATCTTTGGAACATCAATGAAGTTTACTTCTTTCTTTTCTTCTTTCAATGTTTGTTGTCTATTTCTTTGTCCATCATGTGACAACTTGAAAATTTGGCAAGTATAGGATCCCCGTCCCCTAGGGTAGCCTTGGTCGATTGATTAGCACTAGCTGATTGACTAACACTAGCGGACTAATCAAAAGTCCATAATTTAAGCTTGCTTAATGACTTATTGATGGCTCCAGCCTTCTTTAATGACCAACTTGTCGACTAACCTCCATGATATAAGTCAACTTGTTGACTATCTTTGAAGATGCTATGTTGATTAAATTTAAATGGCTAAGTATAGAGTTAACCATTTAAATATTGTCAGTCACTTTGATTATTATCAGATAATTAATCTTACTACCTATTGATATTACCAGACATACTGATTGGTTTTGGATAGTTGGATATCAGTCAACTATCTTTTAAGTTATTGGACATACTGATTATAGTCAGATATTAGCCAACTATATATTTGATATTGTCGAACATATTGATTTGTGTTAGATAGTTAAGTATCAGTTAATTATCCCTTAAATTGTCTAACATATCAATTATAATCAGGTATTAGCCAACTATATATTTGACATTATCAGACATACTAATTGGTGTTAGATAGTTGGGTGTCATCAACTATCTCTTTAATTATTGGATATAACGATTATAGTCGGGTATTAGCCAACTATATATTTGACATTATCGAATATAGCGATTAGTGTTAGATAGTTGGATGTCAGTTAACTATCTCTTAAATTATCAGACATACCGATTATAGTCGGGTATTAGCCAACTATATATTTAACACTATCGAACATACCTATGGTATTAGATAGTTGAGTTCAATCAATTATCCTAATAAAAAATTACAAAGTAATCTTGTTAGGCACAAAAAGCAACTTTGTCTATTCATTGATAATACATGAGTAAATTCTCAACATTTCATGGTCAAGGAATCTATATCCCCTCTAAGCTTTCGATTCTGTAAGCTCCAGGGCATACTATCTCAATGATTTGATATGGACCTTCCAATTTAGAGAAAGCTTTCCTTGTTCAGTGGGCTTAGAAACTTTAGCTCTTCGTAATACAAGATCACTTGGCCAAATAGTTTTTGGATTAATCCTAGAGTTGTGATATTGGATGACTTTCTATCAGTAAGATGCCATCCTTATATGAGCTTGGAGTCTTGTTCCTTCCAATAGATCTAAGACAGCCCTTCATCACTCTAAGTTGCTTGGCTCTTCAAAATGTTTAACCCTTATAGAGGGCAAGCTAATTTCCACCGACATCATCGCCTAGGTTCTAAATGCCAAATTGAATGAAGATTCTCCTGTAGAATCTAAAGAGTTATTCAGTAAGCCTAGAGTACAGAACTTAGCTCTTCAACCTAGAGTCTTTTAGCTTCATTTAGCCTAGTCTTCAAGCCATGTAGAATTATTTGATTTGTTACTTCATCTTCACCATTCAATTAGGGGTGTCCAATGGAGGTTAATTTGTGAGCAATATGATATGGAGCACAAAAGTCTCTAAACCTCTAATTATCGAACTGTCTTCCATTATTAGTGATGATGGTATGAGAGATCCCAAACCAATAAATAAAATTATTTTAGATGAATCCTTCAACTTTTTCTTCAGTAATATGTACTAAAGGCTCCACCTCCACCAACTTGGTGAAGTAGTCAATTATCATAATGATAAACTTTCTTTAACTAGAAGCTAAGAGAAATGGACCAAGTATATTCATCCCCTACTAAACAAATAGCTAGGGGCCACTAGATGAGTTAGTTGGATTGCTGGTCAGCATTGAATATTTGAGTATCTCTAGCATTGGTCATACTTTTTGACAAAGTTGGCTATATCTTTTTGGATAGTCGACCAGTAATATTCTTGTCTTAAAATTTTATAAGCTAAGAATCTACCCTCCAAGTGATCTCCACATGCCTTCACGCACCTTCCTAAGAGCGTAGTCAGCGTTAGTTGGGCCCAAACACTTTAAAAGGGGTAAAGTAAAAGATCTCTTATATAGGGCTCCATCTATGATTATATATTATGAAGCCATTCATCTAACTTGCTTGGCTTCTATTGGATCACTTGGTAGAACTTTATTGGTTAGATATCTGATAATCAGATCCATCCAGCTTGCTTCACGCTCCACTTGGTGGACCTCTACACCTTTGTCGATGCTGGGCACTTCAAGGTGCTCAACATACATTCTTCCAAGTGAGTTAATCATCGATGTCGCCAATCGAGAAAGTGTGTTAGCTCAAGCATTCCTGGCCCAAAGGACATGAAATATTTCAAAGAATTTAAAGTTAGGCACAAGAGTTTGACTTTTTCTAAATATTTTTCCATAATCGGATCTCGAGCTTCAAGATTTTCTTTTATTTGACTTACCACCAATTGGGAGTCGGTGAAAGTTTTTAGTTTCATGACCCCAAGTTCCTTTGTAATTCTTAGTCCAACTAAGAGTGCCTCATACTCAACTTGGTTATTCGATACTTGGAAACCAAATTTAAGTGCATATTTAGTAACCACTCCTATATTTGTTAGCATCAAACATGCTCCACTGTCAAGTGAGTTAGATGCTCCATCCACTTAGAGTATCCATATAGGTTCTGAGCATTCTTCATTAGACTTTTCTTGGCGACTTCTCTCTCAGTCTTTTCCTGCCTGACTTCTTTATCGATCCAGGTACACTTAGTGATGTAGTTAGCCAAAATTTGAGTTTTCATCACTGGGTGAGGTCTATAAGATATATCAAACTCTCCCAGTCTGACTACCCACTTTGCCATTCTTCTAGATATATCGGGATGATATAAGATGGCCTTTAATGTTTGGTCAATTAGTACCATGACTAAGTAGGCTTGGAAGTATGGCCTTAGGCATTTTGTTGTAATTACCAAGGCATAGACCAAATTCTCTACTTTGGAATATCATATTTCAACATCATGTGGTACTCAGATAGAGTAGTATATTGACCTTTGCACTCATTTTCCTTCCTCTTTGATTAACACTGAACTAATGGCTTCATAGGAAGCTGATAGATATAGGTACGGGACTTTTCCTTCTTCAGGTTTTGAGAGTAGAGGTGGAGAGCTGAGATACTTCTTCAATTCCTCGAAGACTCATTGATAGTCATCAATCCACTCAAAGCTTTTGGTTTGTCATAGGATCTTGAAGAATAGCAAACATCTTTCGACTGATTGAGAGATAAATTGGCTCAAAATGGTAATACGGTAAGTTGTTGAACTTCTTTCTTAGTTGAAGGATATCTCATGTTGAGGATTACTTTTATTTTCTAAGGATTAGCTTCAATTCCTCGAATGGTGATAAGGAATTTATGAAACTTTCTTGATGTCATGCTAAAGATACATTTTGTCAGATTCAGTTTTGATGTGGCTGGAAGCTGACATGCTGATGTGTAATCCCTGTCAGATGCCATGCCAAAAATTCTGCCACGGTGGACACCTCACCTTGGACTCCTTTGGCCGAGCCGAGCTTTCCCAGACCAACGAGGTGGCCCGTTAAAGCCGAGCTCCGTCCTCTACCAGATCGGCACCCACAAGTCGGGGCACCTAGGCTGGAGCTGAGCGACCTCCTTTGCCAGATCGAGCCCCTCCGAGGCTGAGCCTCCTGAGTCGGAGTCGAGCTCAGCCCTCCTTTGCCAGGTCGAGCCCCTCCGAGGCCAAGCCCTCGGGCTGGAGTCGCATATCGACCTCCTCCACTGGATTGAACCCCTCCGAGGCTGAGACCCCTAGATCGGAGTCGAGCTCAGCCCTCCTCCATCAGGTCGAGCCCCTTCGAGGTCGAGCCCTCCGGGCAGGAGTCGAGTCCTTCTTCGCCGGGTCAAGCCCCTCCGAGGTCGAACCCCCTGAGCCGGAGTCGAGCTCAATGCTCCTCCGCCAGGTCGAGCCCTTCGGAGGTTGAGCTTCTCGGGTAGGAGCCAAGTCCCAACTCTCCAATTCGGCAACCAACTCGGACAGCACCGCCGGCCAACAAGGGGGTGGAGCCACCTCCCCGAGACACCGGCGAGCAACTCGAAGACCACGGGGAAGCACCTGTCAAGCCATGATAACTATCTGTGGCCACCGCTTACACCAGGAGGGCCAGAAGCTCCCTGATCAAGGCGCCACGCTCTCCACCAACCACTTGCACCATCTAAAAGAGGAAGTCAACCAGGAGATTCAAATCCCGAGGGTGGCGGCCCCCCGATCGAGACACTACCAGGCTTTCCAGAATGGGGCGATCGGAAGGAATGTCAGAGCACATGACAGTCTCCCTTATCACAAATCGGGAAAGGCATCCCATCCATGACATGGAACACCGCCACACATGCCTGACAGCTTGGGGAAGATCCCAAGGTAGGCGCTCAATGGCCACCTGGACTTAAAAGAACATTCGACACCTCTAGAGGGGAGGTAAAGTACACACACAAGTGCTAGCTCAACCACAAAACATCATCCAATTGAGTAAAGGAGAAGAAGCCTCACAAGAAGGCCAGCCCACCTCGGCTACCATCTCTCCTGGCACACTCGCACCCCCACTCTCATACCATTCACTCATTCTAGCATGGAGTCCATCAAGAGGGGCTCGACAAGGAGGATCTATTCTCCTGGATCATCACTGACTTGACCGTTGGAGTGCCCCCACCAGAATCCTCGGCCTGGGTCACTAACCCTTATTTTGCAGGTCCTGAAGAACCGGTCAACCCGGAGAGGATGAGGGATGATCCAACATCGATAGCAGCTACGGGCCATGATGATCTTGGCGGCAACAGATTAGCACACTAGGAAGGGGATCAAACTGACATGTTTTGATCCCACACAAGCCCCCTGCAAGCGGTCCACCAGGAAGATGCACGAGCAAGAGAAGCCTCCACTAGCCATGCGGGAGACCCACCTTCTCAAGGAGACCCATATGGTCTAGAAGGGGAGCTCCTTGCTCCCGCTCAACCACCTCCGGCGGACATCCAGCTGGCCGCACTCGCCTAACAGATGCAGATCCTCACTACGGCAGTGTGCCAGCTCCAGCACTAGCAACGATCCTTGGCTATCCATTAGTAGCCAGGGACCCCCGTGGCCCACGTCATAGCACCTCGCGATAGCCTGCGTTCCTTCCAAGGAAGGCTTTCACAACTGCGGGTCATCACTGATCACCGGGGCAGTCACTTGACTCCTGCGAAGAGACAACGAGCGGGTCCCCCGATAGAGAGAGCCAGTCCCCTACCCTTTAGCGGGTGGTATCCAAACTCCATCGAGGTCGAAGAGGCAAGTCCCCCCTTCATGGGCACCATGCACCCATCTCACCTTCTGCATCTCTCTCAGCAGAAGGTTCTACTAATGAAGCCATCAGGCATATAGCTGAAAAGCACCTAGAGGAGCACGAATGCAAGCTAGCGGAGTTATCCCACCGATTTGCAGACATGCAGGGCTCTACTGATGAGCCAACAAGCTATGATGCCCGTCCCCCTTTCTCCCAAGAGATCCAAGAGAAACCGATTTCCAGCCAATTTTGAATACATAGGTGGATCCCTATGATGGGACCACCGACCCCCTGGATCACCTGGAAAGCTACAAGGCCCTCATGAGGGTCCAGGGAGCCACTGACGCCCTTTTTTGCATCGTCTTCCCAGCAACCCTTCGAAAGGCGGCTTGAGTCTGGTTCACCTGCCTCGAGCCTGAAACTATTATTTCTTTTGCTCAGCTGGAGCGGAAGTTCGTGGCCCACTTCGATGCCTATCAGAAGGTGCCACAAGAAGTAGATAGCCTCTTCTCCATCCAGTAACAAAACTGTGAGCCCCTACAGGACTACGTGGCCCACTTCAAGATTGCCGCGCTGGAGATCTATAACCTTGAAGAGCCAGTCACCTTGCTGGCACTAAAGTGAGGGCTCAAGACCTCCCGCTTGACCTACTCGCTCGATAAGAAGCCCCCCAAGAGCTACTCTGAGCTCCTCCTTCGAGCTCAAAAGTATGTCCATGTCGAGGAGGCGGACCGTACGAAGAGAGAGCTAGATAGGAGGCCAGTGAAGAAGCCGGCTCCCACCGAGAAATCTAGGATGCGAAAGCCAAGGCCTCCGACTCTGAACATCCACCAGGGGTAGAGATCGAGGTGCACTCTGGTCCTAGAGGAGAGACTCACCCCCCAGCTTGCCCCGAGGATGAAAATCCTGATAGAAATTGAATGTGAGCCCTACCTAAAGCACCCACTTCCGATGAGGCCATCCTCTAGCCAAGACAAGACAAAGTATTGTCGCTACCATCGTGACCACGGCCACGACACGGAGGAATGCCGCAACCTCAAAAAGGAAATCAAAGAACTCATCAAGAGAGGCTATCTCGGGAGGTTCATGGGGGGTAGACCTCCAATAGAACCTCAAGTGCTCGTCGCTCTCCCATCAATTTCTACAGTGGATAATCGTCCTACCGAGAAGCCGGTGGGGATGATAAGTTGGGGAGCTGAGCGCACATCCAAGAAGGCCCAGGGGGCAGGGCAATATGAAAATATACTCCCCTTTATGAGGGATGGGAAAAGTTGGGGGGAAAATATAAATAACGATGCCATGGTCATCGAGATGATGATCGCGAAGCATCCTGTAAAATGCATCATAGTTAATAGTGGAAGCTCCACAGATGTACTTTTTTATGATACCTTCTCCAAAATGAATCTATCCTCCACTCAGCTCAGACCTGTACACACACCCCTTGTCGGCTTCATAAGGGATTCTATGAGGGTCGAGGGAGAGATCACACTCCCAGTCATTGCCGGGACCCCACCTCGGTAGAGCACTGTCATGATGACCTTCACAGTAGTTAGACTACCTTCGGTCTACAATATGATCCTTGGCCGACCTGGGCTCAATCTGCTTGACACCATCGTCTCCACAAAATGGCTACTGGTGCAGTTCCCAACTCCCTATGGAGTCGATGAAATAAGAGGTGCACCTCAACCGATCCAACACTGTTTCTAGACTTTCCCGGGTACCAAAGTCCCCGAGGAAGATCCCAGGGTGGATGAGCTCGACCAAAGAGCGCAAGACCCCAGAGGTGGCCCGGTCGAGCGCCTACTATCTTATCCACTTGAAATCGATCAGGTGAAGATGGTATAGATTGGGGCCCAGCTGCAAGAGGAGGAAAGAGCCAACCTGTTGGAGTTCCTGCAAGCGAACGTAGATGTGTTCGTCTGGATAGCGGCCGACATGCTAGGATTCCCTCTGACATCATCACCTACAAGCTGAGCATTGACCCGAAGTGTAGGCCAGTTCAGTAGAAGAAGAGGAGTTTCGTCCCCGAGAGGTAGGCGGCAATCAACGAGGAAGTCGACAAACTCCTCGCTGCCGACTTCGTCCGGGAGGTACAATACCCAAGCTGGCTGGCAAATATGGTGATGGTGAAGTAGAATAACGGCAAGTGAAGGATTTATGTGGACTACACCGACCTCAACAAGGCATGCCCGAAGGATAGTTTCTTCCTGCCAAAGAGTGATCAACTGGTGGACGCCACCTCGGGTCACTGACTTCTCTCCTTTATGGGTACGTTCTCCGGGTATAATCAGATCCGGATGCACCTAAAGGACGAGATGCACACCGCCTTCATCACCGACCAAGGGACATACTGCTACAAGATGATGCCCTTCGGTCTGAAGAATGCTGGGGCCACGTACCAGCATCTGGTCAATAGGGTCTTCAAAGATCAGATTGGCTAGAACATGCAGGTGTACATGGATGACATGCTTGTCATGAGCAGGCCGAGCTCGGACCATGTCACCGACCTCGTCGAAGCCTTCAACAACCTCCAAAAGTATCAGATGAAACTGAACCCAGCAAAGTGCATCTTCGGAGTGGCAGCAGAGAAGTTTCTTGGCTTCATGGTCACTCAGAGGGGCATCGAAGCGAACCCAGAGAAGGTCCGGGCGATCGTCGACATGGAGCAACCGATATCCAAGAAGTAGGTCCGGCGCCTGACGGGGCATATTGCAGCCCTGAATCGATTCATCTTGAGGTCAGCCGATCACTGCCTTTCCTTCTTCAAGGTGCTATGCAAGATGTATGACTACACCTGGAAGGAGGAGAGTAGGGCAGCCTTTGAAGAACTGAAGGAGTTCCTGGTTTCTCCCCCACTGCTCTCCAGATCGGAGGAAGGGTAGGAGCTCCTACTCTACCTGGCGATCACACCTGGAGCTATCAGCTCGGTCCTCGTCCGTGCAGGATGGATCTCAGAAGCCGGTATACTACACTAGCAAAATCCTCTACGATGCGAAGATCAGGTATACCCACTTCGAAAAACTTATTTTTGCTCTAATAATGTCTGCTAAGCACCTCAGGCCCTACTTCCAAGCGCATCCCATTGTGGTGGTGACGGACCAGCCACTGAGGACCATACTCTGCCACCCCGAAACATCCAAGCGGTTGGCCAAATGGTCCCTGATGTTGAGCAAATTTGACATCGCGTATCGACCGAGGTCATCACAGAAGGCCCAGGACCTGGCTGACTTTCTAATCGAGTACACGGGACTTGCCGAGGAGCCAGAGCAGACTTCCACGGAGCCTCAAATTAAGCCCAGCACAGAGGAGGAACCGTGCATCCTCCACGTGGATGGCACATCCAACTCTGGAGGGAGCAGGGCGGGCCTTATCCTTGCTAACAGTGATGGGATGGTGGCAGAATGCACCCTCTGCTTCAAATTCACCACGACAAATAACTAGGCAGAGTATGAGGCGCTCCTCATGGGCCTAAAGGTCTCACACAAGCTAGGCGTCTAGAACCTGAAGGTCTTCACCGACTCCCAACTGGTGGTTGGACAAGTTTCTGGAGAGTATGAAGCTAGAGATCCCCAAATGATGAAGTACTTGGAGCGAGTCCACTCATGCATGATAGGCTTCCGATGCTTCAACATCTTTCACATCCCCTACGGGAAAAATGCTCGCGCGGATGCACTATCGAGACTCGTGACCTTGCTAGACTCATCGTTGGGGCGTGCATATGTCGAGTACCTCAAAAATCCGAGCTACGAAGCCCCTCAGGAGGTGTAGCATTTCACCCTAGAGCCGAGCTGGATGGACAGGTACCTCAGATACACCACTGATGGCACTTTGCCCGAGGACCATGCGGAGGCCGGCCTCATCAAAAAGAAAACCTCTCGATTTGTCCTGATGAAAGGATAGCTCTACCACCGATCCCACTCATACTCACTCTTGGAGTGCCTGAGACCCGCAGAGGCAGCCTTCATTCTCCAAGAGATACATGAAGGCCTGTGCGGGAACCACGTGGGAGGAAGGATGTTGGCGTACAAAGCTCTCCACCAGGGGTACTTCTGGGAGACCATGAGGGAAGATGCCACCGACTTCGTGAAGAGATACGACAAGTGCCAGCATCACGCTCATATACAGTGTCAGCCGGCGGCACCAATCTCACAGCTCTCTGCCCCTTGGCCCTTCGCCCAATCGGGAATGGACATCTTAGGGCCATTTCCCCTTGCACCGGGATAACGGAGGTTCTTGCTGGTGGCCATCGACTACTTCACCAAATAGGTGGAAGCTGAGCCACTAGAGCGGATCATAGAACCTAAGGTCCGTCAATTCTTCTGGAAGTCAATAATATGCTGCTTTGGACTCCCCCGCTGCATCATCACCGACAATGGGCAGCAGTTCGACAATCGGGAGTTCGAAGGTTTCTGTGCCAAGCACGGCATCCAGCACCGCTTCACCTCCGTCGCTCACCCCCAGACAAATGGAGAAGCCAAAGTGACTAACCGAACCATCCTCCAGGGACTCAGGACCAGACTGGACCAGGCCAAGGGCAGGTAGGCAGAAGAACTCCCAAGTATTCTATAGGCTTACCACATAACGCCCAGGACAGCGACAGACAAGACACCCTTCAACCTTGTCTTCAACACCGAGGCTATAGTCCCGGTCGAGCTCGGCTTGCCCACGCTGCGAGTGTAGCAATATGACGAAGCACAGAACTCAATGCACCTTCTACTCAACTTGGACCTCCTCGAGGAGACCAGAGACAAAGCTCGACTCTGGATGGCAGCATACTAGCAACAAGTTGCCCGATACTATAACGCCCAAGTAAGACCCAAGGTCTTCCAAACTGGCAACCTGGTGCTCCGTCGAGCTAAAGCTTCTCAACCCCGGGAGTGCGGCAAGCTCTCGCCAAACTGGGAAGGTCCCTATAAGGTGGTCGAAGCTCTTTCGCATGGAGTCTACTACCTCACGGATCTGGACGGTGCCAAATTCCCGTGAACATGGAATGCCAGCAACCAGAGAAAGTATTATCAGTAATGTAAGGCTCATCATTTAACATAATAAAGGCCCTCTTTTGCATAGATCGCCTTTCGCCTTGCAGGAACATCGCTACTCAGCCCAAGGTCCGGCATGCCAAAACTCGGAGGCCAAACTCTCCGATGCCAAAACCCGGAGGCCAACTCCCCGACATCAAATCATGGGGCCCGGTTCTTTGGCACCAATAGTGTAAGGTTCTTTCTCATCAATAATTAAGGTTCCCCTTGTGCGAATGTTTCTTGCCTTGCAGGAGAACCTCCGCCAAACCCCAGGTCCAGCATCAAAGCCCGGAGCCAAGCTCTCCTACCATCAAGTCTTCGAGCCCAGCTCCAAGATATTAAAGCCTGGAGCTCAGATCTCCGGCCACCAAGTCTTCGAGCCCAGCTCCGAGACACCAAAGCTCGGAGCCTAGATCTCCAGCCACCAAGTCTTCGAGCCCAACTCCAGGACATCAAAGCCTGAAGCCCAGCTCTCCGACTACCAAGTCTTCAAGCCCAACTCCGAGATGCCAAAGCTCGGAGCTCAAATCTCTGGCCACCAAGTCTTTGAGCCCAGCTCCGAGACATCAAAGCCTGGAGCTCAAATATCTGGCCACCAAGTCTTCGAGCTCAGCTCCGAGACACCAAAGCCTGGAGCCCAAATCTCCGGCCACCAAGTCATTAAGCCCAGCTCCGAGACATCAAAGCCCAGAATTCAAATCTCCGGCCACCAAGTCTTCAAATCTAGCTTCGAGACACCAAAGCCCGGAGCCCAGATCTCTGGCCACCAAGTCTTCGAGCCCAGCTCCAGGATATCAAAGCCCGGAGCTAAGCTCTCTGGCCACCAAGTCTTCAAGCCTAGCTTCAAGACGTCAAAGCTCGGAGACCAGCTCTCTGGCCACCAAGTCTTCGAGCCTAGCTCTGAGGCATCCAAGCCTAGAACCAAACTCTCCGGCCACCAAGTCTTCGAGCCTAACTCCAGGACATCAAAGCCTGGAGCTCAGATCTCCGGCCACCAAATCTTTGAGCCCAACTCTAAGACATCAAAGCTCGGAGCTCAGATCTCTGGCTACCAAGTCTTCGAGCCCAGCTCCAAGATGCCAAAGCCCAGAGCTCAGCTCTTCGGCCACCAAGTCTTCGAGCCCAGCTCCAGGACATCAAAGCCCGAAGCCCAGCTCTCCGGCCACCAAGTCTTCGAGCCCAGCTCCAAGATATCAAAGCTTGGAGCTCAGATCTCTGGCCACCAAGTCTTCAAGCCTAGCTCCAAGATATCAAAGCCCAGAGCTCAGATCTCCGACCACCAAGTCTTTGAGCCCAGCTCCGAGATATCCAAGACCGGAACCAAGCTTTCCGACCATTAGATCCCAGAGCCCAGCACCGAGACCTCAAAGCCCAGAGCCAAGCTCTCCGACCACCAAGTCTTTAAGTCCAGCTCCAAGACATCCAAGCCCAGAACCAAGCTTTACAGCCACTAGGTCGTAGACCCCAGCACCGAGACCTTAAAGCCCGGAGCCAAGCTCTCTGGCCACCAAGTCTTAGAGCCCAGCTCCAAGATGTCCAAGCCCGGAACTAAGCTTTCCGACCACTAGGTCCCAAAGCCCAGCACCGAGACCTCAAAGCATGGAGCCAAGCTCTCCGGCCACCATGTCTTCGAGCCCAGCTCCAAGACATCCAAGCTCGGAACTAAGCTTTTCGGCCACTAGGTTCCAGAGCCCAGCTCTGAGACCTCAAAGCCGGAGCCAAGCTCTCCGACCACCAAGTCTTCGAGCCCAACTCCAAGACATCCAAGCCTGGAACCAAGCTTTCCGACCACCAAGTCTCAAAGCCTAGCTCCAAGACATAAAGACCCGGAGCTTAGACCTCTGGTCACTAAGTCTCTAAGCCCAACTCCGAGATGCCGAAGCCCGGAGTTCAGCTCTGTAGTACTGAAGTTTGGGACATCCAGCAACAAAGTGGAGACCTCTCCTCTGATCCCATCACATGTATAAAAAAAAAAGAAGAATAAAATAAGAGAAGAAAAGAGAAGAGAAGGGAAAAGAAGAGGGGATCGAAGCCAGGGGTTCCCAAGTCAAGACAGTTGAGAAAACCCATTCCATTAAAAACTTGTTGTTCATTTACAAATATTCTCGGGCCCCCGACATGCCGGGCGAACCAGTTCAATGCTGGAAAAGAAGAAAACAAAAGTCTACTCTACTCGAGCAGCCTTGTCGGTAGGGCTATGCGGCAGTGAAGTTCCATCCCCCGGGGCTTCAGACCGTTCAGCTTCAACTTCGGCGATCGCCACTGGCGGGAGAAGTTCGGGGACGGTGGCTAATCCCTTTGCATCACCCAGCTCCATGCCCGGAGCTCGAGGAAATCTGAGCTGGCTGCGGCCCTCGTCAGGGATGAACCCCTCAACTCGGTCGTGTAGGTACATAAAGTCCTTGTAGAAGGAGTCCGATGCCATCTGATAGAATTCGGTGGCGAACTCCTCCGAGGCCTTGCACCTTTCTATGGCCCCTTTCGCCTCTTTCTTCGCCTCGATGGCTTGTTCCCTTGCTGCCTCCATTGACCTGGCCGCCTCCACTGCCTCCCTCTCGATCGCAGCCATCTTCTTCTTCGCCGCATCCAGCTCAACCTGAAGGGACTGGGCGATCCCCTTCTGCTGGACTGCCTCGACGTTGAATGATCTCAGCCTTTTCTCAGTGGCCGCAAGCTCCTCGACCTTGCTCTTCAACCAGCTCCGCTCCTGGTCGAGCTCCTCTTGGAGCTCCTTCGAGCACCTCTCGGTGCCTGTGAGCCCCTTTTGAAGCTCCTCATTCTGTAGATCGAGCTATCGGGAGGCATTAAACCTCTCTTTAAGCTCGGCCTTCAGAGCCTCGACCTCAACTGCATGTTGCTGGTCATTCTTCAACCAATTCCGGCAGCAATTCCTGATAAGGAGCGTCTCGGCTCCGACCTGCACCGAACAAGATGTCAAAGGGATATAAAAGGAGAAGGGGAAAAGAAACGGAGCTCTAGAAGATTAAACCCACTTACCATGAATAGTAGGGGGAAGATGCTGCTGATCACGTCCCCCAGTACCTTCCCGGCCATCTCCTGCCGGTCACATACTTGGATGGAGAAATCCACCATGTGCTCGGCTAGATTCCAGTCTCAAAGCAGTGACACGTCGGGCCCCATTCTGAATGGGACCCGATGATAGTCTCTTTCTCTCCTACCTGCCCCCGAGGTGGAATCACCCGCTCCGCCGCCAACAGAGGCCTCGGGGGTCGGTTGGGAGCTCGGCGCCCCCTCTAGTGGCACCCTTGGCGCTGGGTCCGCTCCTTCCCGCACCTCCTTCTCAATGATGATGAGCTCTGGAGAAGGGGGTGACATGATGGCAGCAGTTGCTACAGCGAGCCTGTCTCGGACGACCACCTTGGGCTCCGAGGTGGGGGCCAGCTCTTGTCGCCTCACCCGCTCCACCACAGGCTGGCCACCCTCTGTTCTGGCTCAGATGCAGCGGTCGCTACTCCCCTTGCCTGTGCGGGAGTGGCCTTGGACTCTCTCCTCCTTGGCTTGATCTGCTCAGTAGGGGCGGCCACCGATGCGCCCTCACTACGAGCCCTCTTCGAAGAGGACTCCTTTGCCAATCCTGCTGGAGGCCTCTTGTGGGTGATCGAGAGCAGATCTTCCATCGAGAACCTCATACCTACATACAGGAGATGTAATGTCAATTCTGGCCTAGGAGAAACAGATTAAAAGAGATAAAAAGGACTCGAGCTGAACTCACGCAACTCTCCTGTTGGGTCGACCCCGGCCTCAACGAGGTTCTGCTCTAATAATAGAACCTCGAGGGAAGGAATTTGAGAAGTACGGAGCAGCTCGTAGACATCCTTGTCGGCTGCTTCAATCGTGGAGTTTCGATTGGGGTATCGATCTGGGTTGCTCCACACCCAGTCAATCCCCTCGACTGTGGCAAAGAAGAATTTGCTCTTCCATCCTTTGATGAAAGAGGGAAGTTCAAATTTGATCCCCCTCGAACGAGAAGAGGGGGACCACCACCAATCTTCGATGGGGTGGTGCTTCAGAGTGAAGAAGGCTCTGAACAAAGAGAAATGGGCGACTATCCCGTGGAAGTGGCAGAGCACATTGAAGCAAAAGATAGTCCTAACGGCATTGGGGATGAGCTGAGCAGGGACCAGATGGTAGTTGCTCAGCACAGACAAAAAGAAGGGATGAAAAGGGAAGTGGAGCCCTCCTGAGAAGGTCTCCTCATAGAAGGCAATTCGACTTGGGCTATTGGAGGTAACCTGGTTTCCTAGTTGGGAGATTAAAAGCCGGACGGAGTACAGGATGCCATAGACATCCCAAATGGTCCCCAGTTCCTCGGCCAAGATTGTCGAAGCAATCCCACCAGGACCTATGGACTGAGAAGGTTCAGGAATAGGTTCGGTTGGGGGAGGAGGAAGGGCAGAGACGGGTCCAGGCTCCCTAATCACTATCCCACCAGGGGGATGCCTCCTGCTAAGCTCGAAGCACGCCCTATCTCCCTCCTCGTCAGAAGAAGAAGATGATGGCGGTCTCGGCCTAGAAGGCCCGGCCTCACCCTGATTGGTCGAAGGACAAAAACTCAGCCCAAAATGGGACATGACGAAGAAGATCAAGGGAAGAAGAAGAAAGCAGATGAAGGTCCTGAGGCAAACCTAGCCCTAAGAAGATCAAGGGAAGAAGAAGAAGGCCCTACTCAACCTAGGCAAGGAGGAAGATGACTAACCTGATGAGAGCTTTGGATGGACAAGAATGGCCGGATGAATGAAAGAGGAGCCTCGGTACAGTGGCGGGCATGAAAGATTTGAAAGAAGATGTATTTCGGGAAAGGCAACTTTTCCTTTCAAAGTGACCAATGCTCGACCATACCGTTACAAATCCCCACCATCGAATCTGTGCTACGCATCATTCATCGACAAGACTGGCATTTGGCTTCGACTATGGCTACTCTGGATTCTATGCCCGTAATAACTGCTCCTCGGACATGGCTACGTGGCTCCTCCGAGTAGGTTGAAGAAATCGCTTACCAAGATGCCGCTGATCATGACCATCATTGCACCGGATCCCCACCTTTCCACGTCAGCAGTGCATTTACTCCCTTCACCCCAAGCACCTCGCACCAACGAGACTTGGGAGTGGGGGGCAAATGATGTGGCTGGAAGCTAACGTGCTGATGTGTAATCCCTATTAGATGCCATGTAAGAAAATCTGCCATGGTGGACACCCCACCTCGGACTCCTTTGGCCGGGCTGAGCTCTCCCAAACCAACGAGGTGGCCCGTCAAAGCCGAGCTCCATCCTCTGCCAGGTCGGCACCCGCAAGCTTAGGGTGCCTAGGCCAGAGTCGAGCGACCTCCTTCGCCAGATCGAGCCCCTCCAAGGCTGAGCCCCCTGAGCCAGAGTCGATCTCAGCCCTCCTCTACCAGGTTGAGCCCCTCTGAGGTTGAGCCCTTTGGGTTGGAGTCATGTATCGACCTCCTCCACCAGATCGAGCCCCTTTGAGGCTGAGACCCTTGGACCATAGTCGAGCTTAGCCCTCCTCCGCTAGGTCGAGCCCCTTCGAGGTCGAGCCCTCCGGGTAGGAGTCGAGTTCTCCTTCACCGGGTCATGCCCTTCCGAGGTCGAGCCCCCTGAGCCAGAGTCGAGCTCAGCCCTCCTCCACCAGGTTGAGCCCTTCGGAGGTCGAGCTACCAGGGTCAGAGCTGAATCCCAACTCTCCAGCTCGGCAACCAAATCGGATAGCACCGTCAACTAATAAGGGGGCGGGGCCACCTCCCCGAGACACCGACGAGCAACCCAAAGACCGCGGGGAAGCACCTGTCAAGCCATGATAACTGTCTGCGGCCACCGCTTACACCAGGAGGGCCAGAAGCTTCCTAATCAAGGTGCCACGCTATCCACCAACCACCTGCACCACCTGAAAGAGGAAGTCAACCAGGAGATTCGAATCCTGGGGGTGGCGGCTCCCCGATCGAAACATTACCAGGCTTCTTTGAATGGGGTGACCGAAAGGAATGTTAGAGCACATGACAGTCTCCCTTATTACGAATCGAAAAGGGCATCCCGTCCATGGCACGAAACACCACCGCACGTGCCTGATAGCATGGGGAAGATCCCAAGGTAGGCACTAAATGGCCACCTGGACTTAAAAGAATATTCGACACCCCTAGAGGGGAGGTAACGTACACACACAAGTGCTAGCTCAACCACAAAACATCATCCAAGCAAGTAAAGGAGCAAAAGTCTCACAGGAAGGCCAGCCCACCTCGGTTACCATCTCTCCCAGCACACTCACACCCCCACTCTCACACCATTCACTCCTCCTAGCATGGAGTCCATCAAGAGGGGCTCGACTAGGAGGATCTGTTCTCCTGGATCATCATTGACTTGACCGTCGGAGTGCCCCCGCCAAAATCCCCGGCCCGGGTCACTAACCCTTGTTTTGCAGGTCCTGAAGCATAGGTCAACCCAGAAAGGATGAGGGGCGATCTGATGTCGATAGCAGCTATGGGCCACGATGATCTTGGCAGCAACAAGTTTCATTTGATGTCATTGTAATGCATCAAAAGCCTCCTCCAAGTCTTTGATATAATCTAACATTTGGGTGCTCTTCACCAATATGTCATTAACATAGACTTCCATATTTCTTCTAAATTGCTTTTCAAATACTTTATTCACCAGTCACTTATAAGTTGCTCCAACATTCTTTAGGCTGAAAGGTATTACTTTGTAGCAATATAACCCTTTCTCGATTATGAAAGTTATTTTCTCTTCATCTTTAAAATCTATCCAAATTTGATTGTAACTTTAAAAAGCATTTATAAAGCTCAGGAGTTTATAACCAGGAGTAGTATCGATCACTTGATCTATTTTCAACAAGAAAAAGTTATCTTCTAGACAAGCTTTGTTAAGATCTATATAATCAACATAGATCCTCTATTTTTTATTTGCCTTTTTCACCATTACCATTGTGATAATGAGGTTCTCTAATAAACCTAGCATGGAGGAGCTTGTCGACTTCTTTATTGATAGCTTTTTGTCACTTGAGGATAAAATTTCTCTTCTTTTATCTAACAGGATTAAACCTTGGATCGACTTTTAACTTATTAATAATGATTTCCATGGATATCCTAGGCATGTTTGTGGCTGACCAAGTGAAGACATTAGCATTGCATCGAAGGAAGTCTACAAGATGTGCTTTTGTTTCTTTCCCCAAAAGACTTTTTATTTAGATAGTTTTAGTTGGACATGCTTTTATTAAGGAAGTAAAAAATGTCTTTTTAGCCAACTCTCCATGTCTTTTAGGTTCTCTTTGATCAAGTTGATCGAGGGACAACTCTTTCTTTGATTATCTATCCTAAATCACCAGACACTATCGAGCAAGCTATTGTTCTCCTTACATTTCTCAACTCCCTTCTTAGTCAGAAAGCATACAAAGATATGATAAGTTGAAATAGTTGCTCAAAATTTATTTTAGGCCAGTCGACCAAGTATTACATTATAGGGTGATAGGACTCGAACAACTATAAAATTAATATAAATGATTTTTTGGCAGGGTTCGGTTCCTATGGTTATAGGAAGACTAATTTTTCCTTCGATGCTGAATAAGTTTCCACAGAATCCATATAATGGGGTTGATATCTTTCTTAATTGGTCAAGAGAGAGGTTCATCTTAATAAAAGCATCATAACATAGTATGTTAGCAGAACTTTCATTATCGATCAAGATTTTTTTTACATCGTAATTTGATATTATTGCCGAGACAACAACATCATCATCATAGAAAGTTTGAACTCCTTCAACATCATCGTTAGAAAAACTAATTACATTGTTGCTTTAGTATCTCTTCAGAGCATCTTCCTTAGCACTTGCCCTCAGGCCATGCCCCCTAGTGCATCATGCTAACCAACCCTTCAGTGGTCTTTTGGTTGGCAAGTTCTGCTGTGCATCGATAATTTTTTTTTTGGATGGCAATTTTAGGCTGACATTCCTTTCCATGCACATATTTTTCCAAGTAGCCTCGCCAGATCAGATCTTCTATTTTACCTTTGAGTTGAATGCATTCTTCAATAGTGTGGCTTGGTTGCAGTGGAATTGGTAGTACTTGTTATTGTTTCACAATGTGGGTTATGCATGCATAGATGTTAGGGAAATTCCAGGCATTGATCCCACTTGTTGGAAGATCCGAACTAGTGCCTATACACAGTGGATGCAGCAGAAGTAACGTGAAAGGATACAGTCCAACAACCTGTTCTTTGGATTCAATATCATGCAACAATGGAGATATAAATGTAGGAGAAAAAGAGAGATTGCTTTATTCCTTTGGAGAAGAACCTTGTTACAACAAACAACACAACACTAGACAGCACCCCTTCTAAAGTTCCAGAAGCTTCTCACTATCTCGTATATCTTCTCTCTTGCAGGCCTCACACCCCAAGAGCCCACGTACGCCATGCACGGACAATATCTCGACGTACATCCCTTTTTCAAATCCCGTGGAATATCTCGCGGCACCAAGCCCTCCACATGAAAGACCCTCCATGTGCACCTCTCTACAACTTTTCACCGTGGCCTCCTTGAAACCAAGGAGGCTCTCCCCATGGTCCCCACCCCAAGGGGCAGCCCTCACGGTCCAAGACCAGGACCGTGAGAAGTCCTCATGGACTCCACATCGTGAAACATCGAAACCGCACGCCCCCTCCTCACATTAAATAGCACATGGGGCATCAACCACTTCTTAATTAGTTGGGTATCTAATCTTGGACTTCTTGTTGGACTGCAACAACTTCTTGAATCTTGTTAGGACTCAATCACATGGGCGGTTAGGACTTGGATTATTGGGCCAATAACAAACTAGTTAAAACTTCCTAGGTAGTTAGGCTTTCAATTGGTTACAACCAACCAATTCGATTAGGATCCTGGGTGGTTAGGCTAACCAACCAACCAACTAACCATCTAACCAACTAAGCTAACCTCTTAACCAATTTAACAAACCTGGACCCAACCCCATTACCCAATTAGATTATGTTACGATCTCTCAAAAAACTTCTCCCTAAGTCATATGAGAAAATACTCAAACTTAGAGCATCACTGGAACACCTCCAGGAATCTACTTAGGACACGTCCCTAAGCTCCAGGAATTATCTTCAGCATCCCTGCCATGGCCTTTCAAGTCTCTTTAAGGCTTGGGAGCACTATGCAAAACCCTACAATAGAGGCGAAGGCCTTTACAAGAAACTTTCCCTCTCTATCTCCATTAAAATTTTCTCTTAAGGGAGAGATAGAGGGGTATAGTTGTTGAATCTGTAAGCCAAATTCTCCATCGACTTCAGGCTTTGTCATCGAGGCTAGCCATCCTTGTCATTGTGGGGCCAAGAGTGGTTATTTTCTTAAGCTTTCTTCTTTTTTGGCACCGGCTTTCCTTTAGCTTGGCACTGACTTATTGCTTGTTCTTTAACTAGTGCATATTTCTAGGCATGTGCTAGCAACTTAAATAACTTTTAGAAAATTTCTTATTCAAGAAGAAAGTAAGCTTGGATGATCGAAGCCCATTTTTCATGGCCGACATCACCATAGTTTCATTAAGATCCAAGACCTCGAGCATGGTGGCATTGAAGCATGCCACATATTCTCTCAAAGACTCTCCTTCTTTCTACTAGATAAAGAAGTGACTGTCTAAGTTTCATGGCATCCCCTGACTTGTATAGAAGTGAGCTATGAATAGTTCCTCTAGCTTGCTAAAAGAGTGAATGCTACCTTGAGGTCCAAGTACCATACTTGGGCGACTTTCCTCAAAGTCATCGAGAAAGCAAGGTAGTGGAGAGCATTGCTGGCGCCTTGGATCATCATATAGGCTTTGTAGCTTCCTAGATAATCAAGTGGGTCAGAGGTCCTATTGTAAGGTTCTAGCTGAGGCATCTTAAAGTATGGCAAAATCACTTCTTCCATGATTCATCAAGAGAATGGGGGATGAGAATTATAGCCAAGTGAGTTGGCTAGGCTCGTATTGTCGATCTAGAGCTCTGCAAGTCATCATTTGATCTCCTGAAACTTCCTCTCAGAATTATCAAATCAGGGAGTTTGTCAATCCTGCCAAGTAAATACTGGGGTGGAATCTTCCCTTGAAGACTTTGAAAAATATCTTGGATGCTTCTCCTTGCATTGACTTTTTCATGATCAATTTTGTTCCAGACTTGGTCATTGAGGAGGACTTCATCATGGTAGGGTCTGTCTAATAGGAGAGCATCGAGTGGGCGAGTGTCAATACTAAGATCATTAGATGGTGGGTTCATGCCAAGGTTCTCACGGTAGAGATCATCAGCTATGCCTTGAAGCGACAACTAGGGCATCAAGCTTTATCAGGAATTGTTGATTATTGATTGTAGCTTGGTGGGGACACTAGAGGTGCCAGTATAAGACAGAGGCTTCTCAACTCTCTATGGATTAATTAGTAGTTTTTTAGTCTATTTGTAATAAGGGCTTAGTCCATTTGAGTTGTCATGTTATTATTTGAGTCCTGTGCTAGCCAGCTCATGTTGAGCTAGTCTTCTTCTTGAGTCCTGTACATATCAGTCCAAGTACAAGTAAAGACATGCCAGCCCAAGTACAAGTGAAGACCGAGCCAGTACAAGTAAAGATCAACCTAGCTTGAAGACATGAAAACCATGGAAAGCCCAGTAGAAGAAATCAGAAACCCTGGAGTCACATCGAAAGCCTGGGAGCCTTGGACCATAGCCTGAAGCAAATTGGGCCAGTCAAGGCCCAGGAGGGGAGCTAGGGCGCCACTTGCTTATGGTCACCTTCCCCTTGGTCGGCCACTTAAAGTCACCCCACTTGGCCGACCAAGGCAAGTGAGAGAGGGAGAGTTTGAGTGAAAGAGGGAGAGTGGGTTTCCATGTATCCTAGCTAGGGTTTGGGTGGGATTCAAATTCCTAGAAAGAGACTAATATAACCTTACTTGGGGGCCAAGTCTAAAAGTCTATCTAAGAGACTCTACTCTCTTGCTTCAAGGCAACTTTTTCATGAAATAATATTGAGTTTAAAATTACTACTGTGTGCTTTGCTGTGTGCTAAGGGGATTCTGTGTGAGCCCCTTCTTCTTCCCTGTTCCCTGCGACCTGCTTCCAGCCACCAACGAACCCTAGAAGACTTCTCCAACCCTAGCCGCCAACTCTATAACTCTTCTTTTCCTTGTTGTTTTCCCACTTATATCTTCATCCTTGCTTTGGTTCCTAACCCCTAAAAGTTTGTTTGCTAGTTCCTCGACTCCTACGAATCCAACGACTCCAGCCGGGCAGCAATTGATCACCGAGTTGAAAGTCAGGATTCCAAAGGTCTCCGGCTTGATTTTCCATGCCACATCCGGGAGCGAGAGCGACCCCTTCGTCTGTGATCTTCATCGGGCGCATCAACCATTGTCAGGTACACCCCCTTTGCCTGCCAGTAGCCTTATTGAAGATGAACTAGCCCAACCGAGAATTCTTAGCCTTGGCGGTCCACTTTCTATTGCTTTTTAGGTCCTGTTATGCATGCTTTTTGCTTCTTAATTTCATATAAAACTCTCTACTTAGTTTCTTGGTCTGATCTTCGGGATTCAAACATATAACTTAATATATAAAAATAAAAAAATAACCTGCATGCATATCTAGTTTCGCATCACAGCTTCTTGAAGACTTTGGGTGGCAGTAGTTAAAGCTTGTCCTTGATTCATCAGTATAGTAAATTATCGCTGGTCTGCCACCACTACTGTGGGTGTATTATTTCTAGCTACTGGCTAAGTAAGCCATTTCATCTAGATGATTGATGACCCTACTAGTGGAAGTGTTTTGCACTTTTTCTTTTGCCATTGCTCCTCTTTCTCTAGGCACCCATGGTTAGGAGATGTTGAGTGCGACCCCTACCTAAGATGCAATTTGTTGCCACCAAAGTCCTAGTAAGGTAACTGCCAATGATTTACTTGAATTGGCCAAGTAAATCAGGAATTTCAGATAATGAGGTGGCCACCCGAAGCTCCTTTTCACTGGAGGTCTCCTCTGCTTGCAAAATAAGTCCCAAACTATACATTCTCCGGTGGAAGACCCTCCGATGCTTAAGTCAATGGGATAAGTTTGTAGAACATATAGGAAACTTTTAGATAAATAGAATGGCAGAGTCTCCTGGTTTTAGCATTAGCTTACCCCCTTCAGGTCCTCTGTTACTCGTATTTATAAGCACTTGTTGTATCCAAATTATATTGGAAGATAACCTCCTTCTGTTAGTCGTTGTTGTTGCCTAGATCGCCATGGCCTGTAGCTCTTACGTGGCCTAGGTGAGTGGACTCCCCACCAGCGTCACCGAGCTTGTCAATCAAAGACGATCAAGGGGAACATACCCTCTGTCATGGGGCTTGGAAGAGTCGCCGTGCTCGGAGGGGTCGTTGTAGGGATGAAAGGGGCTTGAAGTTATGCTGTGGTCCTCCTGTGGGCCTCTCTGGTGGGGAGCAATTTTCTCTGTATCATCCCTCGCGAGTGAAGACCTGCAAGACAGGGGAGACCTGGGCCGGGGATTCCAGCAAAGACACTCCGATGATCAAGTCAGTGGGATGATTGAAAGGAATAGAGATCTCTGAGATGGAAAGCTTGGGGGACTCTCTACTTCCAGAGGGTGATAAAAATGGAATATATTGTCAGAATGAAGAGAGTGTGTTGTTTCTTACCTCCCCCTTACCTTTTTAAGCTGGTCAGACCCTTCCTCCCTCGCTTCTTTTTCTCTTCTTTTTTCTTTTCTTTTTTTTTTCTTTTTTTTTTGAGTGGGGCTCCTGGAAGGTAGCACCGCTTGGAGGTGGCTCCATCTTTGGCTGGTTGCCTGCTTCCCTATCAAGGGTGGCTCCTTGGAGCCTTGAGAGAGAGGGAGAAGCTCTCATGTCCCCATCCCTATGCCCCCGGTCTGCCCCCCGGGGACTAAGGATAAAGGTGGAAACCGTCGTCCCACCCTGTTGAGGAGCATTGATCTGCCCTCTACTTGGTATGCCAAATGTTGCCGCCTAGATCGCCGTGGCCTGTAGCTCTTAGTGGCCCCCCGCCAGCATCACCGGGCTCGTCGGTCAGAGATGATCAAGGGGAACATACCCTCCGTCACGGGGCTTGGTAGAATCACCGTGCCCGAAGGGGTCATTGTAGGGATGAAAGGGCTTGAAACTGTGCTGTGGTCCTCCTATGGGCATCTCTAGTGGAGAGCAATTTTCTCTGTATCGTCCCTCGTGAGTAAAGACCTGCAAGACAGGGGAGACCTGGGCCAGGGATTCCGGCAAAGATACTCCGACGATCAAGTCAGTGGGATGATCGAAGGAAATAGAAGATCTCTGAGGCGGAGAGCTTTGGGGGCTCTCTACTTCCAGAGGGTGATAAAAATGGAATATATTGTAAGAATGAAGGGAGTGTGTTGTCTCTTACCTCCCCCTTACCTCTTCGAGCTGGTCTTATGTAGATAAGTGGTCTCTATCATTTGGGGAGGCGTGCTCTTCTTGTTGTAGGCCTGTGAGGCTAGGATAGCCTATGACGCTTCCTATTCTGGGAGGTTCAGAGAGTTGGTGAAGAGGTACAGTATCTTGGGTAGGGCACTATTTTCTGATTAGTACAAACAGTGGCTTGGAAAGCTTCAACGTAGTTCTCCTTTGCAGGCAACGTGCTATAGGACCCACGCGGATGGAAGCCCTCAGGAAACGTGTTGGGCCCACATGAATGAGACCGAACTGTGCAATGTTTCCAGTGGTCGAGCTAGGCTGAAATGCCGAAGTGGACGATGCACTGGACTTTACGTGCCAGTTGCCATGTAGATGCACGAATCTAGAGAAGGCCCATAGAGGCTTTCCATGCATGCCGGTCGAGGCGAGGTGCGAGGCTCCATGCACGTGGGAGTGAACCCACATGTCGCGGACCCACGCGCTGCTCCTGGTCAGAGCCAGACCGCGGGAGAGCGGAGTTGGACCGCGGGCATGCTGGGGCACGGAGCAGGTGCAGATGGAGCTGAGGCTACCGCAGGCGTACCGAGCTAGGCCAGAGCTGGAGCCGGAGCTGGGACTGGGGCACAGCGTCTGCGAGCTGGAGCAGGGCCGCTTTCCCGCAGGTAAAGCCGAAGAGGGTCGAGGTGCGCTGCACGGAGCGGACCTAAGGCACTGGAGCGCCAGACCGAGCAGGGTCCCGCCGGGCTAAGCTAGAGGAGCCGGACTTGAGGCACAGCGTCATCGAGCTGGAGTCTCGCCGGGCTGAGCTGGAGCGGGCAGAAGTGCGGGGTCGTGCCGCGGTCGTAAGCCTAGGGCACGGGAGCACCGGACCATGTGGAGTCCCGCCGAACTGGAGCTGGAGCAGGGCCCTGCTGCCCCCCGCGTCGGGCGGAGCCGTGCGGGGTGGAGCCAGACCTGGGGCATGGCATCACCGAGCCGGAGAGGTCGGAGGCGCACTGCTGGGTCGTGCCGCGGGCATGAGCCTGGGGCACGGGAGCGCCGGACCATATGGAGTCCCATCGAATCGGAGCTGGAGCGGGGTCCTTCTACCCCCCGCATCGGAGGAGCGGTGCGGGGCGGAGCAGGACCTGGGGTGTGGGAGCACCGGACCGGTGGATCTGGGTTGCGGGAGCGCCGAGCTGGGGTAGGCGTCATGCCGAACCAGAGCCAGAGCAGGCGGATCTAAGGCTCGGGAGTGCCGAGCTGGGGCAGTGTCTCGCCAGACCGGAGCCGGAGCGGGCAGATCTGGGGCATGGGAGCGCCTAGCTAGGGCAGCATCCTGCCAGACCGGGCAGATCTGGGTGCGTTGCGAAGCCGTGCGGCGAGCGGAAGGGGCCAAGCGGGAGCTCCCATCATCGCTCCCCTCCCACCATGGGCGCTTGCATGGGCGTGCCTCGACACGTTTGGCTGGGGCGAGCGAAGCCAGAGACCTTCTTGGGCCGAAGCGGGCTATCTCATGCGCCTGGCCGGGCCCCATGTACGCTTGAAGTGGGCTGGCCAAGCTGCCGACCTAGTCGAAGCGCCAGCCCAGCTGAGCTGGGCTCTAAGCACGGCTGAAGTGGGCTAGCCGAGGTGCCGACCTGGCCGCCACAGGGGGCTGATCTCTTTAAGTAGACCCATCGTTGTGTCAGGGCCGAATGAGTTGGTTACTGCTATAACAGTCGTAATAATATCTTGTTAGGGCTAACCTCCTTCTGTAATAGGTAACCGCTGGCGTTGTTAACAACTTTCTGTTGTGCTAGCTATTATCCATCTACCTTCTTAATCAGATATCTTTGGATAATCGGTGCATTTGCCTCAGTCATCGATGGTGCCTTAGAATTAGTTGCTTTACCCTGTATCCGTCTAAGTCATTTAGGCTTTTATTTCTAGGAGCCAATTGTCCGACTAACTCTTGATATGATATAGTTAGTCGGACTTTATCACAATTAGTCAGTGTTAATCATTCACAGTTGAGTAAATTGGCTGCCATGCGTTGTGTTATTTGCCTAGCAATCTCAATCAGCGAACCCTATTAATTTTAGTCAACAAGTCCGGTCATTTGATGTAATAGTGTCCACTTTTGGAAAAGATGTCTATAACAACAAAAAGGAAAAGAGGAAGAGAAGAAAGTAGCCAACCTATGATTGTTCGCTAGAAAAAATGGCAGACAAAAAGATACCAGGGAAAGATGGAGAAAGAAAAAAAAAAAAGACAGATTCGAGCTTTCATAGGGCAGACGATTCCATAGGACAAAATGGCCATTGCAAGAAGTGGGGGAAAAAGCCGTTGGCGACTACCCCAGCTTCAAACTTCAAACTGTGCTGACTTCATTGCTCACCCACTCATCTATTCATCCGTCACATCTATACAAAGCTTAGTATTTAGAGATCAAGGGATCCCAAATGAGAAGGAATGATAATAGTAGTGAAAATCCCACTCATGCACATGATACCTTGGAAACAGAACTAACTTTGCAGAAAGCATGCACATTATTAAAAGCAGAATCCAGAGCTTATTAGACCACTCAAATTCAACTTGGCAGGCTCACCCAATAAATGATGTGATTACTTCTTTCCTCCAAGCTGAGCAACCACCACTTGAACTTCGGGGAAATGATATTGATCAAAATAATCATCCCAAAATTCTTTCAAAATAGTGAACTCATAGAATTAAACAATGATTAGTGTCCACCAAAAATCAACAGCCAATAAATTCTCTGAGTAAATCAGTAGATGATTACAGCCCAACATGATCTCAATCCTTTAGAAAGGCGCATTATAACTGATAAGAAAAGCACCCAAAATCATCGTGCCCTGATAAGGCATATCCTGACTACCCTGATCAATTGATAAGGAAAAATTAAGCTCAATTGTTCCTTCGCTAATCTCGTGATCTCAATCACAAACTTCTTATCTCCGCTTCTATAAATATCAAGCAAAAGGACCCTCAAATACAACGCAAAAAACTCCTGCACAACACTTCTCTCTTTCATCGATCTCCTCTATTCACTCAAAAATTTGTCCAACTTAAATGCTATAGCACTTCTCCGATGGTCACTGAGCTATAGAAAGGGAGTTGTTGACGTGGACTTCTCAATGCTTCAAACCTGCAAGAAATATTTATTCTTGCTCGAAAACAAGCAGAGAACTCTTCGATACTTTAGTTAGCCGAGGAGAGAGAATATTTGAAGAAAAAATAAAGTAAAAGTTTGAAAGTGTAAAACTTAAACCTCTTGAAAGTTTCTCTGTTGCGGAGAATGTTGTTAGGTGATTTATAACCACCTAATTAATTATAATTTTAAAAATTTTGTTTATTAAAGATGATAGACTGTTACGTGCTCGAGTCTTAATTAAATTGGATCCGGTTGGCTATAGAGAGTACTCAGTGATATTTGTAATGTCCATAATTTGATGGATATTTAACAGACATAGACCATTCTATTTAATCTATAGAAAATCGAGATCGATCTTCTGCAATCGCCAAATATCTCCTATATTATTTGAGTGATAATCTCATTCTTTCCTTGCAGCGTTAGATGGATATTGATCTTCTAATTGCCACATTATAATTGCCACATATTTGTCATACTGTTTTTTACATCGAACAGATTATATCGTCTGCAACATTAAGTAATAGTAATATCATCTCCTTATCTTAGAGTACACTATGTAACCAATTTATCTTAAAATATTATTTTTTAAAGTTCAAATATTTATTAAAAAACAAAATAGTAAAAAAAAAAAAAATTAAAAAAAAAACATGCAAAATGACATCTCGACCAAGTACCTTGAGGTCCAATTCAAAAGGCTAGCGGGACCGGATACGAGAGGTTGGATAACCCGTTTCATAAAAAAACTGGACATCCTCGTTCTAAAGAATCTAAACTTTTATTTTTGCTACTAATTAACAAACAAGCAATCAAATCAAAGCACTACAAAGGACATGGACCGACAATGATATACGAGGAACTAGTTGATCCAGAAGGAATTTAGTGGTTCGTGCACCACTTGCCAAACGGCTACAGAAGGAGGCATGAGTAAGAATGTTATTTCCACGTATAGGACAAATGTCAAGATCATCTCGTTGCTTCAGAGAGCAAGAGCGGTGCGGGCGTCTGGGGCCAGGGCTTGTTGGTAGATGTGAAGGAAATTGGGGCATGGCCATGTATTCCAACAACCTTACCCAGGTCACAACGTTTAGTCATTTTAAAAAATGGCCGAGGATTCAAAAAGTCAAAAGCATACGAAGTGAATTGGTGGCATGCGTGTTCGATTCTACAGGTGGTTTGTTTCTATCCATAAAGAGCGACTGGAGCTTGTCAAACACGTAACTGCCAAAAGCCCTGATAAGACCGGCGGAGTCCAACTTCCATTCCATTTTCTAGATTTGATGTATACTAACCTGATAACCGTGATTGGAAGCGGACCGAATACCATCTATTTAAATTTATTTTTAAATAAATTTATATGAATATAAATAAAAATATAAGTATACGGTTAATTCTATATCCATATCTTTATTTATTAAAAAGAATAAATATCGATACAGATAGATAACTATCCGATTCATATATAATTATTCAATTATATTTATTATCTTATTAAATTTTATATAGTAATGTTATTGACAAATTATCCTCTACAAGGCTACAGTGGTATATGAGGGTCTTCCGGTCTTCTTTGATGAATATAGAGGGCCCTTTTAGACACTCCACTGCAAAAATTTAAAAAAACAGTTCCTTGATTGATGGAGACTGTTGCGGCGACTTCTCCTGAACCGGGCTCGGTCGGCTGTGCTGGAGAGCTCCTCTCCTGATCGACCTATAACAAAGTCCCCAAGGCGTCGGTAGTGTTCTAGCGGGGGATACTCTGATACCTAAGTTAGCAGGAACTTGAAGGCAACAGAATGAATAAATCAGAGAAGCAGCGTATGAAGAAGAGAGAGTGTATCTAGCTCGAAACGGGATCCCCGGGTACCTTATATAGGTACGGAACAGTCCAAAATTCGTTAGGGAAGAGGCCGAGAAGGACCGATCTGTCCCTAAGAGAATTTGGAGAGTGGCCACGTGACGCCCGGATAGGGCGGCGTCGTGGGAATAATGGAGCAGTGGTGCTGATGTGGCAGGATTCTGTTATAATAGAAAGAAGCTTCTGGAGCCCTCCAGGCTTCCAAAGTAAGGCGATTGGATGTCAGCGGGGAGGACCAGTCGATCCTTCGAAGGAGACCAACAGGTCATTTGGACCTCAGCTTCAGTGGGTCGGATTTCGAAAGGAGAGGGTGGCCGGGCCTCAGCTGGAGTGGGTCGCTCGGACCTCAGCTTCAGTGGGCTGGACTTTCGAAGGAGAGGGTGGCTGGGCCTCAGCTGGAGCGGGTCGTTCGGACCTCGACTCTAGTGGGCCGGACTTCCGAAGGACAGGGGCCGTTGGACCCAGCAGGCCTCAAAAGGGGATGGTTCCACCGAAGTTCTGAGGAAGACCGCTGGTCGTACTTCGGATACATGGCCCGGTCGGATCTCTGCACGAATGACGGTCTGGTTCGATAGTATGCCAGTTGGGTACAACAGTTGCCCCCCTTGCTCTTGGCCTTCGAGCGATTCTGTAGCTTCGAAGGACGAGAGCATTATTTGGCAATTAATACGCCAGTACTTTAACATGATTGCGAGTCTGATCCGGCGTGCTGTGACCGGCCATCTTTTGCCTCGACATCCCGCCCCTGGATTGGTGTCAACGCCGCATTGGCCGCAGCAGAGGAAGCAGTTATTGCTGGTACGGTGCAATGATGGCTACCAGCCTGAAACGCATGCCCGTTGAGCTCCTAACGCAACATGGGCCACGTGGCGAGATCCGAGTGGTCGGCGCAGGATTCAAAGTGACCCATCCACCATTGCTTCGGCGGTTACGCGGATCGCGATCAGATACAATCCGGCGCGTCCCATTGGATTCCCGTCAAATCCGGGGGTCGCGTCATCCGCTGTTGGATCGCAGCGCTCGAGGGGCGTTGGAAGGCGACCCCCCAGTGCCTATAAAAGGGAGGGATGAACGCCCTGAGGCGGTTTTCCGCTACACCTGGGTTTGGAGATAGAGCTCCCTTCTTCCACCGCTCTAGCATTCTTTAGGGAGTCGCCCTCCAGGTCAGTTCCGTCTTTATCTTCCTCTCCTTAGCCTCTATTAGAATGGCCTCTGCTAGTCGGTGCTCTGCTTGTGAGTCTAGGGAACTAGGTCCCTACGACATCCCCACGACCATGACCAGAGATAGGGTAGAAAATCTCAGGGTCATCTACGACATACCGACCACCTTACACCTTACCGTCCCTAGTAAGGAAGGGAGAGTGAACGGCTCATTGAACTTAGGTGCCCTCCCTCTGTACGAAGATCACCTTAAGGCCGGCCTCCGACTCCCACTCCATAGCTTTTTTATCCAGATCTTTAATATTTATAGGATTACTCCGACGCAGCTGACCCCGAATAGCATTCGAGTGATCTGCGGCTTCTTAGTTCTTTGTTGGAGTGCTGGAGTCAAAGCCAGAGTGTCTCTTTTTTCCAACTTCTTTCTTTTAAAGCAAGACTTCCGTAGCCATAAGTGGTGGATGTTCAGTCCTCGCGCAAGTTGGAAGATACTGGGGGGCTTTCATCGGCCATCCATGGATGGAAGTCCCAATACTTCTTTGTAGATACTCTGGAGCCCTGGGGTTTCGAGCTGGCGTGGAGAGAGCCGAGGTCGAAAGCTATAGATGGGTGAAGGGTTCTGAGGGCCGACGAGGCCGATTTTAATAAACTGGACAAGGACGACCCGGTATCCGTGAGAGATTTGCTCCGAGAGGATAGTTTTCATTCAATCAGGGTCAGCCAACACCGATACTTAGGTAGGATAGAAACCCACACTGAATTAATTCAATCTCCCCCTGTCTGCCTTGCCTTTACTAACCTTATTTTTACCTTCTCACGAGTGGCAAAATGAAGCCCGATCGAACGATCGTTGTGGCACTATCAGCCAAGAGGAGGGCCGCTCGGACCACGGAGCCGGCACCTCAGAAGCCCAAGAGACAGCAGGTGGAGGAGCCGACATCCAAAAGGCCGGCAAAGAAGCGGACGGAGGAACAGGGCGTTGCCATCATCTCCATTGATTCTGGAGATGAAGATGCATCACTGTCAGAGAGGCCAGTAGCGAAGATGGCAGAGCGGTCCGCTTCAATTGGGCAGTCGACTGCCCGAGTGGAAGAGGATCAATTGTGATCGTCCTTCGAAGGGATAGCTCTGATATTGCCTCTCATCGAGCTGATGGAGCAGGCTCTCCCGATGGCCGGAGGAGAGGTAGGGGCTGGGGAGAAGGAGGCTGACCAAAGGGAAACCATCGACGTCAGCGACTGCGCGCCTCGTGTGGAGTGCACCATAAAGATGCAGAACAAGTTAGAGGTCAGCTCATAAGGGCCATCGAGGGCGTCGACTGGAGCGAGTCGGGTCGGCGAACAGTGAATGATGCCACGAGGAGCTCCTTCCACCATATAATGGGAGTAGGTTATTTACATCCGGCCTCTTAGCTTGACTTATGAGATACTAACTTTGCCTTGTTATTTGCAGCTTCTTAAGGATGCATTGCTGATGGACGAAGGCTTAGGTTTGTTGCTGGATCTGAAGGAGCGCTCGGCGAAGAAAGTAGAGGCAGTCGAAGAGGCTAGAAATACCGCAGAAGTGGCGTTGACGGCCTCCAGGGTAGAACTGTCCGTCCTCCGAGTGGCCGAGGAAGAGCACTCTACCCTTCGGGTTGAGGCGGAGGCTCAGAAGGGTTAGCTTGCAGACTTGCTGTCACAGCGGGATGCTTTAGCCACCAAGTTGAACAGCAAGAGACGGAAGATAAAGTCTTTGGCCCACCGGGTGATCGAAGGGAACACGCGCCTGTGTGAGTCCGAGCGGCGCTCCTAGGGCCGCCAGGCCGAAGCTGAGAGATACAAGGGGCTGCTCATGAAGTCCCAAGAAGTTATGAAGACGGTGGTCAAAGCAGCCGTAAAAGAATACAAGAAATCTGAAGGCTTTAAGGCTGAGATGAACGAGGCTGGTTCATACAGCTATGACTTCGGATACGAAGATTACCTGGAGAAGGTCGACGTCGCCTTCCTGGAGCTTGATCTGTCTTCTCTATGACTATCGGAGCGGGCAAAAGAGGGAGAAGCCGAAGAAGAGGCAGTTCCATCTGATGGAGGGGTCGAGCCTCATATCGAAGCCGGCACAGAGGAGCTTGGATCGGACATCCAAGCCAAAGCTGAAGCAGATATGCCAAATGTTCATGCGGTCACTTCAGTCGAACCAGAGGGGACTGAAGTGGAAGCTGAAGTCCCAACTATGCCGGACGGAGTCGAGGCAGAGGAGATAGTTGATGTAACTTTGGCAGGTCAGACCTAGATCGGTTGTAAAGGTTTGACCCCCCTCCTTTTGTACTGAGCTTTTCATATGTATATAATAGAACCTTTTGCCATATCACCTTTGTTAGTGATTGTGTATGTGGTTCAGTCTGTCTGACCGCAAGTAGTTGAATAGTAGGCCAAATAGTAGCTTGATGCAAGGCCAATAGCTTAGAGATATTTTCAAGTGTAGGTCCTTCGGCTTATCACATGGCACAGCTGGACCTTCCGATAGACAGTAGCTCAGGCCGGACCAATTTATTTTAGGATTTTTTTTCCAAGTATTGATCCGTCAGCTCGTCCGAACTCGAAGATGGTTGAGGCGGATGAACTGTAGCTCAGGCCGGACCAATATACTTAGGATTTTCTTTCCAAGTGTTGATCCGTCAGCTCGTCAGAACCCGAAGATGGTTGAGGCGGACGGACTGTAGCTCAGGCCGGACCATTATACATAGGATTTTTCTTCCCAAGTGTTGATCCGTCGGCTCGTCCGAACCCGAAGATGGTTGAGGTGGGCGACAGATTGTAGCTCAAGCTAGACCGATATACTTAGGATTTTCTTCCCAAGTGTTGATCTGTCAGCTCATTCGAACCCGAAGATGGTGGCGACCGGAGTCGGTCTTTCGAAAGTGGGCTATCCTAGAGCCTCTGTCGATCGGAGTCGGACTTTCGGAAGTAGGCTGCCCTAGAGCCTCTGCCGACCAGAGTTGGTCTTTTGGAAGTGGGCTGCTTTAGAGCCTCTGCCTACCGGAGTCGGTCTTTCGGAAGTGGACTACCCTAGAGCCTCTACCGACCGGAGTCGGTCTTTCGGAAGTGGGCTGCCCTAGAGCCTCTACCGACCGGAGTCGGTCTTTCGGAAGTGGGCTGCCCTAGAGCCTCTACCGACCGGAGTTGGTCTTTCGGTAGTGGGCTGCCCTAGAGCCTCTGCCAACCGGAGTCGATCTTTCGGAGTTGCTTCATAAAAGAAGTTGTATACTTTACTGATAATACTTGTGAAGGTTGTCTACATTTCATGGACGTGCTATCTACTGTCCATCCAAATGCTCGAGCAAGTAGGTTCCGGTTCGGATTACTTCAACGACTCGATAAAGTCCTTCCTAATTTGGGGAGAGTTTCCCTTGCTCGGTTAGTCTTGAAATCTCTGCCCTCCGCAAGACCAGATCTCCAACTCGAAAAGCTTGTGCCTTGACCCACGAGTTGTAATACTTTGCCATCTTTTAATGGTAGGTCACCATTTTTAAGCTTGTTCGGAACCTAGTTTCTTCGAGCAGGTCTAGGTCAGCCCTCCGTTGCTCAGAGTTGTTGGCTCGGCATAGTGATCAATCCGTAAGGATTACAAAGAGATCTCAACGGGGATGACGGCTTCGCTTCCGTAGGTCAGGTTAAACGGGGTCTCCCTGGTTGCCATTCTGGCAGTTGTCCAATAGGCCTAAAGTACCGAATGGAGCTCTTCTACCCAAAATCCTTTGGCATCATTTAGCCGAGTCTTCAGCCCATGCAGGATTGTCCTATTGGTGACTTCAGCTTCTCCATTGGATTACGAATGGCCGACTGAGATAAGCCGACGAGAGATATGATATTGCAAACAGAAGTCTCTGAACTTGGGGTTATCGAACTGCCTTCCATTGTCGGTGATGATTGTCTGAGGAATACCGAATCAGTAGATAATGCAGTTCCGGATAAAGTTCTCCACCATGGCTTCTGTGATTTGCGCCAGCGGTTTGGCCTCCACCCACTTGATGAAGTAGTCAATGACCACTATAAGAAACTTTTACTGGTCGGATACCGGAGGGAAGGGTCCCAGGATATCCATCCCCCACTGCACGAATAGCCATGGTGCGGTGATCGGAGTCAGCTAGCTAGCAAGCCTCCTTTAAATATTGGAATATCTCTGACATGCATCGTATCTTCGGACGAAGTCTGATGCATCTCTCTGAATTATGGGCCAATAGTATCCCTGTCAGATTATCTTATATGCTAGTGATCTTCCTCCAAGATGGTCATCGCAGATGCATTCATGGACTTCTCTAAGGGTGTAGTCAGCATCAGTTGGCCCCAAGCACTTTAATAGAGGCTGTGAAAATGATCGCTTGTAAAGGGAACTATCAAGGACGATGTACTTTGAAGATGTCCAACGTATCCGCTTGGCTTCAGTCGGATCTTCTGATAGGATCTCTCAGGTAAGAAAGGAGAGGATCGGATCCATCCACGAAGTTTCCTGTTCAACTTGGTGGACCTCAGTCGCCTCTTCACTAATACTTGGGCGCTGTAAGTGCTCCACGAAAGTTCGATTGGAGGTATTGGTGACCACCGTAGCCAACCATGACAAAGCATCCACCCGAGAGTTCTGTAGACGAGGTATATGGAGGATTGCAAAGAATTTGAGTGGAGAGATGAGGTTTTATACCTTGTTCAAGTACTTGGCCAAGGTTGGGTCCCTTGCTTCGAATTCACCCTTCACCTGATTGACCACCAGTTAGGAGTCAGAGAAGGCTCTTACTCGGCTGATGCCTAGTTCATTGGCGATTCGCAATCCTACGAGGAGGGCTTCATACTCTGCCTGATTGTTTGACACCTAAAATGAAAAGTGGAGTGCATATTCCAAGCTTTCTCCATCGAGGTCGGCCAGAATCAGGCCAACCCCACAGCCTGCAAGGTTGGACACCCCATCCACGTGGAGGGTCCAAGCTGGTTCGGCTTCATCAATGGCATCGGCCTCAGGCACCTCAACCACTTGAGAGGATGCCTCCTACTTTCAAGTGCACTCTGTAATGAAATTAGCAATTACCTGGGCCTTCAAAGCAGATCAAGATTGGAAAGAGATGTCGAACTCGTCAAGTTTCACATCCCACTTGGCGAGCCGACTAGAAGTGTCTGGACTTCGAAGGATCATCTTGAAGAGCACATTGCTGCCTCACGACTTGGCAGTTCTCTGAAGTCGGACCTTTCCAGGGTGTCCGATTCTGCTTTTTTCGCCCTGCAACAGGTATGGTCCTTGCCATCTCCTTTGCTCTGAGAATTGTTCGATCCATAACTCCATATTTTCGATGCAGTTGGTCTATGACCTTATCTTTATGGAGGAGGGCCTAGGAAATGTTGACAGCCTCAATCATGGCCTGAAGGAGGATCTCCATACTGCCAGGGCCGCAAAAGAAGTAGCCGAAGAGTTGAGGCAATCTATGGAGAACCGCCTCATTTGGGTGAACGACGAGGTTCATGAGCTGAAGGGTGAATTAAAAAGTACCCATTTGACAATAGCGAAGCAAGGGGCAGGGTGGAGGAAGAGCAAAAAGCAAGTCGACTCCTTGGAATAAGCCGCCAAGGAGAATCAAGAGAAGATAGAGAGTTTGACCAAGGCAGTAGAGGAAGCTGTCAGCAAGGTCGAAGAGGTAGTTCTGGAGTCCGAAGCGGCCAAGAGAGAGTCCGCATCCCTGAGAAAGCTGGTGGACGATGCTGTAGCAGACTTCAGGAAGTCCTCACAATTCCAAGAGGAGATGAATGAAGCATCCCTATACAGCTATTAGCATGGCTTCAACGACGGACTTTCCAAGGTAAAGGAGGCCTTCCCCCACCTTGATCTTTTCGGCATCCCTTCCTTTAACATAGCCGAAGAAGAAGAGGAGGAAGAGGAGGCAGAGGCCATGGAAGAGGCCATGGAAGAGGCGTCGTGTCTGGGTGAGGAGGCCTCTGCCTCAATCAAAGATCTGGGGGTGGCTCCAACTATGATCCCGGTTCAAGAGGAGGTTCAGGCTGGGGGAGTCCAAGCTGAAGGTTCTCCCGTTCCAGCCCAAGTTGACGAGATCCTTCCTGCGCAGGTTGACAAATTACTTCAATCCTGCGGTGTTGGGTCTCCTCCAGTTGATGTTGAATAACCTAAGTAGCTTTTGGTGTATTTTCTTCTTTGTACCGTCAATGGCTTTTGTATGACAATTTCTCCGGATTTTGAAGTAGCTTTTTCTTCTCCTGTATATGCTATGTTGTGTTTTTAGATGTAGCTTGAACAAAGTTTACTGTTCCTTCTTCTGCTTGGTCGAATGGCCATGGCCAAAAGCTGTTTGATTGGTAGTTGACGAAGACGAACTTCGGGATAAGATAGAACTCAGTTGTCGAAGACCATCTACGGTCGATTAGGCTGGTGTCACCTTCATCTCATAACTAAACATGTCCGTTGGGGTAGACAGGCATCAATTCCCCATTGACCGGTGATTAGAGAGGTTTGATTGCGATTCTCGTTGTCCATGTGATGTATCGATATTCGTACAATCACATTTTCTTACATCTTGTATACCGCCGGATCTCCTTTTTCCAAAAAGGAGCCATTAATGTCGCTACCGCACGGTGAGAGTTCCTCCGATTTGAAGTGCCGGTAGTTGTTGTCTCGGGAATGACCCTCGAGCGGTCTTCCGGTTCTCGAAGCGTCACTTCGACACGTGGCGCTCTCTGATGCGGCTAGAAAAGACATGGAGTACACCTCTGTTGGCTCCACACAGTGATTTTGATGAATAACAAAATATTGAGTGCATATTGTATACTAATGAGGATTTCAAGTTGTGAGTTTTCAGGAAGAAAGCATCTCAAAATCTCAAAAACTTATGGTTCATGGCACGTAATTGCACGGAGCATTTCTCACGAATTCGGACATCCTCTTCATTGAAAAAGGGCATCTAAATGTCTAAATATTATGTGTTTATGATTCATTTAAATTTCAAAGTCTATATTTATGTTTTTAAAGCTATTTACACTTGAATCTGATATTTTCAGTCTCAAGTGTCGACACTTGGAAGGTCAAGTGTCGACACTTCAGCATTTGGCACAGACAAAAATCCTTGGCATGCCAAGTGTTGACACCCAGAATCAAGTGTCGACACCAAGTGTCGACACTTAGGTTTCCAAGTGTCGACTCAAGGCCTGAGAATTTTGAAAATACAGAACTTTGTAATTTGAAGATTTTTGTGTCAAGTGTTGACACCTGTGCATCAAGTGTCGACACTTGAAAGTTCAAGTGTCGACACCTAGAAATCAAGTGTCGACACTTGACAGCCAAGTGTCGACACCTAACAGCCAAGTGTTGGCACTTGCAGCCTGACAGCTCTAACGGATCTATTTTTCTAGCTTGCAGAACTTGCTTTTCAAGCTCCAAATGGCTATTTCCGAGGTTCCAACAGTCACAAACCATTTTTTGGAAGGTTCTTGGTGTATTTAACCTCCACCAACCTCATTTTAAAGATAAGGAAGTGTATTGAAGTGCATTCAAGTCTACTCAAAAGCTAAAAAGCCTATATTCTCTCAAATACTTCACATCAAAAGCCTCTTATAGTTTGATTCCTTGAAAAGCCTACAAGCTCATCCTTTCTTCATTCCAAAAGAGGCACTTTGAAGGAGATTCCAAAGAAGAGTCAAGACAAAGCATCAACTTGAGCTTCAAAGATTCCATTCTACTCTTGAAGAGAATTTATTTTAGTTTTAAATTGTATATCTGTTTTTACATTATGATTTGACCTTGCTTTTAAGGGTGTCTTGAAAGAAGGTTATTGTGGTTTGTTGGTGAGCCAAAGGGATAAAACCAACTAGGGTTAACTTGTGAGCCAGAAGACAAAACAAGTGTTAAGGTTTGTTGGTAAGCCTAGGTGACAAAACCAACTTAGGTTTTAACTTGTGAGCCTTGTGAAAAACAAGTCAACTGTAATCTTGTTTGGATTATAGTAAAATTCCCAAGGGTGGCTTGGGGAGTGGATGTAGGTGCTAGGTTTGCACCGAACCACTATAAACCTTGTATTTGTGTATGATTGCTCTCTTCCTCTCTTGCTCTTTTGTTTATTGCTATTGCTTTGAATATCTTGCATTGAATTCATCATTTTTCACTAGCACCACTAGTCCCTCTCATTATTGTCTTAAATTTTTTAAAAAGACCCAATTCACCCCCCCTCTTGGGCTCCATTTCTGGGCAACAAGTGATATCAGAGCACCGGTACTCTCTTGTAGGTCCAAGGATCTTGAGTAAAAGATCATGGCAGCCCCAATAGGAATGGGTATTGTTGAAGGTCAAGCTTCAAATCGTCCCCCACTTTTTAATGGCACAAATTATACATACTGGAAGACACGCATGTGCATATTTATTCAAGCTCTTGATTATAATTTATGGAGGACAATTGTAAAAGGTCCTCATCAGCCTACGATGTTGATTAATGGCATTCTCACTCCAAAGTTGGAAGATGATTGGGATGAGAATGACATTAAGCAAATCGAGCTTAATGCTAAGGCTATGAATCTATTATTTTGCTCTCTTGACCCAAGTGAATTTAATAGAATATCTAATTATCTCTTCGCCAAGAAGATTTGGGATACACTTGAGGTTACCCATGAGGGTACACACCAAGTGAAAACCACCAAGGTCAACATGCTTATTCACACATATGAAATGTTTAAAATGGAACCTACTGAGTCTATTAGTGAAATGTATACTATGTTCACAAACATTGTGAATGGCATGAGAAGCCTAGGAAAAATTATTTCTAACGGTGAACTTGTGAACAAACTTCTCAGGTCTCTACCAGCTTCGTAGGATGCAAAAGTCATAGCTATTGAAGAAGCTAAGGATGTCAACACTCTCCCACTGGAACAACTGTTGGGTTCTCTAATGACCTATGAGCTCTTCCTCAAACAAAAGATTGGAGAGGTCGACAAAAAGAAGAAGGTAATCACGTTCAAATCTACTGCGAGGGAGGAATCAAGCGATGACTCTGAAGAAGATGATGAAGAAGATGAAACGGCTCTTTTGGCAAGAAAATTCAGAAGGTTCATGAGGAAGAAAAAGTTTAACTACAAAAAGAAACCTCTGAAAGGTGAGCCGAGTAAAGAGAAGAACAAAGAAAAGGAGAAGGAGTAGCCTACGTGTTTTGAGTGCAAAAAATCCGGGCATTTCAAGGTTGACTGCCCCTTGTTAAAGAAAAGCAGAAGAAAGCTGAGAAAGAAAACCATGATGGCAACCTGGAGTGAAAGTGAAGACTCCAGTTATGAGGAAGAACAGTAGGAGGTAGCAAACTTCTGTATGATGGCCGATCAAGATGAGGTATGTTCCGAAACAGAAAATGAATTTACTTTTGATGAGCTTCATGAAGTTTTTGACGAATTAGTCATAGAATTTCAAAAGTTAAAATCAAAACATAAAGATTTAAAGAAGCAAAATTTGGATCTAGTCAAAACAAATAACAAGCTTTCAAATGAAAATGAATGCCTTCTTAGTCAAAATAAAAAAATAAATGATAAGATTATAGCACTTGAAAAAGAAAAAGATGTCTTGAAAAAGAAAAGTGACTCACTTTCAAATGAAAATTTGTCAAAACAAAGCAAAGAAATTTTAAATGAAAATAAAAGATATAAAGAAGAAATTGAAAAATTAAAACCTTTTGTAGAAAAATTTACTTATAGTTCTGAAAAATTGAATTTACTTTTAAATAACCAAAGAGCAGTATTTGATAAAGCAGGTTTAGGATTCAGAACTCATAAGAAACAAAAACTCTTTAAAAATTTCTTTGTGCCTGCATCTTTATCCATTACTTGCTATACTTATGGTACTAAAGGACACAAATCTTATATGTGTAACAAAAGAAGACTAAGTAACACTAAGAAAGTTTGGGTTCTGAAAGGAACCAATGCCACTAACCAAAAAGGACCCAAGATGGCTTAGGTACCTAAAATCTCTTTTTGATCTTTATTGCAGGTATGCCTTGCAACCAAGAAGAAAAGGATGTGGTACCTTGATAGCGGTTGCTCAAGGCATATGACAGGAGATGTGGAGTAGTTCTTATCACTCGTATATCAAAATGGTGGCAATGTAACTTTTGATGATAATGGAAAGGGCAAAATTATCGGTATTGGTAAAGTCCATATCACCCCTACTTCTTATATTGATAATGTTTTATATGTTGATGGTTTGAAACATAACTTGCTTAGCATTAGTTAGTTTTGTGACAAAAATTTTAAAGTTATTTATGAATCTTCCTTGTGCATTGTTTCTAGTCTAGATGACAATGGCATTAAGTTTATTGGTCATAGGCATGGCAATATTTATATGGTTGATCTTGATGATCTTCCTATTCAAAAAGGTCAATGCCTAGTGGCAATGGAAGCCAAGATCGATGAAACTAGTTGGCTTTAGCATCGCAGACTATGACATGCAAGCATGCATTTAATTTCAAAACTTAGCAAAAAGAACTTGGTAAAAGATTTGCCTAAACTCAATTTTGAAAAAGACAAGATTTGCAGTGCATGTCAACTTGGAAAACAAACCAAATCCTCTTTCAAACCAAAAGGAGTAATCTCTACATCTAGACCATTGGAATTACTTCACATGGACCTCTTTGGGCCAACTAGAACATCTAGTTTGGGAGGTAAGAAGTATGGTATAGTCATTGTAGATGATTTCTCATGATTTACATGGGTCATATTTTTAGCACATAAAGATGAAACTTTTTCTGAATTCATTAGATTTCATAAAAGAGTTTTAAATGTTAAAGGTGTTTCAGTCGTATCTTTGAGAAGTGATCATGGAACCGAATTTGAAAATGCTGATTTTGATAAATTTTGTATTGAAAATAGAATTCATCATAATTTTTCTGCACCTAGGACACCTCAACAAAATGGGGTAGTAGAAAGAAAAAATAAAACTCTTGAAGAAATGGCATGCACCATGCTTTGTGAAAATGATTTACCTAGATATTTTTGGGCGGAAGCCATAAATACTGCATGCTATGTTTTAAATCGAGTTTTAATTCGACCGATTTTAAAGAAAACACCTTATGAGCTTTGGAAGGGTAGAAAACCCTCAATTCATTATTTTCATGTTTTTGGATGCCGTTGTTTCATCTTAAACAATGGTAAGGATAATTTAAGTAAATTTAATGCCAAATCAGATGAGGGAGTCTTTCTAGGCTACTCCACATCTAGTAAGGCATACAGGGTCTTCAACAGAAGAACATTTGTTGTTGAAGAATCCATATATGTGGTATTTGATGAAACTAACAAAAAATCTTCAAGAAAAGAAGATGTACTTTCTAATGAAATAGGTAGCAAGAAAACTGAAGAAATAAACAACAATGAAGGGCTTACCAAGGAACAGAATGATGATTAAAACATTGAAGAAGATCAAGCACAAGGTGATGAAAATACATCAACAGTTGACCCATTACCAAAAGAATGGAGGTATGCTCATGGACACCCAAAAGAACTAATTATCGGTGATCCATCTAAAGGTGTAAGTACTCGATCATCCCTTAGAAATATCTATGATTACTTAGCTTTTGTATCTCAAATTGAACCTAAAACTATTGAGGAAGCTGAATGTGATAGTAATTGGATAAATACCATGCAAGATGAACTTAACCAATTTAAAAGAAACAATGTTTGGACTTTAGTAGATAGGCCTTCAAACACTTCAATTATTGGTACAATATGGGTTTTTCGAAATAAACTTGATGAAAATAGAGTAGTTACTAGAAATAAGGCTAGACTAGTTGCAAAAGGATACAATCAGGAGAAAGGAATAGATTTTGATGAAACCTTTGCTCCTGTAGCTAGACTTGAGGCAATTAGGCTATTGTTGGCTTTTGCTTGCTTCATGAATTTTAAATTGTATCAAATGGATGTTAAAAGTGCCTTTTTGAATGGTCTAATTAAAGAAGAAGTTTACGTTGAGCAACCCCCTGGTTTTGAAAATTTTGAATTTTCAAATCATGTTTACAAACTTCATAAAGCTTTGTATGGATTGAAACAAGCTCCAAGAGCTTGGTATGATCGTTTAAGCTCTTTTTTGCTCAAAAATGATTTTACTAAAGGTAATGTAGATAAAACTTTATTTTTAAAGAAAAAGAATGATGATCTCTTAGTAGTATAAATCTATGTAGATGATATAATATTTGGTGCTACTAATGAATCTCTTTGTCAAGATTTTGCAAAGTTAATGCAGGGTGAGTTCGAGATGAGCATGATGGGAGAACTGAATTTTTTCCTCAGACTCCAAATAAAGCAAACCAAAGAGGGGATCTTCATCAACCAAACAAAATACACAAAAGAAATACTTAAGAAGTTTGGGATGGAGAACACTAAGCCTTTAGGTACCCCTATGAGCTCTACTTGTAGACTTGACAAGGATGAATTAGGTAAGTCTATAGACCAAAAATTATATCGTGGCTTGATCGGTTCATTGTTATATCTTACTGCCAGTAGGCCAGATATCATGTTTAGTATCTGTATGTGTACTAGATATCAGTCTAATCCTAAAGAGTCTCATCTTTTGGCTGTTAAACGCATACTTAGATACCTATCTGGTTCAATTGAAATTGGTTTATGGTACTCTAGAGATTCTTCATTTGAATTGATTGATTATTCTGATGCTGACTTTGTTGGGTGTAAACTTGACCGTAAAAGTACTAGTGGAACCTGTCAGTTTCTTAGAGTAAATTTGATCTCTTGGAGTAGCAAAAAACAGAACTCAGTTGCTTTATCTATGGTGGAAGCCAAATATATAGCAGCTGGAAGCTGTTTTGCTCAAATCCTTTGGATCAAACAACAACTCGAAGATTTTGGCATTAAACTAACTAAGACACCCATAAGATGTGACAATACTAGTGCAATCAACCTATCTAAAAATCATGTGCAACATTCAAGAAGTAAACACATTGAAATAAGATATCATTTCATAAGAGATCATGTACATAACTCTAATGTTATTCTTGATTTTGTATGTACTGATGATCAGTTAGCAGATGTGTTTACCAAGCCTTTGAGTGAGGATAGGTTCTATCTGATTAGAAGAGAGTTAGGTGTCATTGATCCATTCTCCTAGAACTCTCTTAGTTTTAATTATATCTAAATCCTAGAGCTCAAAACCACTTGCTAAAAGTTCCAAAAATCTGATTGAATTATTTTCTATTTTTTCTAAAAAAATTTTGGATTTTCTCAAATTTTTGGCCAAGTGTCGACACTTGGAAATTGTCAAGTGTCGACACCTGACCAAGTGTCGACACTTGACACATTCTAAGTATCGACACTTGCGAAACAGAAATAGTTTTTAAAAATGGCCGATCGAGGGTTTTTGTCATTTTCTCCGCCCGTTGATTTCTTGTAACAATGATCCCCTCTGTCCAAATCCTTCCATTTACCTTTCAACCCATCACAAATTAGGTAATCCCTCTCTTGATTTCACCTTATTTTCTTTTTATTTTTCTTGAATTTGCGTTTTTCAACCGTCAAACGTGAATAGGGTTTTTCCGAACTTTTTTAGGAATTTTGACAAGATTTTCATGTGTTTTAGTGGATTTCCAAAGTTCCATTTGAGGGATTGGTGGTTTAAACATATTTTTTCTCGGATTTCCCACATTTTTTGGTTGTTTTCATGCTTATTTCACCCATTTTTCGGAAAAACACTGTTTTATTGATTTTGGCCAAAATAATTTGGGTTTTCATCTAAATTAAATATACTAAATCCATTTATTGTTGTTTTAGAAAGGTTTTTCATGATGTTCTTGCGACATTTTCACCACTTTGCTAAAACCCTAAGTGATTTAGACCCAAATTCCATGGGTTTTGATTTTTAGGCCTTACAAAAAATATTTTCCAAAGGTTCAAATGTATTTTAACGAACAAAAATATTTTCTATAAATATATATTCGGAATATTGTCATTTAATAAGTTGTAAAAATCTCACCTTAAACTGATTGACAGTTTTTCAAACGTTGTTTGAGGTATTTTACAACCCACAATTGGTTTAATTCTGGTTTTCAAAACCTATCTAAGAAATGAAACTCTCCTTATCTCAGCCTGTAGCCAGTCCCATAGTTCTAAACCTATCTTCCTTCTTCCCTGGTCAGCTTGCTGTAATGGGTCCCAGGAAGAGACTTGCAGTTAGGGAGAGGCCTAGTCGTGGTGTAGAGAGGAGGTCGAAGGCCAGATTTGACACTGCTCAGGCTAGCAACTCAGCCACACCGAGTTCCCCCTGCAGAGAGGATGACAGGGAAGCTAGTAGCCTCTGGGAGGAGAGTCGACCTGGAGTGTTTTGACAGGCACCATTTCAGTATTCGACAGGTGCTCACTGATGCAGGTTTAGTACCATTCTGTACTATACAGGAGAGGTACTATCCTCACCTAGTGAGAGAGTTCTATGGTGCGTTAGATTGTCGACGACTTCTATGAACTACGATAGTTAGAGGCATTTAGATTTCACTGACAGATGAGCTTTTGGGCAGAGTATGGGAGATCCCCCATAGGGGAGTTTGTGTCTTTTCGGTAGATGACAGAGAGGCTGCCTTTAGGTGTATTCTTGAGAGAGAGGATGTTCGTGGTATATCCGTAGTTACCGCGAACCAGTTATCATTGGAGATGTGCCTATTGCACCACATCACAGCACGTATTCTACTACCGAAGACTGGGAGATTTGACTTCATCACTGAGAGGGAGTTGATGGTGATGACGAGCCTGATAGAGAGGAGACAGATTGATCTTCCATCCCTGATGCTTACTCAGATGCATGATGCTGCGACACAGCGCCGTCACTGTTTACCTTACGGTATGGCACTGACCAGATTATTCAGAGCATGTGGAGTATCACTGGAGGGGGAGATCCCCAAGGAGATACTACACACAGATGTGTATGACGAGAGATCTTTGCACCGTATGGGATACAGATTAGTTGGAGGTCGATGGGTGCGCAGAGAGTCTGGCCAGGAGTCAGATGAGGAGGATGAGATTCGAGAGGCAGAGGCTGGACCATCTGAGCCAGCAGTTTTTCCTCCGGTTGATATCCCATCGACATAGGCAGAGCATTTGACTCCTGATACTTCTGCTCCTCCGCCACCTTCTACTGGACTATCTTTTGAGGAGCATGCCAGAGAGCAGTTCACTGAGATCAGGGGTGAGATGACTCAGCTACGTAGCGAGGTTGAGCTTCTTCGAGCACATACTACCTCGGAGCATGCTGAGATTCGTAGATCTATGGAGGAGGGATTCTCTCGTATTGAGGATCTGTTGAGATCCCTTATACCTCCTGCAGCTCCTGCAGTTGTACCATCTGATGATGATGATGATGATGATGATGATGCGGCGATCACCAGAGCGACCATGCTGATTCTGCTGAGGATGGTGATCGGGATGACGACAGAGCTACAGAGGTTGTGGGCCGTGATAGTGATAGTGATGACAGTGCCGATGATTATGAGGTGGTCAGTTGCGATCCTCCCACTACACCAGCTCCTCCTAATGACTTGGCTGATTCCACACCAGACCTTGTTACACCAGCTGATCTTCTTTCTCCCCCTTCCACTAGATCATCTAGGGTTGTACCAGCCTTTGGTCCTTCTGGCCGCACTAGGAGTCGTCGAGCTTTAGCACCTCCTAGGGCCTTAGCCACTAGATCGAGGATCTGTGCCCCATTCAGTCTTGAGATTCCATCTAATGAGGATTAGCCTCACAGATGTCTGTTATAGTTCATATGTTGTATGTTTCTGATATTTGTATGACTTTGATGATATCTGTATGTTTCAGTTCTTGCTGATAACTTGGCAAATTTTGTACTGAAAACTTGTCTATTATATATTTCAGTTAAGTGCTAATTATTTGTGTTTGAATGGTTCAATTTACCTTCTCTGATACTCTTTTATCTTGATATATCTTTAGCTCTGATACTCTTTTATCTTGGTATATTTTTGGCTATGATACCTATTCTCTACCATATTTTTTCTCCATGCTCATTGTGAGGGGAGGTTATTCCCCTTTCTAATGATCGACAAAAATGGGGAGAAATAGTGTTGATTCATAAATTTGTTGAGAAATAATGGATACATAAATTTGTTGAGAAATAGTATTGATTGTGTTGAATCATATGTGAGAATCTTTGAAATTTACTTTAAGAGATATCTAATTAAGGGGAAGATTGATTCTTCCTAACTATGAAGTTTTTGCCTCTCTTATGGACTTAAATTCATATTCATAAATTATAATAGTTAAAGTTTGAAATGTATTGCCATTTTACTCAAGGTTTTGTCATTATCAAAAAGGGAGAGATTGTTGGCTCCACCCAATAATTTTGATGAATAACAAAACATTGAGTGCATATTGTATACTAATGAGGATTTCAAGTTGTGAGTTTTCAGGAAGAAAGCACCTCAAAATCTCAAAAACTTATGGTTCATGGCACGTAATGGCACGGAGCATTTCTCATGAATTTGGACATCCTCTTCATTGAAAAAGGGCATCTAAATGTCTAAATATTATGTGTTTATGATTCATTTAAATTTCAAAGTCTATATTTATGTTTTTAAAGCTGTTTACACTTGAATCTGAGATTTTCAGTCTCAAGTGTCGACACTTGGAAGGTCAAGTATCGACACTTCAGCATTTGGCACAGACAAAAATCCTTGGCATGCCAAGTGTCGACACCCAGAACCAAGTGTCAACACCAAGTGTCGACACTTAGGTTTCCAAGTGTTGACTCAAGGCCTGAGAATTTTGAAAATACAGAACTTTGTAATTTGAGAATTTTTGTGTCAAGTGTCGACACCTGTGCATCAAGTGTCGACACTTGAAAGTTCAAGTGTCGACATCTAGAAATCAAGTGTCGACACTTGACAGCCAAATGTCGACACCTGACAGCCAAATGTCGATGCTTGCAGCCTGACAGCTCTAACAGATCTATTTTTCTGGCTTGAATAACTTGCTTTTCAAGCTCCAAATGGCTATTTTCGAGGTTCCAACAGTCACAAACCATTTTTTGGAAGGTTCTTGGTGTATTTAACCTCCACCAACCTCATTTTAAAGATAAGGAAGTGTATTGAAGTGTATTCAAGTCTACTCAAAAGCCAAAAAGCCTATTTTCTCTCAAATACTTCACATCAAAAGCCTCTTATAGTTTGATTCCTTGAAAAGCCTACAAGCTCATCCTTACTTCATTCCAAAAGAGGCACTTTGAAGGAGATTCCAAGGAAGAGTCAAGACAAAGCATCAACTTGGGCTTCAAAGATTCCATTCTACTCTTGAAGAGAGTTTGTTTTAGTTTTAAATTGTATATCTGTTTTTGCATTGTAATTTGACCTTGCTTTCAAGGGTGTCTTGAAAGAAGGTTATTGTGGTTTGTTGGTGAGCCAAAGGGATAAAACCAACTAGGGTTAACTTGTGAGCCCGAAGACAAAACAAGTGTTAAGGTTTGTTGGTAAGCCTAGGTGACAAAACCAACTTAGATTTTGACTTGTGAGCCTTGTGAAAAACAAGTCAACTGTAATCTTGTTTGGATTATAGTGAAATTCTCAAGGGTGGCTTGGGAGGAGTGGATGTAGGTGCTAGGTTTGCACCGAACCACTATAAACCTTGTGTTTGTGTGTGATTGCTCTCTTCCTTTCTTGCTCTTTTGTTTATTGCTATTGTTTTGAATATCTTGCATTGAATTCATCATTTTTCACTAGCACCACTAGTCCCTCTCATTATTATCTTAAATTTTTTAAAAAGACCCAATTCACCCCCACTCTTGGGCTCCATTTTTGGGCAACAACCTCCCCGTGGGTGCAGGGTCTCTATAAATAGGGCCTTATCCTCTGCTGCCAAGGGTCACCATCCTCTCAGACTTCTTCCTTCCCAGCGTTTCAATCGGAAATGAGGTTCAGCACATCCAAGCTTCGACTAGCAGCGAAGAGGAGGGCCATCGACCCCAAAAGAAAGAGGATTCCAGAGTTCTTCAAACCGGGCGATGATGATGAGCCTCTCGTGGACCGTCTGGAGAAGAGGGTCCACATGTTGGAGGCTCAACTGAGGGAGGCCAGGGCCCAGGTCGCGACGGCAGTCACAGAGGCGGAGGAGGCCAAGAAGGAGGTGGCGAATGCCATTTCAGACTTCAAGGCATTCGCTGCCTTCAGGGAGGAGGTCACCGAAGCAGCTCTGGACCCTTACCATCAGGGGTTCCAGGAATGCAGGGGAAAGGCCTTCAAGTTCTATGACTTGAAGGGCCTGGACAACATCAAGCCCTCTATTCCCTTCCTCGGACACGAGTTTGATTCCGACTCTGATGAGGGGTCGGATTCTGGTCTGGATGGGAACCCCAGGGCCCCTTCATCGTCCCTCCAAAACTCCCCCCGTCGGTACGGGAAAAAGCCGGCGGGATGTTATTGAAAATGTTTCCCGCAATCCTTCTACTCCTTTTTTTTTGTCCTCTCTTTGCGAGAGTTTTTTTTTTCTTTCTTCTTTTTTTTCTTTTTTTTCTTGTAAAAATAAAAAAGGAATGAAATATCTTAACTTTCCTTACCTCTTCCCATGTGTCTCTTGCGTTATGTCATGTCTGGAGCATAGATTTCTCGGACCATTTGCGGTCTATAGGGAAGATGTGAGGTCGGTTGGACCGTTCTTGAGATGTTTGTTATCGATAGGAAGGATGACATTGGTCCTTCTGGGCATATTTTCAGATTTATCGTAGGATGGGGTGTTTATACCATATCTGTGCATTTCTGTCATGATCAAGGTAGGCTGTTCAGGCCTGCCCCGACGCATCTCGGATTTACTGTAGAGTAGGTTATGAAAACCATCCCTATGCCTTCTTTTTTTTTTATTTGTGATGTAAGGTAGGCTGATTAGGCCCACCCCTGCACGTCTTCGGGTTTTCCATAGGGTAGGTTACCAGAACCATCCCTGTGCCTTCGATCTTCTTAGTGGCCTGACTAGGCCATCCGTTGCGCTCGTCGGGCATACCGATAAGATGAGTGGATCAGACTCTCCTTTGCACAGTTGACCGATTTCTCAGATCGGGCCACGTAGGTTGTTGTTGTTCAGTCGATGCAATAAGCCATTCTAAGTTGAGTAGGGTTGAGCAAATTTGCACAGAAAATTTAGGAACCTGTTTATTGATAATATTTGTGAAGGTTTTGTACATTCCATGGCCGGGATAAGGGTTTCCCATCCAGGGTCTTAGTCGATATGCTCCTGGTCGAATAACTTCTTCGACTTGGTACGAGCCTTCCCAGTTGGAAGAAAGTTTACCCTATTCTGTTGGCCTGGATACTTCTGCCATTTGCAATACCATGTCCCCTGTGCGGAAAATCTGCTCCTTCACTCTGAAGTTATAGTATTTGGCGACCTTCTGTTGGTACGCCGCCATTCTTATCTGGGCCTGAAGTCTGGTGCCTGGCAGTAGATCTAGGTCGATCCTTCTATGATCGGAGTTTCCAGGCTCTTCATAGTTGTCAATTCTCAGGGACTGTAGGGAGACTTCGATAGGTAGTACGGCTTCGGTACCGTATGCTAGGTTGAACGGAGATTCGCCGGTGGCCATTCTTGGGATAGTTCGGTATGCACAGAGAATGAAGGTCAGCTCTTCAACCCAAAGTCCTTTGGCATCATTCAACCTCATCTTCAGACCATGGAGAATGGTCCAATTAGTTGCTTCAGCTTCTCCGTTGGACTGTGGGTGGGCAACGGAGGTCAGCCGATGCTAAACATGATACTGAGCACAAAAGTCCTTGAACTTCGAATTATCAAACTGTCTCCCATTATCTGTGATTATGACATGTGGGATGCCGAACCGGAATATGATGAAATTTTTTACAAAATTTTCTACATTGCCTTCTATGATCTAGGCCAGTGGTTCGGCTTCTACCCACTTTGTGAAGTAGTCGATGGCCACAAGGAGGAACTTCCTTTGTCTAGAAGCCGGTGGAAATGGGCCAAGAATATCCATTCCCCATTGGGCAAAAGGCCAAGGAGCTGTCAGTTGAGTTAAGTGACTTGCAGGTTGCCTCTGAACATTGGCATACCTTTGGCACTGGTCACACCTTCGCACAAAGTCAGTCGAGTCCTTCTGGATGGAGGGCCAATAATATCCCTGTTGAATGATCTTATATGCCAAAGACCTACCCCCCAAGTGATCACCGATATGCCCTCGTGGACCTCTCTTAGGGCATAATTCGCATCTGTCGGTCCCAAGCACTTTAGTAGCGGTTGAGAAAATGATCTCTTATAGAGGGTTCCATCTAAGATGACATACTAGGATGCCATCCAGTTGATCTTCCTGGCCTCTGCCTTGTCTTCTGATAGCACACCCTCATTTAGGAATTTGATGATAGGATCCATCCAGCTTAGCTCGGCATCAATCTGGTGCACCTCCATAGCCTCTTCGGCTATACTCGGAGTTTCAAGATGTTCAACAAAGGTGCACCCGAGAGATTCTGGTGTTGTAGTAGCCAGTCAAGATAATGCATCCGCTCGAAAATTCTCTGATCGAGGGACATGGATAATCTCAAAATGCTCCAGTTGAGAGGATAAGGCCCATACCTTCTCTAGGTACTGCATCATGGTTGGATCCCTGGCTTCATATTCTCCTTTAACCTGATTCACAACCAGTTGGGAGTCTGAAAAGGCCCAAAGTTGTTGAACTCCCAAACTTTTGGTGATCTGAAGTCCGACGAGCAAGGCTTCATATTCGGCTTGATTGTTAGAAGCATGGAAGGAGAACCGTAGTGCGTACTCTATGGTGTGGCCGTCAGGTTTGGCTAGCATAAGGCCAGCTCCACATCCAGTAGCATTGGAAGCTCCGTCCACATGGAGCACCCAAACGGACTTCGTCTCCTTCGGGACTTCATCTTTTGCCAAAGGTACTTCGTCTTCGGACCTCCAGGTGCATTCAGCCAAGAAATCATAGAGCACCTGGGCCTTCATAGCTGATCGAGGCTGAAAGCTGATGTCGAATTCACTCAACTTCATAGCCCACTTGGCTATCCTTCCTGAGATGTCTGGAGACCGGAGAACGGCCTTGAGGGGCTGATCAGTCAGCACCACGATGGCGTGGGTGTGGAAGTATGGCCGTAGTCGCTTTACTGCAATCACTAGAGAGTAGATCAACTTCTGCATCCTCGCATATCGCGTTTCAGCATCATGTAGAACCTTGCTAATGTAGTAGATCGGCTTGTGGGATCCGTCTTCATCTCTCTGGACAAGGATCGAACTAATTGCTTCATCTGAAGCAGAAAGGTATAGGTAATGTACCTCGCCTTCTTGAGGTTTGGAGAGCAGGGGTAGAGTTTCTAGGTACTTCTTTAGCTCTTCAAAGGTAGTGCGACAGTCTTCGGACTATTCGAAGCCCTTTGACTGTCGAAGTACCTTGAAGAATAGGAGACATTTCTCGGCTGAACGAGAAATGAACTTGCTTAGGGAGGCAATTCTCCCTGTTAACTGCTGGACTTCTTTCTTGCAGGAGGGATGTCTCATATCCTTTAGGGCTTGGATCTTCTCAGGATTTGCCTCAATCCCTCGCTTGGTGACAAGAAAGCCCAAGAACTTACTCGAAGTGACCTCGAAGGAAAACTTCACCGGGTTTAGCTTCATGTGGTAGCATCATAGAGCACTAAATGATTCTTCCAAGTCTTGAATATGATCTTTTCAGAGGAGGCTCTTGACGATCATGTCGTCAACGTAGGCCTCCATGTTTCTTCCCAGTTGCTTTTCAAACACCTTATTGATTAGCCTTTGAAATGTTGTCCCAGCATTTTTGAGATCGAATGGCATCATCTTGTAGCAATAGAGACCTTTGTCGATGACAAAGACCATCTTATCCTCATCTTGGGGATCCATCCTGATCTGATTATAGCCAGAAAAGGTATCCATGAAGCTCAGTAGTTGGTGGCCGGCAGTGGTGTCGACCAGCTGATCAACCTTTGGGAGAGGGAAGCTATCTTTTGGGCAAGCCTTGTTGAGGTCTGTGTAATCGATGCAGATCCTCCACTTGCCATTAGCTTTCTTCACCATTACCATATTGGCCAACCATTCGGGATAGTGGGCCTCTCGGATGAACCCTACTTTAAGGAGTTTGCTTACTTCTTCGTCTATGGCTTTCTATCTTTCAGGAGCAAAGCTTCATTTCTTCTACCGGACTGGTTCATACCCGGGGGTAACTTCCAGTTGATGAGTGATTACTTCGGCAAGAATTCCTGGTGTTACGGCCGTAATGATGACGTGGCCGGGCTCAGATTCCGTCAGGTATGATCGAGCCACGTGGAGGTTTCTTCGGCCGAGTTAGCCTCGGCTCCCATGCTACCGAGGTCGAGCTTGGCCCTTGCCCCCCCAGGCTACCTCGCCAGGTGATATCCCGAGATGTTACCGCCCTCGCCGAAGTCGAGGTCGGCACAGGGCTCCTCCTGCCACCTCGCCAGGTGTCCACCCAGGAGGGGTCCACCTTGGTCGAGGTCGGCTGCTCCCCCGCTCCCTCACCAGGTGGCGCCCATAGACGGTCCCACCAAGGCCGAGGTCGAGTCGGGCCCCTTCGCTCCTTCGCCAGGTGGCCCCCGGAGACGGGTCCACCTCGGTCGAGGCCAAGCGTCCTCCTGCCACCTTGCCAGGTGTCCACCTAGGAGGGGTCCACCTCGGCCGAGGTCGGCTGCTCCTTCGCTCCTTCGCCAGGCGTCCCCCGAAGACGGGACCACCTCGACCGAAGCCAAGCGTCCTCCTGCCACCTCGCCAGGTGTCCACCCAGGAGGGGTCCACCTCGGCCGAGGTCGGCTGCTCCCTCGCTCCTTCGCCAGGTGGCCCCCGGAGATGGGTCCACCTCGGCCGAAGCCAGGCACCCCTCTGCCACCTCGCCAGGTGTCCGCCCGGGAGGGGTCCACCTCGGCCGAGGTCAGGCCACCCATACGAAGAAGGTCCCGAAGAGCGAAGGCGCAGGTTCCGAGGTTGGCCCTCGAGCCGTGCGCACCACAGATGGCGCCCCGTACAGATGGCGGCGGCACGCGAAACATCACTTACGTCGGCCCGACAGGTCCTGCAGTCGAGAGACGCGGTTCTGACAAAACAGGGCCCATCAACGGACAGCGCCGGCACTTAGGAAGGAGAGCGCCCTCACTGGGCCCGAGGTCTGACCGGCCGCCCTGCCGGCGCCACCCCCCTTTTCTTTACCCTTTCCCAGCTGGGCTCGGCGAACGAGGTCGGAAAGCCGCCTGGCCCTCGAAACCAAAAAGGGAAAGAGAAAAGGATGGAGAGGGGAGCCTCCCAAGAGCAAAAGACAGGCAGGCAGCGGGAGGAGATAAAAGGAAGGAAATTGGAGGCGACTAGGTAAGCTGGGACAAGCAAGAAACAGCGGCCAAGATCCCCGCTCCGAGAGTAAGATCAAGGGTCCCGAGAGGGGATCGCTTGGCGTGAGCTCGGCAAGGAGGCCCGGCCGGGTTTCTGGTCCCTACAGCACCCTTCTTGCTAGTAAATTCTCTGAGTCTGGGACTCCTTCGGGGGCCCGTCTTGGAGAATCTGTTCCTTCTCGCCGTCTACTAACTTGACCGTCGGAGCTCCCTCGCCGGGATCCCCGGCCAGGGTCTTCTGACCCTCTCTTGCAGGCTCCCTCCAGCCAGGAGGCCCCAGGAGCAAGGCGGTCTGGTGGGATCGGCGGATCCGAGGCACGGGCGCGGCGGCGAGATCGACAACAGATTGGTGCACCAGGTAGGGGCGCAGGACAACACTCCTTAGCGGGAGCTAGCTTTCTGCAAGTACCGCGCTCTCCGACAATGGTGGTCACTCGTGGGCGCGAGGCGTCCACCAGCCGTGTGGGGGAGGTTCCCTCCCCTCAAGGGGCCCACAGCCCGGAGAGGGAACTCCCAGCTCCCCGTCCTCTTCCATTACCGCCGACCTCGGCAGACGGGCCCCTCGCGGCCGTTATCCAACAGCTGCAGACCATGACCTCGGCGGGCAGCTTCAACATCAGCAGCGGTCCCTGGTGATGCAGCTACAGCTAGGGACCCCCGTGGCTCGGGCCGCGGGGCTGCGTGGGAGCCTGCGCTCCATTCAGGGCAGGCCATCCCACCCGAGGGTGGTCTCCGACCCCCGCAGGAGCCACCAAGCTCCCGCAAAAAGAAACTACTCCGGTTCGGTGGATCACGAGAGTCGATCCCCGGCCGATGAAGCCGAAATGGTGCATCGCAGCAAGCGACGTCGAGGCGTGACTTCGTGCCGTGACCGATCGGCGCCCCCTTCGCCAGCGACCTCGATGGAAGACTCCACCGACGAGGCCATCAGGCGTCAGGCCGAGAGGCGCCTGGAGGAGCACGAGCGCAAGTTGGCGGAGTTCGCCCGTCGATTTGCTGACCTGCAGAACTCATCGACAGACCCGGCAGGCTACGACTCCCGTCCCCCCTTCTCTGAAGAAATCCAGGCGGAGCCGATCCCGAGGCAGTTCCGCATGCCGCAGGTGGATCCCTACGATGGGACCACCGACCCTCTAGACCATCTGGAGAGCTACAAGGCTCTTATGAGGGTCCAGGGGGCCACTGACGCTCTTCTGTGCATCGCCTTCCCCGCTACCCTCCGGAAGGCCGCTCGAGTCTGGTTCACCCGCCTCGAACCCGGATCCATTTGCTCCTTCCACCAGCTAGAAGGAAAGTTTGTGGCGCACTTCGACGCTTGTCGGAAGGTGCCAAGAGAGGTGGACAGCCTCTTCTCCATCCGCCAGCAGGACCAGGAGCTGCTACGGGACTACATCACCCGGTTCAAGACCGCAGCCCTGGAAATCTACAGCCTGGATGAGCCCGTCGCCATGCTGGCCTTGAAGCGCGGACTCAAGATGTCCCGCCTGACCTACTCCCTGGACAAGAAGCCTCCCAGGACATACTCCGAGCTCCTCCTCCATGTCCACAAGTACATCCGAGCGGAGGAGGCCGACCGCACCCGCCGAGAGTTGGACGGGAAGACCCCGAAGAGGCCGTCCCCGAGGGATCTTTCTGGAGCTCGGAAGCCCGGGCCACCTGCCGACCCTCGCCCGAACCCAAGGCCGAAGGGCGTGGCCATTCCGGAGCGGAGGTTCACGCCTCTCCTCGCACCTCGGACAAAGATCCTTATGGAAATTGAGGGCGAGCATTACCTCCGCCGACCTCCTCCTCAGAACCCGAGGGGCATCCGGGATAAATCGAAGTACTGCCAGTTCCACCGCGAGCACGGTCATGACACGGAGGAGTGTCGCAACCTAAAGCGGGAGATCGAGGAGCTGATCAAAAGGGGCTACCTCAGGAAGTTCGTCAGGAACGAGGTCCCCCCGGAGGGGTAGCCGCTCGCGGCCTTACCACCAGTTCCTGCGATCGATAACCGCCCGACGGAGAAGCCCGTAGGCATGATCTCACTTGGGGTCGGGCGAGCGACGAAGAGAGCCCGGGAAGTCGGGAACCCGGAGAATGTAACCCCTCCTGAGGAGGGGAAGAATAATGAGAATGTAAACAACGATGCCGTGGTGGTCAAGATGACCATCGCGAAGCATCCTGTACATCGAATTATGGTGGATAGTGGAAGCTCGGTTGACGTGCTTTTTTACGATGCTTTCTCTCGGATGAATTTGTCCCACGATCAGCTGAGACCGGTGCATACTCCCCTGGTAGGTTTTACTGGGGACTCCATGGGGGTCGAAGGGGAGATCACTCTCCCGGTCACCGCCGGATCCCCACCTCGGCAGTCGACCGTCCTGATGACGTTTACCGTCGTCAGGCTCCCTTCGCCTTACAATGCCATTCTCGGGCATCCCGGGTTCAACCAACTGGATGCCACGATTTTCATGAAAAGGTTGTTGGTGCAGTTCCTCACGCCTTCCGGGCTCGGGGTGATGAAGGGGACGACCCAGCCGGTCCCGCATAGCCTCCAGACGGTCCCGGGCGCCCGGGGCGTGGAGCTCTGCCCCGATGTTGACGACCTCGACCTAAGGGAGAAGGAACCCAGGGGGGCCCGTAGAACGCCTGTTGACTTATCCCCTTGGTTCGGACCCGCTGAAGACAGTGCAGGTCGGGGCGCAACTCCCAGAAGAAGAACGGGGCCGCCTGCTGGAGTTCCTCCGCGCGAACGCAGACGTGTTCGCCTGGTCGATGGCCGACATGCCGGGCATTCCGCTCGAGGTCATCATGTACGGGCTAAACGTGGATCCGAGCTGCCGCCTGGTCCGCCAGAAGAAGAGGAGCTTCGCCATGGAGAGACAGAAGGCCATCAACGAGGAGGTGGAGAAACTCCTCGCCGCCGGCTTTGTGCGGGAAGTCCAGTATCCCAGTTGGCTAGCGAACATGGTCATGGTGAGAAAGAGCAGTGGTAAGTGGAGGATCTATGTGAACTACACCGACCTCAACCGAGCTTGCCCGAAGGACAGCTTTTCTCTTCCAAAGATCGACCAGCTGGTCGACACCACCTCGGGACATCGCCTCCTGTCATTCATGGATGCCTTCTCTGGATACACCAGATCCGAATGAGCCCGGAGGACGAGGAGCACACCGCCTTCATCACCGACCGCGAAACTTTTTGCTACAGGATGATGCCATTTGGCCTCAAGAATGCTGAGGCCACGTACCAGCATCTGGTCAACAGGATCTTCAAGGACCAGATCAGCCACAACATACAGGTGTACGTGGACGACATGCTGGTAATGAGCAAACCCGATTCGGACCACGTAGCTGACCTGGCGGAGATGTTCGGCAACCTCCGGCATCATCAGATGAAGCTGAACCCTGCGAAGTGCGCCTTCGGCGTCTCCGTCGAAAAGTTCCTAGGATTCATGGTGACCCAAAGGGGAATTGAAGCCAACCCGGAGAAGGTCCAGGCCATCCTGGATATGGAGCAGCCCGCCTCCAAGAAGCAAGTGCAGCAACTCACCGGCCGGGTTGCAGCCCTCAGCCACTTTATCTCCAGGTCGGCAGATCGCTGCCCTCCCTTCTTCAAGGTGCTGAGAAAGATGAACGACTTCGCCTGGACCGAGGAATGCCAGGAGGCCTTTGAAGAGCTGAAGAAGACGCTCGCATCGCCACCGCTGCTTTCCCGGCTCGAGGAGGGGGAGGAACTCATCCTCTACCTGGCGGTCACCCCGGAAGCCGTCAGTTCGGTCTTGGTTCGGATCGACGACCAAGGAGTCCAGCGGCCGGTGTACTATACCAGCAAACTTCTCCACGACGCGGAACTCAGGTATTCTCGGCCAGAGAAGCTCGTTTTTGCACTAATAGTGTCTGCCCAACGTCTCAGGCCCTATTTCCAAGCGCATCCCATCGCTGTCCTGACGGATCAGCCGCTGAAAGCAGTGCTCAGCCGACCCGACACCTCGGGGTGATTGGCGAAGTGGGCACTGAAGCTCAGCGAGTTCGACATCGCGTACAGGCCTAGGTCGGCCATGAAAGCTCAGGTGCTGGCCGACTTCTTGGTCGAATGCGCGGGTTTAGGCAAGGAGCCCGAGGAGGATCCCCTGCACCAGCAGCTGAAAGCGGGCACCGAGGGGCCCGGAGAGGACGCATGGATCCTCCACGTAGATGGAGCCTCGAACTCTGGTGGGAGCGGAGCCGGACTCATTCTTGCCAACGGCGATGGGGTCATCGCCGAATGCGCGCTCCATTTCCAGTTCGCCGCGACAAATAATCAGGCGGAGTACGAGGCACTCCTCACTGGGCTGAGGGTCTCCCGCGAGCTGGGCGTGACTAACCTTAAGGCCTTCACTGACTCCCAGCTCGTGGCAGGACAGGTCTTCGGGGAGTATGCCATGCACGACCCCCAAATGGCGAAATACTTGGAGCTCGTCAGGGCGGGCACGGCCGGCTTCCGGCGCTTCGACATCTTTCACATCCCTCACAGGGAGAACGCCCGTGCGGACACTCTTTCCCGACTGGCGACCCTGCCGGACACGATGTTGGGTCGCGCTCACGTGGAGCACCTTAAGGCCCTAAGCTACGAGACCCCAGTGGGGGTCCATCAGGTCGACCGTGAGCCCGGCTGGATGGACAAGTACGCCGAATACATAACCAGCGGCACCTTGCCAGAGGACCGCGAGGCGGCCCACCTCATCAGAAAGAAAGCTGTGCGGTTCGTCCTGATGGATGGGCAATTGTATCGAAGATCCTACTCCTACCCCCTCCTCAAATGCGTAGGACCCGCAGAAGCCAGACTCGTGCTCCAGGAGATTCACGATGGCATCTGTGGGAACCACGTGGGGGGCAGAGCATTGGCCTACAAAGCCCTTCGTCAGGGCTACTTTTGGGAGACGATGAAAGAAGACGCTGCTGATTTCGTGAAGAGGTGCGATCGGTGCCAGCGCCACGCCACGGTGCAATGGCAGCCCTCCAACCCAATCTCCCAGCTTTCAGCTCCGTGGCCATTCGCCCAATGGGGGATGGACCTTCTGGGCCCATTCCCACCGGCGTCTGGACAGCGGAAGTTCTTGATCGTGGCCATCGACTACTTCACGAAGTGGGTCGAGGCCGAACCCTTGGCACGGATCACCGAGGCAAACATCTCCAAGTTCTTCTGGAAGTCAATCGTTTGCCGCTTCGACCTCCCCCATACCGTGGTTACTGATAACGGGCCCAATTCGACTGCCGGGAGTTTGAAGAGTTCTGCGGCGACCTCGGCATCAGGCATCGCTTCACCTCGGTGGCGCATCCTCAGACCAATGGAGAGGCCGAAGTCACCAATAGGACCATTTTGCAGGGCCTCTGCACGTGGCTGGACCAGGCCAAGGGCAGATGGGCCGAGGAGCTCCCCAGCATCCTTTGGGCATACCATACCACCCCGAGGATGGCGACCGATGAGACCCCGTTCAACCTCATCTTTGGAGCCGAAGCGGTCATCCCGATCGAGCTCAGCCTACCCACGCTGCGTGTGGAGCAATATGACGAGACAGAGAACCCCGCCAGAATGATGCTCAACCTCGACCTTCTTGAAGAGACGAGGGACAAGGCCCGAGTTCGGATGGCGGTGTATAGGCAACGGGTGGCCAGGTATTACAACTCCCGAGTGCAGCCGAAGTTTTTTCGTCCCGGAGATCTGGTCCTCCAGCGCGCCGAAGCTTCTCAGCCACGGGAATGCGGCAAGCTCTCACCAAACTGGGAAGGCCCGTACCGGGTAGCAGAAGCCCTCCCCCACGGCGCCTACTACCTGGAGGAGTTGGGAGGGGCCAGGTTTCCCCGGACGTGGAATGCCTCGAACCTAAGAATGTATTATCAGTAATGTAAGGTTCCCCACTCCTGCAATAAAGTTTCTTTCCTTCAAACGCTCTTTTCTCACCTCGTAGGGAAACCGGCGCATGCCCCTGAGTTTGGCAAGCCCGATCGTGGCCGGCGGCCGAAGGAAGCGAGAAATTCCGGACCTTAGTCGGGGAGGCGGGGCAGAACCCAGTTCACCCACGCGAGCATGGAGAACAGCTCGGTAAGTCGCGCAAGGCTTGAGAAAGCCTGTGGCCCCGGAGTTCAGTCCGGAAGTCCCGGGCTGCCCACGCGAGCACGGAGAACAGCTCGGCAAGCCGCGCAAGGCTTGAGAAAGCCTGCGGCCCCGGGGTTCAGTCCGGAAGTCCCGGGCTTCGGCCTGGAAGGCGGGGCAGAACCCAGTTCGCCCACGCGAGCATGGAGAACAGCTCGGCAAGCCGCTCAAGGCTTGAGAAAGCCTGTGGCCCCGGGGTTCAGTCCGGAAGTCCCGGGCTTCGGCTTGGAAGGCGGGGCAGAACCCAGTTCGCCCATGCGAGCACGGAGAACAGCTCGGCAAGCCGCGCAAGGCTTGAAAAAGCCTGCGGCCCCGGGGTTCAGTCCGGAAGTCCCGGGCTTCGGCATGGAAGGCGGGGCAGAACCCAGTTCGCCCATGCGAGCACGAAGGCATTCCCAAAGATGGACCTGCTCAAGGCCTACTCCGATGCCACGTGGTCTAGAATGTCCCAACCTTTGTTCTGAGCGACGGACGGGACCAGGTCCACCCTCGTTCCGGCATTCCAGATCAACATCTCAAGAAGAAAAAAGAGGAGATGGGAGAGTGAGAAAGAAAGCGAATTCGAGACATGGATAAATTATGTTTTCATTGATCCAAGAAGGAGGAGTACAAGCTGGGAATCCCGACAAGCCAGGAGTCCCAAAAAAAAGAAAGAGAGAAAAGAAAAAACAACAGCGACAAAGAAAAAGAAGAAGATAAACGGTTCAGTTCGGCGCGGTGGCGGGGCCCTCAGCCTGGGTCGCAGGTTCCACTCCCTCGCCGTCGACGGCTGCTGGCTTGGGGGGTTGCACCGGGGCTTCGGCCGTGTCGCTCGTCGGGGGCACAACTGTGGCCTCGACCGTGCCGAAAGCCTTTCGGTCGGGTCCTTGCCTCCTACCTCCGAGCACCACCCCACTGAGGTCAAGCTCGGGGTAGAGGGACCCCACCTTCTCCCGGCACATCCGGAACCCCTTCAGGAAGGAGTCCACGGCTGCCTCCCGGACCTCCGAGATGTACTCGTCGGAGGCCCGGAATTTTGGGATGGCTTCCTGCGCCTCCCGCTTCGCGGCCTCTAGGAGCCCGTTGACGTAGGCGCTCCGCTCCTTCGCCGCACTCGCCTCCCGTCGGGCCTCCTCCAGCTGGCGCTCCAGCCACTGGGAATGGGCCTGAAGGCGAGCCCTCTCGGCCGCGTCCTCTTCCGTGCGATGCTGGTTGGAGTCCCTCTCCTCGGACAGAGAGGACTCCAAGTCCTTGTTCCGCCCCTCGGCACGCGCCAGGTCCGCCTGGAGGGTCCGGTTGCTCGCTCGCAGCTCGACCCCCTTTTCATAAGGTCTTTGACGTCAGCCGCGAGCTTGCCGAGCTTCTCTTCTTTCTCGGCGTCTTTCTTCGCGTACCCCACGAGGAAGTTCCTCAGCAGGAGCACGTCATTCCCAATCTGCACAGCAAAGCAATCAGGTTAGTGTAAAAACTAACCGAGGCCAAAGAAGATAAAGAAGCCTGAGTTCAGACTTATCGTGAAGAGCTGTGGGATGATCCCGAGCAGGGCATCGGCGTAGTCCCTCCCGCCTCGAGATCGGTGGTCCCGCGCGGTGGAGGCATACTCCATCACTTTTTCCGCGAGCCCCTTGTCACGGATCACGGAGCAGCGGTTGGTGAGCGCCGGTGGCGGAGCCGTCAGGTCGGCTACGGCGGTGACTGCCCCTCCAGCAAGAATCACCGTCGATGGTGCGGCGGAGATCGCGGGCTGCGCTATCGGAGCCGCGGCAACGACGGGGCCGGCGCTGGGCGGAGCTGCTGGCGGTGGAGCCCCCTCGTCGGCAGCACCGCCGGGTCTGATGGTAGGCGCATCAGTGGCCCCGCCCCGAGGCAGTTTGGGCGGGGGAGCTGCGGCCACCGGGCTGGGTACGGTCGCCGGCACGACCTCCTGGCTCACCTCTGTGCGAGCCCTCTTCACCGCGGGCCCATCCACCTCGACGACGTCCCTTTGGGCCGCGCCCTCCAGAAGGTTCTCCAGCGAGAATTTCATCCCTGCAACACAAAAGAAAAGAAGGTCAGCCAGCTCGGCTAAAGAGAAGAAAGAAGACAGAAGTCAAGGGAGGACTGAGTCTCACCCGGCTCATGGATGGGACTGATCCCAGCCTCAAACAAGTTCTGCTCCGAGAGCAGAACCTCAAGCGCCGGGACCACATCACTCAGGAGTAGCGAATAGGCCTCTTGGTCCGCCGACTCGACCTGGGAGTTCCAGTTTGGAGACCGGTCCGGTTCGCTCCAGGCCCAGTCAACATCCTCGACCGAGGCAAAGAAAAATCGGTTCTTCCAGCCCTTGATAGAAGAAGGGAGGTCAAACCGGAGACACCTGGGCCGGGGCGAGATATACCACCAGCCGTCGTCAGTGGAGTACCTCTTCAGGGTAAACAGAGTCCTGAAGAGGGAGAAACGGGCAACAAACCCGTGGAAATGGCAAAAAACGATGAAAGAAAAGATGACCCGGATGGCGTTGGGAGCCAACTGGGCCGGAACGAGACGAAAATGGCTAAGGAATGAAAGGAAGAAGGGGTGCAGAGGAAATCGAAGACCCCCGAGGAGGGAGTCTTCGTAGAAGGCTATGCGGCCGGGGCCACTCATGGTGACGCGATCCTCGGGCCGCGGAACAAACAGACGGATTGATCCCGGGATGCCGTAGGCCTCCCGGAGCAAAGAAAGGTCGCCTTCGGTCATTGTGGAAGCATGACCGGAGGGACCGGCAGAAAGAAGAGGTGGAGCAGGAAGAGAAAGAAGCGGAAGAGCGGAAGCGACAGGAGAAGACCGGACACCCCTGGGGATGCCGATGGTGATACCCCCAGGTTGCAGTCGCCTGCGGATCTCCTCCGGGATCGCTTCCTCCTCTGAGGAGGAAGAAGACGGAGTCCTCGGCCAGGATGGACCGGCCTCGTCCGGATTGGAGGAAACATAGCGACGGCGCGCCATGACAAAGAAGAAGGAAAAGAAGATTCAGAGAAGAAGAAGAAGAGGGGCTCTAGGGAGAAAATGGAGGCACTCACCGAAAATGCACTGCACGAACGCGGGGCAGTGGAAATTGGCCTGCAGCAAACCGCCCACGAAGCAAGGGAAAAGGCCTCATTCCGGAAAGCCCCCTCCTTTTCAAACTCAGTCGGCAGCAGCGTACCTGTCATTCCGCCCCGAGCCATTGGACGATCGCCGCGTGGACGCACGCCCGACACCGACACCTCGATAGCAGGGAAACGGCCTCTGCTCCGAAGCGACACATTTATTATGGGCAAGTGGGCGACGCGTGGCGGCTTCCTATAGGACTTCGGGTGCACCGAGAAGCGGCGACGAGGATCGCGGCAATTATGATGCAAGATCTTCGCCTCCCCACGTCATTTCCGCATTTAATCCCGACATTCTGTTCTACGACGCCCCAACGGAACGGCGGGCTGGGGGGCAACTGTTACGGCCGTAATGATGACGTGGCCGGGCTCAGATTCTGTCAGGTATGATCGAGCCACGTGGAGGTTTCTTCGGTCGAGTCAGCCTCGGCTCCCATGCTACCGAGGTCGAGCTCGACCCTTGCCCCCCCAGGCTACCTCGCCAGGTGATATCCCGAGACGTTACCGCCCTCGCCGAAGTCGAGTTCGGCACAGGGCTCCTCCTGCCACCTCGCCAGGTGTCCACCCAGGAGGGGTCCACCTCGGCCGAGGTCGGCTGCTCCCCCGCTCCCTCACCAGGTGGCGCCCATAGACGATCCCACCAAGGCCGAGGTCGAGCCGGGCCCCTTCGCTCCTTCGCCAGGTGGCCCCTGGAGACGGGTCCACCTCGGCCGAGGCCAAGCGTCCTCCTGCCACCTCGCCAGGTGTCCACCCAAGAGGGGTCCACCTCGGCCGAGGTCGGCTGCTCCTTCGCTCCTTTGCCAGGCGGCCCCCGGAGATGGGACCACCTCGGCCGAAGCCAAGCATCCTCCTGGCACCTCGCCAGGTGTCCACCCAGGTGGGGTCCACCTCGGCCGAGGTCGGCTGCTCCCTCGCTCCTTCTCCAGGTGGCCCCCGGAGACGGGTCCACCTCGGTCGAAGCCTGGCGCCCCTCTGCCACCTCGCCAGGTGTCCGCCCGGGAGGGGTCCACCTCGGCCGAGGTCAGGCCACCCATACGGAGAAGGTCCCGAAGAGCGGAGGTGCAGGTTCCGAGGTTGGCCCTCGAGCCGTGCGCACCATAGACGGCGCCCCGTACAGATGGCGGCGGCACGCGAAACACCACTTATGTTGGCCCGACAGGTCCTGCAGTCGAGAGACACGGTTCTGACAAAACAGGGCCCATCAACGGACAGCGCCGGCACTTAGGAAGGAGAGCGCCCTCACTGGGCTCGAAGTCTGACCGGCCGCCCTGCCGGCGCCACCCCCCTTTTCTTTACCTTTTCCTCGCTGGGATCGGCGAACGAGGTCGGAAAGCCGCCTGGCCCTCGAAACCAAAAAGGGAAAGAGAAAAGGATTGAGAGGGGAGCCTCCCAAGAGCAGAAGACAGGCAGGCAGCGGGAGGAGATAAAAGGAAGGAAATTGGAGGCGACCAGGTAAGCTGGGATAAGCAAGAAACAGCGGCCAAGAGCCCCGCTCCGAGAGTAAGATCGAGGGTCCCGAGAGGGGATCGCTTGGCGTGAGCTCGGCAAGGAGGCCCGGCCGGGTTTCTGGTCCCTACAGCACCCTTCTTGCTAGTAAATTCTCTGAGTCTGGGACTCCTTCGGGGGCCCGTCTTGGAGAATCTGTTCTTTCTCGCCGTCTACTAACTTGACCGTCGGAGCTCCCTCGCCGGGATCCCCGGCCAGGGTCTTCTGACCCTCTCTTGCAGGCTCCCTCCAGCTAGGAGGCCCCAGGAGCAAGGCGGTCTGGTGGGATCGGCGGATCCGAGGCACGGGCACGGCGGCGAGATCGGCAACACCTGGAATATCCGAAGCTGACCAGGCGAAGACATCAACGTTGTCTCTGAGAAATTGGATCAGCTCTGTTATGGTTTCCTCATCAAGCGTACTCCCGATCTGCACAACTCTAGTGGGGTCTTCCTTTGTCAACAGTACCAGGACAATTCTTTCCATGGGTTCACTAGAGCCTGTAGTTGTATCCCTCGGATCCAGCTGATCCAGAGTTGCAGAATCATTGAAGTGCCTGTCTTTGATCATCAGACACTGCCATGCCGCCCTCTGATCTCCTCTAACTTCTCCGACACCATTCCTGGTGGGGAAGCATACCAGGAGATAATGAGAGGAGATCACGGTTCGGAACTTGTTCAAGGTGGGCTATCCCAGAATGATGTTGTAAGCCGAGGAGGTCTGGACTACTGTGAAGTTGATCGATAGTGTTTTTTGTCGAGGTTCAGTGCCAAGGATCACTTGCAACACTATTTCTCCTTCATCATGAACCTAATTACCCCCGAAACTGGTGAGCGGTATGGGGGATCTCTGTAGTTGATGTCCAGGCAAACACATTTTAGAGAATGCATTGTAAATCAAGACATCAGTCGAACTTTCATTATCAACAAGGTTCGTTGTACATCATAGTTGGCCACAATGGCCGAGATTACAAGGGGATCATCATGCGGGAGCCAGACTCCCACAAGGTCATCATCGGAGAAGAGAATAGTGTTGTTGTCCTTGAGTTGCTTTGGGACATCGTTCTCATCTCTCCTCCAGTCGATAGGCCGGTGTATCATCCCCACACCTTCGTTGGTGGGCCTTTGATTTGGCAGTTCGGCCTCTTCAGGAGGTGGCTGGGGGACAGTAGCTTCCGACCGAGGTCCTTGACGACTAATGTACCATCCCAAATACCCTCTTTTGATGAGATCCTCAATCGCATCCTTCATCTGGATGCATTCTTCAGTATTGTGGCCGTGGTCCCGATGGAATCGGCAATATTTTTTTCTATTCCTTACGGAAGAGGAGGCCTTCATGGGATGGGGTCGTTGGAGATAATTTTCCTTCTTTATCTTCATGAAGATCTTTTCTCGAGGAAGGTTGAGGGGGGTGTAGGAGTCGAATCTTCCTCCCGATGCTTTAGGCCTGGGAGGATTTCTTCGGTGGTCAGTATATTTGCTGTTATTGTTATTGGAGATCGGGGGACATTGTTCCCTGTTGTTTTTCTTTTTTGAAGGGGGCTTCCCTTCGGTCAGTTGTCGGTTGGCCACTTGCTCTTCAGCATCGGCATATTTCTAAGCCCTTGACAGGAGCTCAGCATAGCATTTGGAGAACTTCTTATCCAGGAAGAAGGTGAGCCTGGATGTGCGAAGTCCCTTCTTCAATGCAGACATGGTCACGTGCTCGTTGAGATCAGGGATCTCAAGGGTGGCTGTATTAAACCTGGAGATGTAGTCTCATAGGCTTTCTCCTTCATTTTGATGAAGGAGGAACAGTGTGTCCATATTTTGGGGGTCTTGAGGTAGGTCCTAAAATGCAAGACAAACAATTTCTCTAACTCGAAAAAAGAATCGATGGTACCTAGGCGTAGGCTTGAGTACCACATCCGAGTGGCTTTCTTCAAGGTAGCTGGGAACGTGAGGTAGTACATCGTGTCCGAAGCTCTTTGGATCATCATATGGGCCTTGAAACTGTCCAAGTGGTTGAAGGGATCGGAGGTGCCGTCATAGGGTTCCATCTAGGAAACCCTGAAGTGCCGAGGAGTGACTTCAGCCATGATACGGTCGGTGTAAGGTGGGCGTAGATCACCCACTATCAAGTCATCGGGATCCTTTAGATCCCGCATTCTCTGCTCCCGTGCTCTTGCCATTTCCAATTCAATGGCTCTAAATCTCCCGTCGTAATCGGAAGTCTGTTTCGGTGGCCTCTCTACGGGAGTAGAGTCTTCGAAGGAGGGTGAGGGAGTTCTCCTAGACCTTTTCCCTTTCTGCAGGAATCGGCAGGCCTAGGCAGTCTCGAACTTCGACCTCTAGGAGAGGGCCGAGAACGAGGGGAGAGATGTGTAAAACCCTCATGCGGAGCTCTCTTCCTTCGGGATCAAGAGCTATGTCTGGAGATGGCCGATGGATTTTCCATCGGAAAAGCTCTGTTCTGAAAATCTTGAACCATGGCCGTAAGGTTGGTGACCTGGTTCACAAGGGCTTAAAATTGCTGCAATCCCACGACTACTGTGGGAGGTGGGACGTCGTTTTCTCGCGGGGGCGCACCCCCTTGGGATGGAACACGACTTCGACTTGTGGAGGCGATCTGAGTCTTTCCTCTCGCCATCAGGAACTTCTTACTTCCCTTTATTTAGGAGGGAGCTTATAGAGTGCGGTCTGTCGCCCCCCTTCCTGGCGCGCCAATCGTTGGGGTGGAGTCCCTGTTCCGGTCGGTCGGAGCTGCTGCACCACAGGACCGCTCCCTGGTTCACCTACAAAATAGGTCCCTTGCTGGAATTGTTCCGGCGGGGGACACTCTGATGCCTAAGTCAGAGACGGGCCCCAGCCATAGAATGGAGAAGATTCTCAAGAAGTAGAAGGAAAGGCTCTGTGAATTTAGAGTGCGTATGCGTGTGTGTACCTCTCTCTCGAGCATTTCTTCTTACCGCTATTTATAAGGGGGCGCCCAGCCTGCGGATCTGTTCTTCTCCCAGTGATTACGGGGAGTTAATTTCTTTCCATGATTGGCGATCGTGGATTGTCAATGAGCGATTCCGGCCAGACCGGAGACGTGGCAGTTGGAGTTTCGCGCCATGATCGTGGCATGGAGATAGTCGATAGTAACCGTTGGTTACTGTTGCCTATTAGGGACAGATCGTGGACCCATCTTCAGATTTTCCCTGTTTAGGAGGATTCTTATAATTGAACCGGGGATCTCCCCGTTTTCGGATCTTCTCGCTCGGAGATCCTGTCTTCTGCATGAGTCGAGGACTTGGTGTTTACCAAGGGCCGGAGATCGTGTCTTCAGCAGGAAACAAAGAGTATGTCTTCGGAAGTTGGCGTGGAGCCTGGTCTTCGGTTAGGACCGAAGACATAATCCGAAGGTCTTGCCTTCGGATGTCGTAGGCCGGCAGGGAGCCTTGGGTTGCCCGTGGTTAGCCCGATCTTTCTAGGTCCGAAGTCGTTGGTTTGGAGGAAAGGTCTTCGGTCAGCCGAATCGGTGTTCGATTCGTACTTAGACCGGGATTCCCTAACAAGTAGTTTGTTTTTGGGAGATTTATTCATTAAATGCTCCAAAATGTTATTTTAGAAGTGGAAATTAACATGGTGCATCAACATCCTATGGATGTATTTCAGATTTGCACAGTCTTTTCCAATCTAAAGATGAGTACATCAACTTGATATCAATAAGACGTCTGCTAGTAGAACGGAGATAAAAAAAAAGACTCTGATCTCTCACTCATACCAACAATCGTGAGCTCCAAAAAATTTTTTGGATTTAATCAAGTTACCGTTGGGATCATATCTTGAATTCATGACCGGTTGATAGTGAGACAACATCCTATGAATGTATTGAAGGATTTTTTTTTTATCACACCTATAGGTACTGTATATATACTGTATATAGATCGGAAGCTTGGTCCTCACGGCATAAAAATCGAACATTAATTGCCGCAAAAGAAGTACCAAAGGTCTTAGTTTAGTCTACAAGTCACCTTGAAAAATAAAAGTAAAATTAAAAAAAACTCCCAATGCCTATCCGCTCCAACCTCACGTGTCAAAAATAAACTTCAACAAATATTATTATAATATAATATACAAAAAGACTTCTCCAAAGTCTCGGTAGGTGCCTTTCTCGCTTCATCCTTATCCACTCCAGTCCGCTCTTTCCTGGATGCTTCCAATACCCCACACGCGTCGCCCAAACACCGGCCACCGCCGTGCTGCCATGGTCCCCGCCGCCCCCCAAAATCTCCGTCCAAGCCCCCACGCCTACCGCGAGCCGCTCGTCCCACGTCGGCGCGCCGACGAGCACGCCCGTCCAAAAAAGATGACGTGTGCCGTGACAATCGTCCCCGCCGCAGTCCTCGCCATTTGTCGATATCGTCGGCCCGATGCAGGCCACGTGGTCTACCACGGTCAAGCGGTCGAATCTTGCCGTCACGCCTACGTTTCCTTCTCGATGCCCCTCAGGAACCTCCACACGTGTCTTTATCTAACCTCGCTCTATTTTTTTTTTCTTTTGCTAAGACTACCTCGCCCTCCTCGCCTGCTATAAATCCAACGCTTCTCTTGGTTTCTAAGTTTCAAGCTCCATTCCACCACCACTCCCAAGAGAGAGAGATAGGGAACACTGATCAGCCTGTGGGGAGAGAAAAGGAGCGAGAGATGAGCGGCGGAGATCTCCATCTGCCACCGGGGTTCCGGTTCCATCCGACGGACGAGGAGCTCGTGATGCACTACCTCTGCCGGAAATGTGCCGCACAGCCCCTCGCCGTTCCCATCATCGCCGAGATCGACCTCTACAAGTTCGACCCCTGGCAACTCCCCGGTATAACTCATCTCAACCCTCTGATCCGAATCTTGTGGTCCTTAAAATAGTATCTAATATGTGTTTCTATTTTCTTTACAGAGATGGCGTTGTCTGGGGAGAAGGAGTGGTATTTTTTCACGCCGAGAGATAGGAAGTATCCGAACGGGTCGAGGCCGAACCGGGCGGCCGGATCGGGGTACTGGAAGGCGACCGGGGCGGACAAACCGATCGGGTCTCCGAAGCCTGTGGGCATAAAGAAGGCATTGGTTTTCTACGCTGGAAAGGCGCCCAAGGGGATAAAGACCAACTGGATCATGCACGAGTACCGGCTCGCCCACGTCGACCGGTCCCCCCACAAAAAGGACAGCCTCCGGGTACGTACCTACCAGTAAACAGGCTGCAGCGGATAGGCTACAACCCAACCAGTAGGAAGTAAATGACGTGCAACGTGGACACGTGGCAGCCAATGAAACTGTCACATAATCTAGTTGTAGGTAGCGTCGAGATTTAACGGACCTAGCCGGCTTAGCCGGATCATGTAGAATTAATGGACAACGTCCTTGAACCAAAACACGACACCTAGCCCAAACTATGGTGGGCCACTGGACTCTACCGCGTCCCACCACTTGGCATGCAACTTTCCATTGGAATTGTGTTCACTTCCCTGGTATCAGGTAAGGGTACGGCTAGCAATAACGGCTGTTTGCCAGAGCGGCCCCGTAATAAGCTAATTGGAGGCCTAGCCGGATGAACTATACGCGGTCCACCCATCTTGCTCCGTCTAATTGAACTGGCCACGGCCCCGAGCGACTTGCCAATAATTTTTCCGGCCAACTTGTTTTCTTGTTACGTCGGAATTTGGCAGCGTCAGGTTTTTCTTTCGTACAAGCCGAGAGAACGACCCAAAATAAATTATTTTATCGCCTTTAAATCAAAAAGGCTAAAATAAGATAATCGCCAGTTAATTAATAAGAGTAATAATATATTTTTCGCTAACTATTTAACTGCCACGTTTCGACTGCAGCTGGATGATTGGGTGCTGTGCCGGATCTACAACAAGAAAGGCGGCGCGGGGAAGGCGACAGGATCGGACCGGAAGGCAGCCGGTTCGACGATGGCCGGGCGGCCGCAGGCTGAGCGGAAGCCCGTGTTCGTCCCGCACGTGCCGGAGCTCGTGCACTTTGATCCGGCGGACTCGGTGCCGAGGCTGCACGCGGACTCGAGCTGCTCGGAGCACGTGCTGTCATCAGAGGTCGCATGGGAGAGGGAGGTCCAGAGCCAGCCGCGCGCGGCGTGGAGTCAGTGGGAGAAGGCCCTCAACGTGCCCCTTAATAACGAGGGTGCCACTGCCGCGGCCGGTGGGGTCGGGTTCTTCCCGCAGCTCGAACCGGGTTCGGTCGAATCCGGGTTCAGGGACCCGTTCCATGACTTCCTCATGTATCTGGGCAAGCCCTTCTGAACTGGCACGTGAGTGGCAGGGCGCGTGGCTAAAGTACGTCGCTGTGGGAGTTGTTAACTCGGAGAGACTCAGGCGAGCTGCCGTGGAGGATAATCGGGTGGAGCTGATGTGGAAGGGATGTGGGGTGGCAATGAGACCGCGTGGCTCCGAGTCGTGGGTGGGGTTCGGGTGGGTTACTGGGTGTGGATGTGCCGGTGCATGATGTTGGTTGGTATGGTGGGTGGGTAAAGTCACACCATTGATTAAGAAAATTTTGTCTAGCAGCGGTTATAAGTATTATAAATTACAAGTTATTATTAATAAAAGATATATTGCGCTGTCCGGATGATTTTGGGGTGCTTTAGTTTTAGAATTTTTAACAAGTTTCAGAAAAAAAAAATGTCTAAGAAAAATCTCAAAAAAAGAAATATATCTGATTTCTTATGATTTTATATTTATTTAATACAGATATACGATATAAATTAAGTTTTATATATTTCAAAATATGTAACAAGAGAAGATCCTACCGTAAGTTATCATGAGCATAAACTCATTATTTATGCCCGATTTTTATCTTTTTATGAACAAAAATATCTCTCGTCAAAAACTACTCTAGAAAACATCAATAAAATTAAGCTGCGTATTAACTATTTTGATATCCATATAGTTATTGTAAATTCAATTGTAACACCAAAACTCAACTTATATTTATCCAAACACAACCCCGAGATCAAGTTTCACGTCAAAAGAAAACATATAAATACGGTGCACCTCCTAAGAAACAAATGAATGTCTTAAGCAAGCAAAGGTAAACAACAAAAATTAAAATTCAAGACAAAAAGGGGTCCAGTTAGGAATTTCTAGATCCATTAATGCTTGTTTCATTTGAATTTGATATGGAAGGAAAGACCATTCCATGTTGTAGGGATTTGCATGGTGTTCTCAAGCTTTGAAAAGACTTAGAAGATCATGGCAGGGATGCTAGAGGCGATCCCTCGAGCTTGGGGATGTGTCCGAAGCGATTCCTGGAGATATTCCAAGAGATTTCTAGGATTTATCCCAGGATCCTGAGAATCAAGTTGGGTCAGGGGGTTTGACCCAGGGTACATTGATTTCTTGGAGGGAGATTTTTGAGAGATTGTAACTAACCCAATTGGGTTATGGAGTTGGATCCAGGTTTGTTAAGTTGGTTAGGAGGTTAGTCAGTAGGTTGATTAATTGGTTGGTTGTAACCAATTTGAAGTCCAACTGTGTGCATGTGTCCTAATCCAGTTTGGACCAAGAAGACTAGTCTAACCGTGCATGTGATTGTAACCACCAAGAATTAGTTGAGCTCATGTGATTGAGTCATAACAAGATTCATTATGTGTAACCACCCACACGTGATGCAGCCCAAGTAATCAAGAAGTCCAAGATATTTACTCCAAGACGCCCCATGTGATGCAGCCCAAGTAATCAAGAAGTCCAAGATATTGACTCCAAGACGTCCAAGGAAATAATCGACGCCCCACATGCTATAAGATGGAGAGGGGGGCGTGCGTGATTTCAAGAGTGGTTCATGAGGGATCATCCCCCTTGGAGGGGCTTGATCACCATGAGGAGAGGAAGACCATGAGGTCTTCTCACAGTTTTGTCCATATATGGGGGACTTGAGGGCGCCTCCCTTAGGGCAAGACCGCGTGGAGGAGATATCTGCATAGGGATCTTGGCCGTGAGGACCTGCATGAGGGAGTCCGCAGATGGCACGGTCCAAGGGCTTGGGCGTGGGGGCTTGGAGAGACCGTGGGGTATTCCACGGGGCTTTGGAGAAGGGACATCTATGTTGAGGTATTGTCCGCAGGTGGAAGACACACGTTGAGGTATTGTCCATGCATGACCGTATGTGGGTTCTTGGGGCGAGAGGCATGCAAGAAAGAAGACGTGCGAGATGATGAGAAGCTTCTCGATTTTCAGAAGGCCGGGATTACATCTTGTCTTGTAATATGGTTCTTCTCCTAAGTAATTAATGAAAATCAATCTCTCTTTTTCTCCTACATCTATATCTCCATTGTTGCATGATATTGAACCCAAAGAACAGGTGGCTTCCACTACATATAGGCATTGGTCCGGATCTCCCAATTAGTGGGATCGGTGCCTAGGAATCTCAACACATGTCATATGTGCAAGCCAAATTAAAATAATTCTTTTACTAACCATTGTCATAGATCTCCGATCATGTTATAGCAGGCTTGGTCTCTTATTAAGATAGAGATCGATGACCTGTTGACACGAACAAATCATGATGGAAAGTCCGTTCCTTTGAGAGACCTGCAAAAAAGTCTATTCATTGGAGATTCTCTGGTGGGGAATATTTCGATGCTTAAGTTAATCAGAGCCTTCAACAGTAATAGAATGGAAAGTGACAAAACTTAGACTATTTTTTCTTGGAAAAAATTATTTATCTTAGGATCCCCTTCTCCTTTATGTAGAGAGGGTGAGTAGCCAATCGTAACAATTGAATCTGGTAATGATCACGAAGAATCTACATCTGTTACAAAAAGTGAGGGTGCCAAATAATGATCACAGAGAATTCTTGTTAATTATGGAAAGTAGTGGTGCCAACTACGCACACCAAATATAGATGAAGATTTAACATATCATTGGCAAAGATCTTGCATTGCAAATAAGCCCACACCATACCATATGGTAGAGCTAAAGTTTTCGGGCATGTCATCATCCTCAGTAATCTTCCATGCAGATTAGTCATTGTTAGTTGCTGGGGTGTTGCCCAGGTGGCTTTTCCAAGAGGGGGGTGAATTGAAAATTTAAAAAGTTTAAGCAATAATATGCTCTTTGAAAATCTCTTGAAGTGTTAAGTGCTATGATTGAGATGATTAAAAGCAGAAGCAGGATACAAAGAGAATGCACAACATAAACACAGAAATTTTATAGTGGTTTGGAGCAACCCAGCTCCTACATCCACTATCCAAGATTACCACTTGAAATTTTCACTATATCCACCACTGGAATACAGTCGGATTGTTTTAACAGGCTCACAATCCAAATCTCTATACTTTGATTTTTAAACCGGGTTCACCAAAGAAACCCAACACTTGGTTTTAACAGGATCACTAAGAACCCAATACTTGGTTTTAACACAGGCTAACCAAGAACCTATTTGGTTTTTAAACCGGGCTCACCAATAATCCAATACTTGGTTTTAACAGGATCACCAAGAACCCAACACTTGATTTTAACAGGATCACCAAAAACCCAACACTTGGTTTTAACACAGGCTAACCAAGAACCTATTTGGTTTTTAAACTGGGCTCACCAATAACCCAACAATTCAAAAGAGAATTGTAAAAAGAAAGCAACAGAATGATAAACAAATTTGTCAGATGGTTGCCGATGTAGCTCAAGAGAAGCCCAATTAATTGCACTTCAATGCACTTGGTTGGCTTCTTCAACTTCTTCAATAAATGCTTCAAGCTTTTGTTATTAGTTGGTGAAGGCTTGAAGGCTGTCTTGAATGCTCTTGCAGTGCTCTCTTGCTCACAAAGTAGCTTGGATATTCAATTTACCACTTACTCATCATCTCTTGTTTAAAGTTGATGTGGCGGGATCGCTGACGTGGGATCCAGTCAGATGCCATGTCGGATAAAGCTGCCACATGGGACGTCTCAGCCTGAACTCCTTCGCTCGGCTGCGCTCCCTCCAGGTCGAGACGACGAGGCCAAAGTCGAGCTCCTCCGCTCCTTCACCCGGCCGCACTCCCTTCGGGTCGAGACGCCGAGGCCGAAGTCGAGCTCCTCAACTCCTTCACCCGGCCGTGCTCCCTTCGGGTTGAGATGCCGAGGCCAAAGTTGTGCTCCTCCGCTCCTTCGCCCGGTCACGCTACCTCCGGGTCGAGATGCCGAGGCTGAAGTCGAGCTCCTCTGCTCCTTCGCCCGACCGCGTTCCCTCTGAGTTGAGACACCGAGATCGAAGTCAAGCTCCACCGCTCCAGATCGGCTCCACCTCGAACAAAGAGATCTGCAGTCGAAGGAGGTCACCGCTCTCTCTGGATGATGGCCCGATGCCCGAGGATTGCAAAAAGATGCCTGCCACGCCACGATGATGGCCCAAGCTGCCACTTATCCCAGAATGGAAGGAATCCTCAGATCGAGCTCTGCATTCTCCACCAACTGCCTGCACCCTCCAAAAGTGAAAGTCAATCAGCAGATCCGGATCTAGGAGGCGATGGCCCGTCAATCAAGGCCCTGCAAAGTTTTCCAAAAGGGAGCGACCAGAAGGAATGTCAGCACGAACGGTAGCTTCTATATCACCAGAATAGAAAGGCAACCCATCCATGGCATGAAACATCGCCGCACGTGCCCATAAGCATGGGGAGGATCTCAAGGTAAGAGAGGGGAAATGCCCCAGCAAAAAGGAGTCTTCCAGGTTCAAATGAGGTACAGACAGACACACGCACACATTCAAGAAAAATTTCAATCGAGTGAGGTCCAACGAGCAAGAAGGGGCAGCACATAGGAAGACAACGCTCGAGGTTACCGCGGAACCCCCAGGAGGGGTCTAGACGGGCATAGCCACCCAGTTCGAGCTTTTCTCTACTATCACTCCCGCAATCTGAGCTTAGCCCGCTCACACTTTTTCATTTCATAACTTCTCCTCCTAGAGTGGAGTCCATACTAGGAGCTCGACCAGGAGAATCTGTTCCCCTGGATCATTACTGACTTGACCGTCGGAGTACCTCCGTCGGAATCCCCAGCCCGGGTCACTGACTCTGTTTTACAGGTCCAGGCGATCGAGCAGGATCCCGAGAGATAAAGGTGCGCTCCGACCTTGACCTTAGCTATGGGCCACAATGATCTTTGCGGCAATAGATTGGCATGCCAGGAAGGGGGGACAGGATGCATTTTGATCCGACCGAGTCCCCTTGCAAGTAGTCCACTAGGAGGATGGTGACGACACGAGCGAGGAAAGTCTCCACCAGCCGTGCGGGAGATCCCCCTTCCCATGGGGACCCGCACATCCCATAAGGGAAGCTCCCCACTCCAGCTCAACTACCTCCAGCGAAAACCCAGCTAGCCGCACTCACCCAGCTGATACAGATTCTTACCGCAGCAGTGTGCCAACTCTAGCACTAGCACCGGTCCTTGGCTACCCACCAGCAGCCAGGGACACCCACGGCCCTTGCTGCGACATCCCGCGATAGCCTGTGTTCCTTCCAAGAAAGGCCTTCGCAGCTGCGGGCCACCACCGACTGCCGGGGAAGCCACCAGACACCGGCGAAGAGACAACGGGCCAGATCTAACTATCGGAAGAGCCGGTCCCTGACCCTCGAGAAGGTAACAGCTAGAGCCCGCCGAGGTCGAAAAGGCAAGATCCCCCATCATGGACACCATCTCACATCACCTTCTCCGGCTCCTTCGACCTCCGTGATAGGTTCTACCAACAAGGCCATCAGGCGCATGACGGAGAAGCGCCTGGAGGAACATGAGTGCAAGCTAGCAGAACTATCCCACTGGTTTGTAAATCTACAGGGCTCCACCAGCGAGCCAACGGGCTATGATGCCCATCCCCCTTTCTCTCAAGAAGTCCAAGAGGAGTCGATCCCGGCTCGGTTCCGCATGCCGCAGGTGGACTCCTACGACGAGACCACCGACCCCTTGGATCATCTTGAGAGCTATAAGGCTCTCATGAGAGTCTAGGGAGCAACCGCCACTCTCTTCTGCATCACCTTCCCTGCTACCCTCCAAAAAGCAGCCTAGGTGTGGTTCACCTGCATGGAGCCGGAGAGCATCAGTTCATTCGCTCAGCTAGAGCAGAAGTTCGTGGCTCACTTTGATGCCTGCCGAAAGGTGCCACGAGAGGCAGACAACCTCTTCTCCATCAGGCAACAGGGCCACAAGCCCCTACGGGACTACGTGGCCCATTTCAAAGTTGCCGTACTAGAGATCTACAATCTTGATGAGCCAGTCACCATGCTGGCATTGAAGAGAGGGCTCAGGACTTCTCGCTTGACCTACTCTCATGACAAGAAGCCCCCCAAGACTTATTCTGATCTCCTCCGTGTCCAAAAGTACATCCACGCCGAGGAGGCGGATTGCACGAGGAGGGAGCTGGATGAAAGGCCTCCGAAGGAGCCGGCTCCCAGGGAGACCTCCGAGATGCGGAAGCCCGGACCAGCCGCACCGAACTTCTGCCAGGGGTTGATGCCGAGGAGAGACCCCATCCCGGAAGAGAGCTTCACTCCTCTCCTCACCCCGAGGGCAAAAATCCTCATGGAGATCGAGGGCGAGCACTACCTGAGGCACCCACCTTCGCTGAAGCGGTCCAACGGTCACGACAAGATGAAGTACTGCCAGTTCCACCATGACCACGGCCACGACACTGAAGAGTGCCTTAATCTCAAGAGGAAAATTGAAGAACTCATAAAGAGGGGCTACCTCGGAAGGTTCGTGGAGGGCAGACCCCCAACGGAACCCCAGAAACTCGTCGCACTCCCTCCGGTCCCTGCCATCGATAATCACTCTACTGAGAAGCCGATGGGGATGAAATGCTGGGGAGTCGAGCGCACTCCCAAGAAGGCCCGGAGACAGTAGAGGAGCTCCTGCTGTACCTGGTGGTTACCCCTGGAGCTGTCAGCTCGGTCCTCGTCTGCACAAATCAGGATGGATCACAAAAGTCAGTGTACTACACCAGCAAGCTCCTCCGGGATGCCGAGCTTAGGTACACCCGATCCGAAAAACTCATTTTTGCACTGATCATGTCTGCTCGATTTCTCAGGTTGTACTTCTAAGTGCATCCGATTGTGGTCTTGACAGACCAACCCCTGAGGGTTATACTCAATCGACCCGACACATCCAGATGTTTGCCCAAGTGGGCACTGAAACTTAGCGAGTTCGACATCGTGTACCGACCGAGGTCATCTCAAAAGGCCCAGGTGCTGGCTGACTTCTTGGTCGAGTGCATGGGGCTTGTTGAAGAGCCAGATCAGACTGCGCCAGAGAACCAAGTGGAGCCCGAAGCCGAAGAGGAACCATGGATCCTCCATGTCGATGGCGCATCCAATGCAGGCGGAAGTGGCACCGGCCTAATCCTCTCCAAAAACGATGGAGTTGTAGCTGAATGTGCACTCTACTTCAAATTCATCACGATAAATAACCAGGCAGAGTACGAGGCACTTCTCGTGGGCCTCAGGGTCTCCCGCGAGCTGGGTGTATGAAGCCTGAAGGTCTTTACTGACTCCCCAACTAGTGGCCGAACAGGTCTCTGAAGAATATGAGGCCAGAGATCCCTAGATGATGAAGTACTTGGAGCGCGTCCGCTCAAGCACGACAGGTTTCTAGCGCTTCAGCATCTCTCACATCCCTCGAGGTGAGAATGCTCGAGCTAATACACTGTCAAGGCTTGCAACCTTACCGGACTCGTCACTAGGATGTGCCCACATCAAGTACCTCGAAAATCCAAGCAATGAAGCTCTCGTAGAGGTGCAGCAGGTCACCCCGGAGCCGAGTTGGATGGATAGGTACATCAGATACATCACTGATGGCACCCTACCAGAATACCGAGTAGAGGCCAGCCTCATTAAGAAGAAGGCCTCGCAGTTCGTTCTCATGGAAGGATAGCTCTACCGCCGATCTTATTCGTATCCGCTCTTGAGGTGCTTGAGACCTACGGAAGCAGCCTTCGTACTCCAAGAGATACATGAAGGCCTTTGTGGAAACCACGTTGGAGGGAGGACCCTTGCTTACAAGGCGCTCCAACAGGGATACTACTGGGAGACAATGAGGGAGGATGACGCTGGCTTCATGAAGAGGTGCGACCGATGCTAGCGCCATGCCCACATTCAGCATCAACCGGCGGCACCACTCTCCCAGCTCTCTGCCCCCTGGCCATTCGCCCAGTGGGGAATGGACATCTTAGGTCTATTTCCTCCAGCACCAAGGCAACGAAAATTCTTGATAGTGGCCATCAACTACTTCACCAAGTAGGTAGAAGCAGAGCCACTGGCAGGGATCATAGAAGCCAAGGTCCACTAGTTTTTCTGGAAGTCGATCATTTGCTACTTTGGGCTCCCCCACAGCATCATCATCGATAATAGGTGGCAGTTCGACAACCGGGAGTTCGAAGAATTTTGTTCCGAGCTCGGCATCTAGCATCGTTTCACCTTGGTGGCTCACCCCCAGACCAATGAAGAAGCCGAGATGACCAACCAGACCATTCTTCAAGGGCTCAGAACTAGGCTAGACCAAGCCAAGGGCAGGTGGGCAGAAGAGCTTCCCAGCATTCTTTAGGCCTACCACACAATGCCCAGGATGGCAACGGACGAGACACCTTTCAACCTCACTTTCGGCGTGGAGGCCATTGTTCCAGTCAAACTCGGCGTGCCCACACTACGGATACAGCAGTATAGTCAAGCAAAAAATCCGGTGCATGCCTTCTTCTCAACCTAGACCTACTTGAGGAGACCAGAGACAAGGCCCGACTCCGGATGGTGGCTTACCGATAGCATGTAGCTCGGTACTACAACGCACGAGTGAAGCCAAAGGTCTTCCATCCAAGCGACCTGGTGCTGCACCGGGTTGAAGCCTCTCAACCCCGGGAATGCGGCAAGCTCTCACCGAACTAGGAAGGCCCCTATCAGGTGGCCAAAGCTCTCTCACATGGAGCCTACTCCTCACGGATCTGGACGGTGCCAGGTTCTCGCGGACATGGAATGCCTGCAACCTGAGAACATACTATCAATAGTGTAAGGCCTTTTCCTAATAATAATAAAGATCCCCTTTTTGTGCAAACCATTTTTGCCTTACAGGGATGTCGCTGCCCGGCCTAAGGTCTGGCATGCCAAAGCTCAAAGTCCAGCTCTCCGGCACAGAAGCACCAAAGACCGGACCTTGCTCCAGCACCAGGAGCCTAGCTTCCTGGCACCCAAGCCCGGATCCCACGACTCTCCGGCACCAAAGACTGGACCTTGCTCCAGCACCAGGAGCCTAGCTTCCTGGCACTCAAGCCCGGATCCCACGACTCTCCGGCACCAAAGACCGGACCCTGCTCCGGCACTAAGAGCCTAGCTTCCTAGCACTCAAGCCCGGATCCCATGACTCTCTAGCACCAAAGACCGGACCCTGCTCCGGCACCAGGAGCCTAGCTTCCTGGCACTCAAGCCTAGATCCCACGACTCTCCAGTATCAAAGACCCGACCCTGCTCCGGCACCAGGAGCCTAGCTTCCTAGAACTCAAGCCCAGATCCCATGACTCTCCGGCACTAAAGACTGGATCTTGCTCCGGCACCAGGAGCCTAGCTTCCTGGCACTCAAGCCTGGATCCCACGACTCTCCGGCACCAAAGACCAGACCCTGCTTCGGTACCAGGAGCCTAGCTTCATGGCACTCAAGCCTAGATCCCACAACTCTTCGGCACCAAAGACCGGACCTTGCTCTGGCACCAGGAGCCGAGCTTCTTAACACTCAAGCCCGGATCCCACACTCTCCGGCACTGAGACTTGAAGCTCAGCTCACCGGCACCGAAGCTTTGAGCCCAGCCCTCCGGCATAGAAGCTTGAAGCTTTGCTCTCCGGCACTGAAGCTTTGAGCCCAGCTCTCTGGCACAGAAGCTTGAAGCTTAGCTCTCCGGTATTGAAGCTTTGAGCCTAGCCCTCTAGTACTGAAGCTTAAAGCTGAGCTCTCCAGCACCAAAGCCCGGAGCCCAGCTCTTCGACACTGAAGCTTTGAGCCTAGTTCCATGACACTAAGAAGCATTCATCCACCGCTCAAACATCCAGAAATGAAGTGGAAGCAGCTCGGCAAGTTGAAGGACTTCTATCCAACTTCAACACATGTTCAAAAAAAAAAAAGGACGAAAGAGAAGAGAAAGGAGGAAGAAGTTCTGAGCCAAAGTAACTGAAAGAAGTTATGTTGCTCAGGTGGCTTCTCAAGAGGGGGGTGAATTGGGATTTGAAAAACTTTTCAAATTATATGCACTTTGAAGTTCTTTTGTGTTGTGGTGCAATATGCAATGCAGAAGTAATTAAGTAAAAGCAATAGAGCAATAAGAATACAATCACAAACATAAGGAAATAGAGTAGTTCGGAGCAACCGGTTCCTACGTCCACTACCCAAGCACCACTTGGGATTTCCACTATATCCCCCAACTGAAATACAGTCGGATTGTTTTACCAGGCTTACAATCTAAACCTATATACTTTGGTTTTACTGGGATTACCAAAGAAACCCTAACTCCCTTTGGTTTTAAACGGGATTACCAAAGAAAATCCTAACACTTGGTTTTAGACCGGGATCACCAAGAACCCAACTTAGGTTTTACAAGGTTCACCTAAAAACCTTCAACCCTCTCTTAAGACACAGCCCCTTGCTGTTCTTAGAGAGAAAATAAGATAAGGAAATAATAAACAAGCAACTACAATAAACCAAGTTTGTTTAGGTGTTGTCGATGTAGATCAAGATGAAGTCAAGCCTTGAATGCTCTTTAATGCTCTTCAAGCTGCTTCTTCCCTTCTTTAATGAGTGGACTCAATGATGGAGTAGAGTTGGTGAAGCTTTGCATCCAACTTGAATGCTCTTTGAGGTTGGTAGTTGAATGACTTGAAAGCTCTTTGATTTCTCAAGATAATTCTATAATAATGCTCTAATAATTGTTTAATCCTTCAGAAACCATCCCTTTTATAGTTTTCCAAGAGATATGGTTGTTGCAGGGCCTTGGGATTCGTGAAATAGCTGTTGGAGATGAATTGGAGTTCAAATTTCAACTTCAGCAACTAGCTGTTGGAGTGCAAAAAATAGCTCCACGAGTCAGCTCGAGGTCCAAGAGTCGGCTCGAAGTCTCAAACAGCCCAAAATAATTTTCTGTGGGAGCCAGCTCTTCTGGCTAGAGTCGGCTCTTGCCTTCAGTCAAGTCAATACCATGAATACCTAGAGTCGACTCGAGATCTCAGATCTTCAAAATGCATAACTCTAGAAGAGTCGGCTCTTGGGATAGGAGTTGGCTCTTGATCTGAAACATTGAAACTTTCTCCATACCGTGCCACCACGAGTCAGCTCTTAATCCAAGAGTCAGCTCTTGCAAATCTTCAAAAAATGCTTCAAGCTTCTCCAAAAATCTTCAACATTGAATCAAAAAGAAACTAATCTACATACTCTATAATTTTACAATTTTTTAGCCCATTTTACAAGATTATAAGATTAATAAAACTAGGACTTTTACAAGTTCAAGTTTATAAAACCTTATATACAATTAAATTACCTTCCAATCAATTTGAAAACCATTTTAAACAAAAGGTAATCAATTTCCTGCAAAACTACTCAAGTAATTGAAAAGAGTTAGTATCAAAAACATGCTCCAATATTTTATGAACATCAAAATCATTCTAGGGGTCAACAATCTTCCCCTTTTTGATGATGACAAAATACTGGGCATGATTAGAATTTAAAACACTTTACAATTGCAGTATATTCAAATTTGGGTGTGTTATCACACTATGTGCCACAATATATCAAATGTATCATATGCATAAAACTGAACACTATAAAGTATCATATGTATCAATACATTGAATTTTTCATATCAAATGAACAATGTGTATCGAAATATGATGTATCGACATAGAATGTTTCAAGAGTATCAATATGTATCGAAACTTATGAACCTACCAAACATTTGAAGTGAATTTCATGAAAATATTTGAAGTAAAGCTCCCCCTTACTATTTGTAATATCATTCTTTCTAAATTTTATCAAATTTTCATGAATCATACAAATTTTCATTTCAACATTCATATTTTCATAATAATTAACATCCATATATCGTTTTCATACATACAATCTCCAAAGTATCATAACCTTTTCAAATTTTCAATAAAATTTGTAAATTAAACATTCATATTATAGTTTTTTCATGGATAGCTTTTTCATGCACTTTTCATGCACAATCTCCGTTCTCCCCCTTTTTGTCATCAAAAAAAGGCATACAAGAGAACATTCATTCACAATACTTTAAGATGTGTAGCATAAAAGAATAGACATGTAGCATAAAAAGTGATCTCGATATATATATAATAAGTCAATATAAATGTGATACATTATAGATATGCCATGGCACGACAAAATTATATCACAACAACCAAAATATAACAACATAGAGTCCCCAAAACAATAAGATAAAAAGCCTAAATATCAAAATGATGGGCTAGGATCATCACTATCAGGTTCTTCCTCGTCAGAGGAGGAACCAACTTCTAGGATCCCTGGGCTAGGTTTGAACTTAGGGAACCTAGGTCGAAGATCCCTAATCCTAGTCCTAGTGGGAGTGACTGTCCTAGACACTTTAGTTTTGTCTTTAACTTTGGCTTTGGACTCTGAAGATATAACAATAGGTGTAGGTCTAGCAGTCGGTGGATCAAAAGATAGTGCTAAGGTGTTGGTGGTTGAAAGTATCTGGGTAGCTAGAGTTTGTCCAACCTCAGATCTTGTAGGCTCCATACCAGCCTCGGGCTCAACATCAGCAGGTGTGGCATAAGAAGGTACATCACTAGAATGTGTCGCCGGTGCCTGCTCTCCATCAATGCCAGTGCTAGTGCCAGGTGCTGTGGAAGTCGGTGGTACATGCTGGCTAGCTGTAGAAAGCTATCTCAAAATAGTCATGATCTCCTGAAATCCATGCTGCATCTCAGACTGAAGTAAAGTAATCCTCTTGTCAGTGTCAATCCTAAGACAAGATATCTCCTCCAAGACTCTCTGAAGTCTGTCATCTGTATCATGTCTAGCAGCTCTAGGAGTCCTGATTGGTGGTGAGGTGTGGTAGGAGCTGGCTCTGAAGGTCCAGCCTCATCAGCCTGTGTATCAGTCTCCTCACCAATCCTCTGAGCAGTCTGAGCATCATCTAAGTCATCTGAATGTGCCACAGGGACACCTGAAGATTTCCTGACCCAATTGCCATCAACTTTAATAAATCCCATTATGGTAAGGGATTTCACAGTGTACCTGTCGGTGTGCAGCAATAGACGGCTATCCTCTCCAATCAGATCTACATGAGCATCCTGGAATAACAGTGTAAACACCATCCCATAAGGCAAACAAGCCCGTGACCTACGTGCTGCCTCCCTCATCTGAGATATCATAATAAATGGCAAGTTGAGGGGCTCCTCCTCAATCAGTCGCCTCATAAACATAAGGTCTCTCTCATTGACCCAATCAAATCTCCCCATCCGGGGCAAGAAAATCCTGCTAATAATATTGTGCAATAGCCTCATTTCCAATGAAAACTGATTTGCACTTACATGCACAATACCTTTCACATTGGTTCTCTCCAGTATAAGCTTGAGGATCCTCTGTTTTTCTTTCAAAACTAAGTAACACTCTCCTTCTTTTGGTATGTTTAGCAAACTTGACAACTTTTGTTCACTTATCTCTATGTGCTTCCCTTTTACTATTCCTTCTAAATGAAAAGCTCCCAATGACATGTTCTCAAAAAATTGACGAACTAGATTTGGATATGTTGGAACATTCAGCAAACAAAAATCTTTCCATCCTTATTTTTCAAGCCAATCACCTATATGTAACTGTTCTTGCTCAAGAAAATTAAAATCGATGCACCTACCCGGGGTAACTTGACGATTTCCCATAATAATTACTTGCCGGGGTGCTTGAAGCTCTTCTTCCTACTCAATAGGTTGTTCTTCTTCCATAATCAAAGTGTCCAACCACCTCTTGGTCCTCCGTTCTTCCACGACAGTCTAAACTACCCTCTTTGCTTTCTTGGCCACAGCCTTGCGAGGTGCCATTTAGCTAGGATTATAGGATTCAAGGGGCTTGAGAGAGTTTTTGGAAGATTTTCTATAGTGGAATGTGGAGTCGGCTAAGAGAAAATGACCAAAACCTAGAAATATAATGAATAAGAAACATGAAAACCCTATTTAAAAATGTTCATCCCGACCTTCGAGTCGGCTCACCGAGCATCCAAATAACTCGAGTCAGCTCGAGCAAAAAACCAATCTAAAGGTCAAAATAGGTCAAACTCAATTTCTAAAGTTTCCTTGAGTCTAAACTAGGTTGTTCTATGCTCTAAAAAAAAACTTGAAACATTTAGATAATTTTTTCTTAATTTTAAAAAATTAGGTCAAACAGGTTCAGAATGGGTCACATAGCCCTAATTCTCCTCTGATCTTTTCAAATCTATCTAGACTTAATGGTTTAGTAAAAATGTCCGCTAGTTGGTCTTCAGTAGGTACAAATTCTAGTTCAACAACATTATTTAAAACATGATCATGAATAAAATGATGTCGAATTTCAATGTGCTTAGTTTGTGAGTGCTGAATTGGATTTTTAGATAAATTAATAGCATTAGTATTGTCACATTTAATAGAAATTTTAGATTGGACAACACCATAATCTTCTAGTTATTGTTTGATCTATAACACTTAAGCACAATAGCTCCAAGCAGCCATATATTCTACCTCAGCTGTAGATAGTGCTACAGAGTTCTATTTGCGACAGTACCAAAAAATCAAGTTAACACCTAGAAATTGATAGGTGCCACTCGTGCATTTTCTATCTATTTTACAACCGCCATAATCAGCATTAGAATAACTAATCAACTTCAATGATGTGTGCTTAGAATACCATAAACCTACATTACATGTGCCTTTCAGGTATTTAATGATTCATTTAACAGCCATGATGTGTGACTCTTTAGGATTAGATTGAAAATGTGCACACATACAAACACTAAACAATATATCAGGTCTACTAGCTATCAAATAAAGTAATGAACCGATCATACCTCGGTACAGCTTTTGATCAACATTTATGCCATTTTCATCTTTATCCAGTCTACATGCAGGACTCATGGGTGTTCCACATACTTTGCTTGATTCCATGCCAAACTTCTTGGTTATCTCTTTGATGTACTTGGCCTGGTTGATCAGGATACCTTCTTTAGTTTGTTTGATTTGAAGCCCAAGAAAGTAACTCAGCTCACCCATCAAGATCATTTCAAATTCTTCCTGCATTAGCTTAGCAAAATCTTGACATAAAGATTCATCAGTAGATCCAAAGATAATGTCATCAACATATATTTGAACAACTAAAATATCATTCTTCTTTCTTTGAATAAACAATGTGATGTCAACACTACCTCTTACAAAATCATTAGCAATCAAAAATTTACTTAGTCTATTATACCAGGTTCTAGGTGCCTGTTTCAAACCATACAAAGCTTTATTTAGCTTGAAAACATGATTTGGAAAAGTATGATCAATAAAACATGGTGGTTGCTTAACAAAAATTTCTTCAAATAAAAAACCATTCAAAAATGCACTCTTTACATCCATTTAAAATAATTTGAAATTCATAAAACATACATAAGCTAGTAGCAATCTAATGGCTTCTAATCTAGCTATTGGTGCATAAGTTTTATCAAAATCTATTCCCTCTTCTTGATTATATCCTTGTACAACCAGTCTAGCCTTATTTCTAATTACATTACCATCTTCATCTAGTTTATTTCTATATACCCACCTGGTACCTATAACATGATAGTCATTGGGTCTTTCAACTAGGGTCCAAACATTATTTCTCCTAAATTGGTTTAATTCATCATGCATTGCTAACATCCAATTAGGATCAGTTTTGGCTTCTTCTATATTGTGTGGTTCTACATGCGAAACAAAAACAATTAAATCATGTGCATCTCTATGTGCAGATCTAGTTTTAACACCTTGAGATGGGTCTCCTATAATTAATTCTTTAGGGTGCGATTGTGTTGCCCAGAGAGCAACCCAAGAGGGGGGGGGGTGAATTGGGTCTCTAAAAAATTTAAAGCTAAGCTTGATAATACAAGTAGCAAACTTCACAAGACAAAATATGCAATTCAATTCAACAAGGTACTAAGATTTTAGTACAATGCTCTAAAGTAATAGTGCAGTGGAAATTAAAACCAATAAGCAAGTATGTAAAGAGCAAGGAGGGAGAGAACAAGCAATCACAAACACAACAAGCTATAGTGGTTCGGTGCCAACAATGCATATATATCCACTCCACAAGATCCCCTTGGGAATTTACTATAATCCAATGATTATAGTCGATTAGTTTTCTGGGCTTACTAATCAAAACCCGACTTGTTGCTTACAAGTCACAACCTCACTTGGTTTTACGGGCTAACCAAGAACCTAATTAGTTTTCACAAGGCTAACCAAAAACCTCCCTTGGTTTTCTGGGCTAACCAAGAATCTTAGTGGTTTTGCGGGCTAACCACTAACCTAATTAGTTTTCAAGGCTTACCAATAACTTCACTTGGTTTTTCAATAGGCTAACCAATAACCTTTACAAGAATTAAGATGGAGAAATAAAGAACCAATGTAAGCTTTCAATAATAATGCAAATAAATCGATGTAGCTCGATGTAGTATTGCTTTGCTCTTGTTGAAGCCTTTTGAATGCCCAAGATTGAATGATCTTCAATGCTCTTAATGGCTTTGAATGCTTGGAGGCTTCCTTTAGCTTATGAGTGGTTGAACCTTGAATGAATAGGAGTTAAGGCTCTTCTCTCTTCTTTTCTCTCTAAACTCTTTAAGGATATTCAATACATATTTTTTTGATTTTATTTGGAGCCTTTATATACCTTTCCAAGCTCTCAAAACTGAAATATGGCCATTACACTTGAAAAACTAGTCGTTGGAAGGCATTTGGGCAAGTTTTGTGCTTGAAAAAACTAGCCGTTACTGTTGTCAGAACTCCATGTGTCGACACTTCCTCTTCATGTGTTGACACATTATGTTGATACATGTTCTTCTTGAGTCGACATAAGTTCAAAGTGTTCCATTCAAATTCTCTGGAAAAATCAGCTGAGTCGACATATTCTCAGTTGAGTCGATACATTGAGTCGACACGTCGCACGCATGTGTCGACACATCAACTATTCCTTCAACTTCTGCAAGTTCTGTGGCTTGAAAGTCTCAGTCGATGTGTTGATCCATGTGTTGACACCTTGAGTTGACACATAAGGTTCATGTATCAACACATCATCTGTACCAATTGAAATATTGCTGCGTACCGGCTTGAGTCGACACATCTTCTTCATGTGTCGACACATCATATCATGTGTCGATACCTTGAGTCGACACATTAGTGAAAAATTACAAAAATTGCTGAACTTGTACTGGAACATGTCTCCATTTGCCTTAGTCATCTATTCAACCATTTTTTTGAGTGTCTAAGTCTTGTTTTGTGCAATCATTCCATTCAAACTTGGTTCTTCAATACAATTGGGCTTCTTCAAATTTTGTGAGCATCATTTAAGTGAAAACACACTTAAAGCAAATCATTAGTCCTCAAATTATATTTAACTATTTTTCTTATCATCAAAATCAATTAATGGAGTCAACAATCTCTCCCTTTTTGATGATGACAAAATCCTTAAGTATAAATTGCTTTAAAAGTAAAGCTTTAAGAAAATTGATCAAGATGCACAATATTGAAAGCATTAAGTATATCAATCATTACTTAAAGATATAATTATTCAAAACACAAGTAATAGAATTTGAGCTTGTTTCAAAGATAGAGAGTATCAAAGCTTTGTCAGAACTTTAATATTTATTTAAATGCATTAAGAACATGTATCATGATACTCTTACAATGGAAATTTCAGTTATTAACAAAGCTCCCCCTGAATTAATGATTCATAACAAAATTTGTGAGAATCTTTTCAAAAACATTGAAAGAGGGGTTTTGAGAATCAAATTTACTTTGACAAAAGGTAAAGCTCCCCCTTTCATAAATTAAGGTTTTCAAAAAAAAATTAAAAGTTACTCCTCTCCCCCTTTAGTTTGGAGAAGTAAAACATTTATACTTAAATAATATCATGAATTACTCCCCCTTTTTGTTATCATTAAAAAGGTAGATAAAGGGAATATGTTTATTTTCAGAATATTTTCTTTAGGAAGCACATTCATGATAGCAATTCAAGATATAGCAATCATGTTCATCAAAGATATAGGAATGAGTAATCAAAATGTTTTTCATATATGTCATGAACTTGTACATCAAGTACATAACAAAGATAAAAGTACATATAAGCATGAAAGTAAACTATCTAGAAATATAAAACTATCTAGAAATACATCAATGTCCTAATTCTCATCCATCGAGTCATCAAAAGATGAACCGATCTCGATCGGTCCGGTATCAGTAAAAGATCGAGCTCGCGGCCATCATGGTCGTAGATGTCGAAGTCTGGTCCTGGTCGGCTGAGGAGGGGTACGGCGTCCATGTCCTCTACGACAAATATAAGTCCAACCTTTAGCTGAAGCAGTAGAGGTAGAAGCTACGTCCTTCGTAGGAACTGAACTAATCGGGTGAATCATCTCAGCAATAGCTGGAGCAGAAGTACGATCAAAAGTAGGGCCTGAATCGAGATGCTGAAAGCCGGGTGTATAAAACCCAAGCTCTTGAATCAATGAGGATGTATGAAGGGTAGGACTATCAAAAGTATGTGTAACAGCTGATGATACAGGCGTATCAAGAACAACAGTATCAGCTGTGGAAGGTATCGATGTATCTACAATATGTGTATCAAGTGTTGGGGTCTCGATGATATGTGTCTGAATGTCAAGAGAATCAATGAATGAAATATCAATGTCAGGTCATCAACAGGTAAATCAACAACAGGACTAAGAATAGGAATAGAAACTAGAACTGGAGTGTGATCAACCGATCTGGTAGGAGAGGATAGATCAGGTGTTGGAGCAGGTGAGAAAGATGGGTCAACTGGGCTCGCAGGCATGTCATCCGTCACCTCCACAACTAGCTCTGACATAAGATCGGCAATATCGAAATGGTTTGAGTCAGTCTCCTCATAACCAACATCTCCAATAGCTGTGTCTCCACCTCCATCTCTTACAGTAGTTTCAACACCAGTGTCGATATCAGCAATGTCATCAGCTGGTGCTAGAGCAGGAACATCAACAGAAGCAGGAACTGTGTCTGCAGCAGGAGCACTCATCGAAGATCTGGACAGTGCTGAGAGAATAGCTAAAATACCTTCACTAAGACCAATGTGGCTCTCTCTCGTCTCAGCAATAAAGATGTCTAGACGCTGCCTCATGATGAAATCATCGATCTCTATACATCTGACTCTGTCCTTTAAAGTATCTAAAGTACCACAAGTCACTGTCTGCTCTGGCTGTGGCTGGGCAGATGTAGAAGGATCAGGCTGAGCTGGCTGTGCTGCCATCTCAGGCTGTGTCTCGCTCTGTCCAACATCACCTGAAAGAATCCGCTCCTCCTCTGCTATATTCTCATCAATGTCAGCTCTATCCTTGGCCTGTCCTGATGTCCTCCGTGTCCATTGGCCTCGGACTAAATGATAACCCATGCGATGTAGTGACCTGATGTCATATACATCGGTTGGATCAAAGTACGATAAGGCTCATCCTGGAAGCTGACACCATACTCCAGAAATAGTACAGTCAATATCATGCCATACGGCAAGCAAAGCCGCTGACTAGACGCCACCTCAGTAATCTGATGGATCATCAAAATAGGAAGACAAATCGGCATCCGCTGAATTAGTGAGACCATCACCAGCAACTCTCGCTCAGCAATGTAGTCGAAATGACCGGTCTTCGGTAGAAGAATCCGGGTGATAATATGGTGTAGCAGTCTCATCTCCGTAGATAGTCTCGATACAGGAATAGTCCTCTAGTAAGATATCAAACTCAAAAATACACCGGAGGCCACTAACTCTGTCCAACAGACTGTCAATAACTGATCCAGTCATGGGTATATCCCATACTCTACTCAGAATCTCTGCTGAAATGGAAATATCCCATCCTCTAACCTGAGCAATCCACCCATCTGATCTGCGGGCAAGTGATCCGTAGAACTCTCTCATCAACCCGGGGTAGTATCTCTCACTGAGCGAATAGAAGGAGGCCAGACCAGCATGTCTAATCCAATCTCCAATCCTGAAATGCTACTGGTCTAAGAAAGAGAAGTCCACTTGGCATCCTACTACCACTATCTTGGACCTCATCCGGCTAGAAGGTGTAAACAACGGTCGTGCAGGCAGATTCGGAGCTCTAGACTCGTGCTGGGCCTTCGTTCTCCGCTCTTCTTCATGCTGTGACTGACGTGGTCGGTGAACGACTTGTTTGCGAGGAACCATTATCAACAAACAAAGATTTGGCAAGGTTTTTGGTGGAAATAAGGAGTTTCTAGGGTTTAGGAGCTAAAACCTAGGAGAAAATCCAACAAAAAAATGACCATCAAACCTTCAAATCCAAGAAAATGGCGGGTAAAAGCAAGAAAATGAGAGGATGAATGGGATGGATACCTGAAATCGAAGTGTCGGCTCGGAGGAGAATAAAATTTGGGGGAAAAATGGTTCGAAAATCCTTAAAATCTCAGTTTGTCGTCGGGCATGTGTCGACTCTCGCATGAGTCGACACATTTTGGTGTCGACACATGATGTGTCGACACATCGACTTAAAAACTGAAAAATTAGGAATTTCATAGAATGATCAAAATCAATTGAAATAATAGGTTTTTGGAGTCAAATCAGTAATGATCAATCATGATTTATCATAAATAAGGTTAAATTGATCTAGTTTGAGTCAAATTGGGAGGAAAGATTTAATCAAATGGATTGATGATCCCAAGCTCTCTTCTAATCATACAGAATCGATCTTCCAGAAGAGGTTTAGTTAAAATATCAGCTAATTAAAATTCAGTGCATATAAATTCAAGTAAAATATCATTGTTTTTTACATGATCTATAATAAAGTGATGCCTAATTTCAATGTGCTTGCTCCTAGAGTGTTGAACAGGATTTTTTGTCAAGCAAATAGCACTGATATTATCACATTTAATAGGAGTTCTAGCCAACTTGATTCCAAAGTCTTCAAGTTGTTGCTTAATCCACAAGATTTGAGCACAACAACTTCCTGCTGCAATATACTCAGCCTCAACTATGGATAGTGCAACTGAAGTTTGTTTCTTGCTAAACCATGATATTAAGTTAACTCCAAGAAATTGGCAAGTTTCACTAGTACTCTTTCTATCTAATCTACAACCAGCAAAGTTTGCATCAGAATATCCATTCAGTAGAAGAATTTCTAGCATACCACAAACCAATACTAATAGTACCAGACAGATATATAATAATGCGCTTAAAAGCCATAAGATGTGATTCCTTAGGTTCAGACTGATATCTAGCATATATGCAAATACTGAACATAATATCTGGTCTACTAGCAGTCAGATACAATAAAGAGCCTATCATGCCTCTGAATAATTTCTAATCTACATATTTACCATTTTCATCTTTATCTAGTTTACATGAGGGGCTCATAGGCATACCTATTAGCTTAGTAGTCTCCATTCCAAACTTTTTGATAATTTCTCTTGTGCACTTAACTTGGTTGATGAAGATACCATCTGAAGTTTGCTTGATCTGGAGTCCGAGAAAGAAGTTTAGTTCACCCATTATACTCATCTCGAACTCACCCTGCATAAGCTTAGCAAACTCTTGACAAAGAATTTCATTAGTATCACTGAAAATGATGTCATCAACATATATTTGCACTACTAATAAATCATTATATTTCCTTTTCAAAAATAGTGTATTGTCAATATTTCCTCTAGAAAATTCATTTTCAATAAGAAACTTGCTTAACCTTTCATACCATGCTCTAGGTGCTTGCTTCAAACTATAAAGTGCTTTGTGTAATTTGAAAACATGATCAGGATGTGCATGGTTTTCAAATCCGGATGGTTGTTCAACAAAGACCTTTTCATTTATAAAACCATTTAAGAAAGCACTCTTAACATCCATTTGAAATAATTTGAAGTTCATAAAGCAGGCAAATGCTAACAATAGTCTAATTGCTTCAAGTCTAGCAATAGGAGCAAAGGTTTCATCAAAATCAATCCCTTCCTCCTGATTGTAGCATTTAGCAACTAGCCTAGCTTTATTTCTAATGACAATACCATTTTCATCTAATTTATTCCTAAATATCCATTTAGTGCCAATAATTGAAACATTAGATGATCTTTCTACAAGTGTCCAAACATTATTTCTATCAAATTGTATTAGTTCTTCTTGCATAGCATTGATCCAATTATAGTCTTTTTCAGCTTCTTCAAAACATTTAGGTTGTACTTGAGATACAAAAGCAATATAGTCACATTCATTTCTAATAGAAGCTCGAGTTCTTATCCCTTTTGATGGATCACCTTAGATTAATTCCTTAGGGTGTCCATGAGCATACCTCCACTCCTTAGGTAGATCTTTATGCATTGGAGTGTCATCTTCTTTCTCATCCTTGTTTTGATTTTCGTCATTTGGTTGAGCTTGATCATCCACTATCAACTTCTGAAGTTTGTTAGCACCTGCACATTCATCAGATGTATCCTTTTTTCTTGAGGATTTGTTAGTAGATTCTTCAAATACAACGTATACTGACTTTTCTACAACTAAAGTGCGTTTGTTAAATACTCTGTATGCCCTACTTGATGTAGAGTATCCTAAGAAGATACCTTCATCAGACTTGGCATCGAACTTCCCTAGATGATCTTTTCCATTGTTCAAAATAAAACATTTACAACCAAATACTTGAAAATATTTCAAAGTTGTTTTTCTTTGGTTCCAAAGCTCATATGGAGTTTTCTTTAAAATAGGACGTATCAAAATTCGATTCAAAATATAACCGGCTATATTTATAGCTTCAGCCCAAAAATACCTTAGCAAATCATTTTCACAAAGCATAGTGCATGCAATTTCTTCTAAAGTGCGATTTTTTCTTTCTAATATCCCATTCTGCTGAGGTGTCTTAGGTGCAAAGAAATTGTGTTCAATGCCTTTTTCATTACAAAAATTTTTGAAATCTTGATTTTCAAATTCAGTTCAATGATCACTATGAATACAAACGACTGAAACACCTTTTTCATTTGAAACTTTTCTATAAAACTTTATGAATACAGAAAATGACTCATCTTTTTGTACTAAAAAGAAAACCCAAGTAAATCTCGAAAAATCATCCACAATAACTAATCCATATCTTTTGCCTCCTAGACTTGATATTTTAGTTGGTCCAAAAAGATCAATATGGAGTAGTTCAAGTGGTCTACTAGTAGTTACAAATCCTTTTGGTTTAAAAGAAGTTTTGACTTGTTTTCCAAATTGACATGCTTGTCAAATTCTATCTTTTTTAAAACTGATTTCAGGTAAATCTCTAACTAAATCATTTTTGCCAAGTTTTGAAATAAGATACATACTAGCATGCCCTAACCTTCTATGCCATAACCAACTAGTCTCTTCCTTGGTAGAATTCACTGCAACAAAGCATTCTCTATTAGGCAAAGATAGATCATCAAGATCTACAAAATAAATATTTTCATGCCTTTTTTCAATGAATTGTACTCCATTTAAATCTAGACTAGAAATCATGCAATGTGATGATTTGAAAACTACTTGAAAACCTTTATCGCAAAACTAACTAATGCTCAAAAGATTATGCTTTAAACCATCTACTAAAAGTACATTACTGATACTATTAGAAGGAGTTATGTGAACCTTACTAATTCCAATGATTTTATCTTTACCATTATCACCGAAGGTCACACTCCCTCCATTCAAAGCTTCAAGAGAAGTGAATTGCTTCACATCTCCAGTCATGTGCCTTAAGCAACTACTATCAAGATACCAAATTCGCTTGTTTTCCTTGGTTGCAAGACACACCTGCAATAAGATCAAGCTTTGTTTTTAGGTACCCAAGCTAACTTGGGTCCTTTCGGGTTAGCATTCGAAATGGTTCCTTTTGGAACCCACACTTTACCTAAAAACATGATTTTTCAGAAATTACATTGGTATGATTTATGACCTAATTTTCTTCAAGTAAAACATGTAATACTGGATGATGCAGGTACAAAGAAGATTTTGAAATACTTTTGTTGCTTTTGAGGTTTATATCCTAAACCTGCCTTGTTGAAAACTGCTCTTTAATTATTTAAAAGTAAATTCAGCTTTTCTGAACTATAAGTAAACTTATCAACAAAAGGTTTGATTTTCTCAAGTTTATTTTTATGTTTAGCATTTTCAAGTTCTAAATCCTTGTTTTTCTTTAAAAGATCATTGTTAGAAATAATTTTTTTAGGCCTTTTTAAAACTTCATTTTTCATAACTAAAGTATTAATTTTCTTTTCTAAAACATCTAGTTTAGATTTCAAAGAACTAACATCATTAAGTAAAGAATTATTTTTTAATGAGAAACTATTAGCTTGCTTTTTTAATTTCTTATTTTTAGATAAAACCAATTTATAATCATGCATAAGCTCTTCGAAAGCATTTCTAAGTTCATCAAAAATAAAATCAACTTCAGAGTCGGAACATACCTATTCATTATCCTGAAGAGCCATGAAGTAGAGATTTGCAATTTCAGTCTGCTCTTCTTCTGAACTGGAGTCTTTGCTATCACTCCACGTGGCTATCATTGCTTTCTTCCTTAGTTTTTTTCTTGATTTCTTGAGGAGAGGACAATCAAATTTATAGTATCCAGGCTTCTTGCACTCGAAGCATATAGGTACTTCCTTCTCCTTTTCTTTTTCTTTCTCTTTTTCTTTTTCCTTTCCCTTTTCCTTGGATTGAAATTTCTTCTTGTAGGGAAACTTCCTTCTCTTCATAAATCTTCTAGATTTTTAGGCAAGGAGGGCTTCTTCGCCTTTTACTTCATCATCATCGGACTCGTCAATCGAGGATTCTTCTTGAACACTTGATTTAAAAGCGATCCCCTTCTTCTTTTTATCCAAGTCCATTGATTTCTATTTCAAGTTGAGCTCATAGGTCATGAGCGATCCTACTAGCTACTCAAGTGGAAGCTTGTCTACATCCTTTGCCTCTTGAATTGCGGTCACCTTTGGATCCCACGATGTCGGTAGTGACCTAAGAATTTTATTCACAAGATTAGCATTAGATATGACTTTACCAAAACTTCTCATAGAATTTACAATATTTATAAAACATGTATACATATCAGTAATAGATTCATTTGGTTCCATCCGGAACATCTCATATGTGTGCATTAACATATTGACCTTAGTGTTCTTCACTTGATCGGTACCCACGTGGGTTACTTCAAGTGTGTCTCATATTTCTTTGGCGGATATGCATGTAGATATCCTATTGAATTCACTAGGATCTAATGCACAATACAAGAGATTCATTGTCTTAGATTAATCTCGGATTGTTTAATATCATTTTCATCCCAGTCCTCTTCAAGTTTTGGGATGAAAACACCATTAACCACCACCGAAGGAATATGAGGACCCTTATCAACTACTTTCTACAAATTATAATCTATAAAATGCATATAAATTCTCATCCTAGTTTTCCAATAAGTATAATTTGTTCCATTAAAATATGGAGGTATATTTGAGGATTGTCCCTCAACTATACTAGTACCAATTGGGGTTGCCATAGATCTTTACTCAAGACGGTAAAGCCTATAAATTGAGAACAAGGCTCTGATACCACTTGTTGCCCAGAGAGAAACCCAAGAGGGGGGGTGAATTGGGTCTCTAAAAAATTTAAAGCTAAGCTTGATAATACAAGTAGCAAACTTCACAAGACAAAATATGCAATTCAATTCAACAAGGTACTAAGATTTAAGTGCAATGCTCTAAAGTAATAGTGCAGCGGAAATTAAAACTAATAAGCAAGAATGTAAAGAGCAAGGAGGGAGAGAACAAGCAATCACAAACACAACAAGCTATAATGGTTCGGTGCCAACAGTGCACCTACATCCACTCCCTAAGATCCCCTTGAAAATTTACTATAATCCAATGATTACAGCCGATTAGTTTTTCGGGCTCACTAATCAAAACCCAACTTGCTTTAAAAGGCTTACAAGTCACAACCTCACTTGGTTTTATGGGCTAACCAAGAACCTAATTGGTTTTCACAAGGCTAACCAAAAACCTCTCTTGATTTTCCGGGCTAACCAAGAACCTTAGTGGTTTTGCAGGCTAACCACCAACCTAATTGGTTTTCAATGCTTACCAATAACCTCACTTGGTTTTCCAATAGGCTAACCAATAACCTTTACAAGATATAAGATGGAAAAATAAAGAACCAATATAAGCTTTCAATAATAAAGAAAATAAGTCGATGTAGCTCGATGTAGTGTTGCTTTGCTCTTGTTGAAGCCTTTTGAATGCCCAAGATTGAATGATCTTCAATGCTCTTGATGGCTTTGAATGCTTGGAGGCTTCCTTTAGCTTGTGAGTGGTTAAACCTTGAATGAATAGGAGTTAAGGCTCTTCTCTCTTCTTTTCTTTCTAAACTCTTTAAGGATATTCAATACATATTTTTTTGATTTGATTTGGAGCCTTTATATACCTTCCCAAGCCCTCAAAATTGAAATATAGCCATTACACTTGAAAAATAGTAGTTGGAGGGCATTTAGACGAGTTCTGTGCTTGAAAAAACTAGCCGTTACTGTTGTCAGAACTCCATGTGTCGATACTTCCTCTTCATGTGTCGACACATTAGGTCGATACATGTTCTTCTTGGGTCGACACAAGTTCAAAGTGTTCTATTCAAATTCTCTTGAAAAATCAGCTGAGTCGACACATTCTCAGTTGAGTCAACATATTGAGTCGACACGTTGCATCCATGTGTCAACACATCAACTGTTCCTTCAACTTCTGCAAGTTCCGTGGCTTAAAAGTCTCAAACGATGTATTAATCCATGTGTTGACACCTTGAGTCGACACATAAGGTTCATGTGTCGACATATCATCTGTGCCAATTGAAATATTGCTGCATACCAGCCTGAGTCGACACCTCTTCTTCATGTGTCGACATATCATATCATGTGTCGACACCTTAAGTCGACACATCAATGAAAAATTATAGAAATTGCTGAACTTGTGCTAGAACATGTTTCCATTTGCCTTAGTCATCCATTCAACCATTTCTTTGAGTGTCCAAATCTTGTTTTGTGCAATCATTCCATTCAAACTTGGTTCTTCAACACAATTGGACTTCTTCAAATTTTATGAGCATCCTTTCAATGAAAACACATTTAAAGCAAATCATTAGTCCTCAAATTATACTTAACTATTTTGCTTATCATCAAAATCAATTAGTGGTGTCAACAGATTGTACATACCTCCATTCTTTGGGTATATCCTCATGATCTTTATTTACCTTTTCTTCATATGGCTCACTTGTTTGTTTGTCTTTGAGAGTCAAGTCTTTCATTCCATGTTCTAGAGTACCTGTATCATCATCAGCAAAATCGTCCTTTCTCGAAGATGTAATGTCAGATTCATTGAAAACAACATAAATAGATTCTTCAACAGTTAAAGTTCTTTTATTGAAAACTTGATAGGCTTTACTATTTAATGAATATCCAAGAAAAATAGCCTCATCAGATTTTGCATCAAATTTACCAAGATTGTCTTTTCCATTGTTAAGAACAAAACATTTGCATCTAAAAATATGAAAATACTTAATATTTGGTTTTCTATTGTTCCAAAGCTCATCGAGGGGTTTTCTGATAATAGGTCTAATTAAAACTCTGCTTAAAATATAGCATGCGATATTCATAGCTTCTGTCCAAAAGTATTTTGGAAGATTTCCTTCACAAAGCATTATTCTGGACATCTCTTCCAAAGTACGATTCTTCCTTTTTACAACACCATTTTGCTATGGTGTTCTAGGTGTAGAAAAGTTATAATCAATACCATTCTTTGTGCAAAAGTGATCAAAATACTGATTTTCAAATTCGGTGCCATGATCACTATGAATAGAAATAACAGATAAATTTTTCAAATTAGTAACTCTTTTATAAAACTTTTTGAATACATTAAAAGTATCATCTTTATGTGCAATAAACAAAACCCATGTGTATCTTGGAAAGTCATCTAAATCACAAGTCCATATTTCATACCACCTAGGCTGATAGTCCTAGTAGGTCTAAATAAGTCTAAGTGAAGTAGCTCTAAGGGTCTAGTTGTAGAAACAATGTTTTTAGATTTAAAAATCCTCCTAACTTGTTTTCCTAATTGATAAGCATCGCAAACATAATCAAAATTAACTTTAAATTTTGGCAAACCTTTGACTAAATCTTTTGCAATAAGTTTAGCTATTGTGTCCATACTAGCATGACCAAGTCGCCTATGCTATAGTAAACTTGATTCCTTGCTCTTGTCATTCATTACTATAAGACTTGTGTTACTTGACATAGCTAGATCATTAAGATCTACCACATAAATGTTACCAAGTCTGTGTCCAATGAACTTAGTACTAGAGTCAAATGGATCAACTACTATACACATTGATGACTTGAAGTAAACATTAAAACCAATGTCACATAGCTGACTAATACTCAAAAGATTATGCTTTAATTTTTCTACAAGTAACACATTTTCAATAAATATAGGAGTAATTTTGATTTTACCAATATCGATTATCCTTCCTTTTCGATTGTCACCAAATGTTACCATTCCACCATCCTTTTGTTCTAGGGTGAAGAATTGATCAGCATCACCCGTCATGTGTCTTGAACAGCCGTTGTCCAGATACCATCTTTTATTTATACTTGTGGCTATAAGACATCCCTGCAAAACAATCATTTAGCAAATTTAGGTACCCAAGCTTTCTTGGGTTCTTGCATGTTAGTGGAAATGGTTCCTTTTGGAACCCAAATTTCTTAATTTTCTTTTTATCATTATGTTTCAAATGGCATTCAAAAGCTTTATGACCAATGTTATTACATGCATAGCATACAATATTTGATTTTAAATAATAACCAAGAGATGATGCAAATTTAGGTCTAACTTGTTTTGAATTAATGAATTTAGGAGCATATGAAGTAGAAGTTGAAAACTTGTTTGAAATAAAACCTTTATAACCAATTCCAAATTTATTATTTGTTTCTTTTTGATCTTTTAAAATTAATTCAAGTTTGTTAGAACTTAGGGTTAATTTTTTAACTAAGGGTTTTAGTTTTTGAACTTCCTTCTTTAAATCATTGTTTTCATTTTTCAAATCATTGTTTTTCTCGAGAATCTCTTCTTTTTCAATTTGAACAATCTTAAGTCTTTCACAAACCAAATTCAATTCTCTTTGCAAGATTTTGTTTCTTTCACAAAATTCATTTTTGTCTTTTTCAAATACATCACATTGATTTTTTAAATCCCTCATTTTTAAACCAGCTTTTTTGTATTCTACCAATAGTTCACAAAAAGCATTATGCAATTCATCATAAGTGAATTCTAAATTAGGTTCAGAAGTATTTATCTCGTCCTCCAAACCCATAAGACAGATTTGTGCAATTTTTGTTGTCTCTTCATCCTCTTCAGTGGATGTGGTTTCGTCACTATCACTCCAAGCAGCAAGCATTGCTTTCTTCTTCTTTTTGATGAACATCTTTTTTTTTGCTTTAGGATAATCAGGACGGATGTGTCCTGGCTTCCTGCATCCGTAGCAGATAGGTACTTGATCTTTATCTTTATCCTTTTCTTTTTCTTTATCTCTTTCTTTTTCTTTTCCAAAATCACCTTTTCTATATTGCTTTCTCCATCTGTTTGTTTTTCTTCTGTCCATAAACCTTTTGAATTTTCTCATAACAAGGGCAATTTCATCATTTCCAAGATCATCATCATCTAATGAGTCTAATTCTTCTTTCTTATCTTCTTCGGTAGCTTTAAATGCAATGGCCTTCTTTCTTTTTGTATCTTCCTCAGTCCTTTGTTGCATAGCCAATTCATATGTGATCAAAGATCCAAGCAGTTCATCCAAAGACAGTGTATTTAGGTCCTTCGCTTCTTGAATTGCTGTCACTTTGGCTTCCCACTTATCTGGCAAAGATCTTAAAACTTTTTGGACAAGATCAGCATTAGAATAAGTTCTACCAAGGCTCTTGAGACCATTTATAATATCAGTAAAATGAATATACATTGCAGATATAGTCTCACTAGGATCCATTTTAAATAGCTCATAATTATGTACAAGAATATTGATTTTTGATGTTTTAACTTGAGATGTGCCTTTGTGTGTGATTTCTAGCTTGTCCCAAATTTTTTTAGCAGAATTGCAAGTTAAAATTCTGTTAAACTCATTTGGGTCCAAAGCACAATACAATAAGTTCATTGCTTTGGCATTCAGCTCAGCTAATCTCATATCATTCCGTCCCATTCCTCTTCAAGTTTGAGAACCTCTACATCATTAACTTTAATTATGGGTGTGTGAGGTCCTTTCAGAATAATCTTCAATAAATGAAAATCTATGGCTTGAATGTATATTTTCATTCTTGCCTTCCAATATGTGTAATTGGTTCCGGTGAAAAGTGAAGGTCTGTTTGTGGATTGACCTTCGGCCAATGAAGTGCTCATGGGATGTGCCATATGTCTTTACTCTAACTAACTTTCAGAGACTCTGCTTTGATACCGCTTGTTTCCCAGGTGGCTTCCCAAGAGGGGGGTGAATTGGGATTTGAAAAACTTTTCAAATTTTATGCACTTTGAAGTTCTTTTGTGTTGTGGTGCAATATGCAATGTGGAAGTAATTAAGTAAAAGCAATAGAGCAATAAGAACACAGTCACAAACACAAGGAAATAGAGTGGTTTGGAGCAACCGGCTCCTACGTCCACTATCCAAGCACCACTTGGAATTTTTACTATATTCCCCAACCAGATTACAGTCAGATTATTTTACTGGGCTTACAATCCAACCCTATACACTTTGGTTTTACTGGGATTACCAAAGAAACCCTAACTTCCTTTGGTTTTAAATGGGATCACCAAACAAAACCTTAACACTTGGTTTTAGACCGGGATCACCAAGAACCCAACTTAGGTTTTATAAGGTTCACCTAAAAACCTTCAACCCTCTCTTAAGACACAGCCCCTTGCTGTTCTTAGAGAGAAAACAAGATAAGGAAATAATAAACAAGCAACTACAACAAACCAAGTTTGTTTAGGTGTTACCGATGTAGATCAAGATGAAGTCAAGCCTTGAATGCTCTTTAATACTCTTCAAGCTACTTCTTCCCTTCTTTAATGAGTGGACTCAATGATGAAGTAGAGTTGGTGAAGCTTTGAATCCAACTTAAATGCTCTTTGAGGTAGGTAGTTGAATAACTTGAAAGCTCTTTGATTTCTCAAGATAATTCCACAATAATGCTCTAATAATTATTTAATCCTTCAAAAACCATTCCTTTTATAGTTTTCTAAGAGATATGGCCATTGTAGGGCCTTGGGATTCGTGAAATAGCTGTTGGAGATGAATTGGAGTTCAAATTTCAACTTCAGCAACTAGCCATTGGAGTGCAGAAAATGGCTACACGAGTCGGCTCAAGGTCCAAGAGTCAGCTCGAAGTCTCAGACAGCCTAAAATAATTTTCTGTGGGAGCTGGCTCTTCTGGCTGGAGTCGGCTCTTTGATGGGGAACTAATATGCATGCAATTTTTTTTATATGTTTTATATGTGGGGTTGGGTGATTAATTCCCGAATTTCAGATTAAAATAAGTTATAGGGAATTTTATATGAATTTTAGAAGATCAGCATGCAGATTAGGACCTAGAAAAGTAGAAAAGAAGGATCGCCGGGGCTGAGAAGCCTCGGTTAGGACAAGTTCTCCTACAATAAAACTACTGGAGGTAGAGGGGTGTACCTGACAACGTCTGTGAAGATCGCAGCAAAAGGGTCTCTCGTTCCTCGACGGATGCGGCCTGGAAAATCGAGCCAAAGACCCGCGGATACCCGGCTTTCTGCTCGGTGATCCGATTGAGGCTTGGCTAGAGTCGTTGGATTCGTAGGAACTCGGGGACCTGCAAACGACCTGTCAGGGGTTAGAAAACTCACAAAGGAACAAGAAAACAAAGGAAAAATAGCAAGGGAAGGCTTCTTTTAGAGTGGGCGTCCAGGGATCTGAGATGCTTGTTGGTAGCAGGAAGAAGATTGCAGCATTGGGAAGAAGAACTCTCGCAAACCCCTTTATGCACACAGCAGGGTATCACACAACTCAATAGAAGAACTCAAGGTTTTCATTCATCAAAAATTCCCCTCATACAAGAGGCTAGGGTCCCTTAAATAGACCCTTAACCTTGGGCTCCAAGTAAGGGTACATAAGTCTTTACATAAGAATCCTTTTCCCTCTCAAACCCTAGCTAGAAAATAAGGAAATATTAGGTAGAGAAATCCCTAAAAATTTTCTTGACTTGGTCAAGACTCCAAGGACGTGTTGGGCTTCTAAGAGCAGCAAGGGGCCGGCCCAAAGGGGCCCGGGTGCATGGGTTTGGGCCTCTGGAAGCTGGGGTGGCCTGGTAGCCAGGTAGCAGGAATATTCCCTGGTATCTTGCTTCTTAGGGGCTTGGGCTTGGCGCCTGGGCTTGATTTCTTTGGGCTAGGATGCAGATGGACCTCTAAAATCATGGATGCCTTGGTCTATGAATATATTTTGCCATCTGGAAGGAAATCTGGGCACCTGGAGGGCATCTACAAGGAATCAGGGTTTCTGATTTTCCTTTTGGGGTCTTCAAATCTTCAAGCTGGGTTGGACTTGGGCTAAACTTCCATGTCTTCAATCTGATTGGACTTGGTCTTTACTTGTATGATGTGGTCTTGAGTCTTCAATATGGTTGAATAGGACTAAAAAAAAATAAAATTAGCTCGACATGAGCTGACTAACACTAGACTGAACTAGCTCAACATGAGCTAAATAATTACAAGACTTAAATGAAACAACTCAGCTAGACTAAGCTTTATTACAGTGGACTCGAATGTTATTTAAGTGATCCACAGAGGGTTGAGAAGCCTCTGCCTTATTCTGGTGCCTTTGGTGTCCGCACCAATTAAAGAAGGTTGGATCAAATGCCTATGTGCTAGACTTGCCTTCGAATATGGGCATCAGTTCTACCTTCAATATTACAAACCTGGTTGAGTACAAGGAATCGGCAATGATACCCAGTGAGGCTTTTGGGCCTATCCCTTCTATTGAGAGTGATCCTTACCCAGAGTGTCCAACAATTAATTGGCCTGAGAGAGGAGAACGGATCGAGCGTATCCTGGACGATCAAGCCATTACGACCCGGGGCCGCGGTTATCAACGCTTCCTAGTCCGATGGCAAGGCCGGCCAGAGTCGGACGATTCATGGATTTCTCGAGAGGACTTGCAACGCCTCAACCCAGACCTTCTTGAGAGATATGTGAGCCAATCTGATCTTCACTCGACAGGGTCGAGTTCCTCCCACCCCGGGAGAATTGGTGCGGACACCAAAGGCACCAGAATAAGGCAGAGGCTTCTCAACCCTCTGTGGATCACTTAAATAACATTCGAGTCCACTGTAATAAAGCTTAGTCTAGCTGAGTTGTTTCATTTAAGTCTTGTAATTATTTAGCTCATGTTGAGCTAGTTCAGTCCAGTGTTAGTCAGCTCATGTCGACCTAATTTTATTTTTTTTGAGTCCTATTCAACCATATTGAAGACTCAAGACCACATCATACAAGTAAAGACCAAGTCCAATCAGATTGAAGACATGGAAGTTTAGCCCAAGTCCAACCCAGCTTGAAGATTTGAAGATCCCAAAAGGAAAATCAGAAACCCTGATTCCTTGCAGATGCCCTCCAGGTGCCCAGATTTCCTTCCAGATGGCAAAATATATTTATAGACCAAGGCATCCATGATTTTAGAGGTCCATCTGCATCCTAGCCCAAAGAAATCAAGCCCAGGCGCCAAGCCCAAGCCCCTAAGAAGCAAGATACCAGGGAATATTCCTGCTACCTGGCTACCAGGCCACCCCAGCTTCCAGAGGCCCAAACCCATGCACCCGGGCCCCTTTGGGCCGGCCCCTTGCTGCTCTTAGAAGCCCAACACGTCCTTGGAGTCTTGACCAAGTCAAGAAAATTTTTAGGGATTTTTCTACCTAATATTTCCTTATTTTCTAGCTAGGGTTTGAGAGGGAAAAGGATTCTTATGTAAAGACTTATGTACCCTTACTTGGAGCCCAAGGTTAAGGGTCTATTTAAGGGACCCTAGCCTCTTGTATGAGGAGAATTTTTGATGAATGAAAACCTTGAGTTCTTTTATTGAGTTGTGTGATATCCTGCTGTGTGCATAAAGGGGTTTGCGAGAGTTCTTCTTCCCAGTGCTGCAATCATCTTCCTGCTACCAACAAGCATCTCAGATCCCTGGACGCCCACTCCAAAAGAAGCCTTCCCTTGCTGTTTTTCCTTTGTTTTCTTGTTCCTTTGTGAGTTTTCTAACCCCTGACAGGTCATTTGCAGGTCCCCGAGTTCCTACGAATCCAACGACTCCAGCCAAGCCTCAATCGGATCACCGAGCAGAAAGCCGGGTATCCGCGGGTCTTTGGCTCGATTTTTCAGGCCGCATCCATCGAGGAACGAGAGACCCTTTTGCTGCGATCTTCACAGACGTTGTCAGGTACACCCCTCTACCTCCAGTAGTTTTATTGTAGGAGAACTTGCCCTAACCGAGGCTTCTCAGCCCCGGCGATCCTTCTTTTCTACTTTTCTAGGTCCTAATCTGCATGCTGATCTTCTAAAATTCATATAAAATTCCCTATAACTTATTTTAATCTGAAATTCGGGAATTAATCACCCAACCCCACATATAAAACATATAAAAAAAATTGCATGCATATTAGTTCCCCATCACTCTTGCCTTCAGTCAAGTCAAAACCATGAATACCTAGAGTCAGCTCTTTAGGACAAAGTCGGCTCGAGATCTCAGACCTTCAAAATGCATAACTTCGAAAGAGTCAGCTCTTGGGGCAGGAGTCAGCTCTTGATACTGAAACATTGAAACTTCCTCCATGCTGAGCCACCATGAGTCATGGTGTGGACACCAGAGGCACCATAATAAGAAAGAGACCTTTCAACCCTCTATGGATTGATCAATAATTTATGAGTCCATTTGTAATAAGGGCTTATCCCATCTGAGTCCATTTTAGTTGTTATTTGATTCTTTTGAGTTATTATTTCAGTTTTGCTCATATTGAGCTAGTCCAGTCTAGTGTTAGTCAGCTCATGTCGAGCTAATTTTATTTTTTTGAGTCCTGTCCAAGCACACCGAAGACTCAATATCACATCATACAAGTGAAGACCAAGTCCAACCAGAGTGAAGACATGGAAGTATAGCCCAAGTCTAACCCAGCTTGAGGATTTGAAGAACCCAGGAGAAAAATTCAGAAACCCTGAAGCCCTGGACCAGTCGGAAGCAAACTGGGCCAGCCCAGGCCTAGGAGGGAGCTAGGGCGCCTTGGCCTTATGGTGACCACCCCTTGGTCGGCCACTTAGGGTCACCCCTTGGCCGACCAAGACATGGAGTGTGGAAGAATTCTTAGGGATTTTTTCTACCTAGGTTTCCTTACTTTCCTAGCTAGGGTTTGGGTAGGAAAAGAATTCTTTTGTAATGTCTCATGTACCCTTACTTGGGCCCCAAGACTAAGGGTCTATTTAAAGGACACTAGTCTCTTATATGAGAGATTGATTATTGATATGAAATTTTATTGAGTTCTTTTATTGCTCTGTGCCACCCTGTTGTGTGCATTAAGGGATCTTGTGTGCCTGAAGTCCTGCCGAAGATCTACCTGAAGAAACCCTAGCCGACGAACCCCTTTCAAGCCTCTTCATCCTCATGCTCCTTGCTATTTTCTTAAGATTCTCCTTGTTTCTAACCTTGTTTTCTCACCCTTGATGGCTGTTTGTAGGTCCTCGAGTTCCTATAAAACCAACGACTCCAACCGGGCCGCAATCGGACCACCGAGCAGAAAGCCAGGTATCCGTGGGTCTATGACTTGGTTTTCCAGGCCGCATCCATCGAGGATGAGAGATCTCTTCCCTGTGATCTTCACCGGATGCATCAGACATTGCCAGGTACACCCCCTCTACCACCAGTAGTTTTATTATCGGAGAACTAGCCCTAACCGAGGCTTCTCAACCCCGGCGATCCCTCTTTACTGCTTTCCTAGGTCCTAATCTGCATACATAGCTTTTTAAATTCATTTAGAATTATCTACATCATATTTTGATCTGAAGTTCGGGATTTAACCACCTCATCCAACCTCTAAAATACAAAAAAATAATCGCATGCATATTTGTCCCGCATCATCTGGTATCAGAGCTTGGATTAGGGCTTGTTTTCTACATCTTTTTTAGTCTCTATATGCTCTGTTATTTTAGTTATTTCTCTCTGCTCAGAACTCCAACAATTCTGAAATTTATTTTGTTGGATTCATCATAATTCAAAGTATTTTAAAAAAAAATTGTAGATTTTGTTTCAGTCTGTGTAGTTTCTGCAAGCCAAAATATAGCATGTAAAATTCTCGGCTCTATTTTTTTCAGCAAGATAATTTTGGAAGATTTAGGGTTTTGTTTAATATTTCTTTGCATATCTTTTATTTTAGTATGTTTCCTGCATATTAGAGCAGAATCTGCAAATATCTTCCTATTTAAGAAAATTCTAAAAAAAAAAATTACATATAATCAAAAACACCAAAAACATCTAAACCCTAATTTGCATCCTCATCTACCTGCCATCATTGCATAATTTACTTTAAGGGCACCCTCTTTATACCTAATAAGGGAAGGAGGTCATTACCTTTCCTTAACCCAAAACCACCATCTCTGCATTCCATCCTAAGCCTAACTTAAAATTAACTAGACTTAATTTTGCCCTAGTGGGCTAGGGACACCAACTGGTCGGGTCGGGCTAACTGTCAGATCATTGTGTCAAGCTAACCTATGTGTGCCTTGTGCTTAGTGTCTAGAATAGTGGTTCAGGGATTCAATCCTGAAGGGCTTGTGTGCTGGTCCGCCTACCTTGCCAATCTTTGATTGGTGTCTAGGATTGGCGATCAGGGACCTAACACTCCCCTTGCACTTGCCTGGCTGAGTACAGGGTTACTACAGGCTAGTATGCCACCCTGATTGAGCACATAGTTTTGGACTCTAGGTCTAGAAAGCTGTAGTTGGTTTGATTGAGTCTTGCATGAGCACTAGATCAGGGGTTACATATCATCCACCATCTCCACTTTTGCATGAATCCATGGACAATCTTGAAGCCCAGATTAAAGCCCTTGCTGATCAAATGGCCCAGATGACTACCCAGATAACTCAGTTGACTCAGTCCAATACCCGAACCCATAATAGGTTTGATCAGTTAGAGGACCATCTAGGGCCTTAGAGAGAACCCGTGGGTCACAGTCTAAGCCAGATCTTGAGTCCCCTCAACCTAGGAGAATCCCTCGCCATGACCCTTATTATGATATTGAACCCAGGAGGACCCCAAACCCTGATCCATACCTTGAGACTGAACCTAGGAGAGTCCATCGCCATGACCCTTATTATGATACTAAACCTAGGAGGACCCCAAACCCTGATCCATACCTTGAGGTTGAACCTAGGAGAGCCCATCGTCCTGACCCAATCCCTGAGGTTCGCCCTAGAAGACCCAATCAGGATTTTGTAGACCAGGAAGATAGATCCTATAGACATATTAAGCTTGATGCCCCCACTATTGATGGGTGTCTTGATCCTAAGGTCTATATAGATTGGGAGGGAGAGATTGATTAATATTTTGAGTGGTATGATATGATGGAAGAGTGTAAGTTTAGGTTTGCTAAGCTTAAGTTGGTTTCGGAAGCCAGGTTACATTGGGCTAGTGTTGAGAGAACCCTTAGACTAGGAGGGCATGATCCTATAGTCACCTGGTGGGCAATGAAGGGTAAGCTTCGGTCAAGGTACGTTCCACCTTCATATCGTAGTGGTTTACTGGATCAGTGGTAGCGATTTAATCAGGGTAACAGGAGTATAGATGAGTATATCACGAAATTTGATGAGTATTACATGCGATGTGATTTGAGGGAGTCTGAGGATGTTGTCTTATCTAGGTTTAAGGCTGGATTGAGAGATGACATTAAGAAGGAGCTCTATATGAGAGAGGTTAGAGACCTGGACCATGCTTACCAGATTGCTAGGGATCATGAGCATTTTTAGAGAGGGCCCATCTACCGTAAACCTAAGCCCACTAGATACCCTAGTCAATACCCAGGATCCAACCAATCAACACAGAGCCGACCTATATCTAGCTGACCTAGTCTGAGTCGACCCAATCCTAGTCAGCCAGGCCCAAGTCGACCCAAGCCTAGCAATCCTTTGACCCGTAGGGATGATCGAGGTAAATCTATAGAGGTCAATAGAAATTACACTCCCTAGAAGGCTTGTTTTAGATGTAAGAAGCAAGGCCACTTTATGAGCCAATGCCTAGTTAGTGCCCTACACTTAAGTGAGCTAGTGGAAGAAGAGCCTAAACCCATAGTTGAACCTGAGGGAGAGATTTATGAGGCTGATGTTCAATTGATAGACGAGTATGAAGGTGAGGAGGAGGAACCTGAGTCTGAGAACCAATTAGGATTGGTTAGGTGCATCTTAACCCAAACCCCAGTTAAGGAAGATTGGCGTAGGACTAGCATCCTATAGACTTTTGTTAAGGTAGGGGGTAAGGTTCTTAAGATCATCATAGACAGTGAGAGTTGTGTCAATGCCATCTCTGCCGACACAGTTAAATCTTTAGGATTGACCATAGTTCCCCATCCTAGCCCGTGCAAAGTTTCTTGGGGAGATTCCACCTCCATCCAGATTCAATCTAGGTGCCAAATCTTAATTAGATTGCAAACCTATGAAGAAAAGATTTGGTGTGATGTCATCCCCATGGAAGTGAGTAGTATCATTCTAGGTGAACCATGGCTTTTTGATCATGATGCAACCTTGTATGGTCGAACCAACATTTGTACTTTTAGCTACCATGGGAATAAGTTTGTTATCAATCCAACTCCCCCTAGAGACCCAGTTAAGAGGAGTTCTAGTAGCCTTAAGGACAAGAAACCTGGAGTTAACCTGATTAAGGCTAGGGAGTTAGAAAAGGAGATTGCTGAGGGTAACCCTATTCGGATCTTGACCTCCAAAGAAATACATGAACCGACCCAAAAGGAACACCCTAAAGAAGTTGTTGAGGCTCTAAAAGAATTTGAAGATGTCTTCCCTGAGGATTTACCTGATCAATTACCACCCCTTAGAGACATCCAACATGCAATAGACTTAGTCCCAGGAGCCACTTTACCAATCCTTCCTCACTATAGAATGAATCCCAGTGGGCATCAGGAATTACAGAAACAAGTGGGAGAATTGCTTAGGAAGTGTTTCATTAGGAAGAGCTTGAGTCCATGTGCAGTCCCTACTCTACTGACCCCTAAGAAAGATGGTACGTGGAGGATGTGTGTAGATAGTAGAGCTATCAACAAGATAACTGTGAAGTATAGGTTTCTAATCCCCCGATTGGACGATATGTTAGATATGATGGCCGGTGTAAGAATTTTCTCAAAGATCGACCTTAAGAGCAGCTATCATCAGTTTAGGATTAGACCTGGGGATGAGTGGAAGATCGCATTCAAGACTAAGGATGGCCTGTTTGAGTGGGTTGTATTGCCTTCCGGACTTTTCAATGCACCAAGTACTTTTATGAGGATTATGACCCAGGTTCTGAAAAAGTTTACCAAAAAATTCGTTGTGGTCTACTTTGATGATATCTTGATTTATAGCACGACTAAGAAGGACCACCTTAGTCATCTAAGACTAGTATTTCAGACCATTTGGGAGAATAGCCTCTATGCCAATTTTAAAAAATGTGAGTTCATGACACATAGGGTTAACTTCCTAGGTTTTGTTGTTACCCCTGAGAGAGTTTCTGCAGATCCTGAAAAGGTTAGGGCAATTATTGAGTGGCCTACACCTACTAGTGTCCAAGATATGCGTAGTTTCCATGGCCTAGCAACCTTTTATAGGAGATTTATTAGGGGTTTTATTACAGTCGCCACACCTATCACTGATTGCATTAGGAAGGGTACATTTGAGTGGACCAAAGTAGCTGATAAGGCCTTCTTAGAGCTTAAGGATAAGATGACCCATGCACCCATCCTTAGATTACCTGACTTCACTAAGGTGTTTGAGGTCGATTGTGACACCTCGGGAGTAGGAATAGGTGGGGTACTAAGTCAAGAGAATCACCCTGTAGCCTTCTTCAGTTTAAAAGCTGAATGCGGCTAAACTTAAGTACTCTACTTATGATAAGAAATTTTATGCGGTAGTCCAGGCCCTTAGATATTGGAGACATTACTTACTACCGTAGGAGTTTGTCTTATTTTCTGACCATGAGGCACTCCGATTCCTAAACTCCCAAAAGAAACTTAACCCACGACACGGTAAATGGATCGAATACATTCAGGCCTACACCTTTGTCCTGAAGCACCGTGCCGTTAATGAAAATAAGGTACAGATGCCCTGAGCCGTAGGTGTTTGCTGTTAGGACCAGTTAGCACCCAAATCGTAGGGTTTGATAGGTTAAAGGATGAGTATGAAACCTGCCCAGACTTTGGAGACATTTACCAGACCCTCAGCCTAGGACCATCCAGTACCCATAGTGAGTATACCATTCAGGATGGCTACCTTTTTCAAAATAATCGACTATGTATACCTAGAACTTCCCTAAGAGAGTTCCTAATTTAGGAGACCCATGCTGGAGGTTTAGCTGGTCACTTTGGTAGAAATAAGACCATCTTAGCGATAGAGGACCAGTTCTTTTGGCCAGGATTGAAAAGGCACATTGCACAGATTGTAGCCAGATATAGAACTTGTGCTTTTACAAAACAGCAGAAGTAAAACACTGGTCTTTACACACCTTTACCAGTGCTTGATCGCCCTTGGTAGGACCTAAGTATGGACTTCATGTTAGGATTACCTAAGACCCAGAAGAGATATGATTCTATCTTTGTAGTGGTCAATAGTTTCTCTAAGATGGCTCACTTCATCTCTTGTTCCCAGACCTTTGATGCGTCTAGAGTAGCCAAGCTTTTCTTAGATCATGTGGTTAGACTCCATGACCTACTCATGACCATCATATCTGATAGGGATGTTTGGTTCACCAGTTATTTCTGGAAGACCATATGGCATCTGTTAGGGACCAAGCTTAAGTTTTCTATAGCCTACCACCCTCAAATAGATGTCCAAACTGAAGTGGTGAACCATAGTTTAGGAAACCTCCTTAGATGCCTGGTAGGTGAACATATTGGAACTTGGGATCTATTGTTGCCTAGAGCAGAGTTTGCCTACAACAGTCCAGTAAATAGGATAACGGGTAGGAGTCCTTTTGAGATAGTCCATGGGTACAAGCCTAATCGCCCCATTAATCTGATTCCTTTCCCTATTCATGCACGAGTCTCAGAGTCTGCAGAGTTATTTGCACAGCATATTAGAGACTTGCATAAAGACATTAGCCAAAAGATAAACCTAAGTAATGAAACTTATAAAAAATTGGTTAATTCCCGAAGAAGAAATTTGATGTAGGGGATTCTATCATGATTAGGCTTAGGCCTGAGCAATTCCCACCTGGGACCGTTAAGAAGCTTCATGCTCGTGGAGCCGGACCTTTTAAAGTGTTAAAGAAGGTTAGATCAAATGCCTATGTGTTAGACTTGCCTTCGGATATGGGCATTAGTTCTACCTTCAATATTACAGACCTGGTTGAGTACAGGAAACCGACAGCGATACCTAGTGAGGCTTTTGGACCTATCCCTTCTGTTGAGAGTGATCCTTACCTAGAGTGTCCACCAATTAATTGGCCTGAAAGAGGAGAACGGATCAAGCATATCTTGGATGATCAAGCCATTACGACCCCGGGCCATGGCTGTCAACGCTTCCTGGTTCGATGGCAAGGCCGGCCAGAGTCGGATGATTCATGGATTTTTTGAGAGGACTTGCAATGCCTCAACCTAGACATTCTCGAGAGATATGTGAGCCAGTCTGATCTTCACTCGACAGGGTCGAGTTCCTCCCACCCTGGGAGAATTGGTGTGGACACCAGAGGCACCAAAATAAGACAGAGGCTTTTCAACCCTCTATGGATTGATCAATAATTTATGAGTCCATCTGTAATAAGGGCTTAGCCCATCTGAGTCCATTTTAGTTGTTATTTAAGTCTTTTGAGTTGTTATTTCGGTTCTACTCATGTTGAGCTAGTCCAGTCCAGTGTTAGTCAGCTCATGTCGAGCTAATTTTATTTTTTTGAGTCCTGTTCAAGCACACTGAAGACTCAAGATCACATCATACAAGTGAAGACCAAGTCCAACCAGAGTGAAGACATGGAAGTATAGCCCAAGTCCAACCCAGCTTGAGGATTTGTAAGAACCCAGGAGGAAAATTCAGAAACCCTGAAGCCCTGGACCAGCCGGAAGCAAACTGGGCCAGCCCAGGCCCAGGAGGGAGCTAGGGTGCCTTGGCCCTATGGTGACCACCCCTTGGTCGGCCACTTAGGGTCACCCTTTGGCCGACCAAGACATGGAGTGTGGGAGAATTCTTAGGGATATTTTCTACCTAGGTTTCCTTACTTTCCTAGCTTGGGTTTGGGTGGGAAAAGGATTCTTATGTAATGTCTCATGTACCCTTACTTGGACCTCAAGACTAAGGGTCTATTTAAAGGACACTAGTCTCTTGTATGAGAGATTGATTATTGATATGAAATTTTATTGAGTTCTTCTATTGCTCTGTGCCTCCCTACTGTGTGCATTAAGGGATCCTGTGTGCCTGAAGTCCTGCCGAAGATCTACCTGAAGAAATCCTAACCGACCAACCCCTTTCAAGCCTCTTCATCCTCACACCCCTTGCTGTTTTCTTGAGATTCTTTTTGTTTCTAACCTTGTTTTCTCACCCTTGATGGTTGTTTGCAGGTCCTCGAGTTCCTACAAATCCAACGACTCCAACCAGGCCACAATCGGACCACCGAGTAGAAAGCCGGGTATCCGCTGGTCTCTAACTTGGTTTTCCAGGCCGCATCCATCGAGGACGAGAGATTGCTTCGTTATGATCTTCACCAGATGCATCAGATATTTTCAGGTACACCCCCTCTATCACCAGTAGTTTTATTATAGGAGAACTAGCCCTAACCGAGGCTTCTCAGCCCCGGCGATCCCTCTTTACTGCTTTCCTAGGTCCTAATCTGCATGCATAGCTTTTTAGATTCGTATAAAATTATCTACATCATATTTTGATATGAAATTCTAGATTTTACCACCTCATCCAACCCCTAAAACACAAAAAAATAATCGCATGCATATTAGTCCCGCATCATCTGGTATCAGAGCTTAGATTAGGGCTTGTTTTTCTGCATCTTTTTCAGTATGTATATACTCTGTTATTTTAGTTATTTCTCTCTGCTCCGAACTCCAACAATTCTGAAATTTATTTTGCTGGAATCATCATAAGGGCACTCTATTTATGCCAGATAAGGGAAGGAGGTCATTACCTTTCCTTAGCACAAAACCACCATCTTTGCATTCCATCCCAAGCCTAACTTAAAATTAACTAGACTTAATTTTGCCCTAGTGGGCTAGGGACCCCAACTGGTCGGGTACGGGCAAAGTGTCAAGCTAACCTATGTGTGCCTTATGCTTAGTGTTTAGAACAGTGGTTCAGGGATTCAATCCTGAAGGGCTTGTGTGCTGGTCCGCCTACCTGGCCAATCCTTGATTGGTGTCTAGGATTGGCGATCAAGGACCTAACACTCCCCTTGCACCTGCCTGACTGAGTACAGGGTTACTATAAGCTAGTTTGCCATCCTGATTGAGCACCTAGTTTTGGACACTAGGACTAAAAAGCTGTAGTTGGTTTGATCGAGTCTTGCATGAGCACTAGATCAGGGGTTTCATATCATCCACCATCTCCACTTTTGCCTGAATCCATGGACAATCTTGAAGCCCAGATTAAAGCCCTTGCTGATCAAATGGCCCAGATGACTACCCGATGACTCAGTTGACTCGTCCAATACCCGAACCAATAAAAGGTTTGATCAGTTAGAGGACCATCTAGGGGCCTTAGAGAGAACCCATGGGTCACAGTCTGAGCGACATCTTGAGTCCCTTCAACCTAGGAGAACCCCTCGCCATGACCCTTATTATGATACTAAACCTAGGAGGACCCCAAACCCTGATCCATACCTTGAGACCGAACCTAGGAGAGTCCATCGCCATGACCCTTATTATGATACTGAACCTAGGAGGACCCCAAACCCTGATCCATACCTTGAGGCTGAACCTAGGAGAGCCCATCGTCCTGACCCAATCCCTGAGGTTTGTCCTATAAGACCCAATCAGGATTTTGTAGACCAGGTAGATAGATCCTATAGACATATTAAGCTTGATGCCCCCACTATTGATGGGTGTCTTGATCCTAAGGTCTATATAGATTGGGAGGGAGAGATTGATCAATATTTTGAGTGGTATGATATGACAGAGGAGCGTAAGTTTAGGTTTGCTAAGCTTAAGTTCGTTTCGGATGCCAGGTTACATTGGGCTAGTGTTGAGAGAACCCTTAGACTAGGAGGGCATGATCCTATAGTCACCTGGTGGGCCATGAAGGATAAGCTTAGGTCAAGGTACGTTCCACCTTCATATCTTAGTGGTTTACTGGATCAGTGGTAGCGATTTAATCAGGGTAACAGGAGTATAGATGAGTACATCACGAAATTTGATGAGTATTACATGCGATGTGATTTGAGGGAGTCTGAGGATATTGTCTTATCTAGGTTTAGGGCTGGATTGAGAGATGACATTAAGAAGGAGCTCTATATGAGAGAGGTTAGAGACCTAGACCATGCTTACCAGATTGCTAGGGATCATGAGCATTTTCAGAGAGGGCCCGTCTACCGTAAACCTAAGCCCACTAGATACCCAAGTCAATACCCAGGATCCAACCAATCAACACAGAGCCGACCCATATCTAGCTGACCTAGTCTGAGTCGACCCAGTCCTAGTCAGCCAGGCCCAAGTCGACCCCAGCCTAGCAATCCTTTGACCCGTAGGGATGATCGAGGTAAATCTGTAGAGTTCAATAGAAATCACACTCCCCAGAAGGCTTGTTTTAGATGTAAGAAGCCAGGCCACTTTATGAGCCAATGCCCAATTAGTGCCCTACACTTAAGTGAGCTAGTGGAAGAAGAGCCTGAACCCATAGCTGAACCTGAGGGAGAGATTTATAAGGCTGATGATCAATTGATAGACGAGTATGAAGGTGAGGAGGAGGAACCTGAGTCTAAGAACAAATTAGGAGTGGTTAGGTGCATCTTAACCCAAACCCCAGTTAAGGAAAATTGGCATAGGACTAGCATCCTATAGACTTTTGTTAAGGTCGGGGGTAAGTTTTTTAAGATCATCATATACAGTGGCAGTTGTGTCAATGCCGTCTCTGCCAACACTGTTAAATCTTTAGGATTGACAACAATTCCCCATCATAGCCTGTACAAAGTTTCTTGGGTAGATTCCACCTCCATCCAGATTCAATCTAGGTGCTAAATCTTAATTAGATTGCAAACCTATGAGAAAAATATTTGGTGTGATGTCATCCCCATGGAAATGAGTAGTATCATTCGAGGTCGATCATGGCTTTTTGATCATGATGCAATCTTGTATGGTCGAACCAACGTTTGTGCTTTTAGCTACCATGGAATAAGTTTGTTATCAATCCAGCTCGTCCAAGAGACCCAGTTAAGAGGGGTTCTAGTAGCCTTAAGGACAAGAAACCTGGAGTTAACCTGATTAAGGCTAGATAGTTAGAAAAGGAGATTACTGAGGGTAACCCTATTTGGATCTTGACCTCCAAAGAAATACATGAACCGACCCAAAAGGAACACCCTAAAGAAGTTGTTGAGGCTCTAAAAGAATTTGAAGATGTCTTCCTTGAGGATTTACCTGATCAATTACCACCCTTTAGAGACATCCAACATGCAATAGACTTAGTTCCAGGAGCCACTTTACCAAACCTTCCTTACTATAGAATGAATCCCAGTGAGCATCAGGAATTACAGAAACAAGTGGGAGAATTGCTTAGAAAGGGTTTCATTAGGGAGAGCTTGAGTCCATGTGCAGTTCCTGCTCTATTGACCCCTAAGAAAGATGGTACCTGGAGGATGTGTGTAGATAGTAGAGCTATAAACAAGATAACTGTGAAGTATAGGTTTCCCATCCCCCAATTGGACGATATGTTAGATATGTTGGCCGGTGCAAGAAGTTTTTCAAAGATCGACCTTAATAGTGGCTATCATCAGGTTAGGATTAGACCTGGGGATGAGTGGAAGGCCGTACTCAAGACTAAGGATGGCCTGTTTGAGTGGGTTGTAATGCCTTTCGGACTTTTCAATGCACCAAGTACTTTTATGAGGATTATGACCCAGGTCCTAAAAGAGTTTACCGAAAAATTCATTGTGGTCTACTTTGATGATATCTTGATTTATAGCAGGACTAAGAAGGACCACCTTAGTCATCTAAGACTAGTATGCCAGACCCTTAGGGAGAATAGCCTCTATGCCAATTTTAAAAAATGTGAGTTCATGACACATAGGGTTAACTTCCTAGGTTTTGTTGTTACCCCTGAGAGAGTTTCTGCAGATCCTGAAAAGGTTAGGGCAATTATTGAGTGGCCTACACCTACTAGTGTCCACGATGTGCATAGTTTCCATGGCCTAGCAACCTTTTACAGGATATTTATTAGGGGTTTTAGTACAGTCGTCGCACCTATCACTGATTGCATTGGGAAGGGTACATTTGAGTGGACCAAAGCAGCTGATAAGGCCTTCTTAGAGCTTAAGGATAAGATGACCCATGCACCCATCCTTAGATTACCTGACTTCACTAAGGTGTTTGAGGTCGCTTGCGATGCCTCGGGAGTAGGAATAGGTGGGGTACTAAGTCAAGAGAATCATCCGTAGCCTTCTTCAGTGAAAAGCTGAATGAGACTAAACTTAAGTACTCTACCTATGACAAGGAATTTTATGCGGTAGTCCAGGCCCTTAGATATTGAGACATTACTTACTACCACAGGAGTTTGTCTAATTTTCTGACCATGAGGCACTCAGATTCCTAAACTCCCAAAAAAAACTTAACCCATGGCACGGTAAATGAATCGAGTACATTCAGGCCTACACCTTTGTCCTGAAGCACCGTGCCGGTACTGAAAATAAGGTTGCAGATGCCCTGAGCCGTAGGTCTTTGCTGTTAGGATCAGTTAGCACCCAAATCATAGGGTTTGATAGGTTAAAGGATGAATATAAAAATTGCCCAGACTTTGGAAACATTTACCAGACCCTCAGGCTAGGACCATCCAGTACCCATAGTGAGTACACCATTCAAGATGGCTACCTTTTTCAAAACAATCGACTCTGTATACCTAGAACTTCCCTTAGAGAGTTCCTAATTTGGGAGACCCATGCTGGAGGTTTAGCTGGTCACTTTGGTAGAAATAAGACCATCAGGACCAGTTCTTTTCGCAAGGATTGAAAAGGCTCATTGCATAGATTGTAGCTAGATGTAGAACTTGTGCTGTTGCAAAACAGCATAAGCAAAACACTGATCTTTACACACCTTTACCAGTGCCTGATCGCCCTTGGCAGGACTTAAGTATAGACTTCGTGTTAGGATTACCTAAGACCCAGAAGAGATATGATTCTATCTCTGTAGTGGTCGATAGGTTCTCTAAGATGGCTCACTTCATCTCCTGTTCCCAGACCTTCATCAAAATCATTCCAGGGGTCAACAAGTTACTTCATTGAAAACTGACTATTTAATACAACTATTTCTAGGCCCCGACATGCCGGGTAGCCCAGGTCAAAAACAAAGAAAAAGAGAAACAACAAAGGGTTCCTATCCTACTTAGGTGGCCCCTTCCCATGACGGTGCTTAGGAGGGACGTCATCCTTCGAGGCCTTAGGCTGCGCTGCTCCAGCTTCGACGACCACCACTAACGGAGCAGGTTCGGAGGCTACGGCCGGCTCGTCAGTAGTACCCGAATCTGGGGCCGACTCCATGTCCGTAGCTCTGGGATATCTGAGGAAGCCTCGACCCTCGTCAGAGACAAAGTCCTCCACCTTGGAGCGCAGATACATGAAGCCTTTGTAGAAGGAGTCCGACACCATCTCATGGAACTCGGAGGTGAACTCCTCTGAGGCCCTGTACTTCGCCACGGCCTCCTCAGCTCCTTTTTTTGCCTTGATGGCTTGATTCTTTGCCACCTCTGCTGACTTGATCGTTGCTGCTGCCTCCTCCTCAGCAGTGGTAGCCCTCTTCTCGATGACGATCAGCCTCTCCCTTGCCGCCTCCAATTTGGCCTGAAGGGATTGGGCACGCCCCTTCTATCGGACATCCTCGGCATTGAACTCGATCAGCCTTTTTGCAGTGGCGTGAGCTCCTCAGCCTTACTCCTTGACTAGCTCTGTTCTTGATCAAGGATCTCCTAGAGCTCCTTCGAGTGCCTCTCGGCACTTGTGAGTTCATTTTGAAGCTCCTTATTCTTCAAGCTGAGCTCCCAGGAGGCATCATTCTTCTCTCTTAGCTCGGTCTTCAAAGACTCGAGCTCCGTTGACCGCTATCGGTCATTCTTCAACCAGTTTTTGTAGCAGTCTCTTATCAGAAGGAGCTCGGCACTGAGCTCCACCAAACATAGTCTCAGCAACTGATGCAAGAAAGAAGGAAGAAATTAAGAATATGAAGTTACTTACTGAGAAGAGCTAAGGGAATGTGTTGCCAATCGCATCCCCCAGCAGCTTTCCGACCTTCTCCCACCGGTCGCATGATTGGATTACAAAATCCATCATGCACTCTGCCAGCCCCTAGTCCCGGACCAGGGAGACATTTGGCGCTAGTCTGAATGGGACTCGGCGATAGTCCCTCTCTCTCTTGCTCGCCCCAGAAGCGGAGTCACCTACTCCACCAGCAAAAGAGGCTTCAGGGGCATGGTGGGAGTTCGGCGCCTCCTCGGACGGCGCTCCTTATGTTGGATCTATTCCTCCTTGCACCTCCTTCTCCTCAACAACAATTACCTCTAGAGGGGGAGGAGACATCATAATGACGGCTGCGACGGCGGCCCTGGCTCGAGCGACCACCTCAAGCTCCGGGGCAGATGCCGGCTCTCGTCACCTCGACCGCTCTAGCATGGGATCAGCAACCCTCTGGCCCAGCTCGGGCCATGCCTTGACCACCCTTCCTCCTTGTTTGGGGATGGTCTCGACCTCCCTCCTGCTTGGCTCAGACGATGCGGCAGGAGCAGTCACCACCGCACTCTCGTTGCGAGCCCTCTTCGAGGGGGACTTGTCAACCGCCATTGATGGAGGCCTCTTCTTGGTGATTGAGAGCAGGTAATCCACTGAGAACTTCATGCCTACATACAGAAGAAGGGATGTCAGTTCCATGTTCGGAGAGACAAAGTAAGGGGCACAAGGAGAAACGTTCGAGCCGAACTCATCCAACTCTCTCGTTGGGTCGACCCCGGCCTCGAAAAGGTTTTACTCTGATAACAAAACCTCGAGGGATAGAATCTGAGCAGTGTGGAGCTGCTCGTAGACCTCTCGATCAGCTACTTCGATCATGGAATTTTGGTTAGGGGACCGATCTGGGTCACTCCAAACCCAGTCGACCCCCTCAACAGTTGCAAAGAAATATTTACTCTTCCATCCTTTGATGGAAAAGGGGAGTTCAAACTTAATGCCCTTCGGGCGAGAAGAGATAGACCACCACCAATTCTCGGAAGGGTGGTGCTTCAGGGTAAAGAAGGCCCTAAACAAGGAAAAATGGGCTACAATCCCGTGAAAATGGCAGAGCACTATGAAGCAAAAAATAGTCCTTATAGCATTCGGGATGAGTTGAGCAGGGATGAGGCGATAGTTGCTTAACACTGAAAGGAAGAAATAGTGGAAGGGAAATCGAAGTCCCCCTACAAAAATCTCCTCATAAAGGGTGATCCGACTTAGGCCACTGGAGGTGACCCGTTCGCCCGATCGGGGGACCAAGAGCCGGATGGAATACGTGATGCCATAGATGTCCCGGATGGTCCCCAGTTCCTCAGCAGAGATTGTCAAAGCAATCTCGTCGGGACTTTTTGACCGGGCAAGTTCGGGGATGGGTTCAGGTGGAGGAGGAGGAGGGGGGCTAGCTCTCGGCTCCCTAATGACTATCCCGGTGGGGGGACGCCTCTTACCAAACTCGAAGCGTTCTTCTTCCCTCTCCTCATCAGAGGAAGAAGAAGGCCGCCTCGGCCTAGAAGGCCTCGCCTCACCCTGGTTGGTTGAGGGATGGAAGTTGGGGCCGAAATGAGACATCTACAGAGATAGGGAAGACGAAGGCTGAAGAAGAAGAAGAGGAAGACAGACAACTTCTGGGAAGATCCTAAGCTCAAAGGGAACCGTACTCTACTAGGAGATGGGGCAGAAAGAGACGACCTAGTTTCTGGGGGAGTCTAAGGTAGCCAAGGGAGATGAGAAGACTTGGGTATGTTGGCGGGCATGCGAGATTTGAAAGAGCAGACATTTTAGGAAAATCTGCCTTTCATTTCAAAGTAACCCGATGCTAACCATACCATTATAGCATCTCCACCGATAGATTTGTGCCACATGTCAACCATCGACAAGTGAGACATCTCGCTTCGATTGTAGCCGCTTTGAATTTCGTGCTAGTAATAACTGCTTCTCGGACATGGCCATGTGGCTCCCCTGCATTGGCTTGGAGAAACTGCCTCACAAAGCACCAGCGATCATGGTATCATTGCACCGGATCTTTGCCTTTCCATGTTAGCACCATAATTACTCCCTTCATCCCGAGCACCGTGCACCAACGGGCCTCGGATGTGGGGGGCAAATGATGTGGCAGGATCATTGACGCGGGACCCCAGTCAGATGCCATGTCGGATAAAGCTACCACGTGGGATGTCTCAGCCTGAACTCCTTTGCTCGGTCGCGCTCCCTCCGGGTTGAGATGCCGAGGCCGGAGTTGAGCTCCTCCGCTCCTTCACCCGATCATGCTCCCTTCAGGTCGAGATGCCAAGGTCGAAGTCGAGCTCCTCTGCTCCTTCGTCCGGTCGCGCTCCCTTTGGGTCGAGACACCGAGTTCGAAGTCGAGCTCCTTCACTCCTTCGCCCGGCCGCGCTCCCTCCGGGTCGAGACGCCGAGGCCAAAGTCGAGCTCCTCCACTCCTTCTCCCGGTCATGCTCCCTTCAGGTTGAGATGCCGAGGCTAAAGTCGATCTCCTCCGCTTCTTCGCCTAGCTGCGCTCCCTCCTGGTCGAGACGTCGAGGCCAAAGTCGAGCTCCACCGCTCCAGATTGGCTCCACCTTGGACAAAGAGATCTGCAATCGAAGGAGGTCACCGCTCTCCCTAGATGATGGCCCGATGCCCGAGGATTGCGAAAAGATACCACCAGGCCGCGATGATGGCCCAAGCTGCCACTTATACCAGAATCGAAGGAATCCTCAGATCGAGGCTCTGCATTCTCCACCAACCACCTGCACCCTCCAAGAGTGGAAGTCAACTAGCAAATTTGGATCCAGAAGGTGGCAGCCCGTCAATCGAGGCCCTACAAAGTTGCCCAAAAGGGAGAGACCAAAAGGAATGTCAGCACAAACGGTAGCTTCCATATCAACATAATGGAAAGGCAACCCATCCATGGCACGAAACATCGCCGCACATGCCCATAAGCATAGGGAGGATCCCTAGGTAAGCGAGGGGCAATGGCCCAGCAAAAAGGGGTCTCCCAGGTTCAAACAAGGTACAGACAGACACACGTACACAATCAAGAAAAACTTCAATCGAGTGAGGTCCAACAAGCAAGAAGGGGGCAGCATATAGGAAGACAACGCTCGAGGCTACCACGGAACCCCCAGGAGGGGTCTAGACGGACACAGCCACCCAGTTCGAGCTTTCCTCTGCTGTCACTCCCATGATCTGAGCTCGACCCGCTCACACTCTTTCATTTCATAACTTCTCCTCCTAGAGTGGAGTCCATACTAGGGGCTCAACTAAGAGGATCTGTTCCCCTGGATCATTATCGACTTGACCATCGGAGTGCCCCCGCTAAAATCCCTAGCCCGGGTCATTAACTCTATTTTGCAGGTTCGGGCAATCGAGCAGGATCCCGAGAGATAAAGGTGCACTCCGACCTCGACCTCGGCTATGGGCCACAACGATCTTGGCTGCAACAAAAGTAGTTCAAATCCCTCAAATATATAGTATTGTAGTTTTCTCAAATGATTTTAGTCATTGTAGACCGTTGGGATCTAATATTTGACCATTGGAGCACTTTTTGGATTCAAATTCCAAGTTCTGGAACTAGCCGTTATAAGCCTGAAATTGACCTTTGAGTCGATTTGGATTACTCGAGTCAGCTAAGATCTTTAGAGTAGTTCTGGTTGAGTCAACTCTCTTTAATTGAGTTGGCTCCGTTGTACAGTATTCTGATTCCTCACTCTATAAGAGTTGGCTCGCCTTGATTCTAGTCGACTCGGTTCCTCAGGCCTTCAAAAATGTAGTCTGGAACAGTCGGCTCTTTCTCTTTAGAGTCGGCTCGGTTGGCAGTAGTTCTCAGAATGCTTTTTCTAGACTTTGGAGGAGTCGGCTCAAATCTCTGAAGAGTTAGCTCGGATGTCTGATAGTACAAAGTAGTTGGCTCGAAACCCTTCAGGTCGGCTCGGTTGTCTGATTCAGAAAATCAAGAACTTGACGAGTCGGCTCGGGTCCCTTAGAGTCGGCTCGAATATCTGCATGCCAAAAATCTTCATTCATGCCATGTTCCAGAGTCGGCTCTATTCTCTTCGAGTCAGCTCGGATGAAATCTTCGGTGAATTGTCAGTCTTTCTCCAAAAATCATCCAGCAAGCCTTTAAAGTCTCAAGGTGCCTTCAAACTCTTCTAACCATATTTCTAAGAAATTTTAAGCTTGAAACACATCTAGAAGTAACCCATTTTCATGATTTTTACTTAACTTTTTATTTGGGTTCTTCTTTACATGAATCACTTAGAACATAACTCATTTCAAAACTAGGAATGTAGGAGTTGAAATTAAACAATGAAATCATCCTATAAAAACTTGTAAAAAACTTGAAGAGTTGTTAATAAAATAAATGCATGCTCTAATATTTGGTTATCATCAAAATCACTTATAGGGTTAACAATCTCTCCCTTTTTGATGATAACAAAACACTGGGCATGAAAAAAAATTCTTTACAATTGCTTGTATAACTGAATTTGAAAGTGAGCATTAACATGTATCAGAACTAATTGTATTTGCAAGTAAGTATCAGAGCTTTTTATGAAAAAGAACCTATACAATATTAGTGCTTTTATATGTATCAGAGTGTTAAGGCTAGCACTTTCACAAAGTATCAGAGCTATTAATGTATGCAAAATATCAAAGCTCAATTTTGCAAAGTATCAGAAATATATCAGAATTGAAAAGTATCAAAGTTAGTGCTTTAAGATCTTCAAGGAATGTGTACAGATTTTGAGAGCATAGAGCATGAACTAAAGTCATTTAGATTCAACAATTTTTCTCCCCCTTACCTATATATGCAATTTCACATTTTTTAATCACATTCTCCCCCTTTTTCTTTCATATTTATTCTCTCTTTATCTTTCTTTCTTTTTCATGCAACTTTAAACATTCTCCCCCTTTTTGTCAGTAATCAAAAAAGGTGTTCAATTGATCTTTCAAGGCTCAATTTTTATAATAAAAAGAGAAAGTTGATAATATTTGTTTGAGATAATTTCACTTTCTCTTCTCAACTTTGATATTCTAATTAAAATTTATTTTGATTAGCATTGTATAAATGAAAGTATCATTAAGAATATTGCATAAGCTCAATTTATACACAGAAGATATGCCAAAAATATATTCATTGCATTCATAAAATTTTCATCACACAAAGAAAAAGTCTATTCATTGTCACTGTCTACCTTAGTACTATTGGATGGCCCAAAAGATGGTCCAAAAGATGGCATAGATGTTATTGGGTCCACAAATTGTGGTTCAGAATCTTGGGGCCTAAGATGAGGAGCTGGCTGCCTAGGATGTGGAGTAGAAGTAGGTCCAAGTTGAGGTGTAGGTACATGTCAAGGTCTAGGAGTGGCAAATGCTGCAATGACGGTGGTTTTGAGCGATCAAGTTGAAATTGAACTACGTCCATCTCTTCATGAAGTTTCTTCACCTCAGTGTTCAATGTAATTAACTCAGTAGCTTGGGCATTCGCAAATGCTTCAGCAGAACCTCTAAGTCTGCCAAACTCAGATCTAAGGATCCCGATGCCCTTGGTGTTGTCCTCCTCCATTCTTTTTCAATCTTCCATGCCATCCATTTTGAAATTTACTTCTTTCAACTCAGCCCTGAATTCTTCAATACTTTTATCTATAGAATTTTTAATGGCTTCAGTAGCAGACCTGATAGAATCTGATAGGGGCTATGTGTCAAGCTGAGAAGCAAGTCTAAATGACTCAAGTGAGTCAACCCTGGTGTGAAGCTCTCTGATCTCAGTGCTGAGTAGGTCTAGTCTAGTGTCCACTGACTGGCAAAGTTTGCCAAACATACTAGTCAAAGAGCTAGTCAGTGTATCAGCAAGTCCTCTCATCTGCTCGGCAAAAAACTCCTGTCACTGAAACAGAAATAGTAGAATGTGCAGATGGATCTGTAACAGCATGTGTTGGTGGAGAAGTAGGTAAGGGAGTCTCATAATAAGTATGAACTATCTCCACAGCCTCTTTCATTATCATAATCATAATATAAGGTAAATTCAATGCTTTCCCCTCAATGATATGTTCCATGAAGCATAAGTCCTTCTCACTGACCCAATCAAACCTTCCTATCCTTTGAAGAAAGATCCGACTGACAAAATTATGGAGCAATCTCATCTCTAGGGATAATGTATTTGCTATTACTGTTCCAATTCCACTGACATCTTCCTTGCCTAGCATAGTTCTTAGGATTTTTCTCTATCTTTTAGCACTGGATGTTTAGACCCTTCAGTTGGCATTTCTAACAGACTACTCAATCTTTCTTCAAAAATAATTATCCTTTTGCCCTTGACTGTGGATTCAATGTGTTGTGCCTCAAGTCTCAGATTCTTATAAAATGTTCTAACTAAGGCAGGATAAGTAGACACATACAATGAGTAAAAGTAACTCCAACCAAGTTCTTCAATAGAATCACCAATTTTCAGCCCTAAATCCTTGAGAAAAGAGAAAATAATCCTTCAACCACTTGTAACCGGGTGATTAGACATAGAAATAACTTGCCTCGGAGAAGGAGCAGTGGCCAATTCCCTTTCTTCTCAGATTTCTTGCTGTTCTTCTCTCTCCACTGCTCGAGTCAGCTCCTAATGCCAATGCTTAAACTTTTCTTAGTCTCAGTAGATGGAGCAGTCCTTTTTGATCTCTTTCCAACAGCCATTTTCGGTGCCATTGCAAGAATTGGGAGGAATTAGAAGATTGGAGCTCAAGGGTGATGATTTCTAAGATTTTAAAAGAGGTTTTGAGTGGAGTTCTAAGGTTTAGAGAAAGAATAAAAGATAGAAAAATTCAGAAAAGGCTTTACGGCTCTATTAAAAAATTGTTTACCTGATATTCGAGTCAGCTCGACTAACCCTAAAATTGCTCAAGTCGGCTCGACTAGAGCAAAACCAGAAACAATAGTAATTCAAGTTAGCTTGACCTGAGCACAATTGCCCGAGTCGACTCGAACAGAAACTTTTCACAAAAGTTAAAAATTGATAAAAAATGATAATAAATTCAGGAAAATTGCATGGAAAGGTGTTCAAAGATGTTGAATTGATGTAGGAGGTTCTCTAGATAATTTTTTCTTAATTTTGAAGGAATTAGGTTTGGAAAATCTAAAAGGGATCACAAAGACCTAATTCTCCTCTAATCATCTCAAATCTATTCTGATTGAGTGGCTTAGTGAAAATGTCAGCAAGTTGGCTATCAGTAGGGATGAATTCTTGTTCAATGTCACCATTCAAAACATGATCTCTAATTAAATGATGTCTAATCTCTATGTGCTTAGTTCTTGAATGCTGAATAGGATTTTTTGTCAAATTTATAGCACTTGTGTTATCACATTTGATAAGAGTTTTAGATTGTGTAATACCAAAGTCTTCTAGTTATTGTTTAATCCATAGCACTTGTGCGCAACAACTCCCTGCAGCATTATGCTCTACCTCAGTAGTAGAGAGTGCTACCAAGTTTTGTTTCTTATAGTGCCTGAGATTAAATTCAACCATAAAAATTGGCATATGCCATTAGTGATTTTTCTATCAATTTTACAACCAGCATAATCAGCATCCAAAAATCCAATTAAATTCAAAGAAGAATGTTTTGAAAACCATAGATCTAGATTGCTTGTTCCTTTTAGATATCTTATAATCCTTTTAACAGCAAGCATATGTGATTCTTTAGGATTAGGTTGGAATCTAGCATATACACATATGCTAAACAAGATATCAGGTTTACTTGTAGTTAAGTATAACAAGGATCCAATCATACCTTTATAGAGCTTTTGATCAACGTTGGATCCATCTTCATCTTTATCTAATCTATAAGTTGGGCTCATGGGTGTGCTCATTTGTTTGCTTGAATCCATACCAAACTTTTTGATTATTTCTTTGATGTAATTAGCTTGGTTAATGAAGATTCCTTCCTTTGTTTGTTTTACTTGAAGTCCAAGAAAGTAGTTAAGTTCATCCATTAGGCTCATTTCAAATTCTCCTTGCATTAACTAAGCAAATTCTCTACAAAAAGTTTTATTAGTTGCACCAAATATAATGTCATCAACATAAATCTGTACAACTAATAAATTATTATCTTTCTTCTTGATGAAAAGAGTTTTGTCAACATTTTCTCTTGAAAAATCATTTTCAATCAAGAAGGTGCTAAGTCTATTATACCAGGCTCTAGGTGCTTATTTTTAAACCATATAATATTTTATTGAGCTTGAAAACATGATTTAGAAAAGCATGATTTTCAAAACCTGGTGCCTGTTCTACAAAAACTTGTTCGGATATATAACCATTCAAGAATGCACTTTTCACATCTATTCGAGAAAGTTTAAAATTTATGTAGCAAGCAAATGCAAGAAGTAATCTAATGGCTTCTAGTCTTGCTACAGGTGCATATGTTTCATCAAAATTTATACCTTCTTCTTGATTATATCCCTTAGCCACCAATCCAGCTTTATTTCTAATTATATTTCTTTGTTCATTTAACTTGTTTCTATAGACCCATTTGGTTCCTATGATGGGATGATCTGATGGTCTTTCAACTAAAGTCCATACCTTATTTCTTTCAAACTGATTTTGTTCTTCATGCATGGCCATCATCCAGTTGGGTTAGATTCAGCTTCTTCTAAGGTATGAGGTTCTATCTGTGATATAAAGGCTAGGTAGTCATGTGCATCTTTATGTGATGACCTAGTGGTGCGGGCACCAGACTCAGAAGAAGACTTCAGAGCTCCATCTGGATCTCTGATTAACCTTACCCGAAGAATTAGGGTTTTTGGTTTGTAATAAGAGTTGACTAGATCAACTCAATTTAGCTTGAGTCTACATTACCTGCATTTTATTTTGTTAAGTCATGTTGACTCAGTAGTGGACTAGGGCTTCAACCTAGGGTGTTACATTTTCTCCCAAGGCCTAGCAAGTGGGCGCCACACTCCCAGCCACACTCCCAGCCATACGCCTGAGTCCAGGGGGTGCCATATCTACATCCAGCAGCCTTTGGTCCCCACACCACAGATAGCAGCTTCCTTCTCTCATGCGCCAGTTAAGGAGAAATCCACCAGGAGTCCACAAATCAAGGGGGCGGCCCAAGTCTTTCCCAAAAGAACCAAACTAAGAAAGGGAAGAAATTCTCTTGGAGAGAACTTCAAGGAGGTGCCCACTACCTGCCAAAAATATCCAAAACAAAGATGGGAAGGGCCTTGACTTAGGGAGGAAGAAAAGGAGGAGTCCAAAAGAGTTGATCCATGGAAGGAAAGAAATTCTCTTGAAGACCCAAGCAAGGAGGCGCCATCTACCTGCCTTTTATAACCCAAATCAAATTTTTTTGGGACCTTGGCCGACCATATGTGTATGGATTATCCTGATTTGTAGATCCCCTCCTTTAGTCCCACATGGGAAGATGTAAAACCCTACTCCCTTGTAAAGCCTTATAAATTAAACCCCTCTTGTAAGTTTAAATCAATCAGATGAATGAAACCAAATTTTTTTGTGAGCAAACTTTGTGTTTTCTCTCTTCCGCACTTGCATCCAGGTGTTGAGCTTCGTGAGGGAGTAAATCCGGGTTCCCCAGGAATCTTGAGGAGGTGTGAGATCTCCAAAACCCAAACCCTAGGTTAGCCACTCCACTCCCAAACCCTAGTCGCCCATCATTCTTTTCTTTCCACCAATCCCTAGCCTATCCCACTTCCCACGGCCTCTCTCTCCAAGTCCAGGCCGACCACCAGCATCCAGCTACAGTCCAGGTACTTTAGATCCAAAGCTCTTTCCAGAGGGAGTCGAATCAGCCTTCAAGAGAATCCGGATCTCAGCGACATCAACCTTCAAGTTCTTTGAACTGGTAAATCCTTCCCTGAGTCTCTGAATCCCTTACTTGTTTTTCTTCTTCCCAGATCTTGAGTCCAGGAGAAGCTGACCAAACCACAAGACCAGTATTGGAGGATCCATTGCGAAGATAGCCGAATCCGAGGATCCAACAATCTGCTCGAGAGAGTTCTTCTATCCAAATTCTGAGAAGATCACTGTCTGGTTGGTAAACCATCTCTCCTCTCTATTTCTGTTCTGTTGAAAGTTCAGAGTGAAACCCTAGGTCTGGGAGTTTCTCAACCCCCAGCGATCCGTTACTTCTGAACTACTCTGATAATTTAGTTTCTTCTAAATTGTGCTTTCAATCCTTACCTAGTTTCCTTCAACTTAGTTTAGCTTTACTTTGAGTCAAAGCCAATTTCTGAAATATATAAAAACAAAAAAAAAAATTAATCCTAAATTTACTTCCGCATACGCTTCTTTGTTCTTTGTTCTGCATCATTTTTGGTATCAGAGCTCTATCTAGGGTTTCTGTTTTGATTGCTTGTCTGAGTCTCTCTCTTTTTACTTTGTCTGCTCGAAGTAGACTCCCCAGGACGTCCGGTCCTAGGAACGAAGCGAGGTGCAAACCTCCTCTTCCCATTCCACGGGGTGTTCCTAGGGCGTGTAGGGGATCCGTTGGGTTATAACTTCGTAGCAGGAATTATAAACGGGGAAGTGCTCTATTTTTAGCCCGTAATTACCCTGTTGCAAGAATTATTTCTCACTGCAGATAACTCCAAATTCGATGATTCTTGTTTTTCTAAAACCAGTATAATTGAAACTATTTTTCTTAATTTTCTTGTGATTTATTGGTTTCCATGGGATTTCTGAGAATTAAATTACTACAACTCTATTTTTGTGTTCTGCAATCCAATTATTTTTGAGTGTTCATCTCTTAATTCATCTTAAGGGCATTTGAGCATCTAAGATAAGGGGAGGAGTTGATAACCTCTCCTTAGCCCAAAACCATCACCCACTCATTCGAACCTAAGCCTTTAATCTAAAAATTGATTAAACCTAATTTGCCCTAGTGGGCTAGGGACATCAACAAGTCGGGTCAAGGCTAGTGTTGAGTCAGTTTGTCTGGTTACTCTGTGTGTGCTTTGTACTCAGTGTCTAGAATGGTGGTTCAGGGATTCCATCCCGAAGGGCTTGTGTGTTGGTCCGCCTACCTGGCCAATCTCTGATTGGTGTCTAGGATTGGCATTCAGGGACCTAACACTCCCCTTACACCTGCCTGGCTGAGTCCTGAGTTACTACAGGCTAGCTTGCCAATCTGATTGGGCATCTAGTTTGGGCTCTAGGTCTAGTTAGCCCATAGTCGTTCAGTTGAGTCTCATTTTGTGTGTTTGCTTGCATCATGTCCACCCGGAATGGAGTACCCTACCAACCTGGTCAAACCCAACCTGATTTAAAGGCCATGGTTAGAGCTCTTACTGAGAGTATGAACAAATTAAGTCAGGATATGAATAAGAATTTTGCCCAGCTTAGGGATCGAGTCCAAGTACTTGAGGAACCTAGGCATCGAAATTGGACTCCTGACCCAGATTTTAATGTGCCTCAACCTCACCCACACCAAGAGCCTAGAAGACCTTTATACCGAGATCCTGAACCTAATCATAGGAGGCCTGACCCAGAACCTGAGGATAGAGATGATAGGTTCATTCGAAACATCAAGTTAGATGCACCCACTTTTGATGGTAGCTTAAATCCTAAGGTGTATTCTGATTGGGAGGGTGAGATGGACCAGTACTTTGAGTGGTATGCCATGTCTGAGGAGAGGAAATTCAAGTATGCCAAGATGAAATTAATACGTCAAGCTAGGTTATACTGGGGGAACATTGAGCTGACCACTAGAAGACGAAATGTAGAGCCCATAACCACTTGGCAGGGTATGAAAGAGAAGCTTAGAGACAAGTACCTACCCATTTCATACCAGCAAAATCTGTTAGACCAATGGTAGACTTTGAAACAAGGAAATCGATCTGTTTCAGACTACATAACCACCTTTGATGAATACCTAATGAGATGTGATGTGAGTGAAGCCCATGAGGTCACTTTGTCTAGATTTAGGGCTAGACTTAGGGAAGATATTAAGAGAGAGTTGTTTCTGAGAGAGGTTACTGACCTAGACCAAGCCTATTAGATTGCACTGAACACTGAGAAGTTTCAGAGAGGACCCATGCCATCTAGGGTTAGTGCCCCAATCCTAAGAAATGGACCTAGCCAGGTTACCCCTAGCAAGCCTAATCAGGGTATTCCCACCCCTAGGCCCATGGACAAAGGTAAGGCACCTGACACCCAGAGAACCCCTAGTATCATCTGTTTTAAGTGCCAGAAGCCCGATCATATCTCCAATCAGTGCACGACCATAGCTTATTTTAAGTGTCATAAGGTAGGTCATGTTTCTAGCCAGTGTCCTCGTAGATCCCTATATATAGAAGAGGGAGGAGAAGAGAATTCCGAGCCTAATGAGGAGTTTGAAGAAGAAGTTTATGAGGCCGGAATGAATTTGGTTGATGAGTATGAAGGAGAGGAAGAAACCACAGAGTCTGACCAATTAGGGGTTGTAAGATGCATCCTGTCCCAGACTAAAGTTCAGGAAGATTGGCGTAGGACTAACATCCTGCAGACTTTCCTTAAACTAGGGGATAAGGTATGTAAAATCATCATAGATAGTGGGAGCTGTGTGAATGCCATTTCTACTAGCACTGTCAAAATGTTAGGCTTAACCCCAGTTCCCCACCCCAATCCCTATAAGGTTTCTTGGGTAGACTCTACCTCTATACCCATCCAGTCTAGATGTCAGGTCCAAATCCAAATGCAATCCTATCAAGAGAAGATTTGGTGTGATATCTTGCCCATGGGGGTGAGCAGTATAATTCTTGGAAGACCTTGGTTGTATGATCATGATGCCACCCTCTTAGGAAAATCCAACACCTGTGTCTTTAGTTTCAATGGGAAGAAAATCACAATCCATTCAGTCCCACCTAAGGACAAGGTAGCTAAAGGAACCAGTAAGGTCAGAGAAATGAAGACTGGAGTGAACCTAATTAGTGCCAAGGATCTAGAACAAGAAATTCATAGTGGTTCACCCATTTGGATGTTGATTGCTAAGGAACTTAGGACTCCTACACCCTCAGAGCCTCCTCAGGAAGTTAAACCTTTATAAGAAGAATTTGAGGATGTTTTTCCTGAGGATCTGCCAGACCACCTTCCACCTCTTAGGGATATTCAGCACTCTATAGATTTAGTCCCAGGAGCTACCTTACCCAACTTGCCCCATTATAGGATGAATCCATTTGAGCATAAAGAACTGCAAAGGCAGGTTGGCGAATTGTTGAGGAAGGGGTTCATTAGAGAGAGTCTTAGCCCTTGTGCAGTCCCTGCACTTCTAACCCCGAAGAAGGATGGCACGTGGAGGATGTGTTGACAGTCGTGCCATTAATAAAATCATAATCAAGTATAGATTCCCCATCCCTAGACTAGATGACATGCTTGATATGATGGCTGGTGCCATGGTTTTTTCTAAAATTGATCTCAAGGGCGGCTATCATCAGGTTAGGATTAGACCAAAGGATGAGTGGAAAACAGCCTTCAAAACTAAGGATGGTCTCTTTGAATGGGTTGTTATGCCTTTTGGGTTGTCCAATGCCCCTAGTACTTTCATGAGGATTATGACCCAGGTACTTAGAGCTTTCATAGGGAAGTTTGTAGTGGTCTATTTTGATGACATCCTGATCTATAGTAAGACCCCTGCAGATCACCTAGGCCACCTTAGACAAGTCTGTCAAGTTTTGAGGAATGATAGTCTCTACGGTAATCTCAAAATGTGTGAATTTATGACCAGTAGAATTATCTTCCTTGGATTTGTCATAACCCCTGACGGCATGGCTGCCGATCCTGAAAAGATTAGGTCCATAGTAGAATGGCCAGAGCCGACCAGTGTGCATGAAGTCAGAAGTTTCCATGGCTTGGCTACCTTCTATAGGCGATATATCAAGGGGTTTAGTACCGTAGTTGCTCCTATCACAGACTGCATTAGGAAGGGAGAATTTCAGTGGACCAAAGCAGCCCATAAAGCCTTCCTAGATCTTAAGGATAGGATGACCTAGGCACCCATTTTGAGACTACAAGACTTTTCAAAGGTATTTGAGGTTGCCTGTGATGCTTCAAGAGTAGGTATAGGTGGAGTCCTAAGCCAAGAGAACCATCCCGTAGCATTCTTTAGTGAAAAACTTAATGATGCTAAGCTTAGGTATTCTACCTATGATAAGGAATATTATGCGGTAGTGCAAGCTTTGCGTTATTGGAGACATTATTTGCTACCGCAAGAATTTGTGTTGTTTTCGGACCATGAGGCTCTTAGATTCTTGAATTCTCAGAAGAAGCTTAACCCTAGGCATGCTAAGTGGGCAGAGTATATCCAGTCCTATACTTTTGTTTTGAAGCATAAGGCTGGGTCTGAAAATAAGGTAGCTGATGCCCTTAGTCGTTGATCTTTATTGTTGAATTCTGTTAGGGCTGAAGTCATAGGGTTTGAGCAAATCAAAGAAGAATATGAGTCGTGTCCGGATTTTAAGACTGTATACCAGGATCTAACTCAAGGACCATCTAGTGAACATAAGGATTATTCCCTTATAGATGGCTTTCTGTTCTTTAAGAATAGGCTTTGCATCCCTAGAACCTCTCTTAGGAAATTCTTGATTTGGGAAACTCATGCTGGAGGTTTAGCTGGCCATTTCAGAAAAGATAAGACCACCCTGGCTATTGAAGACCATTTTTTCTGGCCTAGCTTAAAAAGAGATGTAGCACACATTGTGGCTAGGTGTCGGACCTGCACTGTTGCCAAACAGCGAAAACAGAACACCGGCCTTTATACCCCACTCCCTGTCCCAGATCATCCTTGGCAAGATGTGAGCATGGACTTTGTGTTAGGTTTACCTAAGACCCAGAGGAGGCATGACTCTATCTGTGTTGTAGTAAACCGATTTTCCAAGATGGCCCATTTCTTGCCTTGTTCCCAAACATTTGATGCATCTAAGGTAGCCACCCTGTTCTTTAATGAGATAGTTCGACTCCATGGCCTACCCAAGATCATTGTTTCAGATAGGGATGTTCGGTTCACCAGCTATTTCTAGAAAACCCTTTGGCATAAGTTAGGGATGAAACTTAAGTTTTCAACTGCCTATCATCCCCAGACTGACGGCCAAACCAAAGTAGTGAACCGTAGTTTAGGCAATCTGCTAAGGTGTCTTGTTGGTGAAAACATTAGGAACTGGGATTTGTACTTACCTAGAGCTGAATTTGCATATAATGACTCGGTCAATAGGTCTACGGGTAAGAGTCCATTTGAAATTGTGCATGGTTACAAACCCCACACACCTCTTGACCTAGCTCCTTTACCAGTCCACACACGGGTCTCCGAGTCTGTCGAAGTTTTTGCACAGCATATAAAAGACTTGCATAAAGAAATTCAAGCCAAAATAAATTTAAGTAATGAAACTTATAAGAAATTGGCTGATTCTCAAAGGCGAGTCAAAACTTTTGACGAAGGAGACTATGTAATGATTAGGTTAAGGCCTGAATGGTTTCCTCCTGGAACCGTTAGAAAGTTACATGCTAGGGGAGCTGGACCATTTAGAGTGGTAAAAAGAGTAGGATCCAATGCCTATGTGCTCGAGTTACCTCCAGAACTAGGCATTAGCTCCACTTTCAACATTACAGACCTAGTAGAGTATAGAGAGCCAGCTGTGATTCCCAGTGAGGCTTTTGAACCTAATCCTACTCTTGAGAGTGAACCTAATCCTGTGTGTCCACCAACAAATTGGCCTGTGAGGAAAGAGCAGATTGAAAAGATCCTGGATGATCAGGTTATCTCTACTCGTAATCGAGGATACCAAAGATACCTGGTCCGCTGGCTAGGAAGGCCAGATTCTGATGACTCTTGGATCTCTCGAGAAGAATTACAAGAGCTGGACCCAGACCTCTTGGAGAGATACCAGAGCCAACTTGATCCATACTCGACAGGGTCGAGTTCCTCCCACCCTGGGAGAATTGGTGCGGGCACCAGACTCAGAAGAAGACTTCAGAGCTCCATCTGGATCTCTGATTAACCTTGCCCGAAGAATTAGGATTTTTGGTTTGTAATAAGAGTTGACTAGATCAACTCAATTTAGCTTAAGTCTACATTACCTGCATTTTATTTTGTTGAGTCATGTTGACTCAGTAGTGGACTAGGGCTTCAACCTGGGGTGTTACATTTTCTCCCAAGGCCTAGCAAGTGGGCGCCACACTCCCAGCCACACTCCCAGCCATACGCCTGAGTCCAGGGGGCGCCATATCTACATCCAGCAGCCTTTGGTCCCCACACCACAGATAGCAGCTTCCTTCTCTCATGCGCCAGTTGAGGAGAAATCCACCAGGAGTCCACAAATCAAGGGGGCGGCCCAAGTCTTTCCCCAAAGAACCAAACTAAGAAAGGGAAGAAATTCTCTTGGAGAGAACTTCAAGGAGGCGCCCACTACCTGCCAAAAATATCCAAAACAAAGATGGGAAGGGCCTTGACTTAGGGAGGAAGAAAAGGAGGAGTCCAAAAGAGTTGATCCATGGAAGGAAAGAAATTCTCTTGAAGACCCAAGCAAGGAGGCGCCATCTACCTGCCTTTTATAACCCAAATCAAATTTTTTTGGTACCTTGGCCGACCATATGTGTATGGATTATCCTGATTTGTAGATCCCCTCCTTTAGTCCCACATGGGAAGATGTAAAACCCTACTCCCTTGTAAAGCCTTATAAATTAAACCCCTCTTGTAAGTTTAAATCAATCAGATGAATGAAACCAAATTTTTTTGTGAGCAAACTTTGTGTTTTCTCTCTTCCGCACTTGCATCCAGGTGTTGAGCTCCGTGAGGGAGTAAATCCGGGTTCCCCAGGAACCTTGAGGAGGTGTGAGATCTCCAAAACCCAAACCCTAGGTTAGCCACTCCACTCCCAAACCCTAGCCACCCATCATTCTTTTCTTTCCACCAATCCCTAGCATATCCCACTTCCCACGGCCTCTCTCTCTACGTCCAGGCTGACCACCAGCATCCAGCTACAGTCCAGGTACTTCAGATCCAAAGCTCTTTCCAGAGGGAGTCGAATCAGCCTTCAAGAGAATCCGGATCTCAGCGACATCAACCTTCAAGTTCTTCGAACTGGTAAATCCTTCCCTGAGTCTCTGAATCCCTCACTTGTTTTTCTTCTTCCCAGATCTTGAGTCCAAGAGAAGCTGACCAAACCACAAGACCAGTATTGGAGGATCCATTATGAAGATAGCCAAATCCGAGGATCCAACAATCTGCTCGAGAGAGTTCTTCCACCCAAATTCTGAGAAGATCACTGTCTGGTTGGTAAACCATCTCTCCTCTCTATTTCTGTTCTGTTGAAAGTTCAGAGCGAAACCCTAGGTCTGGGAGTTTCTCAACCCCCAGCGATCCGTTACTTCTGAACTACTCTGATAATTTAGTTTCTTCTAAATTGTGCTTTCAATCCTTACCTAGTTTCCTTCAACTTAGTTTAGCTTTACTTTGAGTCAAAGCCAATTTCTGAAATATATATATAAAAAAAAAAAATTAATCCTAAATTTACTTCCGCATACGCTTCTTTGTTCTTTGTTCTGCATCACCTAGTTCTAATACCTTGTGAAGGATCACCAATAATTAATTCTCTTGGATGAGAAGTTACGTACCTCCATTCCCTTGGTAGATCAGCATGATCCTTACTATTTCTTCTCCTTCTTGAGTTGGTCTTTCTTGTATGCTCATGTCTTTCATTTCTTTTTGAAGTGTACTTGTATCATTGTTTATGCACTCTTCTTTCTTAGAAGGTGAGGGGTTAGTTTTATCAAAAATAACATGCATAGATTCTTTTACAGTAAGAGTTCTTTTGTTAAATACTCTATATTCTTTGCTATGTAATGAATAACCAAGTTTATTGCTTCATCAGATTTAGCATCAAATTTTTCTAGATTAACTTTACTATTGTTAAGCACAAAGCATTTACAACCAACAACATGAAAGTAATTAATATTGGATTTCTTTTCATTCCAAAGCTCATAAGGGGTTTTCTTCAAAATAGAACGAATCAAAACATGGTTCAAAATATAACAAGTGTTCGCTGCTTCTGCCTAAAAGTATCTTGGAAGATTGCCTTCACATAACATTGTTCGGGCCATCTCTTCTAAAGTCCTATTTTTTCTCTCTATGACACCATTTTGTTGCAGTGTCCTAGGAGCGGAGAAGTTGTGATCAATGCCATTTTCTATGCAATAATCATCAAAAAACTGATTTTCAAATTCGGTGCCGTGATCACTCCTAATTAAAACTATTGAAAGATTTTTTTGATTAGAAATTTTTTTTGTAAAATTTTTGAAAGACTTTAAAAGTTTCATCTTTATGAGCGATAAACAAAATCCAAGTAAATCTAGAAAAGTCATCTACTATCACAAGAGCATATTTTATACCACCTAGGCTTGTGGTCCTAGTTGGTCCAAATAAGTCCATGTGAAGTAGTTCAAGGGGCCTAGTAGTTGAAATCATATTTTTGGATTTAAAATTCTCCCCATTTTGTTTACCCATTTGGCATGCATCACAAACATGATTAAGATCTACTTTAAATTTAGGCATGCCTCTAACTAAATTCTTGAAAATTAACTTGGCATTAGTATGCATGCTAGCATGACTTAATCATCTATTCCAAAGTAAGCAAGACTCTGGTGGAGGCATCAAGATCAGACATAGATTACTAGGCCCTATTTGGTTTACTTAGTCATGTGTCAAAGTTTTAAAAGTTTTGTAATCAATTAAGATTTAGTCTTGTAATAAGTTGAGGTTAGTTGATTTGTCTCAACCTTCAACCCTAGTCAGTATATTGAGTCCTGCACTTCAGTTATGAGTCCAGTATGAGTTCAAATTTTGTACAAGAGAAGAGGTTACCCTATTTTGGAGTTCCACCAGGCCACATCTAGGAGTCAGAGGGCACTACATCAGCTTGTTGGATTTTGTGTGACACCCCCAGGATCTAAAATGCTTTCCAAAAACCCTGATTCCTTCCAAATGCCCTCTAGATACCCATATTCCTCTCCAAATAACAGAGCATATTTCCAAACCAGAGCATCCATGATTCCAGAGGTCAACCTGCATCCTAGCCTAAGGAAATAAAGTCCAGGCACCAGGCCCAAGCCCACCAGAACCAAGATTCTTATTCCAAGAATATTCCATCCAGGGTGCCCCATATATCAGAGGCCCAAGCCCATGCACCCAAGCCCCTTTGGATCGGCCCATTGCTGCTCCTAGAAGCCCAACACACCACCCTAGGCATTCTTGGAGTTGACCAAGTCAAAGCATGAAGAGAGAAGGAGAAGACTAGGTCAAGTTTCTAACCTAGTTGGGATTTATCTTCCTAATTATTTTTAGACATGTAATTCTAACCTAGCTAGGAGAAGGACTTGTAATCTAACTAGGAGAAGACTTGTTAACCTAAGTGTAACCCTAGTAGGAGAGGGCATGGAGCTCTATAAATACCCCACCCCTCTTCCTCTTGTAATAACTTTTATTAATGATATCAAAACCCTGGTGAATTTTATTTGAGTTTGCTCTTATGTTAGAATTGTGTTCTTGTGTTTTGTTGGTTACTTTGTGTGCCCTAGCCATCCTTGCTGCCCTAGCATCCTCCCATGCCCAAGCTTGCAGCCATCCAATCCTTCACATGCCCAAAGGAAAGGAACCCTAGGCCGCCCAAGCAAGGATCTTCATCAAGCTTCTAGCCGCCAGCCATTCAAACCTTGATTCAGATTTCCTTCAAACCCTAGTTTTTTTTGCTTCTATTACTTGTTGTTTTGATTGACCCCTGATGCTTGCAGGATCTCGAGGTGTTTCACCTCCCTCGAGAAGGCCTTCTTTGCTCCCAGGACCGCTCCAAATCAGCCATCTAATCAAGGAAACCGAGCTTCATCATCCAGACTTTAATTAGAGTGCTGAGTGACCTCTTCATCAGAAGTTCTTCAATTCGCTGATTGGTAACATCCTTTCCTTCTCTTAATCTTTGATTTGATGAAGATTAGCTATCCTAAACTGGGAGTTTCTCAACTCTCAGATCCTAGCTATTTATTATTCTGCATGAGTTTTTGCGTGTACGTTAGTTTCTTGCATTACTAGCCTTTATGCTGATTCTTTACTTAATTTTGGATATTTAGCCACTGAATTAATGTCTAAAAAAATTATTAAAAAAATAGTTTACTATTTTTCATCAGTCCTAGGCTCATCCCACATCAGTTTGGTATTAGATTAGGTTTAGGATAGCACTCATCTGCTTTAGGATCAGAAACCCTAATTTCTGCATCCTGCTAGCTGCATTAGGTGTCTATTTTTTATCTGATTTCAACCACCTAGGAATTTTATTTTTCTATGAAAACTGCATGAAGTGTTCTTTGTCTTATTCTATATTTTATCATAATTTTTAATTAGTTTTTCAAAAACCCTAATTTATTAAAATTTGGCATATTAGAAATCCTAACTAAAAACCTGAGATTTGTATATCAGTTTGAAAGCTTTAGGATTTGCATCATCATCTGATTTTTTTTTGTATAAAATTTGGTAGAGGTTATCACCACCGTCCATCCTCTATCATAGAAATTTTTTGATTTTTTTCTACATCAGTAACTATGTCAAAATCTGCATCATCTGAAACCCTAATTTCCTGAATTCTGCTATTTTTGCACTATTACTTAACCAAACCTAACCAACTTCCACACACTCCAATCCCAAGCCCAATTTGTTTGCTAAATTAATCAACTTAAACTTAACTTGACACCTCATAAAACACACATAAAATATTTTATTTTTCTGATTATTTTAGATTGCATCAGGACCATCGATTGCAATCATCTCTTTAACCTAATCTTAAGGGCAATTGCTATCTAACATCAAAGCAGGATTTCACCAACTATCCTGGGTCCAAAACAACCATCATCATTTTGACCAAAGCCTAATTAAAATTAATTAGACCTAATTTGCCCTAGAGAGCTAGGTGACACCTAATAGGTCGGGTCCGAATTGTGTGGGCCAACTAGTGCATTTAATCTTGTGGCTATTACTGAAATCTGGTATCTATAGCTGAGGGTCCAGAGTCAAACGACCTAAGTGGTATTGTGGTTTTTAATTGGGTCCCTGCGAAAGCAGGGGAGGCCTCCCACACTCCCACCCTCTACCTGGCCAGAGGAAGGATTAGTTGCTAGGTTAGGTGTAAGTTGATCTGACCTATTCAGTTTTGGTTCTAGGTCTAGGAAACCTTAGATTATACTAGTCTTTTTCTTTTTTACATGCTTGGCTGCATTATCTCATCTTAATTATTTTTTTGAGTGTATGCCCACTAGACTTGGAACCCAATATCAGAAGTCTACACCCCAAACAGACTCAGCCATGGATTCCAATTTTGAGACCTTCATGAAAGCCATGACTGATCAGTTTGCCCAAATGAACCAAAGGTTTGACCGGACTAAGACCTAGCTGAACCAATCAACCACCCAATCCCAAACCCAACTTACCCAAATTAAAAATAGACTTGACCAAATGATCCAATCTAGTAAACCCCAGGAACCCCTAGTCCCTATATATGAACCCAGTAGTAACCCACTATCTCTCAGTCAACCTGAACCCTATAGAATTAATACCCCTAAATTTGAACCCATAACCTTTAAACCCATAATCTATGAATCCATAACCCTTAGTTTACCAACCCCTGTTACTCCAGACCCTAGTCAATTTCAAACCCCTCTTACCACCCCATTGGTTCACCAAGATGACTTAAAAGAGAAGAAATATGAGGCTGATCCAAGTTTGGTGGAGGCGTATGAAGATGATGAGTCTATTGAAGATCTAGAGGAAGAAACACCTATAGAAGACCCAGAAGTAGTTGACTATAACCACACCCCAATAGAAACCAACCCATAATTAGTTGAGTCTGAAGTTCAACCCAGTTCAACCATGGAGTCCAATCTAGAAACCCTCCTTTAGGCCCTAATTGAACAATGGACCCAGAAAAATACCCAATTCCAAACCTAGTTTACCCAATCCACCACCCAAACCAACCAATTGACCCAAACCAGCAACCAAGTAACCAATAGGTTGGACCAGGTAGAAGACAACCCAACAATAGTTGACCCTGAACATACCCCAGTAGGAGCTGACCTAGATTTAGCTAACCCTAGCCATACCCAAATAGAAACCGACATAGAGTTAGCTGACCTGTAGGGTTCCGATGCAACGCAGCGGAAGGGTAATTTCAAAAATTGAAATTAATATGCACCAAAAACCCTAAAATAGGAATTCCTTAATAAGACTAGAATGTATGAAGACAAACATTTCTATACAAATTGAATTAAAATACCAACCTGTAATCGCTAATTCCAATTTATGAAGACTTAAAACTTGAAGATCAACGGGCTATTTGAATTCACCAGGCGTCCAAGTGTCCGCCCTCCGATGGTGATCCACACAGAGCAATGATCAAGAACACTATCTTCTTGTCCAATGGTTCCTCCTATTGAGTTCTTCTTCCTAGAACTCAATTCTTCGGATTATGGCTGGAATTCTTCCACACAAGAGGTTGCCTTCCTTTCTTTTATCTCTTCTCCTCCTTCCACTAAGACCTTGACCCTCTAAGACACTCTTGTCTTGAAGATAAGACTTTGTCCTAAGGGGATTTAGGCTTGTCTTAAATTGGAGAAGAAATTAAGACAAGAATGTCTTAATGTAAGAAAGAAAGAACAAAATCAGAACTCCTTCTTTCCTTTACCGTCAGAGACTTTCGCTCTTGTTCTTGTTCAGTAGCAGAGTTTCGACAGAGGTGTACTTTGTAAAGGAAACAGTGCAAGAACAAGAAAAGAGAGAAAGAGTCTTTAGCAGAGGAAGAAGAATAAAAATTACCGAGTTCTGATTTTCCTGACCCCTTAAATAGATCTCAAAGAGGCGCCCACACAACTCTTCGTGAAAAACTTCTCACGCCCTTTCTCATTTTCTCACACCCCATCCTTCCTTCTCACGGCCTTCCGGATAAATCCCACGGCTTTTCTTAAATGAAAAATCATGATGTTTTTAAAAGAAAGGAGTCGCGACTTTTAATGTCCGAAGAGATGTTATTTCGCGCAACCGTGAAGCAACGAATGCTTTCTGCCTTTCTCAAAAAAACATCAACCCTTGGCTTCCAATCCAAGGGGGGACAATTGAGGCGCTAAAAGAGAGAAGGAAAAGCCACCCCATATAAAACACCAAAATTTTTTACGGAGTGCACCAAGAGTCCATGCGCCATGGACTCTTCCAAATGGCGTGCCAAGAGTCCATTAGCGCATGGACTCTTGGCATTTTTGGCGTGAAAATGCTAAGGGGTGGGTGGGGGGCTAGCCTAGATACATGGTTAGCCAATAGGGTTTGCCATAATCCCTATAACCTCAATTAGGGTCTAATTAGATCCAATTAGAACCCAAATTGAACCAATCCAGAATCCTAATTCGAATCTAATTCGAATAGAAGCTAGGATTTGCAACACCTGCTAGAGTGTCATCATGCAAAGATGATTTAATTACTAATTTAAACCCTTGATCAATTCTCTTAAGTGTGTGACCCATTGGGTTCCACATCTAGCCAGCAGTGGGTTCGAATACAAGTTGACCTAATTTGATTAGAACACTTTCTAATCGATTTAGGACAAACCAGGCTTACCCGATTATGATCAATTAGGACTCTTCCTAATAAATGATCATTCAATTTAATCAACCCACGAGACAAGATTGACGTCTAGCAACGTATCATGTCTACCCGGAAGATATGGAAATTTTGATGAAATACCAAAACTACCCTTCAATAGAAAGTTACCGTATAATTAAATCCTTCAATCAGCCTGCACCCAAAATATAATTATGGATATGGATATATGTTAAATCCAATATTATATTTGTTTCTAGCTTAATCTTATATTGATGATTCAATTATCTTGATATTAGAAACCATCTCTAATATCTTTACTTTGATCAAAGATTCCCTGAATCATCATCCGATTGATAACTAGCTAGATGCAATCTCCTCTTACTAAGAGTGATCAATTCCTTGTTGACCTACTCATTACCTTCATATCCAATTCACCATTCCCAGTATCAATCCTGTGCATGACTCAATGTCATGATTAGGATTGAACCAAAGCATTGGTTCATGTATATAAGGTACTTATGGCAGTCTCAGGTTAAAGGATTACTTGTGCCACTCCCACTATGAGAACCTTCTATTGACATGTAGCTAAGACTCCATTAGATGTTCTCAAGTTGGATCATATCAGTGAACTCATTCTCTAATGAGCACCCACATCCTTATATTAGTGTCATACACAAGTGATTGTGAGAGTAGTCACCCTCTCCAGTATACATGGGATGTGCTAGTCTTACCGGAAAAACCCTGATCCCCTACTCAGGGTTCCTTTGACTAGGAATATTTTAGATTAAGGTTTTGAGACTTTAGGTCTCACTGGTATGATCTCATCATAACCCTAAAATCATAGCCCTAATCTATGGGGTTTATCATATAATAATAAACACAGCGTATGATGAAAAATAATGCCTTTATTAGAATATAGTCAATTACAATGGTTTGGGAGATACAACATAGATTGGCTTGTAGGGCATATCCCTTTCAATCTCCCACTTGCACTAAAGCCAATCGCCTTTAAATCTTAATCCCATACTCTCGAGGTGGTGATCAAACTCTCACTGTGGTAGAGCCTTAGTGAATGGGTCTGCTACGTTGTTCTTTGTATCAACTCTATTTATGTAGACATCTTGTCTTTCTACTATTTCTTGGATGAGATGGAAGCGTCTCAGAATGTGCTTGGACTTATGATGAGCTCTTGGTTCCTTAGCTTGAGCAACAGCTCCAGTGTTGTCACAGTAAAGTGGCACTGGGTTTTCAATCTCAGGAACAACACCCAACTTTGTGATGAACTTCTTCATCCAGACTGCTTCCTTGGCGGCTTCACTGACAGCTATGTATTCTGCCTCTGTGGTTGAGTCAGCTACAGTCTACTTCTTGGAACTCTTCCAACTCACTGCTCCACCATTTAGGGTAAAAACATATCCCGAAATGGATTTGCTATCATCAGGGTCTGATTGAAAACTAGAATCAGAATAAGCTTCTAGTTTAAGATCAGAACCACCATAAACCAGGAAAATATCCTTAGTCCTTCTCAGGTACTTAAGAATATTTTTAACTGCTTTCCAATGATCCTCTCCTGGATCAGCCTGAAACCTACTGACAATGCCTAAAGCATATGCCACATCAGGCCTGGTACATAACATGGCATACATTATGGACCCTATTGCCGAAGCATAAGGTATAGAATTCATTCTATTTCTTTCTTCAGGTGTCTTAGGAGACATCCTTTTAGAAAGATGTATGCCTTGACTCATAGGAAGATAACCTCTTTTACTTCCATCCATGCTGAATCTTTTTAGCACTAAGTTAATGTACCTAGACTGGGATAAACCTAGCATCCTCTTAGACCTATCTCTATAAATCTTAATACCTAGTATATAGGATGCTTCTCCCAAATCTTTCATGGAAAACTGGTTTGATAGCCAAACCTTGACTAATTGTAACATTGGGATGTCATTCCCAATGAGGAGTATGTCATCTACATACAGAACCAAGAAGACTATGGCACTCCCACTAGTCTTCTTATAAACACAGGGTTCATCCACATTTTTGATAAAACCAAACCTTTTAATTGTTTCATCAAAATGGATGTTCCAACTCCTTGAAGCTTGCTTTAATCCATAAATGGATTTCTTTAACTTGCATACTTGATTAGGTTTATTCTTTGAAATAAAACCTTCTGGCTGTGACATGTAGACTTCTTCCTCAAGGAAACCATTGAGGAATGCAGTCTTCACATCCATTTGCCAGATCTCATAATCGTGGTATGCTGCTATAGCAAGTAAAATCCGAATTGATTTGAGCATGGCAACAGGTGAGAATGTTTCATCATAATCAATTCCCTGTTTTTGTCTAAAACCTTTTGCCACTAATCTAGCTTTATAGGTTTCAACTTGGCCATCAGCCCCAATCTTTTTCTTATAGACCCATTTGCATCCAATAGGATTAACACCCTCTGGTGCATCGACCAAAGACCATACTTGGTTGACATACATAGAGTCTATCTCGGATTCCATGGCTTCTTGCCATCTATCTGAATCATTACTCAAGATAGCTTCCGTATAGGTCAGAGGTTCATCATTTTGAATGACTTGGGCTTCATTATTTTCAATAATAAACCCATACCTCTTAGGTGCCCGTGACAATCTATCAGACCTACGGGGAGGAGTTTTGTGTTCTGGTTATGATCTAACTATATGTTCTATTGATTGAGAATTGTTTATCTGTGTTTCTTGTACTTCTCCAAGTTCAATAGTTCTACCATTGCCCTTTTCTAAAATAAACTCTTTTTCTAGAAAAGTGGCATGTCTGCTGACAAAAATCTTTTGTTCAGTTGGATGGTAAAACAGATATCCTCTACCCTCTCTAGGATATCCTACAAATAGACATTCGTCTGCTCTAGGTTCCAACTTATGTCCAAAATTTCTTTTAACATAAGCTGGACATCCCCATACCTTAAAATATTTAAGATACGGTTTCTTTCCACTCCAAATTTCATATGGAGTACTAACAACGGATTTAGAAGGTACTTTGTTCAGAATATAAACAGCAGTTTCTAGGGCATGACCCCAGAAGGAAATGGGTAAATTTGTGAAGCACATCATGGATCGTACCATATCTAATAAGGTACGATTCCTCCTTTCAGCTATACCATTTAGCTGTGGTGTATATGGAGGGGTCCATTCAGAAAGAATTCCATTGACTTTAAGATAGTCTAAAAACTCCGTGGATAAGTATTCTCCTCCTTGATCAGACCGAAGAACTTTAATACTTTTCCCGGTTTGTTTTTCGACCATACTTTGATACTCCTTAAATTTATCAAAGGCTTCAGATTTATGTTTCATAAGATACACATATCCGAACCTAGATAAATCATCTGTAAAAGTGATAAAATATGAGTATCCACCTCTGGCCTGAGTTGTCATTGGACCACATACATCAGTATGTATAAGTCCTAATAACTCAGTTGACCTTTCTCCATGTCCAGTAAATGGAGTCTTGGTCATCTTACCCATGAGACATGATTCGCAAGTTCCTAATGATTCATACTCATAAGGATCAATGAATTTTTCCTTGTATAACTTGCTTATCCTAGACTCATTAACATGACCAAGTCGATGATACCAAAGTAAAGTATCATTAAAGTCTTCTCTTTTTCTTTTATTATTGACATGAAAAACACTATCATTGGAAGAAATAGTTAAGAGCCCATTGCTAAATATGCCAGAACAAACAAATTCATTAGATAACATTATCGAGCAACCAGTGCTCATTACATCCATTACATATCCTTGTTTTAATAACAAGGGAATAGATATAATGTTCCTAATAATCTTAGGCATATAATAACAATTTTCTAACTCCAAGATCTTCCCTGAAGGCAACTTCAGAATATAGGTCCCTACAGCTTCTTCTTGGATGATATCACCACTAGCTCCGTAGAGATTGAAGTCACCTTCCTTCAATACTTTAAGCTTGTGGAGGTCCTGCAAAAATTTGCATATATGGTAACCACAAGCGGTATCCAATACCCAAGTATTTGATATAGATGAATTTAATGTCAATATAGCATGTATCTCATACATACCTTTTGGCGCATCTGATGCACCAGGCTTCACAGTTGCAAGGTAAGCCTTGCAATTCCTTTTCCAATGTCCCGCTTTGCCGCAAAAGAAACAGGTCGACTGTTTGGAGGCCTTCTTTCCTTTCTTATTCTTATTGATGCCACTCTTAGGGTTTAGCCTCCTATTAAAACCCTTTTTGCCTGATTTCTTCTTATTGGTCTTATCAACAAGAAGAAGTGGAGCCTTTTCTTTCTTAACATGGCTCTCCGCTGTTTTTAACATATTTAACAGCTCAGGCAAGGAAGTGTTCAGTTTGTTCATGTGATAATTCAAGACAAACTAAGAAAATGACTCCGGGAGTGATTGCAGGATTAAATCCTGATTCAACTCCCCATCCATGATAAAACCTAATTGACCTAATCTGGTGATTAAGTCAATTACCTTCAGAACATGATCCTGAATGGATGTTCCCTCTGTCATCCTAGCACAGAATAACTGCTTAGATATTTCATATCTAGCAGTCTGCTATGTTCTCCATAAAGCTCTTTTAAATTGAGCATTATGGATTGAGTATCCATGCTTTCATGCTGTCTCTGTAACTCATTGGTCATAGAGGCTAGTATGATACACTTGACAATAAGGGAGTCATTCTGCCACATTTTGTATGTGGCCATATCTTCCTCTGTGGCATCATCCCTTAGTGGATTAAGACTATGGGTATCAAGAATATAAGAAAGTTTTTCTGAACTCAGCACAATCTTTAAATTTCTCAACCAGTCCACATAGTTCAGACCAGTCAGTTTGTTGGTATCTAAGATACTTCGCAGTGATAATGAAGATGCCATTTATCTACATTTTATAAAGAACAATACATAAGCAAACAACCATAAAATGACTTACATAATTAAATTAGGTCTTCAATTTAATTATGTCTCCCACTATTTTATCAAAAATCATAGCCCTCACTATGATAATCGAGAAGAACCCTGATCGATTTTTTTTAGTGAGATTGAGATCCTAATAACTTATAAAAGATCTTGCAGAAAACACAACAAATCTTTTATAAGCTCAAAGGTAGGAAACTCTTCCAATTATATCTCATATAATTCTCAAGAAGTAACTTGGCCTCTAAAACATTATTAGTCTTGCAGAAAATACAACAAACCATAATGTTCTAGTTAAGTCAAGACCCTTTCATTTCTATACAGTCAATACTCAAATATAATGTCCTTGCAGATAACATAACAAACCTAATGTGGTTCATAACACAATAATGATCCAGCATGAAGGAAGGCCAATATATATAGTATTTTTAACACTAAGCATTTTAGTCAAGATTTTAATTTAATCAAATTGGCCAGGCAAGTGGAAGAGATATGGGAGTCCCCCCGTTGCTTTCCTAGACACCAATAAAAATTGGCCAGGTCAGTCAACGGAACCAATTAAAAACCACAATTCTCTTTACCTTCCCAGAACCACCTTTCTTAGACACCGAATGATCAATTGTATATCATGACTAGTGATGCTTATTAGTTAAATATACTAAGACTTAATATAATTTTTTTAAGAGGAGGGATTTATAAATTGCCAGCACATCCTTATAGAATGTATCACAATCAACATATCACTCTTATAAATAAACAAATATGTGCTAAGTGTGTCATCATACTAGGACAACCATTTACCACATAATGGATCCACCATTATGCTAGGGCAACCTTATTTCAGTATGATGACTTCAAAACTAAACATATCTCTATAATAATTAGGGTTTGAGTGAAAAATCCTAACTAGTGGCATACATCAAAACATATATGCAATCAAAGATATGCTAAATGTAGTAACATATTAGGATTTAAAAATCCTAAGATGTGACATACAAACTATCATAGATTATAGTTCTAATTAAGGTGGCTCTGATACCACTGTAGGGTTCTAGTGCAACGCAGTGGAAGGGTAATTTCAAAAATTAAAATTAATATGCACCAAAAACTCTAAAATAGGAACTCCTTAATAAGACTAGAATGTATGAAGACAAACATTTCTATGCAAATAGAATTAGAATACCAACCTGTAATCGCTAATTCCAATTTATGAAGACTTAAAACTTGAAGATCAATGAGCTATTTGAATTCACCAGGCATCTAAGTGTCCGCCCTCCTATGGTGATCCACACAGAGCAATGATCAAGAACACTATCTTCTTGTCCAATGGTTCCTCCTATTGAGTTCTTCTTCCTAGAACTCAATTCTTCGGATTATGGCTGGAATTCTTCCACACAAGAGGTTGCCTTCCTTTCTTTTATCTCTTCTCCTCCTTCCACTAAGACCTTGACCCTCAAAGGCACTCTTGTCTTGAAGATAATACTTTGTCCTAAGGGGATTTAGGCTTGTCTTAAATTGGAGGAGAAATTAAGACAAGAATGTCTTAATGTAAGAAAGAAAGAACAAAATCAGAACTCCTTCTTTCCTTTACCGTCGAAGACTTTCGCTCTTGTTCTTGTTCAGTAGCAGAGTTTCGACAGAGGTGTACTCTGTAAAGGAAACAGTGCAAGAACAAGAAAAGAGAGAAAGAGTCTTTAGCAGAGGAAGAAGAATAAAAATTACCGAGTTCTGATTTTCCTGACCCCTTAAATAGATCTCAAAGAGGCGCCCACACAACTCTTCGTGAAAAACTTCTCACGCCCTTTCTCATTTTCTCACGCCCCATCCTTCCTTCTCACGGCCTTCCGGATAAATCCCATGGCTTTTCTTAAATGAAAAATCATGATGTTTTTAAAAGAAAGGAGTCGCGACTTTTAATGTCCGAAGAGATGTTATTTCGCGCAACCGGGAAGCAACGAATGCTTTCTGCCTTTCTCAAAAAAACATCAACCCTTGGATTCCAATCCAAGGGGGCACAATTGAGGCGCTAAAAGAGAGAAGGAAAAGCCGCCCCATATAAAACACCATAATTTTTTACGGAGCTCACCAAGAGTCCATGCGCCATGGACTCTTCCAAATGGCGTGCCAAGAGTCCATTAGCGCATGGACTCTTGGCATTTTTGGCATGAAAATGCTAAGGGGTGGGTGGGGGGCTAGTCTAGATACATCGTTAGCCAATAGGGTTTGCCATAATCTCTATAACCTCAATTAGGATCTAATTAGATCCAATTAGAACCCAAATTGAACCAATCCGGAAACTAAATTCGAATCTAATTCGAATAGAAGCTAAGATTTACAACACCTGCTAGAGTGTCATCATGCAAAGATGATTTAATTACTAATTTAAACCCTTGATCAATTCTCTTAAGTGTGTGACCCATTGGGTTCCGCATCTAGCTAGCAGTGGGTTCGAATACAAGTTGACCTAATTTGATTAGAACACTTTCTAATCGATTTAGGTCAAACCGGGCTTACCCGATTATGATCAATTAGGACTCTTCATAATAAGTGATCATTCAATTTAATCAACCCATAAGACAAGATTGACGTCTAGCAATGTTTCATGTCTACCTAGAAGATATGGAAATTCTGGTGAAATACCAAAACTACCCTTCAGTAGAAAGTTACCGTATAATTAAATCCTTCGATCAGCCTGCACCCAAAATATAATTATGGATATGGATATATGTCAAATCCAATATTATATTTATTTTTAGATCAATCTTATATTGATGATTCAATTATCTTGATATTAGAAACCATCTCTAATATCTTTACTTTGATCAAAGATTCCCTGAATCATCATCCGATTGATAATAGCTAGATGCAATCTTCTCTTACTAAGAGTGATCGATTCCTTGTTGACCTACTCATTACCTTCATATCCAATTCACCATTCCCAGTATCAATCCTGTGCATGACTCATGTCATGATTAGGATTGAACCAAAGCATGGGTTCATGTACATAAGGTACTTATGGCAGTCTCAGGTCAAAGGATTACTTGTACCACTCCCATTATGAGAACCTTCTATTGACATGTAGCTAAGACTCCATTAGATGTTCTCAAGTTGGATCATATCAGTGAACTCATTCTCTAATGAGCACCCACATCTTAGTATTAGTGTCATACACAAGTGACTGTGAGAGCAGTCACCCTCTCCAGTATAAATGGGATGTGCTAGTCTTACCGGAAAAACCCTGATCCCCTACTCAGGATTCCTTTGACTAGGAATATTTTAGATTAAGGTTTTGAGACTTTAGGTCTCACTGGTATGATCTCATCATAACCCTAAAATCATAGCCCTAATCTATGAGGTTCATCATATAATAATAAACACAGCATATGATGAAAAATAATGCCTTTATTAGAATATAGTCAATTACAATGGTTTGGGAGATACAACATAGATTGGCTTGTAGGGCATATTCCTTTCATGACCATGTAGTGGAAGAAGACCATGAGGAACCCAATCCTACTATTAGAGTTTTACCTGAGGAGATACTAAAAGAAAGCCCAACTATAGAGCCCAGTCCTTCAATTCAAGAGCCAGAAGAATTTATTAAGGACTTGATCTATTTGAATCGGTACCCTTAAGATGAAATCATTCGATTGACTCCCATTGATCTCTTTCCTAAAATTAATGACCCTTTCTTCCATTATGTAGACCCTTTAGATAGGTATCAATCCCATAGGGTCAACCTCATTAGTATAGGCCTCATCCCTGAAATCCCTTCTTATCTCCTATTCTACCCAATCAACCCAGAACCTTCTTCTTACTTTCTACCCTATCAGACTAATCCCGAATCCACCTTGTATTTTTTTATTTTTCTTGAGTTTTCTTATATTTCTTTAACCATTCACCTGCATCATGTAGAGGTTTGCATGTTGCATTCATTTATTGCATATGTTAGGTTTGCATATTACTTTTGGTATACTTTGTGGCATTTACTAGGAGTACATAGTAAATTTTCATGTGCATGCTATGATAAGATCAAACCTAGAGAGTCTATAGTCTCTTAAGTTTTAGACCCGAAGAGTCTAATAAGTTTTCTTCGATAAGGAAGCCTAGTAGTGATGCGGGACTAATATGCATGCAATTTTTTTTGTATGTTTTATATGTGGGGTTGAGTGATTAATTCCCAAATTTTAGATTAAAATAAGTTGTAGGAAATTTATATGAATCTTAGAAGATCAGAATGCAGATTAGGACCTAGAAAAGTAGAAAAGAAGGATCGCTTGGCTGAGAAGCCTCGGTTAGGGCAAGTTCTCCTACAATAAAACTACTGGAAGTAGAGGGGGTGTACCTGACAACATCTGTGAAGATCGCAGCAAGGGGTCTCTCGTTCCTCGACGGATGCGACCTGGAAAACCAAGCCAAAGACCCGCGGATACCCGACTTTCTGCTCGGTGATCCAATTGAGGCTTGGCTGGAGTCGTTGGATTCGTAGGAACTCGGAGACCTGCAAACGACCTTTCAGGGGTTAGAAAACTCATAAAGGAACAAGAAAAAAAAGGAAAAGCACCAAGGGAAGGCTTCTTTTGGAGTGGGCGTCCAGGGGATCTGGAGGGTTTGTTGGCAGCTGGAAGATGATTGCAAACACCGGGAAGAAAAACTCTCACAAACCCCTTTATGCACACAGCAGGGTATCACACAACTCAATAGAAGAACTCAAGGTTTTAATTCATATCAAAAATTAGGTTTCATACAAGAGGATAGGGTCCCTTAAATAGACCCTTAACCTTGGGCTCCAAGTAAGGGCACATAAGTCTTTACATAAGAATCCTTTTCCCTCTAAAACCCTAGCTAGAAAATAAGGAAACATTAGGTAGAAAAAATCTCTAAAAATTCTCTTGACTTGGCCAACACTCCAAGGATGCCTAGGGGGGTGTGTTGGGCTTCTAGGAGCAGCAAGAGGCCGGCCCAAAGGGGCTCGGGTGCATGGGTTTGGGCCTCTGGAAGCTGGGGTGGCCTGGTAGCCATGTAGCAGGAATATTCCTTGGTATCTTGCTTCTTAAGGGCTTGGGCTTGGCACCTGGGCTTGATTTCTTTGGGCTAGGATGTAGATAAACCTCTGGAATCATGGATGCCCTTATCTATGAATATACTTTGGCATCTGGAAGGGAATCTGGGCATTTGGAGGGCATCTGCAAGAAATCAGGATTTTCTGAATTTTCCTCCTGGGGTCTTCAAATCTTCAAGCTGGGTTGGACTTGGGCTATACTTCCATGTCTTGAATCTAGTTGGACTTGGTCTTCACTTGTATGATATAGTCTTGAGTCTTCAGTATGCTTGGACAGGACTCAGAAAAATAAAATTATCTCAACATGAGCTGACTAGCATTAGACTGAACTAGCTCGACATGAGCTGACTAGTACAGAATTAAAATAACAACTCAAAAGACTCAAATAACAACTAAAATGGTCTTGATGGGCTAAGCCCTTATTACTGATGTACTCATAAATTATTGAGCAATTCATAGAGGGTTGAAAAGCCTCTGTCTTATTCTAGTGCTTCCGGTGTCCCCACTAATTCTCCCGGGGTGGGAGGAACTCGACCCTGTCGAGTGAAGATCAAGCTGGCTCACATATCTCTCAAGGAGGTCTAGGTTGAGGTGCTGCAAGTCCTCTCGAGAAATCCACGAATCGTTTGACTCTGGCCGACCTTGCCATCGGACCAGGAAACGTTGATAACCGCTGCCCCGGGTCATAATGGCTTGATCATCCAGGATACGCTCGATCCGTTCTCCTCTCTCAAGCCAAATTTATTAGTAGACACTCTGGGTTAGGGTCACTCACAATGATAAGGAATAAGTTCAAAGGCCTTACTAGGTATCGCTGCCGGTTCCCTGTACTCAACCAGGTCTATAATATTGAAGGTAGAACTAATGCCCAAATCCGAAGGCAAGTCTAACACCTAGGCATTTGATCCAACCTTCTCTATCACTTTAAAAGGTCTGGCTCTATGAGCATGAAGCTTCTTTTAGGTCTAAGCCTAACCAAGATAGAATCCACTACATCAAATTCTTTGATCCTTCTTCGGGAATTTGTCAGTTTGTTTAAAATTAGTGTAGGTGGTGAACATGCTGGGCACATGCAAACTCCTAACAAATGATTCAAAGGACTCATACTAACACCTAATAGACTCGACTTTGCATTCCTATCGAAGAAAATTTATTAGACTTTTATGGGCCTAAACCTAAGAGACTATAGACTCTCTAGGTCTGACCCTAGTGTGGTGTGCACAAGAGTATTTACAATGGACTCCAACCAAATGCCAAAGGGTATGCCAGAAGTATAATGCAAACCTAACATGCGTAATGAATGCATGCAGTATGCTAATTTTAACTAAATGCAATCTAATGATCCTAGAAATGTTGGAGATGTCTAGAAAGGGTAGAAAATAAGAAGTGGGTTCAGAATTAGTTTGGTAGGGTAGAGAAAAAGGTTCATGGTTAGTTGGATAATGTAGGATAAAAGACGGGGTGTCAGGAACTAATCCTATACTAATGAGGTTAACCTTACGAGGTTGAGGTATATCTACAGGGTTTGCATAATGGAAGGATGGGTCGCCAATTTCGGGGAAGAGGTCCTTAATAGGAACTATAGGAGGGGACTCATCTTGAAGGTATTGATTCAAAGAGATCATGTCCTTAATAAATTCTTCTGGTTCTTGTATTTTTGGACTAGACTCTATAATTTGGCTCTCCTCTATGGTTTCCTCAGGTAAGGCTCTAGCAGTAGTACCTAGGTTCTCTTCCTCTATTTGTTCTTCCACTATAGCTTTAGGTTGGATGTGGTTAGGGTCAACTACCTCTAGGTTGTCTTCTACCTGGGTATCTATTGGGTCAGCTAATTCTAGGTCATCTAAAGGTGTCTCCTTTTCTCCCTCATACTCATCCACTAGGCTCGCATCATCTTCATACACTTTCACGTTAATGTAAGCCTTGTCAATCTCAGGAATGGTTGGAGAAGGTCGGCTAGGAGAAAATTGGCTAGGTCCTGGTTTCTGATTATGGACACTAATCCTAGTAGGTTTAGGTTGCCTAAGGGGTAGTGGCTCACTACTGGGCTCATATTTTGGGGTACTAATCCTATGGGGTTCAAGTTGACTAAGGAAAACTTGACTAGTACTAGATTGATACCTAGGGGTTATGGGTTCTCTGGGCTCATAGGACAAGGGTGCAGATCTATGGGTCATTGGATTAGAGGATCTGGGGTCATAGGATTTTGGGTCAGCTCCATGGTCAAGTTCTAAGGATGGATCATGGTATGGGGTCCTCCTAAGGTTGGGCTCCTTATATGGGTCAGGATATTGGGTTCTCCTAGGATTGGACTCCCTATATGGGTCAGAATATTGGGTTCTCCTAGGGTTGGGCTCTCTATATGGGTCAGAGTATTGGGTTCTCCTAGGATTGGACTCCTATATGGGTCAGAGTATTGGGTTCTCCTAGGATTGGACTCCCTATATGGGTCAGAGTATTGGGTTTTCCTGGGTTCAGTATCATAATAAGGGTCATGGTAAAGGGGTTCTTCTAGGTTCAGTATCATAATAAGGGTCATGGTAAGGGGTTCTTCTAGGTTCAGTATTATTGTATGGGTCAGGCTGAGGGGCTCTCCTAGGTTCAACCTCTCGGTATGGATCAGGGTTTGGGGTCCTCCTAGGTTGAGGATTGTAGTACGGGTCAGGATAAGGGGATCTCCTATGTTCGACCTCATGGTATAGATCAGGGTTTGGGGTCCTCCTAGGTTGAGGGGACTCAAGATCTGGCTTAGACTGTGACCCATGGGTTCTTTGTATGGTCCCTACATGTCCTTCTAACTGGTCAAACCTATTGGCAAGATGGTCAATTCTATTGTTGGTTTGGGTACCAGACTGAGTTAACTGGATAGTCAATTGGGCCATGGATTGGGTTAGATGCTCAGTGAGTGCTTTTATTTGGGCTTGCAAATTTTCCATGGGTTCAGACATTTGTGAAGGAGGTGGGTGATATGAAACCCCTGATCTAGTGCTCATGCAAGACTCGATCAGACCGACTACAACTGACTAGACCTAGAGTCCAAACTAAGGCTCAATCAGGGTGGCAAACTAGCCTATAGTAATCCTGTACTCAGCCAGGCAGGTGTAAGGGGAGTGTTAGGTCCCTGATTGCCAATCCTAGACACCAATCAGAGATTGGCCAGGTAGGCGGACCAGCACACAAGCCCTTCGGGATTGAATCCCTAAACCACCATTCTAGACACTGAGCACAAGGCACACACAGGTTAACTTGACATAGTGATCTAACACTAGCCCGGACCTGACCAGTTGGTGTCCCTAGCCCACTAGGGCAAATTAAGTCTAGTTAATTTTAGGTTAAGGCTTGGAACTGAATGCAAGGGATGTGGTTTTGGGCTAAGGAGAGGTGATCAAATCCTCCCCCCATCTGATATAGCAAGAGTGCCCTTAAAAGTAAATTATGCAATGATGGCAGGCAGATAAGGATGCAAATTAGGGTTTAGATATTTTTGGTATTTTTGGAGAATATGTAATTTTTTTTTTAAAATATAAGAAAACATGCAAATCATGGCTTAATATGCTGAAAATATACAAAAATTAAAAGATATGCGAAAGATGCTAAACAAAACCCTAAAACTTCCAAACTTGTCTTGCTGAAAAAATAGAGCCAAAATTTTTCAGGCTATATTTCGGCTTGCAGAAAATTCACAGGACATAATAAAATCTGAGAAAATTCTTAAACTTACTGTGAATTATGATGAATCTAGAAAAACAATTTTCAGAATTTTCAGAGTTTTTATCTGAGATAAAAAATTAAAATAACAAAGCATATACGGACTAAAAATTACAGAAAACAAGCCCTAACTAAGCTCTGATACCAAATGATGGGGGACTAATATGCATGCAATTTTTTTTGTATATTTTATATGTGGGGTTGAGTGATTGATTCCCAAATTTTAGATTAAAATAAGTTATAGGGAATTTTATATGAATTTTAGAAGATCAGCATGCAGATTAGGATCTAGAAAAGTAGAAAAGAAGGATCGCCAGGGCTGAGAAGCCTCGGTTAGGGCAAGTTCTCCTACAATAAAACTACTGGAGGTAGAGGGGGTGTACCTGACAACATCTGTGAAGATCGCAGCAAGGGGTCTCTCGTTCCTCGATGGATGCGGCCTAGAAAACCGAGCCAAAGACCCGCGGATACCCGGCTTTCTACTCGGTGATCCGATTGAGGCTTGGCTGGAGTCGTTGGATTCGTAGGAACTCGGGGACCTGCAAACGACCTGTCAGGGGTTAGAAAACTCACAAAGGAATAAGAAAATAAAGAAAAAGCACCAAGGGAAGGATTCTTTTGGAGTGGGCATCCAGGGGATCTTGAGGGTTTGTTGGCAGCAAGAAGATGATTGCAAACACCGGGAAGAAGAACTCTCACAAACCCCTTTATGCACACAGCAGGGTATCACACAACTCAATAGAAGAACTCAAGGTTTTAATTCATATCAAAAATTAGGTTTCATACAAGAGGCTAGGGTCCCTTAAATAGACCCTTAACCTTGGGCTCCAAGTAAGGGCACATAAGTCTTTACATAAGAATCCTTTTCCCTCTAAAACCCTAGCTAGAAAATAAGGAAACATTAGGTAGAAAAAATTCCTAAAAATTCTCTTGACTTGGCCAACACTCCAAGGATGCCTAGGGGGGCGTGTTGGGCTTCTAGGAGCAGCAAGAGGCCGGCCCAAAGGGGCTCGGGTGCATGTGTTTTGGCCTCTGGAAACTAGGGTGTCCTGGTAGCCATGTAGCAGGAATATTCCTTGGTATCTTGCTTCTTAAGGGCTTGGGCTTGGCACCTGGGCTTGATTTCTTTGGGCTAGGATGCAGATGGACCTCTGGAATCATGGATTCCCTTATCTATGAATATACTTTGGCATCTGGAAGGGAATCTGGACATCTGGAGGGCATCTGCAAGAAATCAGGGTTTTCTGAATTTTCCTCCTGGGGTCTTCAAATCTTCAAGCTGGGTTGGACTTGGGCTATACTTCCATGTCTTCAATCTAGTTGGACTTGGTCTTCACTTGTATGATATAGTCTTGAGTCTTCAGTATGCTTGGACAGGACTCAGAAAAATAAAATTAGCTCAACATGAGCTGACTAGCATTGGACTGAACTAGCTCAACATGAACTGACTAGTACAGAACTGAAATAACAACTCAAAAGACTCAAATAGTAACTAAAATGGACTCGGATGGGCTAAGCCCTTATTACAGATGGACTCATAAATTATTGATCAATTCATTGAGAGTTGAAAAGCCTCTGTCTTATTCTAGTGCCTCCGGTGTCCCCACCAAGTAGAGTCTATTAGGTGTTAGTTTTGAGTCCAATAAAATTCACAGTCCTAACCCATTTGTCTACACCTACACTAGCCTCTGCATAGCATTTGTATTTGGAAATCAGTCAAAAGCTAAACATAAGTAATGAATTAAATAACAACTTGGCTAATTTCCAAAGGAAAGATAAAGAATTTTATACAGAGGAATATGTGATGATAAAGAAATTTTCTGCTCGTAAAGCTGGCCCATCCAAAATAATGAAGAGTAATGGACCCAATGCCTATGTGCTTGAGATATCACCTGATTTAGGTACTTGCTCTACCTTCATCATCTCAGATTTTATAGAGTCTAGGGAGCCAGCAGTGATACCCAGCAAACCACTTGAGCCACTACCTTTCTTTGCGAGTGAACCCACCCCAGAGCGATTGATGCTTGTCGAATTCAACAAAATTAATTACTGTTTCACTAATTCTTGTAATATTTCCTGTGGTATTAGTGAGTCCAGGTCGAACCCTAGAGACTGAATGTGATAATCAAATTATGTAACTAAACGGGGGGTTTTGAATAATTATGAAAATAACTAACTAATTACGCAAATAAGGAAAAACTCTAATTAAATTTAGATTTGTTTCAACTTTAATTTAAGTTCGATTCAAGGGATTTTTGTGCTAGTTAGCAGATTGATCATCAGTTAATAAACATAATATTCTTTCTCTTAATACTTAGCCGATGACTTACCTAGGAGCTAGATAAATCTAATCATCCCTATATTCATTAATTCAAGTCAAGCACCTAAATTAAATTCTTATCAATGAACCAATTGGTATTAAGCAATCCTCATGCATTCATTGATAGCATTACATAGTAGGATGAAGCTAAGGATGAACAACAATTTGACAAGCATAAATTGTTTAATTCACTCTACGTTTCCTTTTTAGACAAAGATGAAAATTGGGATCATAATCATTTTGCCTAAGTACTACTTTAACCAAGTTGCATAACAATTACGGATTACAAACTTAGTTTAGCATTCAATCATGTAGACAATCAACTAATAGGCCTCTTAATCAATTAAACTACATGATAAATCAACAATAAAAATTAGGAAACATAGATATCCAGCAAAAGAATAATATTAAATTAATATCAAAACCTCACAACCATGCTAACATAGCTAGCTGTCCCTTGAATCGAAACAAAAAAATTACTCAATCATGGAAAAGGGAAATAACATGAAATTAATTTGATTTTCTTCCCTTTTCATGCTGCAAAGACTTCTTTGATGAAAAATTCCACTACTCCTGCTCTGCACCGAACTCTCTACTGCAGCAAAATATTCCTTCTCTGTTCTCTTCTTCCCCTCCACTGTAGCAAAAAAATAAAATTTTGCTCTGTTCTATTCTTCTCCTCTTCCGATGTTGGGTTTCGGCATTTCTTTTATAAGGGAGTCGGACCAGTGAGAAATCATGCTGGTATCAAACTCCTTCCGGTACTCTGCCTTCATTCACGTAACCAACACAACCATCGCGTTGTGTTATCCCGCATCCATTGGAGTCCGTGGGAATAATTCTTCTGAACTCCTCATCTTCGGACATCCAAGCTCCCGTCTCCCGTCTCCCGACAACGGCAAGTAGACTATGCATGGCGACTCACTATGGTGGAACGATCTTGAACAGGGGCTTCTCTCGACCGTGGGAATGATCGAGGCAGCTTGGTAGTAGCAGGGAAGAATAGCACCTTGATGGAGACTGGAACAGGGAGAAGATGATGGTGGCTGCAGGGAGAAGATGACTCGGTTTGGTGGAAATCGACCATGGAAGGAAACCGATCCAAGAGGATGAAAACTGGCTGGTGTTGAGCTATGCACGGTGAAGATGAAGCTTCGGCTTTGGCAGCTTGGGGCGGTAAGGAAGATGAAGCGTAGCAAATTTAGAAATGGTGGAGGTGAAGACCGTGGCTTTTTTTCCTTCAATTCTTTTGGCAATGAGAGGGTTTTTCGGCGTGTTCCCCTGCCATGAGGAGACTCCAGGTGTTGAGAAGAGCAGCTCCAACATTTTTCCTAGCAAAAATGAAGCTCGGTTTGGCCTGTGGTCCACGGACTGTACTCGTGGACCAGCATCAATGGAGGATGGTGGACCGTTCCTGTTCATACTGTTGGAAAGCTTAAGATGTCCTCTACAACTTCATTGAAGGCCATTTCTTCCAATTCTAACTCTATGATTTTCAAAAAATCTGCGAGAAGTCAAAGGGTGAAATTAAATAATGCTGAAAATTAATCCTCAAACATAAACTTATGCATTAATCATCACAATGAGATAATAAATATATCAAATAAACCAAATATATGGAGAAATACAATGTATAATCATGTCCTTATCAAATTTCCCCATGCTTATCTTTTGCACGTCCTCGGGCAACTAGCTATACAATTTGCTAAACACACTAAGATAACTCACAACTCACTAATTTCTCCCAATAATACCATACAGGTATTATATACCATAAATCTTAAACAGAATCAAGAATTCAAATACCATAACACAATATTAATTAAATATACTTAACAAATTTAAACTGAAAGACACAAGAAATCTTCATTCAAAAAGTAATTAACAAGATTGGTAAACACTTATAGGTCACTCTCAATTCACTCAAGTGTTTGAAGGATAGAAGAAGAATTTCACTCAAAATTCAATTCAAACCAAATCACTACCATAGGCTTGCTTGCTCATCCAATCTCCATCACTTGTATCACTTGTCATACATAGATCCAATGGTCTTAATCAGGGTTGTAATGGGGCTTAGGTTCAGGGTAGGAATAAAAATGGATACTGAGGTTAAAACCCAAGAAACTAATAGAGAATTAAGACATAAATTGAGTAAATCAAGATATTAAATGCTCCAATATTCAACCATTCTAGTTTCTTCTTCTCATTTGCTGCGTAGATTGAAAATGTTTCATGATGAAAAGACATATGTCTGTATACACTGTGCATAGTTGATAAGACATGTGGATTTCTTGAACTGAACTTGCTGCTGGAGGTCTTAGTGATACATTGAACTCTGCATATATTTGTGATCTTCCCCATTATCTCACCAATCATAACTTTCTATTTTTCTTTTCTTTTTTTTTTCTTCTTTGTTTTCTTCTTTTTTTTTTTTTTCTTTTTTATTCTTCTTCTTTCTTCTTTTTTTCCTTTTTTTCAGCAAAAAGAGACATTGAAATATGGCAAGAACATCTTACTCCTACTACATTCTATTTGCTCAAAAGAGAGGTATAGCAATCAATAGTAGCTCCCCCACACCTATTCAATACACATCCTTGTCTCAAAACCCATCAAACAAATCTCCATGCTCTACTAGCTCTTGAGGTAGGTACTACATAAGGATAATAAATTGGCTCAAGGCTCATAAATATGGACTTCAATCAACAAAAGAGGTTAAAAGCTCAAAGTGGGTTCACTAAAGTTAATTGATTCAAGGTTGGCCATTTAAGCTAAGTGGTGTAAAATCTTAGATGCCATTGTCATTTCTATATGTATATGTGAATTTAGTAACCTTGACTAGCATTTACAAGCAAGTTCTAGAGTAACCTAGTATGAATGAACACACTCATAACAGAAACATGTATATGTATAGGTCCAAAAGCTCACCCAAACATGTTTTTGGTTTACCAAAATAAGTTAATACATTTCAAAATCAAGCTTGAGTCACTTTTAGCCTAAATATGCAAGTTATTTATTCAATCATGTTATGACACTCTTATCTTAATTTAGTCTAAGTTTACAGCACATAAATCCATAGATATCATCGGGGAAACATCTTAAAAATGCTAAAATATATTTTTTTTCTTCTTCTTCTTCTTCTTATTATTATTTTATCCAACTCTCAATGCAAAGTTTAAATGCAAAGAAAAGACAAAAATATATTTAATGCCTAAAAATATAAATAGAGAAAAGATAAAGAATGCAAATCTGATCATGGCCAGTTGGCCTCCCTTGGGTTGCCTTCCAAGCAGCGCATTTGTTTAACGTCGTTAGCCCGACATTGCAGTTCTCCTCAATCTGAATAAACTGGATCCTTCAGTTGCACTTCATTTATTGTATGTTCCTTAAAACCTTCATAAAATGGTTTGAGTCTTTGTGCGTTCTCCTTGAACACTTTGTTAGTCTTGAAACTCTACACTTCAAATGCACCATAAGGAAACACATTAGTAACTTTAAAAGGACCAATCCAATGAGAACGTAATTTACCAGGCATTAGTTTAAGTCATGAATTATTTAGCAAAACTTTTTGTCCAACCACAAATTGCTTCCTAACAATCATTTTATCATGAAATGCCTTTGTCTTATCCTTGTAAATTCTTGAATTCTCATATGCCTCAAGTCTTAACTCCTCCAATTCTTGCAATTGCAACCTTCTTTGTACACTAGCTTCATTCATATCCATGTTGCAACTCTTTACCGCCCAATAAGCCTTGTGTTCCAGCTCGACAGGAAGATGACATGCCTTACCAAAGATCAACCTATATGGAGACATCCCAATAGGTGTCTTATATGCTGTCCTGTATGCCCATAATGCATCAATAAGTTTGAGGCTCCAATCTTTTTTACTGTCTTTTCCAAAATAGACTTCACTTCTCTATTGGATATCTCAGCTTGACCATTTGTTTGGGGGTGATAAGCTGTAGATGTTTTATGAAAAACACCATATTTCTTCAATAAAGCTTCTACCACTTGATTGCAAAAATGAGTTCCTTGATCACTAATCAATGCTCTTGGTATGCCAAACCTATAAAAAATGTTGGACCTGATAAAACCTACAACAGTTTTAGAATCGTCAGTTTTGGTGGCCTTTGCTTCCACCCATTTTGAAACCTAATCTACTGGAAGTAATATATAAACAAAACCAAAAGATAAGGGGAATGGACCCATAAAATCAATACCCCACACATCAAAGATTTCACATACCAGTATAGGAGTTTGTACCATTTCATTTCTATGGGTTAACCCTCCAGTCCTTTGACACTATTCACAAGCTTTGCAAAATACATACGAGTTATGAAATAGTGTAGGCCAATAAAAACCACTATCTAACACTTTCCTAGCCATTCTCTTAGGTCCAAAGTGACCTCCACAAACAAAGCATGACAAAAGGCAAGGATGGACTAGACTTCAGAATCAGGTACACATCTCCTAATAATCTGATCTGAACAATATCTCCATAAGTATGGATCATCCCAAATATAATATTTTGCCTCACTCTTGATTTTATCTTTTTTAGCTCTACTTATGTCATTAGGTAGGACCTTACTTACCAAATAATTTACCAAATCAGCATACCAAGGAGCCTTATCTTGCAGAGCAAATAATTGCTCATCAAGAAAGAATTCCTGCAATGGTTTAGGACTCTCTTTTATCACCAGTCTACTCAAATGATCAGCAACTAGATTCTTAGCTCCCTTCTTATCTTTGATTTCCAAATCGAATTCCTATAAAAGAAGAATCCATCTGATCAGCTTAGGCTTTGACTCCTTCTTTTCCAAGAGATGTTTCAAAGCTGCATGGTCAAAAAATACAATAACTTTAGAACCAAGCAAATATGATCAAAATTTATCTCATGCAAACACAATAGCCAAAAGCTCTTTTTCAGTTGTAGAATAATTGCACTGAGCTGAGTTGAGTGTTCTGGATGCATAATGAATCACATGAGGTCGATTGCCAACTCGTTGCCCTAAAATAGCTCATACTGCATAGTTTCTGGCATCACACATTACCTAAAATGGTAAAGTCCAATTAGGAGGTTGAATTGTAGGGGTTGTGGTCAGTGCAGATTTTAACTTATCAAAAGCTTCCATGCATTCTTGACCAAACTCAAAGGGTACCTCTTTTTGCAACAATCTAGATAACAGTAGGGCAATCTTTGAAAAGTCCTTGATAAATCTTCTATTAAAACCTGCATGGCCATGAAATGAACGCACTTCCCACACATTTATGGGATAAGATAAATTCATAATTAAATCAATCTTAGCCTTATCTACCTAAATACCTTTACATGAAACAATGTGACCTAAGACAGTTCCTTGTTCTACCATAAAATGACATTTCTCAAAATTCAACACATGGTTTGTCTCAATGCAACGTTCAAGAACACAAGATAGATTATCCAAACAAGTATCAAAAGAGTCTCCATATACAGTAAAATCATCCATGAATACTTCAATGCAATTTACTATTAAATCTGAAAAAATACTTACCATGCATCTTTGAAATGTTCCTAGTGCATTACAAAGTCCAAAGGGCATCCTTCTAAATGCAAAAGTTCCAAATGGACATGTAAATGTTGTTTTTTCTTGATCCTCAGGTGCTATCACAATTTGATTATAACCAGAATATCCATCAAGAAAATAGTAATGAGACTTACCTGCCAACCGTTAAAGCATCTGATCAATGAATGGTAGAGGAAAATGATCTTTCCTTGTCATTAGGTTTAGCTTTTGATAATCTATGCACACACGCCACCCATTCTGAATTCTTGTTGGAATAAGCTTATTATTTTGATTCCTGACCATTATGATTCCAGACTTCTTTGGCACAACTTGAACTAGACTTACCCATATGCTATCTGAAATTGGATGATGACTCCTACATCTAATAGCTTCAAAATCTCCTTTTTTACCACCTCCATCATCATAGGGTTCAATCTCCTCTGAGCATCTTGGCTTGGTTTGGCATCATCTTCTAACAAAATTTGATGCATGCACGTTGATGGGCTTATACCCTTGATATCTGCTATAGTCCATTCAATGGCTGTTTTGTGGTATCTTAGTACTCTCATAAGTCTCTCTTCTTGCGTTAAGGTCAAATCCTTTGTGATGATAACTGGTAATGTCTTATCATTTCCCAAATAAGCATACTTCAGATGATCTGGAAGAGGTTTCAAATCCAACTTTGGTGCCTGCACCACAGAAGGTAACAGATTTGAGTAGACAAGTGATAAATCAATTTTACAAATATCATACCTTTTCGGAACAAAAGGCAAGGACTGCAATGCCATAATCATCTCTTCAACTTCAGGACTTAATTGCTTTGGTAGATCAAACTCTCTCAATCCTTGACTAAGTACCATCTCCAACTCATCCATATATACCAATTCAAATGCCTCATGTGCAAACATATCTACCATGACAATAGAAAATATAGATTGGTTATTGCTAGGATATCTCATTACCTCAAAAATATTAAATTTTATAATCTCCCCATCAAATTCTATGGTAAGGGTACTGGTGCGGACACTAGAGGCACCAGAATAAGGCAGAGGCTTTTCAACCCTCTGTGGATCACTTAATGACATTCGAGTCCACTGTAATAAAGCTTAGTCTAGCTGAGTTGAGTCCTGTATTAGTCAGCTCATGTTGAGCTAGTCCAGTCCAGTATTAGTCAGCTCATGTCGAGCTAATTTTATTTTTTTTGAGTCCTGTCCAAGCATACTGAAGACTCAAGACCACATAATACAAGTGAAGACCAAGTCCAATCAGATTGAAGACATGGAAGTTTAGCCCAAGTCCAACCCAGCTTGAAGACTTGAAGACCCCAGGAGGAGAAAATAAAAACAAATATAAACCAGAAGCCCTGGACTAGCCGGAAGGAAATTGGGCCAGCCTAGGCCCAGGAAAGAGTTAGGGCGCCATTCCTTATGGTGACTCTCCTCTTGGTCGGCCACTTAAGGTCACCCCCTTGGCCATCCAAGGCAAGGAGTGGGAGAGCAAATTTTGGGATTTTTTCTACTTATGTTGCCTTATTTTCCTAGCTAGGGTTTGAGAAGGAAAAGGACTCCTATGTAAAGTTTAATGTACCCTTACTTGGGGCCCAAGACTAAGGGTCTATTTAAAGGACCCTAGTCTCTTATATGAGGATTGATTTTGATATATGAATTAAACTTGAGTTCTCTTCTATTGCTTTGTGCTACCCTGCTTTGTGCTTAAGGGGTTTTATTGGTGCTTTCATCTTCTCGGTGTTGCAACAGAATTCCTGCCGCCAACCATCCTTCTAGAGCCCTGGCCGTCCCCTCCTAAACTCTATTTCCCTTTGCTATTTTCCCTTGTTTCCTTGTTTCCTAGTGAGTTTTCTAACCCTTAACAGGTTGTTTGCAGGTCCCCGAGCTCCTACGAATCCAACGACTCTAGCCAAGCCTCAATTAGACTACCGAGCAGAAAGCCGGGTATCCGCGGGTCTTTGCTCGATTTTCTAGGCCGCATTCATCGAGGAACGAGAGATCCCTTCACTGTGATCTTCATCAGGCACTTCAGATATTGTCAGGTACACCCCTTCTGCCACCAGTAATTTTATTATAGGAGAACTTGTCCTAACCGAGGCTTCTCAGCCCCGGCGATCCTTCTTTATTGCTTTTCTAGGTCCTAATATACATGCTTGAGTTCTAAGATTCATATTGAATTTCCTATAATTTATTTTGATCCAGTTTTCAGGATTTGACCAGTTAACTCTACATATAAAATACACAAAAATAATTGCATGCATATTAGTTCCGCATCATCTGGTATCAGAGCTTAGATTAGGGCTTGTTTTTGTATCTTTTCAGTCCATATATGATCTGTTATTTTAGTTATTTCTCCCTATTAAGAACTTCACAAATTCTGAAATTTGTTTTTCTGGATTTACATAATTCAAAGTATTTTCTGGAATTTTTGTAGATTTTATTTCGATCTGTGAGTTTTATGCAAGCTAAAATACAGCCTGTAAATTTTTGGCTCTATTTTTTTTCAACAAGACAAGTTTGGAAGTTTTAGGGTTTTGTTTAGCATCTCTTTGCATATCTTTTATTTTTAGTATGTTTCTAGCATATCAGGTCATTTTCTGAAAATCATATCTCTGCAAAAAAATTTAAAAAAAAATTATATATATAATAGCTACTAAAACATCTAACCCTAATTTGCATCTCTGCCTGCCATCATTGCATAATCTACCTTTAAGGGAACTCTTGCTATATCAGATAAGGGGAGGAGTTGATAACCTCTCCTTAGCCCAAAACCATGCCCCTTGCATTCAGTCCCAAGCCTAACCTAAAATTTACTAAATTTAGTTTGCCTTAGTGGGCTAGGGACACCAACTGGTTGGGTCTGGGCTAAGTGTCAGATCACTGTGTCAAGCTAACCTGTGTATGCCTTGTGCTTGGTGTCTAGCAACATTTTATAAGAGATTTATTAGGGGTTTTAGTATAGTCGTCGCACCTATCACTGATTGCATTAGGAAGGGTACATTTGAGTGGACCAAAGCAGCTGATAAGGCCTTCCTAGAGCTTAAGGATAAGATGACCCATGCACCCATCCTTAGATTACCTGACTTCACTAAGGTGTTTGAGATCGCTTGTGATGCCTCGGGAGTAGGAATAGGTGGGATACTAAATCAAGAGAATTACCCTATAGCCTTCTTCAGTGAAAAGCTGAATGAGGCTAAACTTAAGTACTCTACCTATGACAAGGAGTTTTATGCGGTAGTCCAGGCCCTTAGATATTTGAGACATTACTTACTATCGCAGGAGTTTGTCTTATTTTCTGACCATGAGGCACTCTGGTTCCTGAAATCCCAAAAGAAACTGAACCCACGGCACGGTAAATGGATTGAGTACATTCATGCTTACACTTTTGTCTTGAAGCACCATGCCGGCACTGAAAATAAGTAGCAGATGCCTTGAGCCATAGGTCTTTACTGTTAGGATCAGTTAACACCCAAGTCATAGGGTTTGATAGGTTAATGGATGAATATGAAACCTGCCCCAACTTTGTAGACATTTACCAGACCCTCAGGCTAGGACCGTCTAGTACCTATAGTGAATATACCATTCAGGATGGCTACCTTTTCCAGAACAATCGACTCTATATACCCAAAACTTCCCTTAGAGAATTCCTAATTTGGGAGACCCATGCTGGAGGATTAGCTGGTCACTTTGGTAGAAATAAGACAATCTTAGCAATAGAGGACCAGTTCTTTTGGCCAGGATTGAAAAGGCACATTGCACAAATTATAGCCAGATGTAGGACTTGTGCTGTTGCAAAATAGCAGAAGCAGAACACTGGTCTTTACATACCTTTACCAGTGCCTGATCATCCTTGGCAAGACCTAAGTATGGACTTTGTGTTAGGATTACCTAAGACCTAGAAGAGACATGATTCTATCTTTGTAGTGGTCGATAGGTTCACTAAGATGGCTCACTTCATCCCCTGTTCCTAGACCTTTGATGCGTCTAGAGTAGCCAAGCTTTTCTTAGATCATGTGGTTAAACTCCATGGCCTACCCAAGACCATCATATCTAATAGGGATGTTAGGTTCACCAGTTATTTCTGGAAGACCTTATGTTACCTGTTAGGGACCAAGCTTAAGTTTTCTAAAGCCTACCACCCTTAAACAGATGGCCAAACTGAAGTGGTGAACCATAGTTTAGGAAACCTCCTTAGATGCCTGGTAGGTGAACATGTTGGAACTTGGGATCTATTATTGCCTAGAGCAGAGTTTGCCTACAATAGTTCAGTAAATAGGACAACGGGTAAGAGTCCTTTTGAGATAGTCCATGGGTACCAGCCTAATCGCCCCATTGATCTGATTCCTTTACCTATTCATGCACGAGTCTCAGAGTCTGTAGAGTCATTTACACAGCATATTAGAGACTTGCACAAGGACATTAGCCAAAAGATAAACCTAAGTAATGAAACTTATAAAAAATTGGTTAATTCCTGAAGAAGGATCAAGGAATTTGATGTAGGGAATTATGTCATGATTAGGCTTAGGCCTGAGCGGTTCCCACCTGGGACCATTAAGAAGCTTCTGCTTATGGAGCCGGACCTTTTAAAGTGTTAAAGAAGGTTGGATCAAATGCCTATGTGTTGCCTTCGGATATGGGCATTAGTTTTACCTTCAATATTATGGACCTGGTTGAGTACAGGGAACCGTCAACGATACCCAGTGAGGCTTTTGGACCTATCCCTTCTGTTGAGAGTGATCCTTACCCAGAGTGTCCACCAATTAATTAGCTTGAGAGAAGAGAACGGATGAGTGTATCTTGGACGATCAAGCCATTACGACCCGGGGCCGCGGCTATCAATGCTACCTGGTCCGATGGCAAGGCCGGCTAGAGTCGGACGACTCGTGGATTTCTCGAGAGGACTTGCAACATCTCGACCCAGACCTTCTCGAGAGATATGTGATCCAGTCTGATCTTTACTCCACAGGGTCGAGTTCCTCCCACCTCGGGAGAATTGGTGCGAACACCAGAGGCACCAGAATAAGGCAGAGGCTTCTCAACCCTCTATGGATCACTTAATGAAATTCGATTCCACTGTAATAAAGCTTAGTCCATCTAACTTGAGTCCTGTATTAGTCAGCTCATGTTGAGCTAGTCTAGTCCAGTATTGTCAGCTCATGTTGAGCTAATTTTATTTTTTTTAGTTCTGTCCAAGCATACTGAAGACTCAAGACCATATCATACAAGTGAAGACCAAGTCCAATCAGATTGAAGACATGAAAGTTTAGCCCAAGTCCAACCCAGCTTGAAGACTTGAAGACCCCAGGAGGAGAAAATAAAAACAAATACAAACAAAAAGCCCTGGACCAGCCGGAAGGAAAGTGGGCCAGCCCAGGCCCAGGAAAGAGTTAGGGCGCCATTCCTTATGGTGACTCTCCTCTTGGTCGGCCACTTAAGGTCACCCCCTTGGCCGACCAAGGCAAGGAGAGGGATAGCAAATTTTGGGATTTTTTCTACCTATGTTGCCTTATTTACCTAGCTAGGGTTTGAGAAGGAAATGGACTCCTATGTAAAGTCTAATGTACTCTTGCTTGGGCCCTAAGACTAAGGGTCTATTTAAAGGATCCTAGTCTCTTGTATAAGGATTGATTTTGATATATGAATTAAACTTGAGCTCTCTTCTATTGCTTTGTGCTACCCTGCTTTGTGCATAAGGGGTTTTATTGGTGCTTTCATCTTCCTGGTGTTGCAACATAATTCCTGCCGCCAACCATCCTTCCAGAGCCCCGGCTGCCCCCTCCTAAACTCTATTCCCCTTTGCTATTTTCCCTTGTTTCCTTGCTCCCTAGTGAGTTTTCTAACCCTTGACAGGTCATTTGCAGGTCTCCGAGTTCCTATGAATCCAACGACTCTAGCCAAGCCTCAATCGGACCACCGAGTAGAAAGCCGGGTATCCACGGGTCTTTGGCTCGGTTTTCCAGGTTGCATCCATCGAGGAACGAGAGATCCCTTCACTGTGATCTTCATCGGGTGCTTCAAACATTGTCAGGTACACCCCCTCTACCGCCAGTAATTTTATTGTAGGAGAACTTGTCCTAACCGAGCTTCTCAGCCCCAGCGATCCTTCTTTATTGCTTTTATAGGTCCTAATCTACATGCTTGACTTCTAAAATTCAAATAGAATTCCCTACAACTTATTTTGATCCAATTTTTGGGATTTAACCACTTAACTCTACATATAAAATACACAAAAATAATTGCATGCATATTAGTTCCGCATCAGGTACCATCATAAACATCAATCTTTGTTTTTGCTATCTCGAGGAATGGTCTTCCTAACAAAATTGGGATAGGATTTGGGGAGGTATTGTCTTCCATATTCAAAATATAGAAATCAACAGGAAAAATCAACTTATTCACCTAAACCAAAACATCCTCAACTACCCCTTCAAGGTATGCATTAGAACGATCAGCTAATTGGATAATTACATCTATTTCTTTTAATGGACCCAAATTTAGAGATGCATAAATTGAATATGGCATAACATTTATGGATGCACCTAAATCTAGCATGGCATGTTCAAACTTAGTATTACCAATCACACATGGAATTGTAAATGTACCTGGATCCTTGCATTTTGGAGGTAACTTACGTTGAATCATTGCAGACACATTTTCCCCCACACTGATTTTCTCATTACCTTTTAGCTTCCTTTTCATAGTACATAACTCTTTTAGAAATTTTGCATACCTTGGGACTTGCTTGATTGCATCTGATAGAGGAATATTTACTTCTACCTTCTGAAAAGTCTCAAGGATTTTCCTTTCTTCATCTTCCTTCTTAAATTTGGATAACCTGCTAGGAAAAGGAAGAGGAACAGAATTAGTAGAATTATGTACAACAGCTTGAGATTTTTTCTTGGAAAAATTTTTAACATTGAATTTGGTCTCATTCTCCACTTGATCTTTCTTAGCCACTTCTAAAGATTTCTGAGCGGAAGCTTTAATTTCTTTTCCACTTTGTAGTGTAATAGCACTTGCATTCTTATGTGGGTTTATGATCATTTGAGAGGGCAATTTTTCAGAGTCTTTAGCCTCAAGCTTGCTCACTGATGTTGCTAGCTGACTAATTTGCTTCTCCAAGTTTTGAATGTTGTTTCTTGTTTCATGTTGCAATTGTTGTGTATTGGTTGCCAACATCTTAACAATCTCATCAAGTGACATATTTTGACTTTGATTTACTTGCTGCCTAGCTTGAAATGGAGGTTGGTACCGATTTTGAGTAGCTTGATTTCCATAGCTCAAATTAGGGTGATCTCTCCATCCAAGGTTGTACAAGTTGGAATATGAATCATATTTATGTTGAGGTTGCCCTGGAAAGCTACCTATAACATTTGCTTGCTGAATTGGTTCTCCCTCTTGCAAAGTTGGACACAAATCCATAGCATGACCCATGACCGAGCAAATACCACATACTTGGACTTGCTGCTTAGAAATGGTGGAGGTGAGGAAGATGAAGCGCAGCAAATTTAGAAATGGTGGAGGTGAAGACCATGGTTTTTTTTCCTTGAATTATTTTGGCAATGAGAGGGTTTTTCGGCATGTTCTCCTGCCATGAGGAGACTCCTGGCATTGAGAAGAGTGGCTCCGACATTTTTCCCAGCAAAAGTGAAGCTCGATTTGGCTTGTGGTCCATGGACTGTACTCGTGGACCAGCATCAATGGAGGATGGTGGACCGTTCCCGTTCATACAGTTGGAAAGGTTAAGATGTCCTCTACAACTTCATTGAAGACCATTTCTTCCAATTCTGACTCTATGATTTTCAAAAAATCTGCGAGAAGTCAAAGGAAAAAATTAAACAATGCTGAAAATTAATCATCAAACATAAACTTATGCATTAATCATCACAATGAGGTAATAAATATATCAAATAAACCAAATATATGGAGAGATACAATATATAATTATGTCCTTATCAGTGACCACATATAATTTGGCCTTTTGACGAGAAAAAGATTGAGAGAACTCTGGACGATCAAGCTACCAGTATCCAGAATAGAGATTGTCAGTGGTACTTGGTCTGGTGGCAAGGTCAGCCGAAATCTGAGGACTTATGGAATGCTGGTGCGGATCTGCAACGTCTCAACCCAGACCCTCCTTGAGCCAAATTGACCCATACTCGACAGGGCTGAGTTCCTCCCACCCCGGGAGAATTGGTGGGGGCACCAGCATCAGACACAGATTACCGGGTCCTATTTGGTTTACTTAGTCATATATCAAAGTTTTGCAAGTTTTGTAATAAATTAAGATTGAGTCCTGTAAAAAGTTGAGGTTAGTTGATTTGTCTCAACCCTCAATCCTAGTCAGTATATTGAATCCTGTACTTCAGTTGTGAGTCTTGTATGAGTTCAAATTTTGTACAAGAGAAGAGGTTACCCTATTTTGGAGTTCCACCAGGCCACATCCAGGAGTCAGAGGCCACTACATCAGCTTGATAGATTTTGTGTGACACCCCCAGGATCCAAAATGCTTTCCAGAAACCCTGATTCCTTCCAGATGCCCTCTAGATGCCCAGATTCCTCTCCAGATACCATAGCATATTCCCAAACCAAGGCATCCATGATTCCAGAGGTCCACCTGCATCCCAGCCTAAGGAAATCAAGTCCAGGTGCCAGGCCCAAGCCCACCAGAACCAAGATGCTCTTCTTATTCCAAGAATATTCCATCCAGGGCGCCTCAGATATCAAAGGCCCAAGCCCATGCACCCAAGCCCCTTTGGGCTAGCCCATTATTGCTCCTAGAAGCCCAACACACCACCCTAGGCATCCTTGGAGTCGACCAAGTCAAAGCATGAAGAGAGAAGGAGAAGACTAGGTCAGTTCCTAACCTAGTTAGGATTTATCTTCCTAATTATTTTAAGACTTGTAATTCTAACCTAGCTAGGAGGACTTGTAATCTAACTAGGAGAAGACTTCTTAACCTAAGTGTAACCCTAGTTAGGAGAGGGCATGGAGCTCTATAAATACCCCACTCCTCTTTCTCTTGTAATAACTTTTATTCATGATATTAAAATCCTGGTGAATTTTATTTGAGTTTGCTCTTGTGTTGGAATTGTGTTCTTGTGTTTTGTTGGTTACTTTGTGTGCCCTAGCCATCCTTGCTGCCCTAGCATCCTTCTATGCCCAAGCTTGCTACCATCCAAGCCTTGACATGCCCAAAGGAAAGGAACCTTAGATCGCCTAAGCAAGGATCTTCATCAAGCTTCTAGCCGCCAGCCATTCAAACCCTGATTCGGATTTCCTTCAAACCCTATTTTTCTTTACTTCTATTACTTGCTATTTTGATTGACCCCTGACACTTGCAATATCCCGAGGTGTTTCACCTCTCCTGAGGAGGCCTTCTTTGTCCCCAAGACTGCCCCAAATCAGCCATCTAATCAAGAAAATTGAGCTTCATCATCCAGACTCCAATCAGAGTGCTATGTGACCTCTTCATCGGAAGTTTTTCAATTTACTGATTGGTAACATCCTTCCCTTCTCTTAATCTCTGATTTGATAAAGATTAGCTATCCTAAACCGGGAGTTTCTTAATTCTCGGGTCCTGGCTATTTATTATTCTGCATGAGTTTTTGTGGGTATGTTAGTTTCTTGCATTACTAGCCTTTATGCTGATTCTTTACTTAATTTTGTGTATTAGGCCACTACATTAATGTCTAAAAAAATTATTAAAAAATTAGTTTACTATTTTGCATCAATACTAGATTCATCTTGCATTAGACTCCTTGGTCTTAGCATTCATTACAACTAGACTGGAACTACTTGACATGGCAAGATCATTAAGGTCTACCATATAAATGTTTCCAAGTCTATGTCCAATGAACTTACTATTAGAATTAAGAGAGTTTGTTACAATACACATAGATGATTCAAAGACAACCTTGAAGCCTTTATCACATAATTGACTAGTGCTTAACAAATTATGCTTCAATTTGTCTACTAGCAATATATTTTTAATAAAAGTACAGGAGGTTATTTTGATCTTACTAATTTTGATTATTTTTTCATTGCCATTGTCTCCAAAAATAACTATACCACCTTCTTTTATCTCTAGGGTGATAAATTGATCCTTATGACTCGTCATATGCCTTGAACAGTTACTATCGAGATACCATCTTTTCTTCAATTTTTGGGCTGCAAGACATTCCTGCAAGATAATCAAGAAGTTCTTTTAGGTACCTAAGCTAACTTGGATCCTTGAAGGTTAGCAGAGGTAGTTCCTTTAGGATCCCAAATTCTTTTAATTCAATTCTTAGAATATGCATTTTTCTTTAATGAATTACATTGAAAGAATTTATGTCCAACTCCATGATATGCATAACATATAATTCTAGAATTCTAAAATGATGTATGAATTGAAGTTCTAGATGTTGATGCAGATGCAGATATAATAGATTTCTATTTGTAACCTTAGGTATATACATTGAAGATCTAGCAATGGATGCAGAAAGATTATGTTGAACCCATAAGTGATTTTAATGATAACCAAATATTAGAGCATGCATTTGCTTTACTAACAACTCTTCAAGTATTTTACAAGTTTTTGTAAGATGAATTCATTGCTCAATTTCAACTCCTACATTTCTATTTCTTGTGTTGACTTATATTGTAATTGAATCTTGTAAAGAAGAACCCAAAAGAAAATTTAAGTAAAAACCAATCAAATGGGTTACTTCTAGATGTGTTTCAAGCTTAAGTTTCTTAGAAATTTGGTTAGAAGGTTTGAAGGCATCTTGAGATTTAGAAGACTTGCTGAATGATTTATGGAGAAAGATTGAAAACTCACTGAAGATTTCATCCGAGCCGACTCGAGGAGAAGAGAGCCAACTCTGGCACATGACATGCATGAAGATTTCTAGCATGCAGATATCCAAGCCGACTCTAAGGGACCCGAGTTGACTCGTCTAGAGTACCACTTCTTGAATCAGGCAAGCGAGCCGATCCAAAGGGAGTCCGAGCTGACTATATCATTTAGTTAAATATCCGAGCTGACTTTTCATAGATTCGAGCCGACTCCTCTAGAGTCCAGAAATAGAGCTTTGAGAACTACAGCTAACTAAGCCAACTCTAAAGAGAAAGAGCCGACTCTTCCAAACTACATTTTTGAAGGCCTGAGGATCCGAGTTGACTAGAATCAAGGCGAGCCAACTCTTATAGAGTGAGGAATCAAAATACTATGCAACCGAGCTGACTAGATTAAAGAGAGATGACTCAACTAGAACTACTCTGAGGATCCGAGCCAACTCGAAGGTCATTTTCAGACTTATAATGGCTAGTTCCAGAACTTAGAATTTGAATACAAAAAGTGCTCCAATAGTCAAATATCACATCCTAACAGTCTACAATGACTAAAATCATCTGAAAAGTGTACAAGACTATATATTTGAGGGATTTGAACTACTTTAAAGAAGAGATGATGAGTAAATGCTAAATTGAATATCCAAACTACTTTGTGAGCAAGAGAGCACTGCAAGAGCATTCAAGACAGTCTTCAAGCCTTTACCAACTACCAACTAAAGCTTGAAGCATTTATTGAAGAAGTTGAAGAAGCCAACCAAGTGCATTGAAGTGCAATCAATTGGGCTTCTCTTGAGCTACATCGTCAACCATCCGATAAAATTTGTTTGTCATTCTGTTGCTTTCTTTTTATAATTCTCTTTTGAATTATTGGATTATTGGTGAGCCTAGTTTAAAAACCAAATAGGTTCTTGGTTAGCCTGTGCTAAAACCAAGTATTAGGTTCTTGGTGATCCTGGTAAAACCAAGTGTTGGGTTTCTTTGGTTAGCCCGATTTAAAAATCAAAGTATAGAGGTTTGGATTATGAGCCTATTAAACTAATCCGACTGTATTCTAGTGGGAGATATAGTAGAAATCCCAAGTGATAATCTTGGATAGTGGATGTAGGAGCTGGGTTGCTTCGAACCACTATAATTCGCTTGTATTTGTGTTATGCTTTTCTTATTTGATTATGCTTATGCATTCAATTATCCTATCATAGCACTTAACACTTATAAGAGATTTTCAAAGAGCACATAATTGCTTAAACTTTTTAAATTTTCAATTCACCTCCTCTTGTGAAAGCCACCTAGGCAACAACTGGTATCAGAGTAGTGTCTCTGAATATATTTATAGTAAAGATTGATGGCTCATCCCGTGAGTACATCCTTGGCCGAAGGCCAATCTACTAATAGACCTCCACTCTTCATTGGCACAAGTTATTCATATTGGAAATCTAGAATGAAAATCTATATTCAAGATGTCAATTTTCAATTATAGAAGGTCATTCTAAAAGGGCTAGAAATTCCCATGATCAAAATTAATGGCATGGATGTCCCAAAGCCTGAAGAGGACTAAGATGAACACAACATGAAGATGGAGGAATTAAATGCCAAAGCAATGAATTTATTATACTGTGCTTTGGATGCTAACGAGTTCAATCGAATTTCACTTGCTCTTCTGCAAAGGACTTGATGAGAAATCGGAAGATGACTACACCTCTTCCGAAGATGACTTAGAAGATGAAGATATCATAATGGTCATGAGGAGATTCAGAAGATTTATGGAAAAGAAAAAAGGTAGATATTATAGAAAATTCTACAAGAAAGGGAAATATAGTAAAGATAAGGACAAGGACAAGGAGAAAGAAAAAGAGCAAGTCCCCACCTGCTATGAATGTAAGAAACTGGGGCACATTCATCCAGTTTGTCCACTATTGAAGAAAACCTTTAAGAACAAGAAAAAGAAGGTGATGGTTGCTACATAGAGCGACAGCAAGGAGTCGACTTCATCTGAAGAAGAAGAGATCACAAAAACTGCTAACTTATATCTAATGGGTCTCGAAGATGAGGTGACATCCCCCGAACCTCAATTAGAATTTATATTTGATGAATTGAATTATGCTTTTCATGATTTATTATCTGAATTTAAAAAGGCTAGAGTAAATATTAGATCCTAAAAGAATATCAATGATTCTTTACTTAAAGAAAAAGAAGAAATTTCTGAAAAGAACAATATATTGCAAAGGAATTTACATGTCTTTTTTGAAAAGTTTAAAGCTTTGAAAACTGAAAACAATGCATGTCTTGACAAGAACAAAGCTTTAACTATTGAAAATAATGATTTGAAAAAGGAGGTTGAAAAACTCAAGCCACTTGTTGAAAAACTTACATTATCTTCAAACAAGCTTGAGTTGATTTTAAAAGAACAAAGAATTTCTAGAAATAAAGCTAGAATTGGTTTCAATTCTTTAATTTTAAATGGAATTTCAGCTACTACTTTTGTGACACCAAAAGCTTATATTTCAAAATTAATATCTCAAAAAGCTTTTGCAACAAATGTTTCTACTTCTACTCTTAAAGCTACATTGTATGTTCCTAAGAGCTCAAATAGAAAATCTTTTATATCTACATCTCATGCATCAACATCTAGAACTTCAAAATCTGTGTCCTTTCAGAATTCTAGAGTTGAATGTTATGCATGTGAAGAGTTAGGACATAAAGCTTTTAAATGCAATATCTTTGGAAATGTCAAGAGTAAAGTAAGAAATATTTGGGTTCTCAAAAGAACCACCTTCGCTAACTTGCAAGGACCCAAGTTAGCTTGGGTATCTAAAAGAACTTCTTGATTATCTTGCAGAAATATCTTGTGGTCCAAAAATTGAAGAAAAGATGGTACCTCGATAGTAGCTGTTCAAGGCATATGACGGGTGACAAGGATCAATTTATCATCCTAGAGATGAAAGAAGGAGGTATGGTTACTTTTGGAGACAATGGCAAGGAAAAAATATTTGAAATTGGTAAGATCAAAATAACCCCTGTACTTTTATTGAAAATGTATTGCTAATAGATAAATTGAAGCATAACTTGTTAAGCATTAGTCAATTATGTGCTAAAGGCTTCAAGGTTATCTTTGAATCATCTATGTGTATTGTAACAAACTCTCTTGATTCTAGTAGTAAGTTCATTGGACATAGACTTGGAAATATTTATGTGGTAGACCTTAATAATCATGCCATGACAAGTAGTTCCAGTCAAGTTGCAATGAATGCTAAGACCAAGGAGTCTTACTTACTTTGGCATAGACGATTAGGTCATGCTAGCATGCATACAATTGCCAAGTTAATTTCCAAGAATTTAGTTAGAGGCATGCCTAAAGTAGATTTTAATCATGTTTGTGATGTATGCCAAATGGGTAAACAAACTAGGGAGAGTTTTAAATCCAAAAATATGATTTCAACTACTAGACCCCTTGAGCTACTTCACATTGACTTATTTAGACCAACTATGACCACAAGCCTAGGTGGTATGAAATATGCTTTTATGATAGTAGATAATTTTTCTAGATTTACTTAAGTTTTGTTCATCGCTCATAAAGATGAAACATTTAGAGTCTTTCAAAAATTTTACAAAAAAATTTCTAATCAGAAAAATATTTCAATAGTTTCAATTAGGAGTGATCACGGTATCGAATTTGAAAATCAATTTTTCGATGATTATTACATAGAAAATGACATTGATTACAACTTCTCCGCTCCTAGGACACCACAACAAAATGGTATTGTAGAGAAAAAAAAAAGACTTTAGAAAAAATGGCCCGAACAATGTTATGTGAAGGTAATCTTTCAAGGTACTTTTAGGCAAAAGCAATGAACACTGCTTATTATATTTTGAACCGTATTTTGATTCATCCTATTTTGAAGAAAACCCCTATAAGCTTTGGAATGAAAAGAAACCCAGCATTAATTATTTTCATGTATTTGGTTGTAAATGCTATGTGCTTAACAATGGTAAAGATAATCTAGGAAAATTTGATACTAAATCTGATGAAGCAATTTTTCTTGGTTATTCATTACATAACAAAGCATATAGAGTATTTAATAAAAAAACTCTTCCTGTAGAAGAATCTATGCATGTTATTTTTAATGAAGCTAATCCTTCACCTTCTAAGAAGAAGAGTGCATAGACAATGATGCAGGTCCAATTCAAAAAAAAAGGAAGATATGAGCATACAAGAAAGACCAACTCAAGAAGGAGAAGAAATGATAAGTAAGGATCATGCTGATCTACCAAGAAAATAGAGGTACGTAACTTCTCATCCAAAAGAACTAATTATTAGTGATCCTTCACAAAGTATTAGGACTAGATCATCACATAGAGATACACATGATTACTTAGCCTTTGTATCATAAATAGAATCTCATACCTTAGAAGAAGCTGAATATGACCCAAACTTGATGATGTCCATGCATGAAAAACTAAATCAGTTTAAAAGAAATAAGGTATGCAATTTAGTTGAAAGACCATCAGACCATCCCATCATAGGAACCAAATGGGTCTATAGAAACAAGTTAGATGAACAAGGAAATGTAGTAAGAAATAAAGCTAGATTAGTGGCTAAGGGATATAACCAAGAAGAGGGTATAGATTTTAATAAAACATATGAACCTGTAGCAAGACTAGAAGCCATTAGATTACTTCTTGCATTTGCTTACTACATGAATTTTAAACTTTTTCAAATTGATGTGAAAAGTACATTCTTAAATGGTTTTTTATCTGAACAAGTTTTTGTAGAACAATCACCAAGTTTTGAAGATCATGTTTTTTCAAATCATGTGCTTAAACTGAATAAAGCATTATATGGTTTGAAATAAGCACCTAGAGCCTGGTATGATATACTTAGCACTTTCTTGATTGAAAATAATTTTTCAAGAGGAAATGTTGACAAAACTCTTTTCATCAATAAGAAAAATAATGATTTATTAGTTGTACAGATTTATATTGATGATATTATATTTGGTGCAACTAATGAAACTTTTTGTAGAGAATTTGCTAAGTTAATGCAGGGAGAATTTGAAATGAGCCTAATGGACGAACTTAACTACTTCATTGGACTTCAAGTGAAACAAACAAAGGAAGGAATCTTCATTAACCAAGCCAAGTACACCAAAGAAATAATCAAAAAGTTTGGTATGGAGTCAAGCAAACAAATGAGCACACCCATGAGCCCAACTTGCAAATTGGATAAAAATGAAGATGCATCCAATATTGATCAAAAGCTCTATAGAGGTATGATCGGATCCTTGTTATACTTAACTACAAGTAGACCTAATATCTTGTATAGCGTATGTGTATGTGCTAGATTCCAGTCTAATCCTAAAGAATCACATATGCTTGCTGTTAAAAGGATTATTAAATATTTGAAAGGCATAAGTAATCTAGGTCTATGGTTTTTAAAATATTTTTCATCGAATTTAATTGAATTTCTAGATGCTGATTATGCTAGTTATAAATTGATAGAACAAGCACTAGCGGCACATGCCAATTTCTAGGATTGAATATAATCTCATGGCATTGTAAGAAACAAAACTCGGTAGCACTATCTACTACTGAGACAGAGTATGTTGCTGTAGAGAGTAGTTGTGTACAAGTGTTATGGATTAAATAATAACTAGAAGACTTTGGTGTTATATAATCTAAAATTTCCATCAAATGTGATAACACAAGTGCTATAAATTTGACAAAAAATCTAATTCAGCATTCAAGGACTAAACACATAGAGATTATACACCATTTGATTAGAGATCATATTTTGAATAGTGACATTGAACTAGAATTTATCCCAACTGAGAACCAACTTACTAACATTTTCACTAAGACACTCAATCAGGATAGATTTGAAATGATTAGAGAAGAATTAGGTATTTGTGATCCTTTCTAGATTTTCCTAACCTAATTCCTTCAAAATTAAGGAAAAATTATTTAGAAAACCTCCTACATCAATTCAAGTTCATTGAATAACTTTTCTTGAGATTTATCGAATTAATTTTAATTTCTGAGTCATTTCAACTTTTGTGGAAAGTTTCTGTTCGAGTCAACTCGGGCAATTTGGCTCTGGTCGAGCCAACTTGAATCTCTGTTGTTTCAGTTTTTGCTCTGGTTGAGCCAACTCGGGTAATTTAGGGTTGTTAGAGATGACTCAGATGTTAGGCAAATGGTTTTTTAATAGAGCTGTGCAATTATTTTCGAACTTTATTGTTCTCTATTCTCGTTCTAAACCCTATCTCTCCACTCAAAACCTCTAGCAAAACCTGGAAATCTTCTTCCTCAAGCTCCTATTCCACATTTCTTCCTGCAAGAGTTGCAATGGCACCAAAATTGGTAGTGGGAAAAAGATCAAAAAGAACTGCACCCTCAGAGGAAGTAGAAAGAAGAACAAAGTGTCGGCAAGAGAAGCCGACTCGAGCAGTTGAGAGGGAAGAAGAAGAAATAGAATAGTTGGCCTCTACTCACTCTCCAAGACAGGTAATGTCAATGTCTAATCGGCCTGTTACTAGTGGTAGAAGGATTATTTTCAAGTTTCTTGAAGAAATTGGACTGAAAATTGGGAATTTAATTGATGAACAAGGCTGGACATTCTTCTGCTCTCTGAATTTATCTATAAATCCAACCCTTGTTAGAGCATTTTATGAAAACCTGAGAATTGAACCCCAATATATTGAATCCACAGTAAAGGGAAAATGGATTATAGTGACAGAGGAAAGGCTCAGCACAATATTGGAAATGCCTGCTGAAGGAACTAAGCACTTAGTTTTGAAGGATAGAGAGAAAACCCTTCAAACAATACTGGGTAGGACAGATGTTAGTGGAGTGGGAACTATCATGGCAAATATACTTTCATTAGAAATGAGATTACTCCATAATTTTGTCAGTAGAATATTTCTTCCAAGAACTGGTAGATTTGATTGGGTAAGTAAACGTGACCTCGGCTTTTTGGATCACTCCATTCAGAGGGAGGCATTAAATTTACCCTATATCATGATAATGCAAATGAAGGAGGCTATCAGAAAACTTAAGGCATGTTTACCTTATGGAATGGTTCTAACCCTATTGTTTCAAGCCTCCAGGATCAGTTTAGAAGGAGAAGATGGTAAACCTCTTCATCATACCGACACTTATACTTCCAAAGCTCTGCTCCGAATGAGGTATATCCTTAGTGAAGGGATGTGGAAGAAGAAGGGAACTGAAGAGAGGGCTATAGCAGCCTCCAGCAGCAGCAGCAATAGTACCAAGGACAGTGATAGTGAAGACCTACCTAGGGAGATCTCTACTGCAGGGCCTTCAGCACCTGAGCACATTGTTGATATTCCAATTGGCACTTCTACTGACTTTGCTAGCATTTCTGAGCTAGCTAAGACTATTGTACCTGGATTTGCACCTACTGAGACTAAGCATGCTACATTTGAGGCTGTGGAGATAGTACACTTTGAGTATGAGACTCCATTACCAGCATCTCCACCTATGCCAAATACCACTCATGTTCCTCTTGCACCTTCTGTTCCAGGACAACCTGCACATTCAGATGAACCTTCAGTAATGCAGGACTTCATAGCACTTCAGATGAAGTCACTAACAAAATCTTTGACTGCTTCCTTGGCTACTATGTTTGGTGAGTTTCACCAATCAGTGGACTGTAGACTGGATCACATTGATAGTGAGGTCAGGGAGTTGAGAGGCAGAGTTGAATCACTTGAGACTTCCAAACCTACATCTCAGCCTGATCTGCAGCCTATCATTGACAACATATCATCTGGTTCTGATTCAATCAAGAAAACTATTGATCAATCTTTGGAAGAATACAGAACAGAGCTAAAGAAGATAAGGTTCAAAATGGGATCATTGGAATATGGAAAAAGGATAGAGGAAGATTATACAAGGGGCATAGAGATCTTAAGGTCAGAATTTGGGAGATTGCGAGGTTCTGCTGAAGCTTTTGCAAATGCGCAAGCTGCTAAGTTAGTTTCATTAAACACTGAGGTGAAAATGGTTCATGAGGAGATGGAGGTGGTTTAATTTCAACTTGATCAGCTCAATACCACTGTCATTGCAGCATTTGCCACTCCTAAACCTAGACCTATACCTACACTTGGACCTACCTCTACTACACATCCTAGGCAACCAGCTCCTCATCTTTGGCCCCAACTTTTGAACCACAATTTGTGGATCCCATAGCATCTATACCACCTTTTGGGCTATCCAATACTACACAGCTAGATAGTGATGATGAATTAACTTGTTATCTTAATCTTTTGTAATTTGTAATGCCAATTTTATGAATGCAATGAATACTTTTTTGGCATATCTTTTGTGTATGAATTAAACTTGTGAAATTCTCTCAATGATACTATGATTTGTACAATGCTAATCAATATAAATTTTAATTAGAATATCAAAGTTGGGAAAAATTATCTCAAACAAATTTTATCAACTTTCTCTTTCTATTATAAAATTTGAGCTTTAAAAGATCAAATAAATACCTTTTTTGATTGTTGACAAAAAGGGGGAGAATGTTTAAAGTTGCATGAAAAAGAAAGAAAGATAAAAAGAGAATAAATATGAAAGAAAAAAGGGAAGAATAGATTAAAAATGTGAAATTGCTTATATAAGTAAGGGGGAGAAAAATTGTTGAATCTAAATGACTTTAGTTCATGCTCTATGCTCTCAAAAACTTGCACACATTTCTTGAAGATCTTAAAGCATTAACTCTGATACTTTCAACTCTGATACATTTCTGAAACTTTGCAAAATTGAGCTTTGATACCTTGCATATCTTAATAGCTCTGATACTTTATGAAAATGCTAGCTTTAACATTCTGATACATATAAAAAAACTGATACTGTATAGTTTTTCCTCTCACAAAAAGCTCTGAAACTTACTTGCAATATAATTAGCTTTGATACATGTTAATGCTTACTTTCAAATACAATTATACATGTAATTGTAAAGGTTTTTTCATGCCCAGTGTTTTGTCATCATCAAAAAGGGGAAGATTGTTGACCCCATAAGTAATTTTGATGATAACCAAACATTGGAGCAAGCATTTGCTTTACTAACAACTCTTCAAGTGTTTTACAAGTTTTTGTAGGATGAATTCATTGCTTAATTTCAATTCCTACATTTCTATTTCTTGTGTTGAGTTGTATTATAGTTGAGTCTTGTAAAGAAGAACCTAAAGGAAAATTTAAGTAAAAACTAATCAAATGGATTACTTCTAGATGTGTTTCAAGCTTAAGTTTCTTAGAAATTTGGTTAGAAGAGTTTGAAGGCATCTTGAGATTTAGAAGACTTGCTGGATGATTTCTGGAGAAGGATTAAAAATTCACCAAAGATTTCATCCGAGCCAACTCAAGAAGAAGAGAGCCGACTCTGGCACATGACACACATGAAGATTTTTGGCATGTAGATATCCGAGTTGACTCTAAGGGACCCGAGCCGACTTGTCCAGAGTACCACTTCTTGAATCAGACAAGCGAGCCGACCCAAAGTGAGTCCGAGTCAACTTTATCATTTAGTCAGACATCCGAGCTAACGCTTCAGAGATTCGAGCCGACTCCTTCAGAATCCAGAAATAGAGCTTTGAGAACTACAGCCAACCGAGCCGACTCTAAAGAGAAAGAACTGACTCTTCCAGACTATATTTTAAAGGCCTGAGGATCTGAGTCGACTAGAATCAAGGCGAGCCGACTCTTATAGAGTGAGGAATCAGAACACTGTGCAACTGAGCCGACTAGATTGAAGAGAGTTGACTCAACCAGAACTACTCTGAGGATCCGAGCCGACTCGAAGGTCATTTTCAGACTTATAATGACTAGTTCCAGAACTTGGAATTTGAATCCAAAAAGTGCTCCAACAATCAAATATCACATCCCAATGGTCTACAATGACTAAAATCATCTGAAAAGTGTACAAGACTATATATTTGAGAGATTTGAATTACTTTAAAGAAGAGATGGTGAGTAAATGCTAAATTGAATATCCAAACTACTTTGTGAGCAAGAGAGCACTACAAGAGCATTCAAGACAGTCTTCAAGCCTTCACCAACCACCAACTAAAGGTAGAAGCATTTATTGAAGAAGTTGAAGAAGCCAACCAAGTGCATTAAAGTGCAATCAATTGGGTTTCTCTTGAGCTGCATCGGCAACCATCCAACAAAATTTGTTTGTCATTCTATTGCTTTCTTTTTATAATTCTGTATTGAATTGTTGGGTTATTGGTGAGCCCGTTTTAAAACAAAATAGGTTCTTGGTTAGCCTGTGTTAAAACTAAGTGTTAGGTTCTTAGTAATCCTGATAAAGCCAAGCATAGGGTTTTTTTGGTGAGCCCTGTTTTAAAATCAAAGTGTAGAGGTTTGGAATGTGAGCCTGTTAAAACAATTCGACTGTATTCCAGTGGGGGATATAGTGAAAATCCCAAGTAGTAATCTTGGATAGTAGATGTAGGAGCTGGGTTGCTCCGAACCACCATAATTTGCTTGTGTTTATGTTGTGCTTTTCTTATTTGATTATGCTTTTGCATTCAATTATCCTATCACAGCACTTAACACTTATAAGGGATTTTCAAAGAGCACATAATTGCTTAAAGTTTTTAAATTCCTAATTCACCCCCCTCTTAGGAAAGCCACCTGGGCAACATGTTAGATACAAAATCTTCTGGAGATATTGATTTTGAAACATGAGCTTTTGAAGGTATGAATTTAGTAGCTGAAATTCTATTTGAAATTGAAGAATTGGAATCAATTCTAGCTTTGTTTCTAGAAATTCTTTGATATTTTAAAATCAACTCAAGCTTATTTGAAGATAAAGTAAGTTTTTCAACTAGTGGCTTGTGCTTTTCAACCTCCTTTTTCAAGTGATTATTTTCAACAATTAAAGCTTTGTTCTTGTCAAGACATGCATTATTTTTAGTTTCCAAAGCTTTGTATTTTTCAGAAAAGACATGTAAATTCTTTTGCAATAGATTATTCTTTTCTGAAATCTCTTCTTTCTTCTTTTGTAAATAATCATTGATATTCTTTAAAGTTCTTATCTTTACTCTAGCCTTTTTGAATTCAGATAGTAGATCATGAAAAGCAGAATTCAATTCATCAAAAGTAAATTCTAATTGAAGTTCGGGGATGTTACCTCGTCTTCAAGATCCATTAGATATAAGTTAGCAGTTTTCATGATCTCTTCTTCTTCAGATGAAGTCGACTCCTCACTGTCGCTCCATGTAGCAACCATAGCTTTCTTTTTCTTCTTTTTGAAAGATTTCTTTAACAAAGGACAGTCGGGACGAATGTGCCTTGGTTTCTTACATTCATAGTATGTGGGCACTTGTTCTTTTTCTTTTTCTTTATCCTTATCCTTGTCCTTGGAGTGCTCACATCATTTATGGAGTTTTTTATAGTATCTTCCTTTTATCTTTCTCATAAACCTTCTAAATCTCTTTACGACCATAGCAATATCTTCATCTTCTAGATCATCTTTGGAGGAGGTGCAGTCATCTTCTGATTCCTCATCTTTCTTTGAATTCAATGCATCTTTGAAGGCTATTGTCTTCTTCTTCTTCTGATCATCATCAGTTCTATGCTGTATGGTAAGTTCATGCATGATAAGTGAACCCATTAATTTATCCAGAGATAAGGTATTTAGATCTTTCACTTCCTGGATGGCAGTCACTTTAGGGTCCTACTTGTCTAGAAGTGATCTGAGGATCTTTTGTACTAAGTCTGCATTTGAATAAACCCTGCCAAGACTTTTCAAACCATTAATAATATCTGTAAAGTGAGTAAACATGGCAGAGATAATTTTAATTGGTTTCATTTTGAAAAGTTCATAACTATGTACAAGAAGATTAATTTTCAAAGTCTTCACTTTGAAAGTTCCTTTGTGGGTCACTTTGAGTTTATCCCAAATTTTCTTTGCTGAAGAGCAAGTAGAATTTGATTGAACTCGTTAGCATCCAAAGCATAGTATAATAAATTCATTGCTTTGGCATTTAATTCCCCCATCTTCATGTCGTGTTCATCCCAGTCCTTTTCAGGCTTTGGGACATCCATGCCATTAATTTTGATCATGGAAATATGTGGCCCTTTTAGAATGACCTTCTATAATTGAAAATCGATAGCTTGAATATAGGTTTTTATTCTAGCTTTCCAATATGAATAATTTGTGCCAATGAAAAGTGGAGGTCTATTGGTAGATTGGCCTTCGACCAAAGATGTACTCATGGGATGAGCCATCAATCTTTACTCTAAATGTATTCAGAGACACTGTTCTGATACCAGTTGTTGCCCAGGTGGCTTTTCCAAGAGGGGGATAAATTGGGAATTTAAAAAGTTTAAGCAATAATGTACTCTTTGAAAATCCCTTGAAGTGTTAAGTGCTTTGGTTGAGATGATTAAAAGCAGAAGCAGGATATAAAGAGAATGCACAATACAAACACAAAAAATTTATAGAGGTTCGAAGCAATCCAGCTCCTACATCCACTACTAGAGATTATCACTTGGGATTTTCACTATATCCCTCACTGGAATACAGTCGAATTATTTTAACAGGCTCACAATCCAAATCTCTATACTTTGGTTTTTAAACCGGACTCACCAAAGAAACCCAATACTTGGTTTTAACAGGATCACCAAGAACCCAACACTTGGTTTTAACACAGGCTAACCAAGAACTTATTTAGTTTTTAAACCGGGCTCAGCAATAACCCAACACTTGGTTTTAATAGGATCACCAAGAACCCAACACTTAGTCTTAACAGGATCACCAAGAACCCAACACTTGGTTTTAACACAGGCTAACCAAGAACCTATTTGGTTTTTAAACCAGGCTCATTGATAACCCAACAACTCAAAAGAGAATTGTAAAAAGAAAGCAACAGAATGACAAACAAATTTATCAGATGGTTGCTGATGCATCTTAAGAGGAGTCCAATTGATTGCACTTCAATGCACTTGGTTGGCTTCTTCAACTTCTTCAATAAATGCTTCAAGCTTTTGTTGTTAGTTGGTGAAGGCTTGAAGACTGTCTTGAATGCTCTTGCAGTGTTCTCTTGCTCACAAAGTAGCTTGGATATTCAATTTAGCATTTACTCATCATCTCTTGTTTAAAGTAGTTCAAATCCCTCAAATATATAGTCTTGTACTCTTCTCAGATGATTTTAGTCATTGTAGACTGTTGGAATGTGACATTTGACCGTTGGAGCACTTTTTGGATTCAAATTCCAAGTTCTGGAACTAGCCATTATAAGCCTGTAATCAACCTTCGAGTCGGCCTGGATTACTCGAGTCAGCTCGGATCCTTAGAGCAGTTCTGGTTGAGTCTACTCTCTTCAATTGAGTCAGCTCCATTGCACAGTATTTTGATTCCTTACTCTATAAGAGTCGGCTCACCTTGATTCTAGTCGACTCGGATTCTCAGGCCTTCAAAAATGTAGTTTGGAAGAGTCGGCTCTTTTTGTTTTGAGTCAGCTCGGTTGGCTGTAGTTCTTAGAATACTTTTTCTGGACTCTGGAGGAGTTGGCTCGAATCTCTGAAGAGTTAGCTCGAATATCTGAAAAGTCAGCTCAGATGTCTAACAGTCAAAGTAGTCGGCTCAGAATCCCTTCGGGTCGGCTCGGTTGTTTGATTCAGAAAATCATGAATTAGACAAGTTTGCTCGGGTCCTTTAGAGTCGACTTGAATATCTGCGTGCCAGAAATCTTCTTGCATGCCATGTGCTAGAGTCAGCTCTCTTCTCTTCGAGTCAGCTCGGATGAAATCATCAGTGAATTGTTAGTTTTTCTCCAGAAATCATCCAGCAAGCCTTCAAAGTCTCAAGGTACCTTCAAACTCTTCTAACCATATTTATAAAGAATTTTAAGCTTGAAACACATCTAGAAGTAACCCATTTTCATGATTTTTACTTAACCTTTTCTTTGGGTTCTTCTTTACATGAATCACTTACAACATAACTCATTTCAAAACTAGGAATGTAGGAGTTGAAATTAAACAATGAAATCATCCTACAAAAACTTGTAAAATACTTGAAGAGTTGTTAGTAAAATAAATGCATACTCCAATGTTTGGTTATCATCAAAATCACTTATGGGGTCAACATGGGGTCGGCCAATTACATATTATGGATTGAACTAGCTCTTTTATATGGTATGGTGCTATACTCAGATAGCTCCAAATCTCCTTGTCAAGGTAGGGTTTCGCATATACCCGAAGTTGTTTGTACCTTTTACTTTGATTCATGGTTGGTCAGTGTCTAGGCTCTAGGTTAGTTGTTCTTTGAGGTCATCAATTTGACCATCTCCTCTAGTGATAGCTGCATCAGTTGACCCCATAAGTGATTTTGATGATAACCAAACATTGGAGCATGCATTTGTTTTAATAATAATTCTTCAAGTGTTTTACAAATTTTTGTAGGATGATTTCATTATTTAATTTCAACTCCTACATTCACAGTAGGGATGGCAACGGGTCGGATTTGGGTTGGGTCACCCAAAACCCATACCCGCCCCGCTAAAAAATTATCCGCCCCATACCCATCGCGGGTCGGATCGGGTATAAAAAAATCATGTTTGAATCAGGTCGGGTCAGGTATACCTGGACTCATAAAACCTAGTTTATTTAAAGCCTAAACGGGTCGGGTCGGGTCGGGTATATCCATCCCATATCCAATTTATTTAAATATTTTATAAACATAGTCTTTTTTTATATATAAATGGATCGGGTTTGGGTCAGGGCGTACTACTACCCATACCCGACCGAAACCCAAGTCGGGTTCTTTTTATATGACCCATATCCATTTATAAATTAGACGGGTCAGGTTTTACCCGCCCCATTAGGATCAGGTCAGATCGGATATCCATCGGGTCGGTAAAAATTGCCATCCCTAATTCATAGTTTTGAAATGAGTTGTATTGTAAGTGATTCATGTAAAGAAGAACCCAAAGAAAAAGTTAAGTAAAAATCATGAAAATGGGTTACTTCTAGATGTGTTTCAAGCTTAAGTTTTTTAAAATTTTGGTTAGAAGAGTTTGAAGGCATCTTGAAACTTTGAAGACTTGCTGGATGATATCTAGAGAAAAACTAATATTTCACTGAAGATTTCATCCAAGCCGACTCGAAGAGAAGAGAGCCGACTCTGGCACATGGTATGCATGAAGATTTCTGGCATGCAGATATTCGATCCGACTCTAAAAGACCCGAGCTGACTCGTCTAGAGTACCACTTCCTGAATTAGACAGGCGAGCCGACCCAAAAGGTGTCCGAGCCGACTCTATCATTTAGTCAGACATCCGAGATGACTCTTCAGAGATTTGAGCCAACTCCTCCAGAGTCCAAAAAAAGGGCTCTAAGAAGTACAGCCAACCGAGCTGACTCTAAAGAGAAAGAGCGGACTCTTCCAGACTAAATTTTTGAAGGCCTGAGGATCCGAGTCAACTAGAATCAAGGCGAGTCGACTCTTACAGAGTAAAGAATTAGAATACTATGCAACGGAGCTGACTCAATTGAAGAGAGTCGACTTAACTAGAACTACTCGGAGGATCCAAGTCAACTCGAGTAATCCGAGCCGACTCGAAGGTTAATTTTAGCCTTATAATGGCTAGTTCCAGAACTTGGAATTTGAATCCAAAAAGTACTCCAACAGTCAAATATCACATCCCAACAGTCTACAACGATTGAAATCATCTGAGAAGAGTACAAGACTATATATTTGAGGGATTTGAACTACTTTAAACAAGAGATGATGAATAAATGCTAAATTGAATATCCAAGCTACTTTGTGAGCAAGAGAGCACTGCAAGAGCATTCAAGATAATCTTCAAGCCTTCATCAACTAATAACAAAAGCTTGAAGCATTAATTAAAGAAATTGAAGAAGCCAACCAAGTGCATTGAAATGCAATCAATTGGGCTTCTCTTGAGCTACATCGACAACCATCCGACAAATTTGTTTGTCATTCTGTTACTTTCATTTTATAATTCTCTTTTGAATTATTGGATTATTGGTGAGCCCAGTTTAAAAAACCAAATAGGTTCTTGGTTAGCCTATGTTAAAACCAAGTGTTAGGTTCTTAGTGATCCAGGTAAAACCAAGTGTTGGGTTTCTTTGGTGAGCCCGATTTTGTTGCCCAGTAAGCTATCCAAGAGGGGGGGTGAATTGGATTTCTAAAAATTTAAATACAAGTGTGTGAACCAATCCAACTATTTAACTAAGTACAATGAATGCAAGTGCAAAGTGCTCTTTTAATGAGTATGCAGCGGAAATATAAAGCAATAAGTAAAAGAGCAAGTTAAAGAGACAAGTAATCACAAACACAAAGAAAATATAGTGGTTCGGTGCTATCCAATGCACCTACATCCACTCCCCAAGACCCACTTGGGATATTACTATAATCTCAATCGATTACAGTCGATTAGTTTTCTAGGTTCACTAATCAAAATCTAACTTGTTTTCACAAGGCTCACAAGTCAAAACCTTACTTGGTTTTCCAGGCTAACCAAGAATCTAGTTGATTTTAAGGCTCACCAACAATCTCCCTTGGTTTTGCGAGCTAACCAAGAACCTAATTGGTTTTCAAAGGCTCACCAATAACCTCCTTGGTTTTCCAATAGGCTAACCAAAAACCTTTAAAACAAATATAAGTTTGAAGTAAAAAAATAATTAAAGTTTTCTAATAAAAGCAAATATCTCTTTGAAGTTTTGTTGTAGTGCTGCCTCCAACTTGATGAAGCCTCTTTTAATGCTCAAAAAGGTTGAACTTGAATGCTCTTGAAGGCTCTTGAATGCTTAGAGACTTCTTTTTACTTGAAGGTGGTTGAACTCAATGAATAGGAGTGCAACTTCTTCTTTTCTTTTCTTTTGGTTATTCCTTTTTCATTCTCTTATGTTTAGATTTGATTTGAATCAATTAAATACCTTTCCAAGGCCTCAAACTCAGTTTCTAGCTGTTAGACACGAAAAACTAGCCGTTACTGATCCCAGAACTCCATGTGTCAATACTTCAAGCTATGAGTCGATACTTAGGGTCGACACTTACAATCCATGAGTTGACACCTAGTTCAAATATCTTCAATGAAGCTTTCTGGAATTCTCAGATTGTCGACACTTTCTCAGGTGAGTCGACACTATGAGTTGACACTTAGCATCTATGTGTCGATACTTCAGGCAAGTCTTCAACTTCAGCAAGTTCTGTAATCCAAAAGTCTCAAGCGATGAGCTGATCTATGTGTCGACACTTTGAGTCGACACCAGACATTCATGTATTGACACTTCAGCCATGCCACTGAAACTCTGTTTGCATATCGGCTTGAGTCAACACTTCCACAGTCATGTGTCGATACTTGAGTCATGTGTCGATACATGACCATGGAAGTGTCGACTCAAGCCGGTATGCAAATAGAGTTTCAGTGGCATGGCTGAAGTGTCGACAGTTGAGTCATGTGTCGACACTTTGAGCCGATACTTCACTGAGATTTTTACAAAAATAACTGAACTTTTACTGAAACAAATTTGTGTTAATTTCTTGTATCCTTTCAAGCATTCTTCAACTACCAAAGTCCTCTTTGAGCAGATCTTTCATCCATATTTGGGACTTTTCAATCAATCAATCTTTTGTTAAGTTGATGAGCACCTTTTTCTATAAAAGCACACGTCAAAGAAATGGTTAGTACTCAACTTATACCTAAGCATTTTGCTTATCCTCAAAATCAATAACGGAGTCAACAATCTCTCCCTTTTTGATGATGACAAAATCTTTAAGTATAAATTGCATAATAAGCTTTCAAATGAACTTTTCAAAGTGCATAGAGCTAATTGCAATAGGTATTGAAATATTAAAAAAGATGTATCAGAGCGAGAGTATTGCAATGGCTAAGAGTATCAGAGTTTAAAATATATAAGAGATAAAATCATGTGCCTAGATACTCTTAATAAATGTAACAAATTCAGCAAACAACATTTTGAAGAGTGTAAATACTCCCCTTAAAGAGATGACCAATAAAATTGATTTTTGAACATCTTTTAATGTCAAAAAGACTGAAATTTAAACATTTAAAGATAAGAATTGAGCATGAAATTCAATTCAAAATATATTTTTAAATTTAAAGGAGGTATTACTCCCCCTCACTTAATGAAATTTTCTGCTCAAACATATTTATACTTATTCTTATTTTTCTCCCTTTTTGTTATCATTAAAAAGGAAGGAAGAAGGCAATAAACTCAAACATAAATGTAAGTCATTCATAAAAAAAATATTGAATTGCTGAAAAGTAATGCATTTCATTCATTTAAAGTCATAACATGAAGTACAACATAAGATTTCATTCAAAGTCAGAATTTTATACATAAAGTGAACATCAAAACATACAAAGAGTTCAGAAATGTAAACTATATAAATGTAAAAACTATCCTAATCATCATCTGAAGATCCAATCTCGATCAGTCCGGTATCAATAAAAGCACGAGATCGAGGCCACATCGATCTAAGATCATGAAGATGAGTCCTGGTCAATCTGGAAGGAGTACGATGTCTAACAAAGTCCTCTCTCTAGCTGGAGCAAAAGAGGTAGAAGCTATGTCAGTAGCAGGAACAGATCTGATCAGAGTGACAGACTCGACAGCTATCAGATATGGCGTATGATCAAATAAAGGATCGAAATCAAGATGGTGGAAACTAGGAGTATAGAATCCTAGCTTTCAGATAAGAGAAGATGTATGCAAGGATGGTGTACCAACAACAGGTGTATCAAAAATTGGTGTATTAGCTGAAAAAATGATAGGTGTATCAATGATAGGTGCATCAGCTAAAGAAATGATAGGTGTATCAATAAGAGGTGTATCAATGATAGGTGAAAGTATAGGAATGGCAGAATGATCAACAGATCTAGGAGGTGTGGGTAGGATAGGAGTCTAAAGGGATGAACTCGAAGGATCATGAATGGGACTCCTAGGTAAGTCAGCTGCTGTCCCTAGCACTGGCTCTGTCATCGCATCTAAAAAGTTGAACTCATCAGAGTCAGTCACCTTATCATCATCATCATCTCTGTCTGGTCCTGGAATAGGTGGAACTGCAGCAGAATTAGCTAGAGCTAAAGTATCGGGAACACTCCCAGAAGAGGGTCTACTCAATGCGGACAATATATCAGAGATACCATCTCTTAGTCCTTTATGGCTCTCTCTGGTCTCCATAATGAAACTATCAAGTCACTACTGAATAATCAAAATCTCCATCTCAATATGAGCGACTCTGTCCATAAGACTCTCAGAAGCTCCTAAAACATCTAGTCATGCTAGCTCAGGTTGAGGAGCAGGCTCTGTTTATGTTGATGGCTTAAGCTAAATCTCAGGTAAATGTATCTCTGAAGGTCCTGCCTCACCCAAAAATATACGCTCTTCCTCCACAGCATCCTCATCTATGTCAGTGGCCTGACCTGATACTCGTCGTCTCCACTGGCCTCTGACCAACTGATATTCCATCAGGTGAAGTGAACTGATATCCCATCAGGTGAAGTGATCTGATATCGTAAACATCAGTGTGCAGTAACATCCGGTTGGGCTCATCATCCAATACCATTCAATATGCCCTAAAGAGAAAGGTCAAGCCCATCCCGTAGGGCAAATATAGTCTCTGACTGATAGATGTGTCTTCATCTAATATACCATAAGTACAGGAAAGCAAATAGGTGCATGCTGTACCAGAGACACCATCACTAGCAGCTCTCTCTCAGTGATAAAGTCAAAATGGCCGGTCTTCGGTAGAAGGATCCGGGCAACAATATGATGTAGTAACCTCATCTCAGTAGAGAGCTTGGATGCAACAACAGTGGCTCCCTCAGGTAGATCATTTGACTCGAAAATGCACTGGATCCATTGAATCTGTCTACTACGCTATCAACTACAGATCCTGTCATAGATATATCCCATACTCTACTCAGAACCTTTGTAGTAACTGGAATATCTCTGCCACGGACCTGTGCAATTCATCCATCACTACCATGGGCTAAGGATCCGTTGAACTCTCGTATCAAGCCCAGGTAGAATCTCTAAGTCAATAAACAGAAAGGAACCAAACCAGCATCTCTAAGCCACTAGCCTATTCGAAAGTGCTGCTAGTTAATGAATCTGAAGTCCACACGGCATCCTTTGATAACTGTCTTCAAACCCATGCGACTGGATATAGGAAAAAGCGGCTGAACTGGGGGATCAGGCGCACTGACTTCATGTATGGCTTTTGTCCTTCTTTCATCTTCTTGGTTGGATGGTCGAAGGTGATGAACAACTTGCTTTCTAGGTCCCATTCCACAGATTCAAGGTTTAAACAAGGGAAGAAAGGAAATCTATGGTTTCTATGGTTCAAAACTTAAACGGGAGAGGGATTGAGGCAAAAATTAACCCAAAAACCACTTAAAATAGAAACTTCAGAGGGTTTGAGTCAAGATTTGGAGGGAAGAAGTGGATAGAACAGTGTTAGGGCAAGTGTCGGCTCGAATTGGGTGAGAAAGTACCAAGAAAATACTTCATTTCCACTTTTATTCTCGATTTGCCGCCGTTCAAGTGTCGACTCATGATACAGGGCCAAGTGTCGACACTTCAAGGTGTCGACACTTCGACTTAAAAAAAAAAATTAAAAAAGAAATATTGATCAAAATTGCTAGAATTATAGTGAAATTGAAGGAAAATTGAAAGTAACTGCTATCAAATTTGATCTTTCATGGATCAAAGAATGAAAATTCTTAATCAAAAGGATTGATAACCCCAGGTTCTCTTCTAATCATACTCAACCGACCTTCTTGGAGAGGCTTAATCAAAATAATAGCTAATTGCATTTCAGTACAAATGAATTCAAGCACAATATCATTATTTTCAACATGATCTCTAATAAAATGATGCATAATTTCAATATGTTTGCTTCTAGAATGTTGAACAGGGATTTTAATTAAGCATATTGCACTAGTATTATCACATTTTATGGGTGTGCAAGTTAATTTGATTCCATAATCTTCAAAATATTGCTTAATCCACAAGATTTGAGCACAATAACTTCCTGCTGCAATATACTTAGCCTCAGCTGTAGATAGTGCAACTGAAGTTTGTTTCTTGCTAAACCAGGAGATTAAGTTAACTCCAAGAAATTGGCAAGTTCCACTAGTACTTTTTCTATCAAGTTTACACCCAGCAAAATCAGCATCAGAATATCCAATTAAATTAGCAGATGTGTTTATAGAGTACCACAAGCTAATATCAATTGTACCAGATAAGTATCTAATAATGCGCTTAACAGCCAACAGATGAGATTCCTTAGGTTTAGACTAATATCTAGCACACATGCATACACTGAACATTATATCTGATCTACTAGCAGTCAAATATAATAAAGAGCCAATCATACCTCTGTATAATTTTTGATCTACGAATTTACCATGCTCATCTTTATTAAGTTTACAAGAGGGGCTCATAGGTGTACCTATTGACTTAGTAGTCTCCATCCCAAACTTTTTTATGATTTCTCTTGTATACTTAGCTTGGTTGATGAAGATTCCATCTTTGGTTTGCTTGATTTGGAGTCCGAGAAAGAAATTAAGTTCTTCCATCATGCTCATTTCGAACTCTCCCTGCATTAGCTTAGCAAACACTTGACAAAGAATTTCATTAGTAGCACCGAAAATAATATCATCAACATAGACTTGTTGTGAGATATGGACCTTGGATCGAAATCGGTAGGCCCAACCAGCATTGACCCAGTTTGAACAAAAAAAAAAGGAGTTTGAAACGAAGAAGAAGATGGAGTCTAGAATAGGGGAGGATTTGATCTCCCTAATCCAATCAGAGTATCATCAATAAATGCAAAAAATGAGTCGTGGAGGGAGAGGGAGGTGGCTGGCGACGTATTTGAGAGGGATTGGCACTTGATCGAGCAGTGGTTGTCTTCCAAATGACGAGGAAATCATCGGGCATTTTTTCCTTTAAATTTCCCCCACCACCATCGATTCGAGCCATCGAGCCCTCCCCATGCCATAGTTCTTCCTCTCCGGTGAGCAACCAAGGGTTCTTCAACATATGGTGAGTTTTCTTTTATGGTTTAGAAGAGTTTGATCTAGTTTCTTGGTGGTTTTTGGTTGGGTTGGGACCATGGACCGCCAGAGGTTGTGCTGCCATCCATCTCCGTTCGCCGAGCTCCCCTTCTCGGAGACCATCTCCCTTGGCCGCTGGCAGCCAGGGGGAAGGCCAGTTCGGTTAGGCCGAGGGAGAAGTAGGGTGGGTTCAGGGAGAAGAGAAGAAAGAAAGGAAGAAGAAAAAAAAAGCTCTGATTTAGTTAAAAAAAAGGGGTTTTGTTTTAGTTCAGTATAAAAAAAAGGAGAGAGAAGGAGGAGAGAGAAAGAGGATAGAGAAAGTGGAGAGAGAAGATGAGGAGAGAGATAGAGGGAGAAAATAAATTTAAAATAATAATAGTAGTATATTATTATAGGAGAGAGAATCGAAGAGACTTTCTTTCTCGAAATTCATGAAACTAGAGTTTGGTTTGAATGATTTTATTTATTATTATAGGAGATCAACCTTCTGAGCAGGAAGGTGTTGCATAAATTTTGGATAGAACTATTATCGGATATACTAGGATAGCACTTGAAGGTAAGGATTCTGGACATGATCACCAGTTTTATACATTATTTTATGGGCATGATTTGATCCGAGCATATGAACATTAGCATGCATGTTTGTTTTGCATTGTATATTTTGATTTCTCGATATGGATAATGTGTTGAGATTATTAATTATATTTTCATGTATCATGTTTATTTGAGTAAGTTATCTTTTGATGGTTTGGACTGTGATGCCGGTTATTGAGAAGTTTAAGATGACGTGATTTGACAGTACAACCTGATTTGATAAAGTGATAACAAAAAGGATACGGTGTTTGGACTACCCATGCCACGGTGGTACCATGGTTACACAGCCTGAGCCACGAGCTTCGTACATGAGCTAGCTTGACCACGAGGAATGGTTGATTGTGAGACTAGCCAGACCATGAGGAATGGTCAATTATGAGACTAGCCTGACCACGAATAAAAGGTTGATTAACAGGCTTGTACTGAGCTAGTTTGGCCACGGTAGATAGCAAATGATCGATTATAAGATTATCAGTCATGGGTTGGAGCATGACCATGGTTAGTCCAAAATCTTAAAGATAAAGATGGATTAATGGAAACTCTAAAGAAAACATGGTTTTTCATGATTTTGTCAAACATGATATTTGTGTTGTTGACTGCATGTTGTGATATACTAGTATGTTTTTACCTTATTCCAGAGTTATATTATTGCTGGTGTGATCATATGGAAACCTTACTGGGCTGTGGAGCTCACTTCCTATTTTTTTTCAGAGACTCTAGATGCATAGGGAGGTTCAGCCTAGGCAAGAGGCGGAATATCAATATTGTTTAGATAGTTAGTTAGTAAATTTTAGTTTTTTAGTTACTGATACTTGTTATGAATCAGTAAACTAGTTAGTGATTTTCACTTTATAAATGGATTATTTAATTATTACTCAATTAAGTATATAATATCGGTTTATTTGATGTGATTGATTGTTGTGTACCTAGGTCTTGCATGATCTCTAGGGTAAAACCTAGGATTTGTGTGGCCGGTCGCGTAGCGGATTGTGGTGCCGGATTCAGGGTGTGACACTTGCACTACTAATAAATCATCATTTTTTTCTTTAGAAATAAAGTTGTATCAACATGGCCTCTGGTAAATTTATTTTCAATCAGAAACTTGCTGAGTCTTTCATACCATGCTAGGGGTGCTTGTTTTAAACCATAAAATGCTTTGTGTAATTTAAAAACATAATCAAGATATGCGTGATTTTCAAAACCAGATGGTTATTCAATAAAAACTTCTTCTGCTATACAACCATTCAGAAAAGCACTTTTAACATCCATTTGAAATAATTTAAAATTCATAAAACAAGCAAATGCTAATAGTAGTCTAATTGCCTCAAGTCTAGCGACAGGAGTAAATGTTTCATCAAAATCAATTCCTTCCTCCTGGTTGTAGCCTTTGGTAACTAGCCTAGCTTTATTTCTAGTTACAATCCCATTTTCATCTAATTTATTCTTAAACACCCATTTTATGCCAATAATAGAAAATTTGATGGTCTTTCTATTAATGTTCAAACATTATTTCTATCAAACTGAATTAGTTCATCTTGCGTAGCATTTATCCAGTTAGAGTATTTTTCAGCATCTTCAAAATATTTAGACTCTATTTGATAAACAAAAGCAATATAGTCACATTCATTTCTAATTGAGGATCGAGTTCTTATACATTTTGATGGATCACCTAAGAATAATTCCTTAGGATGTCCATAAGCATACTTTAACTCCTTAGGTAGATCTTGGTGCTTTGGTGTGGATTATATGGCTTCACCTTTTTCATCTTTGTCTTAATTTTCTTTACTTTGTTGAGAGGGTTGATCATCTAATGTCAGCTTTTGTAGCTTATCAACACCTGCACATGTATCAAAAGTATTCTCTTTTTCTAGAGGATTTGTTAGTAGACTCTTCAAAAATCACATGTACAGACTCCTCTACAACTAGGGTTCTTTTGTTAAAATTATGTATGCCCTGCTTAATGTAGAGTATCCTAGAAAAATACCTTCATTAGACTTGGCATCAAATTTTTCAAGATTGTCTTTACCATTATAAAATAAAACATTGACAACCAAAAACTCAAAAATACTTTAAAGTTGATTTTCTTTGATTCCAAAGTTCATAAGGAGTTTTCTTTAAAATAGGCTAGATTAAAACTTGATTTAAGATATAACAAGCAGTATTAATAGCTTCAGTCCAAAAATATCTTGGTAAATCATTTTCACAAAGCATAGTGTATGCCATTTCTTCTAAAGTACGAATTTTCCTTTCTACCACCCCATTTTGTTGAGGTACCCTAGGTGCAGACAAATTGTATTTAATATCTTTCTCATTACAAAAATTTTCAAAATCTTGATTTTTAAATTTAGAACCATGATTACTACGTATGCAAATAACTAAAGTACCTTTTTCATTTGACACTTTTTGGTAAAACTTTACAAATATTGAGAATTGATTCATCTTTATGAGCAAGAAAGAAAACCCAAGTAAATCTTGAAAAATCATCCACTATAACCAATCCATATCTCTTGCCTCATAGACTAGATGTTCTAGTTGGTCCAAAGAGATCCATATGGAGTAGTTCTAATGGCCTACTAGTAGTAACAAAACCTTTAGGTTTGAAAGATATTTTAACTTGTTTTTCAAATTGACATGCTTGGCAAATTCTATCTTTTTCAAAACTAAGTTTCAATAAATCTCTTACTAATTCCTTTTTACAAAGTTTTGAAAGTAAGTACATAGTAGCATATCTTAGTCTTCTATGCTAAAGCCAACTAGTCTCATCTTTAGTAGAATTCATTGCAACTAGGCATTCTCCATTAGGCAAGGATAGATCATTCAAATCTATCAAATAAATATTACCATGCCTCTTTCCAATGAATTTTACTCCATTTTTGTCAGGACTAGTAATCATGCAATAAGATGATTTAAAAATAACTTGAAAACCTTTATCGCAAAATTGATTGATACTTAAAAGATTATGCTTTAAACCTTCAACCAAAAGTACATTATTAATACATGTAGAAGGGGTAATGTGAACCTTACCTATACCAATGATTTTACTTTTGCCATTATCATCAAAGGCCACACTCCCTCTATTTATTGCTTCAAGAGAAGTGAAATGCTTTACATCTCCTGTCATGTGCCTTGAGCAACCACTATTAAGATACCATAGTCTTTTATTTTTCTTGGTTGCAAGACACACCTATAAAACAAATCAAGTTTTGTTATTAGGTACCCAAGCCAACTTGGGTCTTTTGAGGTTAGTACTTAAATTGGTTCCTTTGGGAACCCAAACTTTTCTAGAGTCATTGATCTTTCTCATATTACATTGAACAGCTTTGTGTCCTTGTTTTTTGCATAAAAAGCATGTAATACTAAATGATGCAAGTACAAAAAAGTTTTTTAGATACTTTTGTTGTCTTTCAGATTTGTATCCTATTCCTGCTTTGTTAAAAATAGCTTTTTGGTTATTTAAAAGAAGATTTAGTTTTTCTAAACTATAGATGAACTTTTCAACAAAAGATTTTATTTTGTCAAGCTCATTTTTGTAATTTTTGTTTTCTAATTCTAAATCCTTGTTTTTCTTCAAAAGATCACCATTTGAAATGATAGTTTTAGGTCTTTTCAAAACATCATTTTCCATAGTTAAGGCCTTATTTTTCTTTTCCAAAACATCAAGTTTAGTTTTCAAATTACTAATTTTGTTTAAAAGAGAATTGTTTTCATAAGAAAAACTATTTGTATGCTTTTTCAATTTTCTATTTGCAAATAAAATCAATATATAATCATGCACTAATTCATCAAAAGTATTTTTTAATTCATCGAAGGTAATATCTACTTCGGTACCAAAAATTACCTCTTCTTGATCTTGATGTGCCATGAGACATAGATTTGCAATTTCAGCTTGTTCTTCTTCCGAGCTGGAGTCTTCACTATCACTCAAGGTTGCCATCATAGCTTTCTTCCTTGACTTCTTTAGGAGAGCGCAGTCAAATTTATAGTGTCCAGGCTTCTTGCACTCAAAGCATGTAGGTATCTCCTTCTCCTTTTCCTTTTCTTTCTCCTTTTCTTTTCCCTTCTCTTTAGTTGATTGGAACTTTTTCTTATAAGGGAATTTCCTTCTTTTTATAAACCTTCTGAATTTTCTTGCTAGAAGAGCTTCCTCACTCTCATCTTCGGATTCTTCTTGAACATTAGACTTGAAAGCTATCCCCTTTTTCTTCTTATCCATGTCCATAGATTTTTGCTTTAAGTTTAGCTTATAAGTCATGAGCGATCCCATCAGTTGCTCCAATGGTAGTTTGTCAACATCTTTAACTTCTTGGATGGCGATCACCTTCGGATACCATGAAGTTGGAAGTGACCTGAGAATTTTGTTGACAAGATCAGTATTAGACATTATTTTTCCTAAACTTCTTATTCCATTTACAATATTTGTAAATCTAGTGTACATGCCAGTGATAGACTTATTTGATTCCATTCGAAACATTTCATAAGTGTGCACTAACATATTTACTTTAGTATTTTTTACTTGATCGGTACCCTCATGGATAACTTCAAGTGTGTCACATATTTTCTTGGCAGATGTGCATGTAGAAATCCTGTTAAATTCACTAGGATCCAATGCACAATAGAAAAGATTAATTTCTTTCACATTAATCTCAGATTGTTTAATATCATTTTCATCCCAATCTTTTTTGAGCTTTGGGATGGAAACACCATTAACAACAATCAAAGAAATATGTGGACCTTTATCAACAACCTTCCACAAATTATAATCAATAGTGTGCATATATATTCTCATCCTAGTTTTCTAATAAGTGTAATTTGTTTCATTGAAATATGGAGGTCTATTTGAGGCTCGTTCCTCAACTACACTAGTACCAATAGGGCTGCCATAGATCTTTACTCAAGATGGTTAGACCTATACACTGAGAACAGGGCTCTGATACCACTTATTGCCCAGTAAGCAACATAAGAGGGGGGTTGAATTGGGTCTCTAAAAATTTAAATGCAAGCGTGTGAACCAATTCAACAATTTAACTAAGTACAATTAATGTAAGTGCTAAGTGCTCTTTTAATGAGTATGCAGCAGAAATATAAAGCAATAAGTAAAAGAGCAAGTTAAAGAGACAAGCAATCACAAACACAAAGGAAATATAGTGGTTCGGTGCTATCCAATGTACCTACATCTACTTCCCGAGACCCACTTGGAAATTGACTATAATCTCAATCAATTACAGTCGATTAGTTTTCCGAGCTCACTAATCAAAACCCGACTTATTTTTATAAGGCTCATAAGTCAAAACCTCACTTGGTTTTCTGAGCTAACCAAGAACCTAATTGGTTTTAAGGCTCACCAACAACCTCCTTTATTTTTATGGGCTAATGAAGAACCTAATTGATTTTCAAAGGCTCACCAATAACCTCCTTAGTTTTCCAATAGGCTAACCAAAAACCTTTACAACAAATATAAGTTTGAAGTAAAGAAACAATGAAAGCTTTCTAATAAAAACGAATATCTCTTTAAAGTTTTGTTGTAGTGCTACCTCCAACTTGATGAAGCCTCTTTTAATGCTCAAGAAGGTTGAACTTGAATGCTCTTGAATACTTGGAGACTTCTTTTTTCTTGAAGGTGGTTGAACTCAATGAATAGGAGTGAAAGCTCTTCTTTTATTTTCTCTTGGTTATTCCTTTTTCATTATTTTGTGTTTAGATTTGATTTGAATCAATTAAATACCTTTCCAAGGTCTCAAACTCAGTTTCTAGCCATTAGACATGAAAAACTAGCCGTTGGGAGCCAAGAGGAGTGACTTATGTATTTAAAAAACTAGCCATTACTGTTCCAAGAACTCCAAGTATCGATATTTCAAGCTATGAGTCGATACTTAGGGTCAACACTTGTAGTCCATGAGTCGACACCTAGTTCAAATATCTTCAATAAAGCTTTCTAGAAGTCTCAGATGTGTTGACACTTTCTCAGGTGAGTTGATACTGTGAGTCGACACTTAGCATCCATGTGTCGACATTTCAAGCAAGTCTTCAACTTCAGCAAGTTATGTAATCAAAAAATCTCAGGCGATGAGCTGATCTATGTATCGACACTTTTAATCGACACCAGACATCCATGTATTGACACTTCAACAAGATTTTCACAATAATAGCTGAACTTTTGCTGAAACAAATTTGTGTTGACTTCTTATATCCTTTCAAGCATTCTTCAACTACCAAAGTCCTCTTTGAGTAGATCTTTCATCCATATTTGGAACTTTTTAATCAATCAGTCTTTTGTTAAGTTGATGAGCACATTTTTCTATAAAAATATACTTCAAAAAAATGATTAGTACTTAACTTATATTTAAGCATTTTGCTTATCATCAAAATCAATAACGGAGTCAATAGGTTTAAAAACCAAAGTATAGAAATTTGGATTATGAGTCTGTTAAAATAATCCGACTGTATTCCAGTGGGAGATATAGTAGAAATTCCAAGTAGTATCTTGGATAGTGGATGTAGGAGCTGGGTTGCTCCGAACCACTATAAAATTTTTGTATTTGTGTTATGCATTCTCTTTATATCCTGCTTCTGCTTTTAATTATCTCAATCATAGCACTTAACACTTCAAGGAATTTTCAAAGAGCACATAATTGCTTAAACTTTTTAAATTTTCAATTCACCCGCCTCTTGGGAAAGCCACCTAGGAAACAATTGGTATCAAAGCAGTATCTTTGAATATATTTAGAGTAAAGATTGATGGCTCATCTCATGAGTATATCTTTGGCCGAAGGCCAATCTACCAATAGACCTCCATTTTTTACTAGCACAAATTATTCATATTGGAAAGCTAGAATGAAAATCTATATTCAAGCTATCGATTTTCAATTATGGAAGGTCATTCTAAAATAGCCATAAATTTCCATGATCAAAATTAATGGCGTGGATGTCCCAAAGCCCGAAGAGGACTGGGATGAACACGACATGAAGATGGGGAAATTAAATGCCAAAGCAATAATTTATTATACTGTACTTTGGATGCTAATGAGTTCAATCGAATTTTCACTTGCTCTTCTACAAAGAAAATTTGGGACAAACTCGAAGTGACCCACGAAGGAACTTTCCAAGTGAAGACTTCAAAAACTAATCTTCTTGTACATAGTTATAAACTTTTCAAAATGAAACCAACTGAAACTATCTCTGCCATGTTTACTCGCTTTACAGATATTATTAATAGTTTGAAAAGTCTTGGCAGGGTTTATTCAAATGCTGACTTAGTACAGAAGATCCTCAGATCACTTCCAAACAAATGGGACCCCGAAGTGACTGCTATATAGAAAGCAAAAGATCTAAACACCTCATCTCTGGATGAATTAATGGGTTCACTCATCATATATGAACTTGCCATGCAGCATAAAATTGATGATGATCAGAAGAAGAAGAAGACAATAGCCTTCAAAGCTACATTGGATTCAAAAAAAGATGAAGAATCAGAAGATGACTGCACCTCCTCTGAAGATGATCTAGAAGATGAAGATATTACTATGGTCATAAGGAGATTTAGAAGGTTTATGGAAAAGAAGAAAGGAAGATACTAAAGAAAATTTCATAAACGAGGTAAGTACTCCAAGGACAAGGACAAGGATAGAGAAAAAGAAAAAGAACAATTACCCACATGTTATGAATGTAAGAAACCAGGGTACATTCATCCCGACTGTTCTTTGTTAAAGAAATCTTTCAAAAAGAAGAAAAAGAAAGCTATGGTTGCTACATAGAGCGATAGTGAGGAGTCGACTTCATCTAAAGAAGAAGAGACCACAAAAACTACTAACTTATGTCTAATGGATCTCAAAGACGAGGTAACATCCCCTGAACCTTAATTAGAATTTACTTTTGATGAATTGAATTATGCTTTTCACGATCTACTATCTGAATTTAAAAAGGTAGGAGTAAAGATAAGAACTTTAAAAAATATTAATGATTCTTTACAAAAGGAGAAATAAGATATTTCAGAAAAGAATAATCTATTGAAAAAGAATTTACTTGTCTTTTCTGAAAAATACAAAGCTTTGAAAACTGAAAATAATGCATGTCTTGATAAGAACAAAGCTTTAATTATTGAAAATAATGACTTGAAAAAGAAGGTTGAAAAGCTCAAGCCACTAGTTGAAAAACTTACCTTATTTTCAAATAAGCTTGAGTTAATTTTAAAAGACCAAAAAATTTTGGGAAACAAAGCTAGAATTGGTTTCAATTCATCAATTTCAAATAGAATTTCAGCTACTAAATTCATACCTTCAAAAGCTTATGTTTCAAAATCAATATCTCAAGAAGCTTTTGTATCTAATCCTTCTACATCCATTGCTAGATCTTCAATGTATATACCTAAGGTTACAAATAGAAAATCTGTTATATCTGCATCTGCATCAACATCATTTCAGAATTCTAGAATTATATGTTATGCATGTTATGGAGTTCGACATAAATTCTTTCAATGTAATTCATTAAAAAAAATGCATATTCTAAGAATAGAATTAAAAGAATTTGGGTTCCTAAAGGAACCACCTCCGCTAACCTGCAAGGATCCAAGCTAGCTTGGGTACCTAAAAGAACTTCTTGATTATTTTGCAGGAATGTTTTACAGTCCAAAAATTGAAGAATGGATGGTATCTCGACAGTGGATGTTCAAGGCATATGACGAGTGACAAGGATTAATTCGTCATCCTAGAGATGAAAAAAGGAGGTATGGTTACTTTTGGAGACAATGGCAAGGAAAAAATAATCGAAATTGGTAAGATCAAAATAACCCCCTGTACTTTTATTGAAAATGTATTGCTGTTGACAAATTGAAGTATAATTTGTTAAGCATTAGTCAATTATGTGATAAAGGCTTCAAGGTTGTCTTTGAATCATCTATATATATTATAACAAACTCTCTTGATTTTAGCAGTAAGTTCCCAGATATGGTGCCCAAGAGGGGGTGTGAATTGGGTATTTTAAAAATTAAAGCAATATATGTGCTATCAAGTTCAAAAGTGAAGAGTGATAGTGCTCAAGTAATTGTGCAACGGAAGCAATGAAAGATAACAACAATTAAAGAGCAAATGAAGAGTAAAGCAATGCAAACACAGAAGAAGTATAGTGGTTCGGTGCACCTAGCACCTACATCCACTCCCCAAGCTCCACTTGGAAATTTCCACTATAATCTTTTCTAGATTACAGCCGACTTATTTTACAAGGCTCACAAGTCAAAACCTTACACACTTGTTTTGGCTTCGGGCTTACAAGCAACCCTAGTTGGTTTTATCAATTGGCTCACCAACAAACCTCACACACATGTTTTGGCTTCGGGCTTACAAGCAACCCTAGTTGGTTTTATCAATTGGCTCACCAACAAACCTCACTCACTTGTTTTGGCTTCGGGCTTACAAGCAACCCTAGTTGGTTTTATCAATTGGCTCACCAACAAACCTCACACTAGTTTCAAATTCCCTTGAAACTAGCCTAGGACAAAAAGAATATGAATACAATGAATAAAACAAGACAAACTCCTTTTGAGCAAAAAGTAATTCGATGTAGCTCTTGATGGAGACTCTTCAAGCCTTTCTCTTGGAGTCTTGGACCTCACTAAGTGCCAAACACTTGAAAGTTGGATTCCTCAAAGATGGAAAGCTTTTGGCTAAGGAATCTCTTGGTTTTCTCACTCTTTTTGGCTTAGAATTGATTCAAGGCTTTGTACTTTCACTCTCTTCTTTTTCACTTTGTCTCCTTGTCTTTTTTGAAGTTAGGTGGAGGTTAAATACCTCATTCAAGCTGAAACAACTCCATAAGACCGTTAGAATAAAAAATATGGTTGTTTATGGCTGTTAGAAATCAAATCAGAAGTTTAGAAAAACTAGCTGTTATGCCATGAGTCGACCTCTGGATCAAGTGTCGACCTCATGAGTCGACCTCCAGTTATCTTAGACAAAAATTCAGAAAACCATAGTTCTGCCCAGTTTGAATTCTCAGGCGATGAGTCGACATCTGGTGTCGACCTCTGGACAGGTGTCGACCTCTAGTGGTCGATCTCTGGAGCGTGTCACTGAAATTTTACCGTGCCGGCATTGCTGAACTTTTCTTTTCTTCATGAGTCGACCTCTGGTGGTTGACCTTTGGCAAGGTGTCGACCTCTGGTGGTCGACCTCTGATCTGAAATTTTCTGAAACTCTGGAGAGGTGCGTGCCATGCTTGAGTTTCTCTAAGCCTTTGTTTCTTTTGTCAATTACTTCTTAATAAGAAGGTCCAATATGAAAAATTTGATCTTGTTCAAGGTAGAAGAGCTCTTTCCCAAATCAAGCAAGCTTGGTTTCATCATTGTACTCTTGATACTCTTTTTGAATAACCTAAGTCCTGAAACTTTATCTTGAAATGAAACATTAGTCCAAACATATATTCAACCTTTTGTTAATCATCAAAACTAAGGAGCCAAAGCCAACAAATGGACATAGACTTGAAAATATTTATGTGGTAGACCTTAATGATCTTGCCATGTCTAGTAGTTCTAGTCTAGTTACAATGAATGCTAAGACCACGGAGTCTTGCTTACTTTGGCATAGATGATTAGGTCATGCTAGCATGCATACAATTGCCAAGTTAATTTCCAAGAATTTAGTTAGAGGCATGCCTAAATTTAAAGTAGATCTTAATCATATTTGTGATGCATGCCAAATGGGTAAACAAACTAGGAAAAGTTTTAAACCCAAAAATATGATTTCAACTACTAGACCCCTTGAGCTACTTCATATGGACTTATTTGGACCAACTAGGACCACAAGCCTAGATGGTATGAAATATGCACTTGTGATAGTAGATGATTTTTCTAGTACTTGGATTTTATTTATCGCTCATAAAGATGAAACTTCTAAAGTCTTTCAAAAATTTCACAAAAAAAGTTTCTAATCAGAAAAATCTTTCAATAGTTTCAATTAGGAGTGATCACGGCACCAAATATGAAAATCAGTTTTTCGATGATTATTGCCCAAAAATGGAATTGATCACAACTTCTCCTCTCCTAGGACACCACGACAAAATGGTGTCATAGAGAGAAAAAATAGGACTTTGGAAAAGATGGCCCGAATAATGTTATGTGAAGGCAATCTTCCAAGGTACTTTTGGGCAAAAGCGGTGAACACTGCTTGTTATATGTTAAATCATGTTTTGATTCATCCTATTTTGAAGAAAATGCCCTATGAGCTTTGGAATGAAAAGAAACCCATCATTAATTATTTTCATATATTTGGTTGTTAATGCTTTGTGCTTAACAATGGCAAAGATAATCTAGAAAAATTTGATGCTAAATTTGATGAAGCAATTTTTCTTGGTTAGTCATTACATAACAAAGCATATAGAGTATTTAACAAAAGAACTCTTATCGTTGAAAAATCTATGCATGTTATTTTTTATGAAACTAACCCTTCACCTTCTAAGAAAGAAGAGTGCATAGACAATGATGCAGGTATACTTTGAAAAGAAATGGAAGACATGAGCATACAAGAAAGACCAACTCAAGAAGGAGAAGAAATAGTAAGTAAGGATCATGCTGATCTATCAAGGGAATGGAGGTACGTAACTTCTCATCCAAGAGAATTAATTATTGGTGATCATTCACAAGGTATTAGGACTAGGTCATCATATAGAGATGCATATGATTACCTTGCCTTTGTATCACAAATAGAACCTCATACCTTAGAAGAAGCTGAATCTGACCCAAACTGGATGATAGCCATGCATGAAGAACTAAATTAGTTTGAAAGAAATAAGGTATGGACTTTAGTTGAAAGACCATCAGACCATCCCATCATAGAAACCAAATGGGTCTATAGAAACAAGTTAGATGAACAAGATAATGTAATTAGAAACAAAGCTAGATTAGTGGCTAAGGGATATAAACAAGAAGAAGGTATAGATTTTGATGAAACATATGCACCTGTAGCAAGACTAGAATCCATTAGATTACTTCTTGCATTTACTTGCTACATGAATTTCAAACTTTTTCAAATGGATGTGAAAAATGCATTCTTGAATGGTATTATATTCGAATAAGTTTTTGTAGAACAGGCACCAGGTTTTGAAAATCATGCTTTTCCAAATCATGTTTTTAAACTCAATAAAGCATTATATGGTTGGAAATAAGCACCTAGAGCCTGGTATAATAGACTTAACACCTTCTTGATTAAAAATGATTTTTCAAGAGAAAATATTGACAAAACTCTTTTCATCAAGAAAAAAGATAATGATTTATTAGTTGTACAAATTTATGTTGATGATATTATATTTGGTGCAACTAATGAAATTCTTTATAGAGAATTTGCTAAGTTAATGCAGGGAGAATTTAAATGAGCCTAATTGGTGAACTTTACTACTTTCTTAAACTTCAAGTGAAACAATCAAAGGAAGGAATCTTCATTAACCAAGCCAAGTACACCAAAGAAATAATCAAAAAGTTTGGTATGGAGTCAAGCAAACAAATGAACACACCCATGAGTCCAACCTGTAGATTGGATAAAGATGAAGATGGATCGAACATTGATCAAAAGCTCTATAGAGATATGATCGGATCATTGTTATACTTAACTGCAAGTAAACCTGATATCTTGTTTAGCGTATGTGTATGTACTAGATTCCAATCCAATCCTAAAGAATCACATATGGTTGCTGTTAAAAGAATTATAAAATATCTGAAAGGAACAAGTAATCTAGGTCTATGGTTTTCAAAACATTCTTCTTTGTATTTAATTGAATTTTTGGATGCTGATTATGCTGGTTGTAAAATTGATAGAAAAAGTATACTAGCAGCACATGCCAATTTTTAGGATTGAATTTGATCTCATGGCACTGTAAGAAATGAAACTTGGTAGCACTATCTACTACTGAGGCAGAGTATGCTGCTGCAGGGAGTTGTTGCGCACAATTGTTATGGATTAAACAACAACTAGAAAACTTTGGTGTTACACAATCTAAAATTCCCATCAAATATGATAACACAAGTGCTATAAATTTGATAAAAAATCTAATTCAGCATTCAAGGACTAAGCACATAAAGATTAGACACCATTTTATCAGAGATCATGTTTTGAATGGTGACATTGAACTATAATTCATCCCTACTAAGAGCCAACTTGCTGACATTTTTACTAAGCCACTCAATCAGAATAGATTTAAGATGATTAGAGGAGAATTAGGTCTTTGTGATCCCTTTTAGATTTTCCAAACCTAATCCCTTCAAAATTAAGAAAAAATTATCTAAAGAACCTCCTACATCAATTCAACATCCTTGAGCACCTTTCCATGCAATTTTCATGAATTTATTATCATTTCTAATCAATTCTTAACTTTTTGTGGAAAGTTTCTGTTTGAGTCGACTCGGGCAATTATGCTCAGGTCGAGCCGACTCGAATTACTGATTATTTCTGGTTTTGCTCTGGTCGAGCTGACTCGAACAATTTTAGGGTTAGTCGAGCTGACTCAATATTGGGTAAATAGTTTTTTAATAGAGTTGTAGAGCCTTTTCCGAATTTTTCTTTCATTCTTGCTCTAAACCCTAACTCTCCACAAGAACCTCTCCAAACCTACTTTCTTCTGCTCCATTTCTTACTTTCACCTTGAGCGTGTGTGCGATGGCTCCTAGAAGATCTGCAAGGAAGCATTCTCATGCCGTTGAATCAAGTTCTTATAGTGAAAATCTAAAAAAGAAAAGAGAAAAAAGGAAATCCACTCTTAGGTAGAATGAAGAAGAAGCGCGTTCTCCACCAGGGCAAATCACTTCAATGGCCAATCGATCGGTCACCTGTGGCAGAAGGATTGACTTCACCTTCTTGGAAGATCTAGGTATGAAGATCGAAAACTGGATTGAAAACCTGGGATGGACATTTTTCTACTCTTTGGATGCTCCGACTTACCCTTCCTTGGTAAGAATGTTTTTTGAAAATCTAATCCTTGGAGAATATCATTTGGAATCCATTGTGAAAGGAGTAACGATTATTGTGGATGAAGAAAAACTTAACAATCTACTGCACATGCCCACCGATGGCGTAATTGAATTGACTTTGAAAGACAAGGAATAGGCACTGAAGTTAATCTTGGAAAAATCATATGTAAGTTCTGTCAAGTATATACAAGCCAACATGCTTTCCATGGAAATGCGGCTGCTTCACAACATGATCGACTGAATCTTTATTCCCCGAATCGATCATTTCGACTGGGTAAGTGAATGAGACATGATCTTTATGGAACACCTCATTGAGGGAGAAGCCCTTAACTTTCCATATATTATGATGATACAGATAAGGGAAGCAGCGAGGAAAATCAAAGCATGCTTGCCTTATGGCATGGTTTTTACAATGATTTTCGAAGATGCTGGAATAGATCTGACAGATGAAATTGGCAAACCACTTCACCACTCAGACACCTACTCAGCTAAATCTCTTCGGAGAATGGGATATCACTTGCAAGAAAAAGTCTGGTTGAAGAAACTATCAGGACAAAAGACTGCCACCTCATTTGATGATGACAATGATGAACAAATAAAAATTCCTACTGATGACCTAAATGATGCTGCATTTGAAGTAATGATGAAGATACAGAATATTCTGGATCTTCAATGAAAACTCCATCAGGATTTAAAGAATTCATAGCCCAACAGATGGAAACACTTTCTGAATCTCTTACAAGGTACATCAACTCAGCTTTTAATGAATTACGCTAGTCAATTGATGCCAGCTTGCATGAAATCAAGACAGAGCAGAAGTTACATATGAAGAAAATACAAAGAGAGCTGGAAGATTTCAAAGAACTTCAAAGTGTCCTACTGCACCCACACAAGGACACTTGCACTGCTGAAGATGTTTCCATATAGACTTGTAATGAGCCACCAGCACCTCCTGCTCAACCACTCTTTATGCCTCCAGAATTACCATCATCTGATCCTCTAATATCTAAGACTGAACCTGTTATACCCAAGGGCAAACCAAAAACTAAGAAAACTAGAACACCTATAGCCGCTGTTAGAACTAGATTTAGGGACCTTAGGTTCAAGCCACTAAAGACCAAAACTTCTGATAAGATAATAGATGTTGCTTCTTCCTCTAGTGAGGGAGAACAGTAGGATGTTTTGGTTGTACTTTTGGTTACAATGATCATATTATTGTACTTTTGAGTATCTTTATACTTTTAATGGTGTTTACTTTATGCTTTGCTTCCTATCTTTTATAATAAAAAAACTTTATGAATCAAAAGATAGCATTTTTATCTTATTGAATGTCAAATGTGCTTAGTTTCATATCTTTTTGCAACTTGTATTGAAAATCCAACAAATGAAATGAAAGTTCTTTGGCCTATCTTTTGTGTATAGATTGAGCTTGTGCAATATTCTCAATGATACTTTCATTTGTACAATGCTAATCAAAATAAATTTTAATTAGAATATCAAAGTTGAGAAGAGAAAGTGAGATTATCTCAAACAAATATTATCAACTTTCTCTTTCTATTATAAAAATTGAGCTCTGAAAGATCAATTGAACACCTTTTTTGATTGTTGACAAAAAGGGGGAGAATGTTTAAAGTTGCATGAAAAAGAATGAAAAAGTTGCATAAATATGAAAGAAAAAGGGGGAGAATGTGATTAAAAATGTGAAATTTCATATATAAGTAAGGGGGAGAAAAACTGTTGAATCTAAATGACTTTAGTTCATGCTCTATGCTCTCAAAATTTGCACATATTCCTTGAAGATCTTAAAGCATTAACTCTGATAATTTTTAATTTTGATACATTTCTTAAACTTTACGAAATTAAGCTTTGATACCTTGCATACCTTAATAGCTCTGATACTTTGTGAAAGTGCTAGCCTTAACACTCTGATATATATAAAAGCACTGATACTGTATAGTCTTTTTTGTTTCACAAAAAGCCCTGATACTTATTTGCAAATACAGTTAGCTCTGATACATGTTAATGCTCACTTTCAAATTTAGTTATACATGTAATTGTAAAGATTTTTTTTCATGCCCAGTATTTTGTCATCATCAAAAAGGGAGAGATTGTTGACCCCATAAGTGATTTTGATGATAACCAATATTGGAGCATGCATTTGTTTTACTAACAACTCTTCAAGTGTTTTACAAGTTTTTGTAGGATGATTTCATTGTTTAGTTTCAACTCCTACATTCTTAGTTTTGAAATGAGTTGTGTTGTAAGTGATTCATGTAAAGAAGAACCCAAAGAAAAAGTTAAGTAAAAATCATGAAAATGGGTTACTTCTAGATGTGTTTCAAGCTTAAGTTTCTTAGAAATTTGGTTAGAAGAGTTTGAAGGCATCTTGAAACATTGAAGACTTGTTGGATGATTTCTAGAGAAAAATTGATATTTCACTGAAGATTTCATCTTAGCAAACTCGAAGAGAAGAGAGCCGACTCTAGCACATGGCACGCATGAAGATTTCTAGCACACAGATATCCGAGCTGACTCTAAGGGACCCGAGCCGACTCATCCAGAGTATCACTTCCTGAATCAAATAGGCAAGCCGACCCAAAGGGAGTCTGAGCTGACTCTATCATTTAGTCAGACATCCGAGCTGACTCTTCAGAGATTCAAGTCGACTCCTTCAGAGTCCAAAAAAGAGCTTTGAGAACTACAGCCAACCGAGCCGACTCTAAAGAGAAAGAGCCGACTCTTCCAGACTACATTTTTGAAGGCCTGAGGATCTGAGTTGACTAGAATCAAGGTGAACCGACTCTTACAGAGTGAGGAATCAGAACACTATGCAACCGAGCCAACTAGATTGAAAAGAATTGACTCAACCAGAACTCCTCTAAGGATTCGAGCCGACTCGAGTAATCCGAGCCAACTTGAAGGTCGATTTCAGACTTATAACGGCTAGTTCCAGAACTTGGAATTTGAATCCAAAAAGTGCTCCAACGGTCAAATGTCACATCCCAACGGTCTACAACGACTAAAATCATCTGAGAAGAATACAAGACTATATATTTGAGAGATTTGAACTACTTTAAACAAGAGATGATGGGTCAATGCTAAATTGAATATCCAAACTACTTTGTGAGCAAGAGAGCACTGCAAGAGCATTCAAGATAATCTTCAAGCCTTCACCAACTTACAACAAAAGCTTGAACCATTTATTGAAGAAATTGAAGAAGCCAACCAAGTGCATTGAAGTGCAATCAATTGGGCTTCTCTTGAGCTGCATCAGCAACCATCCGACAAAATTTGTTTGTCATTCTATTGCTTTCTTTTTACAATTCTCTTTTGAATTGTTGGATTATTGATGAGCCTAGTTTAAAAACCAAATAGGTTCTTGGTTAGCCTGTGTTAAAACCAAGTGTTAGGTTCTTGGTGATCCCGGTAAAACTAAGTGTTGGGTTTTTTTGGTGAGCCCGATTTAAAAACCAAAGTGTAAAGGTTTGGATTGTGAGCCTGTTAAAACAATCCGACTGTATTCTAGTGGGGGATATAGTGGAAATCCAAAGTGGTAATCTTGGATAGTGAATGTAGGAGCTGGGTTGCTCCGAACCACTATAAAATTTTTGTGTTTGTGTTGTACATTCTCTTTATATCCTGCTTCTGCTTTTAATTATCTCAATCACAACACTTAACACTTCAAGCGATTTTCAAAGAGCACATAATTGCTTAAACTTTTTAAATTCCTAATTTACCTCCCTCTTGGGAAAGCCACCTGGGCAATAGCATCCTCCACTCCAGTCATGGATAGTACATGTAAAAGTAATGGTCACCTCTTTATCCAGATCCGAGCTCCACTTGTTGGAAAAATGACTAATTACCCCAATACTTGCCCAACACTCCCAAGCCTAGAGTAGCTTGTTGATCTCGGGTAATGGGAGTAGTTGTAGAGGTTATTTTCCTTTGTTAGAGATTTTTGAGGCAAGGCTTCTTGAATTGATGTTGACCTTTTATACTTCTACTTATACATAGAAGCATCTCGATGTGGAGTTTGTGAAAACCATTCAGTCTAAACATCAAAGTTATGGGGGTGCGGGAATTCAAGCAGCATACCAAAATTTTTCAAATCCAATAATCCTTTAGATATTACAATGGCTTATTGGTAGTGGACATGTGGTTGGCATGCATAGCATTAGCCTGATGGGCCGGTGACACATGTTGCAACCCTGGATAAGTGTGTCGAATCATCATGTCAATCAAGCCATTGATGAAAGCATAAATAGGGTGAGGGTTGGCAGTTCCTTCTCTTTTTTCTTGTTTTCATCCAGCTATCCTCTCCACTCTTGTGTTGCCCTCACTTTACTATTCGTTGAAGAAGGTCTTGGCCCTCGTTCGCCAACATTTGTTCCCCGGTGACTTGCTTCAAGGTTTTTTTTTTTTTGAGTTTCTGGTTAGTGCTTCATCTCTTCTCATTCACTCTCTAGCTCTTTCCATAGGCTTTTAGCTTTTAGTCCCTCCTGTTTGTCTTTTCTCAGCACCATCAGACCTATTTCCCTATTTTTCCTCTTTTATCTTTTACATTTTCTATATTTTCTATGGACTCTATGTTATAATATCAACTACACCGATATCACTTATTGGAGATCCCTTATGCGGAATACGGATCCTCATGTCCAAGATCATGATATCATTATTGATGCTACAAGAAAAGAAAAAATAAAATAAAAAAATAATTTAATAGAACATGCAAGCCTATAAGCCCTCAGATCCTCATACCTGATCCCTAATTTTCTGCCCCACTTTTTATAACCTTTGTGTTTAAGAGCAAATTGATAGAAACCCAATGGCATAAACCATATTGAAATTAGAGTCCTAAATCACTTGAAACAAGTATTGGACCATCGTGGACCACTACAACCTCCCTGCCATGAACCGGCCCTGAGCCCACCAATTGCAAGCTGCCATGTCGCCTCTCACCTACCCGGTTCACACTCGGTTGCATGACCCATGAGAAACACGCTGTAAATGTCCCATGGACTGTGTGAATCATGGTTGTAGATCATGCGAAATGCATAGTGTGACTGCACCCATGCACCGTAGTCACAAGGCTGCACATGTCACGGGTGCAACGGGCCAAGCTGCATGCTTGTGCATCCGCACACTAGGTCGTGCTAGCCTGGGCCGCACCTACACAAGCCTAGGCTAGGCACGGCCTACTACTGCTAGGCCTGGTCTACTCCTGGGCTTAGTTTTGGATCTTCTCATCTGGGTTTCACTCTAATGGGCCAAATCAAGATATTTTTCTCAATAGTCTGAAGGTAGTGAGACTCAAGATGAAAGTTGTCAGGTTGATCGAGGTGCTTGGTCGATCCCTCCTCGAGATGGGTCTAGGTTGTCGCCTCAAACCACCGTTGATTTTGGATCCTCCTCGACTTGGCCTAGATCTGCTAACTCCGATCACTAGGGGGTCTCGAGTATGGGGTGAGCAGCTAATGGTTTGTCCTCTCTAAGTCTTATTTGGAAAGGATTTGTATTTAGTACTACATTCTAGATTGGTTTCAGTTTGAATTGCCTAGTTGGAACAATCGCATCATCCATGATCCCATGGGTTGTCTAAATATCTATAAGGAGTCACTTTGAGCTAGACTCCTCATTCCTCTTCACCCATTCATTATTAATGTCTTGGACTTTTATCGTATTGTCCCTACCAGGTCAATCTAAATGGTATTTGAATTATTATCATTTTAATTCTTATCTATGTTCTTTTCCAAATTCAACTAAAGTGTTCGCTCTTTCAGGCTTGTTTTACCTTGAAGGGGCACCCCCTATGCAAAGGACTAGCGGTACTTCTCTTTCTGAGAATGTTACGAGTTCAACATAGGGCTATTTTCTTCTATCCATGGCTAGAAAAGCCCTTTTTTTCCATCTCTTTTGATATCCCATGGGGATTTAGTTGCGTCTAGAGCCATCCTTAGATTTCTTCGAATAAACAAATAGCTCCCCGAGGACAACGAGCACTTTAGGAAGCTGCATGATGTTAAAGTGCCATTACCAAAAGAGTTTGATAACTATTGATTAGGGTTTATATAGTGCCAATATTTACTAAGTATATCCTTGGCTTCTTGGCTTCTTCTTTTTCTTTTTCTTGAGTTTGATAACTATTGATCAGGGTTTATATAGTGCTAATATTTACTCAGGGTATGGCCGACTTTCTTGACTTCTTCTTGGTCTTCTTCTTTTTCTTTTCCGTCTTCTTCTCTTCTCTTATTTTTTCTTTTTTTCTTGACCAACTCTTTATGCTTGGACATGCAATGATGATGCCGATTTTGGAGTCCTTGCAATTTGCTTTAAAGAAAAGGTCAGGCTCCTTAGGCGGTGATGCCTTGTCATCCAAGTATAAGAAGAAATAGAGCTTGAGACCCCATCTTCTATGTTGGCGTGGACTTCAGGATCCTCTTATGTTGAGCCGGTTGACATTAATATGATGAACTAGATGCCATTACTATGGTTCCATGGAGGTCAATTCCATTAGCCTCTCTTGATTTTGGCTAGGCCCAAGCTTGACAGTGTGCCAAGGCTGGTCTCCTTTGTCAGACCTCATCCCTTCAATGAGGACTCTTTCATCCTCTTATGCTCCAAGCTCATCAGCTACATGAGCCAATGCTAGCCCCTCCTTAGCTAGGATCGAGGAGAGGTTTATTACCTTGATGAAGACTATTTAGAGGTCCGACTTTGGATTGCAAGGAGATCTTCTTGCCTAGGAGTTGCATCAGATGAAACTCCTACCGACTGAGTGGTCGGCAAGTAAAGTTCACTATGTCAATGAGGTGGTGAGCTCGAGCTACAGCAGGCTCCTTTCAGTAAATTTTCTTCTAATATACACTCTGGTTTGATTTTGACATCATAGACTTAACATTTTCTCTATATTTTTTATGGCTCATCCATGATTTCTCCATCTTGAGTGAAGGAGTCCTAGACTATCATGATTTGAGATGGAAGTTGGATGATCAGGTCCATGCCACTAGAGTATGGGCTCAGGTTGCTAAGGAGAAGGCAAAAAAGGTGATCGAAGAGGCTTCTCAAGCTTGGTCCAACCTCTAGAGGGCCCTCGATAAGAAGGGGCTCCTTGAAGGGGGGGTTGCCTTTGAGAGGGTGGTAGTTAATCTCCAATGGGGAAGGATCATTGTTGATCCAACAATTGATTTTGATGATATCAAAATACATAGATACTTTTTATACTAATGAATGCTAAAGAATATGTGTAGGTAAAGACTCTCTGAGCTAATAGGTTGCTCACTTTGAAAAGCAAGTCTAGCTTAGAAATATATCTCATCAAGTAAAGTAGCTAATAAAAATTTGGATATGAAAATGATTTAGTTCTAGCATGAACAATGTCTCAAAAATCTATAGTGCTAGAACTAACTCTAATATCCTCTCAAGTCAACCCTAATTTTGAGTCGACCCCACTTCTTATCAAGCCAACTCTTATAATTTCACAAGTCAATCCTAAACTTGAGTCGACCCTAGTTGTTGAAGAGCTATTCTCTATTGTGGTCTTAGAATGCCAAATAGGGAGCTATGTTTTGGAGCACAAAATCTTGAGTTGGCTCTTAAGAACTTCGAGTTGTTCCCATTATATCTTGAGCCAACTCCAAAAATTTCATGCATCGACTCCAAACACGAGTCGACCCAGATATTCAAGAGTCAACCCTAATGATATCTAGCAGCCAAAAGATAAAGATCAGCAAAATTTAAAATCTTCAATTTGAGCCAACTCTAGAGCTTATAAGAGCTAATCCCAAGTTGCAGTTGATCCTAAAATTAACCGAGTTGATCCTAGAAGAAGTCTAGCAAACCCTAGAAGATCTTGACCCAACCCTACTAGATTCTAATAATTCAAATGGCAAGTTTGTCAAGTTCTTCTCTAATAGTTATAAATTGCTAATCGTGCTACCTAACAATCGTTTCAAGATTTCTAGCCTTCTATGGATTTATTTAATCAAGAGAATTGAATTGAAAATCAATTTTTTGGATATTCTTATGAAAATCACTTGAGAAAGAAAGAAAGAAGGATGAGCAATTATTTAGATAATCCACTGTCTTTATAATTGAGAGTTAAGAGCTTGAGTGCATTAATTAAGCTATCTATAGAGAATTTTCATCAAACTCATTTATAAAATTTTACTCAAAGCACTAAAGGAAGAGTTCTTCATATTTGAGCTACAACTTCAACTAGCTTCAAGAGTTTCAAGAGTTTATATTTATTATACTTTTAAATTATTATCTCTTGTACTTTGCTATTTGTAACAAGCTTATTTAGATTAGTAACTTGGGATGAAAGGTTTATCCAGGCTCATAATTGGATATTTGCATTGAACTAAGTTAAGAAACTTAGTTTAAAAAAATATTTTGGTCAGTGGGTCTATGAAAACCAATTGGATTTGGATTATAAACCTGAAAGGTAATTAGGCTATAATTTTATGAAAGATTATAGTAAAATTTCTAAGTAGGTGAGCTTTGAAAATGGATGTAGGTACAAGGATAAACACCGAAATACTATAAATTTTTTATATTTATGCTTGTATGTTGATTATTTTTCTCTTATCTTTATTTTTACTATAGTTTTCTATAGGTATTCTTGAACAGGTTAATATTTGTTGCCCAGTGAAGCAATCCAAGAGGAGAGGATGAATTGGATTTTTTTAAATCTTTCAACAAGTATATGTCGAATTTGAAGGATAAGTGAAGTATGTAACAATGTATGTATATAGATTATAACTAAATGCAATGCTTAAAAAAAAGAAGAGAAGGAAAGCAAAGCATAATAAATACATAAGGTTTATAGTGGTTCGGTATTCCAAGCATGAATGTCCATTCTCCAAGAATCCATTGAGAATTTCATTATAATCCTTCAAAATTACAACCAAATTATTTTTTGGGCTCACAAACCTAATCTAGTTAGTTTTTCCTTAGGCTCACCAAACATAACCTCACAAGCCAACTCTAGGCTTGCAATCCAATTCCAAGACTTGGATGAGCCTATATCTTGGTTTCAATCTCCTTGAAACTAGTTACAACTCAAAATAATAAGGTGCAAGAGTAATAAAATCAAAAAGCTCTTTATAAGAGCAAGAAAATGTCGATAAAGCTTTTGAAAGAATCTCTTGGAGTTATCTTTTTTAATGGAAGTTCTCTAATGATTGCTTTGGTTACTAGTGGTTGAGAAATGATTGCACGTTCTTTAAGATCTAGGATTTTTCTTTTGAAAGTTTACTCTTTGAAAGATTTTTCTTGGAAGTATTATGGTGGGGACACCAGAGGCACCAGAATAAGACATAGGCTTCTCAACCCTCTATGGATTACTTAGTCATATTCAAGTCCATTTGTAATAAAGCTTAGTTCATCTAAGTTATTTTTTTTATCACTTGAGTCCTGTAAATGTTGAGCTAGTCATTTTCCGGAGTTTAGTACATATCCAATAATGACTCATACAAGTGAGGACCAAGCCATCCAAGTGAAGACCAACCCAACTAAAGCTATGAGGATCATGGAAAGCCTAGGAGAAGAAATCAAAAGCTCGGGAGACAAGCCCGAAGCCCTGAAACACAGTCTTGAAGCCCTGAAACGCAGTCTTGAAGCAAACTAGGCCAGCCCAGGCCCAAGAAGGGAGATAAGTGGTGCCAAGACCTTATTCTTACCACCCTTGGTCGTCCACTAGGGTCACCTCCATTGGCCAACCAAGGCAAGGAGAGAGGGAGAATTCTTAGGAATTTTTTCTACCTAATGTTTCCTAATTTTCTAGCTAGGGTTTGGGTGGGAATAAGACTCTTATGTAATTACTTTTGTATCCTTACTTGGAGCCCAAGACTATGGATCTATTTAAAGGATCCTAGTCTCTTGTATGAAAGTTAACTTTGATATATGAAATATTATTGAGTCTCCAATTTCTGTGTGCCTCCCTGCTATGTGCATTAAGGGAATTTCTGAGAGCTTGTCCTCCTCCCGGTGTTACAACTATTTCTAGCTTGTCCTCCAAACCTTGGCCACCCACTCCAAAAACTTCCTTTTTCTTTGCTGTTTTCTCTTATTTTCTTCTTCTCTCTCAAGTTTTCTAACCCCTGACAGGTCATTTGCAGGTCCCTCAACTCCGACGAATCCAACGACTCCATCCAGGTCTCCATCGAATCATCGAGCAGAAAGTCGGGAATCCACGGGTCTCTGGCTTGATTTTCCAGGCCGCATCCATCGAGGGCGAGTGATCTCTTCATTGCAATCTTCACCAAGCATATCAGACATTGCTAGGTACACCCCTTCTGCCACCAGTAGTTTTATTGAAGATGAACGAGCCCAACCGAGACTTCTCAACCTCGGCGGTCCTCTTTTTTTTACTCTTTAGGTCCTGTTATGCATGCTGTAGCCTCTTATTTTCATATAAAACTCTTTATATCATTCCTTAATCTGTTCTTCAAGATTAATCATACAACTTAATATTAAAATTATAAAAAAAGTACTTGCATGCATATAGGTCCCGCATCATCTGGTATCAGAGCTTAGATTAGGGCTTGTTTTCTACATCCTTTATAGTCCATATGTACTCTATTCTTTTAATTGTTTCTCTCTGATCAGAACTCTAAAAATTCTAATTTTTCTTTTGTTGGATTCTTATTAATTCAAGTTATTTTATAGAATTTTTTTGAATTTTATTCCGATCTTTGCAATTTCTACAGGTCGAACCCTGTAGATATAGCTCAACCCTGTAGATATAGCTCAACCTCGTAAAGTTAACCTCATTAGTATGGGATTAGTTCCTGACACCCCATCTTTTATCCTACTTTATCCAACTAAACCTTTTTCTCCACCCTACCACCCTACCAGACTAATTCTGAACCCACTTCCTATTTCCTACCCTTTCCTGAGTCTTCTCATGTGTCTAGAACTATTAGGTTACATTTTGTTGAGGTTACTAGGTTGCAAGGATCCATAGAGCCCATCCTATTTGCTACATACTTTTGGCAGACCCTCTGGCACCTATTAGGAGTTACTAGCAAATTTTCTTCTGCATGTCACCCATCAACCACGACTCATGCCCCCATGCCCAAGTGGTAGTTAAGACCTAATAAATCTCTTTACTCGAGTTTGTTAGGTGTAGGATTGAGTCCTTTGAATCATTTGTTAGGAGTCTGCATGTGCCCAGCATGTTCACCACCTACACTAATTTTAAACAAACCGGCTAATTCCCGAAGATGGATCAAAGAATTTGATGTAGTGGATTCTATCTTGGTTAGGCATAGGCCTAAAAGAAGCTTCATGCTCATAGAGCCGGACCTTTTAAAGTGATAGAGAAGGTTGGATCAAATGCCTAGGTGTTAGACTTGCCTTCGGATTTGGGCATTAGTTCTACCTTCAATATTATAGACCTGGTTGAGTATAGGGAACCGGCAGCGCTACCTAGTGAGGCCTTTGGACCTATTCCTTTTCATTGTGAGTGACCCTAACCTAGAGTGTCCACAAACAAATTTGGCCTGAGAGAGGAGAACGGATCGAGCGTATCCTAGACAATCAAGCCATCACGACCCAGGGCCATGACTATCAACGCTTCCTGGTCTGATGGCAAGGCCGGCCAGAGTTGGACGATTCATGGATTTCTCGAGAGGACTTGCAACGCCTCAACCCAGACCTTCTCGAGAGATATGTGAGCCAGTCTGACCTTCACTCGATAGGGTCGAGTTCCTCCCACCCCGGGAGAATTGGTGGGGACACCTGAGGCACCAGAATAAGACAGAGGCTTTTTCAACCCTCTGTAAATTGATCAATAATTTATGAGTCTATCTGTAATAAGGGCTTAGCTCATCTGAGTCCATTTTAGTTGTTATTTGAGTATTTTTAGTTGTTATTTCAGTTCTGTACTAGTCAGCTCATGTTGAGCTAGTTCAGTCCAATGCTAGTCAGCTCATGTTGAGCTAATTTTATTTTTTTGAGTCCTGTCCAAGCATACTGAAGACTCAAGACTATATCATACAAGTGAAGACCAAGTCCAACTAGATTGAAGACATGGAAGTATAGCACAAGTCCAACCCAGCTTGAAGGTTTGAAGACCCCAGGAGGAAAATTCAGAAAACCCTGATTTCTTGCAGATGCCCTCCAGATGCCAAAGTATATTCATAGATAAGGGCATCCATGATTCCAGAGGTCCATCTGCATCCTAGCCCAAAGAAATCAAGCCCAGGTGCCAAGCCCAAGCCCCTAAGAAGCAAGATACCAGGGAATATTCCTGCTACCTGGCTACCAGGCCACCCCAGCTTCCAGAGGCCCAAACCCATGCACCCGAGCCCCTTTGGGCTGGCCTTTTGCTGCTCCTAGAAGCCCAACACGCCCCCCTAGGCATCCTTGGAGTCTTGACCAAGTCAAGAAAATTTTTATGGATTTTTCTACCTAATATTTTCTTATTTTCTAGTTAGGGTTTGAGAGGGAAAATGATTCTTATGTAAAGACTTATGTACCCTTACTTGGAGCCCAAGGTTAAGGGTCTATTTAAGGGACCCTAGCCTCTTGTATGAGGAGAATTTTTGATGAATGAAAACCTTGAGTTCTTCTATTGAGTGGTGTGATACCCTGCTGTGTGCATAAAGGGGTTTGTGAGAGTTCTTCTTCCCGGTGTTTGCAATCATCTTCCTGCTGCCAACAAACCCTCCAGATCCCTGGACGCCCACTCCAAAAGAAGCCTTCTCTTGCTGTTTTTACTTAGTTTTGTTGTTCCTTTGTGAGCTTTCTAACCCCTGACAGGTCGTTTGCAAGTCCCTGAGTTCCTACGAATCTAACGACTCCAGCCAAGCCTCAATCGGATCACCAAGCAGAAAGCCGGGTATCCGCGGGTCTTTGGCTCGGTTTTCCAGGCCACATCCGTCGAGGAACGAGAGACCCCTTTGCTGCGATCTTCACAGACACTTTCAGGTACACCCCTCTACCTCCAGTAGTTTTATTGTAGGAGAACTTGCCCTAACCGAGGCTTCTCAGCCCCGGCAGTCCTTCTTTGCTACTTTTCTAGGTCCTAATCTGCATGCTGATCTTCAAAAATTCATACAAAATTTCCTACAAATAATTTTGATCTAAAATTTGGGAATTAATCACCTAACTCAACATGTAAAACATACAAAAAAAATTGCATGCATATTAGTTCCCCATCATTTGGTATCAGAGCTTAGATTAGGGCTTGTTTTCTATAATTTGTTTGTCCATATATACTCTGTTATTTTAATTATTTCTCCATGTTAAAAACTCCAAAGATTTTAAAATTTATTTTCCTGGATTCATCATAATTAGAAGTAATTTGAAAAATTTCTTCAGATTTTATTATGGCCTGTGAATTTTATACAAGCCGAAATAGATCCTGCAAATTTTCGGCTCTGTTTTTCAGTAAGGCAAGTTTGGAAGTTTTAGGGTTTTGTTTAGCATCTTTGCATATCTTTTAATTTTAGTATATTTCCAACATATTAGGAAATGATTTGCAAGTTTTCTTCTATTTAAAAAAAATACCAAAAAAAAATTGACATATTCTCCAAAAATACCAAAAACATCTAAACCCTAATTTGCATCCTCATCTGCCTGCCATCATTGCATAATTTACTTTTAAGGGCACTCTTGCTATATCAGATGGGGGGAGGATTTGATCACCTCTCCTTAGCCCAAAACCACATCTCTTGGATTTGGTCCCAAGTCTTAACCTAAAATTAACTAGACTTAATTTTCCCTAGTGGGCTAGGGACACCAACTGGTTGGGTCCGGGCTAAGTGTTAGATCACCGTGTCAAGACTAACCTGTGTGTTCCTTGTGCTTGGTGTCTAGAATGTTGGTTTAGGGATTCAATCTCGAAGGGCTTGTGTGTTGGTCCGCCTACCTGGCCAATCTTTGATTGGTGTCTAGGATTGGCAATCAGGGACCTAACACTCCCCTTACACCTGCCTGGCTGAGTACAGGGTTACTATAGGCTAGTTTGCCACCCTGATTGAGCATCTAGTTTGGACTCTAGGTCTAGTCAGCTATAGTCGGTCTGATCGAGTCTTGCATGAGCACTAGATCAGGAGTTTCATATCACCCACCTCCTTCACAAATGTCTGAACCCATGGAAAATTTACAATCTCAAATAAAAGCCCTAGCTGATCAAATGGCCCAGATGGCTACCCAGATAACTACCCAGATGACCTAGTTAACTCAGTCTCGTATTCAAACCAATGATAGAATTGACCATCTTGCCAATAGGTTTGATCAGTTTAAAGTCCAGGTAGGGACCCCAGAAAATAACCATGGGTCACAGTCTGAGCCAGATCCTGATTCCCCTCAACCTAGGAGGACCCCAAACCCTGATCCATACCTTGAGGCTAAACCTAGGAGAGCCCATCATCCTGACCCAATCCCTAAGGTTAGTCCTAGAAGACCCAATCAGGATTTTGTAGACCAGGAAGATAGATCCTATTTACCCACATCCTCTAAGCCTAGTATACCCACAACCTATAGATCTTATGACTCCAAATCCTATGAACCTAGAACCTATGAACCTAGATCCTATGACTCTAGAACCCATGATCATAAATCCTATGCACCCACACCTTATAAGCCTAGTAGACCCAACACCCAATATTCTGACCCATATAGGGAGTCCAACCTTAGGAGAACCCAATATTCTGACCCATATAGGGAGTCCAACCCTAGGAGAACCCAGTATTCTGATCCATATAGGGAGTCCAACCCTAGGAGGACCCAATATCCTGACCCATATAGGGAGTCCAACCTTAGGAGAACCCAATATTCTGATCCATATAGGGAGTCCAACCCTAGGAGAACCCAGTATTCTGATCCATATAGGGAGTCCAACCCTAGGAGGACCCAATATCCTGACCCATATAGGGAGCCCAACCTTAGGAGGACCCCATACCATGATCCATCCTTAGAACCTGATTATAGAGCTGACCCAAAATCCTATGACCCCAGATCCTATAATCCCATGACCCATAGATCTGTACCCTTGTCATATGAGCCTAGAGAACCCATAACCCCTAAGTATCAACCTAGTACTAGTCATGCTTCCCCTAGTCAACTTGAACCCCGTAGGATTAGTATCCCTAAATACGAACCCAGTAGTGAGCCACTACCCCTTATACAACCTGAACCTACTAGGAGTAGTACCCATAATCAGAGACCAGAACCTAACCAATTTCCAGCTAGCCGACCTTCTCCAACCATTCCTGAGATTCACAAGGCTTACATTAACGCGAAAGTGTATGAAGCTGATGTGAGCCTAGTGGATGAGTATGAGGGAGAAGAGGAGACACCTTTAGTAGACCTAGAATTAGCTGACCCAGTAGATACCCAAGTAGAAACCAACCCAGAGCTAGTTGACCTTGACCACGTCCAACCTAACGCTTTAATGGAAGAACAATTAGAGGAAGAAAACCTAGGTACTGCTGCTAGAACCTTACCTGAGGAAACCATAGAGGAGAGCCAAATTATAGAGTCTAGTCCTAAAATACAAGAACCTGAAGAATTTATTAAGGACCTGATCTCTTTGAATAAGTACCCTCAGGATGAGCCTCCTCCTATAGTTCCCATTAAGGACCTCTTCCCTGAGATTAGTAACCAATCCTTCCATTATGTCAACCCTGTAGATATAGCTCAACCTCATAAAGTTAACCTCATTAGTATGGGATTAGTTCCTGACGCCCCATCTTTTATCCTACTTTATCCAACTAAACCTTTTTCTCCACCCTACCAGACTAATTCTGAACCCACTTCCTATTTCCTACCCTTTCCTGAGTCTTCTCATGTGTCTAGAACTATTAGGTTACATTTTGTTAAGGTTACTAGGTTGCAAGGATCCATAGAGCCCATCCTATTTGCTACATACTTTTGGCAGACCCTCTGGCACCTATTAGGAGTTACTAGCAAATTTTCTTCTGCATGTCACCCATCAACCACGACTCATGCCCCCATGCCCAAGTGGTAGTTAAGACCAAATAAATCTCTTTAGTCGAGTCTGTTAGGTGTAGGATTGAGTCCTTTGAATCATTTGTTAGGAGTCTGCATGTGCCCAGCATGTTCACCACCTACACTAATTTTAAACAAACTGGCTAATTCCCGAAGATGGATCAAAGAATTTGATGTAGTGGATTCTATCTTGGTTAGGCATAGGCCTAAAAGAAGCTTCATGCTCATAGAGCCGGACCTTTTAAAGTGATAGAGAAGGTTGGATCAAATGCCTAGGTGTTAGACTTGCCTTCGGATTTGGGCATTAGTTCTACCTTCAATATTACAGACCTGGTTGAGTATAGAGAACCGGCAGCGCTACCTAGTGAGGCCTTTGGACCTATTCCTTTTCATTGTGAGTGACCCTAACCTAGAGTGTCCACAAACAAATTTGGCCTGAGAGAGGAGAATGGATCGAGCGTATCCTGGACAATCAAGCCATCACGACCCAGGGCCATGACTATCAATGCTTCCTGGTCCGATGGCAAGGCCGGCCAGAGTTGGACGATTCATGAATTTCTCGAGAGGACTTGCAACGCCTCAACCCAGACCTTCTCGAGAGATATGTGAGCCAGTCTGACCTTCACTCGACAGGGTCGAGTTCCTCCCATCCCAGGAGAATTGGTGGGGACACCTGAGGCACCAGAATAAGACAGAGGCTTTTTCAACCCTCTGTAAATTGATCAATAATTTATGAGTCCATCTATAATAAGGGCTTAGCTCATCTGAGTCCATTTTAGTTGTTATTTGAGTATTTTTAGTTGTTATTTCAGTTCTGTACTAGTCAGCTCATGTTGAGCTAGTTCAGCCCAATGCTAGTCAGCTCATGTTGAGCTAATTTTATTTTTTGAGTCCTGTCCAAGCATACTGAAGACTCAAGACTATATCATACAAGTGAAGACCAAGTCCAACTAGATTGAAGACATGGAAGTATAGCACAAGTCCAACCCAGCTTGAAGATTTGAAGACCCCAGGAGGAAAATTCAGAAAACCCTGATTTCTTGCAGATGCCCTCCAGATGCCCAGATTCCCTTCTAGATGCCAAAGTATATTCATAGATAAGGGCATCCATGATTCTAGAGGTCCATCTTCATCCTAGCCCAAAGAAATCAAGCCCAGGTGCCAAGCCCAAGCCCCTAAGAAGCAAGATACCAGGGAATATTCCTGCTACTTGGCTACCAGTCCACCCCAGCTTCCAGAGGCCCAAACCCATGCACCCGAGCCCCTTTGGGCCAGCCTTTTGCTACTCCTAGAAGCCCAACACGCCCCCCTAGGCATCCTTGGAGTCTTGACCAAGTCAAGAAAATTTTTAGTGATTTTTCTACCTAATATTTTCTTATTTTCTAGCTAAGGTTTGAGAGGGAAAAGGATTCTTATGTAAAGACTTATGTACCCTTACTTGGAGCCCAAGGTTAAGGGTCTATTTAAGGGACCCTAGCCTCTTGTATGAGGAGAGTTTTTGATGAATGAAAACCTTGAGTTCTTCTATTGAGTGGTGTGATACCCTGCTGTGTGCATAAAGGGGTTTGTGAGAGTTCTTCTTCCCGATGTTTGCAATCATCTTCCTGCTGCCAACAAACCCTCCAGATCCCTGGACACCCACTCCAAAAGAAGCCTTCCCTTGCTGTTTTTACTTTGTTTTCTTGTACCTTTGTGAGCTTTCTAACCCCTGACAGGTCGTTTGTAGGTCCCTGAGTTCCTACAAATCCAACGACTCCAGCCAAGCCTCAATCGGATCACCGAGCAGAAAGCCGGGTATCCACGGGTCTTTGGCTCGATTTTCCAGGCCGCATCCGTCGAGGAACGAGAGACCCCTTTGCTGCGATCTTCACAGACGTTGTCAGGTACACCCCTCTACCTCCAATAGTTTTATTGTAGGAGAACTTGCCCTAACTGAGGCTTCTCAGCCCCGGCGGTCCTTCTTTGCTACTTTTCTAGGTCCTAATCTGCATGTTGATCTTCAAAAATTCATACAAAATTCTCTACAAATAATTTTGATCTGAAATTTGGGAATTAATCACCTAACTCAACATGTAAAACATACAAAAAAAATTGCATGCATATTAGTCCCCCATCAACTTAATTTCGTCCTAGTGGGCTAAGGATACCAACTGGTCGGGTTCGGGCTAAATGTCAGATCACTGTGTTAAGCTAACCATGTGTGCCTTGTGCTTAGTGTCTAGAACAATGGTTCAGGGATTCAGTCCCGAAGGGCTTGTGTGCTGGTCTGCATACCTGGCCAATCTCTGATTGGTGTCTAGGATTGGCAATCAAGGACCTAACACTCCCCTTACACCTGCCGACTGAGTACAGGGTTACTATAGGCTAGTTTGTCGTCCTGATTGAGCATCTAGTTTTGGACCTAGGTATAAGGAGCTGTAGTTGGTCTGATCGAGTCTTGCATGAGCACTAGATCAGGAGCATCATATCACCCACCATCTTCACCTTTGACTGAACCCATAGATAACTTTGAAGCCCAAATGAAAGCCCTTACTGATCAACTAGCCCAATCCATCAATCTTAGACTTTATCAAATAGATGCCCGACTAGCCCTAGAGAAAACCCGTAGGACCCAGACTAGATCCAAACCTGAGCCACCTTTACCCACACTACCCAAATTATATGAACATAGATCCTTTGCACCCTCTCCCTATCAGCCTAGTATACCTACAACCTATAGATCTTATGACTCCAAATCCTATGACTCTAGAACCTATGAGCCCATATCCCATGAGCCCAATAGACCCAAGACCCATAGAGCTGAACCTAAATCCTATGATCCCAGATCCTATAATTCCATGATCCATAGATCTGCACCCTTGTCCTATGAACCTAGGGAGCCCATAACCCCTAGGTATCAGCCTAGTACTAGTCATGTTTTCCCTAGTCAACTTGAACCCCATAGGATTAGTACCCCTAAATATGAGCCCAGTAGTGAGCCACTACCCCTTAGGCAACCTAAACATACTAGGAGTAGTGCCCATAATCAAAAATCAGGACCTAGCCAATTTTCCCTTAACCAACCTTTCCCTACCATCCCTTTGATTTACAAGGCTTACATTAATGCAGAAGTGTATGAAGCTGATGTGAATTTAGCGGATGAGTATGAGGGAGAAGAGAACACACCTCTAGAAGACATAGAATTAGTTAACCCCGTAGGTACCTAGGTAGAAGCTAACCTAGAGTTAGTTGACCTTGACTATACCCAACCTAAAGCTATAGTGGAAGAACAATTAGAGGAAGAGAACCTAGGTACTGCTGCTAGAGCCTTACCTGAGGACACCATTGAGGAGAGCCAAACTATAGAGTCTAGTCCTAAAATACAAGAACCTGAAGAATTTATTAAGGACTTGATCTCTTTGAATCAGTACCCTCAGGATGAGCCTCCTCCTATAGTTTCCATTAAGGACCTCTTCCTTGAGATTAATAACCCATCCTTCCATTATACAAATCCCGTAGATATACTGCAACCCCGTAAGGTTAGCCTCATTAGTCTAGGATTAGTCCCTGACACCCCTTCTTTTATCCTACTTTATCCAACTAACCTTGAACCTTTTTCCCTGCCCTACCAGACTAATTCTGAACCCAGTTCCTATTTTCTGCCATTTCATGACACCTCCAGCTTTCCTAGGATCATTAGATTGTATTTAGTTGAGATTAGCATACTGCATGCATTCATTACGCATGTTAGGTTTGCATTATACTTTTGGCATACCCTTTGGAATTTGCTAGGAGCCCATTGTAAGTTTTCATGTGCATGTCAGGCTAGGATCAAACCTAGAGAACCTATAATCTCTTAGGTTTAGGTCTAAGGAGTTCAATAAAATTTCCTTCCATAGGAATGCATAGTCAAGTCTGTTAGGTGTTGGTATGAGTCCTTTGCATCATCTTGTTAGGAGTCTGCATGTGCCCAGCATGTTCACCACCTGCACTAATTTTGAAAGAAACTGGCTAATTCCCGAAGAAAAGCCAAGAAATTTGATGTAGTGGATTCTATCTTTATTAGGCTTAGGCCTAAAAGAAGCTTCATGCTCGTAGAGCCGGACCTTTTAAAGTGATAGAGAGGGTTGGACCAAATGCCTGTGTTAGATTTGCCTTCGGATTTGGGCATTAGTTCTACCTTCAATATTGCATACCTGATTGAGTACAGGAAACCAGCAGCAATACCTAGTGAGGCCTTTGGACCTACTCCTTCCATTATGAGTGACCCTAACCTAGAGTGTCCACAAATTATTTGGCCTGAGAGAGGAGAACGGATCGAGCGTATCCTGGATGATCAAGACTTAATGACCCAGGGCCGCGGTTATCAACGCTTCTTGGTCCAATGGCAAGGCCGGCCAGAGTCGGACAATTCGTGGATTTTTTGAGAGGACTTGCAACGCCTCAACCCAAACCTCCTCGAGAGATATGTGAGCTAGCTTGATTCCCACTCGACAGGGTCGAGTTCCTCCCACCCCGGGAGAATTGGTGGAGACACCAGAGGCACCAGAATAAGACAGAGGTTTCTCAACCCTCTGTGGATTACTTAGTCATATTCAAGTCCATTTGTAATAAAGCTTAGTTCATCTAAGTTATTTTTTTTATCACTTGAGTCCTGTACTAGTAAGCTTATGTTGAGCTAGTCATTTTCCGGAGTTCAGTACATATCCAGTAATGACTCATACAAGTGAGGACCAAGACATCCAAGTGAAGACCAACCCAACTAAATCTATGAGGATCATGGAAAGCCTAGGAGAAGAAATCAAAAGCCCGGGGACAAGCCCGAAGCCATGAAGCCCTGAAATGCAGTCCTAAAGCCCTGAAACGCAGTCCTGAAGCAAACTGGGCCAGCCCAGGCCCAAGAAGGAAGATAAGTGGAACCAAGACCTTATTCTTACCACCCTTGGTCGTCCACTAGGGTCACCTACCTTGGCCAACCAAGGCAAGGAGAGAGGGAGAATTCATAGGGATTTTTTCTACCTAATGTTTTCTAATTTTCTAGCTAGGGTTTGGGTGGGAATAAGACTCTTATGTAATTACTTTTGTATCCTTACTTGGAGCCCAAGACTATGGGTCTATTTAAAGGACCCTAGTCTCTTGTATGAGAGTTAACTTTGATATATGAAATATTATTGAGTCTCCAATTTCTATGTGCCTCCCTGTTGTGTGCATTAAGGGATTTTCTGAAAGCTTGTCTTCCTCCCAGTGTTGCAACTGTTTCCAGCCTGTCCTCCAAACCTTGGCCACCCACTCCAAAAACTTTCTTTTCCTTTGCTATTTTTTCTTATTTTTCTCTTCTCTCTTGAGTTTTCTAACCCCTGACAGGTCATTTGTAGGTCCCTCGACTCCGACAAATCCAACAACTCCAGCTAGGTCTCCATCGAACCATCGAGCAGAAAGCCAGAAATCCGCGAGTCTCTGACATGATTTTCCAGGCTGCATCCCTCAAGGGCGAGTGATCTCTTCACTGCAATCTTCACCAAGCACATCAAACATTGCCAGGTACACCCCCTCTGCGACCAGTAGTTTTATTGAAGATGAACGAGCCCAACCGAGATTTCTCAGCCTCGGCGGTCCTCTTTCTTTTATTTTTTAGGTCCTGTTATGCATGCTATAGCCTCTTATTTTCATATAGAACTCTTTACATCGTTCCTTAACCTATTCTTCAGGATTAATCATTCAACTTAATATTAAAATTACAAAAAAAATACTTGCATGCATATAGGTCCGCATCATATTAGCTTGCTCTTGGAATCTCTTTTTGCTTTTTCAATGTGTTTGGCAAGGAAAAGTACTTTTAGAACCTTCAAAAATTCTTTATGACCATTTGGAGATGAAACTAGCCATTTAACAAATTTCCAATCTTCTGCACTTCTAAAAATATAGCTATTACTATGATATCAGAAGCTAAAATATTGACTCACTAATTATTGAGTCGATCCTTAAGTCGACACCTCAAAGGCTATTATCGACTCATAAGCTGTGTCTAGAAAATTCTACTTTTGCATGTGCTTGAGACTATGACTCATGGAGCATGAGTTGATCCTTGAGTCGACTCTTGAGTCAACACTTCAAAGGCTAGTATCAACTCACAAGCCTATACCAGAAAATCAACTTTTTATTATTTTCCTGCAACTACAACTCATAGACCTTGAGTCAACCCTTGAGTCGACCCTTAAGTTGACACTTCAAAGCCAAGTGTTGACTCACAGACTTGTGCTGACTGAAACTCTGCATGCCAGTCTTCTTCTTCTCTAAGTCATTTTTGCTGATCGACTCACCACTTTCATGAGTCAATATTTGACCTATGCCATCTGAAAATATGCACCAAACCTTGAAACATGAAGCTTCAACATGACTTCTTCCGTACTAACTCTCAAAAGTCAATTAAATCCATGATTTTTACTTTGAGAAGACATCCAAAAGAGTAAAATTTTCATGCTTGAAGATTGATCAGCCACTCTTGTCTTTTATTGAGTTGTAGGGTGCTTGAAACAACAATCTCAACACTCCAACAAAATGTTAGTACCTTGTATACTCTCAAATATTTTGTTATTCATAAAAATTAAGGTCAGAGTCAACAATCTCTCCTTTTTTTTATGATGACAAAACTTTGAGTATATAAGTACATAAAATTTGGAGTATCGAGCATATAAATTTTATTCAAGAGCCTTGTATTGAAATAAGATTGAATTTTTAATTTATCAAGATACTAGAATAATTTATTAATAATGTTCCTCAAAATATCAGATCATGATCATATCAGAACATAATTGCTTATAATTAACTGATGCATCAGAATATTGATGTATTAGATTTAAGAATAATTTCTTGAATATTAATGTTTTGAGGCATTTACTCATGTATCGATAATGTATCAAAGCATGTATTAGAGTATCAGAGCATATATTCTAGATGTTGGAATATGTATTAGAATGTATAAATAGTATGTTAGATTATAAATGAAAATCAAGTTTTTGTATCATAATGTATCACACATTGTACTAGAGTATCAGAGTGAGTTAAATTAGTACATTAAGCATATCGAGTGATGATACTTAGGCTTTACATTTTTAATTTTTCTTTAAGTTTTCAATTTCCCCCCCCCCCTTATTCATATAATCAATGCTCCCCCTTTCATTTACTTTTATCTACTTATACAATCAATATCTCTACTCCTCTTTTTTATTATCATTCAAATAATATTTTTACTCTTGCTTTCTTAGTTGCTTAGATAATTGACATTGTGAGCCAAAAGCATTCCATTCAGACAATGTATTAGAGCAATCATTTTAGAAAGAAAGAATTTCATTTATATAGAGTTTCATTACATAAAAGAAAAGATAACACAATATATATATATATCAGAATCAGTACAAAATAGATGTTCTGCAGACACCAAAGAACAAAATGAATATTCTATGAGACATCAAAGTATAACTAGTTATACATCAGCAAGACCTAGAATCCTATGGAGAACACCTATGAGGCTACTCATTAAATGGGAAATTGATAATGATGGGTGCCATGATCCTAGAGATTGAATGTTTGGGTTTCCTATAAGTCAAGCTTTTGATCCTACTAGAGGGACCAAAGCGGTGAAAACTAGAAGTATGAAACCACAGTGCTCTAGTAGCTTGCCGAGGAGTCAGATCAAAAGGTGGAGCTGGGGGTGGATCTGATGGAGTATCTGATGAAAGAGCAGGATCCACTGCTGGAGGTTGCTCCTGTGCTACTAGCTATTAAGGTGCTAAAGGTGGTGGAGGTGAAGAATCTGGTGGTGGACTTGAGAAACTTGTTAGAGCTAGGGCAGGTCTCAGTTGCTGGATGGTTGTCAGTATCTCATGAGTCCCGACTCAAACCTCCCCCTGAGATATTCTAGAGAGTCATGAATTTCGATCCTCAACTCATGAAGCTTAGTCTGAAGTCCATCAACTCTCCCTGACAAAATCTATAGCTCAGTTTTGATGGAGTTGGCCACCAAAGAAGCAAACCTCGCCTCTATCTTATCATCAAGTCTATCACTGGGCTAAGGAGCAATAGGTGTCTGTGATGAAGCTTCTAGTGCCACAAGTGCAGATGGAGTAGCTGGCTCTGAGGGCCCTGCCTCTACTTCTATATCAATGGCTGGATCTGAAGGCCTAGCCTCTACTGTTGCGATCTCCTCCTCTGAATCTAACTTCACCTCCTACTCAGATCCTTGTCAAACCCACCAACCTCCATGCTTCCTGTACCCCATATGGTGTAGGGACTTGTCATTATAACTATCGATATGTAATGTCTCCTTGGAGGCCTCACCTCAACAGGTATAGAGAATGCTTTGAAGATCCTTGTCAATCCCATCCCATATGGTAGTCAGAGCCTCCTACTAGTAGCTGCCTCCTATATCTGTCGGGCCATGATGGCTAGTAGATTGACGGCTATCCCCTGAACTATCGCCACCATCAACATGAGCTCCCACCCAGTAATAAAATCAAACCCACTAGTTTGCAATAGTAGAATCCATGTAATAATATGATGTAGCAACAGCATCGAATAGATAACTGATTAGCTACAACCATTAAGACCCCCTGGACATCATCCCTCTTTAATATGCATATGAACCTTGCCTCTTTATCTCCTAGGCCATATGCAATAAGACCACAACAAGGGATCTCTTAAACATGACTCAACATCTTATTGCTAACAAGGATCATAATCCCTTTAACAATAGCTACCCATCCATCACCACCTCTGGCCTAGGATTTGTAATCAAGCAAGGATAATATCTCTCACACATCAAGCAAAAGCTCTTGAATCATGCCGACTAAAGCAACTAGCCTATTAGAAAGCTCTCATGATCAAAGTATGCAAAGTCTATATGCCTCCTACTCACAATAGCCTTACCTGAGACCCTCTTGGCCACGAGTGGAGGAGGAGGTCTGCGGGTTTGTCTTCTTTCCTCTGGATCATTCTATGCTTTGGATCACCACTCCGTACCTCTCGAATCACCCAAAATGGGTCTAGTCCTCTTCCCTTGGTATGCTAATTATTTTTGTGGCCCTATCTTTAAGAATCTGAATGAACAGGATGGATTTAGGCCAAAAAGGATGGCTAAGATCAAAGATCCTATTGTTGGAGGGGCAAAGAAGTGATTTGTAAAAGGTTAGGGGTGAGAAAAGGAGAAAAATAATGAAAAAATAAGTCATTATCATCCCCTAAATCAAATGGATTTTGTCGGTGAGTCGACACTTGGAATTAACCTAGTGAGTCAAGACCTTGGTAAGTCAACACTTGGGTAAGTTTAAATAGAACTTGATTTTTTTTTTTTTTGAAAAGGAGTTCAAGGGAGTCTTACAAACAATGTTAGGAGGTTTAGAATGGTTCAAGAAGATTCAATTGAATTGAGATTGCTAGGAGCTTGGTTTAAGAGAAGATGAAAAGTCTACTTAAAAGAATTTATAACTTTTGGTTCTCTTTGAATCATGCAAAATCTATCTTTACTAAGGGATTTGGTAAAGATATCTGCTAATTATATATTAGTATACACAAAATCAAGCAATACATTACTATTTTGAATTTGATCTCTTATAAAGTGGTGTCTTGTCTTAATAAGCTTACTTTTTAAATGTTGAATAGGATTTTTAGTTATATTGATTGCACTTGTATTATCACATCTTATAAAAATTTTGTTTAATTTAATATCAAAATCTTTGAGTTGTTGTTTAATTCATAAGATTTGAACATAATAATTTCCAGCTGTAATGTATTTGACTCAATGATATATATGCAATTGAATTTTATTTCTTGCTAAACCAAGAGATTAAATTCACTCCAAGAAATTGATAACTTTTACATGTGCTCTTTCTATCTAACTTATATCCACAAAATCAATATCTGAATATGCAATAAGTTCAATTGATAACTGTCTAGAATATCATAATCTAATATTAATAGTGTCAGAAAAATATCTAAGTATTCTTTTAATAGCTAATAAATATGATTTTTTAGGGTTTGATTGATACCTAGCACACATGTAAATATTAAACATAATACCTAGTCTACTTGCAATAAGATAAAGTAAAGAACCTATGATACCTCTATATAATTGTTGATTAATACTTTTACCACTTTTATCTTTATCAAGCTTACAAGAGAAACTCATCGGTGTGCTAAATGATTTTATTGTCTTCATCCCAAATATTTTTAGTATCTTTCTGGTATACTTAGTATGGTTGATGAAGATCCCCTCTTTAGTTTACTTGATCTGAAGTTCGAGAAAGAAGTTTAGCTCTCTCATTATGCTCATCTCAAACTCTCTCTACATTAACTTAGCAAACTCTTGGCAAAAAACTTCATCAATGGCACCAAAAATAATATCATCAATATAAATTTATACTACTAATAAGTTTTTATTCTTTGTTTTCAAAAATAAAGTGGTATCTACATTTTTTCTTATAAAACTATTTTTAAGAAAAAATTTTCTTAATCTATCATATCATACATGTGGAGCTTGTTTTAAATCATAAAGGACTTTATAAAATTTAAAAACATGATTTGGATAAGTATGATCTTCAAAACCATATGGTTGTTTTACATAAATCTTTTCTACTATATATTTATTTAAAATTATACTTTTGACATCTATTTGGTATAATTTAAAATTCATTAAATATGTAAATACAAGTAATAATTTAATTTCCTCTAATCTAGTAATAGGTACAAAAGTTTCATCAAAATCAATGCCCTCTTCTTGATTATATCCTTTAGCAACTAGTATAGCTTTGTTTCTAGTTACAATTCTATTTTTATCTAACTTATTTCTAAAAAATTATTTAGTACTAATTAATGAAGTATTAGGTGGTCTTTCTACTAATGTCCAAACCTTATTTTTTCAAATTAGTTTAGTTCTTTTTGCATTGCATTTATCTAATTAGGGTCCTTTTTAGCTTCTTCAATACTTTCAGATTCAATATAAGATACAAAAATCAAGTAATCATATACATTTCTAAGAGAAGATTGAGTTCTTATCCCTTTTGATGGATCGTCTATGATTAATTCTTTAAGATGTCTATAGGCATACCTCTACTTTTTAGGTAGATCATTTTATCTTAAAGAGATTCTTTCGTCTTTCTCCTTTTTTGATTTTCTTCAGGATTCTTAGAGGGTGCATCCTTCAATGTTTAGTTTTCCATCCTTTGAAGACTTGTATCATCATCCAAAACATCTTCTTTTCTAGAAGATTTATTATTAGATTTATCAAAATCTACATGCTTGGATTCTTTAATAACTAGGATTCTCTTGATGAAGACTTTGTATGCCTTGTTAGATGTGGAGTATCCTAAAAAGATATCCTCATATGACTTTGCATCAAACTTACTTAAGTCATCATTTTTATTGTTTAGTATAAACTACTAATATCCAAAAATATAAAAATATTTTATTGTTAGTTTTTTATGTTTCCAAAGTTTATAAGGTATTTTCTTTAAAACAGACATATCAAAACATGGTTTGAAATTTAACATGCTATGTTAATAGCTTCTATCCAAAAATATCTTGGAAGGTTGTTTTTACAGAGCATGCTATGTGCCATTATTTCTAAAGTCCTATTCTTTCTTTCTACTATCCCAATTTGTTAAGATATCCTAGGTGCAGAAAAGTTATGCTCAATTTTTTCATTGCAAAAGTTTTTGAAATCTTGCTTTTTCAAATTTGGTTCTATAATTACTATGAATACAAATAATTAAAGTACCTTTCTCATTTGAAATCTTTCGACAAAACTTAGTGAAAGCTAAAAATGTTTCATCCTTCTGTACCAAAAATATCATCCATGTAAAATATAAAAAATCATCTACAATAACTAAACCATATTTCTTTCTTCCAAAATTAGCGATCCTTGTGGATCCAAATAAATCCATATAAAGTAATTCTAAGGATTTAAATGTAGAGACTATGCTTTGTGGTTTAAAAAAACTTTTAGTTTATTTTTCAAATTAGCATGCATCACAAATTTTATTCTTTTTAAAACTTAGTTTTGACAAATCTTTTATAATTTTTTTAATTAATTTTGAAAGCAAATACATGCTAACATGTCCTAATTTTTGATGCCATAATCAACTAGTTTTATTAACTTTGGCATCTATTACAACTAGACATTGACCATCTTGTATAGGAAGATCATCAAGATCTATCATATAGATATTTTCATGCCTATATCTAATGAACATAATTCCATTATCATTGAGTTTAGAAACAATGTATAACAAAGATTCAAAAATTACTTTAAATCTTTTATCATAAAATTAACTATTGCTAAGTAAATTATGCTTTATATTAGGGTAAATATGGTGCTCCTAAGCCTTGAAAGGCTAGGAGAAGAGTAATGGTGATGACTCTAAAAGTCTATGATCAATTTGGATTCCAGGACTATAACCAGTTTGGTCCTAGGGTAGAGGTTCAGTCCTTCATAGGCTTGAGATCCAATTTTTGGATCTTGAAGTGGCTCATTCAATGTTGGATCGGGTTTGGATCTAAGTGGATGTAAGAGTAGGTCAAAACATAGGTGTACATGAAATTGGATAAGTACTCTTATAATTATATTAGCCTTGAAAGAATTAGAGTTAGATTTATGTTTATTATTACTAGTCCTATTTGGATTAGGAAAATCTTTTTGTATATAAAAGGGTCCTTCATGTAAACCTAATTAATGAAATTAATATGAATCTTCTTCCCCCAAAATCAGAGCCTCTCTCTCTTCTCTCTCCTTCTCTCCTTATGCCATCCTAAAGGAAATCATGTCAAGGAAGAAATGCCCAAAGAAAGGTTGTGTGCTGATAAGGTTAGAGATAAGAAGGATAGGCACTAAGAGTCCTCGGTTCCAGAGGCTCTCTCTCTTCATGCACCAGATCTTTTGTTTGCTAATTGAAGCATCAAAAGAGACCTTTCCCATCTGGAGTTTCATGTAGCAAAGCCCCTTCAAAGGTGCACCCAAGAGTCCAAGAGAAGGAGGGATCTTACACACCAACTAGTGTTGCTGCTAAGCTATCTTTGCCCTAGTTTTTGGTTGCCACCAAAATTTGATTCCATGCTGAAGTTTCCACCAGATGGAGGCACGTGAAAGAGCCTTATTTGAGAATGATTCCACATCCTAAATTGATTGGGATCGGTGTTTTTGTTGGGGTTCAATAGTAGCTTGGTGGGTGGAGTTGGATAAGGCTTGGGAGTTCTAGTCCAAATAGGACTCTTCTTGTTATTATCCTAAAATGGTTTTGAACTATCTCCAAGATGTGAGAAGATTAATTTCTGGTCTACAACTAAGAGAGACATGTTCTAGAGGGTCAAGGGCTCAAACAGAGTGGGATTTGGATACCGGTGTGTGAAGTAGTAGGCTATAAAAAAATTTCTTCACCTAAGGAGAATGTGAAAGGCTGCTAGGGTTTGGCATTTGGCTATCCAAACAAACTCTGATTGACATAAAACTTGGTGGAGGCATCCATTGCTAAGTTTTGAATGTCCGCGCGAAGGTTGGTGGTCCTAACAATTGGTATCATAGTCAGAAGATATATGAGAAGTGAAGGCTATCATTCAAAAATTTTGTACACCCTATTCTGTGGCATTTTTTCAATTTTACCTTGTAGTTCATTTGTGGCTGATTTTTGGTGTCATCATGAGTAGCAGAATGAAGGTGGAGTTTGAAATGTTTGACAAAAAGGAAAGCTTTTCAATGTGAAGGATGAAGGTGGAGGATTTGCTAGTCCAACTTGGGTTGGATTCGATTTTGGTAGAAAAGCCGGAGGATATATAGAAAAGGAATGGATTTTACTAGAGAAGATAGTGTGTTCGACGATCAGGGGATGTTTGGTAGATAAGGTATTGTACGACATGCTAAAGGAGAGGTCATCCAAGGGATTGTGGTTGAGGTTATATACCATGTATATGAAAAAGAATATGTGCAACAAGTTAATGCTGAAGAAGTAGCTATACAGTCTTCATATATAGGAAAGTAGGGACATAGATGGGTATATTTAATGGTTCAACTAGATGAGCAAGGATTTGCCAAACCTTGGAGTAAAGATAGAAGAGGAGGACAAGCGCTTGCTCTTGCTATGCTCATTGTCCATAGCTTTGATCCATTGATGATGATTCTTATTTACGGTAAGGAGATGTTGTACTATGAGGAGAGAGTGTTGGTCCTTAGGTCCAACGAGTAGAGCAAATGGATGACAAAGAATAAAGCTTCCAAGGAAGGTCTCATCATAGGAGAGAAGTGTAGGAGAGGGAAGGATGGCAGCAAATAGAGAGGACAACTTAAGTCCCAGAAAGGTGGCAAGGAAGCAAGGTATTTCAAGTGTAATGAAGCAGGGCATTTTAAATGAAACTATCCACTTTGGATGAGTGCATGGGAGGAAAGTAAGGATCCAATTTCATGAGTTTCACTATTAGTTCAAAAGAGGAGGACTTCCTCATGGTAGTTTTGAAAGAGCTCGGAAGGTCAGGAGAATCCAAAATGGTATCAATAGCAAAGGAGAAGCAGCAGAAGGTCCAATAGGACTATGTTAGATAGCTGACTTCGATTTCTAATTTTCTTTTTATAGGAGTACCAGGAGGATTTAAGTTTTATCCAATGGTGCCTTCACATGTAGAGGAAGGTTTGATATAAGTTTAAGTATGGGAGGTGCAAGGGAAGGTTCCAAATTCTAGCACTAGTCATGGTGACACACAACACAGGTTGATGCAGGATGTGCAAGCACTAGAGAAAAGCATCTTTGAAGAGACGGTATCATATGCATGTGTTGTAGCAAGAGAGGACCTAGATACCTATGAGGAGGTTAAGAAAAGTCTTAGAAAAGATAGATGGGTTCAAGCTAGGACAAGCAAGCTATAGTCCATCCAAGAGAAGTTGAAATGGTGATTGGTGCAGGTGTAAAGGAGAATGGAACCAATAGGACACTTGAGGATGCCAAGATGCAAGCAAAGACCTTTAGCCCAAGTGGAGGTAGATATCTTAATGGCTTTCAAGGGAGCTTCAAAGGTCAAGAGCACAACATTGGTGATGAGATTTGCACTGGGAGCTATCAAAGTACACAGCGGTAGTAGGATCATGTAGACAGATCGTGCGGAGTGTGCCAAGGCATGCAAGCACCAAGGTGGAGATTGTTGGGTCAGATATGGTGCTACCAAGCCTTGAAAGGCTAGGAGAGGAGTCATGGTAATGAATCCAAGAGTCTAAGATCTGTTTGGATCCTAGGTCTAGGAACGGTTTGGTCCTAGGTTGGAGGTTCACCCTTCTTGGGCTCAAGGTCTAGGTTTTTCGATCTTGATGGGGCTAATTTAATATTAGATTCGGTTTGGATCCAAATAAATATGAGAGTTGGTCAAGATATGGGTGTACGTGGACTTGGATAATCTTTTAAATCTTTGTTCTCTTGAGTTACTATTTGATTTTTTTTTTGATGGTTTTTCTTTTCATTGGTTAACTCAAGAATTTCTTTTTTTATTTTCTTATTTCTTAGCTTAAGCATTTTAAAATCATTCATGAGTTCAGAAAATACATCTTGAAGTTCTTCAAATGTAAAATCAACTTTGGTTTCAAATCTTAATTACCTCTTTTTCATGGGCCATAAAGTATAGGTTTATAACCTCTTGCATTTCTTCATCGAAGCTAGAGTCCTTGTTCTCACTCCATATCACTATCATCGCCTTCTTTTTATACTTCTTTTAAGCCTTTTTAAGAAGAGAGTAGTTTATATTGTAGTCTCCTAACTTTTTTCATTTGAAGCAAATAGGTTGTTCCTTCTCTTTCTGCTTCTTTTTCTCCTAACTTGGCTCTCTTTTATAAGGTTTCTTCTTATAGCCATGCTTCTTTTTTCTCGTAAACCTTCTGAACTTCCTTGACATAAGCACCATCTCATCATCTTCATCTCCCTCATCTGAGTCATCACTTGTTTCTTCCTTTGTATTTATGGACATCATGATAATAATCTTCATTTTCTTATTATTCCCAGTGTTTTTGTACTTCAAGGACAACTTATAAGTTATACATAAACCTTGGAGTTGCTCAATAGGGAGTGTGTCAAGATCTTTGGCCTCTTGTAGAGAAATAACCTTTGCATCCCATGAAGTTGGAAAAGATTTGAGAATTTTGTTAATAAGTTCAGTGTTAGAATAAGACTTATCCAAAATTCTCAAGCTATTAATGATATTGATAAATGTAGTATACATTTCAGTGATAATTTCACTAAGGCCCATCCTAAACATTTTATAAGTATGGGCAAGCAATTAATTTTAGATTGAATCACTTGATTAGTATCCTTATGGGTAACTTCAAGTGTATCCCATATTTTTTTTGCTGAAGTGTAAGTAGAAATTTTATTAAATTTATTAGGATCTAAAATATAATAAAATAGTTTCATAGCTTTAGCATTCAATTCAGCTTGTTTTATGTCTTGCTCATCCCAATCATCTTTAAGCTTGGGAATAGTAGCATCATCTACCATGACTAAGGGTTTGCGAGGACTTTTAATGATAGTCTTCCAAATGTTGTAGTCTATGATTTATATGTAAATGCTTATGCAAATTTTCTAGTATATGTAGTTTGTTCCATTGAACTATGGTGGATGGTTTGAAGCTTGCCCCTCGGTAACACAAGCACCAAATTAGGTTGCCATTCAATCTTTGACTCTTAATTGTTAGATCAAGTTTGTTGAGTACCAAGTTCTAATACCACTTGGTACCTAGCGAAGCAATATAAGAGGAGGGCTAAATTGGATTTTTCAAGATTTTTAACAAGTATGTACTGAATTTGAAGGATGAGTGAAGTGAGTGTGTAATAATATATGTGTGTAGATTATAACTAAATACAATGCTTAAGAAAAATAGAGTAAGAAAGCAAAGCACGATAAATACACAAGGTTTAGGTGCATCCTAATCTCCTACGTCCACTTTCTAAAAATCCCTTGAAGATTTTAGTATAATCCTTCAAGATTATAGTCGGTTTATTTTCTAAGCACACAAACCTAACCCAGTTGGTTTTTCCTTATGCTCATCAATCACAACCTCAGAATAAGCCAACCCTAGGCTTGCAATCCAATTCCAAAGCTTGGATGAGTATATCTCCTAGTTTCAATCCCCTTAAAATTAGTTACAACTCAAAACAATATGGTAAAAGAGTAATAAAACCAAAAAGCTCTCTATAAGAGAAAGAAGATGTCGATGAAGATCTTGAAAAAATCTTTTTAAGTTATCTTGTTCAATGAAAAGCCTCTAATGATTACTTTGATTGCTAGTGGTTAAGAAATGATTGCATATTCTTTAAGAACTAGGTTTTTCTTTTTGGAAGTTTGTTCTTTGGAAGATTCTCATGGAAGTATTAGCTTTCTCTTAGATTATTTTTTTACTTCTTTAATGTATTTAGTGAGGAATAAATATCCTTAGAACCTTCAATAATCTATTTACTATTTGGAGATGCAAACTAGCCATTGACACCTTTTTTAAGCTTTTGTATTTCTGAAAATACAGCCATTACAGTGCTATCAGAAGCTAAAATAATGACTCACTAATCCATGAGTCGACACTTTAAAGACTAGTATTGACTCACAAGTTGTGTCTGAAAAATTCTACTCTCTAGATTTGCTTGAGACTATGACTCATGGAGCATGAGTCGATCTTTGAGTTGACCCTTGAGTCGATACTTCAAAGACTAATGTCAATTCATAAGCCTGTGCCAGAAAATTAACCTTCTATTATTTTCTTGCAACTTCGAATTCAAGGCTTTGAGTCGATACTTGTGTTGATCCTTAAGTCGATACTTCAAAGCTAAGTGTCGACTCACAAACATGTGTTGGTGAAAATTAATGTGCTAGTCCACTTCTTCTCTAAGTCATTTTTGCAAGTCGACTCACCACTTCCATGAGTTGACACTTGACTTGTGCCATCTAAAAAATGTGTGCCAAACATTGAAACATAAAGCTTCAACTTGACTACTTCTATAACAACTTTCAAAAGTCCATTAAATCTATGCCTTTTACTTTGAGAAGATAACTAAAATAGTAAAATTTTTAATGCTTGAAGATTGATTAACTAGTCATTTCTTTGATTGAGTTTGTAGGGTGCTTGAAACAATAATCTCAACACTCCAACAAAATATTAGTATCTCATATATACTCAAATATTTTGTTATTTATCAAAATCAAGGCCGAAGTCAATAATATTCTTATTTCATTATATTTTTTGGTTGTGCATACTTATTCACTATTTCTCTAAGTTAGCCAAACTTTTTTTTTCAAAGTTCAACAAAAGTCTTTAAAAACCTAATTCACCCCCTCTTGGATTGCCACCTCTGGGTAATTAGTATCAAAGTTGGTGCTCATTATTTTGATTTAACCATCAAGAGTAAAAAATCATGGCAACCCTGATTGGTCCTTCAAGTAATGAAGGATAATCTACCAATAGGCCATCTCTTTTTAATAATACAAAATGTACTTGGTAGAAAACATTAATGAAAATTTTTATACAAGCAGAAGAGTATAATATGTAGAATGTTATAGTCAATAGGCCACACACACCCATGATTTGATTGATGGCATCATTTCTCCCAAGCCAGAAAAAAGATTGTGATGGTGTAAATAAAAAATTAGTTCAATTGAATACTAAAGCAATGAATGTCTTATATTACACTCTAAATACTAATGGATTTAATCATACTTCTACTTGTCTATCTACTAAAGAGATATAGGATTGACTTGAAGTTATCCATAAGGATATCAATCAAGTTAAAATATCCAAAATTAATATACTTGCTCATAAGTATGAATTATTTAAGATGGAACCTCAAGAGACCATAACCGAAATATTTACTAGATTTACTAATATTACTAATGATTTAAAAATTCTTGGCAAAGTCTATGCTAATAGTCATCTTGTTTGAGAAGTTTGTATATCATTATCAAAGAATTAAGAAGCTAAAGTGACAACCATTCAAGAAGATAAAGATTTAAACAAGCTATCCTTAGAAGAGTTAATTGGCTCGCTCATGACTCATGAACTGAGCATGTGCTAAAACACTGAAGAGGAAGATAAAAAGAGAAGAACAATGGAACTGAAGTCAATGGCCAAAGATGAAGATTTAGATGATGAGTCAAAAGAAACTGATAATGAGAATGAGTTGGTCATGATTTCAAGAAAATTTAGAAATTTATGAGAAGAAAGAAGTTTGGATTTACGATGAAAGGCTTATCTAAAGGGGGAAGCAAGTAAAGAAAAAGACAATGAACTACAATCCTTATCGTTGCCTAGTTAGACAATCCAAGAGTGGGGTGTGAATTAGATTTTTCAAAATCAAAAGCAAGTATGTGTAGATTTTAAAAAATAGTGAAAAGAAGGTATAGAGAAAATTATGTGCCAAACTTAAACAAATAAGATGCATATAGAAGGAAAAATAAAAACAATCTACAATCAAATATCATAAATTTATATTGGTTTGGTGCCACCCCTGCACTTATGTCTACTCTCTAGGCTTTACTTGAAAATTTTACTATAATTCTCCAAGATTATAGCCGAATTATTTTAACAGGCTCACAATCCAAAATCTTGTTGATTTTGCATGGGCTCACCAACTAAAACCTATCCTAAAGTCAATCCTAGGCTTTAGACTCTAATTCAAGCTTGGATGGATTTATCCCCAAGTTTTAATTCCTAATTAAAACTTGTTTCAACAAAGAGAAATGAACACACAAGTAACCAAACCAAAAACTCCTTTAAAGAGAAATTAAAAGTTGATGAAGTACTTGGAGATTTTTGAGAAAATTTTGGAGTTTGAGAGCTTGCTTCTTGCTTGAAAGCCATTGAAAATCTAAATTCTTTATTAGTTGGAAAGTAAATGCACACTTTTTGAATGCTTTTAGCTTTTTCTCTTTTTTTACCTCCATCATTCTCTTATTTTCTCTTAATGTATCTTGGATTCTCTTACTTTTTCAATTAGTTTGGTGGACATTTAAAATTTTTTTGAAGCTAAATAGTCATTTATGATCATTAGAAGCCAAAAACTAGCCATTAGCTAGTTTTTCCACAAGTTGCAAAACTAGCCATTGGAGCTATTAGGTAATCTTGAGTCGACTCAAATGACCATTGAGTTGACTTAGATTTTTCATAAATCTACTCAAATTCTATTTGAGTCTACTTGAGTCTAGCATTAAAAACATGATATATTGTATTTTCTTGACACACTTAGATATTTGAGTCGACTCAGATCCATCTTTATCAACTTGGATTCTACTTGAAGTGACTCAAACTCCAGTTCTAAGAATTGATCTTTTTGATTTCTCTAGATATTCTCAAGGGGTCGACTCAATTCAAAATTGAGTCAACTCAAATAATGTGCCATCTAAAATTAGCATGCCTAAGCATTTCTTTGAGGCTTTGAGTCTGCTCTTTGTCATTCAATTTTCAAGTGTTCTTCTATCTTACTTTTCTTAGACTTTTTCATATCATGTAAGCTTCCAAGTATGTTTCTATGGAGCTTCTTCTTGAGCAATTGTACATTCATTCATGCAAAGGTTTGAAGCTTTCTGATATACTTAAGTAACACTTCAACAAACTATTAGTTTCATTTTATATATTCAAATATTTTGTTATTTGTTGACCCAATGATTGATTTTGATGAATAACAAAATATTTGAGTATATAATATTTTTAATGAATTACATGAGTTAATATTTTAGAAAAAGATAAGGGTAACATCCATCAACTTGAAACATTGATTTTTGAAGGCCAAATATTAGTGAAAAGCTAATGAATTTCATGTAAAAATAGTGTGTTGGGACATGTAATCAAAGTACTTTTAGGAAAATCAAGTTTCAACCTATATCGAAAGAGTTTTAGCTTTAGTATTGTAGAGTTATTACCGACATACTACCGAGCTGACTCATATGAAGTTTTAGTTGACTCGACAAGAAGAGCTAATTTTATAGAATGCTAATTTTTGAAGGCTATTCTTTGAGCTAACTCAAGTATCACTTGAGTCGATTTTGATGGAATCCTAGTCAACTCCACAGAACCGAGTTGACTTAATAGTAAATAATAGAAAGCCAATTTTTGGAGAAAGAAGATTGAGTCTACTCAATAGAGGACTGAGCCAACTCAAATGTGATCCGAGTCAACTCGATATTAATTCGAGTCGACTCAAAAATTGTAGACAAGCATAATGGCTAGTTCTATAGAAAGTTTAGATTGATATAATTTTGATCTAACATGTATATTTTATTTTTTAATAGCTAAAAATAGCTAGTTTGACCTTGGAAGTATACTTAAAAGCCACCAAATAAAGGAAACAGGGATGAAAGCATGCATGAAATCAAGGTTTCTAAAATCATAGCAGAAGCTATTTATAAAATCTTTTCATAAAAGCATACAAAATTAATTTAAAACTCACCTAAGGATCTATCTAACATGCTAATTATTATTCCATCTCATAAAATCAGATCTTAAATAAAATAAAAATAGAAAAGGATAGAACATTTATCTCGATTGCTATCCATCATCAACTTCAATTACATCGGATCTAGTGGATCGTCAGGGTTCCTGTTGGAGCCGTGCATGTCCCCGGCCTTTGCTGGTATCTACACAGGACTCATTCTTGATTGACTCAATGATGCCATTGGAGTGCCAGGTCCTTCATAGGCATTTTCTCTAGCTTAGATCTTGATCTTCTTTCAATAACTTGAAGGAAGGGCTACAACCTTTGTAGCCTTCGCATGAACCCTTCATATAGGACTTTGGAACTTAATCTAGGATGCTTGAGGAAGAACAAAACTATTTTTTCTCCATTCTTTTCTCTCTCAAAAACTCTCTCTAGAATTTTATGCATGGAATAATTAGGAATAGGAAGAAAGGGGCAGTAGAGAAACATGAAGTGCGAACAAACATTTCATGCTAGTTCAAAGGGAGATGGAAACCCAAAAGGAAGAAAACTATTTTCTTCCTTTTCTCCTCTATCAAACCCTCACCTTTTTTGACATTTTTGGTTATATAAAATAGAAGAGATGTGTAAAAGAAAATTTTTTATATGGTGGAGAACAGGATGTGTGACTAGAAAATCTGCGCAACCCTAATCTGCCTAACATGAAAATTCCATGCCAAAATCACATCTCCATACCTCCAAAAACCCTAATAAAATAGGAAACTAATTTAATTTGAATCAAATTAAAATTAAATAAGAGTCCATATAAATCTAATTAGAGAGAGAGTCCAAAATAAATATAAAAGGTACTATATTTCATGTCTTGTCCTTGCACACATGCGAGAAAAAAAGTATGACAAAATTAGCACCTTTTCTTCTCTTTTTCATATGAATAATGAGTGAGGAATCCAAATAAATGTTGGTTTAGCTTCTTGGCTTGATTTGGCTCTGATTTGGGTCAACTCTAAAACCGTTTCAAATCCAAATCGAACTAAATTTGAAAAAAGTATCGACCCAAAACAATTAGGTTTGTGATACAAGTTTAATTTGGATTCTTAACCCAATCTTAGAGAGTTTGAACCTAATTTGATTAGATTTAGGGTCCAAGTAAATTGGGTTCAATTAGTGTTCAATTTGAATCCAATTCAAGTCTGATTCGAATCGAATTAAAAAAAGTTATAATCCTATTCATAATAGAATTTGAAATCCTATTTGCAATAGGATTTGAAATCCTAGTCTAACTAGAATTCTTACACCTAATTTTTTTAGGTATAGTTAAATCAAATCAAATTGTAACTCTTATAATTAAATTCTTGATTCCAAAATTAGTAGGTACCAAAATTGGTGGGTGCCAAAAATAATAGGTGCTAAAAATAGTGGGTGCCAAAATTAGCATGTGGCAAAATTAACAGGTCCTAAATATGAGTCAAGCTCTTGACCATGTTAAGCCCCTATTATGTATGAGCCCTCAGGTTCTATTATATCTGGTTGTAAGACATACTATGATCTTTATTATACTATAATTAAAACTCTTTTGATGGATCGGAACTATTCTAGCTTAACCAAAACAAGAATAGTTGATCCAAAAATGATCCAAGTGAGTTTCCACAATCCACCGTGATACCTAGTAGTACATAGCGGCAACCCAGTAGAATAAAAAAGTAAATCCATAGGTGAATTACTAAGTAATCAAATTCTTTTATCAAAAGTTCTGATAGGATGTAAATCATGGAATCTCGTCAAATTCTAAGCATCCATCATATGCTTGACTTAATTAGCTTGAAACTATTTATGATTTCCATGAAAACTCCTTTCCATTATCGTGTTGCTATGGCTATAGACTTAAAGACTTGGCCTCTTAGGCTTATATGACTACTTCTCAACTACAAAGGTCGATAGATCCCCTATAGGTATACTACCAACTCCTACAATAAACCTACTAAAGCCAATGTATGCTATAAGACCCCATATGATAGTGTTGTAGATCTCCTAGAGATGGTGCTGACTTGTGCTCAGCTTGAGTGGGGCTAGAGCGGGAGCAGATACTGATAAGGAGCTAGGGGGCCTCATAGGGTCCTATCACTGGGAATCAATCCTGTAAGATAGAGAAGACCAGAAAGTCTGATACACCAAGGGTGGGTTTCCGGTGGTGGATCCTTTGATACCTAAGTCAATTCCTAAAGAGACAAACAGAGGAGGCTTGGAATCCTCTCTGAGTTTGGAAAAGGAGGAGGAGAGGAGCCGAAGAGGAAGCAAGGGAGAGATAGAAAGAGGTGGATGGAACGGGATATGTAGAGGAAAAGGACTTCAATGCATATGAGCCCCACTTTCCCATGGGATGGCACATAGATGAGTGGAGTTGTGAAGGCCAAGATACTTCAAAGAAAATAAAAAATGTTCATGAATAACCCATGGGATCTCACTTAGGTGGCAAGCTTATGGAAGACTAAATCCAGGGAGCTCAAGGTGTGCGTGAAAGGGAGAGCTAGAAAAGGGTTCCTTTGTCATGGAAGGAGGTGTCTCTTGAGAAGAGTAGGCTCTCAGTTCAATCTTTGTTGTCTCTCCTTGTTCTTCTCCTTATGTCCTTTAACCTTGTTTGACTTTTGCCCTCTTTATTTGGAAGATTACTGGGAACTAAGTTATAGACATATACCTAACACCTAAAGATAGGGGATGGTTGCTGGCATGTTCTGGCTACTCGAAGTGGAGAATCATGCCATGGTAGGTGAGGTACAGAGTGGCTAGCACAGTAAGTCCCTGTAGTAGGGTATTCCTCTGATGCTAAACATCAATACTACTACATTAGTAGCACGTGCAGACCAGTGGACTAAGTGGACTGACAATGATTGACATGTATGCCCCATTAAATCTACGTGGTGAGGTGTTAGGAGGTTGCCCCACCACTTGAGCTGGCTAACACATGTATGGAAAGGATTGGAGCCTAGTGTCTATGCTAAACTACCAAACCCTGATGTATCAGATGCCTCCCACTTCCTTACCCGAGTGGTTTGGTCTCCATGATCTTAGGCAAAGGAAGTGGAGATTTCCCCGATCTAGCAAGGCATGAGGGCTTACCACATCTGGAATGAAGTCGGGTGTTTGCAGCCAAGGTGGTGTAGCTGCACCAGGCATAGCAGCTTATGGCAAAGATGGCAAGGCTATATCGAGCGAGGCAGCTCACAGTAGAGATGGCAAAGCTATATCAGGCAAGGCAGCTCATAGCAGAGATGCCAAGGCTGGACGAGGTGAGGTATCTCATGACAAAGATGGTGAGGTTGTACTAGGCGAGGCAGCTTGATGTAGAGATAGCAAGGCTACACCAACGAGATAGCTCATGGTAAAGATGGCAAGGCTATACTGGGCAAGGCAGCTCGCAACATAGATGGTGAGGTTGCACTGGCCAACCCAGTCGATGGAGATTCATGCGGGGACCTAGCATGGTTTCTCATGAGGTGGTGTCATCTAAAGCAATGGTAGTTTCAAAAATTGCTACGGCGAGCCATCCACCTTGGATGTTATGATGTGCCTCTCTCGAGATGGTGCTTTAAATGCTGAATCAACATGGAAAGGTGTACTAGTGGCTGTTTGTGGTGGGTCTTCCTATCCTTTGTTCCCCCTTCCTTTTTTTTTATTCTTGCTGTTGGTGTACAGCGATCATGGGAGTGGAGGAGCCGAGCTTGATACCTGAAACTGTAGCCTCCATCCTTACAGAGGAGAAGGTCCTCTAGGTAGGAGAGAAATTCATCCTGGTGATTGGCATTCATCTTGAGGTTCCTGGAAAGAGTGAGCAATTGTCCATAATTTTTATCGATGACCTATTACCCAGATCTTTGAGGAGTCACTGAATGCAGGTCTCAGGATTCCCATGCTTCCAGCAATTGTGGACCTACTACAATGGAATAACCCATCTTGGCACAGTTGGTTCCCAATGCCTGGAGGGCCATTATTGACTTTTTTAGTTTAATGGTTCATCATCGAATGGAGTCCAGGGCAAGGGTATTCGGTAATTTCTTCTAGGTAAAGGCCTCCTAGGGATAGTACTATATCTCCCCTGCAAGCGATATAGCTTCCCACCAGCCCAGCAAAACTGTAGGGTTGGAGGTCACGATTCTTTTTCATAGCTTCTCCATCTTCATTATTGTTCCCTGGATGTTGGGGCGAGATGGAGCCTTCATGACTGTTAGACCATCCTGTATTGCAAGAATTGGAGCAGATTATGGTAGATGAGCTATCATCGGTACAGGTCCTACCATATGATGTTCTTCTTTCGAAGAGTTGGCTGAAGGCCCTTTATGTGATGGAAGCTTCTTCACTCTAAGGTAGGTCCCTACTAACTATTTGATGAATAGTCCCTTGCCTGTTTATTTTTTCACACTATGGTGACTCTATCTTCTAGTACAATCTTGACGATCCATGACAAGCCACCAATCGCAATTGTCAATAAGTCTTCTCCACCACCTTTGGCTGATTTGAAGGGGAAGAGGGCACATTCTCCATCCCCTATGAAGGGGACGGGGAAGGTGAAGAAGAGTAAGGGACCATCTTTATTCTTGGATCCTGCTTCAAGCTCCAGCAAAGCACCGATCGTAGGAGTGGTGACAGAGGATGTGATGCTCCTTAACTCAGGGGGTGCTGCAATGGCTGGTGTAGGCGAGGCTCTGGAGGAAAAGAGGAAGGGTCGGCAGCTATTTAGGAAACTCAAGTAGAGTCAACAAAGCTCTAGCATCGATAGTGGAATCTTCGATGTAGGTGACCAATTCGATGATGAAAGCTATGATTGCCATTGCTTAGGTGAAGTGGGCGGTGACCCCTCCAACTAGTACAGTTGGAGGTGAAGAGGTGAGACCTCCTGATGCTCTAGAAGGTGCTCCTACCCCTAGCAAGATTTAACTACCCGGGGTGAACACATGTCTCTGGTTCCTTAAGGGCTCCATCCCTCAACAAATCAAGGAGGAAGCGCTTAATAGGAATGTCAAAAAGGACCTATAGTGATTCATCCAAGTTACCATGTAGGTAAGTCTTCTACCTAAGGGCCTAGATGATAGTCCTTCTTTAAGAATGTAGATCCATTTTTGAGCAGGATGTTTAGATACAAGGCTGTGTGGAAGCCTGAGGCTTGCTACAATATATGGATTACCTTCTTGAGGAGGTAGAGTTGTTGTAGAAGTTTGCTGAGATGGTAAAGGGGTATCGCAACATAGCGATCTAGAAACTTAGCCTGTCCAACAATCAACTGGCAACTAAGAAGAAGAGGGCAGATATGGTTAAGACCTCCCTTGTAGTCATGTCTTCTTGTCTTGACAAGAGAATAGGGGACTGCGTAGATGGTGGGGACACCTGAGGCACCAGAATAAGACAGAGGCTTTTCAACCCTCTGTAAATTGATCAATAATTTATGAGTCCATCTGTAATAAGGGCTTAGCTCATCTGAGTCCATTTTAGTTGTTATTTGAGTATTTTTAGTTGTTATTTCAGTTCTGTACTAGTCAGCTCATGTTGAGCTAGTTCAGTCCAATGCTAGTCAGCTCATGTTGAGCTAATTTTATTTTTTTTGAGTCCTGTCCAAGCATACTGAAGACTCAAGACTATATCATACAAGTGAAGACCAAGTCTAACTAGATTGAAGACATGGAAGTATAGCACAAGTCCAACCCAGCTTGAAGATTTGAAGACCCTAGGAGGAAAATTCAGAAAACCCTGATTTCTTGTAGATGCCCTCCAGATGCCCAGATTCCCTTCCAGATGCCAAACTATATTCATAGATAAGGGAATCCATGATTCCAGAGGTCCATCTGCATCCTAGCCCAAAGAAATCAAGCCCAGGTGCCAAGCCCAAGCCCCTAAGAAGCAAGATACCAGGGAATATTCCTGCTACCTGGCTACCAGGCCACCCCAGCTTCCAGAGGCCCAAACCCATGCAACCGAGCCCCTTTGGGCCGGCCTTTTGCTGCTCCTAGAAGCCCAACACGCCCCCCTAGGCATCCTTGGAGTCTTGACCAAGTCAAGAAAATTTTTAGGGATTTTTCTACCTAATATTTCCTTATTTTCTAGCTAGGGTTTGAGAGGGAAAATGATTCTTATGTAAAGACTTATGTACCCTTACTTGGAGCCCAAGGTTAAGGGTCTATTTAAGGGACCCTAGCCTCTTGTATGAAGGAAAAGTTTTTGATGAATAAAAAAACCTTGAGTTCTTCTATTGAGTTGTGTGATACCCTGCTGTGTGCATAAAGGGGTTTGTGAGAGTTTTTCTTCCCAGTGCTGCAATCATCTTCCTGCTGCCAACAAGCCTCTCAGATCCCTGGATGCCCACTCCAAAAGAAGCCTTTCCTTGCTATTTTTCCTTTGTTTTCTTGTTCCTTTGTGAGTTTTCTAACCCCTGACAGGTCGTTTACAGGTCCCTGAGTTCCTACGAATCCAACGACTCCAGCCAAGCCTCAATCGGATCACCGAGCAGAAAGCCGGGTATCCGCGGGTCTTTGGCTCGGTTTTCCAGGCCGCATCTATCGAGGAACGAGAGACCCCTTCGCTGCGATCTTCACAGACATAGTCAGGTACACCCCTCTACCTCCAGTAGTTTTATTGTAGGAGAACTTGCCCTAACCGATGCTTCTCAGCCCCGGCGGTCCTTCTTTGCTACTTTTCTAGGTCCTAATCTGCATGCTGATCTTCAAAAATTCATACAAAATTCCCTACAAATGATTTTGATATGAGATTCGGGAATTGATCACCTAACTCAACATGTAAAACATACAAAAAAAATGGCATGCATATTAGTCCCCCATCATTTGGAATCAGAGCTTAGATTAGGCTTGTTTTCTGCAATTTTCAGCCCGTATATACTCTGTTATTTTAATTATTTATCCTTGTTAAAAACTACAAAAATTTTGAGATTTCTTTTTCTGGATTTACCATAATTCATAGTAATTTTCAGAGTTTTTTCAGATTTTATTTCGAACTGTAAAATTTTTTCAAGCCGAAATACAGCCTGCAAATTTTCGGCTCTGTTTTTTTTCAGCAAGACAAGTTTGGGAGTTTTAAGGTTTTATTAGCAATTTTTGCAAATCTTTTAATTTTAGTATATTTCCTTCATATTAGGCCATAATTTGCGATTTTTCTTCTATTTAATAAAATACTAAAAAAATAATAAAATTACATATTCTCCAAAAATACCAAAAATATATAACCCTAATTTTCATCATTTGCCTGCCATCATTGCATAATCTACTTTTAAGGGCACTCTTGCTATATCAGATGGGGGGAGGAGTTGATAACCTCTCCTTAGCCCAAAACCACATCCCTTGCATTCGGTCCCAAGCCTTAACCTAAAATTAACTAGACTTAATTTGCTCTAGTGGGCTAGGGACACCAACTGGTCGAGTCCGGGCTAGTGTTAGATCACTGTGTCAAGTTAATCTATGTGTGCCTTGTACTCAGTGTCTAGAACGGTGGTTTAGGGATTCAATCCCGAAGGGCTTGTGTGCTGGTCCGCCTACCTAGCCAATCTCTGATTGGTGTCTAGGATTGGCAATCAGGGACCTAACACTCCCCTTACACCTACCTGGCTGAGTACAGGGTTACTTTAGGCTAGTTTGCCACCCTGATTGAGCATCTAGTTTGGACTCTAGGTCTAGTCAGCTATAGTCGGTCAGATCGAGTCTTGTATGAGCACTAGATCAGGAGTTTCATATCACCCACCTCCTTCACAAATGTCTGAACCCATGGAAAACTTACAAGCCCAAATAAAAGCCCTAGCTGATCAAATGGCCCAGATGGCTACCCAGATGACTACCCAGTTAACTCAGTCTGGTACCTAAACCAACAATAGAATTGACCATCTTGCCAAAAGGTTTGACCAGTTAGGAGGCCGTGTAGGGACCATAGCAAGAACCCATGGGTCACAATCTGAGCCAGATCCTGAGTCCCCTCAACCTAGGAGAACCCCAAACCCTGATCTATACCATGTGGTCGAACCTAGGAGATCCCCTTATTCTGACCCGTACTACAATCCTCAACCTAGGAGGACCCCAAACCCTGATCCATACCGAGATATTGAACCTAGGAGAGCCCCTCAGCCTGACCCATACAATAATACTGAACCTAGAAGAACCCCTTACCATGACCCTTATTATGATACTGAACCTAGAAGAACCCCTTACCGTGACCATTATTATGATACTGAACTCAGGAGAACCCAATACTCTGACCCATATAGGGAGTCCAATCCTAGGAGAACCCAATACTCTGACCCATATAGGGAGCCCAACCCTAGGAGAACCCAATACTCTGACCCATATAGGGAGCCCAACCCTAGGAGAACCCAATATTCTGACCCATATAGGGAGTCCAACCCTAGGAGAACCAAATATCCTGACCCATATAGGGAGCCCAACCTTAGGAGGACCCCATACCATGATCCATCCTTAGAACCTGATCATAGAGCTGACCCAAAATCCTATGACCCCAGATCCTATAATCCCATGACCCATAGATCTGCACCCTTATCCTATGAGCCTAGAGAACCCATAACCCCTAAGTATCAATCTAGTACTAGTCATGCTTCCCCTAGTCAACTTGAACCCCATAGGATTAGTACCCCTAAATATGAGCCCAGTAGTGAGCCACTACCCCTTAGGCAACCTGAACCTACTAGGATTAGTGTCCATAATCAGAAACTAGGACTTAGCCAATTTTTCCCTAGCCGACCTTCTCCAACTATTCCTGAGATTGACAAGGCTTACATTAACGTGGAAGTGTATGAAGCTGATGCGAGCCTAGTGGATGAGTATGAAGGAGAAGAGGAGACACCTTTAGTAGACCTAGAATTAGCTGACCCAGTAGATACCCAGGTAGAAACCAACCCAGAGCTAGTTGACCTTGACCACATCCAACCTAAAGCTATAATGAAGAACAAATAGAGGAAGAGAACCTAGGTACTGCTGCTAGAGCCTTACCTGAGGAAACCATAGAGGAGGGCCAAATTATAGAGTCTAGTCCAAAAATACAAGAGCCAGAAGAATTTATTAAGGACCTGATCTCTTTGAATCAATACCTTCAAGATGAGTCCCCTCCTATAATTCCCATTAAGGTCCTCTTCCCCGAAATTGGTGACCCATCCTTCCATTATGCAAACCCTGTAGATATAGCTCAACCTCGTAAGGTTAACCTCATTAGTCTAGGATTAGTCCCTGACATGCCTTCTTATATCGAACTTTATCCAACTAACCTTGAACATTTTTCTCTACCCTACCAAACTAATTCTGAACCCACTTCCTATTTTCTGCCCTTTCCTGACACCTCCAGCATTTCTAGGATTATTAGATTGCATTTAACTGAGATTAGCGTACTGCATGCATTCATTACGCATGTTAGGTTTGCATTATACTTCTGTTATACCCTCTGGCATTTGCTTGGAGTCCATTGTAAATACTCTTGTGCACACCACACTAGGGTCAGACCTAGATAGTCTATAGTCTCTTAGGTTTAGGCCCATAAAAGTCTAATAAATTTTCTTCGATAGGAATGCAAAGTCGAGTGTATTAGGTGTTAGTTTGAGTCCTTTGCATCATTTTGTTAGGAGTCTGCATGTGCCCAGCATGTTCACCACCTATACTAATTTTAAACAAACCGGCTAATTCCCGAAGATGGATCAAAGAATTTGATGTAGTGGATTCTATCTTGGTTAGGCTTAGGCCTAAAAGAAGCTTCATGCTCACAGAGCTGAACCTTTTAAAGTGATAGAGAAGGTTGGATCAAATGCCTAGGTGTTAGACTTGCCTTCGGATTTGGGCATTAGTTCTACCTTCAATATTACAGACCTGGTTGAGTATAGGGAACCAACAGCGCTACCTAGTGAGGCCTTTGGACCTATTCCTTTTCATTGTGAGTGACCCTAACCTAGAGTGTCCACAAACAAATTTGGCCTGAGAGAGGAGAACGAATCGAGCGTATCCTGGACAATCAAGCCATCACGACCCAGGGCCATGACTATCAACGCTTCCTGGTCCGATGGCAAGGCCGGCCAGAGTCGGACGATTCGTGGATTTCTCGAGAGGACTTGCAACGCCTCAACCCAGACCTTCTCGAGAGATATGTGAGCCAGTCTGACCTTCACTCGACAGGGTCGAGTTTCTCCCACCCCGGGAGAATTGGTGGGGACACCTGAGGCACCAGAATAAGATAGAGACTTTTCAACCCTCTGTAAATTGATCAATAATTTATGAGTCCATCTGTAATAAGGGCTTAGCTCATCTGAGTCCATTTTAGTTGTTATTTGAGTATTTTTAGTTGTTATTTCAATTCTGTACTAGTCAGCTCATGTTGAGCTAGTTCAGTCCAATGCTAGTCAGCTCATGTTGAGCTAATTTTATTTTTTTTGAGTCCTGTCCAAGCATACTGAAGACTCAAGACTATATCATACAAGTGAAGACCAAGTCCAACTAGATTGAAGACATGGAAGTATAGCACAAGTCCAACCCAGCTTGAAGATTTGAAGACCCCAGGAGGAAAATTCAGAAAACCCTGATTTCTTGCAGATACCCTCCAGATGCCCAGATTCCCTTTCAGATGCCAAAGTATATTCATAGATAAGGGCATCCATGATTCCAGAGGTTCATCTACATCCTAGCCCAAAGAAATCAAGCCTAGGTGCCAAGCCTAAGCCCCTAAGAAGCAAGATACCAGGGAATATTCCTGCTACCTGGCTACCAGGCCACCCCAGCTTCCAGAGGCCCAAACCCATGCACCAGAGCCCCTTTGGGCCGGCCTTTTGCTGCTCCTAGAAGCCCAACACGCCCCCCTAGGCGTCCTTGGAGTCTTGACCAAGTCAAGAAAATTTTTAGGAATTTTTCTACCTAATATTTCCTTATTTTCTAGCTAGGGTTTGAGAGGGAAAAGGATTCTTATGTAAAGACTTATGTACCCTTACTTGGAGCCCAAGGTTAAGGGTCTATTTAAGGGATCCTAGCCTCTTGTATGAAGGAAAAATTTTTGATGAATAAAAAAACCATGAATTCTTCTATTGAGTTGTGTGATACCCTGCTGTGTGCATAAAGGGGTTTGTGAGAGTTTTTTTTTCCAGTGCTGCAACATCTTCCTGCTGTCAACAAGACTCTCAGATCCCTGGATGCCCACTCCAAAAGAAGCCTTTTCTTGCTATTTTTCCTTTATTTTCTTGTTCCTTTGTGAGTTTTCTAACCCCTGACAGGTCGTTTACAGGTCCCTGAGTTCCTACGAATCCAACGACTCCAGCCAAGCCTCAATCGGATCACCGAGCAGAAAGCCAGGTATCCGCGGGTCTTTGGCTCGATTTTCCAGGCCGCTTCCATCGAGGAACGAGAGACCTCTTCGCTGCGATCTTCACAGACATTGTCAGGTACACCCCTCTACCTCCAGTAGTTTTATTGTAGGAGAACTTGCCCTAACCGAGGCTTCTCAGCCCCGGCGGTCCTTCTTTGCTACTTTTCTAGGTCCTAATCTACATGCTGATCTTCAAAAATTCATACAAAATTTCTCACAAATAATTTTGATCTGAAATTTGGGAATTAATCACCTAACTCAACATGTAAAACATACAAAAAAAATGGCATGCATATTAGTCCCCCATCAGTAGAAATCCGTCACCTGTTGGCTGAAGCATGGAATCAGAGGGTAAAGGACCTTGCTAAAGCCTGAGCTATGCTTGGTGAAGCTAAGGCCAAGTGTGCTGGGGCTTATGTGAGGGTCGCTAGTGTTGAGGAAAAGATTGCAAAACCCCAAACAAGGGCCCAGGTAGCAGAGGAAGCACTAAGTGAGGCCAAGGACCAGGTTTCGGTAGTGCAAGAGGAGGTGCAGGTAGTAGAGGCACTGGTTCTCCAAGCGGCGATGAAGGTGATCGAGGCCTTTAAGTCTCGGAAAGAGTATAGTTTGGAGGTACTAAAGCATAGTAGGGATGCCTTCCAGTAGAGCTTCAAGTTCTTAAAGGGGCAAGTCATCGAACTATTCCCAGATGTTGATGTCGGAAAGTTAAAAATGGAATTACCTTCAACCAACAACGAGGACTCTTCGAACTTTAGTGGGGAGGATCCTGAAGTTGGAGAGGAGTGGACTGGCCTTTCATGATTGGCTTGTGCATCTTTTTGCTTTTCTTTTTTTTTCCCCTTTATTTTATCTTGGCTATTATGGCTTTATACAATATACTTGGAAGTTTATTGAAATGGAATTCAATCTTTATCGAACACAGATTCCAGTGTGCTTCACTTCCTATTTTCTTTTCTTACAAGTTGATCTTGCTTAGTACTACATTGATTAGGCAATGAAGTTCAAATTCACACTAGCTAAACAAATCAGGGGCCCTACCAAGGAGTCATGAAAGTACAAGAGAAGTGATGGTGAGGCTGGAGCAAGGAAGAGGGGTGCTATCATAGATGGAGAGGCACTGGCCTCTTTAGGTGGCATCGCCGAGGTAGTCGAGGGTGTTTGTGATGAGGGACGCGATTCTAATATGATGCAGGATGATATGCAAAGGATGAACATGAAGAAAAATAGATTAAAGTAAGCAAATATTTTTGGATTTTTTTTTTTTGGTTTTGATTCCCAAAACTAGCCTAGAGTAGGTTAGGGTTATCCTGTATCAATTAGCATCCTACCCACATGCTAGATCAATCAAAAAGAAAAGAAAATCAAGATCCTAGATCTAAGAAGGCCTATTAGGAGCATGTTCACCTTCAAGAAATCAGATAAAAAGAGATGGAAATTAGGTTCAACATACCAGAAAATGATTTCTAGTTGCTGTAAAAGAGATCGCTCTGCTCAGATCAGTGCCTGGATGATCCGATCACTTTTCCACGAATTCGCCAGCTTTTTATCAGCTTTGTTCAGAGACAAGGAAAATGCCATCCAAGGAGTGTGGCACTAGAGAGATCCTGCAAATGTCAGGGTTAGTCAGAAAGAAAACAAGAAAGCAAAATATGGATTAGGGTTTGAAGGGAGAAGGAAGCAGGATTGCTGGTGTTGGTGGCCTGGAAGTGGAAGAAGAACTCCTTACTAATGGACGGCTAGGGCTCTTGTACTTGGGGTGAATTAGGGCTTGGGAAGTGGATGCTTTGGGCAGCTAAGGCTTGGAAGGATTAGGGCATACAAGTATCACACACACACTTCAAAGAAGAGCATAAACTTTTCACAAGAAAATTTCACCAGAGTTTATTTCATGAATAAGAGATTATCTTACAAGAGGAGGGGGTAGGTATTTTTTGGCTCACCCAGGTCCTCTCCTTGTTAGGATTGGAGTACAAAATTGGATTGGAAAAAGGATTACAAAGTTTGATTAGGAAGAGGATTACAAAATTTGAATAAAACTACACTTCCTAATTGACTTGGAAAAGAATATTCTCCTTTGACCTGGTCTTCTCTTGGGGTGCCTGGGCTTATGGACTCACTCTAGGGTGCCAACTCCTGATAGGCTTCTGGGCTGGGGCACCTGGGAGAAGGAATATTTCATGGGGATGCCTGGTATCTTCCAATATGTAGGCTCCATGGGCTTGGACGGCATGAAAGGTCCAGGGTGGTTTGAGTAGGGTGCAGTTGCAAGATCTCCAGGTCCAGGGTGAGGCTTGATAAACTCCTGATCTGGGGATCCTTTCCTCTTATACTTGAAAATTACATGACTCAAGTAAACTCACTAAACTTGGACAAGTGGACTCACTCAATTTACAAATGGACTCAAGTACAGGAGTCAAGGGACTTATGAGGTTGAGACAAGGGATTCACTGGACTCAATTAGACTTCTTGCCTCAACTTATTACAAAACTCAGTTGATGGACTTTATACAGGACTTAGCAAAATTGACCAACACATGACTTAGAGAATAAATTGAAGCTTGAAGTCTATGTCTGATCTGATATCCCCATCAATTCTCCTGGGGTGGAAGGAACTTGACCCTGTCGAGTAAGAAGGTTGATCTGGCTCAGGTACTACTCTAACAGATCTGGGTTGAGACATTGCAGATCCTCTCGAGTGATTCACAAATCCTCAGATCTCAATCGACCTTGCCAACAAACCAAGTGATGTGGTGGCCTTTGATCCAGGTACTAATGGCTTGGTCATCTAGGATACACTCAATCAGTTCCTCTCACAGGCTAATTTGATGTGGACATTCAGGGTTGGGTTCGCTCTCAAAGAAAAGGGTTAGGCTCAATAGACTCTCTGGGTATCACTGCTAGCTCCCTATACTCAACTAAGTCTGAGATATTGAAGGTTGAGCTTAATGCCTAATTAGGTAATTCAGGCACTAGGTCCAACTTTCTTTATCACTTTGATGGATCCAGCTTACGAGTATGTAGTCTAATTGTTACAAGATTTTCCTAGCAAACTCTTAGACTCTTTTCGGGAATTAACCATATTTTTATAAAAACATTGCTTACATTAATCTTATGATTAATTTCTCATGCAAATCTCTAATCATGTAGTGCAAAACTCATAACAACACCTAATGACATGTAGGAAAATGACTCATGCCAACACTTATTGATATGCAGATTTGACTAAACCCTAAGCTATGATTGTGGGTTTGACCCTTTGTCGGGAGGGTGACATGCAGATGAACATGGTGCATGGACTCCTACTAGGTGCCATAGGGTCCTCCAAAAATATGATGCAAATATGACATGCTCCATGAATGAATGCAACATGCTAATCTCAATAAAATGCAATCTAATGGTTCTAGAAATGCTAGAAGCTTCTGGAAAGAACAAAAAATAAGAGGTGGGTTCAGGGTTAGTCTGGTGGGATAGATAGTAAGAAAAGGGTTTGGGGTTGATCGGATAGAATAGGATACAATAAGGGGTTTTGGGGATTAGTCCTAGACTAATGAGATTGACCTTACGAGGCTGAGGTATGTCTATAAAGTGATACGGGACAAACCTAGGACTAATAAAAAATAGTAAACTATTTTTTAATAATTTTTTAGATATTAATTCAGTGGCTAAAGACCCGAAAATAAGAAAGAATCAGCAGAAAGACTAGTAATACTAGAACTAACATACCTGCAAAATAACTCATGTAGAATAATCAATTCCAGGACCCAAGAATTAAGAAACTCCCAGCTTAGGATAGCGTACCTATCATCAGATTAGAACAAAGGAGGGGGAAGGCTTTTACCAGGAAGCGATTGTAGTTTCTTCAATGAAGAGATCTCTTAGCCTCTGGATGGCGGCTGGAGGAACAAGCCTTTGGTTCCTGAATCTGAAGGTGATATGGACCCGGTCTGAAGGCAAAGAAAGCCTCCTCTGGGAAGGGGAAACACCTCGAGGATCTGCAAAACATCAAGGTTAGGCATGAATCAAGTAATCAAAGAAAAAATAACAAGATGAAAGAATGAAGGAAAGGGATTAAGGCAAAGGGCTGGCGGCAAGGAAGCAACAAGAGCTCTTGATCTGGGCATCTTCAAGGCTTCTCTTTTGGACATGGCTGATGCTTGGAGATCTGATTTGCTACTTGGGGTGTGGAGGACAACAAGGGTAGTGGTCGGCCAACACAAGAACAAAGAACCAAAAACAAAATCAAAAACCAAAGAACACAAGACACCTGTCTCAAAATAATTCAGCAGAGTTTTAATTCATAAGAGTTGATTGATTACAAGAGGAGGAGGGGTGGAATATTTATAGTGCTTCATACCCTCTCCTAAAGGGATTACAAGTTTTCTTCTAGTTATAAGAGGTTTGCATAATTTAAGTGGGAGAAAGACTACAAAATAAATCTAGAACTAGGAGTATACTAGTTGAATAGAATAAGAACTAGGTTTCCTTTTTCCATTTGAATTCCTCCTTCTTAGCTTGGACCAAGTCAACACTTTGGACGTGTTGGGCTTCATGGGGGGCAGCAAGGGGCGGCCAAGGATGGGTTGGGCGCATGAGCTTTGGGCCCTGGAGGCCTAGGATGCCTGGAGCAGGAATATTCTAGGTATCTTGGTTCTGGGCTAGAATATACCTGGAATATTGGTTCTTCATGGACCTGGGCCTTGCATTCACTTGGGCTGGGATGTAGGTAAGTCTTTGGGATCATGTTATGACCTAGTCTAGAAATATACTCTGGCATCTGGAGGGAATCTGGGCATCTGAAAAACATCTAGAATGAATTAGGGTATCTGGAAAGGTATCTTGGATCCTGGGGTATCTCGCAAAATCCAATAAGCTGATGTAGTAGCCTCTGACTCCTGGATGAGGCATGGTGGAACTCCAAAATAGGGTAACCTCCTCTCTTGTACAAAAATTAGACTCGTACTAGACTTATACTAAAATACAGGACTCGATACTGGACTGGGGTCGAGATAAATCAAGTAATCTCAACTTATTACAGCTTACATTAATCTTATGATTAATTCCTCATGCAAATCTCTAATCATGTAGTGCAAAACTCATAACAACACCTAATGACATTTAGGAAAATGACTCATGCCAACACTTATTGATATGTAGATTTGACTAAACCCTAAGCTACAACTGTGGGTTTGACCCTTTGTCAAGAGGGTGACATGTAGATGAAAATGGTACATGGACTCCTACTAGGTGCCATAGGATCCTCCAAAAGTAAGATGCAAACATGACATGCTCAATGAATGAATGCAGTATGCAAACTTCTACAAAATACAATCTAGTGGTTAGAGAAACATGAGAAGCTTCAAAAAAGTGCAAAAAATAAGAGGAAGGTTCAGGGTTAACTTTGTAGGGTAGAAAGTAAGAAAAGGATTTAGGGTTGATTGAGTAGAATAGGATACAAGGAGTGTCATGGATTAGTCCTAGACTAATGAGGTTGATCTTATGGGGTTGAGGTTTACCTACAGGGTTTGTATAATGGAAGAATGGATCACTAATTTCAGGGAAGAGATCTTTAATGGGAACTACAAGAGGGGATTCGTCCTGAGGGTACTGATATGCCAAATCCTCAATAAAGTCTTCTGGTTCATAAAATTTAGGACTGGGCTCTATAATTGGGCTTCCTTCTAATGGCTCCTCAATTAAGATTCTAACAGTATTATCTGGGTTCTCTTCCTCTAACTGGTCATCCACTACAAGTTCAGTTTGGGTGTGGTCAGGGTCAATTAATTTTGGGTTGGTTTCAATTTGGGTAGGGTCGGGTCAACTAATTCTAGGTTGGCTTTTGTTTGTGTATGGTCAAGGTCAGCTAATTCTAGATTGGTTTCAGTTTGGGTATGGTTAGGGTCAACTAGTTCTAGGTCATCTATAGGTAACTCTTCTTCTTCTTCCTCATACTCATCCACTAAGCTCACATCAGCTTCATACACTTCCTCTTCAATGTCATTCTTGTGAACTAGTGGGGTGGTAGGAAGGGGTTGGCTAAGGAAAAACTGGCTAGTGTTTGGGATGGCTAGGGTGGGTCGACTGAGGGGTTCCTGACTAATACTAGGCTCATATCTAGGGGTACTGGTCCTATGGGGTTCAGGCTAACTAGGGAAAACTTGATTGGCACTAGGCTGATACCTAGGGGTTATGGGTTTATAGGATCTGGATTCATAAGACCTGGGTTCATAGGATTTGGATTCATAAGACCTGGGTTCATAGGAGTTAGAGTCATAGGGTTGGGGTGCATAGGATCTAGATTCAAGCAACACTGATGCAGGGTGCAGTGAAGGGTACTTCTCTCTAAGTCTATTTCTCATGGCCTTCAATGTGGCTATGGGGACTGACCCTTTTTGTCTAGTCACTCTCTCAAAATACAGAGCTATGCCTCCTTCCCAATCAAAATAATCCTCAAAATCAAGATCCTAGTCTATGAAGTCATAATTAGGCCTTCTATGATTAGAATCCCATATTTGGTCAGGGTGTGGGGCTCTCCTAGGATTGGGCTCTAAGTATGGGTCATGGTATTAGGCTTTCCTAGGGTTAGACTCAGGTTTGGGTCTAGGATGGGTTTTAGGAATTTTTTCTAGGTTTCCTAATTGGTCTCCTACATGGTCAAACCTTTGGGTTAATTGGGCACTTAGCTAGTTTTGGGATTGGGTTAGTTGGGTGGTCAATTGGACATTCAGTTGGTTTTGGGATTGGGTCAATTGGGTTGTCAACTAAGCACTTATCTGGTTCATCTGGTCAAATCGTTCAGTCATGGCTTTCATGAAGATCTCAAAGTTGGAGTCCATGGCTGAACTAGGTTTGGGCTTAGACTAGTTATACTAGACTCCTGACTAGTGGTCATGCAATCAATCACTCAAAGTGGTATGGTGCAGTCAGCATGCAAGGATCAGTATGTTCTAGGATTTGCTAGACCTAGAGCCAAAATTGAGTGGGTCGACTCAACTTACACCCAACTCAACAACTAATCCTTCCTTTGTCTAGGTAGGGGGTGGGAGTGTGGGAGGCCCCCCTGCTTTCGTAGGGACCAAATTAAGAAACCACAATACCACTTAAGTCATTTGACTCTGGACCCCCAGCCTTAGATACCAGATTCCAGTAATAGTTGGAGAATTGAATGCACTAGTTAGCCCACATAATTCAGACTCGACCTGTTGGTGTCACCTATCCACTAGAAAAAATTAAGTCTAATTAATTTTAATTAAGGCTTAGGTTAGGATGATGGTGGTTATTTTGGGCCCAGGACAGGTGATGAAATCATGCCCTAATTTGAGATATTGAATGCCCTTAAGATTAGTTTCAAAGATGATTCACATTCAATGGCCCTGATGCAAACTAACAACAATCAGAAAAAAAAAAATATTTTTGGACTTTTTATGAAATGTCAAATTAGGTTTAAGTTAATTAGGTTAGAAAACAAGATTTGGCTTGGGATTGGAGGGGTTTGGTAGTTGGTTAGGTTAGATTCAGTCAAGTATGCAGAATTCACAGAATCAGAAAATTAGGATTCTGTTTGATGTAGAGTGCGATATGGATTTCGATGCAGAAAGAATTTGAAGAAATTATAGAACAGAGGGTGGATGGTGATGATGATCCCTACAAAATTTGATGCAAAAAAAAAAATCAGATGATAATGCAACTCCTAGGGTTTTCAGACTTTGTGCAGAAATCTCAGAAATTCAGTTAGGGTTTCTAAGATGTTGAATTTTAGGACCTTTTAATTTTTATAGAAATAATTAAAAATTCTAAAGATTATCAAGACAAAATAGAGGACACGTCATGAAAATTTCATGGAAAAATAAAATTCCTAGGTGGTCAAGATTGGATGAAATCTAGATACCTATGCAGAAGGCAGGATGCAAAAAATCAAAGATGCAATTTTTTTTGTGTTTTTGATGAAGATGCAACTATCCTAAACTAGCTCTGATACCAAACTGATGCGAGATGATCCTAGGACTACCATGATTATAGGAAAATAGAAACTAGTTTTTTTTATATTTTTTTAGAGATTTAGTTTTGATGTTAAAATCCCGATAAGCAAGCAAAGACTAGTAGGCAACTAGTAATGAAAAGAATCAACATACCCGCATATGAACACATGCAAAATAATAAAATCAGGACCTCGAGAATTGAGAAACCCCTAGTTAGGATAGCATACCTTTAACAAATTAAAAATTAGGAGGGGGAAGGATTTTATCAAGCATCGATTCGAAAATCTACTCGAAACCGGGGTCACACAGCACTCGGGATTGTCACCTGGAAGACAAGCCTTCAGTTCCTCGATTCAGGCAGCTATCTAGGATCGATCCTAGAGGCAAAGAGGGCCTCCTCCTTAGAAGTGAATACCTCGGGGATCTTGCAAGCATCAGAGGTTAGCAAGAGAATGAATAAAAAGCAAAAAAGAAGAACTAGGGTTTGGAAAAAGAGGAATCAAGGTTTCTATTGCTGGCGGCTGGAGGTGGAAGAAGACCCAGGATAAAGAATGGCTAGGGCTCTCTTCCTTGGGATGGATTAGGGTTTGAATGCTGATGCTTTGGTCGGTCAAGGCTTGGAAAAACTAAGGCACACTTAGTAGTACTCACACACCTCAATCACAAGAACATAATTGAATACAATTAAACAAAATTTCAGCAGGGTTTCATTCATAAAAAGAGTTACTTACAAGAGGGGAGGGGTGGGGTATTTATAAATTCACCTAGGGTCCTTTCCCTGTCAAAATTGGATTACAAGTTTGTATGGGACAAGGAGTACAAGGTTTAACTGGAATTAGGAGTACAAAGTTTGATTTAAATTAGGAGGACTAAATTCTAGTAGAACTTGGACATTAGACTCCTTGTAGAACTTGGAAGCTTTGACTTTTCTCCATGGGCTTGGGCTGGGATGAAATCTGCTAGGGCTACTTTGACTTTTCCACTCCCTGGTTTGCTTGGATGAAATCTTATTTGACCAGGTCAAAGCCTAGTCATCTTGGACTCCAATTGTAGTGGGCCTGGGAGGGGAAGGTGCCATGGGCTTAAGGACTTGGACCTGGGTGCCACTTTCTTGGGGATTTGGACTAGGCACCATTCATCATGTGAGCTTATGGGCTTGAGGCACCTAGAGCCTGGTATACTGGGGTGCCATCTCCTAGAGTGCTTAGGCAGCATGAAGGAAGTCCAGATTTTGGGCTGGTGACTTGAGTGTGGGTCCAAGGGTCCTCCTCTTGAATAAAATTACATGGACTCAAAAAGGCCAAACTGACAAGACTCAAAATAGGCCTAAATAAATTAATGGACTCACTAAACAAATAAACAGGACTCGATGGACTAAACAAAGAACTTCAACTGACTTAGTGAACCCAATTGGCTCACTTTATTACATGACTCACAAAATTTGGACTTCATTATAGGACTTAACAAAAATTGACCAACACATGACTTAGAGGACAAATTGAAGCGTGAAGTCTATGTTTGATCTGATGTCCCCATCACAGAAGCTCCCGCACCAAGAACTTTATGCCTGTAGGAAAAAGAAGACAAAGTTTAGCAACAGGCCAAAAAATGCTCATTGAAGAAGAGATACCCCTCCTGACTCACCCAGCCCCTGGATTGGGCTGATCCTGGTGTCGAACAAGTTCTGATCTGACAGCAAAACCTCGAGAGGAGGGATCTGATTGGAAACAAGCTAGTCGTATACTTTCCGATCAGAGGCCTCCATCTTGGAGTTCCAATTTGGAGTCCGATCCGGATCACTCCAGACCCAATCCACCCCTTTGATAGAAGCAAAGAAGAATTTCCTCTTCCACCCCTTGATGGAAGAGGGGTGCTTAAACTTTATTCCCCTCGGGCAAGGATAAATGCACCATCACCCGTCCTCAGTCAGATGGTGTTTCAGGGTAAAAAAGGCCCTGAACAAGGAGAAGCGGGAGACAATCCCATGGAAGTGGAAGAAAACAATGAAGCAGTTGATGACCCTAATGGCGTTGGGAGCCAATTGGGCCGGAATAAGATGGTAGTTGCTTAGAAAAGAGAGAAAGAAGTGATGAAAAGGTAGCCGAAGGCCCCCGAGAAAGAACTCTTCATAGAAGGCTATTCGACCTGGGCCACCAGAGGTGACCCACTCTCCCGGTCACGAGACTGAGAACCGAATAGAGTGCGGGATCCCGTAGGTGGCCTGGATCATAGAGCGATCCTCCCTAGTTATTGTCGAAGCTACGCCCGAAGGCCCGGTCGGACGGGAAGACTTAGAAGAAGCAATGAGAGCAAAAGAGATGGAAGGAGCAGAAGGGACCCTGGCCCCACTGATGACTACTCCGATCAGGCGAAGGCTTCTGTGGATGATGAGAGGGACCTCCTCCTCCTCGTCTGAAGATGGAGTCCTCAGCTGAGAGGGCCCTACCCCATCGGGGTTACTAGAAGAGCAGTGGTGCTGACCAGATGGAGCCATCTGAGATTAGAAAAAGGAGGTGTACAGGAAAAGGAGACCTGAGAGCCCTACAGGAAGACTCAGCCTAGCCAGAGAAGAAGGAGAAAGTCGAGGGAGACTAACTTGGTTATTAAAGAAAAAGATAGTCGGGAGAAGGAAGAAGCTTTGGCCCAAAGGTGAGCAGGAAAGTTTTGAAAGAGGCGATTGAGGGAAAAGCTTACCCTCTGTTCAAAGCCACTAGAATACAGCCATACATCCTTTCAGCACTCCCGTCATTGAATGGGCACCATGTGGCAACATTGACTGGAGGCGATGCCCTAATGCAACAGAAATAGCCTCGAGTCGTACATCTACCATTATGCTTCCTCGGACCTGCTGATGTGGCACCCCCATACTGGCCTCAAGGCATGGCACGCGAAGTGGCGGCGATCGTGATATTTAATGATGCTAGATCTCAGCCTTTCTACGTCAGCTCCATAATTACTTCCTTAGCCCTGAGCACGATATTTTGTTAGGACTTGGGAACAAGAGACCAATGAAGAAACGACATCATTGGGTGCTGCACGGATCCATTCGACGGAGATTGTAACCATAAGCTCTATCCCGTTAAGTCCTTCTACTGGGCAGGCTCCCCCCAGGTTGAGACTCTAGTAGAAGCCCGATTCCTCGAGTCCCTTCACTGGGTTGGCTCCCCCTGGTCGAGACTTTAGCTGAAGTCAGACTCCACCTTCTACTGGGCTGGCTCCCTGGTGCAGGGCGGATGTCAAACACCTGCAGCGACCAAAATCCCGGCTCTGCGAGAACGGGTTCTGAGAATTCTTGGATGCTAGGATTGAGCAAGATGGGGAAGATGCCTTTGAAACCTGCAACGATCAAGCGCTGGAAGGGCAGCGTGATTCCTCACGTTGCCATCCCTCTACCGGATTTCAATCCGGGTCTTCATGAACGGAAGGGACGAACGGTGGGTTTCTTACCATGAATCCCTGTTTCTTTTCTTTTTGTTTTTATCAAGAACTTGGAATGGAAGGAAGAGATTCCTCATGGAATCATCCTCTCCCAACCAGGTTTGCGACCTGGTACGCGTGTGGGGAAGAAGAAGAGCCGGCGGCCTTCCACGGTAACACCCAGAAACCGTCCAATATTTCACAAAAAAATGCTAACTCCCCTTTATTTATTCCTTGGTTCGGTATTTAAAGAATCATACAACCGATCAAGAGTTCACGCCCTTATAAAATAATAATAATAATAATAAGACTAAAGACTCCAGTGTTTTCCAGATCCGAAACTCCACGGGCGCTAATAGTGTATTGGGCCTTCGGCCCAATTCCCAACTAATTGTTTTCATCCCATAAACGGGTCAGATTAGAAACTTGTTTCCCTTGAAGGCGTCTGAACCTGCGCACATTTCCTGCTAGCGAGGCTGGCTGCCCCAAATCGTCATGGGCCGGAAGCTGAGCCGAAATGTCTGGTTTGGGCTTCGCCGAACTATCACCAGGCTGTCCTGATATATGAGTTAGCTAATCAGGTTCAATATTCATCTCGATGTCCGCATCACTCTCCCCTTCCTCTGAAATGCTTGTCCTCAAGCTTGAATTATCACCTGCATAAGGGGTTAGATGTCAAATATTGAATACATCAGAAATAAGGACATCGTCTGGTAATTCAACTTGGTAGGCATTGTCACTAAATTTCTCCAACACCTGACAAGGACCAATTTTCTTTGGTTTGAGTTTGGTGTAGGCCCCCTGTGGATATCGTTCTCTTGGCAAGAAGACCTATACCAAATCACCAACCTCAAAAGTCTGCTGTCGACGCGTCTGATCAGCCTTAGCCTTATACTTGGCATAATTTTGCTCTAGATTGGCTTTAACAGTTGCGTGCACCTCACGTAGATCAGCCACTCGATCTTCTATCTTCTTACTTGATTTGTTTGGTACATCAACAGATAAAATGTCAAGTGGTCCTCTTGGCAGAAATCCATACAATACCTGAAAGGGTGGAAAACCAGTAGAACGGTTTACTGAAGAATTGAACTCAAACTCAATCTTTGGCAAGCATACATCCCAGTTTTTAAATTCTTGCACATTGGCCCTCAACAAGTTACCAAGACTTCGGTTGATAGTATCGGTTTGCCCATCGGTCTGAGGATGATAGGGACTACTGAATTTTAATTTTGTACCCAATTTTTTCCATAATTCATGCCAGAAATGCCCCATAAACTTGCTATCTCGGTCCGAAACAATCGACGATGGTAACCCATAATGTCGAACTACTGCAGAAAAATAAAGATCAGCTACTTTCGACGCATCAAATATCGTTTTGCATGGCAAGAAACAAGCCATCTTGCTGAACCGATCTACGACTACCATAATTGAGTCTAGACCTCTCACTGTCTGCGGTAAACCTACAACAAAATCCATAGATACCTCTCGCCACGACTCATCTAGAATCAGTAAAGGGGTATATAAACCTTGATTTGTATCTGATCCTTTGGATTCCTGACACAAACGGCATCTCTTCACAAAGGTTTTGACATCTCGGTCAAGCCCAGGCCAATAAAACCGTTGACGAATTAACCATACAGTTTTGTCTCTTCCAAAATGTCCTTGATTATGCAGCTCCTGAATAATCAATACACGCAGTGAAGTGTTAGGAATACAGAGACAATTATCACAGAACAAATATCCATCATGTAGGACGAAGTCAGATCGACCTCCAGCTTCCAATTCAGTCACAATGCTCTGGAAATGCTCATCTGCACAGATATCATCCTTCATGCTTTCAAACCCAAGGGTATATACTTGCATAGCACCAATCAATAAACTCCGTCTACTTAAAGCATCTTCTACTTTGTTCAAAGTGCCTGACTTATGCTTGATGCTGAAAGTAAACTCCTGTAGAGTACTTACCCATTTTGCATGTCTGGAGCTCAACTTATGCTGTCCCTGTAGAAATTTTAATGCTTGATGATCTGAGTACAGCACAAATTCTCGCTGGATCAAGTAATATCACCAATGATGCAATGACCTCATAATGGCGTATAGCTCCAAATCATAAATCGAATACATCAGTTTGGCACCTCCAAGCTTCTCACTGTAGAAAGCAACGGGTCTCCTATCTTGGCTGAGTACTGCGCCAATCCCAGTCTTCGAAGCATCACAATCCACTTCGAATACCTTGTCAAAATCTGGAATAACCAATAGTGGTGCTTGGGTCAACTTGACTTTCATCTCATCAAATGCTGCCTGAGCATAGTCATTCCATCCAAACTGATTTAATTTCAACAAGTCTGTTAAGGGTGCAGCAATCTCACTATACCTCTTTACAAACTTTCTGTAAAAACCCGTAAGACCCAAAAAGGATCTCAATTCAGTCAAAGTAGTAGGTGCTGGCCAGTCCACTATCGCTCGCACCTTACTTTCATCTAGAAGAATTCCATCACCAGTAACAACATATCCCAGAAAAATTAATTTGTCTACCATCCAAATACACTTCTCTGGGTTAGCAAAAAGCTGGTTTTCACGTAATACTGTTAGAACTTATGAAACATGCTCAACATGCTCTTGTGCTGTCTTACTTTATATCAATATATCATCAAAGTATGCAACAACAAAAGAGCTAAGGAATGGACGCAAAACCTGGTTCATTACTCGCATGAATGTACTAGGAGCATTAGATAGCCCGAATGGCATCACCAACCATTCATACAGGCCTTCCTTTGTCTTGAAGGCTGTCTTCCGTTCATTACCTGGCTCCATTCTGATATGATGATACCCACTTTTCAAATCAATCTTAGTAAAGAACACGGCACCACTCAACTGATCTATCATATCATCCAGCCTCGGTATTGGAAATCTATATTTCACAGTAATTCTGTTTATTGCCCGGCTGTCAACACACATACGCCATGAACCAACCTTTTTCAGCACCAAAAGTACTAGTACCGCACACGGGCTAATGCTTTCCCGTACAAAGCCTTTGTCTAAAAGATCTTGAACCTGCCTCTTCAGTTCCTCATGCTGCTATGGGGTCATTCGATAATGAGCCTTATTCGATAACACAGAACCCGGAATCAGATCAATCTCATGCTGAATATCTCGAAGTGGTGGCAAACCCGCAGGAAGCTCTCTCTGTACAACATCCCGAAATTCCTCCAAAACTGACACCAACTCCTGAGGAAGATCATGTAGCTCCTGCTCCCCATTCTGGCCAAACTCTTCTGGCTTACTAACCAGGACAAAATAGAAATCTTCTCCCTCTAAACTTACCTCAAACTCCCTGCTTGGCAAACAAATTACTACCTTCTGTTCAGCCATGTCCTGTAGCGGTTTCAAGATCACTTTTCTCCTATCTGGTCGCAGCATATAAGTATGAGTGTAACCATTATACACTGCTTTATTATCAAACTGCCAAGGTCGTCCCAAAATGATGTGTGTCGCATCCATCGGTACAACATCAGCTACTATTAATTTTTCAAGCTGAGGACCAAAAGACAAGGCCAACCTACAGCGTCGACTGACCTGAATATCTGCATCCCGATTCACCCAGTCGAGCTTGTATGGTTGAGGATGGGGCTCAGTCATCAATCCCAATTTCTTCAAAACTTCCTCAGCAATCACATTCTCCCAACTTCCAGAATCAATAATTACCTTGCAAGTTTTACCAGCTACAGTGCACTTTGTTGAGAAAATATCGTGCCGACGCCAATCTCCACCAGCTCTTGGTGCAAGACACATCCTCCTAATGATCAGACTCTCTCCCTGGATGTGGTCTGGGTCAATCACATACATCTCATCCTCGAACTCCTCATCCTCAGGAAATTTAACTTCCTGCTCCTCCTCCATAAATAACTGGGTACGCGCCTTGGGGCACTCATTGGCATAATGTCCTAGGTCATGACACCGATGGCAGCGAACATTAGCTTGATTGCTGCCCACCCTCTGTTGGGGACCTGAAGCCCCACTCGGCACTGTAGGTCTCGGAGGAACTGCCGAAGTTTGTTGCCTCACCACAAGAGGTGCACTCCTACTACCAGAACTCTACCCCGAAAATTGACCAGATAATTTTCCTCTACTCTGGAACCCTCTATTCCGCATCAGGCTCCGCTCCACTGCTTGCGCCCGCATGTGCGCATCACCAACACTGTCAATCCGATATAGAGCCAACGCATCCTGGATGGGGAATCACAGTCCAAGCAAATACATAGCTACCAACCTTGGTTCTGACTCCATCAATCAGTTTCGAGCCACCAATCGATAGAACTCTGTAGTATAATCTTTCACGCTTCGATTTCCTTGTGTTAAACCATGCAATTTAGAATAAAGGACCTGTTCATGGTTCTGAGGAAGGAACTCCCGATTCATCTCCTACTTCAAGGTTGCCCATGATGCAATTGGTGGCCTCCCATCCATATACCTCCGGTAGTGCTGTGCATGCCATCAAGCCGCTGCTCGATCTCAGAATCGAATTGTGATAAGCGGCACTTGCTTATCCAAAGGCACTTCTTTCAGCTGGAAAACATCATCAACCTGCAGGGTCCAATCCACATACTCATCAGGATTCAAACCACCTCTGAACTCCTGTATTTCAATCCGAAACCTGGACTCCCAACGAGTCTGATTGTCATGCACAGGCGGCGGTCCAAAATCCCTAGGAAGCTCTACATCACGCCGCGGTTGCTGCCCTCTTTGCAATGGTGGAGGATCTTCAATATTCTGAAAAGGGTCAGCATCACCTTCTCGATGTTCGTCAGGTACATTGCGATCTTGATGGGGTATAGCACGATCTTGCACCTCCAACCGTGCCATCATTGCTTGCAAAACAACCATCATCTGCTGCTGGGTCACCACAACATCACGAAGAGAAGGCTCCTCGTTGTTCCGCTCCATGGTTGCCGACAGAAATTTTTTTTTTTTTTTAATCAAGAACGGATCAAGGACAGATCAAGAATGGATCAGGGATAGATCAAGAACAGATCAAGGCCCTGATCAAGAACGGATCAAGGCTCTGATCAAGAACGGATCAAGGCTCTGATCAAGAATGGATCAAGGCTCTGATACCAAGCTGGTGCAGGGCGGATGTCAAATGCCTGCAGCGACCAAAACCCCGGCTCTACGAGAACGGGTTCTGAGAACTCTTAGATGCTAGGATTGAGAAAGATGGGGAAGATCCCTTTGAAACCTTCAACGATCAAGCGCTGGAAGGGCAGCATGATTCCTCACATTGCCAGCCCTCTACCGGATTTCAATTCGGGTCTTCACGAATGGAAGGGACGAATGGTGGGTTTCTCACCGTGAATCCCTGTTTCTTTTCTTTTTTTTTTTATCAAGAACTTGGAACGGAAGGAAGAGATTCCTCACGGAATCGTCCTCTCCCAACCAGGTTTGCGACCTGGTACGCGCGCGGGGAAGAAGAAGAGCCGGCGGCCTAACATGGTAACACCCAAAAACCATCCAATATTTCACAAAAAAATGCTAACTCACCTTTATTTATTCCTTGGTTCGGTATTTAAAGAATCATACAACCGATCAAGAGTTCACGCCCTAATAAAATTATAATAATAATAATAAGACTAAAGACTCCGGTGTTTTTCGAATCCGAAACTCCACGAGCGCTAATAGTGTATTGGGCCTTCGGCCCAATTCCCAATTAATTATTTTCATCCCATAAATGGGTCAGATTAGAAACTTATTTCCCTTGAAGGTGTCTGGACCTGCGCACGTTTCCTGCTGGCGAGTCTGGCTGCCCCAAATCATCATGGGCCGGAAGCTGAGCCGAAATGTCTGGTTTGGGCTTTGACGAACTATCACTGGGCTGTCCTGATATATGAGTCAGCTGATCAGGTTCAATATTCATCTCGATGTCCGCATCACTCTCCCAGGTCGAGACTCTAGCAGAAGCCCAATTCCTCGAGTCCCTTTGCTGGGTTGGCTCCCACCTGGTCGAGACTCCAGTCGAAGTCAGACTCCACCTTCTGCTAGGTTGGCTCCCTCGAGGTCAAGACTCCAGTAAAAGCCTGATTCCTTGAGTCCCTTCGCTGGGTTGGCTCCCTCCTGATCGAGACTCCAGTCGAAGTCAGACTTCACCTTCTGCAGGGCTGGCTCCCCCCAGGTCGAGACTCCAGTAGAAGCTCGATTCCTCGAGTCCCTTCACTAGGGTGGCTTTCCTTGGTCGAGACTCCAGCCGAAGTCAAACTCCACCTTCTACTGGGCTGGCTCCCGCAAGGTCGAGACTCTAGCAAAAGCCTGATTCCTCGAGTCCTTCACTGGGTTGGCTCCCCCCTAGTCAAGACTCCAAGCAAAGTCAGACTCCACCTTCTACTAGGCTAGCTCCCCCCAGGTCGAGACTCCAGCAGAAGCTCAATTCCTTAAGTCCCTTCGCTGGGTTGGCCCCCCCTGGTCGAGACTCCAGCCAAAGTTAGACTCCACCTTCTGTTGGGCTGGCTCCCCCCATGTCGAGACTCCAGCAGAAGTCGAATTTGTCTCCAAGTCTTCATGCCGAGCTAGCTCCTCCAAAGTGCACACTTACGGAGCAGCTCAGGCGGAGAAGAAGAAGAAGAAGGAGACAAAAAGAAGAAGTGCACAATAGCCAAAGCAAAAGCCTTCATTGATCAAAAGTTCCTTAGATCCTACGGAGATTCCCGATAGGCCAGGAAGCCTCCTGGAGATCTAAGTTACAAGCAAAAAAGGATCCTCCCAGGCAGTACTCCTGGAAGCAGCTGGGGGAGTTCCAGTCCTTCTTTCAGGTGGACTTCCTGGGAAGGAGGATGGTGGTGCCTCCACCTCTAGTGGACCGTTCTCCCCAAGAAGTTGCCGAGTCTCCAGAGCCCGGCATCGGTTCCACCCAGAGGATGCGTCATTGTACCCCTTCCTTATATGTTCACTTATGTTAGGGTATATGCATCCTCCTCGACCGTGCCATCCTTCTTGGTTTTCACCAGTTTGGTGATTCCAAGATTAGCTGTGGCTGCTCTTCGTTAGGCCACTCTCAGTAGCATCGTGGCAACCACAACCTTTTCCATGGTGACTGAGACCGCGATCGTTCCCTCATTCAGTCACATGACCAGGCGCACCCACGAGGTTCGTAGGTAGGATCCTCCTATCACACAAGCAACCACCTTCTTTGCCCACGTGGGCCTCTCCACTTTCTCCTCCATCAAGGGAATCTCGAGCTCAGCAAACTTCTTCTCCGACTGGGATGCCCTCTTCTGAACACCGGCCGGACATCCTCGGAGAAGCATCATGCAGCCTCCTGAGCCTGAAGCTCACCAGAAGACCTCCCTTGGCACAAGCTAGGAGAGAAGAGTCAAAAAGAAAAGGTATTGGAGAGAAGAGGATGTTCTGCGAAGGCCCATCCACCTACGCTTAAAAAGACAAGGGATGGCTTCTCTGCAATGGATCCTGCCGACCCCTCGTACCGATTGAAGGTACGTATCTCATTAATTACTAGGACAGCCAAAAAATGCCACGTGCCAACATCGGATGACCCATGCACCTCGTTCTCAGAGGATTCGCATTGATCCAAGAGAAGCATTTATGGCCACCATCAGAAAGCTGAAATGCCATGAAACCCCCCATCAATGCGAAGGCATGGTTTTCAAAGCACAGGTGCACAGAGACATCGATGACGTAAAGAATGCCCCAATCCATGTCAGCATGATCATTACTCTCCATGCCCCGAGCACCATATCATCTTCTGGGCTCGCTAGTGATGGGCAACTGATATGGCTATATCCGCTAACGTGGAGTCCATCTGAATGCTAGTTGTCAGCCAGCAGAAGGAGGTGCCACCTAAGCCTAGCACCCATGCAAGGAGCCGAAGTAAGTCCCCTGTCGAGGTTAGCTCCCAGTCGAGGTCGATCTCAAGCTGCCACCAAGCAAAGGAGGGAAGGCAATAGAGATTCAAATCATGACGGGAAAGAGAGTTCCCTTTACCGAGACCCTGCTGCTGAGACAGTACAACCAACAGGCAGTAGCCCACCGCCTGAGGCCTGTGGAGGGGGGTGCCTCGCTGGAGCATGAGGGCCCCCTCAGGCCCTAGTTTACATCGATCAGGAAGGAACGTCACCTTCAAGATGCATCACTCCCTAGCCTACCGTCTACACCACCCATAAGTAGAAGGCCGCACCAGAGGATTCAAACCCTGGGGGGCCGCCCGCATGCCAATGCTCTGCCAGGTTTCCTGAAATATGATGACCAACCAGAACACCAGAGCCAGCAACATAACTCCCCACCTCAAAGGGAGAAACGGAAGCTCATGCGTAGTTCCCACGTGCTGCCAGATATCACCCCTCGAGACTCCCCCGAAAGGGGAACATCTGGAAAGCAAGCAAGAGGTCACAGATGGCCTCTCCATAACAAACTAAAAGGGGCCTCTGAACGAAGAGAGAGGACAAGAGGCAACAATCAGCAAGGGGTAAGAGAGGTAAGGTTGGCACACGGAAGGGGAGAGCAAGGCTGACGCAACGGGGCTACCGGAGAATTCGTCGAAAGAATCCCACGGATACAGCCGACCTTGCTCCAGCCCTCCTCTGCTAACGCTCTACACTCACTTTCTTTTCTCAAAGACATGACCCCCAAACATGGAAACCTCGCCGGGATCCATGGAGGGGGATCTGTTCCCCTGGATCACCCATTGACTTGATCATCGGAGTGCCCCCATCGGAATCCCCAGCCCGGGTTTCTTTTTCTTTTGCAAGGGTTTGGGAACGTGTGCAGGATCCCAGGTGAGGGGGGCAATGCCCGACACTGTGCCGAAGCTACAGGCCATGACGGTCCAGGCAGCAACACTAACACTTCTAGTTGACCCTTACCTTAAGACTGAAGATTTAGTATATTTTGCAAGAAAAGGGAAGAGAAAAATATGGAGGGCTTTGTTGCAATGTAGAAAAAAGAGAAACAAAAGCCCTTATTAGAAAAGAAATAGGGATAAGTATATATGAATGAAAAGTGATATGAGTAGGTAAATTTTCCATATAAATGCATTAGCCTCGGACTACCTAACTTAGATAATCTGACCTTAGGTAGCTAATCCATACATCTAGGTTGACCAGTTATGGAGATCCCCAAGTTCCACCTGCATCATCAAACTATCCTCAAGCCAACCGATCTAGATTGGCCGATCCTAACAATAGTGCCCCAACCTCAGATTGTCCAATTCTGTTTGATTAACTAGCCATTAGTAACAAGTCGACCTCTCAATCAAGTCAATTCAGAGAAGATCTCACTCAACATGACAACCAAATGACGACAACCTAATTCGTGATCTCCCTTATCACTGATAGATCCCCATAATCCCTAAGCATGGGTAGGCCTAGGCACATAAGGAAAAAGGGACCGATGGAATCCCACCAGAAGGAAAAGGAGATAACAATCAGATCCCCCTAATTAGGGAGAAATCACCATTAGAATCTCTACAACTGGGACCACTCTGTGGCTAACCCCTATAAAAAGGATCGAAGGGGATCCCCAAGGTAAGCAACACATTCCTACCAATGCTCATTTCTTTCTTTATATTCCAACTTTCAAACTTTGAAGGGTCCCCTGAAGTGAACTCCGATCAAGGGCTTGTTTTGTAGGTCCTCCCATTAAGATACCTCGGTGGAGATCTCAAAGTAAGCCCGCCTTAGCCAAGAATTTGCAACAAACAAAAAGAAAAGTCAAAAGTCATGTAACTAGTTTTTTTTTTTTTTTTTTTTTTTTTTGATAAACAAAAAGGGAAAGGGGGGATAAATCCCATCGTAGCTGCCCCCCACTAGGGCCCCCTCCCCACCAGACCATGTTCGATATGGATCGCATTTTTTGCTTGCCCTTTCCATCATAGGTGAGTATGTCAGCCTGACCCCGCTAAGTCGATGATGTAGTGCGCTCTCCCCCCACCCTAGTCTCGTGCTCTAGGTGCATCTTGGATTTAATCGAGTCACCCGCAGGGATCATGCCTCGAACCCATGATCGATGGGTGAGGGGTTTAAACCCAAAAGTCATGTAACTAGTTTGATCATGCAACTGATCAAAGGTATAGCTATCATTTTAATAAAGTAAAAGAATAATAATAATAACCAATATAGAATCATGCTAACAAAGTAAAATGATACAGAATCAAGCTAATAAAAAAAAATATCATAAGATCACGTTAACAAAAAAAATTATGATGGATTGATATGTGATTGATGAGGGATGTGAATAAAAAGGAAATTAAATAAAAATTAAAGAAGAAAGAAAGAAAAGAAAAAAATTCATGGAAAATATTATTTGACTTGATTGGTTAGCCCAAGTTCATTATATATGGATTCATATATTAAATTCCAAACATCCAAAATGACACACTGCTATTTTTTCTTTTTTTCAAATGGAATATCCCTCACGCCCTAGCATCGCCCTCACCTTGGAAATTCTAATGGGGACCAACCCCCCCCCCCCGACCCCCAGCGCCCCCCCCCCCCACCAATATTCTACAAAAACAAAAATAACAAAAAAATTAAGAGAGGAAAAAAAAAAAAAAACTGTGGGATACAACAAATAAGGCCGGTGAAGAGGAAGGTGCTTCGATCGGTGGGCCGGTAGGGAGGAGGTGGTGGTCGGCTCGGGCAGTGCACCGGAGATGAAGGAGGAGGGAGAGGGAGAAGGAAGAAATTTTAGGGGCGGCGACGGAAAACTAGGGCTCGGGCTGGGAGGAAGCTTAAAAGAAGTCCGACGACGCTTTCCGCCGACGCTTTTAAGCGTCGACGGGTTGAGGAGAATTGCCGACGCTTTTTGGAAGCATCGGCGGGTTGAGGAGAAATGCCGATGCTTTTAAGCGTCGGTGGATTTCAGAGCTTGTCGACGCTTCCAAAAAGCATCGGCGGGTTCCTGGGCTTCACATGGGTGCCGACGCTTATAAGTGTCGGCGGATTTCAGAGCTTCCCAATGCTTCAAAGAACCGTCTGCGGGTTCCTGGATCTTCCCGGCACTTCACCGAAGCGTCGGGAGAAAACGGTCGCCTTTTTCCTATTTTGCTGTAGTGAGCCCTTTTTAGAACAGAAAGAGAGGTAAGTGTATCTGAATGAAAAGTGATATGGGTAGATAAATTTTTCTCATAAATGCATTGGCTTCGAATCATCCAGCTCGGATAATCTGACCCTGGGCAAATGATCGCTGCATCTAGGCCAACTCATTACAGAGATCCCCAAGTTCCACCTACTTCATCAAACTACCCTCAGAGCATCCGATCCAGACTAGCCAATCCTAAGAACCGTGACCTAGCCTTAGATCGTACGACTCAATTTGATTTACTAGCCATCAATAAAAAGTCGACCTCTCAGTCAAGTCAATTCAAAGAAGATCTCAACCATCATGATAACCAAATGAGAAAGGCCCGATTTGTGATCTCCCTTACTGTTGATAAATCCCCGTAATCCCCGGGTGCGGCTAGGCCTAGGCAAATAAGGCAAATAAGGCAAAAGGGACGGATAGATTCCTACTATAAGAGGAAGGAAATAACAATCAGATCCTCCTAATTAGGGAGAAATCACCATCAGAATCTTTCCTAACCAGGACCACTCTATGGCCAACCCCTATAAAAAGGATTAAAGGGAATCCTAGGGTAGACAACTCATTCTTATCAATGCTTATTTATTTCCTTTTGTTCCAGCTTTCTAACTTGGACGTCAAAAGGTCTCTTGAAGTGAACTCTAATCTGAGACTTATTTTGCAGGTCCTTCCATCGAGATACCCCGATGGAGATCTCTTCGTGGTAAGCAGACCTCAGCCAAGAATCTGTAACAACAAAAAAAAAAGTCAATAGTCATGTATCTAGTTTGGTCATTCAACCGATCAAAGGTATAGCTGTCGTTCTTTACCAAAAAAATAGCGATCATTTATTCCAATGGTAGTGGCCATTCAAATGTGCAAAGGTAAAAACCCAGCGAGCAAACACATAAAACAACTATTTTTCAAATGGACAAAAACAATGGAATTTAAGATATTTTGAAACACTTAAACAACAATCAACATGTTTATCTATCATAGTTCAAATCTATAATTACAAAATTACAAAAAAATGCCATCTTACGTTTCCTTGGAAGTTTTGAAATTTAAGAAGAAAAGAATGAAAACACTAAAAGACCAAATCTCCCAGAAATGACATTCGTCATAACCAGTGATCTAGTTGATAAAAAATGAATTCTTTCCATTTTTTATAATCTAAGTATTCCACACAAGTGCGCACGCACATGCACATAAGAAAAGAGGGCGGAAGGGAGTACCGCAAATGGTGAGGGAGAGAAACTAAAACTCGTGTCATATAGATTAACCGATCAATCAAAAATAAGCTTTGGAACCAAAAGCTGCAAAATACATGTTAAATTGAAGCGCATGTTTTGTTTGCAACCGAAATTGAAATAGATTGTTGGAATGTCATATCCCGGCATATTTGTTTCATGTCCAAAATTGAAATTGGAATCAAATCATAAAATTTAAATACTAGAACGAGTAGAGATTAAGTTTTGAGAGAGCATAAATGGAAAATAGCCATATCCTTTTATGTGTTTGTTTTATAGCCATTCATTTCTAAAATTAAGAATAAAAATGGAACTCTCTTCAACCAAACAATTAGAATAGAAGTCACTTTTTTCCATTCCTATTCTAGAGTTCAAGTCCCTCCAACCAAACATACCCTAAGGTTCTAAACTCAATGATGGTTGATGTGGCTAGTCACTGACGTGGCACCCATGTTTGGCAATCTGGGTGGCTGATGTGGCACAAACATCCGACGTGGCTGACTGCTGACATGGCACCCGCAATCCACACCTTGATCTGGTAGAGCTCCTAGCAGAGTAAAGCTTATGGCAGAGCAGAGCTCCTGGCAGAGTAGAGCTCTTGGCAGAGTAGAGCTCCTGATCGAGTAGAGCTCCTGATCGGCTTGAACTCCAATCGTAGAAGGAGGTGGCTCCCACAGGCTAGGGGAGGAAGAAGGGAAGACAAAAGGATGTAGCAACCCCCAACAAGCACGTGCCCCCGTTTGGCCTCTACAAAGCTAGACGGTGACTGAAGAGAGTGGGGTCATTATCTCTGTCGAACCTATCGTGAATGAGGAATGGTGCCTTGCTAGCACTGTGCCCCCTACAGAGGCATTCTCTATCAAAATAGGGAGCTGCACGGCACACCATCCCTCTCCCATATAGGAGATCCTACCAGGGCTCACATCCCTGTAGGATCTATACCATCTTTAAGAGAATAAGTCCTGCAGCACGCCGCCTGCATCCGTTGCAGAGGAGACCTTGCAGGGACTCTAGTTTTTACCCCACGAAGTATTGCTGAGCATATACCCTTCCCTATGGGAGTGCGCTATAGCACGCCGCCTGCAACCATTGCAGAGAGAGCCCTGCTGAGACTCCAGTCCCTATCCATGAGGTCTTGCCAAGCCCGCACCCCCCTCTAGGAGGGTGCGCTGCCAGGATACCTAATATGGCTCACTCATGTCAATTATCATATATATATTGATAAGAGGGACCTCCGATGAAGGTGTGAGAAAAAGATAACACAAGTAAAAAAGTAAGAAAAGAGGTAAAAGCCACCCTCATCACTTGAGAATCCATTTTTTACTTTGAAGAACCCTCTTCATGGATGGTCAGCTGGGCCTCCATGATGGAGGATCTATTGTCCCTAAATGCCCTACTAACTTGACCGTCGAAGTGTCCTCATCTGGATCCCCTACCCGGGTCTCTTCATTTTTGCAAGACCGCTCGACTGCTAGAAGCATTCGGTGATAAGGCATCCGACGATGCCCAGAGCAACTTACATGGCCTCGGGATCCACCAAGCTTACAGGTATGAGGCAATCTTGATGGCAACAAATTGGCATGCCAGGTGGGGGGACGTGGATCTAAATGAAAGCTACAAAGGAAGGCACCGCTAACTACCTACCCAAGTGACCACCGTGCTAATGCAATGGTCCGATGGTTGTAACTCATGCATGGGAAGCTTCTGCCAACCGTGTTGAGAACCAGTCCTGCCATGGAGATCGGCGCAGTCAAGAAGTGGAGCCTCTAACTCCACCACCACCACCATCGATGGACCAGTAAGTGCAAGTCACCGCACTAGCGCAATAGATCTAATCCCTGATCGCAGTGATGCATTGCTTACAGCACCAGCACCGATCCATGGTGACATAGCAACAGTCGGGGACCCTAGTGGCCCCCGCTACTGCAGCCCCCATAAACATACGAGCCGCATCGTATCCACACTCCCTGTGTCACCCACGGAAAGGTCAACGTGTTCTGGGCGATGGGCACTAGAATAGTTCGGCTATCTGGGAGCACCACTCCCCAGACTTGAACTATGTCGGCCCCTCACACTAATAATAGAGGCACACCGAGGGCTCAAGCATGAGCTCCCCCAATCTCCACCTTCTTCCTCACAGATGGCCTCGACCAAGGGATCAACCAACGAGACCATCTAGTGGTAGGCTGAGAAGCGCTTGGAGGAACATGAGTGCAGACTGGCTGACCTTGCCTGCTAGTTCGTTGACCTCCAGGGCATTTCTTGTGAGCTGACGGCCTACAACGCCCACCCTCCTCTCTCCCACAGGATCTAGAAGGAACCGATTCCCAACTAGTTTTGCATGCCCTAGCTTGACCCCTACAATGGGACCAGAGACCCCCTGAATCATCTTGAGAGCTACAAAGCCCTCATGCATGTCCAGAGGGCCACTGATGCCCTCCTCTGCATTTCCTTTCTAACTATGCTCTACATGGCAGCTCGAGTCTAGTACTCCTGCCTTGAGCCAAGGAGCATCGACTCCTTCGAGCAATTGGAGAGGAAGTTCATGGCATACTTTGATGCTGTTGCAAGGTGCCATGAGAAGCTAACAGCCTCTTCTTGGTTTGCCAGTAGGATCATAAGTCCCTCAAAGACTATGTGACCCATTTTAAGGTGGCCGCTTTAGAAATCTATAATTTGGATGGGCCCATTGTCATGTTGGCCCTGAAAAGAGGACTTAGAACCTCTTGCTCTACCTACTCCCTTGACAAGAAGCCCCCAAGTCCTATTCAGAGCTCTTGCTCCATATCCAAAAATACATTCATATGGATGAAGTCGACCATGCTCGAAAAGAGTTTTACGGGAGACCTTTAAAGAGGCAAGCCTGTGAGGAGCAGAGCGGGTTCCAGGAGCAGAAGTTTACTCCAACTCTTTGGATTGGCCCCAAGCCATAGAACACTTTTGACAAGGACAAGGGGTATACTCCTCTTCTCGCACCAAGAACTAAGATCTTGATGGAGATCAAGGATAGATGCTTTCTGCATCGCCCACCCCCACTAAAGCCATCCAACAACCGTGACAAGTCCAAGTATTGCCAATTTTGCAAGGATCATGGCTACGACACTGTGGACTACCACCAATTAAAGAGGGAGATCGAGGAATTAATCTAGTGGGGCTATCTTGAAAAGTATGTCAAGAGAAGGTCTCCACCTAGGGATCAGGGTGGTAAGGCCCACCATGCTACCATAGACAACTAGCCCATGAAGAAGCTGATGGGGATGATCACCTGGGGGGTAGAGAGAAGGCCAAAGAGAACTAGAGGTGGAGAGAGGGACACTAATGTAATCCCTTTGATGGGGAAGGACCTTATAGGGGAAAAAAACCCTAGTAATGAAGCTATTGTCATAGATATGACAATAACGAAACACCCTGTAAGAAGGATTATAGTCAATAGTGGAAGCTTTTTTGATATCCTTTTTTATGATGCTTTTGCAAGGATAAATTTGTCTCCTAACTTACTCAAGCCGGTGTTCACACCCCTAGTCGGCTTCACCGGAGACTCTGTCAGGGTTAAGGAAGAAATTACACTCCTGGTCATAGCCAGGTCACCACCTCGATAAAGCACGATCCTGATGACTTTCACTATAGTCAAGCTCCCTTTCTCCTATAATGTGAACCTGGGATGGCACGGGCTAAACCAGCTCAATGTGATCATCTCGACTAGGCACCTCCTTGTGTAATTCTCAACCCTGTACGGGATCAAGAAAATTAAAGGGGACGGGCAGGCAGCCCGATATTGCCTACAGATCATCCCCAAGGTCTGAAGAGTCAAGGAGAGCCCCACCGTGGCCACCTAGACCAAAGGGAATAGGAGGGAGAGGAGGACCTGTCGAGCGCCTACTATCATTCCCTCTCAACAAGGACTCCATGAAGACTGTGCAAGTGGGAGCCCTCCTGACTAAGAAGGAAAGAGCCTAGCTGCTACGCTTCTTATGCATGAACATGGATGCCATCGTCTGGTCCATATCAGACATGCCCGAGATCCCTCCTGACATGATCACTCACAAGCTAAACATCAACCCCATGTGTCAGCCAGTCTGGTAGAAAAAGAGTTTCATTCCAGAATAACAGAGGGCAATAAACGAGGAAGTCAAGAAGCTATTTACTACAGGTTTCATCCGAGAGGTATACTACCCCCGATGGCTCGCAAATGTAGTTATAGTCAAGAAGGTGAAAGGGAAGTAGAGAATCTACGTGGACTATACCAATCTCAATCGAGCATGTCCAAAGGATAGTTTCCCACTACCTAAGATTGACCAGCTCATGGATGCAACATTGAGACACTGGCTGCTCAGCTTCATGGATACATTCTTGAGGTACAACCAGATATACATGGACCCGAAGGACGAGGAGCACACTTTATTTGTGATGAATGATGGAATGTTTTGCTACAAGGTGATGCTGTTCAACCTAAAGAATGCAGGAGCAACCTACCAGCACTTGGTCAACAAGGTCTTCAAGGACCAGATAGGCCATAACATGCAGGTCTTGTAGATGATATGCTCGTCATGAGTGGCCAAGATTCAGACCATGTTGCTGATCTAGTAAAGGCTTTCAACAACCTGCACCTTCACCAAATGAAGTTGAATTTGGCAAAGTGCGCATTAGATGTCGCGGCCAAAAAGTTCCTAGGTTTCATAGTCACCCAGCATGAGATTAAGACAAATCCCAAGAAGACATAGGCCAATGCAAACATGAAGCACTCGACCTCGAAGAAGGAGGTCCAGTGCTTCACCGACCGCATCACCGCACTCAGCCAGTTCATCTCATGCTCGGCAAGTGCTGCCTACCTTTCTTCAAGGACTATGCAAGATGCACGAATTCACCTTGTCAAAAGAGTGCAGGGAGGCTTTTGAGGGATTGAAGAGGTTCCTTACCTCACCCCCTTACTCTCTCAACCGAAGGCCAGGGAGGAGCTTATCCTCTACCTGGCCATATCCTCAGATGCAGTTAGTTCAATACTAGTCCGCACTAACAAGGATGGCTAGTCTACTACACCAGCAAGGCACTACACGATGCAAAACTCAGGCACACTTGATTTAAAAATTTTATTTTTGTGCTAATCATGCCCGCTCAGTATCTCAAGCCCTACTTCCAAGCTCATCCAATCATGGTTCTCACCGATCAACCTTTGAGGGCCATCCTAAGTCGATCAGATACCTCCAAATGCCTGGCCAAATGGATGATGAAGCTCAGCAAGTTTGACATCTCGTATCATTCGAGACCATCTCAGAAGGCCCAGGTCCTGGTCAACTTCTTAGTGGAGTGCTCATGGATGGACAATGACTCAGAAGAGACACAGCCCGAGCTAGCACGATGTCTGCCTAAAGAAGGGATGACATGGATACTACACATTGATGGTGCATCAAACTCAGGGAGAAGTAAAGCTGGCCTCATCCTTGCTAATTAGGAAGGGGTGGTGGTCAAGTACGCTTTATGTTTCCTCTTCAAAGCAACCAACAATCAATCCAAGTATGAGGCCCTCCTGGTAGGACTGAGGGTATCCCGCGAGCTAGGAGTCACGAGCCTAAGGATCTTCACCAATTCACAACTCATGGCTGGGCAAGTTACAGGCAAGTTTGAGGCTCGAGATCCCCTCATGGCAAGGTACCTGGATGAGGTGCACTCCCATATGGAAAACCTTCGACACTTCAATATCTCCCATATTCCTTAGTGGGAGAATGCCCATGCCGATGCTCCTTCTAGGCTTGTGACCTTTCTTAACTCCTCACCGGGGTGCGCCTTCATTGAATACTTGGGGGCCCCCAATCTTGGAATGGCTGACGAGGTCTAGCAAGTCACCTACGAGTTGGGCTGGATGGACCCCTTCATCAGGTACATAGCCAAAAGCATTTTACCTGAAGACCATGCAGAAGCTGGCCTCTTAAAGCGAAAGGGTGCCCAGTATGTGCTGATGGATGGGCAACTTTATTGGAGGTCCTACTCCTATCATTTTCTATAATGCTTGAGACCTTCCGAAGCTGCCTACATCCTCCAAGAGATCCACAAGTGCATCTATGGAAATCATATAGGGGGCAGGGTGTTGACCTACAAGACTTTAAGGTGGGCTATTATTAGGAGACCATGCGAGAAGATACTACTGAGTTCATGAAAAAGTATGACAGTTGCCAGCGGCATGCCCACATCCAATAGTAGCGACTTCACCACTGTTCCAACTTTTCTCTCTCTGGTCATTTGCCCAATAGGAGATGGATATAGTGGGGCCTTTTCCCTTAGCATCCAGCCAGCGGAGGTATCTGATCATCACCATTGACATTTCACCAAGTGGGTGGAGGCGGAACCCCTGGCATGAATCACTAAGGCCAAAGCTAAAGCTTTCCTCTAGAAGTCAGTCATCTACTATTTCAACCTTTCTCATATCATCATCACTAGTAATGGACAGCAGTTCGACAACCAGGCATTTAGAAAGTTTTGTGCTGACTTGGGCATCCACCATCACTTCACATCGATGGGCCACCCGCAAACTAATGGGGAGGCCGAGGTGACTAATTGCACCATCCTCTAAGGGCTTTGCACCTAGCTAGATGAGGCAAAGGATCATGGATGGAAGAGCTCCCTAGTATGCTATGGACCTACCACACTACCCCTCAAACTATGATGAACTAGACTCTTTTTAACCTGGTCTTCGACACCGAGGTATTGTTGCTGGTGGAGACCGGCCTACCGACACTGAGGGTAAAGTAATTCGATGAGTTGTGCAACCCAGCAGATCTCTTACTCAACCTTGACTTGTTGGATAAGACGAGAGACAAAGCATGACTCTACATGGTAGCATACCGCCAACGAGTGGCCCGATATTATAACTCTCGGGTGAAGATGAAGGCTTTTCACCTGGGGGACCTTGTACTAAGATGGGCAGAAGTGTCGCAGCCCAATGAGAGAGGAAAGCTATCACCCAATTGGGATGACCCTTATAAGGTGGTCGAAGCTTTGCACCAATGAGCTTAAATGATAGATGAACTCAATGGCACCTAGATCTCACGAACATGGAATGCGAGGAATTTGAGGATGTATTACCAGTGATGTACATTCCTTATATCAAATGGAATGGAACCCCCTTTTGAAAAGATGGCTCGACCCAACTTTTTAAAAGTGCACTTATCCATCAAACCCCAGCTTCTAGCAAAGAAAGCTGGGAAACTCCAAAGCCCCGCACTTATCCATCAGATCCCATGTCCAGCAAAGAGAGTCGAAAAGTTCTAAAGCCCCGCACTCATCCGTCAGATCTCAGGTTCGGCAAAGAAAGCCAAGAAGCTCTAAAGCCCCTCACTCATCTATCAGATCCCAGGTTCGACAAAGAAAGCCAGGAAGCTCCAAAGCCCTGCACTCATCCGTAGGATCCTAAGTTTGCTAAAAAAAGTCAAGAAGATCCAAAGCCCTGCACTCATCCATCGGATCCTAGATCCGGCGAAGGAAGCTAGGAAGCTCCAAAGCCTTGCACTCATCCATCAAATCCCAGGTTTGGCAAAGAAAGCCAGGAAGCTTCAAAGCCTCGCACTCATCCTTTGGACCCTAGGTCTGATAAAAAAAGCTAGAAAGCTCTAAAGCCTTGCACTCATCCGTCGAACCCCAAGTCTAGCAAAGAAAGCCGAGAAGCTCTATGGTAGAGCTATCAACGGGTCAGGTCCAGACCCGAGACCCACGGGTCTGGACCCAACGGGTCCGGGTCTGGATCTCAAACTGGACCCGTTTACCCGGACCCGATTAGTCATAGTTAAATGGATCCGGGTCTGGATATGTAATATCTAGACCCAACAGACCCGAGACCCAATTAAATAAAATAATATTATATATATTTATATATTTATATATATTTATATAAATGTGGGACATTGGATCATAATCGAATGGTTAAAAATCGATCAAGCTTTTATTATAAAACCTCCTTCAAATCGTGCCCTAGCCCTTTCCCCTTTGGCCCTTCTCCCTTCCAGCCGCCCAGCCGCGAGCGAATCCCCATTCCCCTCCGACGCTTCGCCTCCACATCCACAGCCGATGCCTCCCCCCCGACGGCCAACGCCGCCTCCGGCCCTCCCCCTCCAACGGTCGACTGTTCGAGCAATCGAGACCTCCATGCTGCTCCTACGAGTGAACCAAGCCTCGAGGCCCTTGACATCGATGCTCCACCTCCATGCCCATGATCGACACCTCCCCCCCGATAGCCAATGCCACCTCCCTCCCTCGATGGCCGGCTATTCGAGCCCTCTACACTACCTACGAGCAGACCAAGCCTTGAGGCCCTCGACATCGGTGCTCTGCCTCCATGCCCACCATCGATGCCTCCCCCCCCCCAACGGCCAACGCTACCTCCCTCCCCGATGGTTGACTATTCGAGCCCTCTACGCTGCCTATGAGTGGATCGAGACTCAAGGCCCTCGACATCAGTGCTCCGCCTCCATGCCCATGACTGACACCTCCCCCCCCAATGGCCAACCCGCCTCCCTCCCCTGACGGCTGACTATTCGAGCCCTCTACACTGCCTACGAGCGGACCAAGCCTCGAGGCCCTCAACATCGGCACTCCGCCTCCATGCCCATAGTCAATGCCTTCCTCGATGGTCGAGCCCTCCATGATCGACGCCTCCCCCCCAATGGCCAACACCTCCCCCCCGATGGTCGAGCCCTCTACGCTGTTGCTCCCCCTAGACGGTGGGCCGCAGACCCTCGATGACTGACACCTGCTGCTTGACATCATTCTTGGATCTGAGTACCGCCGGCCACCAACATCATCGATTGTCCCCACTCCCCCACCGGTTGTCACTGCCCTTATCCCGCCGACTACCGCTACCCCTGATCCGAGCCTTGCTACAGTTTCTTGGTTAGATGTTGTTACCAGTTACCTTATTCTTGTTTTTTATTAATAATCATGATCATCAGTGCCATAATACTATAGGATGTTTTTATATAATTTATTTTAAATTTCAAAAAATGTCAACCCCTGAAAATATTAATGTTGAAGTTGAACAAAATGTGATCATTCCTAGAGAAGAGGTAATTAAAGATGAAACAACTAGATCTATGCAAAATTATGTTGCTGGTACAGCTGGTCATAAAAGGAAGTTAATATCACTGGTATGGAATGATTTCACTAAGTTTAAAAATAAAAATGGTGATGATATTGCTAGATGTAATTGGTGTAAGAAGGAACTTTATGGTGGTGGTAGTAAAGGAACTAGTCACTTGAGAAAGCATCTTAGTATATGCATTTTTAGAAAAAAGAATGATGGAAGAGTAGTACAACAATCAATTACAAAAGGTTTTTATGATAAGGCAACTCAACCTTACAAGTTTGACCAAGAAAAAAGTAGAAAAGATTTGGTAAAAATGATTATCAAGCATAACTACTCTTTTAACATGGTTCAACATGAATATTTTGAACAGTTTTGTGCTGTATTGAATCCAAATTTTAAGCTTGTGAGTCATAATACAATCAGGAGTGATATATTGAATGTTTACAATGAGGAAAAGGCAAAGTTATATAATTACTTTGATGCACTTTCTAGTGAAATTTCCTTTACTACCGATATATAGACTTCTGATCATTCAAATGTTGCATATGCATGCTTGACTGCACATTATATATTAGATATTTGGAAATTGAAGAAAAAAATCATTGCAATCAGAAAGATTCCATATCCATATGATGGTGAAACATTGTTTCATTTTATTTCTGATTTGTTATTGGAGTGGAATTCGGATAAAAAAATTTCTTCAATGGTTGTTGATAATGCAGGTGAAAATGATATAATGGTTAGACAATTGAAAAGGTGGCTTTGTGAGAAATCAATGCTTTCTTTGTCTGGCACATTATTTCATGTGTGATGTAATGCACATATTCTTAATTTGATTGTTCAAGATGGATTAACAAAAGCTGGAGACTTCTTGCAAAAGATTCGAGAAACTATGAGTTTGTTGAATAGGTCACCTACTTTATATCAAAAATTTGAAAAAGCAAGAGCTCGGTTAAAGTTGACAGATGCAAAAAAGGTAGGAAAAGATATACCTAATAGGTGGAATTTAACTTATTTGATGCTTGATGCTTCTATTCCTTTGAAGGAGGCATATTATCATTTGTCTTAATTGGAAAGAGGTTATAAATGTAATCCTTCAGAAGATGAATGGACAGTGGCATGCATTGTGAGAGATTGTTTGAAATTATTTTATGATGCAACTAATCATTTTTCTGATTCGAAGTTTCCTACTTCTAATCTATTTTTTCGAGATATTTGTAAAATTTAGCTTATAATGAGAGAGTGGGAGAACGGTTAGCATGAATGTCTTAGATTAATGGCAGGATCTATGAGAGAAAAGTTTGAAAAATATTGGGAAGAATGTTCTTTGCCATTAGCAATTGCAACTGTTCTTGATCCAAGATTCAAAATTAATGTCGTGGAGTATTATTATGATCAGCTGTATGGTTCTAGTTCTTTTGATTATATTAATAAAGTTCGTACAATTATGTTTGATTTTTATAATGAATATGGGGGTGAGGAGTTGTTGGCTGGAATTCGGGTTGTTTTGCTTCTAGTGGTTCAACAAATGCAAATTCAAGTGAAAGCCGTATGGGTGTATCTTTGGATAATGAGCATGACTTTGATGAGTGGTATCATCAATCTCGTTCTTCCACTATTAGAGATTCTAATAATCTAAGTTGAAAAAATATTTGAAGGAAGCTATGTTTCCAAGAAAAAATAATTTTAACATTTTGAATTGGTGGAAGATGAATAGTGCTCGGTACCCTACATTAGCAAAAATGGCACGGGATATTTTAGCTATTCTAGCTACTACTGTTGCTTCTGAATCTGCATTCAGTATTGATGGTAAGGTGATTGATGAGAGGCAATCATGCTTAGCTCCAGAGATTGTTGAAGCTTTGTTAACTACAAGTGATTGGCTTGAATCCATAAATAATGGTAAATTTTAATTGCTTTTTATTTAGTTTTTTATTTTCTTGGTTTTCACAGTATTTACTGGATATGAATTGTATTTAGATGTTGCTAGAACATCTATTGAGCTTTGAGATGGTTGAATTTCATGGTGGAGCTTTAACAAGTAAGTTTTTTAATTATAATATTTTATTAACAAGCACATTTATTTGTGCAATTTTTGTTTTTATATTTAATAAGTAATGATTTATATTTTCTTTTGATTAGGCTTTCATTATTATCCTATAGCATGGAAGAAGCTGATTTGGAGTTATAAGAAATGATGGAAGATGGAACAAATTGGAATGGAACAATGGGATGGAACAAACTCTGTATTTCTTTATCTTTATAAGTCTGGTGTTATTTTGTCTTATGTACTAATTGAAAATGTTTGTCTTATGTACTAGCTAAAACTATTGTTGGTTAGTGTATATGGTTTTCTATTTTTGATTGTGTTTTTAATTGGATACTTTTATACTTTAGCTACTTTTATATTTCTTGAATGAGTTTCAACAGGTTTCATATTTTTTTGTTGGCATGTGCATTAGAGGTTTAGCAATTGAGTTTCAATTTTGGTAAGAGTTGTTTCCTGCTATTTTAAGTTCTGCCACTTTATTGGTAAGTCATGATGATATAGTTATGCAATCTTTTATTAGCTTTCTTATAATCCTATGTTAGTTCAATAATCTTGTTAGTAGGTTTTTAGAATGCTGTAATCCTATTATGATTGCCATTCTCTTGAAATAATTGTATGATGGACAGATGGGGTTGGATGTTGTTAGTTTTGTATCCTCATTTGGTTTGTCACATCTTTATAAAGTGGTTATTGTTGGAACATCTTATGTAGCTGGACTATGATTTTATCATGCTAAAAGTTTAAAAAAAATATCAAAACAGGTAGTGGAATCTTTCTTATATTTTATCTATGTTTTAAATTTATCATTACCATTCCTGCTATTAGAGAATGAAAAATAAAAGAAAAGAATCCTCCACTCTTACAAGCCCATGGGCCATGGTGGTACCTTCCATTCGGGTCTGGTTTCGGGTCTGAATACCCGAGATCCATTCGGGTCCGGGTCTGGTACTTTAAAATTGGACCCATCGGGTATTCGAGTCTGGGTCCGGGTCTGGTAGCTAAAATCAGGTCTGAGTCTGGATATCAGGGTTCCAACCCGAACCTGACCCGTTGACAGCTCTACTCTATGGAACCATCCCTTTAAGCAGTCTGCTTCGCTACCCCAATGCTTGGCCGACGGGCCAAATAACGGGCACCCAAAAAAAAGGGGAGAAGGGAAGGAGCAAAGAAAGAAAGCTGGGTCAATGAAATATATGATTCATTACTTAAAAAAAGTGTACAAAAGGAGAGTTCCCTAATAGGTCGAGGAGCTCATCAAAATACTTCAAGTACAAAAAAAAAGAGAAAAGAAGAACCTTAAGCTAATCACGGCCTAGAAGTCGATGCCGGGAACTACCGGACCTGATGGCCTCCACAATGGCTTCGATCATCACCCCTGCCTCGACCATTGTCTACTCGATGGCCTCCCTCATCGAGCTTTGCCAGGTTGGCATCAGGGCGGCCATGGCTGCCTACGACACTTGATGAAAGGCTAGGTCAACATCGGGTTCGGCGGGCTCTACTGAGACAAGTTCTACGAGCGGGTCCGCCTCCCCCGCATCCCCCTCGAGCTCATCGAGGATGACATCGTGGAGGTCCAGGAGGTGAAAGAGATGGGCCATCTTCTTCTTGCATTCTTCAAAACCCTTAAAGAATGCACCGTAGATGGCCTCCCTCACCTCATCCTCAAACTTTGTTGAGGCTTTGTACTACGTGATCGACTGGCCCACCTCCTTCTTCACAGCCTCCATCACCATCAAGGTGGTGGCAACCTTCTCCTCGGCCACCGAGGATCGGCCCTCCATCGCATCTAGTCACATCTAGAGGCCCTGTAGCTACCCCTCCTAGCGAAGCGAGGTGGAGGTGGACAGGGTGAGGCTCTCCTCCAGGTGGGCAACATACTTTGCCCTCTCCGTGAGCTCAGCCTCGCGGTCCTCCATTCATAGCTTAAGATCGGCGATGGAGTCCTACGTGCCTCAAGTTTGACCTCCAGCTCCTTCACTTGGGCCTCTAAAGCCAGCAATTGGTCCGCTAGGACCCTGGCCTTCTTTTCGATAGTGTCGGCCCTGCTATGGGATTCTACATCCTGTTAGAGTAATGCTCGGCATGCATTCTTAATTAGAAATACATCTTGGATGACCTAAGACAAAGCACCAAGAAAAGACTGTGAGTTGACCCCTCCGCCACACAAGTCTGGAGCTCGACAAAAACACAAAAAAGAAGAGAAATAGAAAAAAGAGAAGGAAAAGAGGAGGCCACCATAAGGAGTTGGGGGAAGACCCCAGTGATGGTGTCACCCAGTGAGCGACCGGCCCTCTCTTTACGAGTCCCGAGGCTGCAGGATGAATCCCAGTAGCCTCTTGGCTAGGCCCACATCAAGAGTGATTGATTCATGAGGGGGCACCATCATCGATACCCTAGCCACTCCGGGGGCTAGGGCCATGGATGAAGAGGGGTCAGCTGGCATCGAGTTTGCTAGCTAGGCCCCTGGAGTAGTAGTGGCCACTGGTGCAGTCTGGATGCCCCCGGTTCTATTTTGGTAGCCACCTCAGGTGAAGGTGGGATGGTGATGACCTCAGAGGCCACTGGCGAGGGTGGAGGAGTCCCCTCCCTCGGCTTAGCACTCTCGCTTGGTCCTGGAACCGCACCCCCGGTCACCTCTACAACAGGCACAGGGGTATCTTGGGCCCTCTTTTCTTGAACCTGGCTGATGGCTCCCCATAAGGCCTCTATTCTGGCTCCCCATGAGGCCTCTTCGCTGACTCATCTCGGGGCCTCATCGATAATGACCGCTTGTGGATCATTTGTTTGATTTTGTCAATGGAAAGCTTCATATCTACATCAATAAGAAGAGTTCAATTAGTTATCAGAAGTCATCGAAGAATGCAGAATTTTATATACAGATCGAACTGGGATGATACTAACATCAAACAGGTTTTGCTTGGAGAGGAGGTCCCGCTTGCATAGAACCTTCGAGATGATGAGTTGATCATACACCTCCTAGTTAGCAAGCTCCATCATGGCATTCTGATTGGGAGATTGGTTAGGGTAGCTCTAAACCTAGTTAATCCCCTCGACCGAGGCAAAAAAAAATTAGCTCTTCCATCCCTTGATGGAAGTGGGCAGGTCAAACCTAAGCATCCTAGAATGGGCCACTACGAACCACCCCCCCCATCTATGGGATGGCATTTCAAGGTAAAGAGGGCCCTAAAAAGAGAAAACCAGGTGACTATACCATGAAAGTGACACAGTACGATGAAGGAAGAGATGACCCTAAATGAGTTTGGGGTAAGTTGGGCTGGAACTAGCCTATAATGGTCCAGGAAAGTCGAGATGAAAGGGTAGAGGGGAAGCCAGAAACCGGTAGAGAAAATAATCCTCATACAAGGAGATCCGGCCTAGCCTACTTGAGGTAATCTGCTCCTCTGGATCTGGAGCCATGATCTGGATGGAATCTGGGATCCCATAAGTACTCCGAAGATGGAGGGCATCCATCCTGGTCATCATTGAAGCGATGCCAAATGAACCTTCTAGGTCCTGGATTGAAGAAGAAGAAAGGGGAGGTAAAGACAAGGTGTTGGGATCCACCATCTGGCAGGGAGCCCGAGGGACTCTAAAAGGGATGTCCTCCTTCTCACTATCTGAAGGAGACCTTGTCCAAGATTGCTTAGCTGCATCGGGGTGCTCCGAGGGATGCTCCAAAGAATGGCGTCCACCTCCAGAAGAACTCATGGGTCAAGGAGAAACAGAGAAAAAGGGAGGAAACATAGAGACTAGAGATTCTCCCTAAGTGCAGACCGGAGGGAGAAAAAGAAAAGAAGGAAGACTAACCTGCAAGGGACCCTGGGTCAAGGTTTCCAAGAATGGGATTCGAACATGTGTCAATCTCTGCTATCTGGGATGCTTTAACTCATGAACCATCATACTAAAAAACATGAGGACATCACTTCAAATCATCGCTCCTGCTGATGCAGCACCTCTCGATTGGTGCAGGCACGATCTGTGAATCATTGAAGATTGAGGCATTTAATGATACGGGCATAGCAGCCCTCCATGTTAGTGGCAACATTACTCTCTTCACCTCGAACCCAAGGAGTTATAGTGCGCTCTGGGCTTGGGAGTGTGGGGCATCTAATATGGATAATCACTGACATGGCACCCATGTTTGGCGATCTAGGTGGCTGACGTGGCACATGCATCCAACATGACTGACTACTAACATGGCACCCACGATCCGTGCCTTGATCCAGTAAAGCTCCTAGCAGAGTAGAGCTTCTGGCCGAGTAGAGCTCCTAGCCAAGTAGAGCTCCTGGCAAAATAAATCTTATAGCCGAATAGAGCTCGCTCCTAGTAGAGTAGAGCTCCTGGCCGAGTAGAGCTCCTGGCCGAGTAGAGCTCCTGGCCGAGTAAAGCTCCTAGCTGAGTATACCTCTTAGCTAAGTAGAGCTCCTGGCTAGCCTGAACCCTGGCTGTAAAAGGAGGTGGCTCCCATGGACCGAGGGAGGAAGGAAAGACTGAAGGATACAGCAACCCCCGACAAGCATGTGCACCCCGTTTGGCCCTTTTGAAGCCAAACGGCGATTGAAGAGAGCAGGGTCATTATCTTTGCCGAACCTATCATGAAGGAGGAACGGTGCCTCACCTACCCTATGCCCCAATAGAGGCATAACCTATCAGAACAAGGGGCCACACGGCACACCCTCCCTCTCCCATATAGGAGATCCTACCGGAGCTCCCATCCTTACATGATCTATACCCTCCTCAAGAGAATAAGTCCTGCAACACGCCGCCCACACCCATTATAGGGAAAGCCCTGCCAGGACTCCAATTTTTATTCCCATGAAGTACTACTGAGCCTGCACCCTCCCCCACGGGAGTGCACTACAGCATGCCACCTGCACCCATTATAGAGGGAGCCCTGCCAGGACTCCAGTCCCTATCCACAAGGTCCTACCAAGCCTGCACCCCTCTCAGGGAGGGTGCGCTACTAGGATACTTATCTGGCTCACTAGCATCGACTGCCATATATATATTGGTAAGAGGGACCTCCGATGAAGGTAAGAGAGAAAAAGGAAACACAAGCAAGAGAGTAAGAAAAGATGTGCAAGCCACCCTCATCACTTGAGAATCCATTTTTTACTTTGAAGAACCCTTTTTATGGACGATCAGTTGGGCTTCCATGACGGAGGATCTGTTATCCTTGAATGCCCTACTAACTTGACCATCGGAGTGTCCCTGTCGAGATCCCCAGCCCGGGTCTCTTTTTTTTTGCAGGACCGCTCGGCTGCTAGGAGCATTCCGTGATGAGGTATCCAATGACACCAAGAGCAGTTAAGTGACCCTGGGATCCACCAAGCTTACAGGCAGGAGACAATCTTGACGGCAACAATGGCAACAAAATATGAGAGTCATGCTCGTTGCAGGACTTAATCCAACACCTTATGACATAAGCTAATGATAGCCATGTACCACCTGTGCTACATTCCTAAAGGTACCTTTCTCTTCCAAAAGGATTCATAGCATGTCAAGTCCTAATAAGGTTTTTTCTTTGCATCAGATTAAACCACATTCTACACCACTCATGCAATCCCCATTAATTTCTTTGAGTTTCATTCTTGCAAATGTACTCTCCAAATGGGATACTTAAATAAATTACTCAAAGCCTTTCACTTAAAAGGCATAATTTTGATCCTATAATATACCAAGTCTAAAAAATACACATCGTTACATAGTAAAAAAATCCATTCGGCCCTGACACAGCATCCTCCTTAGTGGCTAACATGGCCATGTGCTTCACGAGTATCTCCAAGTCTTCCATCAAAAGAAGACGGTGGGTCTGCTTGCTCTAAGGAGAGATCGGCCCCTGTGGTGGTCAGGTCGACACCTTGACCAGCCCACCTCGGCCATGCATTTCGCCACCTCGGCCAGTGCACTCCGGCTCCGCCTAGTCCGAGCCCAGGTCAGCTTCAGTTTGAGCCCAGGTCGGCTCCAGTCTGGGCTCAGGTCCGCTCCGGTCCAGTGCCAGAGTCATGCCCGTGGCAAGATCGCACACAATGCAAACGCTCATGCACATTGGCACTCCTCCACCCGATCCGGCTCAGCCCGGCAGGACTCCACCCGGTTTGGTGCTCCCGCGGGCCTAGTCCAGCATGCCCATGCCCGGTCGACTCTGGCTCCATCTCCGTCCACACGCACCCCAGTCTAGCATGCCCGATCAACTCTGGCTTCACCTTCATCCACGCGCACACCAGCTCTAGTCCAGCACGCGCGCCCAGTCCGGCATGCCGGTGCCCGGTCAACTACGGCTTCGCCTCCGCCCACGATGCACCCCAGCTCTAGTCTGGCACACCCGGTCGACTCCAGATCTGCCTGTGCCAGTCCGGTGCTCCCGTGCCCCAGGTTCGGCTCAGCACAACATGCTTCTGCCAAGTCCAGCACACCCCATCTTCGATCGCCCACGCGAGTCCTGCTCCACCCGAAGTTTCGTGCCCCGGTTCGAGACCTCGACAAGCCCGACTCTGACCGGGAGCGTGCCCTGCGTTCGTCTTCTCCGGTCCAGCACCATCCGCGGCACGGGCGCTTCGACCCAGTTCGTCTACTCTGGTCCAGCACCGCCTACGGCACACCTGTGGCATGCCCATGCTCTGGTCCTTCACCAACCTCCTAAACCACCCAGAACGAGAAGATTCGTCAACCTATCCTAGCCTCGGGCCTATATAAGCCTCGCAAGCCTATGCCAAGAAGAGCGCGCCTCCCCAAATGACAGGAATCACTCGTCTACATAAGACCGGCATAAAAAGGTAATGGGAGGTAAGAGACGATGGACTCTCTTCAGTCTTACATGATCTTCCATTCTTATCACCATCTGGAAGTGGAGAGTTCTCCAAGCTCTCCACCTGAGAGGTCTTCTGTTCCCTTCGATTGTCCCACTGACTTGATCGTAGGAGTGTCTTCGCGGAATCCCTGGCCCAGGTCTCCCCTATTTTGCAGGTCCTCCGATGGAGGGTGCCGATTCATGAGGCCAGAGGCCAATCGCCAAGCGGGAGGGACCCGACGTGCCGAAGCTACGGGCCACGATGATCCAAGCGGCAACAGATTAGCGCGCTAGGTAAGGGGGTGGATCGAAGCTCCTCAACTACTGGACAATAGTAGCCACCTTCATCCTCTACCCCCTGGGCTCAGACTGGGGGCATGAGGATGGGGTCACGAGAGCTCCCCCCCTCTCTCGGGACTCTAGGGAGTGGTCTCGAGAAAAGATTCCAAGCCTGAAGGGGCATCATCATCCCTGGCAAGATCAGGCGGGGAATGTTCAAACCCACGCCAATGCCAAGGGTGGCTGATCGCACAGGCCCAAAAAAAAAAAAAAAAAGGGAGAAGAAAATGAAAAAAAAAAAGAAAGAGAAGGAAAAAGGGTCTAATCGTAGTATTCATGCTCGTGGTCTTTTCAAACACCAGGCACTTCTTGTGCAACAGAGCCTCATCCACTCATGCAACGGAGCTTCCTCTCATGCAACAGAGCTTTCTCCCATGCAACGGACTCCTACTCTCTCATGCAACAAAGTCTCACACTTCCATGCAACGGAGCCTACTCTCTCCCGTGCAACAGAGCCTCATGCTCCCATGCAAAAGAGCCTCATCCTCTCATGCAACAGAGTTTCCTCCCATGCAACGGACTCCTACTCTCTCATGCAACGGAGACTCACACTTCCATGCAACGGAGCCTAATCTCTCCCGTGCAACAGAGCCTCATGCTCCCATGCAACAGAGCCTCATCCTCTCATGCAATGGAGCTTCCTCTCATGTAACAGAGCTTTCTCCCATGTAATGGACTTCTACTCTCTCATGCAACGGAGTCTCACACTTCCATGCAACGAAGCCTGGTCTCTTCCGTGCAATAGAGCCTCATGCTCCCATGCAACAGAGCCTCATCCTCTCATGCAATGGAGCTTTCTCCCATACAACGGAGCTTTCTCCCATGCAACAGACCCTACTCTCTCATGCAACGGAGTCTTACATTCCATGCAACGAAGCCTAATCTCTCCCGTGCAATGGAGCCTCATCCTCTCATGCAACAGAGCTTCCTCTCATGTAACGAAGCTTTCTCCCATGCAATGGAGCCTCATCCTCTTATGCAACGGATCTTCCTCTGATGCAATGGAGCCTTCTCCCATGCAACAGACTCCGACTCTCTCATGCAACGGAGTCTCACACTTCCATGCAACGGAGCCTAATCTCTCCCGTGCAACAGAGCCTCATGCTCCCATGCAACAGAGCCTCATCCTCTCATGCAACAAAGCTTTCTCCCTAGCAACGGACTCCAACTCTCTCATGCAATGGAGTCTCACCTCTCCCATGTAGCAGGGTCTCACCTCTCCTATGCAACAAGGTCTCACCTCTTCCATGTAATGGAGTCCCATTCTTTCCTAAGAGGATGGTCGGCAAATTTGATTTCGGCTTGCTCAAGGAAGAAATATATTTTTATTATTCATTCACATGACTGGAGCTCAACAGGTAACTCCTTTTCCCGCTATATTTACAATATGAAAAATTATGCTTCAGTTCTACAGGAAAAGCTCCTGTACCACCATCAAGGGCAAGTACTACGGTATGCCAGAGCCTATCACTACCAGCAAGAATTCTTGACAAAAGCTCGAAAACTCCTAAAGCCCGGCACCTAAAGCCCGGAGTCCAGCCCTCTGACATAAAAGCCTGGCATCTTGTCCAGCACAAAAGCTTGGAAACTCCTGAAGCCCGACACCTAAAGCCTGGAGTCCAGCCCTCCGGCACAAAATCCCAAAAACTCCTGAAGCCCGGCACCTAAAGCCTGGAGTCCAGCCCTCCGACACAAAAGTCTGGAGTCCAGTCCGGCACAAAAGATTGAAAACTCTTCAAGCCCAACACTTAAAGACCAGAAACCCCAGCACCTCAAGACAGGAGTACCAGAAGTCCCGCACCAAAGCCAGGAAACATTCGAAGCTCCTCAATTAAGCCGAGCTGAAGTCAAGCTCCTCCTCAAGCCAAGCTGAAGTCAAGCTCCTCCTCAATTAAGCTGAGCTGAAGTCAAGCTCCTCCTCAAGCCGAGCTGAAGTCAAGCTTGTAGGGTTCGGTGGCAAGGCGGAAACATAGATTTCAAAATTTTTTATCTTTATGAAATCTTCACCAAACCCTTAATCCAAGATCTCCTTAAAAGAATTAAAACATATAACATGTATATATAAGATTTAATCTCAAATTAAAGTACTAACCTGTATTGCTAAAATCCAAACTTTAAATCTCCACCAGGTGCCCAAATGTTCACCCTCCAATGGTGATCCACACAGAAAAAGATGAAGACAAAAATTTCTTGTTCTTGGCTCCTCTTCTTGAATTCTTTTTCAAGAATTCAATTCTTGGACTTTTGGGATGAAATATTCCTTCTTGAAAATTTCTGTTCTTCCTTCTTTCCTCTTCTTGAATTCTTTTCTTGAATTCCCTTTCTTGAATTCCTTTTCTTGAATTGAATTGGAAGAAGAAATTAAGACAAATAAAGTCTTAATTCTAGGAAGAAAAGAAGAAGAATAGACCCTTCCTTTTCCTTTCCTTTACCGTTCAAGACCTTCCTCTTATTCTTGTTTAGGGTCAGAGTTTCGAAAGAGATTATCTCTGTAAGGGAAACAATACCCAACAAGCATAAAGGGAAGGAGTATTCCGGAGAGGAGGAGAGGAATATGATCTCTGTATATTTCTTCTTTTATTATCTGTCAGAAAACCCCCGAGAACCCAAACTTTTATAGATTTCAAAGGGGCGTTTTCTCGAAACATCGCAACCCTCTGAAACCCCAGGAATCACGATCCCTCATTCCTCACGCGTCCCCTCAACCAAAAATCATGATTCTTTGATTTAATTTTCATTTTTCCGACGAGGAGGACTCTCGGAAAAACTTCAGGAAGAGTTGCGACTTTTGGAGACGGATTTGCGACCGAAAAGTGATGGATCTTTCTCCTTAATTTTTCTGGCCATCAGATCTAGATCCAAGGATGTCAGACAAGGATCCAAATCGCCCCCCCTTTTCTTGATTTTTCTCCGATGGTATTTCCTTCCCACGCACGTGAAGAGAAGTCCACACGCGCATGGACTTTTCTTCTTGGCGCGCGCGGGTGAGGAAGGGCGTGGGCGGCTTGGAGAGAGAGTCTCAATGCACTTGATTTTCTTGGGTTCAGCCATGGGTTAGTCCAATGTCCAAAAAATTAAATTAGACCTTAATCTGGTTCAATTAGAACCCAATTAAGCCCAATTCGGAACCAAATTCGAATCTGATTCGAATAGAAATTGGGTCTGCAACACATGCTAGTGTGTTTATCCTGCAAACATGATTTAATTCCAAATTAAATCCTTCATCAATTCTCTTTTGTATGTGACCCATTGGGTTCCACACCTAGTCAGCAGTAGGTCCGAGTGCTATTTGACTTAATTCGATTAGATCATAACTAAGCCGATTTAGGTCAACTCAAACTAGCTCGACTCGGTTAATTAGAATCTAATTCTAATTAATTGATTTGAATTACCATAATTCAATCATATACCTACAAGACAAGATTGACGTCTAGCAACATATCATGTCTACCCGGAAGATGTGGAATTTTGGTGGAATTACCAAAATACCCTTCAATGGTGAGTTACCGGGCAATTCAGTCCTTTGATCAACTTGCATCCCGAATATGATTATGAATATGGATACTTGTCAAATCCAATTTCATATTCATCCCTAGCTCAATCTTTATAATGATGATTCATTAATGAACCATTAGAAATTAACTCTAATGTTCATACTTTGATCAAAGATTTCCTGAATCCATCATTTGATCGAAATTAGCTGGATGCAATTCCCTCTTACTAGGGCTGATCAATTCCTTGTTGACCTACTCACAACCTCCATATACAATCCACCATACCCAGTATCACCTCGTGCATGACTCAGTGTCATGATTGATTGCGAACCAAAGTATGGATTCATATATATAAGGTACCATGGTAGTCTCAGGTCAAAGGACCATATGCACTACTCCCACTATAAGAATTATCTATTGACAAACAGATAAGGTTCCATTAGTATTCTCAATCTGGATCAATTCAGTGAACTCATTTTCTAATGAACACTCACATCCTAGTATTAGTGTCAAGCACAAGTGACTGTGAGATCAGTCACCCTCATCACAAAGCATATATAGGATGTGCTGGTCTTGCCGGAAACATTGATCCCCAACTCAATGTCCCATCGACCAGGAATATTTTAGATTATGGTTTTAATGCTTTAGGTCTCACTGGTATGATCTCATCATAACCCTAGAACCATAGCCCTAATCTATGGGGTTAATCATATAATCATAAAGACACAGCGTATGATGAAAATAATGCCTTTATTATAATAATGTCAATTCATTGATTTTGGGATCGAAATACAATATTTCAATTGGCTTTCAGGGCACAATCTTTCAAAGCTCCTCCTCAATTAAGGCGGGCTGAAGTCAAGCTCTTCCTCAAGCCGAGATGAAGTCAAGCTCCGCCTCAAGTCGAGCTGAAGTCAAACCCCTCCTCAATTAAGGCAGGCTAAAGTCAAGCCCCTCCTCAATTAAGCCAAGCTAAAGTCAAGCCCCTCCTCAAGCCGAGCTGAAGTCAAGCTCCTCCTCAATTAAGCCAAGCTAAAGTCAAGCTCCTCCTAAAGCCGAGCTAAAGTCAAGCTCCTCCTCAATTAAGCCGAGCTGAAGTCAAGCTCCTCCATAAGGTGAGCTAAAGTCAAGCTCCTCACTAAGACCAAGCTCCCTGCTAAGGTCAAACTCCCATTTGAAATGAAGACTACCAACCCCCCACCATGGCCGGGGAAGGCAGTGACAAGGTGCGATTCCCAAAAGATGGAAGAAGGGAATGCCCTGTCACCTCATGCACACCATGAAAAAATTATGAGTGGGATTTTATCCTCCACTCCATGCAAACCTGACACAAATAGTGATCCAGTCACTCCATGCAACGTAGGCGTTGGATGGTACAAAGCTCATAAATGCATGCATTGCTCCCCTCCTGAGGGCTTCAGCAACACCATCATCACCAACCTTATTAAATATTCTCGGCCGCTGGAATGCCAAGGCCAACCACCGTGGAAGCTTGTGATGGCTGCACCTCCACCAGCTGATGGTGATGCATGCACTAGCAGACTCCTGCTCCTTGAGTTCCTCTACCAAGATGGCTCCACCGAGGTCGAGCATCTGGCCGGAGTCGAACTACTACTCCTTGAGTTCCTTTGCCAGGATGGCTCCCTCGAAGTTGAGCATCTGGCCGGAGTCAAACTCCTACTCCCTGAGTTCCTCCACCAAGATGGCTCCCCCGAGGTCGAGCAACTAGCCTGAGTCGAACTCCTGCTCCTTGAGTTCCTCCGCCAGGATGGCTCCCTCGAGGTCGAGAATCTGGCCTGAGTCGAATTCCTTCTCCTTGAGTTCCTCCACCAGGATGGCTTCCCCGAGGTCGAGCATCTGGCCAGAGTCAAACTCTCTCTCTCCCTGAGTTCTTCAACCAGGGTGGCTCCCATCTTCTAGCAACTTCAATGCCTTCATCAGAAGTTCCGAGGGGTACTTTGAGCTCGGCCATGTCAACTATATGCCCAGTCATGTATGTGTGCATCCAAGTTGTGCACCTCACCAAACTCTTTCTCCTCGACACCGCCTTCTATCCGATCGAAGAGGAGTCAGACTGAAGTGCTAGCACCATCACAACGCAACTAACCTTAGGTCGAAGTACCTACAGGCAAGTAAGTTTCAAAAACACCGCCTTCTACTTTATTTTGCAGGCCACTCCCTGTTCATGAAGAGGACAGCTAGACTCGATGCCTTCATCTAGGCCTTCAAAGACCAACAGCTAACCTCCAGTAAGTTCAGTTCCATCCAGTGACTGACTTCTTGCAACTAGTACAGAGCCCGCTAAGCTACAAAGCCTAATGGATAATGGTACTCCCTTTATCCAAAATGTTGATGTTTTGGACTTAGGGAGTGGGGGCATCTATTACAGTAGTAAAAAAAACCATTTGGCCTTGACACAGCATCCTCCTTAGTCGCTGACGTGGCCACATGCTTCACGGGTATCCCCAAGTCTCCCATCAAAAGAAGATGGTGGGTCCGCTTGTTCTAAGGGGAGATCGGCCCCTGTTGGTGCGGACACCAGAGGCACTAGAATAAGATAGAGGCTTTTTAACTCTCTATGGATTGATCAATAATTTATGAGTCCATCTGTAATAAGGGCATAGTTCATCTGAGTCTATTTTAGTTGTTATTTGAGTATTTTGAGTTGTTATTTCAGTTCTGTACTAGTCAGCTCATGTTGAACTAGTTCAGTCCAGTGTTAGTCAGCTCATGTTGAGCTAATTTTATTTTTTTTGAGTCCTGTCCAAGCATACTGAAGACTCAAGACCATATCATACAAGTGAAGACTAAATCCAACTAGATTGAAGACATGGAAGTTTAGCTCAAGTCCAACCTAGCTTGAAGATTTGAAGACCCCAGGAGGAAAATCAGAAACCCTGATTCCTTGCAGATGGCCTCTAGATGCCCAGATTCCCTTCCATATGCCAAAGTATATTCATAGACCAGGGCATCCATGATTCCAGAGGTCCATCTACATCCTAGCCCAAAGAAATCAAGCCCAGACGCCAAGCCCAAGCCCTTAAGAAGCAAGATACTAGGGAATATTCCTACTACCTGGCTACCAGGCCACCCCAGCTTCCAGAGGCCCAAGCCCATGCACCCGAGCCGACACCTTGCTGCTCCTAGAAGCCCAACATACCTTCCTAGGCATCCTAGGAGTGTTGACCAAGTCAAGAGAATTTTTAGAGATTTTTCTACCTAATGTTTCCTTATTTTCTAGCTAGGGTTTGAGTGGGAATAAGAGTCCTATGTATTTACTTTTATGTCCTTACTTGCGGCCCAAGACTAAGGGTCTATTTAAAGGACCCTAGTCTCTTGTATGAGGATTGATTTTGATATATGAATTAAACTTGAGTTCTCTTCTATTGCTTTGTGCTACCCTGCTTTGTGCTTAAGGGGTTTTATTGGTGCTTTTATCTTCTCGTTGTTGCAACAGAATTCCTGCCACCAACCATCCTTCCAGAGCCCTGGCCACCCCCTCCAAAACTCTATTATCCTTTGTTGTTTTCCCTTGTTTCCTTGTTCCCTAGTGAGTTTTCTAACCCTTGATGGTTGTTTGCAGGTCCCCGAGTTTCTAGGAATCCAACGACTCCAACCAAGCCTTAATCAGACCACCGAACAGAAAGCCGGGTATCCACGGGTCTTTGGCTCGATTTTTCAGGCCGCATCCATCGAGGAACGAGAGATCCATTCACTATGATCTTCATCGAGTTCTTCAGACATTGTCAGGTACACCCCCTCTACCACCAGTAATTTTATTGTAGGAGAACTTGCCCTAACCGAGGCTTCTCAGCCCCGGCGATCCTTCACATGCATGTTAGTCCCGCATCATCTGGTATCAGAGCTTAGATTAGGGCTTATTTTCTGCATATTTTCAGTCTGTACATGCTCTATTATTTTAGTTATTTCTTCCTCTTAAAAACTCCACAAATTCTAAAATTTATTTTTCTAGATTCATCATAATTCAAAGTATTTTCCAGAATCTTTGTAGATTTTATTTCAATCTGTGAATTTTATGCAAGCCAAAATACAGCCTACAAATTTTCAGCTCTATTTTTTTCAGCAAGACAAGTTTGGAAGTTTTAGGATTTTGTTTAGCATCTCTTTGCATATCTTTTATTTTTAGTATATTTCTAGCATATTAGGTCATTTTCTAAAAATTATATCTCTGCAAAAAAATTTTAAAAAAAATTACATATATAAAAGCTTTTAAAACATCTAACCCTAATTTGCATCATCTGCCTGCCATCATTACATAATCTACCTTTAAGGGTACTCTTGCTATATCAGATAAGGGGAGGAGTTGATAACCTCTTCTTGGACCAAAAACACATCCCTTGCATTCGGTCCCAAGCCTAACCTAAAATTAACTAGACTTAATTTGCCCTAGTGGACTAGGGACACCAACTGGTCGGGTCCGGGCTAAGTGTCAGATCACTATGTCAAGCTAACCTATGTGTGCCTTGTGCTTAGTGTCTAGAATGGTGGTTCAGGTATTCAATCCTGAAGGGCTTGTGTGTTGGTCCGCCTACCTGGCTAATCTCTGATTGGTGTCTAGGATTGGCAATCAGGGACCTAACACTCCCCTTACACCTGCCTGGTTGAGTACAGGGTTACTATAGGCTAGTTTGCCATCCTGATCAAGCATCTAGTTTTGGACTCTAGGTTTAGGCAGCTATAGTTGGTTTGATCGAGTCATGCATGAGCACTAGAACAGGAGCATCCTTTCATCCACCATCTCCACCTTTGGCTGAACCCATGGATAACCTTGTAGCCAAGATTAATGCACTCACTAAGCAGATAGCCCAATCCATGGCCCAGATGACTACCCAGATGACCCAGATGACCCAGTCCAATACCCAAACCCATGATAGATTTGACCACTTAGTCAATAGGTTTGATCAGGTAGAGGACCCATATAGGGAGTCCAACCCTAGGAGAACCCAATATTCTAACCCATATAGGGAGTCCAACCCTAGGAGAACCCAATATTCTGACCCATATAGGGAGTCCAACCCTAGGAGAACCCGATACTCTGACCCATATAGGGAGCCCAACCTTAGGAGGACCTAGGAGAACCCAATATTCTGACCCATATAGGGAGTCCAACCCTAGGAGAACCCGATACTCTGACCCATATAGGGAGCCCAACCTTAGGAGTACCCCATACCATGATCCATCCTTAGAACCTGACCATAGAAGCACCCAACCTTATGTACCCCTGTTTGATGGAAGACCATATCCTAAGGTGTATACTGAATGGAAGGATATGATGGATCGGCACTTTAAGTATACTGGGATGTCAGAGTTAGATAAAATTAGTTTGGCTGCACATGGGTTAATAAGATATTCCAAGCAACATTGGAAACATACTGAGGATGAATGTAATCGATGGGGAAATGGAATACCTACCTGGAAAGCCATGAGAAGTAAATTGAGAGAAGAGTACCTAGGTGAATCTTATGAATACAAACTTTTAGACCAATGGTATAAATTGAAACAAGGGAACATGATTGTGTCTGAGTACATTGACCAATTTAATGAGTTTAGCAGGAAATGTAACACAGTCAAACCTAAGTCTAATATCATGGCTAGATTTCAGGATGGCCTACGTAGGGATATCCAGTGGGAGCTGTATCATTGTCAAATTAAGGACCTTGAGGAAGCCTATCACCTATCTAGGAAATTCGAGTTATATCAGAGGGAACTCAGGATCAATCAATCTAAGTCCAATAAGGATAATTCCCTTGAGCCTAAGTCCAAATCTAGCCGACTTCCTTTAGATCAGCCTACTACTCGTATTCCATTAATTTGCAAGGAAGTAATCCCAGAACCCGTTAAAGAACCTGAGGTAGAAGTGTATGAAGCTGATCTTAGTTTAGCAGATGAATACGAAGGAGAGGATTTTGAGAACTATGATGAAGATGGACCCAAGGTTGAAATCACTGAGGAACTACTAGAAAAGGATCCAGAACCCACTATAGAAATTGAAGGAGTGCCTGAGCCAGGATCAAACATAGTAGATGAAAGTGAGGGTTCACTAGAGTTGTCCATAGAGGAGGTCCCTAAGGAACAACCCCAGGAAGTAGACATTATTTTAGAAGACCTTCAAGATAAGCTTCTCAAAGACCTTCCTAATGACCTTCCACCTGATCCCCATCCTTCTCTAAAACTAGTTTCAGCCCAAGACCTCATTCAGTATTCTCATCAAGAGTTCATTCCTTTAACCCCAGCTGATAACCTTTGTCTTGAGCTGATTAAGCCATCCTTTCTTAAAGACCCTATGCTTGCAATGACCAAATTCTCCCTCCTTCAAGTGGACCTTATGTCACCCATAGATCAATGTTCAAATCTTATGGTCATCCCTATTAATCAAGGTCTATTGCATGCCTTCAATGGATTGTCCCAAGACTCCGATTCTTATTTCTTGCCATACCCTAAGGCTTCCAATGTTTTCCAAACTTTCCAATTACACTTTGTTGAGGTCATTCAGTTACACCAATTTTTTGAGTATGTTAGGTTTGTGACCTATTTTTGGAAGACCTTATGGCATTTGCTTAGAGTCCATTATAAATACGTTGTGCACACCACACTAGGGTCAGACCTAGAGTCTATAGTCTCTTAGGTTTAGGCCCATAAGAGTCTAATAAACTTCTTTCCATAGGAATGCAGAGTCGAGTCTGTTAGGTGTAGGTTTGAGTCATTTGCATCATCTTGTTAGGAGTCTGCATATGCCCAGCATGTTCACCACCTGCACTAATTTTGAAACAACTAGCTAATTCCCAAAGATGGACCAAAGAATTTGATGTAATGGATTCTATCTTGGTTAGGCTTAGGCCTAAAAGAAGCTTCATGCTCGCAGAGCCGGACCTTTTAAAGTGATAGAGAAGGTTGGATCAAATGCTTAGGTGTTAGACTTGCCTCCAGATTTGGGCATTAGTTCTACCTTCAATATTACAGACCTGGTTGAGTACAGGGACCCGGCAGCGATACCTAGTGAGGACTTTGGACCTATCCCTTCCTGTTATGAGTGACCCTAACCCAGAGTATCCACCAATTAATTGGCCTAAGAGAGGAGAACGGATCGAGCGTATCCTGGACGATCAAGCTATTATTACCCGGGGCCGTGGCTATCAATGCTTCCCGGTCCGATGGTAAGGTCGACCAGAGTCGGATGATTCATGGATTTCTCGAGAGGACTTGCAACGCCTCAACCCAAACCTTCTTGAGAGATATGTTAGTCAATCTGATCTTCACTCGATAGGATCGAGTTCCTCCCATCCCGAGAGAATTGGTGCATACCCAGAGGCACTAGAATAAGACAGAGGCTTTTCAACCCTCTATGGATTGATCAATAATTTATGAGTCCATCTGTAATAAGGGCTTAGCTCATCTGAGTCTATTTTAGTTGTTATTTGAGTCTTTTGAGTTGTTATTTCAGTACTAGTCAGCTCATGTTGAGCTAGTTCAGTCCAGTGTTAGTCAGCTCATGTTGAGCTAATTTTATTTTGTTTGAGTCCTGTCCAAGCATACTGAAGACTCAATACCACATTATACAAGTGAAGACCAAGTCCAACCAGATTGAAGACATGAAAGTTTAGCCCAAGTCCAACCTAGCTTGAGGATTTGAAGACACCAGGAGGAAAATCAGAAACCCTGATTCCTTGTAGATGCCCTCTAGATGCCCAGATTCCCTTCCAGATGCCAAAGTATATTCATAGACCAGGGCATCCATGATTCTAGAGGTCCATCTACATCCTAGCCCAAAGAAATCAAGCCTAGGCACCAAGCCCAAATCCTTAAGAAGCAAGATACTAGGAAATATTCCTGCTACCTGGCTACCAGGCCACCCCAGCTTCCAGAGGCCCAAGCCCATGCACCCGAGCTGGCCCCTTGCTACTCCTAGAAGCCCAACACACCCTTCTAGGCATCCTTGGAGTGTTGACCAAGTCAAGAGAATTTTTAGGGATTTTTCTACCTAATGTTTCCTTATTTTCTAGCTAGGGTTAGAGTGGGAATAAGAGTCCTATGATTCCTTATTTTCTAACTAGGATTTGAGTAGGAATAAGATGCCCTCCAGATGCCCAGGTTCCCTTCCAGATGCCAAAGTATAATCATAGACCAGGGCATCTATGATTTCAGAGGTCCATCTACATCCTAGCCCAAAGAAATCAAGCCCAAGCGCCAAGCCCAAGCCCTTAAGAAGCAAGATATAAGAGAATATTCCTTCTACCTGGCTACCAGGCCACCCCAGCTTCCAGAGGCCGAAGCCCATGTGCCCGAGCTAGCCCCTTGCTGCTCCTAAAAGCCCAACATGCCCCCTAGGCATCCTTGGAGTGTTGACCAAGTCAAGAGAATTTTTAGGGATTTTTCTACCTGATGTTTCCTTATTTTCTAGCTAGGGTTTGAGTGGGAATAAGAGTCCTATGTATTTACTTTTATGTCCTTACTTGGGGCCCAAGACTAAGGGTCTATTTAAAGGACCCTAGTCTCTTGTATGAGGATTGATTTTGATATATGAATTAAACTTGAGTTCTCTTCTATTGCTTTGTGCTACCCTGCTTTGTGCTTAAGGGGTTTTATTGGTGCTTTCATCTTCCCGGTGTTGCAACAGAATTCCTGCCACCAACCATCCTTCCAGAGCCCTGGCCTATTCCCCTTTGCTATTTTCTCTTGTTTCCTTGTTCCCTAGTGAGTTTTATAATCCTTGACAGTTGTTGGCAGGTCCCCGAGTTCCTATGAATCCAACGACTCCAGCCAAACCTCAATCGAACCACCGAGCAGAAAGCCAGGTATCCGCGGGTCTTTAGCTCGATTTTCCAGGCCGCATCCATCAAGGAACGAGAGATCCCTTCGTTGTGATCTTCATCGAGTGCTTCAGACATTGTCAGGTACACCCCCTTTTCCACCAGCAATTTTATTGTAGAAGAACTTGCCCTAACCGAGGCTTCTCAGTCCCGACGATCCTTCTTTATTGCTTTTCTAGGTCCTAATCTGCATGCTTGACTTCTAAAATTTATATAGAATTCTCTACAACTTATTTTGATCCAGTTTTTGAGATTTAATCACTTAACTCCACATATAAAATACACAAAAATAATCACATGCATATTAGTCCCGCATCACCTGTGGCATGCCCGCGCTTGGTCGACTCCGACTTCGCCTCCTCCCGTGGTGCACCCCAGCTCCAGTCTGGCATGCCCGGTCGACTCCGGATCCACCTACGCCAGTTCGACCTCCTGTGCCCCAAGTCTGGCTCAGCCCAAAATGCTTCCACCCAGTCCGGCACACCCCATCTTCGATAGCCCGTGCGAGTCCGGCTACACCCGAAGTTCTGCACCCTGATCCGGCACCTTGACAAGCCTAACTCCAACTGGGAGCATGCCCCGCATCCGTCCGCTCCAGTCTGGCACTACCCATGGCATGCACGCTTCGACCCTTTTCGTTCACTCTGATCCGGCATCGCCTGCGACACGCCCGTGGCATTCCCACACTCCGGTCCGACACCGCTCGTGGCACGCCCGCTTTGGCCTAGTTCGTCCGCTCCGGTCCGGCACCACCCATGGCACATTTGTGGCATGCCTAGTCTGCCCGCTCTCTAGTCCAGCTCCACTAGCGTGGAGTCCATTCACCCAACCAGCCAAGCACGCTCCCCTCACCTAAGTCCGTGTGCACGAGAAACCATTGTCCGCTTACCCCGGTCCACATGCACGAGGAGCCTCTACAGGCCTAGCCTCATCACGGGGCACCTTGAACCGTGTGCATGGAGAGCCCCCATCAACCTCGTCTCGATCCGCATGCCATGGTCCATCTGACTCCATCCCAGGTATGCTTCTCAAAATGCAAGTATGGAGGAAGCCTAGATGACAGCCTCGATATATAAAATCACCATCCCTGCCATACTTGCTACAGGTGCTATGAAGCGCTGCCTACAAGGGGGGCCATATTAAAGCTCCCATGTCATAGTTTATACCAATTAGGAAGGAGTGCCCTCCCGAGGCACTGTGCTCTTTCACCAACCTTCTGAACCACCTAGAAGGAGAAGATTCGTCGACCTATCCTAGCCTCAGGCCTACATAAGCCTCGTAGGCCTATGCCAAGAAGAGCATGCCTCCCTAAATGATAGGAATTGCTCGTCTACATAAGACCGGCATGAAAAGGTAAGGGGAGGTAAGAGACGATGTACTCTTTTCAGTCTTACATTATCTTCAATTCTTCTCACCCTCTGGAAGCGGAGAGTTTCCCAAGCTCTCCACCTCAAAGGTCTTCTGTTCTCCTCGATCGTCCCACTGACTTGATCATCGGAGTGTCTTTGCCAAAATCTCCAGCTCAGGTCTCTCCTGTTTTGCAGGTCTGCCCGACGGAGGGAGCCAATTCACAAGGCCAGAGGCTGAGCGCCCAACGGGAGGAACCTGACGCGCCGGAGCTATGGGCCACGACGATCCATGCAGCAACACACATTATCAAGAAACTTCTTTAAAATTTATAGTGGGAATTATCAGAAAGCCAAGGATGGAGAATTAGAAAAGAAATCTTAACTCTTTCAATTCCATCTCCAAATTCATTCCAAAAGCACCTCAACAACTAAAAAAATTATGAGTGACTTCCTGAACATATCAAAACCACTTAACCCATGCATAAATTAGTGTGTTTCTCTTTTTAATGGATTAGGAATTTGAACTCAAACTCATTTTTTAGGTTCCACATTTTACATCATGAATTATACTTGAGCAGTAGGCCGGCTCGGATGGGCTCGGGCCGGTCCTTGCTAAGATATTAGTGAAAGGGATATGCCCTACAAACCAATCTCTGTTGTATCTCCCAAACCATTGTAATTGACAATTTTTCTAAATAAAGGCATTATTTATTTTATCATACGCTGTGTTTATTATATGATGAACCCCATAGATTAGGGCTATGATTTTAGGGTTATGATGAGATCATACCAGTGAGACCAAAAATCTTAAAACCTTAATCTAAAGTATTCCTAGTCAAAGGAACCCTGAGTAGGGGATCAGGGTTTTTCGGTAAGACTAGCACATCCCGGGTATACTGGAAAGGGTGACTGCTCTCATAGTCACTTGTGTATGACACTAATACTGGGATGTGGGTGCTCATTGGAGAATGAGTTCACTGATATGATCCAACTTGAGAACATCTAATGGAGTCTTAGCTACATGTCAATAGAAGGTTCTCATAGTGGGAGTGGTACAAGTAATCTTTTGACCTGAGACTGCCATAAGTACCTTATGTACATGAACCCATTCTTTGGTTCAATCCTAATCATGACACTGAGACATGCACAGGATTGATACTGGGAATGGTGAATTGGATATGAAGGTAATGAGTGGGTCAACAAGGAATCGATCACTCTTAGTAAGAGGAGATTGCATCCAGCTAGTCAACAATCGCAAGATGATTCAGGGAATCTTTGATCAAAGTGAAGATATTAGAGACTGTTTCTAATATCAAGATAATCGAATCATCATTATAAGATTGAGCTAGAAATAAATATAATATTGGATTTGACATATATCCATATCCATAGTTATATTTTGGGTGCAGGCTGATCGAAAGATTTAATTGTACGGTAACTCTCTACTGAAGGGTAATTTTGGTATTTCACCAGAATTTCCATATCTTCCGGGTAGACATGACACGTTGCTAGACGTCAATCTTGTCTTGTGGGTTGATCAAGTTCAAAGATCACATGTTAGGAAGAATCCTAATTGATCGATTCGGGTAAGCCCGGTTTGACCTAAATCGATTAAAAAGAGTTCTAATCAAATTAGGTCAACTTGTATTCGAACCCACTGCTGGCTAGATGTGGAACCCAATGGGTCACACACTTAAGAGGATTGATCAAGAATTTAATTTGGAATTAAATCGTCTTTGCAAGATAACACTCTAGCAGGTGTTGCAAGCCCTAGCTTCTATTCGGATCGGATTCGAATTAGGGTTCCGGATTGGTTCAAATTGGGTTCTAATTGGACCTAATTAGACCCTAATTAAGAAAAACGGGAATGTGGCTAACCCTATTGGCTAGCCATGTAGCTTGGCTAGCCTCCCCACCCGCCCCCTTTTATTTTTCACGCCAAACACCAAGAGTCCATGCGCATATGGACTCTTGGCGCGCCTTAAGGAAGAGTCCATGGCGCATGGACTCTTGGCGCGCCCCAAATAAATTCTCCGATGTTTTTATTTGGGCGGCCTCCTTCTTAAGTAATTAGCGCACCTTCTCTCCCCCCTTGGATGAGAATCCAACGGCTGATGGGATTTTGAGAAAGAAAGAAAGCGCTAACTCCTCCCGGGCGCGCGAAATAACATCTCTTCGGAGATGAAAAGTCGCGACTTCCTTCCTTTTAAAACACCGCAGTTTTTCCTTTAAGAAGAGCCGTGGGATTTAATCTGGAAGGCCATGAGATGGGAGGATGGGGCGTGAGAAATTGGAAAGGGCGTGAGAAAGAGATTACGGAGAGGTGTGTAGGCGCCTATCTGATTTCTATTTAAAGGGTCGGGAAAATCAGAACAAGGGTAATCTTTTTCTTTCTTCCTCTCCTGAAGACTCTTTTATTTTTTCTTGCTCTTGCATTGTTTCCTCTACAGAGTAAACCTCTGTCGAAACTCTGCTACTGAACAAGAATAAAAGTAAAAGTCTCCGACGGTAAAGGAAAGAAAGAAGTTCTGATTTCTTCCTTTCTTTCATACATTAAGACATCATTGTCTTAATTTCTCCTCCAACTTAAGACAAGCCTATGTCCTCTTAGGACAAGGTCTTTTTCTTCAAGACAAGGGTGTCTAAAGGGCCAAGGTCTTGGTGGAAGGAGGAGAAGGAGTCAAGGAAAGGAAAGCAAGCCTTTGTGTGGAGGAATTCAAGCCATAGTCCAAGCAATTGAGTTCTAGGAAGAAGAACTCAATAGAAGGAACCTTTGAAAAGAAGATAGAGTTGTCTTGATCACTGCTCTGTGTGGATCACCATCGGAGGGTGGATACTTGGATGCCTGGTGAATTCAATCAGCCCCTTCAACATCAACTTTGTTGGAATTAGCGATTACAGGTTGGTACTCTAATTCTAACAATCTATGTTTGAATGTTAGTATGTATGTTTTAATTCGAAATAAGGAGATCTTGGCTAAGGGATTTCGGTGCAAATTTCATCATTTTGAAATTACACTTCCGCTGCGGTGCACCTGAAACCCCAACAGTGGTATCAGAGCCATCCTTATTACAGTTAAAACATATGAAAATTATTTATATGCATTTTTGTTGTAGTATCGAAATTAGGGTTTTAAACCCTTGAATGCTGATACACTTAGCATAATTTAAGGAATGCATATATGATAATTAATGTTTTGATGTATGCCACTAATTAGGGTTTTTCACTCAAACCCTAATTATTATAGAGATATGATTAGTTTTGAAGTCATCATACTGAAATAAGGTTGCCCTGGCATAATGGTGGATCCATTATGTGGTAAATGGTTGTCCTAGTATGATGACACACTTAGCACATATATGTTTATCAGAGTGATATCATTATGATATGTTTTTATGTAAGAATGTGCTGGCAATTTTATAAAGCCCTCTTCTTAAAATCATATTAAGTCATAGCATATTTAACTAATAAGCATCACTAGTCATGATGAACAATTGATCATTCGGTGTCTAGAAAGGTGGTTCTGGGAAGGTAAAGAGAATCGTGGTTTTTAATTGGTTCCGTTGACTGACCTGGCCAATTTTTATTGGTGTCTAGGAAAGCAACGGGGGGACTCCCACATCTCTTCCACTTGCCTGGCCGATTTGATTATATTTAAATCTTGACTTATATGCTTAATGTTAAAAAAATGCTATATGTTGGCCTTCCTTCATGCTGGATCATTACTGTGTTATGAACCACATTAGGTTTGTTGTGTTATCTGCAAGACCTAATAGGGTGATTAACATAATATTGGTCTAGTGCAAAATATGCTTACAGTATATTCAGTATAATGCCTTGTTGTGTTATCTACAAGGGCATTATATTTGAATATTGACTGTATAGAAATGAAAGGGTCTTGACTTAACTAGAACATTATGGTTTGTTGTGTTTTCTGCAAGACTTATAATGTTCTAGAGGCCAAGTTATTTTTGAGAATTATATGAGATATAATTGGAAGAGTTTCCTACCTTTGAACTTATAAAAGATTTGTTGTGTTGTCTGCAAGATCTTTTATAAATTATAAGGATCTCGATCTCACTAAGAAAACCGATCAGGGTTCTTCTCGATTATCATAGTGAGGGCTATGATTTTTGATAAAATAGTGGGAGACATAATTAAATTGAAGACCTAATTTAATTATGTAAGTCATTTCATGGTTGTTTGCTTATGTATTGTTCTTAATTAAATGTAGATAAATGGCATCTTCATTATCACTGAGAAGCATCTTAGATACCAACAAATTGACTGGTCCAAACTATGTGGACTGGTTGAGAAACTTAAAGATTGTACTGAGTTCAGAAAAACTTTCTTATATTCTTGATACCCCTAGTCTTAATCCACTAGGGGATGATGCCACACAGGAAGATATGGCCACATACAAAATGTGGCAGAATGACTCCCTCACTGTCAAGTGTATCATACTGGCCTCTATGACCAATGAGTTACAGAGACAGCATGAAAGCATGGATACTCAATCCATAATGCTCAATTTAAAGGAGCTTTATGGAGAACAAAGCAGAACTGCTAGATACGAAATATCTAAGCAGTTATTCCATGCTAGGATGACAGAGGGTACATCCGTTCAGGATCATGTCCTGAAGGTAATTGACTTAATCACCAGATTAGGTCAATTAGGGTTTATTATGGATGGGGAGCTGAATCAGGATTTAATCCTGCAATCACTCCCGGAGTCATTTTCTCAGTTTGTCTTGAATTATCACATGAACAAACTGAACACTTCCTTGCCTGAGCTGTTAAATATGTTAAAAATAGCAGAGAGCCACGTTAAGAAAGAAAAGGCTCCACTTCTTCTTGTTGATAAGACCAATAAGAAGAAATCAGGCAAAAAGGGTTTTAGCAGGAGACTAAACCCTAAGGGTGGCATCAATAAGAACAAGAAAGGAAAGAAGGCCTCAAAACAGTCAACCTGTTTCTTTTGCGGCAAAGCGGGACATTGGAAAAGGAATTGCAAGGCTTACCTTGCAACTGTGAAGCCTGGTGCGGCAGACGCACCAAAAGGTATGTATGAGATACATACTATATTGACATTAAATTCGTCTATATCAAATACTTGGGTATTGGATACCGCTTGTGGTTACCATATATGCAAATCTTTGCAGGACCTCCACAAGCTTAAAGTATTGAAGGAAGGCGACTTCAATCTCTATGGTGCTGGTGGTGATATCATCCAAGCAGAAGCTGTAGGGACCTATATTCTGAAGTTGCCTTCAGGGAAGATCTTGGAGCTAGAGAATTGTTACTATATGCCAAAGATTATTAGGAACATTATATCTATTCCTTTGTTATTAAAACAAGGATATGTAATGGATGTAACGAGCACTGGTTGCTCAATAATGTTATCTAATAAAATTATTTGTTCTGGCATATTTAGCAATGGGCTCTTAACTCTTTCTTCCAATGATAGTATTTTTCATGTCAATACTAAAAGGAAAAGAAAAGACTTTAATGATACTTTACTTTGGCATCATAGACTTGGTCATGTTAATGAGTCTAGGATTAGCAAGTTATACAAGGAAAAATTCCTTGATCCTTATGAGTATGAATCATTAGGAACTTGCGAATCATGTCTCATGGGTAAGATGACAAAAACTCCATTCACTGGACATGGGGAAAGGTCAACTGAGTTATTAGGACTTATACATACTGATGTATGTGGTCCAATGACAACTCAGGCCAGAGGAGGATACTCATATTTTATCACTTTTACAGATGATTTATCTAGGTTCGGATATGTGTATCTTATGAAACACAAATCTGAAGCCTTTGATAAATTTAAGGAGTATCAAAGTATGGTCGAAAAACAAACCGGGAAAAGTATTAAAGTTCTTCGTTCTGATCGAGGAGGAGAATACTTATCCACGGAGTTTTTAGACTATCTTAAAGTTAATGGAATCCTTTCTGAATGGACCCCTCCTTATACACCACAGCTAAATGGTATAGCTGAAAGGAGGAATCGTACCTTATTAGATATGGTACGATCCATGATGTGCTTCACAAATTTGCCCATTTCCTTCTGGGGTCATGCCCTAGAAACTGCTGTTTATATTCTGAACAAGGTACCTTCTAAATCCGTTGTTAGTACTCCATATGAAATTTGGAGTGGAAAGAAACCATATCTTAAATATTTTAAGGTATGGGGATGTCCAGCTTATGTTAAAAGAAATTTTGGACATAAGTTGGAACCTAGAACGGATAAATGTCTATTTGTAGGATATCCTAAAGAAGGTAGAGGATATCTATTCTACCATCCTACTGAACAAAAGATTTTTGTTAGCAGGCATGCCACTTTTCTAGAAAAAGAGTTCATTTTGGAAAAGGGCAATGGTAGAACAATTGAACTTGGAGAAGTGCAAGAAATACAGATAGACAATTCTCAACCATTAGAACATATAGTTAGGACAGAACCAGAACACAAAACTCCTCCTCGTAGGTCTGACAGAGTGCCACGGGCACCTGAGAGGTATGGGTTTATTATTGAAAATAATGAAGCTCAAGTCATTCAAAATGATGAACCTCTGACCTATACGGAAGCTATCTTGAGTACTGACTCAGATAAATGGCAAGAAGCCATGGAATCCGAAGTAGACTCTATGTATGTAAACCAAGTATGGTCTTTGGTTGATGCACCAGAGGGTGTTAATCCTATTGGGTGTAAATGGGTCTATAAGAAAAAGATTGGGGCTGATGGCCAAGTTGAAACCTATAAAGCCAGATTAGTGGCTAAAGGTTTTAGACAAAAACAGGGAATTGATTATGATGAAACATTTTCACCTTTTGCCATGCTAAAATCAATTCGGATTTTACTTGCTATAGCAGCATACCACGATTATGAGATATGGCAGATGGATGTGAAAACTGCATTCCTCAATGGTTTCCTTGAGGAAGAAGTCTACATGTCACAGCCAGAAGGTTTTATTTCAAAGAATAAACCTAATCAAGTATGCAAGCTGAAGAAATCCATTTATGGATTAAAGCAAGCTTCCAGGAGTTGGAACATCCGCTTTGATGAAACTATTAAAAGATTTGGTTTTATCAAAAATGTGGATGAACCCTGTGTTTATAAGAAGACTAGTGGGAGTGCCACAGTCTTCTTGGTTCTGTATGTAGATGACATACTCCTCATTGGAAATGATATCCCAATGTTGCAATCAGTCAAGGTTTGGCTATCAAACCAGTTTTCCATGAAAGATTTGGGAGAAGCATCCTATATACTAGGTATAAAGATCTATAGAGATAGATCTAAGAGGATGCTAGGTTTATCCCAATCTAGGTACATTGACTTAGTGCTGAAAAGATTCAGCATGGAAGGAAGTAAAAGAGGTTATCTTCCTATGAGTCAAGGCATACATCTTTCTAAAAGGATGTCTCCTAAGACACCTGAAGAAAGAGATAGAATGAATTCTATACCCTATGCTTCGGCAATAGGATCCATAATGTATGCCATGTTATGTACCAGGCCTGATGTGGCATATGCTTTAGGCATTGTCAGTAGGTTTCAGGCTGATCCAGGAGAGGATCATTGGAAAGCAGTTAAAAATATTCTTAAGTACCTAAGAAGGACTAAGGATATTTTTCTGGTTTATGGTGGTTCTGATCTTAAACTAGAAGCTTATTCTGATTCTAGTTTTCAATCAGACCCTGATGATAGCAAATCCATTTCGGGATATGTTTTTACCCTAAATGGTGGAGCAGTGAGTTGGAAGAGTACCAAGCAGCAGACTGTAGCTGACTCAACCACAGAGGCAGAATACATAGCTGTTAGTGAAGCCGCCAAGGAAGCAGTCTGGATGAAGAAGTTCATCACAGAGTTGGGTGTTGTTCCTCAAATTGAAAACCCAGTGCCACTTTACTATGACAACACTGGGGCCGTTGCTCAAGCTAAGGAACCAAGAGCTCATCATAAGTCCAAGCACATTCTGAGACGCTTCCATCTTGTCCGAGAAATAGTAGAGAGACAAGATGTCTACATAGATAGAGTTGATACAAAGAACAATGTAGCAGACCCGTTTACTAAGGCTCTACCACAGCGAGATTTTGATCGCCACCTAGAATGTATGGGATTAAGATTCAAAGGCGATTGGCTTTAGTGCAAGTGGGAGATTGAAAGGGATATGCCCTACAAACCAATCTCTGTTGTATCTCCCAAACCATTGTAATTGACAATTTTTCTAAATAAAGGCATATTTATTTTATCATACGCTGTGTTTATTATATGATGAACCCCATAGATTAGGGCTATGATTTTAGGGTTATGATGAGATCATACCAGTGAGACCAAAAATCTTAAAACCTTAATCTAAAGTATTCCTAGTCAAAGGAACCCTGAGTAGGGGATCAGGGTTTTTCGGTAAGACTAGCACATCCCGGGTATACTGGAAAGGGTGACTGCTCTCATAGTCACTTGTGTATGACACTAATACTGGGATGTGGGTGCTCATTGGAGAATGAGTTCACTGATATGATCCAACTTGAGAACATCTAATGGAGTCTTAGCTACATGTCAATAGAAGGTTCTCATAGTGGGAGTGGTACAAGTAATCTTTTGACCTGAGACTGCCATAAGTACCTTATGTACATGAACCCATTCTTTGGTTCAATCCTAATCATGACACTGAGACATGCATAGGATTGATACTGGGAATGGTGAATTGGATATGAAGGTAATGAGTGGGTCAACAAGGAATCGATCACTCTTAGTAAGAGGAGATTGCATCCAGCTAGTCAACAATCGCAAGATGATTCAGGAAATCTTTGATCAAAGTGAAGATATTAGAGACGGTTTTTAATATCAAGATAATCGAATCATCATTATAAGATTGAGCTAGAAATAAATATAATATTGGATTTGACATATATCCATATCCATAGTTATATTTTGGGTGCAGGCTGATCGAAAGATTTAATTGTACGGTAACTCTCTACTGAAGGGTAATTTTGGTATTTCACCAGAATTTCCATATCTTCCGGGTAGACATGACACGTTGCTAGACGTCAATCTTGTCTTGTGGGTTGATCAAGTTCAAAGATCACATGTTAGGAAGAATCCTATTTGATCGATTCGGGTAAGCCCGGTTTGACCTAAATCGATTAGAAAGAGTTCTAATCAAATTAGGTCAACTTGTATTCGAACCCACTGCTGGCTAGATGTGGAACCCAATGGGTCACACACTTAAAAGGATTGATCAAGAATTTAATTTGGAATTAAATCGTCTTTGCAAGATAACACTCTAGCAGGTGTTGCAAGCCCTAGCTTCTATTCGGATCGGATTCGAATTAGGGTTCCGGATTGGTTCAAATTAGGTTCTAATTGGACCTAATTAGACCCTAATTAAGAAAAACGGGAACGTGGCTAACCCTATTGGCTAGCCATGTAGCTTGGCTAGCCTCCCCACCCGCCCCCTTTTATTTTTCACGCCAAACACCAAGAGTCCATGCGCATATGGACTCTTGGCGCGCCTTAAGGAAGAGTCCATGGCGCATGGACTCTTGGCGCGCCCCAAATAAATTCTTCGATGTTTTTATTTGGGCGGCCTCCTTCTTAAGTAATTAGCGCACCTTCTCTCCCCCTTGGATGAGAATCCAACGGCTGATGGGATTTTGAGAAAGAAAGAAAGCGCTAACTCCTCCCGGGCGCGCGAAATAACATCTCTTCGGAGATGAAAAGTCGCGACTTCCTTCCTTTTAAAACACCGCGGTTTTTCCTTTAAGAAGAGCCGTGGGATTTAATCTGGAAGGCCATGAGATGGGAGGATGGGGCGTGAGAAATTGGAAAGGGCGTGAGAAAGAGATTATGGAGAGGTGTGTAGGCGCCTATCTGATTTCTATTTAAAGGGTCGGGAAAATCAGAACAAGGGTAATCTTTTTCTTTCTTCCTCTCCTGAAGACTCTTTTATTTTTTCTTGCTCTTGCATTGTTTCCTCTACAGAGTAAACCTCTGTCGAAACTCTGCTACTGAACAAGAATAAAAGTAAAAGTCTCCGACGGTAAAGGAAAGAATGAAGTTCTGATTTCTTCCTTTCTTTCATACATTAAGACATCATTGTCTTAATTTCTCCTCCAACTTAAGACAAGCCTATGTCCTCTTAGGACAAGGTCTTTTTCTTCAAGACAAGGGTGTCTAAAGGGCCAAGGTCTTGGTGGAAGGAGGAGAAGGAGTCAAGGAAAGGAAAGCAAGCCTTTGTGTGGAGGAATTCAAGCCATAGTCCAAGCAATTGAGTTCTAGGAAGAAGAACTCAATAGAAGGAACCTTTGAAAAGAAGATAGAGTTGTCTTGATCACTGCTATGTGTGGATCACCATCGGAGGGCGGACACTTGGACGCCTGGTGAATTCAATCAGCCCCTTCAACATCAACTTTGTTGGAATTAGCGATTACAGGTTGGTACTCTAATTCTAACAATCTATGTTTGAATGTTAGTATGTATGTTTTAATTCGAAATAAGGAGATCTTGGCTAAGGGATTTCGGTGCAAATTTCATCATTTTGAAATTACACTTTCGCTGCGGTGCACCTGAAACCCCAACAATTAGCAACTTTTTTCTCAACCCAAGGTTGGCCCAACCCAACCATTGGGTTTATTTATGCTATCTAGGTCTGGTTCGAGGTTTCTAAACCTCCACTTATTTATCGAGCCAAGATGGGCCGAACTAATTATTTGCATAGATTCCTATTTCCTAGGCCCAACCATAAAAATAAGTGGGCCTCTTGCACCTCGGACCAAGCTGGGCCTCATGTGAAATTTCTTATATAAGCAGGCCCAAATCACAGGACAAGATAATCGAGCTAGGTGGGCTGCCTAGCCCATGGTCATATCTACAATGAATCAATAAATAATGATGGAGGAAAGAGTAATTCTTTGTCCATAGGGGGTGTTGAAAAATATATCGCCGAATATGATTAAGCCATGTAAGCCTCATTTTTCAATTTGCATTTAATACTTGTAGCTTTTTCTTTTTGTTAAAAATTTTGAATAATGAAAATATCCCTTCCTTAAAAAATTATAATATCCCTTGGCTTGTATTATGACATCTTTTCGCTTGGATTATGATACCCTTTTATCATAAGGCCAAGAGATATTTTCATCGTTAAAAAAAGTTTAAATTTTTTTCAATAACAAAAATATCCTTAGCATTATGATATTCTATGAACATGGTTATAACACCATGTTCACAAAAGGATATCATAAGGAAAAGATATTTTTATCATTCAAAAATTTTTAAAAAAATAAATTATAAGCATTAAATATATGTTTGAATGATAAAAATGTCTCCTTCTTATGATATCCTTTTATGAATAAGGTATTATAATCCTATTCACATAATGTCATAAGATGGAGAGTATTTTCATCATTAAAAGCTTTTTAAACTTTTTCAATGATGAAAATATTTATCGGTCTTATGATACATAGATGCCATAATTCAAGCTAAGGGATGTCATAATGAAAGCCAAGAGATATCATAATTTTTTAAAAAAAGGAACATTTTCATTATTCAAAATTTTTAATAAAAAAATAAAATTATAGGTATTAAATATGTATTAAAAAATAAAATTTATATAATCCGATCAAATTATATAGTGTTTTTTTTATCCACTGGGTACGGTGCATAAAGGCTCCATTTATCATTAAAATTCACAGCTTAATGGAGAACGGAGAGGGAGTCAACTGAATGTGCACATACTCTGGAAACGATCTCAAACAAATCTTCAGACCAACTCCAATGCAATGGATGCTGCCGGCGAAGCAAAATAAAAATAGATAAAAATAGAATCTATTTATCTTTTTTTTTTGATAGAACAAAAAAGATGAGGGGAGGGGGGCGAACCCCCCCCCCCGGTGTAGCTTCCTGCTCGGGCCCCGACCTGTTAAACCATTGTTCAATTCATGCCGCAAATTTTTTGCATACTCTCCCCACCAACTGGGTGAGTACGTCAGCCTAACCCCACTATGGCGCCGAAGTCTTGGCCGCTCAGCCCCCCAGTCACGTGTCCCATAATTAATCTGGAGTTTAATCGAGTTACCTGCGAGATCATTCCTCGAACCCGTGACCAGTGGATTTGTTGCCCAGGTGGCTACCCAAGAGGGGGGTGAATTGGGACTTTTTTAAAAAATTAAAGCAAGTAATGTGCAATTAAAAATCCTTTGCAAGTGGTAGGTGCTGTGATAAAGTAGTAAATTGCGGAAGCTAAGTAAAAGCAAGGAAACACAACACAAACATACAAAATTTATAGTGGTTTGGAGCAACCCAGCTCCTACGTCCACTATCCACAATACCACTTGGGATTTTCACTATATTCACACCCGAATACAATAGGATTGTTTTGCAGGATCACAATCCAAAACCTCTACACTTTGGTTTTAACGGGATCACCAAAGAAAACCCAACACCCTTTGGTTTTAAATAGGCTCACCAAAGAAACCTAACTTGGTTTTACTAGGATCACCAAGAACCCAACACTTGGATTTTATCAAAGGCTCACCAAGAACCTACTTGGTTTTTCAACCGGGCTCACTATAACCCAATAACAATTCAAAAATGAATTGAAGTAAATGCAACAAGAATGACAAACTCAATTTGTCGGATAGTTGCCGGTGCAGCTTGATGGAAGTTCACTTGACTTGTACTTGAATAAGCTTTAATTACTTCAGTGGATTCTTCAAAAGTTGCTTCAAGCTTCAGATCAGAGTTGGTGAAGACTTGAAGGCTGACTTGAATGCTCTTGTGCTCTTTTGCTGTTAGTAGTTAGAATATTCAATGAAGCTCTCTTTTCTTTTAAGAACTTTTCAAAAACTCTTACTTTTTGAATGTTCAAATCCTTCAAATATAAGGTCTTCTATCACTTCAAGGCAGTTCTAGCCATTGTAGACCATTGGAAAATGATTTGTAACCATTGGAGCACTTTTTGGCATTCAAAAATAATTTCTAGAACTAGCCGTTGGATACCTGAAAATGATGTTCGTGTCGACTTGGATTCTTTCGAGTCGATAGGTCGAGTCACCAAATCTTCAGTGCAGTTGGCTCTTTGTCTCAGGGCACAAAACTTTACTTTGGATGAGTCAGCTCTTGATAGCTCGGGTTGGCTTGAAATTCTTTCTTTGAAAAACTTGAACTCGAGGAGTCGGCTCTTTTTAGCTTGGGTCGGCACTTCTTCTCAGGTATTCGAGTCGGCTCAATGTAGTTCAGGTCGGCTCGCTTTCTCAGGTCTTCAAAATTAAGTCTGGCAGAGTCAGCTCTTTCTGGTTCGAGTCGGCTCGCCTGGCTGTTCTCAGAAATCTTCAGAAACTGGACTCTACAGGAGTCAGCTCAGACAAATTCCAATCGACTCGGATTCATTGGAGTCGGCTCGGTTACCTTCGAGTCGGCTCGGATACCTTCGAGTCGGCTCGGATACCTTCGAGTCGGCTCGGATTGCTGCGTTCCAGAATCCTTGATGCGTGCCATTAGGTGGAGTCAGCTCTTCATCATGCTGGATCAGCTCGAGTATCTTCTTCAGGATTTTTATACTTGAACTCAAAGAAAAACTCTCACCTACTTTTTACATTTTCAAGCATACCAACTCAAAATAATTTTTATAACACACACACAGAAGTAACCCTTTTCACATAATTTTTTCTTAGCTTTTTCATTGGGTTCTTCTTTACAAAAACACATTATAACACAACTCAAACATGAAACAATAGTGTAGGAGTTGAAGTTTGAACAAATTAATCCATCCTACAAAAACTTGTGAAACACTTAAAGAGTTGCTAGAAATAAATGTACATGCTCCAATGTTTGGTTATCATCAAAATCACTAACGGGGTCAATAATCTCCCCCTTTTTAATGATGACAAAATACTGGGCATGAAAAAGCAAGATAAAACTTTATAATTACTTGTATAACTGTATTTGCAAGAATGTATGAACAAGTAAGAAGATTTAACTTTAATTTAAGTCAAATTATGGAGAAGAATTAGGGCAATGAGAGGTAATCTCCCCCTCAATACGATACTCCATGTTTTGGCTCACATTCTATGTATTTTTAGAGCTTAAAATGTTTCAAATAAACTTTAAGTATCAAAGCTATTAAAAGTCAAAACTTAAAATATTATATATCAAAGCTCAAATATGTATCATTATATATCAGAGCCTCTTAAATATGTATCATTATGTATCAGAGCTTAATTTGAGCTTAGCTTTCAAGCTATATGCATCAGATCTTTATGTATCAGAGCAAATCTTTGTGTATTAAAGCAAATATATGAATATATTTTATCCTTTTCATACAATGATTTTACAACTTTCTCCCCCTTTTTGTCAATCAATCAAAAAGGTAGAGTAGGAGTTAATCTCGGATTTTAAAATAGAATGAGAAAGTATTTAAAATTTGTTTGAGATAATTTCACTTTCTCATATTCATCTTGAAATTCTAATTAAAAAAATCAGTCATTGTATGAACAATTGAACAAAAATATTCATTAGCATAGAGAAATAGAACAATTTAAGAGACAAAAAGTGTACTTTTTATTTCATTTCAAAGAAGTTCAGTATAAAGTACAAAGTGAAGAGTAATACACTTAGTCATTATCTAAGTCTACTCTAGGATGTGAAGGTTGACCGGGAATCTGAATGCCAGGTGGTAGAGGAGCAATTGGATCAACAAATTGGGGTATATTGTGGGATGCTTGAGGCCTAATGTATGGAGCTGGTTGTCTTGGATGAGTAGATTGAGTAGGAAAAGATCTAGAAGAGGAAAGAGCATTTTGAGCAATTTGGATATCTTCAATCTTAGTCATCATTTTCCACAAGAAGCAGTTCATAGATTTCAGTTATGCTTCTATTTTCTTTGTGCTTCTAGAGGCAGCTAAATCTTCCATTGATTCTTTTATTTGTGCCACTTCCTTTTGCAATGTAAACATTTTCGTGGCTTGAACATTAGCAAATGCTTCTACTGAGCCTCTCAATCTTCCAAATTCACTTCTAATTATTCCAATGCCTTTTGCATAATCTTCTTCCATTCTTTTACCTGCTTCAACTGATCCCATTCTTATTCTTAAGTTGTCCATCTCAACTCTGTAAGCTTCAAGTACTAATGTAACAAAATTTTCAATTTTCTCTGAACTTGAAGTAATCAGCTGTAAAATTGGTTGCATATCTATATCAGTTGTATGTACCATGGTCTTTAAAGTTTCAAGAGATTCAATTTTGCTTTTTAGATAGTCTATCTGTCCTTCAAATTGATTGAGTCTCTCATCAACTGATTTGTGTAATTCTTTAAACATTCCATCCATAAAAGACTTTATAGTTTCAATCATGTTATTCATTTGCTGTGTAATGAAGTCTTGTAACAATGAAGTGTCTACAGTAGGAGCAGTAGTAGCATGACTGTGAACTGAACATCAGTAGACTGAGTAAAAATGGGAGTACTATAAGACATATCAGGTATATCTGGTACTGAAACATCTGGGAAAGAAGTGTCAAAGTTTACTTTGACTGAAGATCCCATCTGTGGCTGTGGTTCTGGAATATGAATTATAGTGTCTTCACCAGCCTTTAACTCTGTTTGCTCTTGAATCTCTTTAGTTTCTTCAACTGTAGGAGCATCAGTCTTCTTTTTCCAGGTGCCATCTGACAATAAATATCCCATCCTTTGAAAAGTTTTTGCAATATAGGTATCTGTATGTAGAAGTGTCTTACTGTCCTCTCCTGTCAAGTCTATATTTGCATTTTGAAAGAATAAAGTGAGGACCATTCCATATGCAAGCAAGCCTTGACTTTTCTTACTGCTTCTTTCATCTGGCAAATCATAACAGCTGGCAGATTAATCTTATCACCATTAATCAGGAGCTCCATGAAACACATATCCCTTTCACTAACCCAATCAAAATAGCCTGTTCTGGGTAAGAAGATCCTGCTAATAAAACAATGTAGGACTCTCATTTCAATGGATAACATGCTGGCCTTGAGAATCCCTATCTCATCAACTTCAGTTCTTTCTAAAATAGTTTGTAGTGCTTTGATTCTGTCTTTCAAAACTAAGTATTCAGTCCCCTCAAATGGTATTTCCAAGACATTCCCAAGGATTTCAGTAGAAATGATAATCCTTTTTCCCTTAACAATTGATTCAACAAAATTCTCTCCAAACCTCAAATTTTCATAAAAGATTATGACTAGGTTTGGATGGTTTTAACATCTAGGGAGCATAAGTTTTTCCATCCTTGATTCTTAATTAAATCACCAATGATAAAACCTATCTCCTTCATATATTCAAATAAAATCTGTCTGCCAGTGGTAACAGGTCTCATACCTAAAGAGATTCGGTTAGGAGGAGAAACTGGGCTCGACACTTCCTCAGATTGTGGTGGATTTTGGAAAGTACTATCTTCTCGAAACTTGGTTCTCCTTTCTTGCAGAGCAGCCACACTATCTTGTCTTGATTTATTTCCAATTGCTCTTTTTGGTGCCATGGAGTGAAGATATTCAAATTCCGAAGTAGTTTTTGGAAGTTGGGAGTATTTGGAAAGTTTTTTGGTGGGAGAGAGAGTAGGATTTAGGAATAGAAATGTGAAAGAAAAACCCTATGGCTCGAGCTAAAAAGAGACGGCTTGACATCCGAACTGGCTCGACCAATAGTTCATCTGCTCGAGCAGAGGGAGCACAAAATAAATTTTTGAATTTCAATCAAAGCTCATTTATCACATAATTTGGGATTATGAGGTCTCCTAGATAATTTGTCCTTAAGATTATGAGAGTATTTCTAGAGTGGGTCACATAATCGTAGTTCATTTCTAATAATTACAAATCTATTAAAATTCAAAGGTTTGGTAAAAATATCAGCAAGTTGGTTTTCAGTTAGCACGAATTCAAGTACTATATCAATATTCAATACATGATCTCTTATAAAATGGTGCCTAATTTCAATGTTCTTGGTTCGTGAATGCTGAACAGGGTTTTTTGTCAAATTAATAGTACTTGTGTTATCACATTTAATTAGAATTTTGCATTGTGTAACACCAAAGTCTTCTAGTTGTTGTTTAATCCATAATACTTAAGCACAACAACTACCAGCAACAACATACTCTGTCTCAGTAGTAGACAATGCTACGGAGTTTTGCTTCTTACAGAGCCATGAAATTAAATTCAACCCTAGAAATTGACATGTGTAACTAGTACTTTTTCTATCAACTTTATAACCAACATAATTAGCATCAGAGAATCCAATTAAATTTAAAGATGATTCTTTTAAAAACCAAAGATCTAGATTACTTGTACCTTTCAAATATCTTAATATTCTTTTAACAGCAAGCATATTTGTTTCTTTAGGATTACATTGAAATCTAGCACATACACATATACTATACAAAATATCCGGTCTACTTACGGTTAAATATAATAAGGATCCGATCATACCTCTATATAACTTTTAGTCAACATTGGATCTGCTTTCATCTTTGTCTAGTCTGCAGGTAGTGCTCATGGATGTGTTAGCCTATTTGCTTGTTTCCATGCCAAATTTCTTGATTATATCTTTGATGTACTTGGCTTGGCTTATAAAGATTCCTTCCTTCATTTGTTTGACTTGTAGCCCAAGGAAGTAGTTGAGTTCACCCATAAGGCTCATTTCAAATTCTTCCTGCATTAGCTTAGCAAATTCTTCATAAAAACTTTTATTAGTTACACCAAATATAATATCGTCAACATAAATTTGTACAACTAATATATCATTATTTTTCTTTTTAATGAAAAGAGTTTTATCAACATTTCCTCTTGAAAAATTATTTTCAATCAAGAAAGTGCTAAGTCTATCATACCAGGCTCTAGGGGCTTGTTTCAAACCATATAAAGCTTTATTCAATTTAAATACATGATTTGGAAAAGCATAATTTTCAAAACCTGGTGGCTGTTCTACAAAAACTTATTCAGAAATAAATCTATTTAGAAAAGTACTTTTGACATCCATTTGAAAGAGTTTAAAATTCATGTAGCAAGCAAATGCAAGAAGTAATCAAATGGCTTCTAGTCTTGCTACAGAAGCATAAGTTTCATCAAAATCAATACCCTCTTCTTGATTGTACCCTTTTGCTACCAATCTTGCTTTATTTCTTATAACCTTGCCATTCTCATCTAGTTTGTTCCTATAGATCCATTTGGTTCCTATGATTGGGTGGTCTGTAGGTCTACTAACTAGTGTCCAAACATTATTCCTTTCAAACTGGTTTAATTTTTTATGCATGGCCATCATCCAGTTATGATCAGTTTTAGCTTCTTCTAAATTATGTGGTTCAATTTGTGAGACAAAGGCTAGGTAGTCATGTGCATCTCTATGTGCTGACCTAGTCCTAACTCCATGAGAAGGATCATCAATAATTAAATCTTTGGGATATGAAGTTACATACCTTCATTCTTTTGGTAAATCAGTATGATCCTTGCTTACCATTTTACTTCCATCTTGCATTGGCTTGTCTTGAATGCTTAGATCTTCCATTTCCTTTTGTAGTGTACCTGCATCATTATCTACGCACTCATCTTTTCTAGATGGTAAGGGGTTAGCTTCATCAAAAACAACATAAATTGACTCTTCTACAGTAAGAGTCCTATTATTAAACACTCTATATGCTTTGCTATGAAGTGAATAATCAAGGAATATAGATTCATCAGACTTTGCATCAAACTTTTCTAGGTTATCTTTACCATTATTAAGCACAAAGCATTTACACCCAAAAATATGAAAGTAATTAATATTTGGTTTTCTTCCATTCCAAAGCTCTTAGGGGGTTTTCTTTGAAATTGGTCTAATTAAAACTCGGTTTAATATATAACAGGCAGTGTTCATCGCTTCTGCCCAAAAGTATCTTGGAAGATTACCTTCATACAACATGGTTCTGGCCATTTCTTCCAAAGTCCTATTCTTTCTCTCTACAACACCATTTTGTTGTGGTATTCTAGGAGCGGAGAAGTTGTGATCAATACCGTGCTCAGTGCAATATTCATCAAAAAATTGATTTTGAAATTCTGTTCCATGATCACTTCTTATAGAGATAACAGAAAGATTTTTCTCATTTGAAACTTTCTTATAAAATTTTTGAAATACATCAAAAGTTTCATCTTTATGTGCAATAAATAATACCCATGTGAATCTAGAGAAGTCATCTACAATCACAAGGCCATATTTCATACCTCCTAGACTTGTGGTCCTAGTTGGTCCAAATAAGTCCATATGAAGTAGCTCAAGGGATCTGGTTGTTGAAATAACATTTTTCGATTTAAAACTCCCCCTAGTTTGTTTGCCTAATTTACAAGCATCACATACATAATCAAGATCAACTTTAAAATGTGGCAAACCTCTAACTAGATTCTTTGAGATTAATTTGGCAATTGTATGCATGATAGCATGACCTAATCATCTATGCCATAATAAACATGACTTCTTGGTCTTAGCATTTATTGCTACTAGACTGGAACTACTAGTCATGGCTAGATCATTTAGATCTACCACATAGATGTTTCCAAGCCTATGACCAATAAATTTGTTGCTATAATCAAGAGAGTTAGTTACTATACACATAGATGTTTCAAAGATAACCTTGAAGCCTTTATCACAAAGTTGACTAATACTCAATAAATTATGCTTCGATTTATCTACTAGCAGTACATCTTCAATAAAAGTACATGGGGTTATTTTGATCTTACCGATTCCGATTATTCTTTCCTTGCCATTATCTCCAAAAGTAACCAATCCTCCTTCTTTCATTTGTAGGGTGATGAACTGATCTTTGTCACCCGTCATATGCCTTGAATAGCCACTGTCAAGATACCATCTTTTCTTTAATTTGTGGGCTACAAGACAGTCCTGCAAAACAGTCAAGGAGTGACTTTAGGTACCCAAGCTAACTTGGGTCCTTTTGGGTTAGTAAAATTAGTTTCCTTTGGAACCCAAACAGTTCTATATTTCAATGCACCAACTATGAAACTTTTCAAAGAATTGCATTGATAAGATTTATGTCCTAATCTATGACATGCATAACAGATAATTTTATCAATTTTGAATGATGCATGCTTTGAACCTATAAAAGATGTAGAAACAGAAATATTTGGTTTGAAAGATTTGTTCATATAATTCTTAGAAACATATTTCAAGCCATTCGAAATAGATTTTGATGGAAAAGCTTTTTGAAATTTAGTATTTGAAACTGAAGCTTTTGAAGATACAAATTTTGTTGCTGAAATTCCTTTAGCATTTAAAGCATTAAATCCAATTACAGCTTTACTTTTTGAATCCTTTTGTTCTTTCAAAATTAGCTCAAGCTTGTTAGAACTCAAAGTAAGTTTTTCTACTAAAGGCTTAAGCTTTTCAACCTTTTTTTTTAAATCAACATTTTCGGCAACTAAAATTCGGTTTGTCTCATTTAAAACATTTTTCTCATTATTCAAAACAATAACATTTTCAGAAAGGTTATTCAATTCTTTTTGTAAAATGTTATTCTTTTCAGAAATCTCATCCTTATCTTTTAATAAAACATCATTTTATTTCTTCAAGGATTTAATTTTAACCCCAGCTTTCTTGAATTCAATAAGTAAATCATGAAATGCAGAATTCAGTTCATCATATATAAATTCAGTTTGAAGCTCAGAGGATGATACCTCATGTTCTAGACCCATCAGACATAGATTCACAGATTTCGTGGTCTCTTCTTCTTCATTAGATGAGGACGCTTCGCTGTCGCTCCATGTCGCTACCATAGCTTTCTTTTTCTTTTTCTTAAAACCCTTTTTCAATAATGGACAATCTGGTCGGATGTGCCCTGGCTTTTTGCATTCATAACAGGTGGGCACTTCTTTTTCTTTCTCCTTTTCCTTGTCCTTCTCCTTACTGAATTCTTTGTTCTTGTGAAATTTTCTAAAATACCTTCCTTTTCTTCTTCCCAAGAACTTTCTAAATTTCTTGATGACCATGGCAACGTCTTCGTCTTCCATGTCGCTTTCAGTAAAGGAACTTTCTTCTTTCGATTCTTCATCCTTTCTAGAATCCATAGCAGCTTTGAAGGCGATTGATTTCTTCTTCTTTTGATCATCTTCAATTCGATGCTGCATGGTCAATTCATGCATGATGAGAGATCCTAACAGTTCATACAGCAATAAGGTATTCAAATCCTTTGCTTCTTGGATGGAAATCACTTTCGGATCCCATTTGTCCGGATGAGATCTCAGAATCTTCTATAATAGGTATGCATTAGTATATACCTTGCCAAGACTCTTTAAGCCATTAATAATGTCAGTGAAACGTGAAAACATGGCAGAGATTGTTTCATTAGGTACCATCTTAAACAATTCGTAACTATGCATAAGAAGATTAATTTTAGAAGACTTCACTTAAAAAGTTCCTTCATAGGTTACTTCAAGTTTATTCCAAATTTCTTTTGCAGAGGAGCAAATTGAAATTTGATTAAACTCATTACTATCCAAAGCACAATATAAGAGATTCATTGCTTTGGCATTTAACTCACCCATCTTCATATCATGTCCGTCCCAATCCTCTTCAGGTTTTGGAACGTCCATTCCATCAAATTTAATCAGGAGATATAAGGACCCTTTAGAATGACCTTCCATAATTGAAAATCAACTGCTTGAACATAAATTTTCATTCTAGCTTTCCAGTATGCATAATTTGTGCCAGTGAAGAGTGAAGGTCTATTGGTTGATTGGCCTTCCGCTAAGGACGTATTCATTGGATAAGCCATCAATCTTTACTCTAATGTATTTAGAAATACTGCTCTGATACCAGTTATTGCCCATGTGGCTACCCAAGAGGGGGGTGAATTGGGACTTTTTTAAAAAATTAAAGCAAGTAATGTGCAATTAAAAATCCTTTGCAAGTGGTAGGTACTGTGACAAAGTAGTAAATTGCGAAAGCTAAGTAAAAGCAAGGAAGCACAACACAAACACACAAAATTTATAGTGGTTCGAGCAACCCAGCTCCTACGTCCACTACTCAAGATACCATTTGGGATTTCCACTATATTCACACCTGAATACAGTAAGATTATTTTGCAATATCACAATCCAAAACATCTACATTTTGGTTTTAACGGGATCACCAAAGAAAATCCAACACCCTTTGGTTTTAAACAGGCTCACCAAAGAAACCTAACTTGGTTTTACTAGGATCACTAAGAACCCAAGTTGGTTTTTATCAAAGGCTCACCAAGAACCTACTTGGTTTTTCAACCGGGCTCACCAATAACCGAATAAGAATTTAAAAATGAATTGAAGTAAATGCAACAAGAATGACAAACTCAATTTGTCGGATAGTTGCCGGTGCAGCTTGATAGAAGTCCACTTGGCTTGCACTTGAATAAGCTTTAATTGCTTCAGTGGATTCTTCAAAAGTTACTTCAAGATTCAGATCAGAGTTGGTGAAGACTTGAAGGCTGACTTGAATACTCTTGTACTCTTTTGCTGTTGGTAGTTAGAATATTCAATGAAGCTCTCTTTTCTTTTAAGAACTTTTCAAAAACTCTTACTTTTTGGATGTTCAAATCCTTCAAATATAAGGTCTTCTATCACTCTAAGGCAGTTTTAGCCGTTGTAGACCATTGGAGAATGATTTATGACTGTTGGAGCACTTTTTGGCATTCAAAAATAATTTCTAGAACTAGCCATTGGATACCTAAAAACGATGTTCGAGTCGGCTCAGATTCCTTCGAGTCGATAGGTCGAGTTGCCAAATCTTCAGTGCAGTCGGCTCTTTGTCTCAGGGCGCAAAACTTCACTCTAGAAGAGTCGGCTCTTGATAGCTCGGGTCGGCTCAAACTTCTTTCTTTGAAAAACTTGAACTCGAGGAGTCGGCTCTTTTTTGCTTGGATCGGCTGTTCTTCTCAGGTTCGAAAATCCTCACTCTGGAAGAGTCGGCTCGATGCAGTTCGGGTCCGCTCACTTTCTCAGGTCTTCAAAATTAGGTATGGCAAAGTCGGCTCTTTCTGGTTCGAGTCAGCTCGCCTGGCTATTCTTAAAAATCTTCAGAAACTGAACTCTGGAGGAGTCGACTCGGACAAATTCTAGTCAACTCAGATTCATTGGAGTCGGCTTGGTTACCTTCGAGTCGGCTCGGATTGCTGCGTTCCAGAATCCTTGCTGCATGCCAGTAGGTAGAGTCGGCTCTTCATCATGCTGGGTCGGCTCGAGTATCTTCTTCAGGATTTTTATACTTGAACTCAAAGAACTCTCACCAACTTTTTACATTTTCAAGCATACCAACTCAAAATAATTTTTATGGCACACACACAGAAGTAATCCTTTTCACATGATTTTTTCTTAACTTTTTCATTAGGTTCTTCTTTACAAAAATACATTACAACGCAACTCAAATAAGAAACAATACTGTAGGAGTTGAAGTTTGAACAAATTAAACCATCGTACAAAAACTTGTAAAATACTTGAAGAGTTGTTAGAAATAAATGTACATGCTCCAATATTTGGTTATCATCAAAATCATTTATGGGATCAACAGGATTATATATAAGAGTTGAGCCGTGTCTTAACCAACCGCGTTATCACCGTAGTGATGATTCTATTTGTCTCTTTAGAGTGACTCGTTGCAACTTGGAAAAAGAGGCCGGTTATATATATATATATATATAACAAGTTGGCCGGTTAATGCTGCGTAGGTAACACGAAAAAAATGTTATCTTGCGCATGATTCCATAGACATTTTACAAGCCTCCGCGCCTTTTGATCAGTCAACTAATAGTGGCACATCTATATATATCAATCCGTAAAGAATAATGGATGGATTTTAATTGAGAATATTTAAATGGGAAGTTAGTTCGTTGATTCATGGTAAGTTGGAAGTTCTTTGCACGCGTTGGGAAGAAAGCATTAATTGTTTTATGGACTTGCAGCTCGTATCACTCTTTGGAATTTTTTTAAAATATTATTTTTTAAAAACAAAACTATAAGCTATTTTAAACTTATTTACCATTCTATTTTTGTTCCTACGACGTAGAAGTTTTTTTTTTTTTTTAATAACATGGGAAGAAGACACAAGTTCAACCTGTACCTTTTTATAATTTTTTTTTAATACCATGAGAAGGCGCAGGTTCATAAAGTTGAACAAAAAAAAAAAATTGACCGAAGGCACAGATTGAACATGCGCCAATGCAAAAAAAAAAAAAAAAAAAAAAAAAGCCAACGGCCTTCTAATGAAACTTAAAAAAATACTTATATGAAGGTATTGGTTACCGGGATAAACAAAAAAAATTAAATTTTATATAAAGATTTTTAAAAAATTCAAACCGATGGCAGGCCATGCAAGCCGGACCAGTGGCAGGATCCTGGTGGCCAGACCGTTGATTTGACCAGTAATAGGATCCTAGCGATCGGACTTGTGGCAGGACCTTACCGATCAGACTGGCGATCAGACCGGTGGTAGGACCCTAGCGGCCAAACCGATGGCAAGATCCTAGCAGTTGGATCGATGACAGGACCCTGACAACCGGGATTAGCAATTTGACCGGTGACAAGATCCTAGCGGTCGGACCTGTGACAGGACCTTACCAGCCAGACCGGCGATCAAACCGGTGATAGGACCCTGGTGGCTGGACCAGTAGCAGAATCCTTGCGGCTGGACCGATGGCAAGACCCTGGCGACCGGATCGATGGTTTGACCGATGACAGGATCCTAGCGACCGAACCTATCGCAGGACTTTAGCGGCCAGACTAGCGATCAGACCAGTGGCAGGACCCTACCGGCTAGACCGGTGGCAAGACCCTGGCAGCTAGACCGGTGGCAGGATCCTGGTGACCAGATTGGCGGTTTGACTGGTGACAGGACCCTAGCAACCGGACCTGTGATAAGACCCTACCGACCAGACCAGCAATCAGACCGGTGGCAGGACCCTAAGACCAGTGGCAATTTTTTTTCCATTATTTTTTCTTCACTATTTTTTCTCCACTATTGTTTTCCACTTTTTTCTCAACTTTTTTTCTTCACTTATTTTTTTCTCCACATTTTTTCTCCACCTTTTTTTCTCCAATTTTTTTTTCTCCACTATTTTTTCTCCACTTTTTTCTCCACTTTTTTTTTCCACTTATTTTTTTCTCCACATTTTTTTCGGATTCTTTTTCCATTTTTTTCTCTACTTTTTTTCTCAACGTTTTTTTTGCACTTATTTTTTTCTGCACTTTTTTTCTCCACCTTTTTTCCCTCTATTTTTTTTCTCCATTATTTTTTCTCCACTTTTTTCTCTCCACCATTTTTTTCTCCAATCTTTTTCTCTAGTTTTTTTTTCTCCATATTTTTTTCTCCACCTTTTTTTCTCCAATATTTTTCCATTTTTTTCTCCACTTTTTCCTCCAATTTTTTTTGTCCACTTTTTTTATCCACTTATTTTTTTCTCCACTTTTTTTCTCTACATTTTTTTTCTCCATTTTTTCTCTACTATTTTTTTTCAATTTTTTTTCTCCATTATTTTTTCTCCACTTTTTTTCTCAACTTTTTTTCTCCACTAATTTTTTTCTCCACATTTTTTTTGATTTTTTTTCTGCATTTTTTTCTCCACTTTTTTTAAAACTTTTTTTAGCACTTATTTTTTCCTCCACCTTTTTTTTTTCTTCATTTTTTTTCTCCATTATTTTTTCTCCACTTTTTTTCTCCATTTTTTTCTCCACTATTTTCTCCAGTTTTTTGCTCCACTTTGTTTTTCTCCACTTATTTTTTTCTCCACATTTTTTTTTCCACATTTTTTTCCTCCAATATTTTTTCTCCAGTTTTTTCTCCACTTTTTTTGTCCAATTTTTTTGTCCACTTTTTTCTCCACATTTTTATTCTCCCCTTTTTTCCCACTTTTTTCTCCACATTTTTTTCTTCAAATTTTTTTCTCCATTTATTTTTTTTCTCCACTATTTTTCTCTACTTATTATTTTTTCTCCACTTTTTTTCTCCACTTATTTTTTCTTCTCCATTTTCTTTTCTCCACTTTTTTTCTCTATAAATTGGTGATGAGTAGCGGACTAGTCCTGATCGTGTCGCCCTCTAAAAAAATAAGTGAAGAAAAAAAGTGAAGAAAAAATAATAAGTGAAAAAAAATAAATGTTGAAAAAAATATGGAGGAAAAAAATGTAGATAAAAAAAGTGGAGAAAAAAAATTATAGAAGAAAAGTAGAGAAAAAAATGAAGAAAAAAAAATGGAGAAACAAAAGTGGAGAAAAATAGTGAAGAAAAAAATAAATGGAGAAAAAAATTGACGGAATAAAATGTGAAAAAAAAAGTGGGGAAGAAAGGGGAGAAAGAAAAAACTGAAGAAAAAAAATAAGTGGACAAAAAAAAATAGAGAAAAACAATGGAGAAAAAATAGTTGAAAAAAAAATAGTTGAGAAAAAAAATGGAAAAAAAATATTGGACAAAAAATATGGAGAACGAAATACGGAGAAAAATAAGTTGAGAAAAAAAAACTGGAGAAAAAATAGTGGAGAAAAAAATTAGAGAAAAAAATGTGAATAAAAAAAATATGGCGAAAAAAAAAGTGGACAAAAAATAATAGAGAAAAAAAATGGGGGAAAAAAATGTGGTGAACAAAGTGCAGAAAAAAATAAGTGGAGAAAAAAAAAAGTTGAGAAAAAAAGTGGAGAAAAAAATGAAAAAAAAATTCAAAAAAAATGTGGATAAAAAAAATAAGGGGAAAAAAGATTGGAGAAAAAAATGTGGAGAAAAAAATAAGTGGAGAAAAAAAGTTGAGAAAAAAAGGTGGAAAAAAATAGTAGAGAAAGAAAATTGCCACCGGTCCTAGGGTCCTACCACCAGTCTGATCGCCGGTATGGTCGGTAGGGTCTTATCACAGGTCCAGTTGCTAGGGTCCTGTTACCAGTCAAACCACCGATCCGGTCGCCAGGGTCATGCCATCGGTCTAGCCCCAGGATCTTGCCACCGGTTCGGCCGCTAGGGTCCTGCCACCGGTTTGATCGCCAGTCTGGTCGGTAGGGTCCTGCGACTGGTCCGATCGTTATGATCCTGTCATCGGTCAAACCGTCGGTCTGGTCACCAGGGTCTTGCCATCGGTCCAGCTGCTAGGGTCCTATCACCGGTCAAACCATCGGTCGGTCGCCAGGGCCTTGCCATTGGTCCAGCCGCTAGGGTCCTGTCAGACATCAAGGTCCTGCCACCTGTCTGATTGCCGGTCTGGCCGATAAGGTCCTGTCACAGGTCCGGTCGCTAGGCTCCTGTCATCAGTCAAACCGTCGATCCAGGTCGCTAGGGTCCTGCCACCAGTCCAACAGCCAGGATCCTGCCACCGGTTTGGTCGCTAGGGTCCTACCACCGGTCTGATCGCCAGTCTAGTCAGTAGGGTCCTGCCATAGGTCTGATTGCTAGGGTTTTGTTACCGGTCAAACTACCAGTTTGGCCACCAGAATTTCACTACTGGTCCGGTTTGCAAGGTCCTGCCACCGATTTGAATTTTTTTAAAAATTTTTATATAAAATTTAATTTTTTTTGTTTACCCCCGCTAACCAATGTCTTCGTTTCAGTAATTTTTTAAGTTTCATTAAAAGGACGTTGGCTTTTTTTTTTTTTTTTTTTTGTCCTACTTTATGAAAAGGCGCATGTCCTTATGATATAAAAATAAATAAAAAGAGTTATATGAGAAGGTGCACCTCATGGTATAAAAAAAATAAAATGAGTTACGAGAAGATGCAGGTTCCACGTGTTATAAAAAAAAAAAAAACTTCTGCGTGGCGGAAACAACCAGGATAAATAAGTTAAAAGTATAATTTTATTTTTAAAAATAATATTTTTAAAAAATCCTCACTTTTTCACCGCGTTGACGTCGAAAGTGAAATATTGATAGATAAGGAGCACGGTGAGTTGCATCGCATGTACCATCCACTATATGATAGATAGCTGCATGCATTGCATGATCTGCCCGTTGTATAATAAAAGGTGCATGTGATGCACCATAGGAGATTCATGCTTAGATAAGAATGATTAATTTTTTTGCTTTGCATGGTTTGAATGGTACAATGCATGCTCCATGGTAACCATCAAAGGATCGATAGCTATCAATAGCAACATATCACCTATGGCATGAATGATCATCTTATTAAACAGCGGTTCATCTTTGAATCATAACCATCAGGTGCTATGTAGCATTCTGCGGTGCATATTGTACACTGTATATGATACTGATATAAATAAAAGTGGATTACCTTTCTCTTCGGACCATATGTTGGCCATTGGAGGCCCAAGGCGAGTGGCCCATGGAAGGAGAGAGAAATCTCATGAGAGAGGCATAATTTTACATCCAATGCCTTTCTGTTTCTTTTTTGTTTTCAAGTGAAATTTTACATCCAATATCATTAAAGAGGAGTTCAAAGCCTCCTCTTGTTGACACGTGTTATTTATCGAGGGGGTTCTAAACTTCTACGAAAACAAAGAGGACGGGGAGGGAAAAAGGAGAGTTCTAAGAAAGGTTTGCATTTCATATTTTCATGAAAAAATGATTAGCTTTCTTTTATGACTTCAACCATTGGATTGTATTTCTTATATTTTTTATGTTAAAGGGATAGGAAGGGAAAAAGAAGGGAGTTCAAAGAAGGTTCACATTGTATTTTTTGCATGAAAAAATGATTAACCTTGTTTTATAATTTTAATCATTGGATTATACTTTACATATTTTTCAAAGCATCATAAATATTGATTTATTTGCAGCTCAGATCATAAAATTCAGGTCATACTTTGAAAGAATGTAAAGCATGATCGAATGGCTAAGGCTGCAAAAGAAGATCAATCATTCTACAATTTCGGTCTATTAAACCTGATTTTGAACTCCTTTATGTATAGTTGGAAAAGGGAGGGGAAGGGACAGAAATAGTAGACCCTAGGCCCCCATATGCAGTAAAAGAAAAAATATAGAATAAATATATAATTTATACCGTAGAAGGCAGAAATGGATAACAATAAAACTAGCATGGATCTCCACACCTTGGCAGGAATGGAGCTATGGCATGACATGCTATTATTGCCATAGAAGGACCCCGAGCAACCTGCACTGCACACTGCATTGTATCATCATCCATATTAGCATCCACATCAGCAACCTATTTAATTAACAAAAAAAAAGTGAGATTAGAGAAGGGATAAAGATCGGTTAAGGAGAGAGGATGTTACCCAGAAATGACGTAGCGGGGAGAGAGGCGATGGATCAAGCAATGTTGAGGAAGGAGAATATAGCACCAAGGATTGTGGTGCAAGGGCTTGGGCAATGGTGAAGAGTGTTACGACATAGGACCCAAAAGGTAAGGCGAGAAGCACAACATTAAAGTTGCTAGTGGAACCCATGGTAGACGGGTGCATGGGCAAAGATTAGAGATATAAATTAAACACGAGTCAAAATAGGAAACGAGGGAGATAAGCTAGTACAGTCTTGGCAATAGCCATGATGTCCAAACCTTTTTGTCAATAAAATGGCTTAGGCATGTTGGCCACTCTCTGTACATAGCACTTGTTCCCTCCATCTAATAAATCCTGGATAGGTGACCTCCAAATTTATCACACACACAAACAAAAAAAAAAAAGAAAAAAAAAAAGCTAGCCCATCAGGATATATATATATATATATATATGCCAGAGTAACAACCCTTATAACACTTCTTCCAATATACCAATTAGTAAACTGATGAGAAAGAAAAATAATTTAAAACTAAATTAATAAAAAAATCCTAAACCTATCATCTTCTATAAAACTCTGCTAATCCAACTGTTCTTCCAATCTTCCGAGTTTCGTCACATATAATGGAGCAACAAATTATCATTCATGTAAGTTTGTGAAACAAAATTATATGTTATATAATGTGGCAACATCCGCTGATGTGGAGTCTACACAACCACCAGCCAGCAGCCACATAGGTAGGGACTGCCACCTGGATGTGGCCCCAGGTGGAAGGCCGAGGTCAGCTCCCGGTTGGGATCGAGTTCATAAAGTTAGCCCTCCTGCCGAGATCAGCTCCCGGCTGGGGTCGTGCTCACGCTGCCGATGCGAGCCCTCCTGCAGAGGTCAACTCCCACCGGAATTGAGCTCATGGGACGAGCCATCCGTCTAAGGTTAGCTATTGGCTGAGGTAATGCTCATGCTATCGAGACGAGCCCTCCTGCCAAGGTCAGCTCCCAGCCGGGATCGTGCTCGTAGGGCGAGCCCTCCGTCTGAAGTCAGCTCTCGGCCGGAGCCGTGTTCATGCTGTCAAAGGTGGACCTCCTGAATGAAGGTCCTTCCCTGCCATACGAAGGTCAGAGTTCCCACCAGCAGTGAAGGAAGGAAAGATCAACAGGAATTCAAACTACGGCACGGAGGTCCTGATGCGGCATGATGATGAAGATGCAATCTAGTTAAAGGATTGAAATATTTGAGCAATGAAACCTATTAACATTCACTTATATTCTAGACAAAGAGTGCTAAAGCGAAACTATGGAAGGAACATGAAATATTAAACCTATGCCGCGATGTAATTACTTTAGTTCTAGAGAAGGATAGGATTAAATGATTATGGAACTTAAATCTAGGAGATTGCCTTCAATAATTCAGACTTAAGATATTAGGATGCATTCATTACCCATGATGATCACTCCTATGTTGATTTAGATCTGTTGAAACACTCGAATGAACTAACCATGGATGTAGAGATTATCATTCCAAGAAAATAGGCTCCACCCATAATTGATCTTATGGCAAGTGACCTCCTCTTAGACTCCGAATCGTAGAAGGACCCTGCAAAGAGAATGGATTAGGTTTGGAATAATTTGAAAGACATCAAAGCAAAGTTAGGAGGCAAGAAATCAAGGAGACAATTTATCTTTGATGGAGGAAAGAATCCTTGGATGACGAAGGCTTGGAGTTGTAACTTGTTGGCTTGAGATAGAGATGTTCACGCCCAAAGAAGAAACACTAAAAAATACCACAAACCTTCTTTACAAACAAAAGCTACTTCATTTCATTTCATCATCAAAAAAATCGTCCCCTTTACAATGGGAGATGAAGAGATCTTTTAATAGCCTTTCAATCCCTTTTGAAAATCCCCAAATCAAGGAGAGATACAAGGAAGGTTGGAGGATATGGGAGAAACTTGTTACATGAAATGTGGAAGGGGGTTGGCCGGCCAAATTGAATTAACCTTGGTCACCCACTTGAAATGACATTTGAAAATTGTTGGCCTTCTTCATGGCGCCACTTGGTGATGATGTGGCTAAGTGAGTTGGTGATGATGTGGCTAAGTGTGTTGGTGATGATGTGGCTTTCCAACTAGAATGAGGATTTGTTTATTCCAATGACTTGCTTTATCCTGGATAACTGGACTTATTCCAAATAAGTAGATTCCCTCTAGTAATTATTCCAACTAGCAAAAAAATACTCTCCGGTGCTCAAATCGAATTGGCATGTTGAGGAGGCTGAGTGTGCTGCTTTATGAGTTAATCCATAATGATTGAAGTTCTTTACTGGTGTCCACACCAAATCTCTCGGGGTGGCGAGAACTCGACCCTGTCGAGTATGGTCCATCCTAGCTTTGATACTGTTCAAATAAGTCCGGGTCCAGTCGTTGCAAGTCCTCTTTAGTGATCCAAGAGTTGTCAGATTCTGGTCTCCCTTGCCAACGGACCAAATATCGATAGTAATCCTTGTTTCTAGTGATGACAATCTTATCATCCAAGATTTGTTCAATTTTCTCTCACTTTTGAGGAATGGTTGTTGGTGGACACTCGGGTACAGGTTCACTCTCAAAAATATGGTCAGGCCCAAAAGGCTCACTAGGTATCATCATGGGTTTCTTATATTCTATCAAGTCTGAAATATTGAAGGTCGGGTTGATACCTAGGTCAGAAGGTAGTTATAACATATAAGCATTAAATCCAATCTTCTTTAGGACTTTAAAAGGGCCTGCACTGCGGGCATGTAGTTTCTTGAAAGTCCTAGATGGAAATCTTTCAGGGTTGAGTTTAATCATTACATGATCCCCCTCATAGAATTCCTTGACTCTCTTTCGTGAATTAGCCCTATGTTTATAGGATTCATTGCTCAAGTGAATTTTCTTGTTTATTTCATGATGCAAATCCTTAATATGCCGTGCATTGGACTCAGCAGACTCAGAAACTCGTGCATTTGTGGATAGTGGGATCAGATCTAAATGCTTCCTAGGATTATAACCATGGACTATTTCAAATGGACTTTTGCCCGTAGATCGATTGACCGAACTGTTATATGCGAACTCAGCATGAGGCAATAACAAATCCTAGTTTCCTAGACTTTCTCCTACTAGACATCTTAACAAATTCCCTATACTTCTATTCACAACTTCGGTCTGTCCATCGGTCTGGGGGTGATAGGCAGTTGAAAATTTTAGTCTGGTTCCTAATAGGTGCCAAAGGGTTTTCCAGAAGTAACTTGTAAAATGGACATCCCTATTAGAAACAATGGTTTTAGGTAACCCATGTAGCCTGACTACTTGATCAAGAAAGAGCTTGGCTACCCTAGAGGCATCAGAAGTTTGGGAGCAGGGTATGAAATGGGCCATTTTCGAAAACCGGTCGACCACTACAAAGATTAAATCATGTTTTCTAATGGTCTTGGGTAACCCTAGAACAAAGTCCATGCTAAGATCCTGCAATGGACACTTAGGTACAGGTAAAGGAGTGTATAACCCGGTATTCTGTTTCTACTGTTTTGCAACAGCACATGTCCTACATCAGGCTACAAGGTTTGCTACCTGTCTCTTAAGGCCTGGCCAGTAGAATTGTTCCTCAACAGCTAAGATAGTCTTGTTTCGCCCAAAATGGCCAGCCAAACCTCCAGCATGTGTCTCCCAAACTAGAAAATCCCTTAAGGAGGTTCTTGGAACACAGAGCATGTTTTCTCTAAAAAGATAACCATCTAGAAGGGTATAGTCACTATGATCGCTAGATGGTCCTAGATGTAAAGCTTGATAGATCTCACCAAAATCTGGACAGGTTTCATATTCCTCCTTAAGTCTTTCAAAACCTATGACTTCAGTGCTGACTGAATTTAAGAGCAACACTCTACGATTTAAGGCATCAGCAACCTTATTCTTAGTTCCCACATGGTGCTTTAGGACGAAGATATAGGCTTGGATGAACTCCACCCACTTGGCATGCCTAGGGTTCAACTTTTTCTGGGAGCTAAGAAACCTAAGGGCTTCATGATCCGAGAATAAGACAAACTCTTGCGGTAGCAGATAGTGTCTCCAGTATTTCAAAGCCTGAACTACCGCATATAACTCCTTGTCATAGGTTGAGTATTTCATCCTAGCTTCATTCAGCTTTTCACTAAAAAATGTCACTAGATGATTTTCTTGACTTAAGACTCCTCCAAATCCTACTCCAGAGGCATCACAAGCTACCTCAAAAATCTTAGAAAAATCGGGTAATCTTAAGATCGTTGCTTGTGTCATCCTGTCCTTAATGTTTAGGAAGGCCTTGTCAGCAGCTTTTGTCCATTCAAAATTGCCTTTCCTAATGCAATCCGTAATAGGAGCAACTATGGTGCTAAATCCTCTAATAAATCTTCTGTAAAATGTAGCGAGGCCATGAAAACTTCTTACTTCATGAATATTATTGGGTGTTGGCCGGTCTACAATTGCTCTAATCTTTTCAGGATTAGTAGATACTCCTTCAGGGGTTACAACAAATCCTAAAAAGATAACTCTAGTAGTCACAAAATCACATTTCTTCAAATTGGCATAGAGATTATCATTTCTAAGTGCCAAACATACTTGCTTCAGATGGTTCAAATGATCATCTCTAGTCCTACTATAGATAAGGATGTCATCAAAATACACAACGGCAAACTTTCCGATAAAGGATCGTAGGACCTGGGTCATGATTCTCATAAAGGAGCTAGGGGCATTTGATAGTCCAAAAGGCATGACTACCCATTCAAATAACCCATCCTTAGTCTTAAAGGCAGTCTTTCATTCATCCCCTGGTCTAATCCTAACTTAGTGATAGCTGCTCTTCAGGTCAATCTTAGAAAATATCATCGTACCGGCCATCATATCTAGCATGTCATCCAATCTGGGGATGGGAAACCTATATTTCACCATGATCTTATTTATGGCACGACTATCGATACACATCCTCCACGTGCCATCTTTCTTAGGGGTGAGTAAGGCTGGGATTGCGCATGGGCTTAAACTCTCCCTAATGAATCCTTTCCTAAGAAGTTCTCCTACTTGTCATTGCAATTCTTGATGTTTGGTAGGGTTCATTCTATAATGGGGAAGGTTCGGTAAGGTCGCTCCAGGGACTAAGTCTATTGCATATTGGATGTTCCTAAGGGATGGGAGTTGGTCGGGTAACTCATCGAGGAAAACATCCTTAAACTCATCTAGCACTTTAACGATTTCCTGAGGTTGTTCTTTTGGGGAGGGCTCTTGATGTTCCTTAGTTGTCAAAACCCAAACAGGTGAACCATTGCTAATCTCTTGCTCCAATTATTTAGCAGTGATCACGTTTATCCCTTGTGTCTTATCTCTCAATTGGCTAGATCCTCTTTTAATTAGGTCCATAGGTGGAGAAGAATGGATTACAATATTCTTTCCATTATGAGTAAACGAGCATGAATTAAAGCGATCATAGAGTATAACGTCATGATCGTATAACCATGGTCGTCCTAAAATGATACTGCTAACTCCCATTGGAAGAACATCGCACCAAACTTTCTCTTGGTAAGACTGGAACTGGATGATAACTATGCACCTAGACTTGATGGGAATAGAGGTTGAGTCTATCTAAGATACCTTATATGGATTATGATGGGGTATAGTGAACAATCCTAGGTTTTTGACTATGTTGGTGGATATGGCATTGACACAGCTACCACTATCTAAGATGACCTTGCACACTTTCTCGCCTATCTTGATGAAAGTCTGTAGGATACTAGTCCTACGCCAGTCTTCTTGGTCTTTGGTTTGGGTGAGGATACACCTAACCACTCCTAAAAGATCATGATCTACCAGGGCTTCATCACCTTCATATTCCTCAGCCAAATTCTCATCCGCCTGGTATATTTCCTCTTCACACTTATCTTGGGGTTCTATGGCTTCCCCTTCTACTTCCCTTATGTGTAAGGCTCCAGTGGGACACTGACTTGCAAAGTGACCTACTTTCTAGCATTTATAGCATGCATTGGGATTTGGGTTTCGAGGAACATCTGGTGCTTTACCCCTATCATCTCTACGGGTCACAGGTGCATTAGGATTGGGTCAGTTGAATCTCAACTGACTGGGTCCTATCTGCTAATTAGGTGCACTAGTCCTAGGGGCGTCGGGTCTACGATAAACTGGACTCTTATGAAATCTCTCAGCATCTCTAGCTATCTGATAGGCCAGTTCTAGATCATGGACTTCCCTCATGAATAATTCCTTCTGGATTTTTTCCCTCAGTCTGGCTCTAAATCTAGACAGGGTCACCGACTCAGATTCATCAACATTGCACCTCATTACAAATTCATCAAATTTGGCAATGTACTCTACGACACTCCTATTTCCTTGAGTAAGTCTTTGCCATTGATCTAGGAGTCTTTGGTGGTAGGACATAGGAAGGTATTTTTCCCTAATTCTAAGTTTCATCGCTCTCCAGGTTACTATAGGCACATCACCTCTTTGCCTAGCTAATCGCTCAACATTTTCCCAGTAGAGTCTAGCTTGTCTTACCAACTTCAGTTTTGCAAACTTACATTTTCTTTCCTCGGTCATGTCATACCAGTCGAAGTACTGGTCCATTTCTTCTTCCCAATCGATGTAAATTTTTGGATCTAAGATTCCATCAAATGTGGGTCCTTCCAACCTAATATTTTTTATGGCTCAATCATCTTGGTCTAACTGAATTGGAGTGGGTCTCCTGATATTTGGTTTATAAGTGGGCTCAAGATAGACTCTCCTTGGATTGGGTTCATGGGCTTGCTCATGATTGGGTCCCCTAGGATTTGGTTCACAGAAATGGTCTTGCTGAGGTCTCCTAGGGTTGGGCTCATGGAAAAGGTTTTGGCATGGAACCCTTCTAGGATTGACTGGTGTTTCAAACTTAGGTTCAAGATCGGGTTCGGGATCATTCTGGACTTCATGGTTTCCTCCAGGAGTTCTAGTTTCTAATTGATCCAACCTAGTCGTAATGTGGGCTAACTGATCATTCATGCTCTGGTTGGTCTGGGCCACGTTCTGGTTGGTTTGGGCCAATTGCTCAGTCAAACTTTTGTTTAGTTGGGCCACTTGATCATTCAAGGCTTTAATCAGATTTCCAAGATTTTGGTCCATGGCTACACTAGATTGGGCTTGGGCTGGTGAATATGATGTCCCTGCTATAGTTGTCATGCATGCAAGTGGACTCAAACTCAGGCTAAGGTTTTCTAGACCTGTTAGCTCAAATAAACTGAGTTGGCTAGGTACAATCAAACCAACAACTACTCTTTTCCACTGGCCAGTCTGGAGGTGGGTCTGTAGGAGGTTTCCCCAGCTCTCGCTGGAACCTAATTAAAAAAAACCACAAGAACCGCTTAGGCTTAACCACTTAACCTCGATACTTGCAACCAACTTCAAATAATAGGTGAAGAATTGGTTGCACAAGCTTGTCCCAATTGACTTGAACTAGACCTAGAGTCCCAAACTAGTTGCCTAATCAAGGTGGCAAACTAGATTGTAGTAACTCTACACTTGGCCTGGTGTCAGAACAAGGGGAGTGTAAGATCCCTTCTTTGGCCTACCTAGGCCCAGTGGAATTGGCCCGGTAGATGGATCAGCACCCAAGCCCTTAGTTCCAATCCTAGTCACCAAGTAATAGGGCATATACAAGACTAGTTGACACAATGACTTGACACTAACCAGGACTTTACCAATTGATGTCCCTAACCCACTAGGGCAATTAAGGTTCTACTCAATTTTAATTAGGGGATTGGGTTCGATGCACAATGAGAGTTGTTGTTCTTGGGCTAAGGACAGGTGATCAATCTTGCCCCCATGTTATATTGGTATCCTTAATTGAGTTAAGATGAATGCACACAACCATGCTAAAAATTAACTCTACTGGAATTTTAGACAGAACAATACTAAATCACAGCTCGAAAATTCTACAGTTAACTAAAAACTCTAGAAAAATTATGAAAATTTCTATCAATTATAACGGATCTAACAAAGAGGAATCATAAATTCTGAATTCTGTGCTGAGAAAAATAATTCATTTATCAGACCATATACGTACAGATTCAAAAAATTCCATCGAGTAAAATAATTGAGAAATTAATCTATGCTAACAATGGTAATGACCAAGATAGGACAACCATACACTATAAGGATTCCCCCTTATAGTAGGACAACCTAATTTCACCTTGGTATTTAACATGCATTTATGCAAACACTTAACAAGCTATGCAAGATATTAAAAACTCTATATGCAGAATTCCAGCAAACAATGAATTTCAGCATCTATACAAATCCTACCCTAATCCAACCATGCTCTGATACCAAAATGATGCGGCATGATGATGAAGATGCAATCTAGTTAAAGGATTGAAATATTTGAGCAATGAAACCTATTAACATTCACTTATATTCTAGACAAAGAGTGCTAAAGCGAAACTATGGAAGGAACATGAAATATTAAACCTATGCCGTGATGTAGTTACTTTAGTCCTAGAGAAGGATAGGATTAAATGATTATGGAACTTAAATTTAGGAGATTGCCTTCAATAATTTAGACTTAAGATATTAGGATGCATTCATTACCCATGATGATCACTCCCTTGTTGATTTAGATCCGTTGAAACACTCGAATGAACTAACCATGGATGTAGAGATTATAATTCCAAGAAAATAGGCTCCACCCATAATTGATCTTATGGCAAGTGACCTCCTCTTAGACTCCGAATCGTAGAAGGACCCTGCAAAGAGAATGGATTAGGTTTGGAATTGTTGCCGATCTCGCCGCCGCGCCCGTGCCTCTGATCCGTCGATCCTACCGGATCGCCTGGCTCCCGGAGCCTCCTGGCTGGAGCGAACCTGCAAGAGAGAGGGTCAGAAGACCCTGGCCGGGGATCCCGGCGAGGGAGCTCCGACGGTCAAGTTAGTAGACGGCGAGAAGGAATAGATTCTCCAAGATGGGCCCCCGAAGGAGTCCCAGACTCAGAGAATTTACTAGCAAGAGAGGTGCTACAGGGACCGAAAACTCGGCCGGGCTTCCCTGCCGAGCTCACGCCAAGCAATCCCCTCTCGGGACCCTGGATCTTATTCTCGGAGTGGGGCTTTTGGCCACTGTTCCTTGCTTGTCCCCAGCTTGATCAGCTTACCTGGTCGCCTCCAGCTTCCTTCCTTTTATCTCCTCCCGCTGTTCGCATATCTTCTCCTTGCGGGAGGCTCCCCCTTCCATCCTTTTCTCTTTCCCTTTTGGTGTTGAGGGCCAGATGACTTTCCGACCTCGTTCGCCGAGCCCAGCGGGGAAAGGGCAAAGACAGAAAGGGGGTGGCGCCGGCAAGGCGGCCGGTCAGACCTCGGGCCCAGTGAGGGTGCTCTCCTTCCTAAGTGCCGGCGCTGTCCATTTACGAGCCCTGTTTTGTCAGAGCCGTGCCTCTTGACTGCGGGACTTGTCGGGCCGATGTAAGTGGTGTTTCGCGTGCCGCCGCCATCCGTACGGGGCACCGCCTGCGATGCATATAGCTCGAGGGCCAACCTCGGAACCTGTGCCTCTCTCTTTGGGTTCTTCTCTGTACGGGCAGCCTGACCTCGGCCGAGGTGGACCCCTCCTGGGTGGACACCTGGCGAGGTGGCAGGAGGTCGCCTGGCTTCGGCCGAGGTGGACCCGTCTTCGGGAGCCACCTGGCGAAGGGGCGAAGGATCAGCCGACCTCGACCTAGGTGGACCCCTCCTGGGTGGACACCTGGCGAGGTGGCAGGAGGTCGCCCGGCTTCGGCCGAGGTGGACCCATCTCCGGGGGCCACCTGGCGAAGGGGCGAAGGATCAGCCGACCTCGGCCTGGGTGGACCCCTCCTGGGTGGACACCTGGCGAGGTGGCAGGAGGTCGCCTGGGTTCGGCCGAGGTGGACCCATCTTCGGGGACCACCTGGCGAAGGGGCGAAGGATCAGCCGACCTCGACCTAGGTGGACCCCTCATGGGTGGACACCTGGCGAGGTGGCAGGAGGTCGCCCGGCTTCGGCCGAGGTGGACCCGTCTCCGGGGGCCACCTGGCGAAGGGGTAAAGGATTAGCCGACCTTGGCCTGGGTGGACCCCTCCTGGGTGGACACCTGGCGAGGTGGCAGGAGGTCGCCCGGCTTCGGCCGAGGTGGATCCGTCTCTGGGGGCCACCTGGTGAAGGGGCGAAGAAGCGACCGACCTCGGCCTAGGCGGACCCCTCCTGGGCGGACATCTGGCGAGGTGGCAGGAAGAGCCCTAAATCGAGCTCGACCTCGATGAGCGTGGCAACGTCTCGGGAAGTCGTCTGGCGAGGTAGCCTGGCCGAGCTCGACCTCGGCGATGTGGGAACCGACGCTGACTCGACCGAAGAAACCTCCACGTGGCTCGATTATATCTGACGGTATCTGAGCCCGGCCACGTCATCATTACGGCCGTAATAGTTGCCCCCCAGCCAGCCGTTCCGTTAGGGCATCGTAGAACGGAACGTCGGGATTAAATGCGGATATGACGTGGGGAGGCGAAGATCTTGCATCATAATTACCGCGATCCTCGTCGCCGCTTCTCGGTGCACCCGAAGCCCTATAGGAAGCCGCCATGCATCGCCCACTTGCCCATAATAAATGCGTCGCTTCGAAGCAGAGGCCGTTACCTTGCTAACGAGGCGTCGGTGTCGGGCGTGCGTCCACGTGACGATCATCCAGTGGCTCGAGGCGGAATGACGGGTACGGCTACTGTTGACTGAGTTTGAAAAGGAGGGGACTTTCCGGAATGAGGCCTTTTCCCTTGCTCCGTGGGCGGTTTGCTGCAGGCTAACTTTCGCTGCCCCGCACTCGCTTGGTGTATTTTCGGTGAGTGTCTCCGTCTTCTCTCTAGTTCCCTTCTTCCTCTTCTTCTTTGAATCTTCGTTTCTTCCTTCTTTGTCATGGCGCGTCGTCGCTATGTTTCCTCTAATCCGGACAAGGCCGGTCCGTCCCGGCCGAGGACTCCGTCTTCTTCCTCCTCAGAGGAGGAAACGATCCCGGAGGAGATCCGCAGGCGACTGCAACCTGGGGGTGTCACCATCGGCATCCCCAGGGGGGTCCGGTCTCCTCCGATTACTTCCGCTCTTCCGCTTCTCTCTCTTCTCTCTCTTCCTGCTCCGCCTCTTCTTCCCGTCGGTCCCTCCGGTCATGCTTCCACCATGATCGAAGGCGACCTTTCTTTGCTCCGGGAGGCCTACGGCATCCCGGGATCAATCCGTCTGTTTGTTTCGCGGCCCGGGGAATGCGTCACCATGAGTGGCCCCGGCCGCATAGCCTTCTATGAAGACTTCTTCCTCGGGGGTCTTCGATTCCCTCTGCACCCCTTCTTCCTCTCTTTCCTTAGCCATTTCCGTCTTGTTCCGGCCCAGTTGGCTCCCAATGCCATCCGGGTCATCTTTTCTTTCATAGTTTTTTGTCATTTCCATGGGTTTGTTGCCCGTTTCTCCCTCTTCAGGGCCATGTTTACCCTGAAGAGGTATTCCACTGATGACGGCTGGTGGTACATCTCGCCCTGGCCCAGGTGTCTCCGGTTCGACCTCCCCTCTTCTATCAAGGGCTGGAAGAACCAGTTTTTCTTTGCCTCGGTCGAAGATGTCGACTGGGCCTGGAGCGAACCGGACCGGTCTCCGAACCGGAACTCCCAGGTCGAGTCGGCGGACCAGGAGGCCTACTCCCTGCTCTTGAGCGACGTGGTCCCGGCGCTCGAGGTTCTGCTCTCAGAGCAGAATCTTTTTGAGGCCGGGATCAGTCCCATCCACGAGCCGGGTGAGATTCGGTCCTCCCTTGACTCTTGCATTCTTTTTCCTTTATGACCGAGCTGGCTGACCTTCTTCTCTTTTGCATTGCAGGCATGAAGTTCTCGCTGGAGAGCCTCTTGGAGGGCGCGGCCCAGAGAGACGTCCCAAGGTAGATGAGCCTGCGGTGAAGAGGGCTCGCACCGAGGCGAGCCAGGAGGCTGCGCCGGCGACCGTACCCAGCCCAGCGACCGCTGCTCCCCCGCCCAGGCTGCCTCGGGGCGGGGCCATCGATTCTTCAACTGCCAGACCCGGTGGTGCTGCCGTCGAGGGGGCTCCACCACCTGCAGCTCCGTCTAGCGCCGGCCCTATCATCGCCGCGGCTCCGACGGCGCAGCCTGTGTCCTCTGCCGGCCCGTCGCTGCAATTCCTGCTGGAGGGACAGTCGCCGCCGGAGCTGACCTGACGGCTCTGCCACCGATGATCACCCACCAATGTTCAGTCATCCGCGACAAAGGGCTCGCGGAGAAAGTGATTGATGCGGGACAGAGATTGGACTGTATCGCTGGCGAGCATGAAAGTCACCAGAGATTAGGATTTGCAAAGGAGGAAAGAAGAGGGTGCAGGGTAAAGAAAAATACTGGGATTCACATAGATTCCCCAAGAATAACAAGCACATAGCAAAGGGGCTCACACAGATGCCCTAGAAGAACAAGCACATAGCAAAGGGGCTCACATAGATGCCCTGGGCTCACACAGATGCCCAAAATCAGGGATCACACAGAAACCCTGGGAAGATGGAGAATGGATCATATAGATACCCTAGGATCACACAGATCCTTCACACAGAACAATAGAAGTTTTATTCATCCATCCTCCTATTACAAAAGGCTGAGGGTGATATTTATAGATTTTCCAACCCTCATTTGAATTTGAATACAAGATAAAAAGATAATAACGAATCAAATTCAAATATAAGATAGGATAAGATAAGCCTATCCATATCTCAATCCTAACCAACAAAATCTTAATTTAAATTTCAAATACAAGATAAATCCTAAATTTATTCTTCAAATTTATTTGCTGCTCCGAAATTCATGCTGCTCCGAGATTCATGCAGGCTGATGTCCCCATCATTCTCCTGCGGTGGGATGAACTCGACTCCGTCGAATCAGGATGAGCGAGGTTGATGGAACTGAAACCAATCAAAAAGGACTCCGATGCTGAGCAAGGTTGATGATGGTGGCGGCCATGGCGGAGGAACGCGGCTAGCCAATGGAGAGCACTGAGGCGATCCGGTGGAGCATTCGATCTGAAGCTTGAGGGCGACGATGAATCAGGTGTTGGGGCTCGCCAGCTGTAGGCAGGGGAGATGTCATTGATGGAGAGAAGAAGACGACCGTCGGTGGGATCGGAGGTGATCCCTCCGATGAGGTCGGCGGACCAGAGTCTTTCACGGAGTGGCTGGGAGCTGGGGTTGAGGACGGCTGGGGGGAGAATGATCCGACGTCGATGTTGGGGAAGGATCCGTGGACGAGATTTGAAACAGGGAAGAAAGAGAATAGTGGGCCGGTGATGAAGCAGAAAAATCCTAATCCTTTAGCTCTGATACCATTTGATGCGGGACAGAGATTGGACTGGATCGCTGGCGAGCATGAAAGTCACCAGAGATTAGGATTTGCAAAGGAGGAAAGAAGAGGGTGCAGGGTAAAGAAAAATATTGGGGTTCACATAGATTCCCCAAGAAGAACAAGCACATAGCAAAGGGGCTCACACAGATGCCCTAGAAGAACAAGCACATAGCAAAGGGGCTCACATAGATGCCCTGGGCTCACACAGATGCCCAAAATCAGGGATCACACAAAAACCCTGGAAAGATGGAGAATGGATCATATAGATACACTAGGATCACACAGATCCTTCACACAGAATAATAGAAGTTTTATTCATCCATCCTCCTATTACAAAAGGCTGAGGGTGATATTTATAGATTTTCCAACCCTCATTTGAATTTGAATACAAGATAAAAAGATAATAACGAATCAAATTCAAATATAAGATAGGATAAGATAAGCCTATCCATATCTCAATCCTAACCAACAAAATCCTAATTTAAATTTCAAATACAAGATAAATCCTAAATTTATTCTTCAAATTTATTTGCTGCTCCGAAATTCATGCTGCTCCGAGATTCATGCAGGCTGATGTCCCCATCAGTGATGGAGTACGCCTCCATAGCCCGGGACCGCCGATCTCGAGGCGGCCGGGACTATGCTGATGCTCTGCTCGGGATCCTCCCGCAGCTCTTTACGGTAAGCTCGAACTCATATTCTTCTGTCCTCCGTGACCTCGGGTGGTTTTTCTTCTAACCCGAATGCTCCACTGTGCAAATTGGGAATGACGTTCTCCTACTGAGGAACTTCCTCGTAGGGAACGCGAAGAGGGATGCCGAGAAGGAGAAGAAGCTCGGCAAGCTCGCGGCCGACATCAAGGACCTCATGGAGAAGGGGGTCGAGCTACGAGCAAACAACCAGGCCCTCCAGACAGACCTAGCGCGCGTCGAGGGGCGGAACAAGGAGCTGGAGTCTTCTCTGTCGGAGGAGAGGACCTCCCACCAGTGTCGTGTGGAGGAGGACGCGGCTGAGAGGGCTCGCCTTCAGGCCCACTCCCAGTGGCTGGAGCGCCAGCTGGAGGAGGTCAGGCGGGATGCGAACGTGGCGAAGGAGCGGAACGCGTACGTCAACGGGCTCTTGGAGGCCGCGAAGCGGGAGGCACAGGAAGCCGTCCCGAAGTTCTGGGCTTCCGACGAGTACACGTCGGAGGTCCGGGAGGCCACCGTGGACTCCTTCCTGAAGGGGTTCTGGATGTGCCGGGAGAAGGTAGGGGCCTTCTACCCCGAGCTCGACCTCAGTGGGGTGGTGCTCGGAGGTAGAAGGCAAGGACCCGAGAGTAGAGCCTCTGGTGCGGCCGACGCCATGCCTGCGGCCCCGGCGACCGACGAAGCCGTGGCTCCGGAGCACCCACCTGAGCCGGCAGCCGCTGAAGGCGAGGATGCGGAGCGCGCGACTCAGGCTGAGGGCTCTGGCCCTGCACCGAACTGAGCCACCCATCTTCTCACCCTTCTCTATTGTCGTTGTTGTACTTCTTCTTCTTTTCTTTTTTTTTGGGGACTCCCGGCCTGTCGGGATTCTCAGCTTGTACTTTTCCTTGGATTAATGAAAACATCATTTGACTAAGTCTCGAGTTCACTTTCTTTCCCACTCTCCCATCTCCTCTTTTTCCTTCTTGAGATGTTGATGTGGAGTGCCGGAATGAGCGTGGACCTGGTCCCGTCCGTCGCTCAGATCGAAGGTTGGGGCATTCCGGACCACGTGGCATCAGAGTAGACCTTGAGCGGGTCCATCTTTGGGATTGCCTTCATGCTCGCGTGGGCGAAGTGGTTTCTGCCCCGCCTTCCAGGCCGAAGCCCGGGACTTCCGGACTGAACCCCAGGGCCGCAGGCTTTCTCAAGCCTTGCGCGGCTTACCGGGCTGTTCTCCGTGCTTGCGCGGGCGAACTGGGTTCTGCCTCGCCTTCCAGGCCGAAACCCAGGACTTCCGGACTGAACCCCGGGGCCGCAGGCTTTCTCAAGCCTTGCGCGGCTTGCCGAGCTGTTCTCCATGCTTGCACGGGCGAACTGGGTTCTGCCCCGCCTTCCAGGCTGAAACCCAGGACTTCCGGACTGAATCCCGGGGCCGCAGGCTTTCTCAAGCCTTGCGCGGCTTGCCGAGCTGTTCTCCGTGCTTGCATGGGCGAACTGGGTTCTGCCCTTCCTTCCAGGTCAAAACCCAGGACTTCTGGACTGAACCCCGGGGCCGCAGGCTTTCTCAAGCCTTGCGCGGCTTGCCGAGCTGTCCTCCATGCTCGCATGGGCGAACTGGGTTCTGCCCCGCCTTCCAGGCCGAAGCCCAGGACTTCCCGCTTTCTTCGACCGTCGACCATGATCGGGCGTGCCGAACTCAGGGCCATGCACCGGTTTCCCTACAAAGTGAGAAAAGAGCGTTTGAAGCAAGGAAGCTTTATTGCAGGAGTGGGGAACCTTACATTACTGATAATACACTTTTAAGTTCGAGGCGTTCCATGTCCGGGGGAACCTGGCCCCTCCCAACTCCTCCAGGTAGTAGGCACCGTGGGGGAGGGCTTCTGCTACCCGGTACGGGCCCTCCCAGTTGGGTGAGAGCTTGCCGCATTCCCGTGGCTGAGAAGCTTCAGCGCGCCGGAGGACCAGATCTCCGGGACGAAAAAACTTCGGCCGCACTCGGGAGCTGTAATACCTGGCCACACGCTGCCTATACGCCGCCATCCGAACTCGGGCCTTGTCCCTCGTCTCCTCAAGAAGGTCAAGGTTGAGCATCATTCTGGCGGGGTTCTCTGTCTCGTCATATTGCTCCACATGCAGTGTGGGTAGGCTGAGCTCGATCGGAATGACCGCTTCGGCTCCGAAGACGAGGTTGAACGGGGTCTCGTCGGTTGCCGTCCTCGGGGTGGTATGGTATGCCCAATGGATGCTGGGGAGCTCCTCGGCCCATCTGCCTTTGGCCTGGTCCAGCCGCGTGCGGAGGCCCTGCAGAATGGTCCTGTTCGTGACTTCGGCCTCTCCATTGGTCTGGGGATGCGCCACCGAGGTGAAGCGATGCCTGATGCCGAGGTCGCCGCAGAACTCTTCAAACTCCCGGCAGTCGAACTGGCGCCCGTTGTCAGTAACCACGGTGTGGGGGAGGCCGAAGCGGCAAACGATCGACTTCCAAAAGAACTTGGCGATGTTTGCTTCAGTGATCCGTGCCAAGGGTTCGGCCTCGACCCACTTCGTGAAGTAGTCGATGGCCACAATCAAGAATTTCTGCTATCCGGACGCCGACGGGAATGGGCCCAGAAGGTCCATCCCCCATTGGGCAAATGGCCAGGGAGCCGAAAGCTGGGAGATTGGGTTGGAGGGCTGCCATTGCACCGTGGCGTGGCGCTGACACCGATCGCACATCTTCACGAAGTCAGCGGCGTCTTCCTTCATCGTCTCTCAAAAGTAGCCCTGATGAAGGGCCTTGTAGGCCAATGCTCTGCCCCCCACGTGGTTCCCACAGACGCCCTCGTGAATCTCCTAGAGCACGAGCTTGGCTTCCGCGGGTCCTACACACTTGAGGAGGGGGTAGGAGTAGGATCTTCGATACAATTGCCCATCCATCAGGACGAACCGCACGGCTTTCCTCCTGATGAGGCGGGCCGCCTCGCGGTCCTCCGGCAGGGTGCCGCTGGTTATGTATTCGACGTACTTGTCCATCCAGCTGGGCTCACGGCTGACCTGATGGACCTCCACCGGGGTCTCGTGGCTTGGGGTCTCAAGGCGCTCCACATGAGCGCGGCCCAGCATCGAGTCCGGCAGGGTTGCCAGCCGGGAGAGAGTGTTCGCACGGGCGTTCTCCCTGCGGGGGATGTGGAAGATGTTGAAGCGCCGGAATCTGGTCGCGCCCGCCTTGACGAGCTCCAAGTATTTTGCCATTTGGGGGTCATGCGCGGCGTACTCCCCGGAGACCTGCCCCGCTACGAGCTGGGAGTTAGTGAAAGCTTTGAGGTTGGTCACGCCCAGCTCACGGGAGACCCTCAGTCCAGCAAGGAGTGCCTCGTACTCCGCCTGATTATTTGTCGCGGTGAATTGGAAATGGAGCACGCATTCGGCGATGACCCCGTCGCTGTTGGCAAGGATGAGTCTGGCTCTGCTCCCGTCGGAGTTCGTGGCTCCATCTACATGGAGGATCCAGGCGTCCTCTCCGGGCTCGTCGGGGCCCGTCTTCAGCGGCTGGCCTAAGGGGCCTTCCTCAGGCTCCTTGCCTAATCCTGCACATTCGACCAGGAAGTCGGCCAGCACCTGCGCTTTCATGGCCGACCTTGGCCTGTACGCGATGTAAAACTCGCTAAGCTTCAGTGCCCACTTCGCCAATTGCACGGAGGTGTCGGGTTGGCTGAGCACCGCTTTCAGCGGTTGATCCGTCAGGACAGCGATGGGATGCGCTTGGAAATATGGCCTGAGACACTGGGCAGACACTATTAGCGCAAAAACGAGTTTCTCGGGCCGAGAATACCTGAGCTCCGTATCGCGAAGAAGTTTGCTGGTATAGTATACCGATCGCTGGACTCCTTGGTCATCGGTCCAGACCATGACCGAACTGACGGCTTCCGGGGTGACCGCCAGGTAGAGGATGAGTTCCTCCCCCTCCTCGGGCTGAGACAGCAGCGGTGGCGATGCGAGCATCTTCTTCAACTCTTCAAAGGCCTCATGGCATTCCTCGGTCCAGGTGAAGTCGTTCATCTTTCTCAGTACCTTTAAAAAGGGACGGCAGCGATCTGTCGACCTGGAGATAAAGCGGCTGAGGGCCGCAACTCGGCCGGTGAGTTGCTGCACTTGCTTCTTGGAGGCGGACTGCTCCATGTCCAGGATGGCCTGGACCTTCTCGGGGTTGGCTTCAATTCCTCTTTGGGTCACCATGAATCATAGGAATTTCCCGGCGGAGACGCCGAAGGCGCACTTTGCAGGGTTCAGCTTCATCTGATGACGCCGGAGGTTGCCGAACGTCTCCGCCAGGTCAGCTACGTGGTCCGCGTTGGGTTTGCTCATCACCAGCATATCGCCCACGTACACCTGCATGTTGCGGCCGATCTGGTCCTTGAAGATCCTGTTGACCAGACGGTGGTACGTGGCCCCAGCGTTCTTGAGGCCAAACGGCATCATCCTGTAGCAAAAAGTTCCGCGGTCGGTGATGAAGGCGGTATGCTCTTCGTCCTCCGGGCTCATTTGGATCTGGTTGTATCCAGAGAAGGTGTCCATGAATGACAGGAGGCGATGTCCCGAGGTGGTGTTGACCAGCTGGTCGATCTTTGGGAGAGGGAAGCTGTCCTTCGGGCATGCTCGGTTGAGGTCGGTGTAGTCCACACAGATCCTCCACTTACCACTGCTCTTTCTTACCATGACCACGTTTGCTAGCCAACTGGGATACTGGACTTCCCGCACAAAGCCGGCGGCGAGGAGTTTCTCCACCTCCTCGTTATGGCCTTTTGTCTCTCCATGGCGAAGCTCCTCTTCTTCTGGCAGACCGGGCGGCAGCTCGGATCCACGTTTAGCCTGTGCGTGATGACCTCGGGCGGAATGCTCGGCATGTCGGCCGCCGACCAAGCAAACACGTTTGCGTTCGCGCGGATGAACTCCAGCAGGCGGGTCCGTTCTTCTTCGGGGAGTTGCGCCGCGACCTGCACCGTCCTCAGCGGGTCCGAACCAAGGGGATAAGTCAATAGGCGTTCTACGGGCCCTCCCCTGGGTTCCTTCTCCCTTAGGTCGAGGTCGTCAACATCGGGGGCGAGCTCCGCGCCCCGGGTGCCCGGGACCGTCTGGAGGCAATGCGGGACCGGCTGGGTCGTCCCCTTCATCTCCCCGAGCCCGAAAGGCGTGGGGAGCTGCACCAACAACCTTTTCGTGGAAATTGTGGCATCCAGTTGGTTGAGCCCGGGGCGCCCGAGAATGGCGTTGTAAGGCGAAGGGAGCCTGACGACGGTGAACGTCATCAGGATGGTCGTCTGCCGAGGTGGGGATCCGGCGGTGACCAGGAGAGTGATCTCCCCTTCGACTCCCACGGAGTCCCTGGTAAAACCTACTAGGGGGGTATGCACCGGTCTCAGCTGATCGTGGGACAAATTCATCCGAGAGAAAGCATCGTAAAAAAGCACGTCAGCCGAGCTTCCACTATCCACCATGATTCGATGTACAGGATGCTTCGCGATGGTCATCTCGACCACCATGGCATCGTTGTTTACATTCTCATTATCCTTCCCCTCCTCGGGAGGGATTACATTTTCCGGGTTCCCGACTTCCCGGGCCCTCTTCGCCGCTCGCCCGACCCCAAGTGAGATCATGCCCACGGGCTTTTCCGTCGGGCGGTTATCGATTGCAGGGACTAGTGGTAAGGCCACGAGCGACTGCCCCTCCGGGGGGGCCTCGTTCCTGACGAACTTCCTGAGGTAGCCCCTCTTGATCAACTCCTCGATCTCCTGCTTCAGGTTGCGGCACTCCTCCGTGTCGTGACCGTGCTCGCGGTGGAACTAGCAGTACTTCGATTTGTCCCGGATAGCCCTCGGGTTCTGAGGAGGAGGTCGGTGGAGGTAACGCTCGCCCTCAATTTCCATGAGGATCTTCGTCCGAGGTGTGAGGAGAGGGGTGAACCTCCGCTCCGAAATGGCCTCACTTCTCGGCCTTGGATTCGGGCGAGGGTCGGCAGACGGCCCGGGCTTCCGAGCTCCTGGAATATCCCTCGGGGGCGGCCTCTTCAGAGTCTTCCCGTCTAGCTCTCGACGGGTGCGGTCGGCCTCCTCCGCTCGGATGTACTTATGGGCGCGGAGGAGGAGCTCGGAGTACGTCCTGGGAGGCTTCTTGTCCAGGGAGTAGGTCAGGCGGGACGTCTTGAGCCCGCGCTTCAAGGCCAGCATGGCGATGGGCTCGTCCAGGCTGTAGATTTCTAGGGCTGAGGTCTTGAACCGGGTGTAGTCCCGGAGCAGCTCCTGGTCCTGCTGGCGGATGGAGAAGAGGCTATCCACCTCTCTCGGTACCTTTCGACGGGCATCGAAATGTGTCACAAACTTTCCTTCCAACTGGTGGAAGGAGCAGATAGATCCAGGCTCGAGGCGGGTGAACCAGACTCGAGCGGCCTTCCGGAGGGTAGCTGGGAAGGTGATGCACAAAAGAGCGTCGGTGGCCCCCTGGACCCTCATGAGAGCCTTGTAGCTCTCCAGATGGTCCAGAGGGTCGGTGGTCCCGTCGTAGGGATCCACCTGTGGCATACGGAACCATTTTGGGATCGGTTCCGCCTGGATTTCTTCAGAGAAGGGAGGACGGGAGTCGTAGCCCACCCGGTCCACCGATGAGTTCTACAAGTCGGCAAATCGGTGGGCGAACTCTGCCAACTTGCGCTCGTGCTCCTCCAGGCGCCTCTCAGCCTGGCGCCTGATGGCCTCGTCGGTGGAGTCTTCCACCGAGACTGCTGGTGAAGGGGGCGCCGATCGGTCTTGGTGCAAAGTCAGGCCTCGGCGTCGCTTGCTGCGATGCACCGTTTCGACTTCATCGGTCGGGGATCGACTCTCGTGATCCGCCGAACCAGAGTAGTTTTTTTTTGCGGGAGCTTGGTGGCTCCCGCGGGGGTTGGAGACTGCCCTCGGGTGGGTTGGCCTGCCCTGAATGGAGTGCAGGCTCCCACGCTATCCCGTGGCTTGGGCCGTGGGGGTCCCCGGCTGCGGCTGCGTGGCCAGGGACTGCTGCTGATGTTGAAGCTGCCAGACCGCCGAGGTCAAGGTCTGCAGCTGTTGGATGACGGCCGCGAGGGGCCCGTCTGCTGAGGTCGGCTGTGGTGGAAGAGGAGGGGGAGCTGGAAGCTCCATCTCCGGGCTGTGGGCCCCTTGAGGGGAGGGAACTTCCCCCACACGGCTGGTGGACGCCTCGCGCCCGTGAGTGACCACCATTGTCGGAGAGCGCGGTACCTGAAGAAAGCTGGCTCCCAATAGGGGGTGTTGTCCTGCCCCCCCTACCTGGTGCGCCAATCTGTTGCCGATCTCGCCGCTGCGCCTGTGCCTCTGATCCGTCGATCCTACCGGACCGCCTGTTTCCCGGAGCCTCCAGGCTGGAGCGAACCTGCAAGAGAGAGGGTCAGAAGACCCTGGCCGGGGATCCCGACGAGGGAGCTCCGACGGTCAAGTTAGTAGACGACGAGAAGGAACAGATTCTCCAAGACGGGCCCCCGAAGGAGTCCCAGACTCAGAGAATTTACTAGCAAGAGAGGTGCTATAGGGACCGGAAACTCGGCCGGGCTTCCCTGCCGAGCTCATGCCAAGCAATCCCCTCTCGGGACCCTGGATCTTATTCCTGGAGCGGGGCTTTTGGCCACTGTTCCTTGCTTGTCCCCAGCTTGATCAGCTTACCTGGTCGCCTCCGGCTTCCTTCCTTTTATCTCCTCCCGCTGTTCGCCTATCTTCTCCTTGCGGGAGGCTCCCCCTTCCATCCTTTTTTCTTTCCCTTTTGGTGTTGAGGGCCAGGCGACTTTCCGACCTCGTTCGCCGAGCCCAGTGGGGAAAGGGCAAAGACAGAAGGGGGGTGGTGCCGGCAAGGCGGCCGGTCAGACCTCGGGCCCAGTGAGGGCGCTCTCCTTCCTAAGTACCGGTGCTGTCCATTTACGGGCCCTGTTTTGTCAGAGCCGCGCCTCTCGACTGCGGGACTTGTCGGGCCGACGTAAGTGGTGTTTCGCGTGCCACCGCCATCCGTACGGGGCGCCTCCTGCGATGCGCACAGCTCGAGGGCCAACCTCGGAACCTGTGCCTCTCTCTTTAGGATCTTCTCTATACGGGCGGCCTGACCTCGGCCGAGGTGGACACCTGGCGAGGTGGCAGGAGGTCGCTTGGCTTCGGCCGAGGTGGACCCGTCTCCGGGGGCCACCTGGCGAAGGGGCGAAGGATCAGCCGACCTCAGCCTAGGTGGACCCCTCCTGGGTGGACACCTGGCGAGGTAGCAGGAGGTCGCCCGGCTTCGGCCGAGGTGGACCCATCTCCGGGGGCCACCTGGCGAAGGGGCGAAAGATCAGCCGACCTCGGCCTGGGTGGACCCCTCCTGGATGGAAACCTGGCGAGGTGGCAGGAGGTCGCCTGGCTTCGGCCGAGGTGGACCCGTCTCCGGGGACCACCTGGCGAAGGGGCGAAGGATCAGCCGACCTCGGCCTAGGTGGACCCCTCCTGGGTGGACACCTGGCGAGGTGGCAGGAGGTCGCCCGACTTCGACCGAGGTGGACCCGTCTCCGGGGGCCACCTGGCGAAGGGGCGAAGGATCAGCCGACCTCGGCCTGGGTGGACCCCTCCTGGGTGGACACCTGGCGAGGTGGTAGGAGGTCGCCCGGCTTCGGTCGAGGTGGACCCGTCTCCGGGGGCCACCTGGTGAAGGGGCGAAGAAGCGGCCGACCTCGGCCTAGGCGGACCCCTCATGGGCGGACATCTGGCGAGGTGGCAAGAAGAGCCCTAAACCGAGCTCGACCTCGACGAGCGCGGCAACGTCTCGGGAAATCGTCTGGCGAGGTAGCCTGGCCGAGCTCGACCTCGGCGGTGTGGGAACCGACGCTGACTCGGCCGAAGAAACCTCCACGTGGCTCGATTCTATCTAACGGTATCTGAGCCCGGCCACGTCATCATTACGGCCGTAACAAGAATATTTTGAAAGACATCAAAGCAAAGTTAGGAGGCAAGAAATCAAGGAGACAATTTATCTTTGATGGAGGAAAGAATCCTTGGATGATGAAGGCTTGGAGTTGTAACTTGTTGGCTTGAGATAGAGATGTTCATGCCCAAAGAAGAAACACTAAAAAATACCATAAACCTTCTTTACAAACAAAAGCTACTTCATTTCATTTCATCATCAAAAAAATCGTCCCCTTTATAATGGGAGATGAAGAGGTCTTTTAATAGCCTTTCAATCCCTTTTGAAAATCCCCAAATCAAGGAGAGATACAAGGAAGGTTGGAGGATATGGGGAAACTTGTTACATGAAATGTGGAAGGGGGTTGGCCAGCCAAATTGAATTAACCTTGGTCGCCCACTTGAAATGACATTTGAAAATTGTTGGCCTTCTTCATGGCACCACTTGGTGATGATGTGGCTAAGTGAGTTGGTGATGACATGGCTAGGTGAGTTGGTGATGACGTGGCTTTCCAACTAGAATGAGGATTTGTTTATTCCAATGACTTGCTTTATCCTGGATAACTGGACTTATTCCAAATAAGTAGATTCCCTCTAGTAATTATTCCAAGTAGCAAAAAAATACTCTCCGATGTTCAAATCGGATTGGCATGCTGGGGAGGTTGAGTGTGCTGCTTTATGAGTCAATCCATAATGATTGAAGTTCTTTACTGGTGTCCGCACCAGGTCCCCGTCCACCTGCACCTTCTAGGAGGTGGGGCATGCCCTGCCACCAATGCCAGCTCTGCGACACGCCGCCCGCATGCTCTGCACAAGATAAGCCCGTCAAATCCAGGGGCCTGTAACGTACTACCACATCTGCTACCATACGATCGGAGGATGCTGACCCACGTGGCACGAGACATAGAGTTTTCCTAGAAGGAGAATCTTGTCAAAGCCATAGGCCCTGCAATACTCGAACGGTCCTTCCAGGAATGAAAACTTCCTGCCATGGCACGGGGCTCAGTGGCACAGTGCCTACCCCTCTTAAGAAAAACAACACCCCCAATAGTGGGGGGGCTCTGGGAGGCCCACGGATCGCCTCCCCCTCCTCTGGAAGGACCAATCCAAGGGAGGGGAGAAGAAGAAGAAGCCACGAGCAACAACAAGCCCATCTCAGGAAGACACCATGAGAGGGCACACCAAGAAGGACACCAGGACATAGCCAGAAAAGAGGAGGAAGGTAAGTAAGCGGGAGGGGGATAGAGGTAAGCAAGCAGCCAAAAGCCCAACGTCCAAGGGACCAGCGGAGGGATCCTCCCCGTTCCCCACTCCCTATTCCCTCTTTCTTTTTGCTATTTGATCATTATCATCTTGTCACCCCCTGGGACGAGGGTGTCCCCCAAGCTCTTTGCTTTAGAGGATCGATTTCCCTCGATCATCCCACTAACTTGATTGTCGGAGTATCCTCACCAGAATTCCCGACCCAGGTCTCCTCTATTTTGCAAGCTGATCGGACTGAAGAGTCAACCCCCGAAAAGGAGGGAGCGTACCCGACTGGAGGAGGCACCGACGTAGCGATGATGTGCCGTAACTACAGGACATGACGATCCAGACGATAACATATTGGCACACCAGGTAGGAGAGTGACAGATGATTCAGGAGCTAAGAGGATCTTAGCCAAGGCTGAGGATCCAGGCTCCCCAACCAACGGAACGACAGTAGCTGCCTCCCTAGGGGACAAACGGGGGACACGAGAGCTCCCCCTTGGGGTCCCGCCTAAAGAACGAGAAGAGAAGGGTCCAATGATAGCGGAGAGAGAGGCTTATGTTCGTGGTCTTTTCGAACACCTGCCACCTTTTGCAGTACTCTCCGGTTAGACCTAGGATCCAGGCATTCCCCTACGTGTGGGGCTTCCATCATCTCATGCAGGCTTAATGGCACCTCAGCCTCGCCCACAGCCTGGAGGCGGCAGTGGGATGCCATCCACCGCATGGCTCACAGCGAAGCAAACCAACAAAAGATAGGGCCTGATCCCGGGGGGGTAGCCTATAGAAAAAGAATGGCGCACTACTGCAACCCCCGTAAAGGACCCCAGCGAAGGGGTCGAAGCCCAACCGGGCGGAGCCTACTACCACGCCAGTCCCGGCGCCTCCCGATGCTCGTGAACCTGGAATACGAGCAATTTAAGAGAGTGCTACTGGTGATGTAAAACTTTCTCTCAATTATCTAAGTCCCTTTATCATGCAACTTTGTCTTTCACTTGTGCAGGGATGTCTCTGTTCGACTCAAAGTCCGGCAGACTCAAGCCGGGCCCTCCATCAGGCCCGTACTCTTCACTATGCTCATAATCCGGAGGTGATGGCAGGGCAACCCGCCATCTATCGCTTGACTCACAATGCGGCACCCTCAAGCCAAGCTCACAGCCCAGAGGCATCACCAAGATGCCGTCTACCGCATGACTCACAGCTTGGCTTACCCATAAGTTCGATGCCCCATAGCCTCATGGCCGTGCACATAGCCCGGAGGCAGTACCAAGATGCCGTTTACCTCGTGACTCACAGCATGGTGAATCAAAAAGCTCGGTGCCCCCAACCTCGCTCACAGCCAAGAGGTGGCAGCGGGATGCTATCTATCATGAGACTCACAGCATGGCAACTCCTCATCAGTGAGCCAGGCCCATCCCGTCAAGCCCGTGCTCATCAGCTGAGTTCATAGTTCGGAGGTGGCGGTAGGGCAACCCACCATCTACCGTGTGACTCAAGTTTAGCATCCTCACCAACAAGGTGGGCCCCTCCATCAGGCCTACCCTCATCAGCCAAGATCATATCCTGGAGGTGGCGGCTGGGCAACCCGCCATCTACTGCGTGACTCATAGTTCGGCATCCTCACCAACAAGGTAGGCCTGATGGGGCCCCTCCATCAGGCCCACCCTCATTAACCATGCTCACAGCCCGGAAGCGGCAGCGAGATGCCATCTATCGTGAGACTCACAGCGTGACAACTCCTCATCAGCAAGCAAGGCCCTCCAGTAGGCTCGCTCATCCTCAAGCCTCGCTCACAGCTTGGAGGCGGTAGCAGGATGCCGTCTATCATGAGACTCACAGCATGGCAACTCCTCATCATCAAGCTGGGCCCTCTAGCAGACCCGCTTATCCATCAGCCATGCTCACAGCCTAGAGGCAGCACCAAGATGCCATCTACCGCATGACTCATAGCATGGTGAATCGAGAAGCTCGACACCCCCATCCTCGCTCACAGCCTGAAGGCGGCACCAAGATACCGTCTACCACGTGACTCACAGCTTGGCTCACCAATAAGTTCGGTGCCCCATAGCCTCAGAGCCACGCTCACAGCCCAGAGGTGGCACCAAGATACCATCTACCGTATGACTCATAGCATGGCGAATCAAGAAGCTCGGCAACCCCAACCTGGCTTACTGGCTAGAGGTGGCACCAAGATGCCATCTACCGTGTGACTCATAGCATGGCAACTTCTCATCAGTGAGCCGAGCTCACTCCATCAGGCTCGCACTCATTAGCCAAGCTCACAGCCCGGAGGTGGTGGCAGGGCAACCCGCCATCTACCGCGTGACTCATAGTTCGGCATCAGCACTAACAAGACGGGCCCCTCCATCGGGCATGCCCTCATCAGCCATGCTCATAGCCCGGAGGCAGCACCAAGATGCCGTCTAACGTGTGACTCACAGCATGGCAACTCCTCACCAACAAGGCGAGCCCCTCCATTAGGCCCGCCTTCATCAATCGAGCTCACAGCCCAGAGGTGGCGGCAGGGCAACCCGCCATCTACCGCATGACTCATAGTTCAGCATTCTCACCAACAAGGCGGGCCCCTCCATCAGGCCCACCCCCATCAGCCATGCTTACAGCCCGGAAGCGGTACCAAGATGCCATCTACCGTGATACTCACAGCATGGAAACCCCTCATCAACGAACCGGGCCCACTTCATCAGGCCCGCCTCACTAGCCTCGCTCATAACCTGGAGGTGGCAGCGGGATGCCATCTACCTCTTGACTCACAGCGGGGCAAACCAACAAGCCAGGCCCACTCCATCAGGCCCGCACTCCTTATCGAGCTCACAGCCCGGAGGCAGCACCAAGGTGATGTCTACCACATGACTCACAGCTTGGCTCACCCATAAGTCCGGTGCCCTAAAGCCTTATGGCCACACTTACAGCCTGGAGGCGGCACCAAGATGCCGTCTACCGCGTGACTCATAACATGGTCAATCAAGAAGCTCGGTGCCCCCAGCCTCGCTCACAGCCTGAAGACGGCACCAAGATTCGTCTACTGCATGACTCGCAACATGCCAACTTTTCATTTGTGAGCCAGGCCCACTCCATCAGGCCCGCACTCACCCGTCAAGTTCACAGTCCATAGGTGGCAGCAGGGTAACCCACCATCTATCGCTTGACTCGTAATTCAGCACTCTCAAGCTGAGCCCACTCCATCAGGCCCGCACTTTTCAGCCAAGCTCACCATCCTAAGGCGGTGACAGGGCAACCCGCCATCTACCACGAGGCCCATAGCTAGGCAGTCTCCAAGCCGGGTCCTTCTGATAGACCAGTGCTCAGTCATCTCGCTTATAGTCTTGAGGTGCAGTTGGGGATTCCTGGAACCCTACCATCTTTCGCATGACTCATAATTCGGCACCTATAAGTCAAGAAACTCATGAAGCCCCACACCCACTACCTTACTCATAGTCTAGAGATGTCCGCCATGAAACTCCAAAAGTCCCACCATCTGTTGCTTGACTCATAGCATGGCGAACTGAGCTAGGATATTCTAGAGGCCTTGCATCTAGTTGCCTTACTCACAGCCTGGGGATGTCGGTGGAAAATCCCTGAACTCCCACCGTCGGCCGCCTGACTCATGGCTTGGCAAACTAAGGAGACCCCCTAAAAGCAATCCAAGTTGAAGAAAAGAAGAACATCAAGCAAAGTGGAAAGAATACAAAGCATTTTGATTGAAAGGAGAAGAAGATTACCCTCTTCGAAATGTCCCTTACATCAGAGAGAGTCTCCCAGCGACTTGGGTGACTGTCCCGCAGATTCAAGCTCAAAAAAAAAAAGAAAAAAGGAAGAGAGAATAGTAGTTGTAAAGAAAGAAGCGACTTCATTGATCAAAAGTCTCTTACATCCTATGGAGGCTCCCGACATGCTAAGAGACCTCCTGAAATTCTAAGATACAAGATGAAAGGAAGACAGGCCAAAGCCCCATCTCTGCTCCTTGCCTGATCGGTGGGTAGGTCCCCTCAGTGCTAGCGCAACGCCCACCGGAGGGCTTCGACCTTAACCTCCATGATCGGTGTAGGAGGCACTGGCAGGGCAAGCCGACCCTGTACTCTACCCTCAAGGAGTGGCTGGGGACATGCCAATCCCTTCTACCCGAGCGTATAGGTGCCCCTCCTCAGGAGTTCGCTGGATCTCTAGAGTCCGGCATCAGCTCTGCCACCCCCTCCTTGAAGTTCACCGATCTCGTGATTCCAAGGATAACTGTAGTAGCTCTGCATCAGGATACTCCTGTCAGCACCACCATGGCCATGGCCCCTCTTGTAGCTACCATGACCGGGAACATCACCTCCTCCTGTAAGAATTTGGCCTTGTGAACTAGGACGTGGCTCTAGATGCCCCCCGCCTTTTAGGCAGCCTCTTTCTCTGTCCCAGTTGCACGATCGGAGGCTCTCCCCCTTCACATCCTTGGGAGAAGCTTTAAGCTTGATTGATTTCTTCCCTGAACCAGACTCCCTCACCTTGATGCTAGCCGGTTGCTCCTGGAGACCCTTCATTTGGCCCTCCGGTCTCAGGCTAAAACCCTAAAATCTATTAAAAGCCCTCCCTCAGCACAGGCCAAAGAAGAGGGATCAAAGAAGGAGAACATGGAGGCCAACGCTGGAACGAGAAGGGGGCTGAAGAATGAGGAAGGAAGCTTTGCGAAACCCTGGCTACCTGGGCCTGAAGGCCTTTTAAAAGCTCCGTAGCCAACCGGAAGCCACCATGTGTCGGCACCAATTACCCCCCAATGCTTCGGTTCGCAGAATGGACACCTTGATCCAGCCAGGGCATTGATGATCCCTCCATTGGAAAACTAAGCACAGCACCCCATTAATGCAAGGGTGCGGTCTTCATGGCATGGCCAGTCAAAGCATTGATGGTGCAGAAGGCACGTCCAACCACATCAGAATGGTCATTACTCCCATCACCCTGAGCGATGCTTCGTTCTCCGGGCTCGGGAGTGGGGGGTATCTGATATGGCAACATCAACTGACGTGGAGCCTATACAGCCACCAGCTGCTAGCCGTATAGGTGGGGACTGCCATCTGGACGTGGCCCTTAGGTGGAAGGTCGAGGTCAGCTCCCGATTGGGGTCGAGCTCATAAAGTTAGCCCTCCTATCGAGGTCAGCTCCTGACCGGGGTCATGCTCACGCTGCCGAGGAGAACCCTCCTACCGAGGTCAACTCCCAGCCGAGGTTAAGCTCATGGGATGAGTCCTCCATCTGAGGTCAACTATCGGCCGGGGTCATGCTCAAGCTGCCGAGGTGAGCCCTCCTGTTGAGGTCAGCTCCAGCCAAGGTCGTGCTCATAAGGCAAGCCCTCCGTCTGAGGTCAACTCTCGGTCGGAGCCATGCTCATGCTGCCGAAGGTGGACCTCCCGAATAGAGGTCCTTCCATGTCATCGAAAGTGGTAGGGACACCGGAGGCACCAGAATAAGATAGAGGCTTTTCAATCCTCTATGAATTGATCAATAATTTATGAGTCCATCTGTAATAAGGGCTTAGCTCATCTGAGTCTATTTTAGTTGTTATTTGAGTATTTTGAGTTGCTATTTCAGTTCTGTACTTGTCAGCTCATGTTGAGCTAGTTCAGTCCAATGCTAGTCAGCTCATGTTGAGCTAATTTTATTTTTTTGAGTCCTGTCCAAGCATACTGAAGACTCAAGACTATATCATACAAGTGAAGACCAAGTCCAACTAGATTGAAGACATGGAAGTATAGCACAAGTCCAACCCAGCTTGAAGATTTGAAGACCCCAGGAGGAAAATTCAGAAAACCCTGATTTCTTGCAGATGCCCTCCAGATGCCCAGATTCCCTTCCAGATGCCAAAGTATATTCATAGATAAGGGCATCCATGATTTCAGAGGTCCATCTACATCCTAGCCCAAAGAAATCAAGCCTAGGTGCCAAGCCCAAGCCCCTAAGAAGCAAGATACCAGGGAATATTCCTGCTACCTGGCTACCAGGCCACCCCAGCTTCCAGAGGCCCAAACCCATGCACCCGAGCCCCTTTGGACCGGCCTTTTGCTGCTCCTAGAAGCCCAACACGCCCCCCTAGGCGTCCTTGGAGTCTTGACCAAGTCAAGAAAATTTTTAGGGATTTTTCTACCTAATATTTTCTTATTTTCTAGCTAGGGTTTGAGAGGGAAAAGGATTCTTATGTAAAGACTTATGTACCCTTACTTGGAGCCCAAGGTTAAGGGTCTATTTAAGGGACCCTAGCCTCTTGTATGAGGGGAATTTTTGATGAATGAAAACCTTGAGTTCTTCTATTGAGTGGTGTGATACCCTGCTGTGTGCATAAAGGGGTTTGTGAGAGTTCTTCTTCCCGGTGTTTGCAATCATCTTCCTGCTGCCAACAAACCCTCCAGATCCCTGGACGCCCACTCCAAAAGAAGCCTTCCCTTGCTGTTTTTACTTTGTTTTCTTGTTCCTTTGTGAGCTTTCTAACCCATGACAGGTCGTTTGCAGGTCCCTGAGTTCCTACGAATCCAACGACTCCAGCCAAGCCTCAATCGGATCACCGAGCAGAAAGCCGGGTATCCGCGGGTCTTTGGCTTGATTTTCCAGGCCGCATCCGTCGAGGAACGAGAGACCCCTTTGCTGCGATCTTCACAGACATTTTCAGGTACACCCCTCTACCTCCAGTAGTTTTATTGTAGGAGAACTTGCCCTAACCGAGGCTTCTCAGCCCCGGCGGTCCATCTTTGCTACTTTTCTAGGTCCTAATCTGCATGCTGATCTTCAAAAATTCATACAAAATTCCCTACAAATAGTTTTGATCTGAAATTTGGGAATTAATCACCTAACTCAACATGTAAAATATACAAAAGAAATTGCATTCATATTAGTTCCGCATCATTTGGTATCAGAGCTTAGATTAGGGCTTGTTTTCTGCAATTTTTCAGTCCGTATATACTCTGTTATTTTAATTATTTCTCCCTGTTAAAAACTCCAAAAATTTTAAAATTTGCTTTTCTGGATTTATCATAATTCAAAGTAATTTTCATAATTTTTACAGATTTTATTTCAGAATTTGAACTTTCTTCAAGCTGAAATACATTCTGCAAATTTTTGACTCTGTTTTTTTTTCAGCAAGACAAGTTTGGAAGTTTTAGGTTTTTGTTTAGCAATTTTTGCATATCTTTTAATTTTAGTATATTTCATGCATATTAGGCCATAATTTGCAAGTTCTCTTCTATTTAATAAAATACCAAAAAAAAAAAAAAATTACATATTCTCCAAAAATACCAAAAACATCTAAACCCTAATTTGCATCCTCATCTGCCTGCCATCATTGCATAATTTACTTTTAAGGGCACTCTTGCTATATCAGATAAGGGGAGGAGTTGATAACCTCTCCTTAGCCCAAAACCACATCCCTTGCATTCGGTCCCAAGCCTTAACCTAAAATTAATTAGACTTAATTTGCCCTAGTGGGCTAGGGACACCAACTGGTCGGGTCCGGGCTAGTGTTAGATCACTGTGTCAAGTTAACCTGTGTGTGCCTTGTGCTCAGTGTCTAGAACGGTGGTTTAGGGATTCAATCCCGAAGGGCTTGTGTGCTGGTCCGCCTACCTGGCCAATCTCTGATTGGTGTCTAGGATTGGCAATCAGGGACCTAACACTCCCCTTACACCTGCCTGGCTGAGTACAGGGTTACTATAGGCTAGTTTGCCACCCTGATTGAGCATCTAGTTTGGACTTTAGGTCTAGTCAGCTATAGTCGGTCTGATCGAGTCTTGCATGAGTACTAGATTAGGAGTTTCATATCACCCACCTCCTTCATAAATGTCTGAACCCATGGAAAATTTACAAGCCCAAATAAAAGCCCTAGCTGATCAAATGGCCCAGATGACCCAGTTAACTCAGTCTCGTATTCAAACCAATGATAGAATTGACCATCTTGCCAATAGGTTTGATCAGTTAAAAGTCCGGGTAGGGACCCCAAGAAAAACCCATGGGTCACAGTCTGAGCCAGATCCTGATTCCCCTCAACCTAGGAGGACCCCAAACCCTGATCTATACCATGAGATCAAACCTAGGAGATCCCCTTATTCTGACCCGTACTACAATCCTCAACCTAGGAGGACCCCAAACCCTGATCCATACCGAGAGATTGAACCTAGGAGAGCCCCTCAGCCTGACCCATACAATAATACTGAACCTAGAAGAACCCCTTACCATGACCCTTATTATGATACTGAACCTAGAAGAACCCCTTACCGTGACCATTATTATGATACTGAACCCAGGAGAACCCAATACTCTGACCCATATAGGGAGTCCAATCCTAGGAGAACCCAATACTCTGACCCATATAGGGAGCCCAACCCTAGGAGAACCCAATACTCTGACCCATATAGGGAGCCCAACCCTAGGAGAACCCAGTATTCTGACCCATATAGGGAGTCCAATCCTAGGAGGACCCAATATCCTGACCCATATAGAGAGCCCAACCTTAGGAGGACCCCATACCTTGATCCATCATTAGAACCTGATCATAAAGCTGATCCAAAATCATATGACCCCAGATCCTATAATCCCATGACCCATAGATCTGCACCCTTGTCCTATGAGCCCAGAGAACCCATAACCCCTAAGTATCAGCCTAGTACTAGTCAGGTTTCCCTTAGTCAATTTGAACCCCATAGGATTAGCACCCCTAAATATGAGCCCAGTAGTGAGCCACTACCCCTTAGGCAACCTGAACCTACTAGGATTAGTGTCCATAATCAGAAACCTGGACCTAGCCAATTTTTTCCTAGCCGACCTTCTCCAACCATTCCTGAGATTGACAAGGCTTACATTAACGCGGAAGTGTATGAAGCTGATGTGAGCCTAGTGGATGAGTATGAGGGAGAAGAGGAGACACCTTTAGTAGACCTAGAATTAGTTGACCCAATAGATACCCAGGTAGAAGACAACCTAGAGATAGTTGACCTTGACCACATCCAACCTAAAGCTATAGTGGAAGAACAAATAGAGGAAGAGAACCTAGGTACTGCTACTAGAGCCTTATCTATGGAAACCATAGAGGAGAGCCAAATTATAGAGTCTAGTCCTAAAATACAAGAACCAGAAGAATTTATTAAGGACCTTATCTCTTTGAATCAATACCTTCAAGATGAGTCCCCTCCTATAGTTCCCATTAAGGACCTCTTCCCCGAAATTGGCGACCCATCCTTCCATTATGCAAACCCTGTAGATATAGCTCAACCTCGTAAGGTTAACCTCATTAGTATAGGATTAGTTCCTGACACCCCATCTTTTATCCTACTTTATCCAACTAACCATGAACCTTTTTCTCTACCTTACCAAACTAATTATGAACCCACTTCCTATTTTCTACCCTTTCCTGACACCTCCAGCATTTCTAGGATCATTAGATTGCATTTAGCTGAGATTAGCATACTGCATGCATTCATCACGCATGTTAGGTTTGCATCTTACTTCTGGCATACTCTTTGGAATTTGCTAGGAGTTCACTGTAAATTTTCATGTGCATGTCAAGCTAGGATCAAACATAGAGAACCTATAATCTATTAGGTTTAGATCTAAAGAGTTCAATAAAATTTCCTTCGATAGGAATGCATAGTCGAGTCTGTTAGGTGTCAGTATGAGTCCTTTGCATCATTTGTTAGGAGTCTGCATGTGCCTAGCATGTTCACCACCCGCACTAATCTTAAAACAACTGGCTAATTCCTGAAGATGGATCAAAAAATTTGATGTAGTGGATTTTATCTTGGTTAGGCTTAGGCCTAAAAGAGGCTTCATGCTCGCAGAGCCGGACCTTTTAAAGTGATAGAGAAGGTTGGATCAAATGCCTAGGTGTTAGACTTGCCTTCGGATTTGGGCATTAGTTCTACCTTCAATATTACAGACCTGGTTGAGTATAAGGAACCGGCAGCGATACCTAGTAAGGCCTTTGGACCTATTCCTTTTCATTGTGAGTGACCCTAACCCAGAGTGTCCACTAACAAATTGGCCTGAGAGAGGAGAACGGATCAAGCGTATCCTGGACGATCAAGCCATCACGACCCGGGGCCGTGACTATCAATGCTTCCTGATCCGATGGCAAGGCCAGCCAGAGTTGGACGATTCGTAGATTTCTCGAGAGGACTTGCAACGCCTCAACCCAGACCTTCTCGAGAGATATGTGAGCCAGTCTGATCTTCACTCGACAGGGTCGAGTTCCTCCCACCCCGGGAAAATTGGTAGGGACACCGGAGGCACCAGAATAAGATAGAGGCTTTTCAATCCTCTATGAATTGATCAATAATTTATGAGTCCATCTGTAATAAGGGCTTAGCTCATCTGAGTCTATTTTAGTTGTTATTTGAGTATTTTGAGTTGTTATTTCAGTTCTGTACTTGTCAGCTCATGTTGAGCTAGTTCAGTCCAATGCTAGTCAGCTCATGTTGAGCTAATTTTATTTTTTTGAGTCCTGTCCAAGCATACTGAAGACTCAAGACTATATCATACAAGTGAAGACCAAGTCCAACTAGATTGAAGACATGGAAGTATAGCACAAGTCCAACCCAGCTTGAAGATTTGAAGACCCCAGGAGGAAAATTCAGAAAACCCTGATTTCTTGCAGATGCCCTCCAGATGCCCAGATTCCCTTCCAGATGCCAAAGTATATTCATAGATAAGGGCATCCATGATTTCAGAGGTCCATCTGCATCCTAGCCCAAAGAAATCAAGCCCAGGTGCCAAGCCCAAGCCCCTAAGAAGCAAGATACCAGGGAATATTCCTGCTACCTGGCTACCAGGCCACCCCAGCTTCCAGAGGCCCAAACCCATGCACCCGAGCCCCTTTGGACCGGCCTTTTGCTGCTCCTAGAAGCCCAACACGCCCCCCTAGGCATCCTTGGAGTCTTGACCAAGTCAAGAAAATTTTTAGGGATTTTTCTACCTAATATTTTCTTATTTTCTAGCTAGGGTTTGAGAGGGAAAAGGATTCTTATGTAAAGACTTATGTACCCTTACTTGGAGCCCAAGGTTAAGGGTCTATTTAAGGGACCCTAGCCTCTTGTATGAGGGGAATTTTTGATGAATGAAAACCTTGAGTTCTTCTATTGAGTGGTGTGATACCCTGCTGTGTGCATAAAGGGGTTTGTGAGAGTTCTTCTTCCCGGTGTTTGCAATCATCTTCCTGCTGCCAACAAACCCTCCAGATCCCTGGACGCCCACTCCAAAAGAAGCCTTCCCTTGCTGTTTTTACTTTGTTTTCTTGTTCCTTTGTGAGCTTTCTAACCCGTGACAGGTCGTTTGCAGGTCCCTGAGTTCCTACGAATCCAACGACTCCAGCCAAGCCTCAATCGGATCACCGAGCAGAAAGCCGGGTATCCGCGGGTCTTTGGCTTGATTTTCCAGGCCGCATCCATCGAGGAACGAGAGACCCCTTTGCTGCGATCTTCATAGACGTTGTCAGGTACACCCCTCTACCTCCAGTAGTTTTATTGTAGGAGAACTTGCCCTAACCGAGGCTTCTCAGCCCCGGCGGTCCTTCTTTGCTACTTTTCTAGGTCCTAATCTGCATGCTGATCTTCAAAAATTCATACAAAATTCCCTACAAATAATTTTGATCTGAAATTTGGGAATTAATCACCTAACTCAACATGTAAAATATACAAAAAAAATTGCATGCATATTAGTTCCGCATCAGAAAGCCAGAATTCTCGCCAGTGGTGAAGGAAGGAAAGATCAACAGGAATTCAAACCACGGCATGGAGGTCCTTGTCCACCTGCACCCTTCGGGAGGTGACGCATCCCTGCCACCAATGCCAGCTCTGCAACACGCCGCCCGCATGCTCTACATAAGCTAAGCCCCGTCAGATCCAGGACCTTGTAACATGCCGCCACGTCCGCTACCATACGGCAGGAGGATGCTGACCTACACGGCGTGAGACACAGAGTTCTCCTAAAAGGAGAATCATGTCAAAGCCATAAACCCTGCAATGCTCGAATGGTCCCTCCAAGAATGGGATCTTCCCACCATGGCATGGGGCTCAGTGGCACAGTGCTTGCCCCTCTTAAGAAAAACAACACCCCCAATAGTGGGGGGGCTCTAGGAGGCCCATGGATCGCCTCCCCCTCCTCCGAAAGGACCAGTCCGAGGGAGGGGAGAAGAAAGAGAAGCTACGAGCTTTTGCCCATAAATGGAGCCTAAGAGGGGGGGTGAATTGGGTCTTTTAAAAATTTAAAGCAATAATGTATAGGCCTTGTGGTGTTTGTGAGTTATGAAATTGATGCACTAAGTTATATGCAGCGGAAAGCAATAAATAGAGTGCAATAAGTAAAGAGGAAGAGATAGAAGAAACAATCACACACAAACACAAAATTTATAGTGGTTCGGTGCAAACCTAGAACCTACATCCACTCCCCAAGCCACCCTTGGGAATTTCACTATAATTTCTTCAAGATTACAACCGACTTATTTTTCCAAAGGCTCACAAGTCAAAACCTATGTTGGTTTTGTCACCTAGGCTCACCAACTAACCTTTACACTTGTTTTGTCTTCGGGCTCACAAGTTAACCCTAGTAAGTTTTATCACCTTGGCTCATCAACAAATCACAACAACTTTCTTTCAAGATACCCTTGAAAGCAAAGTCAAATCAAAAGAGAATTTCAGATATATAATTCAAAATAAATAAAACAAACTCTTTTCAAGAGTAGAATGGAAGCTTTGAGGCTCAAGTTGATGCTTTGTCTTGTCTTCTCCTTGGAATATTCTTCAAGCTCTCTTTTTGGAAAGATGAAATGATGTGCTTGTAAGCTTTTTCAGCGAAGCACACTTTAAATGGCTTTTGAAGTGAAGTTCTTGAGGGAATATTAGTTTTTGAGCTTTCAATGGACTTCAATACTTCAAGAATAAGTTTGGTGATGCTTAAATATTTCAAAAACTTTCAAAAAATGGTTTGTGACCATTTGAACTTCGAATCTAGCCATTGAAAGCTTGAAAGGATACTTTTGCAACTCAGAAAAATAGATCTGTTAGGCCTGTCAGAACCCGAGTATAGACACTTGGTTTGTCAGGTGTCGACACTTGGCTGTCAGGTATCGACACTTGAACTTTCAAGTATCGACACTTGATTCACAAGTGTCGATACTTGACACAAAAACAGTCCAATGGCCATGTTCTGGATTTTTAAAAAGTCTCAGGCCTTGAGTCGATACTTGGAAACTTAAGTGTCGACACTTGAGTTTCAGGTGTCGACACTTGAGTTTCAGGTGTCGACACTTGAGTTCTAGGTGTCGACACTTGGCATGCCAAGGAGTTTTTCTGCATGCCAAGAGTTGAAGTGTCGATACTTGACTTCCCAGGTGTCGATACTTGGTTCTGAAAAATTCACAATTGAGTGCAAATTAAGCCAAAAACATAAGTGTTAAATATAAAACATAAAACCAATGTAAATAACAAATAAATGAACTCTTTTAAGCCCTTTTTGCATGGAGAAGACTCCTTAAATCGTGAAAAATGCTTTGTGCCACAGCGTGCCACGATACTTCAACTTTAAGAATTTGAGGTGCTTGCTTCTTAAAAACTCACAACTAGAAATAAGCATTAGTACACAATATGTACTTAATGTTTTGTTATTCATCAAAATCACTAGGTGGAGCCAACAATCTCTCCCTTTTTGATGATGACAAAACCTTGAGTATCTCAACATTTAATTTCAAATTTCAGATTTGATAATTCAGGAATATTATTTCATGCTAATACATCCATAACTTGCATAGTTAAGAAGGATGAATCTCCCCCTTAGTTAGATAATTCTAATCAGAACAAGCAAAATATTGGTATCAGATCTATGCAATATTGGTATCATATCAAATTTGAAATTCATAAAAATAAGGATTCTACTCCCCCTTTTTGTCAATCATTAGAAAAAGGGAGTAAACTCCCCCTCAAAATGAGCATGGAGACAAAAGTAGTAGAATATCAGAGTTGATTCAAGAGTTAATTAATAATAATTTTTTTAAAAGTTAACAGGTATCAGAGCTAAAATGTATATCTATCAAGTAAATGTAAACAATCAAGCTATCAAGATCAATCATAGTGATGCACAAATTGTAAACATCAAGTAATGCATATATATATCTATCGAGTAATGTTTTCAGTACAAAATTTGTTGACTTATCAGCAACACTGAAACAAACAAAATACATCATGAGTCATAAATCATAAGTAACATGAGTCATAAAGAGCATACAACACAATAAACATCTATGAGGCTAATCCTCATCAGATGGGATCTCAAAAGATATAGACCTGTAATCCTAGACCTATGGGCTAGACCACTAGGAGTCTTCAAAATACCACGACTCCGAGTCCTAGTAGAAGGTCCAAAATGGGGTATAACCCTAGAAGCTCTAGTAGAGAGAGGGGGAAGAGTCTCAGCATGAGTGACAAAGGCTGGAACAGTGGAGACAGGTGTGCTAGTCAAATCAGCAGGAGGAATAACAGGAGACTGCAGCTCTCGGCTGACTATCTCATATCCATCTACGCCGCCATCACTGTCACTGTCACTGTCATCATCAATAACATCAGTATCTCTATCCTCACTCCCATCAGCATGGTCACCACCATCAATAGTGTCATCATGTCCATCCTGGTGGTCATCGGCATCATCATCATCACCAGCATCAAGGGGTGGAGCTGCAGGTGCTACTAGAGGTAGAAGGGATCTCAGTAAGTCCTCAATATAGGCAAAAACCCTCCTCCATAGTCTAACAAATCTCAGCATGCTCCATGGTAGTGTGTGGTCGAAAACTCTCAAACTCGATGCGTAACTGGGTCTACGGACACCCAGTCCAATCATCTCACTTCGAAGATCTATGAACTACTGTCTCGCATGCTCCTCAAAGGATAAGTCCATAGAAGGTGGAGGAGGACCCGAAGATGTAGCTGTCGGGGTCATCGACTCTGCCTCCAATGCAGGAGCAGCCTGAGGAGGTGAACTAAATGGCCCTGCCTCTGCCTCTCGTATCTCATCTTCCTCATCTGGCTCCTGGCTAGACTCTCTCCGAACCCACCGACCTACGACTAATCGGTATCCCATGCGGTGTAGTAACCTTTCATCGTAGACATCCGTATGCAGAATCTCCTTGGAGATCTCCCCCTCCAAAGATACTCCACAAGCTCTAAATAATCTAGTCAACGCCAAACTGTAGGGTAAACAGTGTCGTCTTTGAGTCACAACATCTCACATCTGAACTAGCATCAAGGATGGTATATCAACCTGAGTCCTCTGTGTCAGACATACCATAAGCATCAGCTCTCTCTCGGTGATGAAGTCGAAGCGCCCAGTCTTCAGAAGTAATATCCGAGCTGTGATATGGTGCAGAAAGAGCATCTCCACTGAAAGCTGGTTCGCAGTGACCACCATCACTCCGCAAACATCCTCACTCTCAAGGATGCACCTGAAAGCATCCTCTCTATCCTCCATAGAGAACACACTGATGCCATGATGAGGAATCTGCCATACTCTGCTCAGAAGCTCCTTAGTCAAAGATATCTCTACTCCCCTGACCGAAGTCCTCCACAGTAAGTGATGGCAATCCATAACACCATAAAACTCACGCACTAGGTGGGGGTAATACCTCTCCTGCATGGTGCAGAAGGGTACCAGACCTGCATTAGTGAGTGTCCGCCGGATCTGGAAATGCTATCAGTCGAAGAACTCGAGGTCACTCAGACGTCCTAAGGCTACAACCTTCCTTGCCATCCTCTCTGCAAGGGAACCTGGGGCAACTGAACTACTGGCCTCTCCTGTATCATGTCTAGTCTTGGTCCTCCTCTCTGATCCCTGACTAGGTCTCCTAACAGCTAATCTCTTTCTTGGACCCATCGCAATCAAACTGAACAAGAAAGGAAGAAGGATGAATAACCTAGGAGAGTATAGGTTTTAATCAAATTAGGCTAAAGGAGACTATGTCTTCCTAAAAGAGGAATAGTGGCTTTCAAAGAAGCAAGAATAGGTTTTGAAAACTGGGATTAACCAAATTTGAGTTGTAAAATACAAGAAATCGAGGGTAAAATATCTTTAAATACAAAAAATCAAGGGTTATAAGGACATTTTAGGTATATAAAACTAATCCTATCAAATATACTTTAAAACACATTTTTCAAGTTTACAAAATCAGTAATATATAATATAAACCTATGGTTTAAAAAAAAGATTCATTTGGGTTTTAGGTTAAAACCAAGAAATCAACCAACACAATTAGTGAAAAGAGAAGTAAAAAGCATGGAAATCAACGCAAATTCTCTTTCCACAAGAATAAAATTCGAGAACTAGCAATAAGTAGCTAGGAAAACTGAATTTAAACCAAAAATCTTTGAGCATTTCGGCCAAAAATCCAATGTAACAGTAATATTCACAAAAACGGATAGAAAACATGAGAAATCGGCCAAAATCCCTGGGAAATCCAAGATAAATAAGCTCAAACATTATTTCCACAAAATGGATTCCTCCAAACAATTCAAATCCTTGAAAAATATGGTTTAAATACATTTAAATGGACAGAAAATGAAAAAATTAGGTGACACGGTTTCTAAAAAGTTAAAAAGAGAGGAAAATACCTGATTTTAGTTGACAAATGAGGGGGGGAATGCTGATTTGGAAGGTAGGGGAGCTTAGGAGACCACTAGAGCTTGATAGAAAATGGGGGAAAATAATTTACAAAAGTTTCGATTTGCCCTAAAAGACAGATTTTTCCCACGAGTGTCGACACTTGGGATTTCTTAAGTGTCGACACTTGGTCAGGTGTCGACACTTCGCAAAATCCAAGTGTTGACACTTGGCCAAGAAAATCCCAAAAAAATCTGTAAAAAATGTTCAAAAATTCAAGGAAGTTTTTAAAAGCTTTTGGGACTAAACACAAGCGACTTTTTGAGTAAAGTAACTTGGGTAAGATGAAATTTGAGAGAGTTCTAGGAGAATGGATCAATGATACCTAACTCTCTTCTAATCAGACAAAATCTCTCTTCACTCAAAGGTTTGGTAAATATATCACCTAATTGATCATCAGTACACACAAATTCAAGTACTACATTAGAGTTTTGTACATGATCTCTTATGAAATGATGTCTTATTTCAATGTGTTTACTTCTTGAATGTTGCATAGGATTCTTTGTTAGATTGATTGCACTAGTATTATCACATCTTATGGGTGTCTTAATTAATTTAATGCCAAAGTCTTCAAGCTGTTGTTTGATCTGTAGGAGTTGAGCAGAACAGCTTCCAGCTACTATATATTCAGCTTCTGCCATAGATAGAGCAACTGAATTCTGTTTCTTGCTACTCCATGAAATCAAATTTATTCCAAGAAACTGACAAGTTCCACTAGTACTTTTACGATCAAGTTTACACCTAGCAAAGTCAGCATCAGAATAAGCAATCAATTCAAATGAAGAATCTCTAGAGTACCAAAGATCAATTTCAATTGAGCTAGATAGATATCTAAGTATGCATTTAACAGCCAAAAGATGAGACTCTTTAGGATTAGACTGATATCTAGCATACATACAAACACTAAACATGATATTTGGCCTACTGGCAGTAAGATATAATAATGAACCAATCATACCATGATATAATTTTTGGTCTACAGACTTACCTAATTCATCCTTGTCAAGTCTACAAGAGGAGCTCATAGGGGTACCTAATGGCTTGGTGCTCTCCATCCCAAACTTCTTGAGTATTTCTTTTGTGTACTTGGCTTGGTTGATGAAGATCCCCTCTTTGGTTAGCTTTATTTGGAGTCTGAGAAAGAAGTTCAGTTCTCCCATCATGCTCATCTCGAACTCACCCTGCATTAATCTTGCAAACTCTTGACAAAGAGATTCGTTAGTAGCACCGAATATGATATCATCTACATATATTTGTACTACTAAGAGATCATCATTCTTTTTCTTTAAAAATAAAGTTTTATCAACATTACCTCTAGTAAAATCATTTTTGAACAAGAAAGAACTTAAACGATCATACCAAGCTTTAGGAGCTTGTTTCAAACCATACAATGCTTTATGAAGTTTGAAAATATGGTTTGGAAATTCAGGGTTTTTAAAACCAGGCGATTGTTCAACATAAACCTCTTGTTCGATAAAACCATTCAAAAAGGCACTTTTAACATCCATTTGAAATAATTTAAAATTCATAAAAAAGCAAAAGCCAATAATAGCCTAATTGCCTCAAGTCTAGGCATAGGAGCAAAGGTTTCATCAAAATCAATCCCTTTCTCCTGATTGTATCCTTTGGCAACTAGTCAGCCTTATTTCTTATAACAATATCATTTTCATCAAGTTTATTTTTAAAAACCCATTTAGTACCAATAATTGAAATATTTGAAGGCCTATCTACTAAAGTCCAATTATTATTTCTTTTAAATTGATTAAGTTCATCTTGCATAGCATTTATCTAATTACTATCATTTTCAGCTTCTTCAATAGTCTTAGGCTCAATCTGAGAAACAAATGCTAAGTAATCATAAATATTTCTAAGGGATGAATGAGTACTTATACCTTTAGCTGGATCACGAATGATAAGTTCTTTGGGGTGACCATGAGCATACCTCCATTCCTTGGGTAGAGAATCAACTGTAGATATGTTTTCATCACCTTGTGCTTGATCTCCTTCATTGTTTTGATCAATTTCTTATTCCTTGGCAGGCTCTTCATTGTTGTTCACTTCTTCAGTTCTTTTAGTACCTGTTTCATCAGAATGCACATCTTCTTTTCTAGAAGATTTCTGATCAAATTCATCAAATACTACATGTATGGATTCTTCAACAACAAGAGTTCTTCTGTTGAAGACCCTGTATGCCTTGCTAGATGTAGAATAGCCTAGAAAGATACCCTCATCTGACTTGGCATCAAATTTGCTCAAATTATCTTTACCATTGTTTAAGATGAAACAACGACATCCAAAAATACAAAAATATCAAATTGAGGGTTTTCTACCCTTCCAAAGCTCATACGGTGTTTTCTTTAAAATCAGTTGGATTAAAACACGGTTTAAAACATAGCATGTAGTGTTTATGGCTTCTGCCTAAAAATATCTAGGTAGGTCATTTTCACAAAGCATTGTGCATGCCATTTTTTCAAGAGTTCTATTTTTCCTTTCTACCATCCTATTTTATTGAGGTATCCTAGGTGCTGAAAAATTATGATGAATGCCATTTTCAATACAAAATTTGTCAAAATCAGAATTTTCAAATTCGGTTCCATGGTCACTTCTCAAAGATACAATTAAAACACCTTTTTCATTTGAAACTCTTTTATGAAATCTAATGAATTCAGAAAACGCTTCATCTTTGTGTGCTAAAAACATGACCCAAGTAAAATGTGAGAAATCATCTACAATGACTAAACCGTACTTCTTACCTCCCAAACTAGATGTTCTAGTCAGTCCAAAGAGGTCCATATGAAGCAACTATAAGGGTCTAAATGTAGAGATTAATCATTTTGGTTTAAAAGATGATTTGGTTTGTTTTCCAAGCTGGCATGCACTACAAATCTTGTTCTTTTCAAAACTGAGTTTTGGAAAATCTTTTACCAAATTTTTTTTTTCTAAGTTTTGAAATCAAATGCATACTAGCATGTCCTAGTCTACGATGCCAAAGTCAACTAGTTTCATTGATCTTGGCTTCCATTGCCACTAGGCATTGACCATTTTGAATAGGAAGATCATCAAGATCAACCATATAAATATTGCCATGCCTATGACCAATGAACTTGATGCCATTGTCATCTAAACTAGAAATAATGCACAAAGAAGATTTGAAAGTAACTTTAAAATCCTTATCACAAAACTAACTAATGCTAAGTAAATTATGTTTCAAACCATCTACATATAAAACATTATCAATATAAGTAGAAGGGGTGATATGGACTTTACCAATTCCAACAATTTTGCCCTTACCATTATCACCAAATGTCACATTACCACCATTTTGATATTCGAGTGATAAGAACTGCTCCACATCTCCGGTCATATGCCTTGAGCAACCATTATCGAGGTACCACATTCTTTTCTTATTGGTTGCAAGGCATACCTACAATAAAAATCAGGTGGAGACTTTAGGTACCCAAGTCATCTTGGATCCTTTCAGGTTAGTGATAATGGTTTCTTTTGGAACCTAGATTTTCTTAACATTAATCAATCTTCTCTTATTGCACAAATAAGATTTATGCCCTATAATACCACAAGCATAACAAGTAATGGATGATGATGCAGGCATAAAGAAATTTTTGAAAAATTTTTGTTTCTTTTGAGTTCTAAAATCTAAACCATCTTTATCAAAAATAGCTCTTTGATTATTTAAAAGCAATTTAATTTTTCAAAATTGTATGTAAATTTATCAACAAAAGGTTTTAACTTATCAATTTCTTCTTTATATTTTTTATTTTCATCCAAAATTTTTTTGTTTTGATTTGAAAATTTTCATTTGAAACAGAAACATTCTTTTTTTTCAAAACCTCCTTTTCTTTTTCAAGAACAATAATCTTATCATATAACTTTTTATTTTGAAGAAGTATGCAATCATTTTCATTTGAAATCTTGTCATTAGCTTTGACTAAAACTAGATTTTGTCTTTTTAGTTCTTTATGTTTTGATTTTAGTTTTTGAAATTCTTAACTAACTCATCAAAAACTTTATGTAGTACATCAAATGTAAATTCATTTTCAGTTTTAGATAGTACCTCGTCATGATCCACCATCAAACAGAAGTTTGCAACTTTTTGCTATTCTTCTTCAGAGCTGGAGTCTTTGCTGTCACTCCAGGTTGCCATCATGGCCTTCTTTCTTAGTTTTCTCCTGCTTTTCTTAAGTAAGGGATAGTCTATCTTGAAGTGGCCCAGTTTTTTGCATTCGAAGCACGTGGGCTGCTCCTTATCTTTTTCCTTTTCTTTCTCCTTGCTTGGCTCACCTTTTAGAGGTTTCTTCTTGAAGTTGTACTTTTTCTTCCTTATAAACCTTCTGAACTTTCTTGCCATAAGAGTCATCTCATCATCTTCATCTTCTTCTTTGATTTCATTGCTTGACTCTTCTCTTGTGGTGGATTTGAAAGCGATGACTTTCTTCTTCTTTTCTACATCCACGTTCTTTTGTTTTAAGGAAAGCTCATAAATCATCAATGAGCCTAATAGTTACTCGAGGGGTAAAGTGTTGACATCCTTGGCTTCCTCTATGGCCGTCACCTCGGCATCCCATGAAGCCGGAAGAGACCTGAGAAGTTTATTTATAAGTTCTCCATTTGATACAATCTTTCCGAAGCTTCTCATGCCATTCACAATATTTGTGAACCTAGTATACATCTCACTAATAGATTCAGTAGGTTCCATCTTGAATATTTCATATGTGTGAATGAGCATGTTAATCTTAGTTGTTTTCACTTGGTGTGTACCCTCATGAATAACCTCAAGTGTATCCCAAAGCTCCTTAATAGAGAGATAATTAGATATTCTATTGAATTTACTCAGATCAAGAGAGCAATACAATAGATTCAAAGCCTTCGCATTAAGCTCAATTTGCTTAATGTCATTCTCATCCCAATCATCTTTCATTTTTGGAGTGAGAATGCCATTAACCAACATCGTAGGCTGATGAGGACCTTTTATGATTGTCTTCCAAAAATTATAATCCATGGCCTGAATGAATATGCACATGCGAGTTTTTCAATAAGTGTAATTCATGCCATTAAATAGTGGGGGTCGGTTTGAAGCTTGACATTCAATAACACCCATTCCAATTGGGGCTACCATGATCTTTTACTCAAGATCCTTGGACCTACAAGAGAGTACCGATGCTCTGATACCACTTGTTACCCAGAAATGGAGCCCAAGAGAGGGGGTGAATTGGGTCTTTTAAAAATTTAAAGCAATAATATGCATGCCTTGCGGTGTTTATGAGATATGAAATTGATGCACTAAGTTATATGCAGCGGAAAGCAATAAATAGAGTGCAATAAGTAAAAAGGAAGAGATAGAAGAGACAATCACATACGAACACAAAGTTTATAGTGGTTCGGTGCAAACCTGGCACTTACATCGACTCCCCAAGCCACCCTTGGGAATTCCACTATAATCTCTCTAAGATTACAGCCGACTTGTTTTTCCAAAGGCTCGCAAGTCAAAACCTATGTTGGTTTTGTCACCTAGGCTCACCAACTAACCTTTACACTTGTTTTGTCCTCGGGCTCACAAGTTAACCCTAGTTGGTTTTATCACTTTGGCTCACCAACAAACCGCAACAACCTTCTTTCAAGACATCCTTGAAAGCAAGGTCAAATCAAAAGAGGATTTCAGATATACAATCCAAAATAAACAAAACAAACTCTCTTCAAGAGTAGAATGGAAGCTTTGAGGCTCAAGTTGATGCTTTGTCTTGTCTTCTCCTTGGAATATTCTTCAAGCTCTCTTTTTGAAAAGATGAAAGGATGGGCTTGTAAGCTTTTTCAGGGAAGCACACTTTAAATGGCTTTTGAAGTGAAGTTCTTGAGGGAATATTGGCTTTTGAGCTTTCAATGGACTTCAATACTTCAAGAATAAGTTTGGTGAAGTTTAAATACTTCAAAAAATTTTAAAAAATGGTTTGTGACCATTTGAGCTTCGAATCTAGCCGTTGGGAGCTTGAAAAGATACTTATGCAACTCAGAAAAATAGATCCATTAGGCCTGTCAGAACCCGAGTGTCGACACTTGGTTTGTCAGGTGTCGACACTTGACTTCCAGGTGTCGATACTTGAACTTTCAAGTGTCGACACTTGATTCACAGGTGTCGATACTTGACACACAAATACTCCAATGGCCATGTTTTGGATTTTCAAAAAGTCTCAGGCCTTGAGTCGATACTTGGAAACTTAAGTGTCGACACTTGAGTTTCAGGTATCGACACTTGAATTATGGATGTCGACACTTGGCATGCCAAGAAATTTTTCTGCGTGCCAAGAGCTGAAGTGTCGATACTTGACTTCCCAGGTATCGACACTTTGTTCTAAAAAATTTATAATTGAGTACAAATTAAGACAAAAATACAAGTGTTAAATATAAAACATAAAACCAAAGAGGGATTGGGGTGGGGAACTGGGTATAGAGGTAGAGTCTACCCAAGAAACCTTATAGGGATTGGGGTGGGGAACTGGGGTTAAGCCTAACATTTTGACAGTGCTAGTAGAAATGGCATTCACACAGCTCCCACTATCTATGATGATTTTACATACCTTATCCTCTAGTTTAAGGAAAGTCTGCAGGATGTTAGTCCTACGCCAATCTTCCTGAACTTTAGTCTGGGACAGGATGCATCTTACAACCCCTACTTGGTCAGACTCTGTGGTTTCTTCCTCTCCTTCATACTCATCAACCAAATTCATTCCGGCCTCATAAACTTCTTCTTCAAACTCCTCATTAGGCTCGGAATTCTCTTCTCCTCCCTCTTCTATATATAGGGATCTACGAGGGTACTGGCTAGAAACATGACCTACCTTATGACACTTAAAATAAGCTATGGTTGTGCACTGATTGGAGATATGACCGGGCTTCTGGCATTTAAAACAGACGATACTAGGGGTTCTCTGGGTGTCAGGTGCCTTACCTTTGTCCATGGGCCTAGGGGTGGAAATACCCTGATTAGGCTTGCTAGGGGTAACCTGGCTAGGTCCATTTCTTGGGATTGGGGCACTAACCCTAGATGGCATGGGTCCTCTCTGAAACTTCTCAGTGTTCAGTGCAATCTGATAGGCTTGGTCTAGGTCAGTAACCTCTCTCAGAAATAACTCTCTCTTAATATCTTCCCTAAGCCCAGCCCTAAATCTAGAAAAAGTGACCTCATGGGCTTCACTCACATCACATCTCATTAGGTATTCATCAAAGGTGGTTATGTAGTCTGAAACAGATTGGTTTCCTTATTTCAAAGTCTGCCATTGGTCTAACAGATTTTGCTGGTATGAAATGGGTAGGTACTTGTCTCTAAGCTTCTCTTTCATACCCTGCCAAGTGGTTATGGGCTCTACATTTCGTCTTCTAGTGGTCAGCTCAATGTTCCCCCAGTATAACCTAGCTTGACGTATTAATTTCATCTTGGCAAACTTGAATTTCCTCTCCTCAGACATGGCATACTACTCAAAGTACTAGTCCATCTCACCCTCCCAATCAGAATACACCTTAGGATTTAAGCTACCATCAAAAGTGGGTGCATCTAACTTGATGTTCCGAATGAACCTATCATCTCTATCCTCAGGTTCTGGGTCAGGCCTCCTATGATTAGGTTCAGGATCTCGATATAAAGGTCTTCTAGGCTCTTGGTGTGGGTGAGGTTGAGGCACATTAAAATCTGGGTCAGGAGTCCAATTCCGATGCCTAGGTTCCTCAAGTACTTGGACTCGATCCCTAAGCTGGGCAAAATTCTCATTCATATCCTGACTTAATTTGTTCATACTCTCAGTAAGAGCTCTAACCATGGCCTCTAAATCAGGTTGGGTTTGACCAGGTTAGTAGGGTACTCCATTCCGGGTAGACATGATGCAATCAAGCATACAAAATGAGACTCAACTGAACGACTACGGGCTAACTAGACCTAGAGCCCAAACTAGATGCCCAATCAGAGTGGCAAGCTAGCCTGTAGTAACTCAGAACTCAGCCAGGCAGGTGTAAGAGGAGTGTTAGATCCCTGAATGCCAATCCTAGACACCAATCAGAGATTGGCCAGGTAGGCGGACCAGCACACAAGCCCTTCGGGATGGAATCCCTGAACCACCATTCTAGACACTGAGTACAAAGCACACACAGAGTAACTAGACAAACTGACTCAACACTAGCCTTGACCCGACTTGTTGATGTCCCTAACCCACTAGGGCAAATTAGGTCTAATCAATTTTTAGATTAAAGGCTTAGGTTCGAATGAGTGGGTGGTGGTTTTGGGCTAAGGAGAGGTTATCAACTCCTCCCCTTATCTTAGATGCTCAAATGCCCTTAAGATGAATTAAGAGATGAACACTCAAAAATAATTGGATTGCAGAACACAAAAATAGAGTTGCAGAAATTTAATTCTCAGAAATCTCATGGAAACCAATAAATCACAAAAAAATTATGAAAAATAGTTTCAATTATACTGGTTTCAGCAAAATAAAAATCACTGAATTTGGAGTTACTTGTAGTGAGAAATAATTCCTGCAACAGGAAAATTATGGGCTGAAAATAGAGCACTTCCCCGTTTACAATTCCTGCTACGAAGTTATAACCCAACGGATCCCCTACACGCCCTAGGAATACCCCGTGGAATGGGAAGAGGAGGTTTGCACCTCGCTTCGTTCCTAGGACCGGACGTCCTGGGGAGTCTACTTCGAGCAGACAAAGTAAAAAGAGAGAGACTCAAACAAGCAATCAAAACAGAAACCCTAAACAGAGCTCTGATACCAAAAATGATGCAGAACAAAGAACAAAGAAGCGTATGCAGAAGTAAATTTAGGATTAATTTTTTTTTTTTATATATTTCAGAAATTGGCTTTGACTCAAAGTAAAGCTAAACTAAGTTGAAGGAAACTAGGTAAGGATTGAAAGCACAATTTAGAAGAAACTAAATTATCAGAGTAGTTCAGAAGTAACGGATCGCTTGGGGTTGAGAAACTCCCAGACCTAGGGTTTCGCTCTGAACTTTCAACAGAACAGAAATAGAGAGGAGAGATGGTTTACCAACCAGACAGTGATCTTCTCAGAATTTGGGTGGAAGAACTCTCTCGAGCAGATTGTTGGATCCTCGGATTCGGCTATCTTTACAATGGATCCCCCAATACTGGTCTTGTGGTTTGGTCAGCTTCTCCTGGACTCAAGATCTGGGAAGAAGAAAAACAAGTAAGGGATTTAGAGACTCAGGGAAGGATTTACCAGTTCGAAGAACTTGAAGGTTGATGTCGCTGAGATCCGGATTCTCTTGAAGGCTGATTCGACTCCCTCTGGAAAGAGCTTTGGATCTGAAGTACCTGGACTATAGCTGGATGCTGGTGGTCGGCCTGGACTTGGAGAGAGAGGCCGTGGGAAGTGGGATAGGCTAGGGATTGGTGGAAAGAAAAGAATGATGGGCGGCTAGGGTTTGGGAGTGGAGTGGCTAACCTAGGGTTTGGGTTTTGGAGATCTCACACCTCCTCAAGGTTCCTGGGGAACCTAGATTTACTCCCTCATGGAGCTCAACACCTGGATGCAAGTGCGGAAGAGAGAAAACACAAAGTTTGCTCACAAAAAATTTGGTTTCATTCATCTGATTGATTTAAACTTACAAGAGGGGTTTAATTTATAAGGCTTTACAAGGGAGTAGGGTTTTACATCTTCCCATGTGGGACTAAAGGAGGGGATCTACAAATCAGGATAATCCATACACATATGGTCGGCCAAGGTACCAAAAAATTTGATTTGGATTATAAAAGGCAGGTAGATGGCGCCTCCTTGCTTGGGTCTTCAAGAGAATTTCTTTCCTTCCATGGATCAACTCTTTTAGACTCCTCCTTTTCTTCCTCCCTAAGTCAAGGCCCTTCCCATCTTTGTTTTGGATATTTTTGGCAGGTAGTGGGCGCCTCCTTGAAGTTCTCTCCAAGAGAATTTCTTCCCTTTCTTAGTTTGGTTCTTTTGGGAAAGACTTGGGCCGCCCCCTTGATTTGTGGACTCCTGGTGGATTTCTCCTCAACTGGCGCATGAGAGAAGGAAGCTGCTATCTATGGTGTGGGGACCAAAGGCTGCTGGATGTAGATATGGTGCCCCCTGGACTCAGGCGTATGGCTGGGAGTGTGGCTGGGAGTGTGGCGCCCACTTGCTAGGCCTTGGGAGAAAATGTAACACCCCAGGTTGAAGCCCTAGTCCACTACTGAGTCAACATGACTCAACAAAATAAAATACAGGTAATGTAGACTCAAGCTAAATTGAGTTGATCTAGTCAACTCTTATTACAAACCAAAAACCCTAATTCTTCGGGCAAGGTTAATCAGAGATCCAGATGGAGCTCTGAAGTCTTCTTCTGAGTCTGGTGCCCGCACCACTTTGCTCCTCTCCTTCGAAGCTTTTAGAGATCCTATAGGGCTTTTGTAAGTGCCTTACTTCCTTTACTTTGCTACTCAAGTCTTCTCCTCCAGGTCTTTATCCAATTCTTGGGTGGAGACTTTTCCTTTAAGTTTTTCCTCCTTTCTTGCTTTCCTTGATCTTTTCCCCTTTTTCCAAAAAATATCATCTAAGGATGAAGGTCACTCAGTCAACAACATTTTTGGACTACAGGGATTTCAGGACTCATCTTCAAATGAGGCAAGTTCTAAGAGCTTGGAGGGAGAGGAAACTTGCTCGCCATGAGCAAATCCATAGGTGGGTTGCTCAAGTAGTTGGGGGAGCACTCTGCTAGCCTATCGACTGAGATTCCCACCATAATCAAAGCTGATGTTCTCTTGATACGTGATAGATACATTTTTTTGAGTATTTATCATTTTCATTCTCCAAGTCTAGAGGACTAAGTAATCTCCTATCCTGAAGACCAAATTGCCATGTACAAAGAATTTTTTGTGCTGATCTTTGATTTTCTCTTCATCATTTTATTGTAAATATTCTTGACTTCTACCAAGTTGTTCCATCCTAGATGGAGTCGAACTCCTTTTGAATTTTATACTGCTTCATCATTCTCTATCATTTCTTTGGCATCCGGCTTTGAATGTCTCTCTATCGAGCCCTGATGCGAGACTAATATGCATGCAATTTTTTCTGTATATTTTATGTGTGGGGTTGAGTGATTAATTCACTAATTTCATATTAAAATAAGTTATAGGAAATTTTATATGAATTTTAGAAGATCAGCATGCAGATTAGGACCTAGAAAAGTAGCAAAGAAGGACCGCCGGGGCTGAGAAGCCTCGGTTAGGGCAAGTTCTCCTATAATAAAACTACTGGAGGTAGAGCGGTGTACCTAACAATGTCTGTGAAGATCGCAGCGAAGGGGTCTCTCGTTCCTCGACGGATGCGGCCTGGAAAACCGAGCCAATGACCCGCGGATACCTGGCTTTCTGCTCGGTGGTCCGATCGAGGCTTGGCTGGAGTCGTTGGATTCGTAGGAACTCGGGGACCTGCAAACGACCTGTCAGGGGTTAGAAAACTCACAAAGGAACAAGAAAACAAAGGAAAAACAGCAAGGGAAGGCTTCTTTTGGAGTGGGCATCCAGGGATCTGAGAGGCTTGTTGGTAGCAGGAAGATGATTGCAGCACTGGGAAGAAAAACTCTCACAAACCCCTTTATGCACACAGCAGGGTATCACACAACTCAATAGAAGAACTCAAGATTTTAGTTCATATCAAAAATTAGGTTTCATACAAGAGAATAGGGTCCCTTAAATAGACCCTTAACCTTGGGCTCCAAGTAAGGGTACATAAGTCTTTACATAAGAATCCTTTTCTCTCTCAAACCCTAGCTAGAAAATAAGGAAATATTAGGTAAAAAAAATCCCTAAAAATTCTTTTGACTTGGCCAACACTCCAAGGATGCCTAAGGGAGCGTGTTGGGCTTCTAGGAGCAGCAAAAGGCTGGTCCAAAGGGGCTCGAGTGCATGGGTTTGGGCCTCTGGAAGCTGGGGTAGCCTGGTAGCCAGGTAGCAGGAATATTTCCTGGTATCTTGCTTCTTAGGGGCTTGGGCTTGGCACCTGGGCTTGATTTCTTTGGGCTAGGATACAGATGGACCTCTGGAATTATGGATGTTCTTATCTATGAATATACTTTGGCATTTGGAAGGGAATCTAGGCATCTGGAGGGCATCTGCAAGAAATCAGGGTTTTCTGAATTTTCCTCCTGGGGTCTTCAAATCTTCAAGCTGGGTTGGACTTGGGCTATACTTCCATGTCTTCAATCTAGTTGGACTTGGTCTTTACTTGTATGATATAGTCTTGAGTCTTCAGTATGCTTGGACAGGACTCAAAAAAATAAGATTAGCTCAACATGAGGTGACTAGCATTGGACAGAACTAGCTCAACATGAGCTGACAAGTATAGAACTAAAATAACAACTCAAAATACTCAAATAACAACTAAAATGGACTCAGATGAGCTAAGCCCTTATTACAGATGGACTCATAAATTATTGATCAATTTATAGAGGGTTGAAAAGCCTCTATCTTATTCTGGTGCCTCCGGTGTCCCCACCAGTTCTTCCGGGATGGGAGGAACTCAACCCTGTCGAGTGAAGATCAAGCTGGCTCACATATCTCTCGAGGAGGTCTAGGTTGAGGTGCTGCAAGTCCTCTTAAGAAATCCATGAATCGTCTGACTCTGGCCAGCCTTGCCATCGGACTAGGAAGCGTTGATAGTCATGGCCCCGGATCGTGATGGCTTGATCATCCAGGATACGCTCGATCCGTTCTCCTCTCTCAGGCCAATTTGTTAGTGGACACTCTGGGTTAGGATCACTCACAATGAAAAGGAACAGGTCCAAAGGCCTCACTAGGTATCGCTGCCGGTTCCCTATACTCAACCAGGTCTATAATATTGAAGGTAGAACTAAAGCCCAAATCCGAAGGCATATCTAACACATAGGCATTTGATCCAATCCTTCTCTATCACTTTAAAAGGTCCGGCTCTACGAGCATAAAGCTTCTTTTAGGCCTATGCCTAACTAAGATAGAATCCACTACATCAAATTCTTTGACCCTTCTTCGGGAATTAGCCAGTTGTTTTAAGATTAGTGCGGGTGGTGAACATGCTAGGCACATGCAGACTCCTAACAAATGATGCAAAGGATTCATACTGACACCTAACAGACTCGACTATGCATTCCTATCGAAGGAGATTTTATTGAACTCTTTGGATCTAAACCAAATAGATTATAGGTTCTCTAGGTTTGATCCTAGCTTGACATGCACATGAAAATTTATAGTGAACTCCTAGCAAATTCCAAAGAGTATGCCAGAAGTAAGATGCAAACCTAACATGCGTGATGAATGCATGCAGTATGCTAATCTCAGCTAAATGCAATCTAATGATCCTAGAAATGCTGGAGGTGTCAGGAAAGGGCAGAAAATAGGAAGTGGGTTCAGAAGTAGTTTGGTAGGGTAGGGAAAAAGGTTCAAGGTTAGTTGGATAAAGTTCGATAAAAGAAGGCATGTCAGAGACTAATCCTAGACTAATGAGGCTAACCTTACGAGGTTGCGGTATATCTATGGGGTTTGCATAATGGAAGGATGGGTTACTAATCTCAGGGAAGAGGTCCTTAAAGGGAACTATAGGAGGAGGCTCATCTTGAGGGTACTGATTCAAAGAGATCAGGTCCTTAATAAATTCTTCAGGTTCTTGTATTTTAGGACTAGACTCTATAATTTGGCTCTCCTCTATGGTTTCCTCAAGTAAGGCTCTAGCAGTAGTACCTAGGTTCTCTTCCTCTATTTGTTCTTCCACTATAGCTTTAGGTTGGATGTAGTCAAGGTCAATTAGCTCTGGGTTGGTTTCTACCTGGGTATCTATTGGGTCAGCTAATTCGAGGTCTGCTAAAGGTGTCTCCTCTTCTCCCTTATACTCATCCACAAGGCTCACATCAGCTTCATACACTTCCGCGTTAATGTAATCCTTGGGAATCTCAGGAATGGTTGGAAAAGGTCGGCTAGTAAGAAATTGGTTAGGTTCTGGTCTCTGATTATGGGTACTACTCCTAATAGGTTCAGGTTGTATAAGGGGCAGTGGCTCACTACTGGGTTCATATTTAGGGATACTAATCCTATGGGGTTCAAGTTGACTAGGGGAAGCATGACTAGTACTAGGCTGATACTTAGGGGTTATGGGTTATCTAGGCTCATAGGACAAGGGTGCAGATCTATGGGTCATGGGATTATAGGATCTGGGGTCATAGGATTTTGGGTCAGCTCTATGATCAGGTTCTAAGGATGGATCATGGTATGGGGTCCTCCTAAGGCTGGGCTCTCTATATGGGTCAGGATATTGGGTCCTCCTAGGGTTGGACTCCCTATATAGGTCAGAATACTGGGTTCTCCTAGGGTTGGAGTCCCTATATAGGTCAGAATATTGGGTTCTCCTAGGGTTAGACTCCCTATATGGGTCAGAATATTGGGTGTTGGGTCTACTAGGCTCATAGGGTGTGGGTGCATAGGATCTATGATCATGGGATCTAGAGTCATAGGATCTAGGTTCATAGGTTATGGATTTATAGGTTCTAGGTTCATAGGATTTGGAGACATAAGATCTATAGGTTGTGGGTATACTAGGCTTATAGGGAGAGGATAAATAAGATCTATCTTCCTGGTCTATAAAATCCTGATTGGGTCTTCTAGGACTAACCTTAGGGATTGGGTCATTATGATGGGCTCTCCTAGGTTCAGCCTCAAGGTATGGATCAGGGTTTGGGGTCCTCCTAGGTTGAGGATTGTAGTACGGGTCAGGATAAGGGGCTCTCCTAGGTTCGACCTCATGGTATAGATCAGGGTTTGGGGTCCTCCTAGGTTGAGGGGAATCAGGATCTGGCTCAAACTGTGACCCATGGGTTTTTCTTGGGATTCTTACTCGGACTTTTAACTGATCAAACATATTGGCAAGATGGTCAATTCTATCATTGGTTTGAATACGAGACTGAGTTAACTGGGTCATCTGGGCAGCCATATGGGCCATTTGATCAGCTAGGGCTTTCATTTGGGCTTGCAAATTTTCCTTGGGTTCAAACATTTGTGAAGGAGGTAGGTGATATGAAACTCCTAATCTAGTGCTCATGCAAGACTTGATCAGACCGACTACAGCTAACTAGACCTAGAGTCTAAACTAGATGCTCAATCAGGGTGGCAAACTAGCCTATAGTAATCCTGTACTCAGCCAGGCAGGTGTAAGGGGAGTGTTAGGTCCCTGATTGCCAATCCTAGACACCAATCAGAGATTGGCCAGGTAGGCGGACCAGCACACAAGCCCTTCGGGATTGAATTCCTAAACCACCGTTCTAGACACTGAGCACAAGGCACACACCGGTTATCTTGACACAATGATCTGACACATAGTCCGGACCCGACCTGTTGGTGTCCCTAGCCCACTAGGGCAAATTAAGTTTAGTTAATTTTAGGTTAAGGCTTGGGACCGAATGCAGGGGATGTGGTTTTGGGCTAAGGAGAGGTGATCAAATCCTCCCCCAATCTGATATAGCAAGAGTGCCCTTAAAAGTAAATTATGCAATAATGGCAGGCAGATGAGGATGCAAATTAGGGTTTAGATATTTTTGGTATTTTTTGGAGAATATATAATTTTTTTTTTTTGGTATTTTCTTAAATAGAAGAAAACTTGCAAATTATGGCCTAATATGCAGGAAATATACTAAAATTAAAAGATATGCAAAAAATGCTAAACAAAACCCTAAAACTTCCAAACTTGTCTTGCTGAAAAAATACAGAGCCAAAAATTTGTAGGCAGTATTTCGGCTTGAAGAAAATTCACAGGCCATAATAAAATATGAGAAAATTATGAAACTTACTATGAATTATTATGAATCTATAAAAATAAATTTCAGAATTTTTAGAGTTTTTATCATAGAGAAATAATTTAAATAACAGAGCATATACAGACTGAAAAATTGCAGAAAATAAGCCCTAATCTAAGCTCTGATACCAAATGATAGGGAACAAATATGCAAGAAATTTTTTTTGTATATTTTATATGTGGGGTTGAGTGATTAATTCCTGAATTTCAGATTAAAATAAGTTGTAGGGAATTTTAGAATATCAGCATGCAGATTAGGACCTAGAAAAGTAGCAAAGAAGGACCGCCGGGGCTGAGAAGCCTCGGTTAGGGCAAGTTCTCCTACAATAAAACTACTAGAGGTAGAGGGGTGTACCTGACAATATCTATGAAGATCGCAGTGAGGGGTCTCTCGTTCCTCGATGGATACGGCATGGAAAATCGATCCAATGACCCGCGGATACCCGGCTTTCTGCTCGGTGGTTCGATTGAGGCTTGGCTAGAGTCGTTGGATTTGTAGGAACTCGAGGACCTGCAAACGACCTGTTAGGGGTTAGAAAACTCACAAATGAATAAGAAACAAAGGGAAAACAGCAAGGGAAGGCTTCTTTTGGAGTGGGCGTTCAGGGATCTGAGAGGCTTGTTGGCAGCAGGAAGATGATTGCAGCACTGGGAAGAAAAACTCTCACAAACCCCTTTATGCACACAGCAGGGTATCACACAACTCAATAGAAGAACTCAAGGTTTTAATTCATATCAAAAATTAGGTTTCATACAAGAGGCTAGGGTCCCTTAAATAGACCCTTAACCTTGGGCTCCAAGTAAGGGTACATAAGTCTTTACATAAGAATCCTTTTCCCTCTCAAACCCTAGCTAGAAAATAAGGAAACATTAGGTAGAAAAAATTCCTAAAAATTCTCTTGACTTGGCCAACACTCCAAGGATGCCTAGGGGGGCGTGTTGGGCTTCTAGGAGCAGTAAAAGGCCGGTCCAAAGGGGCTCGGGTGCATGGGTTTGCGCCTCTGGAAGCTTGGGTTGCCTGGTAGCCAGGTAGCAGGAATATTCCATGGTATCTTGCTTCTTAGGGGCTTGGGCTTGGCACCTGGGCTTGATTTCTTTGGGCTAGGATGCAGATGGACCTCTGGAATCATGGATGCCCTTATCTATGAATATACTTTGGCATCTGGAAGGAAATCTAGGCATCTGAAGGGCATCTGCAAGAAATCAGGATTTTCTGAATTTTCCTCCTGGGGTCTTCAAATCTTCAAGCTGGGTTGGACTTGGGCTATACTTCCTTGCCTTCAATCTAGTTGGACTTGGTCTTCACTTGTATGATATAGTCTTGAGTCTTCAGTATGCTTGGACAGGACTCAAAAAAATAAGATTAGCTCCACATGAGCTGACTAGCATTGGACTGAACTAGCTCAATATGAGATGACAAGTACAGAACTGAAATAACAACTCAAAATACTCAAATAACAACTAAAATGGACTCAGATGAGCTAAGCCCTTATTACAGATGGACTCATAAATTATTGATCAATTTACAGAGGGTTGAAAAGCCTCTATCTTATTCTGGTGCCTCCGGTGTCCCCACCAATTCTCCCGGGATGGGAGGAACTCGACCCTGTCGAGTGAAGAACAAGCTGGCTCACATATCTCTCAAGGAGGTCTAGGTTGAGGTGCTGCAAGTCCTCTCGAGAAATCCACGAATCGTCTGACTCTGGCCAGCCTTGCCATCGGACTAGGAAGCATTGATAGTCACGGCCCCGGGTCGTGATGGCTTGATCATCCAGGATACGCTCGATCCGTTCTCCTCTCTCAGGCCAATTTGTTAGTGGACACTCTGGGTTAGGATCACTCACAATGAAAAGGAACAGGTCCAAAGGCCTCACTAGGTATCGCTGCCGGTTCCCTATACTCAACCAGGTCTATAATATTGAAGGTAGAACTAAAGCCCAAATCCGAAGGCATGTCTAACACATAGGCATTTGATCCAATCCTTCTCTATCACTTTAAAAGGTCCGGCTCTACGAGCATGAAGCTTCTTTTAGGCCTATGCCTAACCAAGATAGAATCCACTACATCAAATTCTTTGACCCTTCTTCGGGAATTAGCCAGTTATTTTAAGATTAGTGCGGGTGGTGAACATGCTAGGCACATGCAGACTCCTAACAAATGATGCAAAGGACTCATACTGACACCTAACAGACTCGACTATGCATTCCTATCGAAGGAGATTTTATTGAACTCTTTGGATCTAAACCTAATAGATTATAGGTTCTCTAGGTTTGATCCTAGCTAGACATGCACATGAAAATTTATAGTGAACTCCTAGCAAATTCCAAAGAGTATGCCAGAAGTAAGATGCAAACCTAACATGCGTGATGAATGCATGCAGTATGCTAATCTCAGCTAAATGCAATCTAATGATCCTAGAAATGCTGGAGGTGTCAAGAAATGGCAAAAATAGGAAGTGGGTTCAGAAGTAGTTTGGTAGGGTAGGGAAAAAGGTTCAAGGTTAGTTGGATAAAGTTCGATAAAAGAAGGCACGTCAGGGACTAATCCTAGACTAATGAGGCTAACCTTATGAGGTTGCGGTATATCTATGGGGTTTGCATAATGGAAGGATGGGTTACTAATCTCAGGGAAGAGGTCCTTAAAGGGAACTATAGGAGGAGGCTCATCTTGAGGGTACTGATTCAAAGAGATCAGGTCCTTAATAAATTCTTCAGGTTCTTGTATTTTAGGACTAGACTCTATAATTTGGCTCTCCTCTATGGTTTCCTCAGGTAAGGCTCTAGCAGTAGTACCTAGGTTCTCTTCCTCTATTTGTTCTTCCACTATAGCTTTAGGTTGGATGTAGTCAAGGTCAATTAGCTCTGGGTTGGTTTCTACCTGGGTATCTATTGGGTCAACTAATTCGAGGTCTACTAAAGGTGTCTCCTCTTCTCCCTCATACTCATCCACTAGGCTCACATCAGCTTCATACACTTCCACGTTAATGTAAGCCTTGGGAATCTCAGGAATGGTTGGAAAAGGTCGGCTAGTAGGAAATTGGTTAGGTTCTGGTCTTTGATTATGGGTACTACTCATAGTAGGTTCAGGTTGTATAAGGGGTAGTGGCTCACTACTGGGTTCATATTTAGGGATACTAATCCTATGGGGTTCAAGTTGACTAGGGGAAGCATGACTAGTACTAGGCTGATACTTAGGGGTTATGGGTTCTCTACGCTCATAGGACAAGGGTGCAAATCTATGGGTCATGGGATTATAGGATCTGGGGTCATAGAGTTTAGGGTCAGCTCTATGATCAGGTTCTAATGATGGATCATGGTATGGGGTCCTCCTAAGGCTGGGCTCTCTATATGGGTCAGGATATTGGGTCCTCCTAGGGTTGGACTCCCTATATGGTTCAGAATACTGGGTTATCCTAGGGTTGGACTCCCTATATGGGTCAGAATACTGGGTTCTCCTAGAGTTGGAGTCCCTATATAGGTTAGAATATTGGGTTCTCCTAGGGTTAGACTCCCTATATGGGTCAGAATATTGGGTGTTGGGTATACTAGGCTCATAGGGTGTGGGTGCATAGGATATATGATCATGGGATCTAGAGTCATAGGATCTAGGTTCATAGGTTATGGATTCATAGGTTCTAGGTTCATAGGATTTGGAGTCATAAGATCTATAGGTTGTGGGTATACTAGGCTTATAGGGAGAGGGTAAATAGGATCTATCTTCCTGGTCTATAAAATCCTGATTGGGTCTTCTAGGACTTACCTTAGGGATTGGGTCATGATGATGGGCTCTCCTAGGTTCAGCCTCAAGGTATGGATCAGGGTTTGGGGTCCTCCTAGGTTGAGGATTATAGTACGGGTCAGGATAAGGGGCTCTCCTAGGTTTGACCTCATGGTATAGATCAGGGTTTGGGGTCCTCCTAGGTTGAGGGGAATCAGGATCTGGCTTAGACTGTGACCCATGGGTTTTTCTTGGGGTTCTTACTCGAACTTTTAACTGATCAAACCTATTGGCAAGATGATCAATTCTATCATTGGTTTGAATACGAGACTGAGTTAACTGGGTCATATGGGTAGCCATATGAGCCATTTGATCAGCTAGGGCTTTCATTTGGGCTTGCAAATTTTCCTTGGGTTCAGACATTTGTGAAGGAGGTGGGTGATATGAAACTCCTGATCTAGTACTCATGCAAGACTTGATCAGACCGACTACAGCTAACTAGACCTAGAGTCTAAATTAGACGCTCAATCAGGGTGGCAAACTAGCCTATAGTAATCCTGTACTCAGCCAGGCAGGTGTAAGGGGAGTGTTAGGTCCCTGATTGCCAATCCTAGACACCAATCAGAGATTGGCCAGGTAGGCGGACCAGCACACAAGCCCTTCGGGATTGAGTTCCTAAACCACCGTTCTAGACACTGAGCACAAGGCACAGACGGGTTATCTTGACACAATGATCTGACACAGTCCGTACCCGACTAGTTGGTGTCCCTAACCCACTAGAGCAAATTAAGTCTAGTTAATTTTAGGTTAAGGCTTGGGACCGAATGCTGGGGATATGGTTTCGGGCTAAAGAGAGGTGATCAAATCCTCCCCCAATCTGATATAGCAAGAGTTCCCTTTAAAATTAAATTATGCAATAATGGCAGGCAGATGATGATGCAAATTAGGGTTTAGATATTTTTGGTATTTTTTGGAGAATATATAATTTTTTTTTTGGTATTTTCTTAAATATAAGAAAACTTGCAAGTTATGACCTCATATACAGGAAATATACTAAAATTAAAAGATATGCAAAAAATGCTAAACAAAATCCTAAAACTTCCAAACTTGTCTTGCTGAAAAAACACAGAGCCAAAAACTTGCAGGCAGTATTTTGGCTTGAAAAAAATTCACAGGCCATAATAAAATATGAAAAAATTATGAAACATGTTGTGAATTATGCTGAATCTAGAAAAATAAATTTTAGGATTTTTAGAGTTTTTATCACAGAGAAATAATTTAAATAACATAGTATATACGGACTGAAAAATTATAGAAAAAAAGCCCTAATCTAAGCTCTGATACCAAATGATGGGGAACTAATATGCAAGCAATTTCTTTTGTATGTTTTATATGTGGGGTTAAGTGATTAATTCCTGAATTTCATATTAAAATAAGTTTTAGGAAATTTTATATGAGTTTTAGAGGATCAGCATGCAGATTAGGACCTAGAAAAGTAGCAAAGAAGGACTGCCGGGGCTGAGAAGCCTCGGTTAGGGCAAGTTCTCCTACAATAAAACTACTGGAGGTAGAGGGGTGTACCTGATAATGTCTATGAAGATCGCAGTGAAGGGGTCTCTCGTTCCTCGATGGATGCGGCCTGGAAAACCGAGCCAATGACCCGCGGATACCCGGCTTTTGGCTCGGTGGTCCGATTGAGGCTTGGCTAGAGTCGTTGGATTTGTAGGAACTCGGGGACCTGCAAACGACCTGTCAGGGGTTAGAAAACTCACAAAGGAACAAGAAAATAAAGGGAAAACAGCAAGGGAAGGCTTCTTTTGGAGTGGGCATCCAAGGATCTGATAGGCTTGTTGGCAGCAGGAAGATGATTACAGCACTGGGATGAAAAACTCTCACAAACCCCTTTATGCACACAGCAGGGTATCACACAACTCAATAGAAGAACTCAAGGTTTTAATTCATATCAAAAATTAGGTTTCATACAAGAGGCTAGGGTCCCTTAAATAGACCCTTAACCTTGGGCTCCAAGTAAGGGTACATAAGTCTTTACATAAGAATCCTTTTCCCTCTCAAACCCTAGCTAGAAAATAAGGCAACATTAGATAAAAAAAATCCCTAAAAATTCTCTTGACTTGGCCAACACTCCAAGGATGCCTAGGGGAGCGTGTTGGGCTTCTAGGAGCAGCAAAAGGCTGGTCCAAAGGGGCTCGGGTGCATGGGTTTGGGCCTTTGGAAGCTGGGGTAGCCTGGTAGCCAGGTAGCAGGAATATTTCCTGGTATCTTACTTCTTAGGGGCTTGGGCTTGGCACCTGGGCTTGATTTCTTTGGGCTAGGATGCAGATGGACCTCTGGAATCATGGATGCCCTTATCTATGAATATACTTCGACATTTGGAAGGGAATCTAGGCATCTGAAGGGCATCTACAAGAAATCAAGGTTTTCTAAATTTTCCTCCTGGGGTCTTCAAATCTTCAAGCTGGGTTGGACTTGGGCTATACTTCCATGTCTTCAATCTAGTTGGACTTGGTCTTCACTTGTATGATATAGTCTTGAGTCTTCAGTATGCTTGGACAGGACTCAAAAAAATAAGATTAGCTCAACATGAGCTGACTAGCATTGGACTGAACTAGCTCAACATGAGCTGACAAGTACAGAACTGAAATAACAACTCAAAATACTCAAATAACAACTAAAATGGACTCAGATGAGCTAAGCCCTTATTACAGATGGACTCATAAATTATTGATTAATTTATAGAGGGTTGAAAAGCCTCTATCTTATTCTGGTGCCTCCGGTGTCCCCACCAAGCCCTCTTCATGTTGAAAAAGCATCCTAAGGTGAGCGGCTGGTGGTTCAGCGGCCCTTGCCATGAGATAGCTTTTATTTCTGATCTTCTCTCTTCCATTCATAGCTGAAAGGGGAGGTCCTTTTTCGTGTCCTCTGACTAGCCTTGGAGGAGGAGTTGGATCTTGGGAGAGCCAAACCTGTCCCAAATAAGAACAAAAAGGACTTCCACAAACTACATAGCGAGAAGATTTCTTCCCTTCTGCAAATTTTGACCGAGCAAAACCTTCATCATGCTGGGCTGAGTCTAAGTAACTCTCTTAGGCACTTTCTTTTCTTCTTCTTTTCTTGAATCTTCAAGAATCTTTGCTAAATAACTTGCTCATCTTATAGGTATGAGGAAGGTTTCTGCTGATTGCTTCCGGGAGGTCATTAAGAAAAGGTAGGCCTCCCAAGGTAAACATCAAAAGCATGCCATGAGAAAATGACTTGCCCGGGCCTATCAATCGAGGGCCCATCTTCATCATGCAGGTTCCCACATCCCATCCAAGGGATGCTACATTGAGAGACCCTCCAGCCACTTCCTAGGGGAATGATGAAGAGGAGGTCATTGTGGCTCCTCCGATAGTTTATCAGGCACCATCTCCAGGGTGCACAAGTTTGGCTTCTTTAGTAATGATGGTGGCGGGTGCAACTCTAAGGGTGGCAGTGCCCTTAGCTCCCTCTGCTTCAGTGATTAGGCCCTATGAGAAGAGGGCCACTCCAACCCCAGCGAGGTCCACTATCCACATCTCCAGCAATAGAAATTGGGACGTGCACACTCAGAAGGCCATCTTCTGGGTCGATGACTCTTCATTGTGTGACTCCTACATAACGAGGGAGTTATCCAAGATGGGCACTACTTCCTTAGGACATGGAGGAGCGACAGTCTCACCTCATGGAGGAGATCGTTGCTGGTCTCTTTCTAGCATTGATCAGGGTAAGTCTTTCTTACTTTTACTTCCCTTGTTTGTTATGCAATGTATTCCCGATTAATTGACTCGATATTTTTTTGATGTGTAGCTTTTCCATGACATGACCACCATTCAAGGAGGGTTCAATACCCTCATTGAATTTCACCACTCCTTGAATGCCCAACTAAAGGAGTCCGAGGCCCAAGTGGAGAGCTATGACCGGCTCCTAGAGCTACCTGGGAGTAGGAACAAAAGCTGAGAGAGGAGTTAGCCACCCTCCAAGCTTCATTTGCAATGGTTACTGAACAGATGGAGGCCCAAGTAGTCGAGAAGGAAGGACCACTTGTTGAGAAGCAGGCATCGCTAACCGAGGTAGAAGCTTAACTTAGACTAAAGGCCTTCTCTAGTCGGTTGAGGAAAAGGTCAAGACGATTGAGGAACAGGCCATGTCCATTGCAGCTCAGGTAGTGAGGCACACAAGGAGTTGAAGGACTTTGAAAATGGCATCATCGAGGCTAGAGTAGGTGCTTACATAATCAGCTTCACCGGCTGTGGGGACAAAGTTGTGGGGCCTACTTGAAGCTGGATCTGAGTGGCATTGTAGTGGACGATGCTAGTCTTAAGGAAGAGGAAGGAGAAGAAGAAGGAGATATAGCCAAAAAGGAGAATGTAGGGGCTATTGAAGAATCGGCTACTACTTCCTAGGGGACTTAGAGTTTTCCTCTTTTTTTTGGTACTTTGTTTTCTTCCTTGGGATTTCAGTCAAAGTTCTTATAAACACTTTATCATCAATGAAATTATGACTTTCCTTTCCAATGAAATATCTTTTCTCTATGTTGCAATGTGTGGATGCAAACTCCAAAGACTTAGTCATACAAGTGACTCAACCATGACATAGGACCGATTAAATTCTTTAGTCGAGGAATATATTTACCTAAGTAGGTAATCATGCTAGCTCCAATCATAGCACAGATTCATTGGCTAAGTAATATAGTCATAGAATAGACTTTGGCATAACAAGAACCTCTCTATCTTTTGGCTAAGTAAGTTACCTGATAAGACTTGGAGTTGTGGCCAATTATGAGAAGTCAGCCATTGCTTGAAATCAAACTATAGAAAGTTGGCTGCTAGGATTATGGAAAGTTGACTATTGCTTGAAGATGAACTATGAAAAGTTGACTATTTCTTAAAGCTGAATTGTGGAAAGTCAGCTACTATTTGAAGTAAGACTGTGCAAAGTTGGTTATTACTTGAAGCCAGAATGTGGAATGTCGGCCATTGTTTGCACTGACTAGATAAGCTAACCACTATCCTCGAGCTTGCCATCTAGCTGGCAAATGAACAATGCTTTAGAATCTTCATTTATTTATTGCTTTGGTGACAGCCCTTCATTGCCATTCCGGCCATGCCATGTGGTGGATAAGGTTTGACTCTTAACCATCTATATTGTGTTAGGAATTGTCATACGATCCTGATTCCATGCATAGGTTTTAAAATTTTTTAATTGATTAAAATAAATTCATAGCAGAAATAAAAATCTACTCTAAGCATGCAAAGCAAGAATCAATCATGAACATGTAATGTAAATCTATAAATAAAACCAAAACTATTAAATAGATTAAATTCACTTTTCCGTTGCTCTACTCTATCTTCATCTGATTGAATCTGAGAAAAGTCTCGAGTTTTGCTGGAGTCATTAGATCGAATCTAGAAAAAAATCTTAGGTTCCGCTGGAGCTATGCATGCACTCAGCCTCTGCTAGTTTCCACAAAAAGATGTCCTGATCAAAGCCTCGAGGCCACCAGAGTGTCAGCACCTTATAGGCTTTGCTTTGATAGTTAGATCAAATCCCCTTTCATCTTCTTGATTTGTTTTCTCTGCACTAGAGATCTTGAAATCAAAAATAGATACCTTCTTAAGAGATCAAAGGAAAAATCTATTTCTTTCTTTTTACATGAATCCCTTCATACAAGATCAAGAATAGGAGGAGGGGAGGGGTGATGATAGATCTCTCTCGATTATTTTGTGCTTCTTGTGAGATTCTATATCTTGTTAAAAACCACTCCACGCACACCCATACGTGTGTCCACTTTTTTCATAATTAATTCTCATGCCACATTAGAGTCACACTTTTCCTAGAGTCCCATATATCTAAATAAGGATTAGGTTTGAATCAAATTCAAAGACTTTAGATAGATTGGCATAAGGATTAGAGGGGGAACCATCAGCACCGAACCTTTTATGAGCCCATTAAATCCACACTAATCTTGTTTTTCACGTGAAGAATATGGCATGGCCCTTCTTTCTTACATGCCAATCAAGAAGTTAAGACATGGGGAGAAGAGAGAATAATTAGTTAGTTAGTTAGGAATTAGTTCAACTAACTCCTTATCCTAACTCTTTTAAGATTCTAACCTAACTAATCCTATTAGATTTAAAAACATAACTAGTTAGGAATTAGTTAGGCCAACTAAATAACTAATTCTAACCAATTTAGAAAACTAACTAACCTAATTCCTAACCAATTTAGGTTTTGATTTAAATCTATAATTAATTATGAATTAGATCCTAATCTTATTAAGATCACTAAATCCAAATAGAATAGATTAAACCTAACTAAATTAAATCATATTTAATTCATCTAGGATTAGGCAACCAATTAGATCAAACCAAATTGACTTGCAACAATTGCAATTAGGTAAGTCCAAAACCTAATTGAACTATTTTCTCATCCAAACTTAACCAAATTGAATCCAATTTAATTCGTATCAAATCTAATTATAATTAAATGATCAAATCATCTAATTAAATTATAACTTTTATACTAGAATTTTTATTACTAAAATTAGTAGGTTCTAAATTTATAACCCTTACAAATTTAGAATTTCTAAATATATAACTCTTATATATTTCGATCCAACTATGTGATTAGGTCAAACTCCTCTTGTGTGTAACCCCTCAGATTCTATTATGTCCGGTAGTGAGACAACCATGATCTCCATCATAGCATCATCAAACTCTTTCAATGGATCAAAATAATTCTATCTCATCCCATCAAGGATCGTTGATCTAAAATGATCCTAGTGGGATCCTACAATTCACCAGTAATGCCTAGCAACATGTAGTGAAAACCTAGTAGAATATAAGAAAGAATTCCTAGATGTAGTTATCGTGTGATTGAGTTTTTTTATCGAGAATCCTGACAAGATGCAGGTCATAGAAACTCACCAAATCCCAAGCATTTGTCATATGTCAAATTTAATTAGCTTAAGTCCAATGTAAAACTCGTAAAAACTCTTTTTCATCCTTCACCTACCAAGGTCATGAAATTTTTTTAGACTCAGCTTCTTAAATTACATAGGACTGCACCTTAACTAATAAAGTCGATATATCCTTTATAAGTGTACTTCCACTACTATAGTGAACCTACTATAATCAATGAATACCACAAGAGCCCAAATACCTAGAGCTAATATTTTATATTATCAAACTACAATAATCCCACTATGAGTAGTCAAGGTATTGCAGGTCAAAGAACTACTCACACAACTACAACATCGAGAAAGTCACTGATAAGTGAGTAGATATCCATGTAACTTCTCATGATGGTTATGCTCGGTACCATCGTTCTTTAATAACTACCTATACTCTCACTCTAATGTTCCTATATTATAAACTCGAGACTCTTCTACCCTAAAAAAGAAGTGATCCATGCACCAATTAAGCTAGATCAATCACCACCCTCATGATATCTTATGATCAGGAGCATTTAGGAATTAATCTATAATTATACATGTCTCAAATTCTTAGCTCTTGAGAATATATGTCATTGTCCATTAATTTCTTGAACAATACATGGATACATATACTACATGTTTGGATAAAATTATCCAAATTAGAATATTAAATATAATTTTATATTATAGAATTAAAATGTGTGTCAGCCATATTGGCTTCTAGGACATACATCTAATAATCTTCTACTTGCACTAAAACTAATCAGCCATATACTTTAGCCCCATCTTATGTGCCACAGTTTTAGCTGGCCAAAATTTACTAAGCTAGTGGGACCACCACAACTCATATAAAGATCACTCTTTGTACCTTAATAAGGTAGTCACGAATTGAATCATCATTCTGTGTTCGGACTTTTGGTAAGATCTTAGTTCCTTAGCTAGAGCAATGGGACCATTGTTGTTATGATAGAGTGTTATGTCATCTAATGACATCTCACTTATTTCTACAACAAACTATTGACCAGCATACATCCTTGCACCCTTAGAGATAATGATTTAGTTAGCCTCCTAGGTCAAACCTATAATGATCAGTTCTAAACCACCATTATACAAGAACATGTCATATTTATCATTATTCCATCAATTCTTTCATTCTAAAGATCTAAAACTTATCTTTAATACTTCTTAAGTCTTAAAGAATGTTTTCACAGCTATCTAGCAGTCATAGCTTGGATTTTATTAATATTCGCTCATGATATTCACAACAAAAATCAGGTCATGTACATAGCATGGTTCATATAAGAGGCTCCCTATGGCCAAAGTCCAAAGGGATCTAGCTCATATAAAAAATCTTTTCAAATATGTTGGGACACATTTTAGAGATTAATTTCATGTTTAAGGAGTCAAATCTATATTAGATTTTTAGGCTAAACTTATTCAGTACTTCCTTAATGTACAATTTTTGTGATTAGCATCCTCTTTGGTTTATCTTATAAACCTACAATCCAAATTTAGGATGCCTTCCAAAAGGTCTTCATTAAACAATTTCCTAAGCACTCATATCTAACCCAGGTTAGCATAAGAATCATATTCCTAATCAAAGAATATTATCTTTGTACAATGCGAGGAATCATATACTCCCACTAACCAAAAATAAACATATTGTTCCTCTTCTCATTCTTGACAAAATCAAGCAATTTTAAGATGTCATTGAAATGAGTATTCCAATTCTGAGCTATTTGTTTTAGTCTATTTACATAGACCTTTTGCAACTTAGACCTTATGAACTAATCACTGTCCATTTACCTGATCTCATCATGATTGACTACAATAGAAATTAATATGGATTTTAGCATGATCACAGGTAAAAAGATTTTCATAATCAATACTGACTATAACATTTCACTTAAGCCTTGTTATATAGATCTCTATCTATTTTCCTTTTATATATCGATTGCATCCATGAAGTACTATACCCTTTGATGGATACATTAAAGTCTATACTAGGTTGAAGCACATCAAGTCTAACTTCATGGAATTGAATCATTTCTCAAAATTGATTCTGACATCACCACATTGTAGATTTCTGGGATCATCTCTATGTTTCCTATCTTCCTCAAGAACACTTCCTTTACATCCTCTAAAAGTGTACCTATATATCTTTTAGAGGATATGAATCCTACAATACTTACAAGGTGGAGAAGGAACTAATGTACTGGCTCTACTTGAATGTGTTCTAGAGGTTCTATAACCCATTGCTCTTCTGAGACAATCTCTTCGAGCTTAATTATCTTTCCACTACTATATTAGGTTAAATTATTAACCATGAATAAAGACATTGGATCACAACAACTTATAATCTACTGGAAAGAAGTATCATAACAGTTCTTTATGATACAGGCCAACAGTGACTTAATCTCTAACTCATCCACCTATATCTCATATAAGTGTGAGAAAAAAATTTAAAGTGAACCCAATTATATAGGTTAGCTGAGTTCTGTAATCAAATTCCTTAAGATAAATTAGTAAATCCCATAATATGGATTGAACCATATCTAATAAAGTTCATTTTGTCTACTCACATACCTCGTTAAGCTCGAGATATAAGAAGAGTCCATTATGAGATTATTTTGAACAACTTGAGATTATTCTAAAAATTTTCTCTATGATATTTACTTCCTCGATTTAATCAAAAAACCATAAGGAGCTTTTCCTGGTCAACACATCAAATATACTACACACATTAATGTGTATTCGGGCAAGCATTCATCTCACAGGATCTTTTAGATCCTATGACACTCACTAACAACTCAGCAAATGAATCATATGCATGTAAAGACACATTAAAAATCATCTTAATCCAATTCATTTCTAAAATAAATGGATCAATGATTTCATGTTAAATAAAAATCAAATTTCTATCTCAAAAATTAAGTCTCTTTAAGCTAACTACCTTCCAAAGATGTATCATATTTATTCTTCAAGGATTCCAAATACAAGGACGATGCCTATGGTCATTGACCTTTGAAGTAGAAATAACTTTCCATTATCAATGGCCATCTACATGGAAGATCTGATCTCTTGCTTCTTCATAGGCCTTTTCTTCCAATTAGACTATCTTTTGGAAAAGAAAGTATGCTCTGTATCGAGAAGCATGTCCATTGAACCTTTTAATGTCCTTTATTAGTTACTAATTTATTGACCTAATTATCTTAATCTTATTCAAATAATAGTTTTCAATAAGCTATCTATATGAATTAGATAAGATTGTTGAATCAAATCCATTTGCAATCCTTATACATCGGTATGTCCAAGCTTCTCATGCACCTAATCCTTAATCATTATCAAACAATGATCGTGGATCAATTATAGTTAGGTTAGCTAGAATGGCTCGGTAACATAAAGTAATCTTGGTCTATTACTATACTCAACCTGTCTAATTAAATCTCAATTTGAGTCAATCTTTATAATATATTATAGTTAGTCGATTAGTCTAAAAATTAAGAGGGTTGGAAGCTGACTTTAATCCATAGAGATTAAAGATTCAAGTTAGATAATTGTATTTAATCTTAAATTTATTCTAGAAATCTTAAACAATAAATTAGGCTCCCACTATTTTCATGGATCTCTCACACTCCTTAGTAGAGATGCGGAAACATGAAATATCTACATGGCTAGGATCTCTAGTGGGTACTACGGTCTAATTGATTTTATGCACCTCATCTAATAGTTATTGATAACACATAAACCAATGAGTGGATAACTCTTATCCAATACTTTTCAAGCATGTCACAGCGACTCATCTCTAAGTTATGTGGGCTCACCTGATAGTTATTGCCTACACTCTCTAGTTAAGTCAGACCCACCATTCAATATGAAATGAAGCTATCATTGGATTCCTCACCTAACAATTATTAAGTCCAGCCCCATCTTTATCTTGCAATATTTCATGTTAATAAAGTGGTTGCGCCCCCCGATGTAGCTGAACTACTATATCCAGCTGAGAAAAATCAACACCCAAGAGACATCCACAGCTCTATAACGATGGAAGACTTATGACTTAATATTTATGAAGAGATTTGGATTTAGATCTCTATATTATTAATTAGTCAGTACAATCTCATGTGTAACTAACCCACTGACTAGACTAATTTAGGTTAGATCAATTTAAAAATCTTTTTATGGTTCTTCTTCATGAGTCAAATCATAATGGCACCCCTACACATCATAAAAGAATCCCATCAAATAAAAAGAGAGGGTCTTTAAACCCTTCTTGCTCTTATAACTAGATGGTCATGGTAATACACTCAATTCAAGTACTAAGCTAAAGAGTTATATCGTATATAAAATAAGGTTTAAGTTAGCACATCTCATATCTAATTAGCCTTATTTGGGTTAGCACACCTAATGTATGATTATGATTAACGCAGTTTAGATCAGTACATCTAATGTCTAACACACCTAATTTGGATAAGCATATCTCATATCTGATTGGTTTAGATTTATACATTTCATGTCTAAGTGACCTGGTTCAGGTCATGGCTTAATTAGTTAGCCCATCTTATGTCTAACTAATTAAGATGGCATAGGTAAACTCGAATCAATATGCAACTTTATTCAAACATAATCAACCAAATTGGCCATGTAAGTAAGATTGATGGGAGGGTTCTACCGTTTAACATCTTTCCTAGATACTACCGAGTTGGCCAGGTAAGAGTTAGCCCCAATTAAAAACCATGATCAAAACTAGCCTTATATACCAATTGGTTTATCGGTTTCGAATTGGTTAGTTTAAATGATTCAGGCTTGACATGGAGCCAAATTAGGTCTTTACATCAATCGATTAATGCCAATCATATCAACTAGCTCAGCCCATTGACATGGTCCTGAGTACTCTTGACCTAATCCTAATCAACTATTGACTTGATTTGATCAAGAGTTTAATCAAATTAGATTTGACTTAACTAAAAACTAGATGCATTATAATTGCATGACTAATCAATTCAACCCATTCCCCATCTCTTATGTTTTATGCTTTGGGTTAAGATCTTAAATTCCTAATTTCAAATCTATAATCTTAATTTTAGATCTCAAAAAAATGATTTAATTCTTGAAAACTATTTTCAAAATGGGTCAATCTTATGCTAGGATAACCTCACACTATAAGGGGTTAACCTTATAGTAGGACAACCTTATGTTAGCACAAGATTGAACCTAACTAATTTTAATTTTAGACCTTTAATTAGATGTATTATAACCATGAGAATTTAATCTAGATTTTGAAACTAATTTCAGATCTAAACTATTAGGTTTAATCATCTCATGAAAAATCCAAAAATATGAAATTTTAGACCTAGAAAATTTCAACACACGTGCATTCAAAAATTCATAATATAAAATTTAAAAATGATTTTTAAAATCTACAAACATGATTGCCTGATCTAAATTTTAGATCCAAAAATCAAAATTTTTAGATAAAATTGAGTAAAGTTTTTAAATATAGTACGGTTCTAGACCATAAAAATTTTAGATTTGAAATTTTGATTCTCAACCAAATCTTCATATCTAAGTTTTTAAATATAAAATTATTAATTTTCATATATGATTTTAAATCTGAAACACTTTCAAGATCTAAATTTTCAGATCAAAAATTAAAATTTTTTAGATATGATTTCATATTTAAACATGTTTATGAAATCAGTGGCTCTGATACCATTGTTAGGAATCGTCATACGATCCTGGATTATATGCATAGATTTTAAAAGTTTTTAATTAATTAAAATAAATTTATAATAAAAATAAAAATCTATTTTAAGCATGCAATGTAGGAACCAATCATGAATATGTAATATAGATCTGCAAATAAAATCAAAACTATTAAGTAGATTAAATCTACTTACCTATTACGCTACTCTATCTTCATCCGATCAAATCTGGAGAAGCCCCGAGTTCCATTGGAGTATTAGATCGAATCTGGAAAAATCTCTAGGTTCTATTAGAGTCGCGCATGTGCCCGGACTCTGCTATCATCCACATGAAGATGGCCTAATCAAAACCTCGAGGTCACTGGAGTTCTAGTACCTTAGTGGCCTCACTTTGTAGTTGGATCGAATCCCCTTTTATCTTCTTGATTTGTTTTCTCTATACAGATATCTTGAAATCAAGAATAGATCTCATATTAAGAGATCGAGAAAAAAATCTATTTCTTTCTTTTTGCATGAACCCTTTTATACAACATCAACAATAGAAGGAGGAGGGGAAGGGTGATAATAAATCTCTCTCAATTATTTTATATGGTGGAGAATGGGAAGAAGCATATGGGGCAGCTTCTTGTGAGATTCTATCTCACATTAAAAACCACTCCATGCACACACTACATGTGCACCCACTTTTTCATAATTAATTTTCACGTCACATTAGAGTCACTCTTTCCCTAGAGTCCCATCTTATCTAAATAAGTATTAGGTTTGAATCAAATTCAATGACTTTAGATAGATTGGCATATGGATTAGAGGGGGAACTCTAAAGGTGAAAAGCACCTACACCCAGCATACAATATGCAAGAAAACATAGCAGAAAGATATGCATTTTAAAACATTTTTAAAGCATGCACAGCGGAATGCTCGGTAGATAGATCTAAACGATCTACCGATCTGCCCGCAACAGAAACTAGCATAAAGATCGAGCATGCATATAACAACAAAAGCAAGAAATACAAAAGTACCATATCTTTACACCTCTGAGAATGCTGGAGAGAAGCTGTGAGGAGGAGGGTGCTCGAGCCACACAAGTGTCTGGCCTCTATAGGAAATCCACACTTGGGCTCGACTATGATCAACTCCCTTGAAGTGCTAGCTCTTCGAGATCCTTGGCCGATCTTCTTCTTCTAGGAAGACTGGGAGGAGAGCAGGAACCCCTTCCCAAAGACTCTCTTCCGAAGACCTAGCTAGGAAGCTAAGATTCTCACACCCAATTCCTAGAATCTCACAAACCCTTCTTTTTCTTTTCTCTTGCTATTATCTCTCTAGTAACCATTAGCAGCCACTATAATGACCTTCATTTATAGGGGCAGCCATGAGAGGGAGAAAGAGGAAGGAGGAGAGATGAGGGGAGAGAATGGGGGAGACGATTAAGGCCATACCAAATGGGTCCAACCCAAAGAGGCAAGTATGACCTTCATACCATATAACCTTGGAGCCAAAATCGGTTTGAATTTGAAATTCAAACCAGGTCAAAACTTGCCCAAAATCCTTCCAAAAAATCTTCCTAGAAAATAGTCCAGGAATTTCTGGTCGAGCAGAGACAAGTCGACTCGAATCTACACAGAACAGTCATACTGTTCAATCAAGTTAGCTCGAGCAGGGGTCGAGTCGGCTCGTCCAGAAAAGTCTTCCAGAAAAGTCTTCCAGAAATACTTCTTGTCACTGCCAAGTGTTGACCCCTCAAGTGTCGACACATCATTAATCACATTGACCGCTAGTGACAACAAACGATTCTCAATCGTCAATCAGCCTCAAGATCAGATAGAAATCCTCTATGATGTGTGACCCCATAGGTTCGAATACTAAGCCGGTAGTACTGAAATATTTTCAATACCAGTCAAAGTCCTAATCTAGCAATGATACCCAACGTCCGGATAGGTCGAAGATGCAGAGCACCTCACAAGAACCTCTGGCATATGGTTACCGTATAATTCATCCCTTTAACCTTATAATGCTCAGGATGACCTAGGTTTAGACTGCCAACCCTAGTTTGGTTTATCTAGATCATGTCTCAACCTCACAAGTTCTATGACTCCTCACAAGAACTACCCTGGACAAGGTTTTGCTGAATTGAGACATAGTGAGTCATTCACTCTAAACTATTTGGAGAGGTCAATTCCATCTTGATCCACCATCGCTCCACAAGTACTTGACTGCACCCAGAAACCTTTCATCACTAGATTAGAAATCCAGGTAGTCCGGTACCAAAGTATAGTGAGTTGCTTGCAAGCTGCCATGGTGACCTCAGGTCTGAGGGATACATATACCCATATCCCTTCACAAGCAACCCTTTGGCAGAAGGGAGCTCCGCAGATGGTCACGTTCAGTGAGATGTCACACATTTGACTTGCATGTCACACTAGTGTCTCTACACTCCTTGGTTAAGAGGATAACCAACAAATGTGATACACAACAATCTATACTCGATACATCGTCGTCCTATAACAATGTATCATTTGGTTGTGAACCAATTTAAGAACTACTTGATATATCCTCTCTATATCAAACAATGTAGTTCTAAGGACTCCATCATACAAGAACTCATTTCAGAAAAATGTAAATATGATGAACAGCCAAAATAAATAACTTTTATTTATTGAAATAATTCATATACAAAATATAAAATAGCATAACCGTCTATAGCCTAGATGATTGGCTTTGGAACACAATTCCCAACAAACTCATGAGTGCCAAATCTTTTATGCGCCCATTAAATCCATGTTAATCTTATTTTTCATGTGAAGAATATGATGTGGCCCCTCTTTCTTACATGCCAATCAAAAAATTGAGATGTGGGGAGGAGAGAGAATAATTAGTTATTTAATTAGAGATTAGTTCAACTAACTAACTTCTTGTCCTAATTCTTTTAAAATGTTTATAACTTAACTAATCCTATTATATTTAAGTTTAAAAATATAATTAATTAGAAATTAGTTAGGCCAACTAACTCACTAATTCTAACCAATTTTAAAAACAAACTAGTATAATTCCTAACCAATTTAAGTTTAAGTTTAAATCTATAATTAATTACAAATTAGATCCTAATCTAATTAGGACCAATAAATCCAAATTGAATAGATTAAATTTAACTAAATTAAATCATATCTAATTCATCTAGAATTAGGAAATCAATTGGATCAAACTAAATTGGCTTGCAACAATTGCAATTAGGTTGGTCCAAAATCTAATTAGACTATGTCATCATCTAAACTCAACTAAATTAAATCCAGTTCAATTTGTATCAAGCCTAATTATAATTAAATGATAAATTATCTAATTAAATTATAACTTTTGTAATAAAAATTTTCTACTAGAATTAGTAGGTATCAAAATTAGCAGGTTCTAAATTTGTAACCCTTACAAATTTAGAATTTCTAAATTTATAACTTTTACATATTTTGATCCAACTATATGATTAGGTCAAACTCTTATTATGTATGATCCCTTAAGTAATATTCTGTCTAGTAATGAAATACACCATGATCTCCATCATAATATCATTAAATTCTTTTAATGAACCAAAATAACTCCAACTCATCCCATCAAGGATCGTTGATCAGAAATGATCCTAGTGGATTTTCACAATCCACCAATGATGCCTAGCAGTATATAGTGGCAACCCAATAAAATAGAAAAAAAATCCTTAGGTATAGTTATTATGTGATAGAGTTCTTCTATCGAGAATTCTAACAAGATGCAAGTTATGAAAACTCGTCAAATCCTAAGCATCTATCATATGCCAAATTTAATTAGCTTAAGTCTAATGTGAAACTCATAGAAACTCTACCATGGCCATGGATTTTTTTCGGACTTGGCTTCTTAAATTGCATAAGATTGCACCTTAACTGCTAAAGTTGATAAATCCCTTATATGTACACTTTCACTCTTACAGTAAACCTACTGGAGTCAATGAACACTGCAAGGGACTAAATGAATAGGATAAATATTTTATGTTGTCAAACTATAGGAACCTCACTTGAGTAGCCAAGGCACCATGGGTCAAAGAAAAATACACACAACTATAGCATCAAGAAAGTTACTGACAAGTGAGTAGACATTAATATAATTTCTTATGATAGTCATGCTCGGTATTGTTGTTCTCTAATGATCACCTGTACTCTCGCTTCAGTGTCCTTATGTTGTAGACTCGAGACTCGTCTATCTTAAAAAGAAAGTAATATGTGTATCGATCAAACTGGATCAATAACCATCCCCATGATATCCTATAATTGGGAGCATTTAGGATAATTTATAAAAATACATGTCTTAAATTCTCAATTTTTGAGAATATGTGTCATTGTTTATTAATTCCTTAGACGATACATGGACACAATACTACATTGATGGATAAAATTATCCAAATTAGAATATTAAATATAATTTTATGTTCTAGAATTAAAACATTGTATCAACCAAATTGGTTTCTAGGATATATATCTAAACACTGGTCCTAAAGGTTAGAGTTATTATGGCAATATTTCCTAGCAACCGCTCAATTCTTCCTCCCATGCTATTATTGGAAAATGGTGTAAGGTTTCATGCATATATTTTATTTTTAAAAAAAAATCTAGTAGAAGCATATCTGATTAAAAATCTTTTTGAACTAGAAAATCAGACATAAGAATAATTTTAAAAACTCTATGTAGGATTTTGACAGAATATGTAATGTAGAAAACAAAATCTGCATGCATCGATCTAACCGATGTACACAGTAGATCTAATCTACGAAAATCATGAGATCAGATATCATACCTGATCATGAATCATTGATCGCCATTATTGATGGTATGTGGTTAGAACTCTTCATGTTGCTTTGTAGCTGCATAGGATGTTCCGCTTCTACAGATCATCCACATGAAGCTTCGACGAGATCAACCTCCTAAAATTGCTAAATCCCTCCAAAGGCTACTGGATGGTTGAAATAAATTTTTTTTATGATCTTCTTGAACCCTCTAAGAAAATCAAGAAGTGGTGGATCTGAGATCAATAAGTAGGAGATACAAAAAAATATAAAGACCCTCTAATTATTTTTTTTCTTCTTCTTTCCTTAAAACCCTAGCACCTGACCTTAAGAAACCCTTATTCCAACCAAGATCTCATGCCCCCTTCTCCTCTCCTTTTCATGGTAATATTTCTTTCAGATTACACAGTAAATAGGGCCTCTTGATGTCACACATCATCAAGAGAAACTGAATTCAAATAGGCATGCAATAAAGATAAGGATATGGAGAGGAAATAGAGTTTGATTTGGACTAGGAGTTCTATTTCCATATAGAATTCAAATCAATTCAAAATTAAACCAAAAGTTATCCTAACTTATCCTAATCAAAGAAGGATAGAAGAGGGTGTGTATTCTCATTTTTAGCATGGAAATCTTCATGCAAAAAATCAGATTGGCATGAAGTGTTTCTAGGGGTGCTAGGTAGGGGGTTCTTGATTTTGACTTGATCAAAATTAGTTTAGGACCAACTAAATTTAGTTACACCAAACTAATTAATTAAACCTAATCTAATTAGATCTTAATTAAATTAATTAAATCTTAATTAAATCAAGTATTAATTAAGTCCAAGTCAGGATTAAACCGAAATTAAAAATTTCTTAACAATTAGGTCATCGTATAACCTAATCAGGTGAAATCTAATTAAATCAAATTTAATTATGCTTGATCTAAACCTTTTTGCTCAATCAAATTGAGTCAATTAGCAATTCAATTACTAATTAATCCTTCTATAATTAATTAATAATTAATTATTTATTTTTTAAATATTTATATTAGGTTAATTATTAATCGAATTGATAATTATATCCTTGAACGATTCTCAATCATTTATCAACCATCATGATCGGTTAGAAATTTTTAATATGTGTGATCCTATATGTTTAAATACTAAGTTGGTAATCCAAAAATAAATTCCTGAACTAATCGATGTAACCATCTAGCAATGGTACCCAACGTCCAAATAGATCAAATATTTCAAAGCAATGTTCAAGAACCCAGGCATATGGTTATCTTATACTTTATCCCTTTGATCCAATGCTAAAGATGACTTAAGAGTTAACTATCAGCTCTTAATTAGTGCATCCAAATATATTTCAACCTAATAAATTATATGACTCCTAGCAAGGATTACCTTGGCCAAGATTTTGCAAAATTAAAATACTACAAAGTATTTTCTCCAACATCTTGGAATGGTCAATCCCTTCTTGACTCATTCACTGACTAAACAAGTACTTAACTGCACCCAGAAACCTTCCATCACTAGATTAGAAATCTAGATAGTCTGGTATCAAAGTTTAATGAGTTGCTTGCAAGTCACCATGGTAATCTCAAGTAGAGGGATACTTATATCCAAACCCTTCTAAAAGAATTCTTAATAGTAGAGTATTCTACATAGTTGGTCAAATTGAGTATAGTGTACTCTTACACTCACCTACATGCTATACCAATGTCTCCATACTTCTTGGTTATGAGGACAACCATACAATGACCTATACTTGATAAACATTATCATCCTAGGTAATAACGTATCATTTGATCGTAAACAGATTTAAGAACTACATGATAAATTCTCCTTTACCAAATATAAGTAGTTCTAAGGACTTCATTATAAAAGAGTTTATAAAGGAAGATCTACAAAAATGTGATGAACTATTAAAAATAACTTTTATTTATTAATGATTCATGTACAAATTATAAGGAGCTTAACTATCTACAAATCAAATGATTGGCTTTATGACACATTTCTTAACAACTCCCACTTAAACAAAGCTAGTCGAAATAGTATCGAATACCCATCTTCCACTTATGATCATCGAACTTTTTGATTTCGTGGGCTTTAGTAAATGGATAGGCCAAGGTCTCTTTTCAATCAATCTTCTAAAGCTTCTGAAGATCAACATCATCTTGATCCATGATCTCTTAGATAAGATGATAGTGACACAGAATGTGCTTGGTCTACTGACAAGCCTTTGGTTCCTTCGCTTGAGCTATGGCTCTAGTGCTATCCAATATAAGGAAATTGGATCATCAATGAAGGGTGCCACTCTAAGCTCGTCGATGAACTTTCATAATCAAACAGCTTCCTTTATAGCATCAGATGCCATAATGTACTCTACCTCGCATACTAAATTGGCCAAGTATACTACTTAAAACTTTTCTAGCAGATTGCTTCTTTGTTTAGGATAAGAACATAACTCAACACACTTTTGCTATTATCTCTGTTTGACTAAAAACTAGAGTCAGTATAATCAACTAGTTTTAAGTCAAAATCTCCATAGATGAGCCATTGGTCCTTAGTGTTTCTCAAATACATAAGGATAGTTTTTACAACTTTCTAATAGTTCTCATTTGGGTCAAATTGGTATTTACTCACTATCCCTAGTAAGCAGCCACACTGGCCTCATACATGTCATGGTGTACATAATAGTTCCTACTATCAAGGCATATTGAATCTACTCATATGCTCTTTATCATGAGGAGTTGTCAGATAATGGGCTTTGGGTTTGATCCAATCAAATCTAGTTTTATGGATTCAGTCAATAGTATTAGTTCTTTTACCTATAGAACTTCTTCAAGTTCAATCTTAGTGACATTAGTTCCTTCCTCAAGGAATTCCTTTTTTAAAAAATTGCCAAATTATTGACGAACACCTTTTATTCATCAATATAATAGAAGTAATAACCCGTAGTCTCTTTCAGGTACCCTATGAAAATATACTTGTCAGACTTAGGTCCAAGCTTGTCTATTTTCAAACATTTGACATAAGCCAAGAAACTCATATCCTAAGGTGTGAGAGTCCCAACTTACGCTTTGACCATATCTCGTATGGTGTTTTGTCTAAGACTTGCTGGAAACTCTATTTAGAACGTGGCAAACTGACTCAAGTGCATGTTCCTAAAAAGAGATTAATAGATTCACAAACCCCATTATGAACCAAATCATATCTAACAAGGTTTGATTCCTCCTTTTAGACATTCCATTATGCTGAGGTGTCCCAGGAGATGTCCATTATAAGAGATTCTCATTCTCTTCTAAATATGCTAAAACTCACTGGTAAGGTATTCACCTCCTCAACCAAATTGAAGAGTTTTAATATTTTTTTTAGTTTATTTTCTACTTCATTATAAAATTATTTAATATTTCAAACAACTTAGACTTATGTCTCATTAGGTAGACGTACCTAGACGTACCCATGTCTCAATAGGTTGTTAGTGATGTGATGAAGTAGTGATATCCTTCTATGGTTGAAGTGTTCATGGATCCACATATATCACATATACTAGACTCAGAACCTTACTGGCTCTCTTTCACCTTTTTTAATAAAAAGTGATTAAGTCATCTTACTAAGAAAGCAAGATTCATAGATCAACAATGATTCAAAATTATTAAGCTCGAGGAAACCCTCTTTAATTAACCTGCTTATCTTATTCTTGTTAATATGACCTAGCCTACAGTGCTAAAGATAAATATTAGACACATTCTCTAATTTAGGGCACTTGCTAGACGTGTACACTACATAACAGGCTATAACAAAATACAAATATCATTTTTTAATCATTGATGAGGGACGAACTCTAAACTGATGCAAGCAAGGGGATGACATGAAAGGGATGAGCATAAAAAAAAAAAATTCAGATTAAAGAAAGCAATTATTTTTAGATTTTATTTAGTTTATCTCCCGAAAATTATCAAGACTAGGTTAGGAATTTCATGTAACAGCTATAGTTCTACCCACAAGCTAAGAACTATCAAATAGATAAAAAAAATAAAGGATCCTAGGGTTAAGAAACACCCATTAGGAACATGCTTATCTTCAAAAACTCAGAAAAAGTGAGAAGGGTTAGGTTAATTTACCTAGCAATGATTTACATGAAGCCGTAGAAGCGATCACACCACTTGGATCAGTGCTTGGATGACGAAGCCTTGTTCTCGCGAATCTGTTAACTTTTTATCAGTTGATTTTGGGGGCAAGGAAGGCCTCATCCAAGGGTCGCTTCACCTGAGGGATCTTGCAAACATCAATGGTTAGGGCAGTAAATGATAGAAAAAATATGAAACAGATGGTTGGAAGAGAATAGAAAGCGGGAGGTGCACCGGGGCTGATCGATAGCCTAAATTGATGTTGGACACCTAGCTTAGAGGGGCTGCCTGAATATATGGGGGCTGGGGCTTGAAGAGGGGTGGCTTGGAGTGGAGAGAGAAGACCTGGTGGCTAGATTTGATGATGGAGGGGCGGCCTAGAAGGAGTATGAATGGGTGGCCAAGGAAGATGGTGGGGCATCCTAAGATGAAGAAAGATTGGGGAGGCCTTGTAGGATGATGGTGATGGTTGTCTTAGGGTTTAGAGGAGGTGGAAAGAGGGACGGCTAGGGTTTAAGGAAAGCTAGGGTTTGTTGGATAACTTTGGGCCTCACTCCCACTCCCTCACGGAGGTCGATGTTCTCAAAGAACAAAGGCAATTAGAAAAAACTCAAATTTTCATTTATCAAAAGTTGTTAATACAAGAGGGAGAGGGGGTGGGTATTTATAGATTCACCCAGGGCCCTTTTCCTATCAAAGTGGGATTATAAGTTTGTATGGGACAAAGAGTACAAGGTTTGAGTGGGATTAAGAGACTGGAGTCCTGATAGAACTTGGATATTGAACTCCTTGTAGAACTTAGACATTGACTCCTTTTGGGCTTGGATTGCTTGACTCCTTGCTAGGCTGGGGTGAAAACCTCTTTGACTGGGTCAAAGTCTTAGGCATCTTGGACTGGGTCAAAGCTTGGGCGTCAACTACTGTGGGCCTGGGAGGGGTGCCAGCTTTTTATGGGCTTGACCTAGGGCACCATCCCTCTTGGGCCTAGGACCTAGGCAGCATGAAAGGGGCCTGGGGCGTTGATTCCTGGGGAGCCCGGGGTGCCAACGCTGGTGGACTTGACTAGGGCCCCAAGCGCATGAGATGGGGTGGCCTAAGTAGTGGTCTGATGGTTCTCCTCTTGGATCTAACTTGAATGAAAATCACATGGACTAAGAACAACTAGACTTGACTAAGTGGACTTAACGAGACTTAGTTGTCCCACTTTAGTACAGGACTCAGGACTCAATTGGCTCACTCTAGTACAGGACTTAAGTGACTCAGGACTAATAGACTTTACAGGACTCAATTTACCTAATGGACTCAACTTAAAATGACTGATTACCCAATACATGAATCAAAGATCTAAATAGAGCTTTGCAATCTAGGTCTGATCCTGATATCCTCATCAATTCTCCCGGGATGGGAGGAACTCGACCCTGTCGAATAGAAAGTCAATCCGACACTGGTATTGCTCAATAGGTCTGGGTTGAGGCATTACGGATCCTCTCGAGTGGTCCACGAATCCTCAGATCTCGATCGAGCTTGCCAATGAACCAAGTGACGTGGTAGCCTTTGTTCCGGGTACTAATAGCTTGGTCGTCCAGGATATGCTCAATCATTTTCCTTACCTAGGCTAATTTAGTAGACATTCAGGGTTGGGTTCGCTCTCAAAGAAAGGGTTAGGTCCAATAGGCTCACTAGGTATCATTGCTGGTTCCCTATACTCAACTAAGTCTGAGATATTGAAGGTTGAGCTAATACCAAATTAGGTGGTAACTTGAACATTAGGTCCAACTTTCTTTATCACTTTGAAGGGTCCAACACTACGGGATGTAACCTCTAATCATTACATAATCTCCCTAGCGAACTCTTGGACTCCTTCAGGAATTAACCATGTTTTGTTAAGATCATTGCTCACATTAATCTTATAATTAATTCCTCATGTAGATCTCTAACATGTAGTGCAAAATGACACATAACAACACCTAACGATATGAAAGCAAATGACTCATACCAAGATCTAATGGACTACAGACTCAACTAAATCTCTAACTACAACTGGGTGTCTGACCCTTGGTTGGTGGATGACAAGCAGATGAAAACTTGGCATGAACTTCTAATAGATGCCATAGGGTCTTCCAGAAATAGGATGCAAACCTAACATGCTCAATGAACTGATGTAACATGCTAACCTCTACAAAATGTAATCTAATTACCCTAGAAACTTCGAAAGGCTCAAGCTAAGGTAGGAGATAAGAAGTGGTTTCAGGGTTAGCCTGGTAGGGTAGGAAATAAGAAGAGGGTTTGGGGTTGATTGGATAGGATAGGACAAAATAAGAAGAGGTTTCAGGGATTAGTCCTAGACTAATGAGGTTGACCTTACGGGTCTGATATACATTTACAGGGTCCACCTTATGGAATAATGGGTCATTAATTTTAGGGAAGAGATCTTCAATTGGAATCAAAGGAGTGGAGTCCTCCTGAGGGTACTAGATTAAATAAACTAAGTCCTCACTAATTTCCTTTGGTTCTTGAATTTCAAGACTAGGCTCTATCATTGGGTTCTCTTCTAAGGTCTCCTTAGGTACAGTTATAGTAACTACATCATGGTTCTCTTTCGCTAACTAATCTTCCACTATGGTTTTAGGCTAGGCATTTTCTGGGTCAACTACTTAAGGGTCTATCCTACCTACTTCCTCTTCAATGCTATCTGTGGGAACAATTGGGGTAGTAGGAGTGGGTCAACTAATGGGAAGTGGACTGATACTAGGCTCATATCCGGGGATACTAATTCTATGGGGTTCGGGTCGACTAAGGAAAACTTGATTAGACTTGGCTGAAAGCTAGGGGTACTAATCCTATTGGATTCGGGTAGACTAAGAAAAACTTGACTAGTACATGGCTGGTAGCTAGGGGTACTAATCCTATTGGGCTCAGGTCGATGGGCTAAGGATTCCTTGGGCTCATAGGACATGGGTTCAAACCGATGGTTTATGGATCTCTAGGGCTTATAGGACATGGACTCATATCTATGGGTTATGGGTCTCTTAGGCTCATAGGACATGGATTCATAGGATCTAGGTTCATAGAATCTGGGTTCATAGGATCTGGGTTGGTACCTTTCCCTAAGTTTGCTCTTTCTGGCTTTCCAGGTAGTTATGGGTATTTCTCCTCTATTTCTAGTCATCCTTTCAACCTTATCCCAGTAGATTCTATCCTGGCAAACTAACTTGAGTTCAGCAAACTTAAACTTCATTTCTTCTGATATTAGTTCCCTCTCAAATTACTGATCCATACCTTCTTCCCAATCAAGATAATCCTCAAGATCGAGATCGCCATTAAAAGTGGGTGCTTCTAACCTAATGTTCCTAATGGCTCTCTCATCTTGGTCAATGAAATCATAATTGGGTCTCCTATGATTAGACTCCCAAATTAGGTCATGGTGTGGGGCTCTCCTAGGGTTGGGCTCCAAGAATGGGTCAGGGTGTTGGGCTCTCCTATGGTTGGGCTCCAAGAATGGGTCAGGATGTTGGGCTCTCCTATGGTTGGGTTCCCAGATTGGGTCATGGTGTGGGGGTCTCGTAGGATTGGGTTCCCATATTGGGTCATGGTGTGGGGGTCTCCTAGAGTTGGAAGGTGTGGGACAAGGTGTCTCTAGTTTAGGCTCGACACGGGTCCTACGGGTTCTATCTAGGGTTCCTAACCGATCTCCCACTCGGTCAAACCTATGGTCCATTTGGTCATACTTATGGTCCATTTGGGTAGTCAATTAGGCAACTAGTCATTCATGGTCTTCATTAGGGTTTCAAGATTGAGTTCCATGGTTAAATTGGGCTGGGGTTGAGGCTACTAGTATTGGGCTCCTAATCTAGGGGTCATGCAACAAGCACACAAGAGTTATGCATTCTAAGATTTGCTAGACCTAGAGCCCAAGTAGAGTGAGTCAACTCAACTTACACCCAACTCAACAATTAATCCTTTCACTGGCCAGGTAAGAGGTAGGGTGGTGGGAGGCTCTCCCTGCTTGTCGCAGGATCCTAATTAAAAACCATCAGTCCGCTTAGGGCATTTGCCACTGGACCTCTAGCCTTAGACACCAGCTTCCAATAATAATTAGAGGGTTGAGTGCACTAGTTTTCTCACAAGACTTGAACCTGACCTGTTGGTATCCCTAAATTAATTAGGTTTCTACTTGATTTTAGTTAGGCTAGGGTTTGAATGCAAGGTGGTTGTTTTGGACTAAGGAAAGGTGATCAAATCCTTCCCTCATCTGACATAGTAGAAGTGCCCTTAAGTTAGTTTATGGATGTATGCACACACATAAAACCCAAATGCAACATGAATCTAAAAATTCAGAAAAAAATACAGAAAATTAATTTTTTTTGTCTGATTTTTGGTGTAAATAATAGACCTAATACTGATTAGCAGCAGCAAGTTTAAGTTTAAAAGGCTTAGGTTTGGGGGGGTTTGATGGGTGATTAAGTTCAGCCCTAATCTAAGCATGCAGAAATTTCAGCAAGGTGGTCATTAGGGTTTTATGTAGAGAATTTTTGTGTTTTTCAGATCAAGATATTACAGAAAAATGCAGAAATAAAGAGGACTAAATATTTGATCAGAGAATGCAAAGATTGATACAAAACTAAAAGAATTTAATAGAAGACAAACCCTAGGTTCAGACTAGGACGTAGATTTCAGCAAGCAGATCTTTTTGTTAGGGTTTTGTTTTAGGCAGATTTTCTCCTGTTTTCAGATCTGAGAAAATTACACTAAAATTACAAAAAAAAATAGAGAATTAAACAGAGGTTAATTGATGTGAAAATCAGAAAAAAATAGCAAGGTTTGGATGGGGAATTATCCCTAGGTTTTGATGGGTATGCATATTTCAGCATGCAGAAATTCTAAACTATGATGCAAGAACATGTCCTAATCCTACTCTGATACCAAAAAATGATGAGGGACAAACTCTAAAATGATGCATGAAAGGGGATGACATGAAAGGGATGAGCATAAAGAAAAAAATTAGATTAAAGAAAGTAATTATTTTCAGATTTTGTTTAGTTTAGTTCCCGAAAATTATCAAGACTAGGTTAGGGATTTCATGTAACAGTTAGAGTTATACCCACATGCTAAGAACAATCAAATAGATAAAGAAAATAAAGGATCCTAAATTTAAGAAACACCTATTAGGAACATGCTCATCTTCAAAAACTCAGAAAAAGTGAGAAGGGTTAGGTTAATTTACCTAGCAATGATTTATATGAAGCCGTAGAAGCGATCACACCACTCGGATTGGTGCCTGGATGACGAAGCCTTGTTCCCGCGGATCCGTTAGCCTTTTATCAATTGATTTTAGGGGCAAGGAAGGCCTCATCCAAGGGTCGCTTCACCTGAGGGATTCTACAAACATCAATGGTTAGGGTAATAGATGATAGAAAAAATATGAAATAGATGGTTGGAAGAGAATAGAAAGCGGGAGGTGCGCCGGGGTTGATTGGTGGCCTGAATTGATGTTGGACACCTGGCTTGGAGGGGCAGCCTAAATATGTGGGGCACTCGGGCTTGGAGAGGGGTGGCTTGGAGTGGAGAGAGAAGACCTGGTGGCTTGGGTTTGATGATGGAGGGGTGGCCTAGAAGGAGTATGAATGGGCGGCCAAGGAAGATGGTGGGGCATTTTTAAGATGAAGAAAGATGGGAGCGACCTTGTAGGATGATGGTGATGGTTGTCTTAGGGTTTAGAGGAGGTGGAAAGAGGGATGGCTAGGGTTTAAGGAAAGCTAGGGTTTGTTGGATAACTTTGGGCCTCAAACCAACTCCCTCACGGAGGTCGATGTTCTCAAAGAACAAAGGCAATTAGAAAAAATCCAAATTTTCATTTATCAAAAGTTGTTAATACAAGAGGGGGAGGGGGTGGGTATTTATAGATTCATCCAGGGCTCTTTCCTTGTCAAAGTGGGATTACAAGTTTGTATGGGACAATGAGTACAAGGTTTGAGTGGGATTAGGAGACTGGAGTCCTAGTAGAACTTGGATATTAAACTCCTTGTAGAACTTGGACATTGACTCCTCTTGGGCTTGGACTGCTTGACTCCTTGCTGGGCTGGGATGAAAACCTCTTTGACTAGGTCAAAGCCTTGGGTGTCTTGGACTGGGTCAAAGCTTGGGTGCCAACTACTGTGGGTCTGGGGGGTGTGCCAGTTTTTTGTGGGCTTGACCTGGGGTGCCATCCCTCTTGGTCCTGGGAGCTGGGGCAGCATGAAAGGGGCCTGGGGCATTGATTCCTAGGGGCCCTGGGGCACCAATGCTGGTGGACTTGACTAGGGGCTCAAGCGCATGAGCTGGGGTGGCCTGAGTGGTGGTCTGATGGTTCTCCTCTTGGATCTAACTTGAATGAAAATTACATGGACTAAAAACAACAGGACTTGACTAAGTGGACTTAACGGGACTTAGTTGTCCCACTTTATTACAGGACTCGGGACTTAATTGGCTCACTTTAGTACAGGACTCAAGTGACTCAGGACTAATGGACTTTACAGGACTCAATTTACTTGATGGACTCAACTTAAAATGATTGATTACCCAATACATGAATTAGAGATCTAAATAGAGCTTTGCAATCTAGGTCTGATCCTGATATCCTCATCAATTATCCACTCATTACAATAATACTATTTGAAATGATATCATAATAATCATCTTTTATTAATAAATAAAAATTATTCTTAGCCAAAGGCTATAGAAATAACATTCATCATAAAATTAGGATAATGGTGACAATCATCTAAAACAATGATATTATTATTAAAAACAAGCTTGACACTCCTAAAGCTAGAACTGGAATAGCTTTTCCATCTCCAATATTCAAAAATCTCTCACCGTCTTTAAATTTTCTACTAAGCTGAAGTCCCTGCAATATATTGCAAATATTAATTGGACTTCCACTATCTAAAACCTTGGTAGTAGTATCACAAATTGAGAAGTTACAAGATGTTATTATATAAGTACCTTGCCCAGCAACCGCTTGCTGATCTTCTTCTTCCTTGGCCTATTTAGGTTTAGAGAGGCAATGTAAAGAGGAGAACTCCTCTTTCAGTGACCCTGTTTCTTACAAAAGAAGCACTTTGCTTGACTCTGATCAAATTTGATCTTCTTGATCTGACCTGATTGAGTTGCCACAGCAAGTTATAACTTTTTCTTATTTTTCTATTTTCCTTTTTTAAAGGGATGACATCCTATCAAAGTAACACCTCCCACTATATTTACTAGCCCATGTGGAGCTAATGATCCTTCTCATAAGTCTGCAACAACCCCAGCAAATCATGGTAGTTGACTGCAGGCTTAGTCATTCTATAATGACTAAGAAAGTGGAGGTAGGACTTTGATAGGAAATTCAAAATCACATCTTTTTCCAGCTACTCATGGAAGGAAAACTTAGGTTTGCTTGGGTGCTTGATCAGTTTGATCATGTATAATATATGATTAGTGATTGATGCCTCTTCCCTCATCCTGGCATTGAAGATGGCATAAGACATTTTATATCTTTCAACATCGTTGGGAGTGCCAAAAGATTCTTTCAACACTTGAAGCACATCCTACATCTGAGCATCTCGAATTTGCGATTGAGTTCATCATTCATGGATGCCTGCATGATACAATGATCGGTGGTTCAATCATTGAGCCACTTCTAGTAAGTGTTTCGGACTGCACCATGGATCTTATGAGCAGGCTCCTTAGGTACTAGATATGTTAGCTATATAAGATTCATTCGTGCTTTGGATGATTTTCAGCTTTCGATATCAATTATCAACATTGGATCCTGTCAACTTTTCATTATCCAATAATGATTGGAGTGACAATGTATTAGCCATTTTTAATTGAAAAAAAAAGAGAACAAGGCTTATTAGTACATGAACCATTTAATCCTAACTACTTGGACTTCAACCTAAAGGTCCTCCCACTATCTTGTTAAAATTGATAGTCTCTACCTTCAATTTGAGAAATTATACTAATTCCTTAGCAGATACTTGAATCCAATACACTAAACATGAGCCCAACATTAGCCAGCCCATCCATGCACATCTAAAGGTATGTTCTTAACCAATTATATTTTTAAATAATTTCTAGTATTAATTTTATCCCCGGCACCTTTTTAGCAGGTCTTTGGACCTCCATTGAAAATTCTAGTTAGGTTCAACCATTAACCTAACCAAATTCGATGCTTCTTACCAACAAATATGATGCAAGATAATATGCAAAAACTAAAGTACTGATTTTAAATCTAATTATCAGAGATTAAGTAGCAATTACTTTTTTAGAGTTTTTTAAAAATTGGGACTCAAAGCATTCAATAAAACTAAACTAGTCAACTAGTTCTAAAGCCCACAAAGTAAATCAAGCAAAACTAATTAGGAACATGACTTAGTGATTAAGAAATCACCTTAAACTAGGGTTCTACTTATCAATAAATCAGAAATTAAAGAGTAGGGATGGGTATTTAAATTTACCAATGAAGATTATATCCCTCTGGTGTGGATCCGACAGGACTCTCAAGGAACTTGCGGCAGGGCTTCAAGAAGGTCAATCTTCAGGCTTCAAAATTCTGCAATGTTGGTTCTGAGGTAAGAACACCCTGACTTTGAATCCCTGATCACCTGCAATCACTCAAAAGAAACTCAGATTAGATGGTTGTAGAAAGAAAAGGAAGAAGATAGAAAAGGAGGAAGGGAAGGGAAGGAAGATAGCGGCTAGGGTTTTCTGATTGTTGGATATGTAGGATAACTAGGGCCTCACACCCCACGATGCTCCAAAGAACAAAGGAAGGGCCTCACACCCCGCGATGCACATAGCAAAGAAATTTTGATAGAATGTCGACTTTATTTCATATATCTAGAGTCATTAATACAGGGGGGTTGATGGGATATTTATAAACCATCAACTAGTGGTGTAATGGATACAAAGACTAGCACTGGTGTTCCTTAAGCAACAACTCCTTGAATCTTGCTCTGGGGTATCTTGGACTCCTGTTATTGGGCTGATCTGGAGCTCTCTCTAAGGTGGGCGACAACAAGGGATCTCCATCCAAGTTGGGGGCCGATGATGAGGATAGGTGAGGTGTCATGATGAAGGGCCAAGATTGCTTCATCGATTGGCCTTGATTGCTGGACTCTGGAGTCTGGATGATGTGGGCTCCTATAGGATAGTGGACTCTCTAGTCTGGATAGAAGAAAATTCAAGAGTTCTTATAGGATTCTTGAGTTCTTTAAACTTGAGCAACTTGGAGCCTGATTGATCAAAACACTTGAGCTAGAAAGCCACTGAATCTCCTTCACTTTGGATGATCAAATGAACTTGAACTTCCTTGAAAGTTGGTGATAAGAGAGGTTGGAATAGCTTGGTCGACTCCTTGGTTTTGGCATGAATTATTTGAGGGAGATGGCACCAACTTGAAGACTCCTTCTCATTTACTCATCTTAAAAAGAAGGGGTGCTAAACACTTGATTTCATTTGGCAACCAAGAGTGTGACATGGCAATGTGTTGTCCCAATGAAGTGGCATGTGGTGTTGTCCCGATGAAGTAGCAAGTGGTGTCCAAACATATCATGTGATGTTGTCCAAATTCTTGAAAAGGTGGTGCCAAGAAGTGATTGTCATGTGGCAAGTGACTTGGGCTAGCACATAGAGTCACATGGCTTGTCTTGAGCTAGCACATGGAATCACATGGGTCTGGACTTGGGTCCCCCTTATATTACAAGACTCAACTAATAATTACAATACTCAACCAACTAATTAAAGCCCAACTTGATCAATTGAGACCCAATTTGATCAAAAGGCATAGACATGTAAACAAATATTTCAACTTGGTAAAAAGGGTTTAGCCCCAAAGGTTTTAAATATGGCTTATATAAAAACCCTAATTAAAGTTAGTAAAAAGGGCTAACTAATACTGGACCATTTATGACTTAATTGAAATTAGGTTTTTTTACATACTCAGTTTTGGGTCCGGGGGTTTTTACAATGACTCAATTTTAGGATTTAGGCTAAATCCAACTTATCCTAAATAATAGAATTTAAAATAAAATATTCACAGGTAAAAAGGATTTGGGTTCAGGGCTTTATTCACAGGTGATCCACAGAGATGTGGGTTCGACCTGTCGATTTTTTCTAGCCTTGGTGTCCACACCAATTCTTCCCTAGAGGGAGGAACTTGATCCTGTCGAGTATGGGTCAACCTTGCTGTGATAGTTCTCTAGTAAGTCTGGGTCAATTCTTTGCAAGTCCTCTCTGGTGATCCAAGAATAGTCAGTCTTGGGTCATCCTTGCCAACGAACCAGATATCGCTGATAGTCTTTGCCCCGAGTAGCGATAATCTTGTGATCCAAGATCCGCTCGATCATGTCTCTCCGGGCTGATAGTATGGTAGGTGGACACACTTGGATTGGCTCACCCTCAAGGATTGGATTAGTCCTAAAAGGCTCACTAGGAATCAACGTTGGCTACTTGTACTCAATAAGGTCTGAAACATTAAAAGTAGGACTAATACCTAGCTCAGGTGGTAACTCGAGCACATAGGCATTAGGTCCCATTTTCCTAACTACTTTGTATGGTCCACTACTACGGGCATGTAACTTTTTCATGGTTCCAGGTGAGAACCGTTTAGGTCGTAGCCTTACCATGACAAAGTTTCCTTCATCGAATTTCTTTGAGTCTTTTTCTCTTTTTTCTTTTTTTTCTTTCTCTTTTTTTTTTCTTATTGACATGCATATAAATCCTAAACTACAACTAAGTTTGATCCTTGATTGGTGGGTGACATGCAGATGAGTGCATGAACTCCTACTAAATGCCATAGGGTTTTCCAAAAGTAAGTGGCAAACCTAATATGCTCAAAGGATGTATGTAACTTGCTAACCTCTATAAAATGCAAACTAATGATCCTAGAAATGTTGGAAGCTTTAAGAAAGGGTAGAAAATAAGAAGTGGATCCAGGGTTAGACTGGAAATAAGAAGGGATTTCAGGAAATAATCCTAGACTAAAGGGGTTGACCTTAAAGTTTAGACACTGAATTACATCTACAGGCACTAAAAGGTCCACTTGATGGAAAAATGGGTCACTAATCTCATGAAAGAGATCTTCAATGGGAACTACATGAGGGGATTCATCCTGAGGGTACTGGACTAAATAAGTTAAGTCCTCACTGATTACTTCAGGACTAGGCTCTATGACATGAGTCTCTTCTAGTATTTCCTCAGGTAAGATCTTAACAATAGGGTTAGACTCCTCATGGGCCTCTTTTTCTAAGGGTCCTAGCAATACAGCTTCAGTCAGGTTACAGTCATGGTCAACTAACTCCGGGCTGGCTTCAACCTGGGTGCCTACCAGATCAGCTAATTCTAGGTCAGCCATATGTATTTCTTCTTCTCCCTCATACTCATCCACTAAGTTCAAATCAGCTTCATACACTTCTTCAATATTATCTTTGTGAACAAATAGGGTAGTAGGAGTAGGTTGGTTAAGTGGAAATTGGCTAGGGGTGGGTCGGCCTGAATTAAGGTTAAGTCGGCTTGGGATAGGATTGAGTCAGCCCGGGTGGACTTGACTAGATCCTGATTTTTGATAAGGAGCACTAATTCTAATGGGTTCTGGCCAACTAAAGGAAACCTGACTAGCACTAGATCGATACCTAGGAGTTATGGGTTCCTTAGGATCATAGGATATGGACTCAAAGCTATGGGTCATGGATCTGGGTTCGTAGGAGCTGGGTTCATAGGATTTAGGTACATAGGAACTAGATTAATATGATATGGAGAGGTACTTTTTCCTAAGTTTAAGTTTCATGTCATCCCAGGTAGTTATGGGTATGTCTCTTCTTCATCTGATCATTCTTTCAACACCATCTCAGTAAATTCTAGCTTGGCATACTAACTTAAGCTTAGCGATCTTAAACTTTCTTTCATCAGACACTAGTTCTCTCTCAAAATACAGATCCATACCTTCTTCCCAATCAATATAATCCTCAAGATCAAGATCACCACCAAATGTAGGTGCTTCTATCCTAAAGTTCATAGTGGCTCTCTCATCCTGGTCTATGGAATCATAATTGGGTCTCCTTGCACTAAGATCCCAGATTTGGTCCGGATATGAGGCTCTCTTAGGGTTGGGCTCCAGCATTGGATCAGGGTGTGCTTCAAATTTAGGCTTAGTATGGGTCTTTCGGGTCCTTTCTAGGTTTCCTAAATGGTCATCTAGTCGGTCAAACCAATTATTCATTTGGGTACATTGTTCGGTGATGGACCTTAGAAAGATTTTAAGGTTAGACTCCATGGTCAAGCTGGGTTGGGTTTGGGTGAGATTACTGGTATGGAGCTCCTAATCTAGTAGTCATGCAATGCAATCACACAAAACTCGAGCTAAAGTTTCCTAGACCTAAAGCTCAAGTAAAATGGATCAGCTCAAATTACAGGAAATTCAGCAATTACCTTGTCTACTGGCTAGGTAAGAGGTGGGGTTGTGGGAGGCTCCCCCTGCTTTCACAAGGTCCTAATTAAAAACCACGAGTCTGCTTAGGGCGTTTGCCTTTGGACATCTAGCCTTAGACACCAGATTCAAGTGATAATCGAAAGATTGGGTGCACTAGCTTTCATATAATACTTGGAACCCGACCTATTGGTGTCCCTAAACTGCTTTAGGTTTCTAATTAATTTTAATTAGGGTTAGGATTGATGCAAAAGGTGGTTGTTGTAGGCCCAGGACAGGTGATGAAATCCTGCCCTGATCAGAGATAGTCAAGTGCCCTTAAGATTAGGTTAATGATGTGGCATGCAATGATGAGTTCTAACTTAGAGGATTAATTATTGGGTTGAGAAATGAATCCTACTAGCATAAATAAATTCATTCATAAGAAATTAAAGGATTCATATAAAAGAAAACTAAATAAGTGATTACTCAAACTAGGGCTTCTTGTTTAATACAAGAAGATTGGACCTAATGGTTGGGAAACCATTCTAACTAGGGCGAAGACCATTCAAATATTCAAACCTAAGAATCAAGGAAGGTTTACTTACCAATATTGAAGTCCCGCACTTGTAATGGTGATCCAATTTCAACACTCTTGGATAGAACTTGAAACTATCACACCATAGGATGAAGACTTCCAGTTTAGATGGTACCAAAGGTAAGATTAACCTCCTCTTCAACTCATAATCCTGGTGGATCCTAGAAAGGAAAAGAATTAGTGACTTAGAATGGTAAGAAGAGGAAAATGTAAGGGGTTTAGGAAGAAGTGAAGTTGGTGGATTGGATGAAGTAGTAGGGAATCATAATTTTTTTTATTTGGTGCCTTGGTTGTGTGCTGATTGGAACTCCGTTTGCTGAGCTTAAATGGCAATTCTTGAAGGATGAAGAAGAGCACTTTGAGGTGTTGTAGAAGGCTTCTTTGGAGGATGAAGTAGGCAGCCTTGTAGCTTGAAAGTATTAGCTGCATGGTTGGTGGATGGGGAAACTTTGGTTGAAAGAAAATGGCAGCGCCTTGGTACGGGTTTGTGGTGGAATTTGGAAGTGGCTAGGTCAGCTTAAAAGGAAAGCTTTTGGGCCTCTCACCCTTTCCCTCTCGGAGGTCACTTACTAAACACAAATGGAAGAAAAAGTTTGGAAACTTTCATTCATCATCAATGTCCTTACAAGAGGGGTTTGGAGGGCTATTTATAAGCCTCCAATTCAAAATACAAGTAGAATTTCATGGAATGTTGCTAGCTATGTGGAAGGGGAGTTGAACCATGCTTGATATGGGGAGAAAATGGTGGCCCTCTTTGAATTTGAATTCACTTCTTGGCTGTCCAAAGCTAGGTGAGGTGTCATGCTTGGGTGTCTTCCATGTAGACTTTGAAAATGACATGGCCTCCAAGTAAGCTTGATGATGTGGCATCCACCTTAGCATAGTTGGTTGAAGTGTCTTGTGGCACTTAATCTTCAAGCCTTTTTGCTTTGATTTGAACCCAATTCAAACCCATCTTAGACTCAACTTAAAATTCAACTAGTTATAAGATAAAATTGAACCCAATTTGACTCAAAAGACCAAATTAACATGGACCTAATCATGACTCAAACTTAATCAAAGAAATAAACTTCCCTATTTACAGGACTCATGTTCAATAAAATTGAAATACAAGACTCAAGCTTTATCAAAGAAATAAACTTTCTTATTTACAGGACTCATGTTCAATTAAAGAAATAAAATTGAAATCAAAGGTAGACTAAACTTACTCCACTGAGATCCATAATGAATATGGCTTGATTAGACTGGATCGAATTCTCTTTTGAGCTATGGCACCCGCACTAATTCTCCCGGGGTGGGGAAGACTCGACCCTGTCAAGTATGGGTCACTTCGACTCTGATAGTACTCCAGTAAGTCCGGGTTGATTCATTGTAGATCCTTCCAAGTGATCCATGAGTTATCAGATTTCGGTCGACCTTGCCACTGCACCAAATAGTGTTGATAGTCTTTTTTCCTGATAGTGATAGTTTTGTCATCCAAAATTCTCTCAATTCAGTCTCACCGCTCTGGTATAGTGACTGGTGGGCACTCGGGGGTAGGGTCACTCTCAATGGTATGTTCAAGCCCAAAAGGTTCTCTAGGTATCAATATTGGCTCCTTATATTCTACTAGGTCTGAAATATTGAAGGTCGAGCTGATACCAAGGTCAGATGGTAGTTCTAATACATACGCATTAGGTCCAATTTTCTTTAGAATTTTGAAAGGCACTACACTACGGGCATGTAATTTCTTCATGGTTCCTGGTGGGAACTGTTTGGGTTTGAGTCTAACCATTACGAAGTCTTCTTCATAAAATTCTTTGAATTTCCTATGTGAATTAGCCATACACCTGTAAGTTTCATTGCTCATGTTAATTTTGTTACTGATTTCTTTATGCAAGTCCTTAATATGCTATGCGTGTGACTCAGCAGGCTCTGAGACTCGTACTGACACCTAACGAAATGCAGACTCAATTATGCATTCCTATTGAGAGGAATTTTATTGGACTCGTTGGGCCTAAATGTAGCAGACTATAGACTCTCTACGTTTGACCCTGGTTTGGTATGCACACGAAAATTTACAATGGATTCCTAATAAATACCATAAAGTCTTCCAAAGGTAGGTTGCAAACCTAACATACTCAAAGAACTAGTGCAACTGAACGACCTCAACAAAGTATAATTTGAAAGTTTAGGAAACATTGGAGACCTTAGGGTATGACAGGATATCTGAGTCTTTGGATAGTCTATTGAAAGCATGAAATAGACCTTGGTTACTCGAGATGACCTTAAGATTTGAGCATCGATCTATGGGTGACAAAAGGACAAATTGAAGGATCGAGAATTTGGTCATCGTAAGTGCAGGGTTTTCAAGAAAGGAAGTCTTAATCAGTTCCAAAAAAAGGTCATCAACTGGGGTTAGAAGAAGAACTCTTTATAAGAGAAATGAATGAGGTCTCGGGTTGAGGCTACAGGAGTGGGCTCTTCCTCAGGGTATTGACAAATAGGAACCAAGTCCTCACTAATTTCCTATCATTCTGACACTTCAGGACTAGGGTCTACAATTTCACCTTCTCCTAGGGTTTCCTTGTGAGCCAGTCTGATCTTCACTCGACAGGGTCGAGTTCCTCCCACCCCAGGAGAATTGGTGGGGACACCAAAGGCACCAGAATAAGACAGAGGCTTTTCAACCCTCTGTGGATTGATCAATAATTTATGAGTCCATCTGTAATAAGGGCTTAGCCCATCTAAGTCCATTTTAGTTGATATTTGAGTTTTTTGAGTTGCTATTTCAGTTCTGTACTAGTCAGCTCATGTTGAGCTAGTTCAGTCCAATGCTAGTCAGCTCATGTTGAGCTAATTTTATTTTTTTTGAGTCCTGTCCAAGTACACTGAAAACTCAAGACTACATCATACAAATGAAGACCAAGTCCAACTAGATTGAAGACATGGAAGTATATCCCAAGTCCAACCCAGCTTGAAGATTTGAAGACCCCAGGAGGAAAATTCAAAAAACCCAGATTCCTTGTAGATGCCCTCCAGATGCCCAGATTCCCTTCCAGATGCCAAAGTATATTCATAGATAAGGACATCCATGATTCCAGAGGTCCATCTGCATCCTAGCCCAAAGAAATCAAGCCTAGGTGCCAAGCCCAAGCCCTTAAGAAGCAAGATACCTGGGAATATTCCTACTACCTGGCTACCAGGCCACCCCAGCTTCCAGAGGCCCAAGGCCATGCACCCGAGCCCCTTTGGGCTGGCCCCTTGCTGCTCCTAGAAGCCCAACACACCTCCCTAGGCATCCTTGGAGTGTTGACCAAGTCAAGAGAATTTTTAGGAATTTTTTCTACCTAATGTTTCCTTATTTTCTCGCTAGGGTTTGAGAGGGAAAAGGATTCTTATGTAATGTCAATTGTACCCTTACTTGGGGCCCAAGGTTAAGGGTCTATTTATGGGACCCTAGCCTCTTGTATGAAGGGAGATTTTTGATATGAAATAAATCTTGAGTTCTTATATTGTTTTGTGTGATTACCCTGCTGTGTGCATAAAGGGGTTTGAGAGTTCTTCTTCCTGGTGTTTGCAACCATCTTCCTGCCACCAACCATCCTCCAGCCCCCTCCAAAACTTTCTTTCCTTTGCTATTTTCCTTTGTTTTTTTAATTTTCTCTAAGTTTTCTAACCCCTGACAGGTCGTTTGCAGGTCCCCGAGTTCCTACGAATCCAACGACTCCAGCCAAGCCTCAATCGGACCACCGAGCAGAAAGCTGGGTATCCGTGGGTCTTTAGCTCGATTTTCCAGGCTGCATCTGTCGAGGAACGAAAGATCCCTTCGCTGCGATCTTCACCGGGTACTTCAGACATTATCAGGTACACCCCCTCTACCTCCAGTCTTTATATTGTAGGAGAACTTGCCCTAACCGAGGCTTCTTAGCCCCGGTGATCCTTCTTTAATAGTTTTCTAGGTTCTAATCTGTATGCTTGGTTTCAAAAATTCATACAAAATTCCCTACAACTAATTTTAATCTGAAATTTGGGAATTAATCACCTAACCCCACATACAAAACATACAAAAAGAATTGCATGCATATTAGTCCCGCATCAATCAACGGTGGCTCCTTGTACTAAATAAGGTCTGAAACATTAAAAGTAGGACTAATACCTAGCTCAGGTGGTAACTCAAGCACATAGGCATTTGGTCCCATTTTTCTAACTACTTTGTATGGTCCACTACTACGGGCATGTAACTTTTTCATGGTTCCAGGTGGGAACCGTTCAGGTCGTAGCCTTACCATGACAAAGTCTCCTTCATCGAATTTCTTTGAGTCTTTTTCTCTTTTTCCTTTTTTTTCTTTCTCTTTTTTTTCCTTATTGACATGCATGTAAATCCTAAACTACAACTGAGTTTGACCCTTGATTGGTGTGTGACATGCAGATGAGTGCATGAACTCCTACTAAATGCCATAGGGTTTTCCATAAGTAAGTGGAAAACCTAATATGCTCAAAGGATGTATGTAACTTGCTAACCTCTATAAAATACAAAATATGGTCCTAGAAATGTTGGAAGCTTTAGGAAAGGGTAGAAAATAAGAAGTGGATCCGGGGTTAGACTGGAAATAAGAAGGGATTTCGGGAAATAATCCTAGACTAAAGGGGTTGACCTTAAAGTTTAGACACTGAATTACATCTACAGGCACAAAAAGGTCCACTTGATGAAAAAATGGGTCACTAATCTCAGGAAAGAGATCTTCAAGGAGAACTACATGAGGGGATTCATCCTCAGGGTACTGGACTAAATAAGTTACGTCCTCACTGATTACTTCAGGACTAGGCTTTATGACATGAGTCTCTTCTAGTATTTCCTCAGGTAAGATCTTAACAATAGGGTTAGACTCCTCATGGGCCTCTTTCTCTAAGGGTCCTAGCAATATAGCTTCAGTCAGGTTACAGTCATGGTCAACTAACTCTGGGCTGGCTTCAACCTGGGTGCCTACCGGATCAGCTAATTCTAGGTCAGCCATATGTATTTCCTCTTCTCCCTCATACTCATCCACTAAGTTCACATCAGCTTCATACACTTCTTCAATGTTATCTTTGTGAACCAATAGGGTAGTAGGAGTAGGTTGGTTAAGTGGAAATTGGCTAGGGATGGGTCAGCCCGAATTAAGGTTAAGTTGGCTTGGGTTAGGATTGAGTCAGCTCGGGTGGACTTGACTAGATCCTGATTTTTGATAAGGAGCACTAATTCTAATGGGTTCTGGCCAACTAACGGAAACCAAACTAGCACTAGATTGATACCTAGGAGTCATGGGTTTCTTAGGTTCATAGGATATGGACTCAAAGCTATGGGTCATGGATCTGGGTTCGTAGGAGTTAGGTTCATAGGATTTAGGTACATAGGAACTAGGTTCATATGATCTGGATAAGTACTTTTTTCTAATTTTAAGTTTCATGTAATCCCAGGTAGTTTTGGGTATGTCTCTTCTTTGTCTGATCATTCTTTCAACACCATCTCAGTAAATTCTAGCTTGGCATACTAACTTAAGCTTAGCAATCTTAAACTTTCTTTCATCAGACACTAGTTCTCTCTCAAAATACAGATCCATACCTTCTTCCCAATCAATATAATCCTCAAGATCAAGATCACCACCAAATGTAGGTGCTTCTATCCTAAAGTTCATTGTGGCTCTCTCATCCTGGTCTATGGAATCATAATTGGGTCTCCTTGCACTAAGATCCCAGATTTGGTCCTGATGTGGGGCTCTCTTAGGGTTGGGCTCCAGCAATGGATCAGGGTGTGCTTCAAATTTAGGCTTAGTATGGGTCTTTCGGGTCCTTTCTAGGTTTCCTAAATGGTCATCTAGTCGGTCAAACCAATTATTCATTTGGGTACATTGTTCGGTGATGGACCTTAGAAAGATTTCAAGGTTAGACTCCATGGTCAAGCTGGGTTGGGTTTGGGTGAGATTACTGGTATGGAGCTCCTAATCTAGTAGTCATGCAATGCAATCACACAAAACTCGAGCTAAAGTTTCCTAGACCTAAAGCTCAAGTAAAATGGATCAGCTCAAATTATAGTAAATTCAGCATTTACCTTGTCTACTGGCTAGGTAAGAAGTAGGGTCGTGGAAGGCTCCCCCTGCTTTCACAAGGTCCTAATTAAAAATCACGAGCCTGCTTAGGGCGTTTGCCTCTGGACATCTAGCCTTAGACACCAGATTCAAGTGATAATCGAAAGATTGGGTGCACTAGCTTTCACATAATACTTGAAACCCGACCTGTTGGTGTCCCTAAACTGCTTTAGGTTTCTAATTAATTTTAATTAGGGTTAGGATTGATGCAAAAGGTGGTTATTGTAGGCCCAGGACAGGTGATGAAATCCTGCCCTGATTAGAGATAGTCAAGTGCCCTTAAGATTAGGTTAATGATGTGGCATGCAATGATGAGTTCTAACTTAGAGGATTAATTATTGGGTTGAGCAATGAATCCTACTAGCATAAATAAATTCATTCATAAGAAATTAAAGGATTCATATAAAAGAAAACTAAATAAGTGATTACTCAAACTAGGGCTTCTTGTTTAATACAAGAAGATTGGACCTAATGGTTGGGAAACCATTCTAACTAGGGCGAAGACCATTCAAATATTCAAACCTAAGAATCAAGGAAGGTTTACTTACCAATATTGAAGTCCCACACTTGTAATGGTGATCCAATTTCAGCACTCTTGGATAGAACTTGAAACTATCACACCATAGGATGAAGACTTCCAGTTTAGATGGTACCAAAGGCAAGATTAACCTCCTCTTCAACTCGTAATCCTGGTGGATCCTAGAAAGGAAAAGAATTAGTGACTTAGAATGGTAAGAAGAGGAAAATGTAAGGGGTTTAGGAAGTAGTGAAGTTGGTGGATTGGATGAAGTAGTAGGGAATCATAATTTTTTTTATTTGGCGCCTTGGTTGTGTGCTGATTGGAACTCCGTTTGCTGAGCTTAAATGGCAATTCTTGAAGGATGAAGAAGAGCACTTTGAGGTGTTGTAGAAGGCTTCTTTGGAGGATGAAGTAGGCAGCCTTGTAGCTTGAAAGTATTGGCTACATGGTTGGTGGATGGGGAAACTTTGGTTGAAAGAAAATGGCAGCGCCTTGGTATCGGTTTGTGGTGGAATTTGGAAGTGGCTAGGTCAGCTTAAAAGGAAAGCTTTTGGGCCTCTCACCCTTTCCCTCTCGAAGGTCACTTACTAAACACAAATGGAAGAAAAAGTTTGGAAACTTTCATTCATCATCAATGTCCTTACAAGAGGGGTTTGGAGGGCTATTTATAAGCCTCCAATTCAAAATACAAGTAGAATTTCATGGAATGTTGCTAGCTATGTGGAAGGGGAGTTGAACCATGCTTGATATGGGGAGAAAATTGTGGCCCTCTTTGAATTTGAATTCACTTCTTGGCCGCCCAAAGTTAGGTGAGGTGTCATGCTTGGGTGTCTTCCATGTAGACTTTGAAAATGACATGGCCTCTAAGTAAGCTTGATGATGTGGCATCCACCTTGGCATAGTTGGTTGGAGTGTCTTGTGGCACTTAATCTTCAAGCCCTTTTGCTTTGATTTGAACCCAATTCAAACCCATCTTAGACTCAACTTAAAATTCAACTAGTTATAAGATCAAATTGAACCCAATTTGACTCAAAAGACCAAATTAACATGGACCTAATCATGACTCAAACTTAATCAAAGAAATAAACTTCCCTATTTACAGGACTCATGTTCAATAAAATTGAAATACAAGACTCAAGCTTTATCAAAGAAATAAACTTTCTTATTTACAGGACTCATGTTCAATTAAAGAAATAAAATTGAAATCAAAGGTAGACTAAACTTACTCCACTGAGATCCATAATGAATATGGCTTGATTAGACTGGATCGAATTCTTTTTTGAGCTATGGCACCCGCGCTAATTCTCCCGGGGTGGGGAAGACTCGACCCTGTCAAGTATGGGTCACTTCGACTCTGATAGTACTCCAGTAAGTCCCGGTTGATTCATTGTAGATCCTTCCAAGTGATCCATGAGTTATCAGATTTCGGTCGACCTTGCCATTGCACCAAATAGTGTTGATAGTCTTTTTTCCTGATAGTGATAGTTTTGTCATCCAAAATTCTCTCAATTCAGTCTCACCGCTCTGGTATAGTGACTGGTGGACACTCGGGGGTAGGGTCACTCTCAATGGTATGTTCAAGCCCAAAAGGTTCTCTAGGTATCAATATTGGCTCCTTATATTCTACTAGGTCTGAAATATTGAAGGTCGAAATGATACCTAGGTCAGATGGTAGTTCTAATACAAACGCATTAGGTCTAATTTTTTTTAGAATTTTGAATGGCCCTGCACTACGGGCATGTAATTTCTTCATGGTTCCTGTTGGGAACCGTTCGGGTTTGAGTCTAACCATTACGAAGTCTTCTTCATAAAATTCTTTGAATTTTCTATGTGAATTAGCTATACACCTGTAAGTTTCATTGCTCATGTTGATTTTATTACTGATTTCTTTATGCAAGTCCTTAATATGCTGTGCGTGTGACTCAGCAGGCTCTGAGACTCGTACTGACACCTAACAAAATGCAGACTCAATTATGCATTCCTATTGAGAGGAATTTTATTGGACTCGTTGGGCCTAAATGTAACAGACAATAGACTCTCTACGTTTGACCCTGGTTTGGTATGCACACGAGAATTTACAATGGATTCCTAATAAATACCATAAAGTCTTCCAAAAGTAGGTTGCAAACCTAATATACTCAAAGAACTAGTGCAACTGAACGACCTCAACAAAGTGTAATTTGAAAGTTTGGGAAACATTGGAGACCTTAGGGTATGACAGGATATCTGAGTCTTTGGATAGTCTATTGAAAGCATGAAATAGACCTTGGTTACTCGGGATGACCTTAAGATTTGAGCATCGATCTATGGGTGACAAAAGGACAAATTGAAGGATCGAGAATTTGGTCATCGTAAGTGCAGGGTTTTCAAGAAAGGAAGTCTTAATCAGTTCCAGAAAAAGGTCATCAACTGGGGTTAGAAGAAGAACTCTTTATAAGAGAAATGAATGAGGTCTCGGGTTGAGGCTACAGGAGTGGGCTCTTCCTTAGGGTATTGACAAATAGGAACCAAGTCCTCACTAATTTCCTATCATTCTGACACTTCAGGACTAGGGTCTACAATTTCACCTTCTCCTAGGGTTTCCTTGTGAGCCAGTCTGATCTTCACTCGACAGGGTCGAGTTCCTCCCACCCCAGGAGAATTGGTGGGGACACCAAAGGCACCAGAATAAGACAGAGGCTTTTCAACCCTCTGTGGATTGATCAATAATTTATGAGTCCATCTGTAATAAGGGCTTAGCCCATCTAAGTCCATTTTAGTTGATATTTGAGTTTTTTGAGTTGCTATTTCAGTTCTGTACTAGTCAGCTCATGTTGAGCTAGTTCAGTCCAATGCTAGTCAGCTCATGTTGAGCTAATTTTATTTTTTTTGAGTCCTGTCCAAGTACACTGAAAACTCAAGACTACATCATACAAATGAAGACCAAGTCCAACTAGATTGAAGACATGGAAGTATATCCCAAGTCCAACCCAGCTTGAAGATTTGAAGACCCCAGGAGGAAAATTCAGAAAACCCAGATTCCTTGTAGATGCCTTCCAGATGCCCAGATTCCCTTCCAGATGCCAAAGTATATTCATAGATAAGGACATCCATGATTCCAGAGGTCCATCTGCATCCTAGCCCAAAGAAATCAAGCCTAGGTGCCAAGCCCAAGCCCTTAAGAAGCAAGATACCTGGGAATATTCCTACTACCTGGCTACCAGGCCACCCCAGCTTCCAGAGGCCCAAGGCCATGCACCCGAGCCCCTTTGGGCTGGCCCCTTGCTTCTCCTAGAAGCCCAACACACCTCCCTAGGCATCCTTGGAGTGTTGACCAAGTCAAGAGAATTTTTAGGAATTTTTTCTACCTAATGTTTCCTTATTTTCTCGCTAGGGTTTGAGAGGGAAAAGGATTCTTATGTAATGTCAATTGTAAACTTACTTGGGGCCCAAGGTTAAGGGTCTATTTATGGGACCCTAGCCTCTTGTATGAAGGGAGATTTTTGATATGAAATAAATCTTGAGTTCTTATATTGTTTTGTGTGATTACCCTGCTGTGTGCATAAAGGGGTTTGAGAGTTCTTCTTCCTGGTGTTTGCAACCATCTTCCTGCCACCAACCATCCTCCAGCCCCCTCCAAAACTTTCTTTCCTTTGCTATTTTCCTTTGTTTTTTTAATTTTCTCCAAGTTTTCTAACCCCTGACAGGTCGTTTGCAGGTCCCCGAGTTCCTACGAATCCAACGACTCCAGCCAAGCCTCAATCGGACCACCGAGCAGAAAGCTGGGTATCCGTGGGTCTTTAGCTCGATTTTCCAGGCTACATCTGTCGAGGAACGAAAGATCCCTTCGCTGCGATCTTCACCGGGTACTTCAGACATTATCAGGTACACCCCCTCTACCTCCAGTCTTTATATTGTAGGAGAACTTGCCCTAACCGAGGCTTCTTAGCCCCGGTGATCCTTCTTTAATACTTTTCTAGGTTCTAATCTGTATGCTTGGTTTCAAAAATTCATACAAAATTCCCTACAACTAATTTTAATCTGAAATTCGGGAATTAATCACCTAACCCCACATACAAAACATACAAAAAGAATTGCATGCATATTAGTCCCGCATCAATCAACGGTGGCTCCTTATACTAAATAAGGTCTGAAACATTAAAAGTAGGACTAATACCTAGCTCAGGTGGTAACTCAAGCACATAGGCATTTTGTCCCATTTTTCTAACTACTTTGTATGGTCCACTACTACGGGCATGTAACTTTTTCATGGTTCCAGGTGGGAACCGTTCAGGTCGTAGCCTTACCATGACAAAGTCTCCTTCATCGAATTTCTTTGAGTCTTTTTCTCTTTTTCCTTTTTTTTCTTTCTCTTTTTTTTTCTTATTGACATGCATGTAAATCCTAAACTACAACTGAGTTTGACCCTTGATTGGTGTGTGACATGCAGATGAGTGCATGAACTCCTACTAAATGCCATAGGGTTTTCCATAAGTAAGTGGAAAACCTAATATGCTCAAAGGATGTATGTAACTTGCTAACCTCTATAAAATACAAAATATGGTCCTAGAAATGTTGGAAGCTTTAGGAAAGGGTAGAAAATAAGAAGTGGATCCGGGGTTAGACTGGAAATAAGAAGGGATTTCAGGAAATAATCCTATACTAAAGGGGTTGACCTTAAAGTTTAGACACTGAATTACATCTACAGGCACTAAAAGGTCCGCTTGATGAAAAAATGTGTCACTAATCTCAGGAAAGAGATCTTCAATGGGAACTACATGAGGGGATTCATCCTCAGGGTACTGGACTAAATAAGTTAGGTCCTCACTGATTACTTCAGGACTAGGCTCTATGACATGAGTCTCTTCTAGTATTTCCTCAGGTAAGATCTTAACAATAGGGTTAGACTCCTCATGGGCCTCTTTTTCTAAGGGTCCTAGCAATATAGCTTCAGTCAGGTTACAGTCATGGTCAACTAACTCTGGGCTGGCTTCAACCTGGGTGCCTACCGGATCAGCTAATTCTAGGTCAGCCATATGTATTTCTTCTTCTCCCTCATACTCATCCACTAAGTTCACATCAGCTTCATACACTTCTTCAATGTTATCTTTGTGAACCAATAGGGTAGTAGGAGTAGGTTGGTTAAGTGGAAATTGGCTAGGGATGGGTCGGCCCGAATTAAGGTTAAGTTGGCTTGGGTTAGGATTGAGTCAGCTCGGGTGGACTTGACTAGATCCTGATTTTTGATAAGGAGCACTAATTCTAATGGGTTCTGGCCAACTAACGGAAACCAAACTAGCACTAGATTGATACCTAGGAGTCATGGGTTTCTTAGGTTCATAGGATATGGACTCAAAGCTATGGGTCATGGATCTGGGTTCGTAGGAGTTAGGTTCATAGGATTTAGGTACATAGGAACTAGGTTCATATGATCTGGATAAGTACTTTTTTCTAAGTTTAAGTTTCATGTAATCCCAGGTAGTTTTGGGTATGTCTCTTCTTTGTCTGATCATTCTTTCAACACCATCTCAGTAAATTCTAGCTTGGCATACTAACTTAAGCTTAGCAATCTTAAACTTTCTTTCATCAGACACTAGTTCTCTCTCAAAATACAGATCCATACCTTCTTCCCAATCAATATAATCCTCAAGATCAAGATCACCACCAAATATAGGTGCTTCTATCCTAAAGTTCATTGTGGCTCTCTCATCCTGGTCTATGGAATCATAATTGGGTCTCCTTGCACTAAGATCCCAGATTTGGTCCTGATGTGGGGCTCTCTTAGGGTTGGGCTCCAGCAATGGATCAGGGTGTGCTTCAAATTTAGGCTTAGTATGGGTCTTTCGGGTCCTTTCTAGGTTTCCTAAATGGTCATCTAGTCGGTCAAACCAATTATTCATTTGGGTACATTGTTCGGTGATGGACCTTAGAAAGATTTCAAGGTTAGACTCCATGGTCAAGCTGGGTTGGGTTTGGGTGAGATTACTGGTATGGAGCTCCTAATCTAGTAGTCATGCAATGCAATCACACAAAACTCGAGCTAAAGTTTCCTAGACCTAAAGCTCAAGTAAAATGGATCATCTCAAATTATAGTAAATTCAGCATTTACCTTGTCTACTGGCTAGGTAAAAGGTGGGGTCGTGGGAGGCTCCCCCTGCTTTCACAAGGTCCTAATTAAAAATCACGAGTCTGCTTAGGGCGTTTGCCTCTGGACATCTAGCCTTAGACACCAGATTCAAGTGATAATCGAAAGATTGGGTGCACTAGCTTTCACATAATACTTGGAACCCGACCTGTTGGTGTCCCTAAACTGCTTTAGATTTCTAATTAATTTTAATTAGGGTTAGGATTGATGCAAAAGGTGGTTGTTGTAGGCCCAGGACAGGTGATGAAATCCTGCCCTGATCAGAGATAGTCAAGTGCCCTTAAGATTAGGTTAATGATGTGGCATGCAATGATGAGTTCTAACTTAGAGGATTAATTATTGGGTTGAGCAATGAATCCTACTAGCATAAATAAATTCATTCATAAGAAATTAACGGATTCATATAAAAGAAAACTAAATAAGTGATAACTCAAACTAGGGCTTCTTGTTTAATACAAGAATATTGGACCTAATGGTTGGGAAACCATTCTAACTAGGGCGAAGTCCATTCAAATATTCAAATCTAAGAATCAAGGAAGGTTTACTTACCAATATTGAAGTCCCACACTTGTAATAGTGATCCAATTTCAGCACTCTTGGATAGAACTTGAAATTATCACACCATAGGATGAAGACTTCCAGTTTAGATGGTACCAAAGGCAAGATTAACCTCCTCTTCAACTCGTAATCCTGGTGGATCCTAGAAAGGAAAAGAATTAGTGACTTAGAATGGTAAGAAGAGGAAAATGTAAGGGGTTTAGGAAGTAGTGAAGTTGGTGGATTGGATGAAGTAGTAGGGAATCATAATTTTTTTTATTTGGCGCCTTGGTTGTGTGCTGATTGGAACTCCGTTTGCTGAGCTTAAATGGCAATTCTTGAAGGATGAAGAAGAGCACTTTGAGGTGTTGTAGAAGGCTTCTTTGGAGGATGAAGTAGGCAGCCTTGTAGCTTGAAAGTATTGGTTGCATGGTTGGTGGATGGGGAAACTTTGGTTGAAAGAAAATGGCAGCGCCTTGGTATGGGTTTGTGGTGGAATTTGGTCAAATTGAACCCAATTTGACTTAAAAGACCAAATTAACATGGACCTAATCCTGACTCAAACTTAATCAAAGAAATAAACTTCCCTATTTACAGGACTCATGTTCAATAAAATTGAAATACAAGACTCAAGCTTTATCAAAGAAATTAACTTTCTTATTTACAGGACTCATGTTCAATTAAAGAAATAAAATTGAAATCAAAGGTAGACTAAACTTACTCCACTGAGATCCATAATGAATCTGGCTTGATTAGACTGGATCGAATTCTCTTTTGAGCTATGGCACCCGCACTAATTCTCCCGGGGTGGGGTAGACTCGACCCTGTCAAGTGTGGGTCACTTCGATTCTGATAGTACTCCAGTAAGTCCGGGTTGATTCATTGTAGATCCTTCCAAGTGATCCATGAGTTATCAGATTTCGGTCGACCTTGCCATTGCACCAAATAGTGTTGATAGTCTTTTTTTCTAGTAGTGATAGTTTTGTCATCCAAAATTCTCTCAATTCAGTCTCACCGCTCTGGTATAGTGATTGGTGGTCACTCGGGGGTAGGGTCACTCTCAATGGTATGTTCAAGCCCAAAAGGTTCTTTAGGTATCAATATTGGCTCCTTATATTCTACTAGGTCTGAAATATTGAAGGTCGAGCTGATACCTAGGTCAGATGGTAGTTCTAATACATACGCATTAGGTCCAATTTTCTTTAGAATTTTGAATAGCCCTGCACTACGGGCATGTAATTTCTTCATGGTTCCTGGTGGGAACCGTTCGGGTTTGAGTCTAACCATGACGAAGTCTTCTTCATAAAATTCTTTGAATTTCCTATGTGAATTAGCCATACACCTGTAAGTTTCATTGCTCATGTTGATTTTGTTACTGATTTCTTTATGCAAGTCCTTAATATGATGTGCGTGTGACTTAGCAGGCTCTAAGACTCGTACTGACACCTAACAAAATGCAGACTCAATTATGCATTCCTATTGAGAGGAATTTTATTGGACTCGTTGGGCCTAAATGTAACAGACTATAGACTCTCTACGTTTGACCCTAGTTTGGTATGCACACGAAAATTTACAATGGATTCCTAATAAATACCATAAAGTCTTCCAAAAGTAGGTCGCAAACCTAACATACTCAAAGAACTAGTGCAACTGAACGACCTCAACAAAGTGTAATTTGAAAGTTTGGGAAACATTGGAGACCTTAGGGTATGACAGGATATCTGAGTCTTGGGATATTCTATTGAAAGCATGAAATAGACCTTGGTTACTCGGGATGACCTTAAGATTTGAGCATCTATCTATGGGTGACAAAAGGTCAAATTGAAGGATCGAGAATTTGGTCATCGTAAGTGCAGGGTTCTCAAGAAAGGAAGACTTAATCAGTTCCAGAAAAGGTCATCAACTGGAGTTAGAAGAAGAACTCTTTATAAGATAAATGAATGAGGTCTCGGGTTGAGGCTACAGGAGTGGGCTCTTCCTAAGGGTATTGACTAATAGGAACCAAGTCCTCACTAATTTCCTGTCATTCTGACACTTCAGGACTAGGCTCTACAATTTCACCTTCTCCTAGGGTTTCCTTGGGTAAGTAACTAGAGTTATCCTACTTAAAGTCTTCTCCTTCGTATTCGTCTACTAAACTTATGTCAACCTCATATACTTCTACAATTGGTTCTAATTCTACCTCCTCTAATTGTTCTTTCAATATGGCTTCATTCAAGTCAACTAATCCTAGGTCGGCCATACCTAATTCCTTCTCAATGTCATCCTTCTAGGTTGGAGGTGATACAGGTGAGGGTTGACCAACAAAAGTCTGGTTCACACTAGGTGTTGGGCTAATAGGGATTTGACTTAAGCTAGTAGAGGTCAGATTTAGGTCAAAAGTACTTGATCTGGCATGCCTCAAGGACCTCTCATAGTTTTGGGCTACTCGGTAGGCTTGCTCCAAACTATAGATATATCATGTTGCCTAGTAAGCATCCCAAGAGGGGGGGTGAATTGGATTTTAAGAAAAAATTGATTTGATAAACTAATTTAATAAAACTAGATACTAGGCAATGCAATCTAATTCAACAAGTATATTAGCAAGGTACTATGATTCAAGTGCAATGCTCTAAAATAAAAGTGCAGTAAAAATTAAGAGCAAAGAGAGAGAGATCAAGCAATCATAAACACCAAAAGCTATAGTGGTTCGTGCTATCCAATACACCTACATCCACTCCCCAAGATTTTCTTGGGAATTTACTATAATCACACTGATTACAGCTGATTAGTTTTCCGAGCTCACTAATCAAAACCCGACTTGTTTTCACAAGGCTCATAAATCAAAACCTCACTTAGTTTTACAGGCTAACCAAGAACCTAATTGGTTTTCACAAGGCTCACCAACAACCTCCCTTGGTTTTGCGGGCTAACCAAGAATCTTAGTGGTTTTGCAGGCTAACCACCAATCTAATTGGTTTTCCAAGGCTTACCAATAACCTCCCTTGGTTTTACAATAGGCTATCTAAGAACACTTATAAGAAATATGGTTTAAAAGTAAAAAACCAATGTAAACTTTCTAAAACAAAGCGAATATCTCGATGTTGCTCGATGTAGAGTTGCTTTGCACTTGTTAAAGCCTTTTGGATGCCCAAGTATGGATGATCTTCAATGCTCTTGAAGGCTCTTGAATGCTTGGAGGCTTCCTTTAGCTTGAGAGTGGTTGAAACTTCAATGAATAGGAGTTAAAGCTCACTTTTCTTCTCTCTTCTCAAAACTCTTTAATGTTCTTCAATGATGTTATATTTTGATTTGATTTGGAGCATATAAATACATTTCCAGGGCCTTAAAACCAAATTCTAGCCATTAAACTTGAAAAACTAGCCGTTCGGGGTAATTTGGGCGAGTTCTACATTTGAAAAAACTAGCCGTTACTGTTGCCAGAAGTCAATGTGTCGACACTTCCTCAGTTGAGTCGACACATAAGGTCGACACATGTTCTTCTTAAGTTGACACATAGTTCTATTTGCTCCATTCAAATTATCTGAAAATTTTAGATGTGTTGACACTTTCTCAGTTGAGTCGACACCTTGCTTCCATGTGTCGACACTTCAGCTATTCCTTCAACTTCTGCAAATTTTGTGGCTTGAAAGTCTCAAGCGATGTGTTGATCCATATGTCGATACCTTGAGTCGATACTTCAGGTCCATGTGTCGATACTTCATCTGTGCCATTTGAAACATTGCTGCATACCGGCTTGAGTCAACACTTCATCTCCATGTGTCAACACTTCATCTCATGTGTCGACACTTTGAGTCGACACTTCTTTGAAAAAATCATAGAAGATGCTGAATTTGAGCTGGAACATGTTTTCATTTAACTTAGCTATCCATTCAACCATCTCTTAAGTGTCCAAGTCTTCTTTTGAGCAATCTTTTCATTCAAACTTGGCTTCTTCAAAATAATTGGGCTTCATCAAATTTTGTGAGCACCTTTTTAATAGAAACACACTCAACGTAAATCATTAGTCCTCAACTTATACATAACTGTTTTGCTTATCATCAAAATCAATTAATGGAGTTAACAATCTCCCCCTTTTCAATGATGACAAAACCTTTAAGTATAAATTTCTTTAAAATTAAGCTTTTAAGAGAATTGATCAAGGTGCATAAAGTTGAAAGCATTAAGAATATCAACGTTACTTTCATTAATGATATGACAATTCAGAGCACAAGTAATAGTGCCAGAGCTTGTTATAAAGATAGAGAGTATTAGAGTTTTGGTATTCATTTAAATGCATAGAAAACATGTATCATGATACTCTACAAGAAAATCTCAGCAAACAACAAAGCTCTCCCTAAATCAATGATTCATAACAAAATTTGTAAGAATCTTTTCAAACATTTAAAGAGGGGTTTTGAGATGAAATTCATTTTAAAAGGATTTCCAAATGAAAATAAAGTAAAGCTCCCCCTTTCTTAAAGAATTTTGTAAATGATTTTCGATTTTCAAATCAGGTATTCAAAAAAAATGTTTCTACTTGCATATCATAAATATAAATCAAAACTAAATCAAAACTACTCCCCCTTTATTTTGTGAAGTATACACATTTATACTTAAATCTCACTAAATTACTCCCCCTTTTTGTTATCATTAAAAAGGTAAGAAAAGAACAAATAACTTGAGTAATTAGAATTACTCCTCCTTTAAAATTCATTCATTCATTCAATAGTGAAGACATTGAAGAGCAATTCAAGATATATCATTCATTTGCATCAAATATATAGAGATGATGAACAACAAGGTTTTTCATATAAACTTAAAACTTGTACAATTCAAGGATAAACAAATACATATAAGCATATAAAGCAAACTATCTAGAAGTATATAAAAGTCCTAATCCTCATCCATGGAATCATCAGAAGATGAACCGATCTCAATCGATCCTGTATCAGTGAAGGAGTGAGCTCGCGGCCATCTCGATCGAAGATCTCTAAGTCTGGTCCTGGTCGGCTGTGGAGGGGTGCGACGACCACATCCTCTATGACGAACATATGTCCGACCTCTAGCTGGAATAGTAGAGGTAGAACCAATGTCCTCTACAGGAATGGAAGTGATCGGGTCAACCATCTCAGCCACTGCTGGAAGAGGTGTACGATCAAATGAAGGACCTGAATTAAGATACTGAAAGCTGGGAATATAAAACTTAAGCTCTCGAATCAACGATGATGTATGAAGAATAGGAGTATCAGTAATCTGTGAATCAAGGATAGGGATAACAGCTGATGATACAACAGGTGTATCAAGAACAGAACTATCAGTTGTAGAATGTATCGATGTATCAATAGTGGGGGTCTCAATGATAGGTGTATGTACAACAGGAAAATCAAAATCAGGGGAATCAATAACTGGAATGTCGATAATTGGAGTGAGAATAGGAATGGAAATAGGAGTGCGATCATCCGATCTAGAAGGAGAAGATGGAATAGGAATCTGGGCAGGTGAACAAGATGGGTTAATAATAGGGCTCGTAGGCAAGTCATCCATCACCTCCGCAACTGGCTCTGAAGTGAGATCAGCAATGTCAAATCTCTCTGAGTCAGTCTCCTTGTCTCGATCATCATCTCCAATAACTATATCACCTACAGTGACATCATCTCCAACATCAGTATCAACACCAATATCAATGTCAACAATATCATTAGCTGGTGCAGGAGCAGGTACATGAGTAGGTGCAGGAGCAGTATCGGCTGTCGGAGTACCCATCGCAGATCTGGACAGTGCAAAAAGAATAGCCGAGATGCCATGACAAAGTCCAATATGGCTCTCTCTCGTCTCAGCAATGAATACGTCAAGATGCTGCCTCATGATGAATACGTTAATCTCTATGCATCTGACTATGCCCGCTGCCCGCCGCCGTTCCCACCGCCCGCCTGCCATCGCCCGGCCGTCGGTGGGGTCCGCCCACACCCGTGGGAAGATGAACGGACGCGGGAGGCGTCCGTCCGCCCGCGTGCGGCCGTGTGGTGCCACCGCCTGACGCCGCCACCGCCGCCCGCCTGTCCGCCGGACACCATCCTGCCGTCCCCGGCCTCCCCCGCTATCCACCGGCCATTCCTGCACCCGGGAGATCTCCCACGGCCATGGGAGACCAAATGGCATGCTGGGCATGCCGTGACAGACCGAATGCCGCCTCGCCTGCGGCCACCGCTGGCCGTCCGCCGCTCGCCACCCATCGGCCCCGTCCGTCACCTGCTTTTGATCGCCGGCCGTGTGCTCCGTCAAACGATCCATCCTTCGCACGGCCATGAGTGGAGTTGCATGGATTTCAAAGCATCCCATATTTCAAAGCAGCACGCTTTCTGGAGCATATCATCAAGTCGACACACTTCTCAGAGCAGATCAGCATCACTTTTGATGCAACATGAATTTTGATGTAATTTATTTTCCTTTTTTAGTTTTTTTAGGGGCTAAGAAACTGAGGGTTTTGGTTTTTCTATATAAAGGCCCCCTCTCCCCCTATAAGAGAGAGATTTTTGATATTGATTTTTGGGTTGGTTCTGATTCTGGTTCTGGGCTGAGGCCCATTTTCCTTCGTTCCCTGCTGTGTGAATTATAGGTTCGATGAGGGGTGTGAGGCGTTCCCTACTGTGTGCATTATGGGTTCGATGAGCACCCTAGTTATCCCCTATCTCGTCTTCTTTATCCCATCGTGTCCTTCGAGAGTCATCCTAGCGCATCTATGTAAGAGCCCTGCTGTATGCATTATGGGTTCGTTGAGAGCTTAAGGTAGCTGGTGCTATCACCCCTTCGGGAGGGTAGCTTTATGCTCAGGGTAGCTGGTGCTATGATCCCTCGGGAGGGTAGCTTTAGGCTTTGACCCCTGACTTTCTGTGTGCATCCCTCGCTAGAGTGAGTCTCAGGGTCATGAGTTCCACTTCCCGGTCCCCCATCTTCATCCTTCCTTCGCCACATCCACCCAGAAAATTGAAAACAAAAGAGATCAGTTGTCTTAGGATTTTAGTGTCAGTATGCCCTAATCCCGGGAGGCTTCTTAGCCCTCCAACGGTCCTAGTTTGTTGAGTTGTTTCCCTGTTTTCCAAATAACAAGGTTACATCGATTTTTCGTCCCGCATCATCATGTCACCCCATGAGGTGAGGGAGTTCCCCAAGCTCTCCTTCTCAAAGGTTTTGTTCTCCTCGATCATCCCACTAACTTGATCGTTGGAGTGTCCTAGCCAGAATCTCTGGCCTGGATCTCCTCTATTTTGTTGGCTGAGCAGACCAAAAAATTGACCCCCTAGGAGGAGGGAGTGTGCCCGATGGGAGAAGGAGGAACCCGATGCGGCGGTGATGCACTGGAGCTACAGGCCATGATTATCCAGGCAGCAACAGATTGGCATGCCAAAAAGGGGGGACGAGTGGCAGACGACTTAAGAACTAAGACGATCTCGGCCAAGGTTGAAAATCCAACTCTTCGACTATGGAACAATAGTAGCCACCTCTGTGGGGGATAGGGGGCACGAGAGCTCCCCTTGTGTTCATGGGTTTCTCGAACACCTGCCACCCTCCATAGTACTCTCCGGTTATACCCAAAATCCAGGCACTCCCATACACGTGGGGCTTCAGTCATTTCATGCAAGCCTAACGGGTAACTCCCTTCCCCACTACCCTTGCAATATGAAAATTATGTTACAGTTCCACAAGAGAAGCCCCTGCATCACCGTCAAAGGCAAGCACTACAACCTCGCTCATGGCTCGAAGATGTCAGTGGGATCCCACCCACCGCATGACCCGCAATGGGGCAAACCAACAAGAGACGGGGCCTGACCCTGGGGGCAGCTTGTCGATAGAAGATGGCACGCTACTGCAACCCCCATAAATGACCCCAGTGAAGGAGTCAAAGCCCAGTCAGACGGAGCCTACCACCTCATCGGTCCTGGCGCCTTTCAATGCTTGTGAGCCTAGAACATGAGCAATTTAAGAGAGCACTACCAGTGATGTAAAACTTTTTCTTAATTATCTAAGTCCCTTTTTCATGTGACTTTATTTTTCGCCTGTGCAAGGATGTCTCCATCCAACTCAAAGTCCGACGGACACAAGCCGGGCCCTCTATCGGGCTCGCACTCCTCGCCGTGCTCATAGTCCGGATGTGGCGACAGGGCAACCCACCATCTATCGCTCGACTTACAGCATGGCAACCCCTCATCAGCAGCTGGGCCCTCCATCAGGCCCACGATCATCAATCGAGCTCACAGCCCGGAGGTGGTCGCAGGGTAACTCGCCACCTACCGTGTGACTCACAACTCGACATCCTCACCATCAAGCCGGGCCCTCCATCAGGCCCGCCTTCACCAGCCATGCTCATAGCCCAGAGGCGGCACCAAGCTACCATCTATCGAGATACTCACAGCGCGGCATCCCCTCATCAACGAGATAGGCCCTCCATCAGGCTCATGCTCATCAATCGAGCTCACAGCCTGGAGGTGGCACCAAGCTGTCGTTTACCATGAGACTCACAGCATGGCAACTTCTCATCAACAACACGGGCCCCTCCATCAGGCCCGCCTTCATCAGTCGAGCTCACAGCCTGGAGGTGGTGACGGGACAACCCGCCACCTACCGTGTGACTCACAGTTCAGCACCATCAAGCCGGGCCCTCCATCAGGCCCGCCTTCACTAGCCGTGCTCACAGCCCGGAGGTGGCACCAAGTTGCTGTCTATCGAGAGACTCACAGCGCAGCAACCCCTCATCAGCGAGCCGAGCCCTCCATCAAGCCATCACTCATTAGCCGACCTCACAGCCTAAAGGTGGCGGCAGGGCAACCCGCCACCTACTGCGTGACTCACGGTTTGGCATCCTCACCATCAAGCCTGGCCCTCCATCAGGCCCACCTTCACCAGCCGAGCTCATAACCCAGAGGTGATGCAGGGTAACCCACCACCTACCGCGTAACTCATAGTTCGACATCCTCATTAATAATGCGGGCCCCTCCATCAGGCCCACCTTCACCAGCCGTGCTTATACCCCAGAGGTGGTACCAAGCTACCATCTACCGCGAGACTCACAGCATAGTAGCTTCTCATTAACAATGCAGGCCCCTCCATCAGGCCCGCCTTCATCAATCATGCTCACAGCTCGGAGGTGGCGGCAGAACAACATGCCACCTACCGCGTGACTCACAGTTCGGCACCATCAAGTTGGGCCCTCCATCAGGCCTGCCTTCACCAGCAATGCTCATAGCCCGGAGGTGTTACCAAGCTACCATCTACCATGAGACTCACAGCATGGCAACTTCTTGTAAACAACACGGGCCCCTCCATTAGGCCCACCTTCAACAGTCATGCTCATAGCCCGGAGGTGGAACCAAGCTGCTACCTACCACGAGACTCGTAGCATGGCTCACTAGTAAGTTCGGTGCCCCATAACCTCATGGCCGTGCTCACAGCCTGGAGGCGGCACCAAGATGCCATCTACCGTATGACTCATAGCATGGCGAATCGAGAAGCTCAGCACCCTTGGCCTAGCTCATAGCCTGGAGGTGATAACAGGGCAACCCGCCACCTACCATGTGACTCATAGTTTGACACTCTCAGGCCAAGCCCATTCCATCAGGCCCGCACCTTTCGACCGGGCTCATAACCCTGAGATGACAACAGGGCAACCCACCTCTACCAAGAGGCCCATAGCTAGGCAATCTCTAAGTCGGGTCCTTATAATAGACCTGCGCTCAATCACCCCACTCACAGTCTTGAGGTGAAATTGGAGATTCCTGGAACCCTGCCATCTATCACGAAACTCATAGTTTGGCAACTATAAACTAGGAAACTCACAAAGCCCCGCATCCACTACCTTACTCACAGTCGGAGATGTCTGTCGAGAAGCTCCAGAAGTCCCACCATCTGCCCTTTGACTCATAGCATGGCGAACTAAGTCGGGATGTTCTAGAAGCCCTGCATCTGATTGCCTTGCTCACTGCTCGAGGATGTTGGCGAGAAATCCCTTAATTCCTATTGTCAGTCGCCTGGCTCATGGCTTGGCAAGCTAAGGAGAGCCCCCCAAAAGCAATCTGAGTCGAGGAAAGGAAAAATAGCAAGCAAAGAAGAGGGAACACAAAGCATTCTGATTGAAAGGGGAAGAAAATTCATCCTCACCAAAATGTCCCTCACTTCGGAGAGAGGCCCCCAGCGGCTCGAGAGGCCAAGCAGTAGATTCAAGCTTAAAAAATAAATAAATACTTCGAAGAGAGGCCCCCAGCAGCCCGGGAGGCCGAGCAGCAAATTCAAGCTCAAAAAAAAAGAGGAAGAACAAAGAAAGAAAGAGACAGCATGGGACATAATGGAAGAGGTGCCTTCATTGATCAAAAGTCTCTTATATCCTTTGGAGGCTCCTGATAGGCTGGGAGACCTGAAATCCTAAGATACAAGATGAAGGGAGGACGAGCTGAAGCCCCATCTCCGCTTCGTGCCCGGTCAGTGAGCAGATCCCCTCAGCATTAGCATAATGCCCACCGAAGGGCTATGACTTTAACCTCCATGATTGGCATAGGAGGAACCGACAGGGCAGGTCGGCCCTGCACTCTACCCTCGAGGAGTGGCTGGGAACATGCCAATCCTTCCTACCCGATTGGAAGGGCACCCTTCCTCAGGAGTTCGCCAGATCTCTAGAGCCCATCATCGGCTCTGCCACCTCCTTATTGGAATTCATCAATCCCGTAATTCCAAGGGCAGCTACAGTAGCTCCGTGTCAGAATACTCCTATCAGCACCATGATGGCCGTGGCCCCTTCCATAGCAACCACAACCTGGGCCACCACCTCCTCTTGTAAAATCTCTGGTCTTGTGAATCGAGAGGTGGCTCCAGATGCCTCCACTTTTAAGGTAGCCTCTTTCTCTGCCCCAGTGATGCGGCCGGAGGCTCTCTCCCTTCACATCCATGGGAGAAGCTTCGAGCTCCGTAGATTTCTTATCCGAACCAGATGCCCTCATCTTGATGTTGGTCGGTCGCTCCTGGAGAGCCTTCATTTGGCCCTTCGGGTCTCGGGCTAAAATCCTGAAGTCTACCAAGAGCCCTCCCTCAGCATAGGCTGAGGGAGAGGGATTGAAGAAGGAGAACATGGAAGTTAATGCTAGAACTAGAAGGGTGCTAAAGAAAAAGGAAGGAAGCTTTGAGGAACCCTGGCCACCTCGCCCGAAGGCCTTTTAAGAGCTCCGTAGCCAATCGGAAGCCACCACGTGTTGGCACCTGGCACCTGGTGGGGACACCTGAGGCACCAGAATAAGACAGAGGCTCTTTCAACCCTCTGTAAATTGATCAATAATTTATGAGTCCATCTGTAATAAGGGCTTAGCTCATCTGAGTCCATTTTAGTTGTTATTTGAGTATTTTTAGTTGTTATTTTCAGTTCTGTACTAGTCAGCTCATGTTGAGCTAGTTCAGTCCAATGCTAGTCAGCTCATGTTGAGCTAATTTTATTTTTTTGAGTCCTGTCCAAGCATACTGAAGACTCAAGACTATATCATACAAGTGAAGACCAAGTCCATCTAAATTGAAGACATGGAAGTATAGCACAAGTCCAACCCAGCTTGAAGATTTGAAGACCCCAGGAGGAAAATTCAGAAAACCCTGATTTCTTGCATATGCCCTCCAGACGCCCAGATTCCCTTCCAGATGCCAAAGTATATTCATAGATAAGGGCATCCATGATTCCAGAGGTCCATCTGCATCCTAGCCCAAAGAAATCAAGCCCACGTGCCAAGCCCAAGCCCCTAAGAAGCAAGATACCAGGGAATATTCCTGCTACCTGGCTACCATGCCACCCCAGCTTCCAAGGCCCAAACCCATGCACCCGAGCCCCTTTGGGCCGGCCTTTTGCTGCTCCTAGAAGCCCAACACGCCCCCCTAGGCGTCCTTGGAGTCTTGACCAAGTCAAGAAAATTTTTAGGGATTTTTCTACCTAATATTTCCTTATTTTCTAGCTAGGGTTTGAGAGGGAAAAGGATTCTTATGTAAAGACTTATGTACCCTTACTTGGAGCCCAAGGTTAAGGGTCTATTTAAGGGACCCTAGCCTCTTGTATGAGGGAGAATTTTGATGAATGAAAACCTTGAGTTCTTCTATTGAGTTGTGTGATACCCTGCTGTGTGCATAAAGGGATTTGCGAGAGTTCTTCTTCCCAGTGCTGCAATCATCTTCCTGCTGCCAACAAGCATCTCAGATCCCTGGACGCCCACTTCAAAAGAAGCCTTCCCTTGCTATTTTTACTTTGTTTTCTTGTTCCTTTGTGAGCTTTCTAACCCCTGACAGGTCGTTTGCAGGTTCCTGAGTTCCTACGAATCCAACGACTCCAGCCAAGCCTCAATCGGATCACCGAGCAGAAAGCCGGGTATCTACGGGTCTTTGGCTCGGTTTTCCAGGCCGCATCCATCGAGGAACGAGAGACCCCTTCGCTGCGATCTTCACAGATATTGTCAAGTACACCCCTCTACCTCCAGTAGTTTTATTGTAGGAGAACTTGCCCTAACCGAGGCTTCTCAGCCCCGACGGTCCTTCTTTGCTACTTTTCTAGGTCCTAATCTGCATGCTGATCTTCAAAAATTCATACAAAATTTTATACAAATAATTTTGATCTGAAATTTGGGAATTAATCACCTAACTCAACATGTGAAACATACAAAAAAAATTGCATGCATATTAGTTCCCCATCATTTGAAATCAGAGCTTAGATTAGGGCTTATTTTCTGCAATTTTTCATTCCATATATATTCTGTTATTTTAATTATTTGTCCCTGTTAAAAACTCCAAAGATTTTGAAATTTATTTTTATGGATTTATCATAATTCAAAGTAATTTTCAAAATTTTTTCAGAGTTTATTATGGCCTGTGAATCTTTCTCAAGCTGAAATACAGCCTGAAAATTTTCGGTTCTGTTTTTTTCAGCAAGACAAGTTTGGAAGTTTTAGGGTTTTGTTTAGCATCTTTTGCATATCTTTTAATTTTAGTATATTTCCAGCATATTAGGCCATGATTTTCAAGTTTTACTCTATTTAAAAAAATACCCAAAAAAAAAAATTACATATTCTCCAAAAATACCAAAAAAAATCTAAACCCTAATTTGCATCCTCATCTGCCTGCCATCATTGCATAATTTACTTTTAAGGGCACTCTTACTATATCAGATGGGAGGAGGATTTGATCACCTCTCCTTAGCCCAAAACCACATCCCTTGCATGCGGTCCCAAGCCTAACTTAAAATCGATTAGACCTAATTTGCCCTAGTGGGCTAGGGACACCAACTGGTCGAGTCCGGGCTAAGTGTTAGATCACTGTGTCAAGACTAACCTGTGTGTTCCTTGTGCTTGGTGTCTAGAATGGTGGTTTAGGGATTCAATTCCGAAGGGCTTGTGTGCTGGTCTGCCTACCTGGCCAATCTCTGATTGGTGTCTAGGATTGGCAATCAGGGACCTAACACTCCCCTTACACCTGCCTGGCTGAATACAGGGTTACTATAGGCTAGTTTGCCACCCTGATTGAGCATCTAGTTTGGATTCTAGGTCTAGTCAGTTATAGTCGGTCTGATCGAGTCTTGCATGAGCACTAGATCAGGAGTTTCATATCACCCACCTCCTTCACAAATGTCTGAACCCATGAAAAATTTACAAGTTCAAATAAAAGCCCTAGCTGATCAAATGGCCCAGATGGCTACCCAGATAACTACCCATATGACCCAGTTAACTCAGTCTCGTATTCAAACCAATGATAGAATTGACCATCTTGCCAATAGGTTTGATCAGTTAAAAGTCCGGGTAGGGACCCCAGAAAAAAACCATGGGTCACAGTCTGAGCCAGATCCTAATTCCCCTCAACTTAGGAGGACCCCAAACCCTGATCCATACCTTGAGACTGAACCTAGGAGAGCCCGTCATCATGACCCAATCCCTAAGGTTAGTCCTAGAAGACCCAATCAGGATTTTATAGATCAGGAAGATAGATCCTATTTACCCTCTCCCTACAAGCCTAGTATACCTACAACCTATAGATCTTATGACTCCAAATCCTATGAACCTAGAACCTATGAATCCATAACCTATGAACCTAGATCCTATGACTCTAGATCCCATGATCATAGATCCTATGCACCCACACCCTATGAGCCTAGTAGACCCAACACCCAATATTCTGACCCATATAGGGAGTCCAACCCTAGGAGGACCCAATATTCTGACCCATATAGGGAGTCCAACCCTAGGACAACCCAGTATTCTGACCCATATAGAGAGCCCAACCTTAGGAGGACCCCATACCTTGATCCATCCTTAGAACCTGATTATAGAGCTGACCTAAAATCCTATGACCCCAGATCCTATAATCCCATGACCCATAGATCTGCACCCTTGTCCTATGAGCCTAGAGAACCCATAACCCCTAAGTATCAGCCTAGTACTAGTCATGCTTCCCCTAGTCAACTTGAACCCCATAGGATTAGTATCCCTAAATATGAACCCAATAGTGAGCCACTACCTCTTATACAACCTGAACCTACTAGGAGTAGTACCCATAATCAGAGACCAGAACCTAACCAATTTCCTGCTAGCCGACCTTCTCCAACCATTCCCGAGATTCGCAAGGCTTACATTAACACGGAAGTGTATGAAGCTGATGTGAGCCTAGTGGATGAGTATGAGGGAGAAGAGGAGACACCTTTAGTAGACCTAGAATTAGCTGACCCAGTAGATACCCAGGTAGAAACCAACCCAGAGCTAGTTGACCTTGACCACATCCAACCTAAAGCTATAATGGAAGAACAAATAGAGGAAGAGAACCTAGGTACTGCTGCTAGAGCCTTACCTGAGGAAACCATAGAGGAGAGCCAAATTACAGAGTCTAGTCCAAAAATACAAGAACCAGAAGAATTTATTAAGGACCTGATCTCTTTGAATCAATACCTTCAAGATGAGTCCCCTCCTATAGTTCCCATTAAGGACCTCTTCCCCGAAATTGGTGACCCATCCTTCCATTATGCAAACCCTGTAGATATAGCTCAACCTCGTAAGGTTAACCTCATTAGTATTGGATTAGTTCCTGACACCCCGTCTTTTATCCTACTTTATCCAACTAACCATGAACCTTTTTCTCTACCTTACCAAACTAATTATGAACCCACTTCCTATTTTTTGCCCTTTCCTGACACCTCCAGCATTTCTAGGATCATTAGATTGCATTTAGCTGAGATTAGCATACTGCATGCATTCATCACGCATGTTAGGTTTGCATCTTACTTCTGGCATACTCTTTGGAATTTGCTAGAAGTTCACTGTAAATTTTCATGTGCATGTCAAGCTAGGATCAAATCTAGAGAACCTATAATCTATTAGGTTTAGATCCAAAGAGTTCAATAAAATTTCCTTCAATAGGAATGCATAGTCGAGTCTGTTAGGTGTCAGTATGAGTCCTTTGCATCATTTGTTAGAAGTCTGCATGTGCCTAGCATGTTCACCACCCGCACTAATCTTAAAACAACTAGCTAATTCCCGAAGAAGGGTCAAAGAATTTGATGTAGTGGATTCTATCTTGGTTAGGCTTAGGCCTAAAAGAAGCTTCATGCTCGTAGAGCCGAACCTTTTAAAGTGATAGAGAAGGTTGGATCAAATGCCTAGGTGTTAGACTTGCCTTTGGATTTGGGCATTAGTTCTAGCTTCAATATTACTGACCTGGTTGAGTATAGGGAACCGGCAGTGATACCTAGTGAGGCCTTTGGACCTATTCCTTTTCATTGTGAGTGACCCTAACCTAGAGTGTCCACAAACAAATTTGGCCTGAGAGAGGAGAACGGATCGAGCGTATCCTGGACGATCAAGCCATCACAACCCAGGGCCATGACTATCAACGCTTCCTGGTCCGATGGCAAGGCAGGGCCAGAGTCGGACGATTCATGAATTTCTCAAGAGGACTTGCAATGCCTCAACCCAGACCTTCTCGAGAGATATGTGAGCCAGTCTGACCTTCACTCGACAGGGTCGAGTTCCTCCCACCCCGGGAGAATTGGTGGGGACACCTGAGGCACCATAATAAGACAAAGGCTATTTCAACCCTCTGTAAATTGATCAATAATTTATGAGTCCATCTGTAATAAGGGCTTAGCTCATCTGAGTCCATTTTAGTTGTTATTTGAGTATTTTTAGTTGTTATTTCAGTTCTGTACTAGTCAGCTTATGTTGAGCTAGTTCAGTCCAATGCTAGTCAGCTCATGTTGAGCTAATTTTATTTTTTTGAGTCCTGTCCAAGCATACTGAAGACTCAAGACTATATCATACAAGTGAAAACCAAGTCCATCTAGATTGAAGACATGGAAGTATAGCACAAGTCCAACCCAGCTTGAAGATTTGAAGACCCCAGGAGGAAAATTCAGAAAACCCTGATTTCTTGCAGATGCCCTCCAAACGCCCAGATTCCCTTCCAGATGCCAAAGTATATTCATAGATAAGGGAATCCATGATTTCAGAGGTCCATCTGCATCCTAGCCCAAAGAAATCAAGCCCAGGTGCCAAGCCCAAGCCCCTAAGAAGCAAGATACCATGAAATATTCCTGCTACCTGGCTACCATGCCACCCCAGCTTCCAGAGGCCCAAACCCATGCACCCGAGCCCCTTTGGGCCGGCCTTTTGCTGCTCTTAGAAGCCCAACACGCCCCCCTAGGCATCCTTGGAGTCTTGACCAAGTCAAGAAAATTTTTAGGGATTTTTCTACCTAATATTTCCTTATTTTCTAGCTAGGGTTTGAGAGGGAAAAGGATTCTTATGTAAAGACTTATGTACCCTTACTTGGAGCCCAAGGTTAAGGGTCTATTTAAGGGACCCTAGCCTCTTGTATGAGGGAGAATTTTGATGAATAAAAACCTTGAGTTCTACTATTGAGTTGTGTGATACCCTGCTGTGTGCATAAAGGGGTTTGCGAGAGTTCTTCTTCCCAGTGCTGCAATCATCTTCCTGCTGCCAACAAGCATCTCAGATCCCTGGACGCCCACTCCAAAAGAAGCCTTCCCTTGTTGTTTTTACTTTGTTTTCTTATTCCTTTGTGAGCTTTCTAACCCCTGACAGGTCGTTTGCAGGTCTCTGAGTTCCTACGAATCCAACGACTCCAGCCAAGCCTCAATCGGATCACCGAGGAGAAAGCTGGGTATCCGCGAGTCTTTGGCTCGGTTTTCCAGGCCGCATCCATCGAGGAACGAGAGACCCCTTCGCTGCGATCTTCACAGACATTGTCAGGTACACCCCTCTACCTCCAGTAGTTTTATTGTAGGAGAACTTGCCCTAACCGAGGCTTCTCAGCCCCGGCGGTCCTTCTTTGCTACTTTTCTAGGTCCTAATCTGCATGCTGATCTTCAAAAATTCATACAAAATTCCCTACAAATAATTTTGATCTGAAATTTGGGAATTAATCACCTAACTCAACATGTAAAACATACAAAAAAAATTGCATGCATATTAGTTCCCCATCAGCACCCCTCAATGCTTCAGTTCATGGGAAGGGCATTTTGATCCAGCTAGGGCATTGATGATCCCTCCATTGAAAAACTGGGCACAGGACCCCATTAATATAAAGGCACGATCTTCGAGGCATGGCCAGTCAAAGCATTGATGGCACAAAAGACGTGCCCCTCCATGTCAGCATGGTCATTACTCCCATCACCCTGAGCGATGCTTCATCTCCGGGCTCGGGAGTGGGGGGCATTTGATGTGGCAACATCCACTGACGTGGAGCCTACACAGCCAACAGTTGCATGGGTGGGGCCTGCCACCTGGATGCGGCCCCCGGCTAGGGTCGAGCTCATGGAGTGAGTGTTGAGTATCGGGTGGTGCGTTCAAGGCTTGTTGGGTCAATGTCCTTGTATTGGTCCAGTCTTTCATGGTTGTCCATGATGTATATAGGGCTAGGAGTAAGTCCGAGATGAGTCCTAGGTACTTTAGGCTGAGTTTTGGTCAGTCTAGGTCTTAGAGTCAGCTCCTCTAGTGTAAGAGTCGGCTTTACTAGTTAGCACGGCTCAGAACAAGGGAATGTGTTCTGGTCGAGTTGGCTCGTTGGGTTTGAGTCAGCTCAATTACATAGTCAAGAAATCCAGTGGTCTGGACGAGTCAGCTCCAATGGGTTCGAGTCAGCTCGGTTACATAGTCAGGAAACCCTGTGGTCTGAATGAGCCGGCTCTGATGCTTAGAGTCGACTCGGTTCCAAGGTCGAGTCGACTCTAGTGTCTAGAGCCGACTCGAATGACGGGTGAGCTATTTTTTAAGCAATGCCAACTGGAGGGAGTTTGGGGTACTCGGATACATGTGATCGAGGTATATGTATTGTAACTTCTTGAGAGGTTGTGTGAGGGTTGTAAACGAACTTCTCGGATGTGGAATCAAGAAAATCACCTTTCTCTAGAGAATTCTCTCTTCTTCTCCCTTTTTCTCCCGTTCTTGGATCTTGATATGATTGATCTTCAAAGACCTATATCCTACCGTGTTCTCTAAGGAGATCACTGGCAGAGGGTCATCCATAATCTGTGGTATGCTTTCGCTATTGCTTTGTTGATCAGGGAGTTTGTTCGTGATCGGGAACAAGGCTACTTTTGGGTATTTGGGTTCAACGTGAAATCTGAAGTTGGATCCCAATTCTCAATAATTTGGTATCAGAGCAAGGTTCATGAAAGGAAGATCTCAAGATCAGAGGTTTGGAAGAAAAGCTTCTTACAAGTATGGTTTTCAGATCTCTTGATTTCTTGATTATAGTAATGGCATCAAGTGGGTTCAAGGTAGATTTTGAAAAGTACAATGGTAAGGGAAATTCACCCTATGACAACAAAGGGTTAAAGATTTGCTGGTTCAACAAAGGATCTACAAGGTCTTGGTTAAAGAAAGACTGAAAAAGATCAGTGTTGAAGAATGGGAAGAGTTAGAAGAGATTGCTTTCAGTACTATCAGGATGTGTTTGGCTGATCAGGTTTTACCTGAGGTTTATTCGGAGACTACCGCAAAAGGTCTTTGAAGAAGACTGGAGAACACATACATGGGAAAGGACATGATGAAAAGCTATGGTTGAAGAACCAACTATATATCTTGAGAATGCATGAAGGAGGAGACCTCATTACTCATATTCAGAGGTTCAATCAGGTATGTTCTGAGGTGATGAGTATGGATATGAAAATTGATGAGGAGGATCGGGCATTGTTGCTGCTACATTCACTCCCTGGATCGTATGATGGTGATGCGGGACTAAGATGCATGCAAGTGATTATATGTTATTTTTATGTTTTAATGGATTGACCGATTCCCAAAAAACAAACTAAGAATAGATATAGAGATTTGAATAATGACAAGAAACTCTAGCGTGTAGACATAGACCCTAAACAGTGATAAAGAAGGATCCCCGGATTGAGAAACCCCGGTAAGACTTAGCTCTAAATCAATACCATACTTAGAAGATTAGGGAGTGCAAACCTTTTGAAATTTTGAAGTGCCCGATGTCGAGTTCGCTCACACTCACGGATGCGGCCTGGAAGATCAAGCCCTCGACCCTGCAGATTTGTCGACTTTTCATCAGATGGTCCTGAAGGCAAGGTAGGCCTACTCCTTTATCCGTGGTACCTGAAAGACCTATGAGAAATCTAGAGATGAGTTAGAAAAACAATAATAAGGCATAAGTTGGTAAAGAAAGGAAGGGGAAAGAGGTTGAGGGTGGCGGTCAACAGGGACTCTTCTTGTTGGGCATCCAAGAAGAGCTTCCAGTGGGGTGTCCCAGCTTGGGTGGTGGATTGCTGGCTTGTGTATGAAGAAGATACCTAGGGCCTCGCACCCCTCGAAGTTTCGAAGAACAAAGGCTCACTCTCAAAGGATAGGTTAGGACCAAATGGCTCACTGGGTATCATTGCCAGCTCCGTATACTCGACTAAGTCTGAGTATTGAAAGTCAAGCTAATATCCTAATCCAGGGGTAGCTCAAGCACAAAGGCATTAAGGCCAACTCTCCCTATCACTCTAAAGGGGCCAGCTCCATGAGCATATAGCTTCTTAACGGTTCCTAGTGGGAGCCGTTCAGGCCTAGGCCTAATCATTACAAAATCCCCTATGTCAAATTCTTTGGCTCGCTTTCGGGAATCAGCCAATTTCTTGTATGTATTATTACTTAGATTGATTTTTGGCTAATCTCCTTATGCATGCTGTGCGAATGACTCTGCGGACTTTGAGACTCATACTGACACCTAACAAAATGCAAACTCAACTATGCATTCCTATTGAGAGAAATTTTATTGGACTCTTTGGGTCTAAACCTAATAGACTATAGACTCTCTAGGTTTGACCCTGGTTTGGCATGCACATGAAAATTTACAATGGATTCCTAGCAAATGCCAAAAGGTATATCAGAAGTAAAAAGCAAATCTAACATGCACAATGAATGTATGCATTATGCTTACTTCTTCAAAATGCAATCTATTAGTCAGAGACGTATAAGAAGTTTTAGAAAATGGTAGAAAGTAAGATGTGGATTCAGGATTAGTCTGATAGGATAGAAAATAAGAAAATGGTTCAGGGTTGATTGAAAAGAACAAGATACAAGAAGGGGTTTCAGGGATTAGTCCTAGACTAATGAGGTTGACCTTATGGGGTTGAGGTATATCTAAAGGGTTTGTATAATGGAAGAATGGGTCAACAATTTTTGAGAAGAGATCTTGAACTAGGATTGAAGGGGTGAGCTCCTCCTGAGGGTACCGAATTAAAGAGACCATATCCTCAATAATTTCCTCTGGGATTTAAGGACTAGGCTCGATAATTAGATTCTCTTCTAGTGTGTCCTCAGGTAAAGCCATTGTAGTATCAGTGTCATGGCTTTCTCCCTCTAGCTATTCTTCAAATTCATCTACTAAGTGTGCTTCAGCTTCATACATTTCTACTTCAGGCTCACTAGTGGGTTCAGGATCTTCTTCTAAGGGTCCTTCCAATATAGCTTCAGTCTACGTATTTTCTGGGTCAACCAGTTCCAGGTCTGCAATATATCCCTCCTCTTTAATGTCATCCTCGTGAACACATAGGGTAGCAGGGGTGGGTCGACTCGGGTTAAGGTTGGGTTTGGGTTTAGAGGTACTAATCCTGCTAGGCTCAACTCAATAGTTCATGGGTTTCCTCTGACTTGACTCGAATTTCATAGCAAGTCAATAGGCATCATCCAAGTCAAATTATCCATTGGAATAGTTCCTGCCGAATAACCCTACGGAAGCCAGCTCGAAACCTCGATATGATCATAGCCTCAGACTCAACTTTGTTACATCTTCTAATAAACCATTAAATTGGTCAATGTATTCAGACACAGTTTCATTATTCTGTCTCAGTATGTACCATTGGTCTAAAAGTCTTTTCTCATAAAATCAACCTAGGTACTTTTCTCTCAACTTACTCCTCATGGCTTTCCAAGTAAGTATTTCATCTCTTCTTTGGTAACATTCATCCTCAATAACTTTCCAGTGCCACTTAGCATGTCGGGTTAACCTATGCGTGGCCAATCTAACTTTTCCTAACTCCGACATCTTAGTGTATTCAAAATACTGATCCATTCTCTCCTCCCAATCAATATACACCTCAGGATCTAGGCTTCCATCAAAAGTGGGTGCATAGGGTTGGGTGCTCCTAATGGGTCTTTCCTCGGAGTCAACCAAGTATGGGTATGGACATCTAGGGTTAGACTTAGGGGCAAGATCATGACAATAGGCTCTTGGATCAAGAAAATTGGGCCTAGATGATTTACGTTTAGCATGGGCCATACGGGTTTCAAGATTTGGACTATCTATGGTTCACCTGATTGAGTGTGATGTGGGTGATACTGGACTCCTGACCTAGTTGACATGCAACACATAATGGAAGGTACTATGGTTTGCTAGACCTATGAGTGGGTTGGCTTAGATTACACACAATACAACAACTAGCCCTTTCACTGGCCGGTAAGAGGTGGGAGTGTGGGAGGCCCCCTGCTATTCGCAGGGACCCAATTAAGGAACCACAACACCGCTTAGGTCGTTTGACACCGAATCTCTTGCCTTAGACACCAACTTCCCAGTACTAATTGAAGGGTTGCATGCACTAGTTTCCCACAATGGTTGAACCCGACTTATTGATATCCCTGAGCTATTAGGTTGCTAATAGATTTTAAGTTAGGCTTAGGTTTAATGCAAAGGGGGTTGTTCTTGGGCCAAGGAAAGGTACTGACCTCCTTCCCTTATCTTATGATATTATCACCCTTAAAGTAAGTTATGCATATGATGGCATACATATGAAATCTAATGATGTGTACTTAAGTTTTTTTATATATTTTGATGTATTTTGTCAGAAATATAAATTACTAAAATTAAATGTGTTGCCCAGTAAGCAACCCAAGAGGGGGGGTGAATTGGGTCTTTAAAAATTAAAACGGCAAGCTATTAACTTAACAAAACTTGATACTAAGCAAAGCAATCCAATTCAACAAATATATAAGCAAGGTACTAAGATTCAAATGCAATGCTCTAAACTATAAGTGTAGCGAAAATTAAGAGCAATAAATAAAGAGCAAAGTGAGAGAGATCAAGCAATCACAAATACCAAGAACTATAGTGGTTCAGTGCTATACAATGCACCTACATCCACTTCCCAAGATCCCCTTGGGAATTCACTCTAATCACAAGATTATAGCCGATTAGTTTTTCGAGCTCACTAATCAAAATTCGACTTGTTTTCACAAGGCTCACAAGTCACAACCTTACTTGGTTTGACGGGCTAACCAAGAACCTAATTGGTTTTCACAAGGCTAACCAACAACCTCCCTTAGTTTTCCGGGCTAACCAAGAACCTTAGCGGTTTTGCGGTCTAACCACTAAACCTAATTGATTTTCCAAGGCTTACCAATAACCTCACTTGGTTTTACAATATGCTAACCAAGAACCCTTACAAGAAATAAGGTTTAGAAATAAAGAACCAATGTAAGCTTTCAATAACAAAGCGAATTCTCGATGTAGCTCGATGTAGAGTTGCTTTGCACTTGTTGAAGCCTTTTGAATGTCCAAGTATGGATGATCTTCAATGCTCTCGAATGCTTGGAGGCTTCCTTTAGCTTGAAGGTGGTTGAAACTTGAAGGAATAGGAGTTAAAGCACACTTCTCTTCTCTTTTCTCAAAGCTCTTTAATGTTCTTCAATTATCTTCTTTTTGATTTGACTTTGGAGCATATAAATACCCTTCCAAGGCCTCAAAACTGATTTCTAGCCATTACACTTGAAAAACTAGCCGTTGGGGGCATTTTGGACGAGTTCTGCATTTGAAAAAACTAGCCATTATTGTTGCCAGAACTTCATGTGTCGACACTTTCTCAGTTTAGTCGACACATAAGGTCGACACATGTTCTTCTTGAGTTGACACTTAGTTCAAAAAGCTTCAATCAGATTTTTTGGAAATCTCAGATGTGTCGACACCTTCTCAGTTGAGTCGACACCTTGCTTTCATGTATCGACACTTCAGCTGTTCCTTCAACTTCTGTAAGTTCTGTGACTTGAAAGTCTTAGGCGATGTGTTGATCCATGTGTCGACACCTTGAGTCGACATCTCAGGTCCATGTATCGACACTTCATCTGTGCCATTTGAAACATTGCTACGTACCGGCCTGAGTCGACACTTCTTCTTCATGTGTCGACACTTTATGTCATGTGTCGACACTTTTAGTCGACACTTCTTTTAAAAATACACAGAAACAGCTGAACTTAAGCTGGAACAAGTTTTCACTTGACTTAGCCATTCATTCAACCATTTCTTAAGTGTCCAAGTCTTCTTTTTGAGCAAACTTCTCATTCAACTTGGCTTCTTCAAAATAATTGGGCTTCATCAAATTTTGTGAGCACATTTTCAATAAAAACATACTCAAAGCAAATCATTAGTCCTCAACTTATACTTAACTATTTTGCTTATCAACAAAATCAATTAGTGGAGTCAACAATCTCCCCCTTTTTGATGATGACAAAATCTTTAAGTATAAATTGCTTTAAAATAAAGCTTTTAAGAGAATTAATCAAGGTGCATAAAATTGAAAGCATTAAGAATATCAACATTACTTGCATAATTGATATGACAATTTAGAATATAAGTAATAGTGCCAGAGCTTGTTATAAAGATAGAGAGTATCAGAGTTTTGATATCTATTTGAATGCATAGAAAATATGTATCATGATACTCTATAAGAAAATTTCAGCAAACAACAAAGCTCCTCCTGAATCAATGATTCATAATAAAATTTGTAAGAATCTTTTCAAATATTGAAAGACGGGTTTTAGGATGAATTTCATTTAGAAAGGATTTCTAAATGAAAATAAAGTAAAGCTCCCTTTTTCTCAAGGAATTTTATACATGATTTTCAATTCAGGTTTTCAAAAAAAATACTACTTTCATAAAAAAAATTACTTGCATATCACAAATATAGATCAAAACTAAATCAAAACTACTTCTCCTTAATGATTGAGAAGAATACACATTTCTACTTAACTCTCACTAAATTACTTCCCCTTTTCGTAAAAAGGTAGGAAAACAAATAAATTGAGTAGAAAAGATATAGCATTGGGTTAATAAATTCATTTTCGAAATTACTCTCCCCTTTTTTTGTAAGAAATTAATTCAATGAAGAGTGAGGACATTGAAGCATAAAAGCAATTCAAGATATAATATTCATTTTCATCAAAGACATAGAGATGAGGAATCAAAAAGTTTTTCATATATGCTTAGAACTTGTACAACAAATACATAACAAAGGTAAAAATACATAGAAGCATGAAGGTAAACTATCTAGAAGTACATAAAAATCCTAATCCTCATCCATGGAATCATCAGAAGATGAACCGATCTCAATCGGTCCTGTATTAGTGAAGGAGCAAGCTCTCGGCCATCTCGATCGAAGATCTCTAATCTGGTCCTGATCGGTTGTGGAGGGGTGCGACGACCACGTCCTCCATGATGGGTACATGTCTGACCTCTAGCAGGAGCAGTAGAGGTAGATGCAATATCCTCCACAGGAATAGAAGTGATCAGAACAACAATCTCAGCCACCACTAGAAGAAGTGTGCAATCAAATGAAGGTCCAGAGTCAAGATGCTGAAAGCCGGGTGTATAAAACCCAAGCTCTCGAATCAACGATGATGTATGAAGAGTAGGAGTATCAGTAATCGGTGTGTCAAATATAGGGGTAACAGCTGATGATACAATAGGCATATCAAAAATAGTAGTATCAGCTGTAGAATATATCAATGTATCAACAGTGGGGGTCTCAATGATAGGTGTATGTACAAGTGATGTATCAATATCAGGAGAATCAATATTAGGGTATCAATAACTGGAGTAAGGATAGGAATGGGAACAGGTGTGCGATCATCCGATCTAGAAGGAGAAGATGGAATAGAAATCTGGACAGGTGGACAAGATGGGTCAACAACATGGCTCATAGGCAAGTCATCCATCACCTCCACAACTGGCTCTGAAGTAAGATCAGCAATGTCAAATCTATCTGAGTCAGTCTCCTCATCTCCATCATTATCTCCAATAACTGTGTCACCAACAATATCATCTCCAATAACAGTATCAATACCAGTATCAATGTCTACAATACTTCAGCTGGTGTGGGAGTAGGTACATGAGCAGGTGCAAGAGCAGTGTCAGTAGCTGGAGCACTCACTGAAGATCTGGACAGTACAGAAAGAATAGCCAAGATGCCATGACTAAGTCTAATATGGCTCTCTCTCGTCTCAGCTATAAATACGTCAAGACACTGCCTCATAATGAATACATCAATCTCTATGCATCTGACTCTGTTCTCTAAACTATCTGAAATGCCAGGAGTCTCCGTCTGCACTGGCTGAGGCTATGCAGATGTAGAAGGATCAGACTGAAGAGCAATCACTGGTTGCGCTGCCATCTCAGGCTGAGTCTCGCTGGGTCCTGCCTCACTGGAAAGAATCCGCCCCTCCTCTATTGCGTCATCATCATCAGCTCGGTCCTCAGCCTGACCTGATATCCTGCATGTCCACTGGCCTCGAAATAAGTGATAGCCCATCCGATGTAATGACCTGATGTCATACACATCGATGTGAAGCAATGTATGATAAGGCTCATCCTGAAAGCTGACTCCATACTCTCGAAATAATACTGTCAAACCCATGCCACAAGGTAAGCAGAGCCTCTGGCTAGTCGACACCTCTGTAATCTGATGTACCATCAGTACAGGAATGCATACTAGCGTGTACTAAATCAGTGAAACCATCACGAGCAGCTCCCGTTCTGTGATATAGTCGAAATGTCTGGTCTTCAGCAGAAGAATCCGAGTGACGATATGGTGCAGAAGTCTCATCTCTGCAAACAACCTGGATGCTGGTACAATGGCTCCTTCTGGTAGAATGTCAGACTCGTAAATACACTGAAGACCACTAACTCGATCCATCAGACTATCAACAACAGATCCCATCATCGGTATATCCCATACTCTGCTCAAAATCTCTAAAGAAATGGGGATATCCCATCCTCTGACCTGTGCTATCCATCCATCAGACCTGCGGGCGAGTGATCTGTAGAACTCTCTCATCAGCCTGGGGTAATACCTCTCACTGAGTGAACAAAAAGTGGTCAGACCAGCCTGTCGAATCCAATCTCCTATTCGAAAGTGTTGCTGGTCCAGAAATGAAAAACCCACTTGGCATCCTCCAACCACTGTCTTCAAGCTCATCTGGCTAGACGGAACAGACAAGGGCCGTGCAGGAGGATTCAGAGATTTAGACTCATGTCGGGCCTTCATCCTTCGCTCTTCTTCTTGGTTTGGCTGACGAGGTCGATGAACAACTTGTTTGCAAGGACCCATTGCTTAGATTCAAAGCTTGGACAAGGTTTTTGGTGGAAAATGGGGTTTATAGGGTTTAGAAATCAAAACCTAGGAAGGAATCCAACAAAAAAATGGCTACCAAACTTCCAAATCCAAGAAAATGTTGGGCAAAAACTACGAAATAGAGAGATGAACAGTATGGGTACCTTGCAACCTAGTGTCGGCTCGGAGGAGAAAAGATTTGGAGGAAAAAATGGTTCGAGAATTCCTTAAATCTTAGTTCGTTGTCGTTCATGTGTCGGCTCACGCATGTGTCGACACATTTTGGTGTCAACACATAAATGTGTCGACTCAATGACTTAAAACCAAAAAAAATTGGGATTTCACGGGCAAATCAAAATCAATTGAAATAACATAAATTTGGAGTCAAATCAACAATGATTGAATATGATTTATCATGATTAAGGTCGAATTGATCTAGTTTAAGTCAAATGTAGGAAAAATTTAATCAAACGAATTGATGATCCTGAGCTCTCTTCTAATCGTACATAATCGATCTTCCAGAAGAGGTTTAGTCAAAATATCAGCTAATTAAAATTCAGTACTAATAAATTCAAGTAAAACATCATTGTTTTCTACATGATCCCTAATAAAATGATGTCTAATTTCAATGTGCTTATTCCTAGAATGTTGAACAGGATTTTTAGTCAAGCAAATAGCACTGGTATTATCACATCTAATAGGCATACTAGACAACTTGATTCCAAAGTCTTCAAGTTGTTGCTTAATCCACAAGATTTGAGCACAACTACTTCCTGCTGTAATATACTCAGCCTCAGCTGTGGATAGTGCAACTGAAGTTTATTTCTTGCTAAACCATGAGATTAAGTTAACTCCAAGAAATTGGCAAGTACCACTATTACTCTTTCTATCCAATTTACAACCAGCAAAATCCACATCAGAATATCCAATCAATTCGGCAGATGAATTTCTAGAATACCATAAACCAATACTAATAGTACCAGACAGATATCTAATAATGCGCTTAACAGCCATAAGATGTGATTCTTTAGGTTCAGACTGATATCTAGCACACATGCAAATACTAAACATTATATCTGGTCTACTAGCAATTAAATATAATATGGAGCCTATCATACCTCTGTATAACTTTTGATCTACAGGTTTACCATGTTCATCTTTATCAAGTCTACAAGAGGGGCTCATAGGCATACCTATTGGTTTAGTAGTCTTCATTCCAAACTTCTTGATAATTTCTCTTGTATACTTAGCTTGGTTGATGAAGATACCATCAGTAGTTTGCTTGATTAGAGTCCGAGAAAGAAATTAAGTTCTTCCATCATGCTCATCTCGAACTCACCCTGCATTAGCTTAGCAAACTCTTGACAAAGAATTTCATTAGTAGTACAAAAAATAATGTCATCAACATATATTTGCACTACTAACAAATCATTAACTTTTCTTTTCAAAAATAGTATTTTATTAACATTTCCTCTAGAAAATTCATTTTCAATCAAAAATTTGCTTAGTCTTTCATACCATGCTCTAGGTACTTGCTTTAATCCATAAAGTGCTTTGTGTAATTTAAAAATATAATCAGGATGTGTATGATTTTCAAATCCAGGTGGTTGTTCAATAAAAGCTTTTTCAGATATAAAATCATTTAAGAAAGCACTCTTAACATCCATTTGAAATAATTTGAAATTCATAAAACAAACAAATGCTAATAATAGCCTAATTGCTTCAAGTCTAGCAACATGAGCAAAAGTTTCATCAAAGTCAATCTCTTCCTCCTGATTGTAGCCTTTAGCAACTATCTTAGCTTTATTTGTAATAACAATACCATTTTCATCTAATTTATTCCAAAATACCTATTTAGTGCCAATAACTGAAACATTAGATGGTCTTTCTATAAGTATCCAAACATTGTTTCTATCAAATTGAATTAGTTCTTCTTGCATAGCATTGGTCCAATTAGAGTCTTTTTTAGCTTCTTCAAAACATTTGGGTTCTACTTGAGATACAAATGCTATATAATCACATTCATTTCTAATAGAAGCTCAAGTTCTTACCCTTTTAGATGGATCACCTAAGATTAATTCCTTAGGATGTCCATGAGAATACCTCCACTCCTTAGGTAGATCTTGATGCTTTGGAGTGTCATCTTCTTTCTCATCCTTATCTTGATCTTCTTCATTTGGTTGAGCTTGATCATTCAATGTTAGCTTCTGAAGCTTGTCAGCACATGCACACTCATCAGATGTATCCTCTTTTCTCAAGGATTTGTTAGTACATTCATCAAATACAACATGCACTGACTCTTCTACAACCAAAGTTCGTTTATTAAATATTCTGTATGCCCTGCTTGATGTAAAGTATCTTAAGAAGATACCTTTATCAGACTTGGCATCGAACTTTCCTAGATGATCTTTTCCATTGTTCAAAATAAAACATTTGCAACCAAAAACTCGAAAATATTTCAAAGTCGATTTTCTTTGGTTCCAAAATTCATAAGGAGTTTTCTTTAAAATAGGATGGATTAAAACTCGATTTAAAATATAACAGGCTGTATTAATAGCTTCAGCCCAAAAATACCTTGGCAAATCATTTTCATAAAGCATAGTGCATGCCATTTCTTCTAAAGTATGGTTTTTTCTTTCTACTACACCATTCTGCTAAGGTGTCCTAGGTGCAGAAAAATTGTGTTCTATTCATTTTTCATTGCAAAAGTTTTCGAAATCTTGATTTTCAAATTTAGTTCCATGATCACTATGGATACAAACAACTGAAACACCTTTCTCGTTTGAAACTTTTCGATAAAACTTTATAAATACTGAAAATGATTCATCTTTTTGTGCTAAAAAGAAAATCTAAGTGAATCTTGAAAAATCATCCACAATGACTAATCCATATCTCTTGTCTCCTAGACTTGATATTCTAATTGGTCCAAAGAGATCCATATGAAGTAGTTCAAGTGGTCTACTAGTAGTTACAAATCCTTTTGGTTTGAAAGAAGTCTTGACTTGTTTACTAAATTGACATGCTTGACAAATTCTATCTTTTTCAAAATAAAATTCAAGTAAATCTCTAACTAAATTCGTTTTAGAAAGTTTTGAAATAAGGTATATACTAGCATGCCCTAACCTTCTATGCCATAGCCAACTAGTCTCTTCCTTAGTAAAATTCATTGCAACAAGGCATTCACCATTAGGCAATGATAGATCATCTAGGTCTACCAAATAGATATTTTCATGCCTTTTTTCAATGAATTGTACTCCATTTATATCTGGACTAGTAATCATGCAATATGATGATTTAAAAACTACTTAAAAATCTTTATCGCAAAACTGACTGATGCTTAAAAGATTATGCTTTAAACCATCTACTAAAAGTACATTATTAATACTATTAGAAGGAGTTATGTGAACCTTACCAATTCCAATAATTTTTCCTTTACCATTATCACCGAAGGTCATACTCCCTCCATTCAAAGCTTCAAGAAAAGTGAATTGCTTCACATCTCCAATCATGTGTCTTGAGCAACCACTGTCAAGATACCAAACTCTTTTATTTTTCTTGGTTGCAAGACACACCTGCAATAAAATGAAGCTTTGTTTTTAGGTACCCAAGCCAACTTGGATCCTTTAGGGTTAGCATTCAAAATGGTTCCTTTTGGAACCCACATTTTATCAAAAGAAATGATTTTTCTAAAGTTACATTGATATGATTTATGACCTAGCTTTTTGCAAGTAAAACAAGTAATGCTAGATGATGCAGGTATAAAAAAATTCTTAAAATATTTTTGTTGTTTCTATGGTTTATATCCTAAACCTGCCTTATTAAAAACTACTCTTTGATTGTTTAAGAGTAAATTTAACTTTTCTGAACTGTAAGTGAATTTCTCAACAAAAGGTTTTATCTTTTCAAGTTCATTTTTGTACTTAGCATTTTCAAGTTCTAAATCCTTGTTTTTCTTTAAAAGATCATTGTTAAAAATAACATGTTTAGGTCTTTTTAAAACTTCATTTTCCATAGATAAAGCATTATTTTTCTTTTTCAAAACATCTAATTTGGATATCAAAGCACTAACATCATTAAGTAAAGAATTATTTTCAAAAAAAAGACTATTTGCATGCTTTTTCAATTTCTTATTTTCAGATAAAACTAATTTATAATCATGCATGAGTTCTTCAAAAGCATTCCTAAGTTCATCAAAAGTAAAATCAATTTCAGTGTCAGAACTTACCTTATCATTGTCCTGATGTGCCATGAAGTAGAGATTTGCAACTTCAGTCTGCTCTTCTTCTGAATTGGAGTCTTCGTTGTCACTCCAAGTAGCCATCATTGCTTTCTTCCTTAATTTCTTTCTTGATTTCTTGAGGAGAGGACAGGCAAACTTGTAATGTCCCAGCTTCTTGCACTCGAAGCATATAGGTACTTTCTTTTTCTTTTCTTTTTCTTTTTCTTTCTCTTTTTCTTTTCCTTTTTCTTTGGATTGATGTTTCTTTTTGTAAGAAAGTTTCCTCCTCTTCATGAATCTTCTAAACTTTCATGCAAGGAGGGCTTCTTCACCTTCTTCTTCCTCTTCATCTTCAGACTCATCTATTGAGGATTCTTATTGGATATTTGACTTGAAAGCAATCCCCTTCTTCTTCTTATCAATGTCCATGGATTTCTGTTTTAGATTGAGCTCAAAGGTCATGAGCGATCCCACTAGCTGCTCAAGAAGTAGCTTGTCGACATCCTTTGCTTCTTGAATTGTGGTCACCTTCGGATCCCATGAAGTTGAAAGTGACCTAAGAATTTTATTCACAAGATCAGCATTAGACATGACTTTACCAAGACTTCTCATACCATTAACTATATTTATGAATCGTGTATACATATCAGTGATAGATTCATTTGGTTCCATCCGGAATATTTCATATGTGTGTACTAACATATTAACCTTAGTGTTCTTCACTTGATCGGTACCATCATGGATAATTTCAAGTGTGTCCCATATTTTTTTGGTAGACATGTATGTAGATATCCTATTAAATTCGCTAGGATCTAATGCACAATAAACGAGATTCATTGCTTTAGCATTAATCTCGGATTGTTTACTGTCATTTTCATCCCAATCCTCTTCAAGTTTTGGGATGGAAACACCATTAACCACTACCGAAACTTAACGAAACTTGATACTAAGCAAAGCAATCTAATTCAACAAATATATAAGCAAGGTACTAAGATTCAAATGCAATGCTCTAAACTATAAGTACAGCAGAAATTAAAAGCAATAAATAAAGAGCAAAGTGAGAGAGATCAAGCAATCACAAACACCAAGACTATAGTGGTTCAGTGCTATACAATGCACCTACATCCACTCCCCAAGATCCTCTTGGAAATTCACTATAATCACAAGATTACAGCCGATTAGTTTTCCAGGCTCACTAATCAAAATCTGACTTGTTTTCACAAGGCTCACAAGTCACAACCTCACTTGATTTTACGGGCTAACCAAGAACCTAATTGGTTTTCACAAGGCTAACCAATAACCTCCCTTGATTTTCCGGGCTAACCAAGAACCTTAGTGATTTTGCGGGCTAACCACCAACCTAATTGGTTTTCCAAGGCTTACCAATAACCTCACTTGGTTTTACAATAGGCTAACCAAGAACCCTTACAAGAAATAAGGTTTAGAAATAAAGAACCAATGTAAGCTTTCAATAACCAAGCGAATATCTCGATGTAACTCGATGTAGAGTTGCTTTGTACTTGTTGAAGCCTTTTGAATGCCCAAGTATGGATGATCTTCAATGATCTTGAATGCTTAGAGGCTTCCATTAGCTTGAAGGTGGTTGAAACTTGAAGGAATAGGAGTTAAAGCTCACTTCTCTTCTCTTTTCTCAAAGCTCTTTAATGTTCTTCAATTATCTTCTTTTTTATTTGACTTTGGAGTATATAAATACCCTTCCAAGGCCTCAAAATCGATTTCTAGCCGTTACACTTGAAAAACTAGCCGTTGAGGGCATTTTGGATGAGTTCTGCATTTGAAAAAACTAGTCGTTACTGTTGCCAGAACTCCATATATTGACACTTCCTCAGTTGAGTCGACACATAAGGTCGATACATGTTCTTCTTGAGTCAACACTTTGTTTAAAAAGCTTCAATCAAATTTTCTGGAAATCTCAGATGTGTCGACACCTTCTTAGTTGAGTCGATACCTTGAGTCGACACCTTGCTTCCATATATCGACACTTCAGCTGTTCCTTCAACTTGTGCAAGTTCTATGACTTAAAAGTCTCAGGCGATGTGTTGATCCATGTGTCGACACCTCAGGTCCATGAGTTGACACTTCATCTATGCCATTTAAAATATTGCTGCATACCGGCCTGAGTCAACACTTCTTCTTCATATGTCGACACTTCATGTCATGTGTCGACACTTTAAGTCGACATTTCTTTAAAAAATATACAGAAACTACTAAACTTGAGCTGGAACAAGTTTTCACTTGACTTAGCCATCCATTCAACCATTTCTTAAGTATCCAAGTCTTCTTTTTGAGCAAACTTCTCATTCAACTTGGCTTCTTCAAAATAATTAGGCTTCATCAAATTTTGTGAGCACCTTTTCAATAAAAACATACTCAAAGAAAATCATTAGTCCTCAACTTATACTTAACTATTTTGCTTATCATCAAAATCAATTAGTGAAGTCAACAAAATGATATGAACTTAAAGTATAGAAATTAAACTATGCTGGAATTTAAAGAGGCTGAAATAATTATATGCTGCAATTCTAGGACAGAACTGTTCTCAAGCAGTAATCAGGCATGCAGAAATTTCACAGATTGAATTAAATCCTAAGAAAATTTTTAAAAATAAAATCAAATGTAACAAATCTAGCAAAATAAGAATCAGAATTTTCTGATCTTCTTACCTACAAAAATAATTAAAATAATAGATCATGTACTGGGATAGATGTGATGCAGAAAATTATCCCTAAAGATACCTATCTCTTTGTTTTCTTCTTCAATGATCAATCATAGTGGCACCCCTACATACCATAGAAAATCCTCTTTGAATGGGATATGTGGGTCTTGTAGCCCTACTTTTTTCTATGACTGGACGGCTATGGTGAAGCACTCGATCCGAGTACTTAAAGAAAAACTAAGTCCTAACCATGCTCTAATACCAAACATGATAGGGGACATGATGGAAGATGGATCATTGGTGAGCTTAAAAGTCACTTAGATTATGGTACCACTATTTTTTTTCTTCTATTTTTTTTTTAAATTTTTTAGGAAGATGGGGAAGGAACAATGGGGAAGGAAGAAATGGATGGTTGGATTTGGATAACTAGGGCCTCACACCCCTTGATATTCTGAAGAACAAAGGCAAGCTAGGGTCTCACACCCCTCAACGCTCGAAAGCGAAGGCATAGGGTCTCACACCGCTCAATGCCCGAAGGCGAAGGCAAGACGGGCCTCACACCCACTCCTTTACGGAGGCAGAACAAAGAATCACTCTTCTCAAATCATCATCCTTATTATTCTTCATTTCAATACAAGAGAGGGGTCCTTATATACAGACCAATTACTTTGAAAGCAAGTAAAGAAAACATGAAAAATATGAGGCACCACAATCCTTCCTCGTTTGATGATTGAAAACATGGAAGGTGTTATACAATTCCCAAAGAAGCTCAAGAAAAATATGGAAAGAAGGGGGGACCAAGGGGAGACCAAGGGGGGACCATGTGGGGTGCCAAACACCTGCTTTCTTGGATTGGGGTGGACCACATCATTCCTTAGTTGCTTGGCATGAATCAAGAGATTCATGTTTATCCACTTGACCTTCCTTCTTTGCTTCAAGGGGCTTGAAATGAGGTACAGTGGCTCTCCTCTTTGACTTGATCAACCAAATAAACTAATGGATAGCTCTCGGGTCTCCATCAGATGGTCTCATAACAACCTTAGTTTATGAGAAGGAAATCCTGAATTATGAAGAGGTTGTTGGTATGCTCAGATCTAATAAGCAAAGGAAAAAGATCTACAAAGGTAATCCTAACTCAAACGTTCTTGTTATGAATGAGAGGCAAGGTAGACCAAAGGAAAGAGCTAGGGGAAAATCGAAGGGCAGATCTCAGTCTTGAAACCATAAGAACTTGAAATGCTATAAGTGTCATCATCTTAGGCATATCAAGAAGCATTGTCCTCTTTAGAAGACAGAAAAGGGAAGAGTCAACATAGGTGGTGCAAATGTATCAAATAGTAATGGAGGAGATGTACTAATTGTATCAGACGGATCAATAGATTGAGATAATACCTAGATTTTGGATTCTGCATGCTCATACCACTATACCTCATATCAAGAATGGTTTTGCACCTATGACAAGTCAAATGGAGGTAGTGTAAGCCTTGGTGATGATCATCCTTGTACAGTGGCTGGAGTTGGCACCATTAGGATGAGGATTATGATAGAGTGATAAGGACTCTGTTAAATGTCAAACATGTACCAGAGTTGAAAAAGAATTTAATTTCTTTGAGCTACTTGGAAGAGCAGGGTTATGCTTTTAGTTACCAATCTGGTAGTGGATGTTTGATAATAACCAAGGAGGCTTTGGTGGTAATGAGAGAAAGAAGACTGGGCAACAATCTGTACAAGATGGAAGGCTCAATTGTGAATGATAATGTGGAGTGTTTGCAGCGGTACAGGAGGAACAGTTGACATATAAACTATGGCACTATCGGATGGGTCATATGAGTAATTGAGGGCTCATAGAATTAAGCAAAAGAAGAAACATTCCAGCTTTGAAGAAGGATGGAAATGATCTATGTGAGCCATGTATCTGTGGTAAACAGTATAAGGTAAAATTTGATGTTTGTACCAAACCAAGTGAAGGAGTGTTAGATTTGGTGCACTCAGATGTATGGGGACCAGTACCTATTTTATCCAAGGGTGGAGCAAGGTATTTTGTTACCTTCATGAATGGCTTCTCTAGAAAATTGTAGGTGTATATGATGAGAGAAAAATCAGTTATATTTGCCCGGTTCAAAGCCTGGAGGGCTGAAGTAAAGAAGGAGATAGGAAGACATGTGACATGCCTTCAATTGGATAATGGTGGGGAATACTCTAGTAAAGAGTTCAGAAGTTATTATGAGGAAAATGGGATCAAATGTCATTATATAGTAAAGATGACCCCACAGCAGAATGGTGTTGCAGAAAGGATGAACCAAACACTATTAGAGAAGGCAAGGAGTATGAGACTGCAGTCATCACTGTCAAAAATCTTTTAGGGTGATGCTATTACTCTATCATATTTTCTTGTGAATAGGTCTCCACATTTCAAGCTGAATGGACGACTTCCGGAAGAAGCTTGGAGTGGGAAGAAGGTGGAGCTTGGCTACCTGAAAGTCTTTGTTTACCCAGCTTATGTACATGTGGAGGCAACTAAAAGAAGCAAGCTAGATCCTAAATCAAAGAAGATGATATTCATAGGGTATCCACAAGGAGTCAAAGGTTACCTACTGTGGGATCCTCAATCATAGAGGACAGTGATTAGTAGGGATGTCATTTTTGATGAAAGGAGCATCTTGGAGAAACCGGAGACTATGGTTGGAAGTGCGGTCAAGAAGATGAATAGCAGTGACAGCCCTACATAGGTAGAGGATAAGCCATCAACATCAGCTAGAAATGGAGTTTCAGTTGAGGTGGAGTTAGGCAGGAAAGATTCTCCAGGGGTGAAGGAGAAGCAAGGAGAACTAGCTGTTCAAAGGGAGGTGTAGGAGGAGCCACAAATAGGAGACTTGTAGGATAGTACAAGAGGAGTGGCATTTCATAAGCCTCAACGCATAATTCGGAAGCTGGTGAGATATGGCATGGATGAAACTATATCATATACTCTTATATCTATTAATAGTGATCCAGAAAATTTTGTGGAAGCCATGGTAAGTCCTGATAAAGAGTCATGAATGCAAGACATGATGGAAGAGATGGAATCTCTCAGGAGAAATCAGAAATGGTAGCTGGTGGATCTACCTAAAGATGCTTATGCAATTGGCTCCAAATGGATGTTCACAAAGAAATCACTACCTTCAAAGCAAGGTGGAGTGAGATACAAGGCAAGGTTGGTAGCAAAGGGATATTCACAAAGGGAGGGAGTTGACTATACAGAGGTATTTTCTCCTGTGGTATGCCATACTTCAATTCAGGTGTTGTTGTCATTAGTAGCAAAACATGATATGGAATTGGAGTAAATGGATGTGAAGACAGCCTTTCTACATGGATGTCTGGAAGAGAAGATCTACATGAAGCAGCCTGATGGCTTCATTGAGATTGGACAGGAGAACAAGGTATGTCTACTCTAAAGATCATTGTATGGTTTGAAACAATCACCTCGTCAATGGTATCACATATTTGATACATTTATCTTGAGCCTTGGGTTTCTCAGATTTGAACATGACCATTGTGTTTATGTTAAGGAAGTGGATACTATGGATGCTCTCTATTTACTTCTGTATGTGGATGATATGTTGATAGCTAGCAGAAGTATGAAAGCTGTGAAAGGGCTGAAGAGAGCATTGTCTCATGAATTTGAGATGAAAGATTTAGGATCAATATAGAAAATTCTTTGAATGGAGATTTGTAGGGATAGATGCAAAGGAATACTCCATTTGTCACAAGGTGGGTACATCAAAAGGATACTCAAGAGGTTTGGGATGGAGAAAGCCAAACCAGCAGATACACCATTACCAGTGCATATATCTCTCTCAAAAAATCAGAGCCCCCAGATAGAAAAGGAGAGAGAGTACTTGGAAAGAGTTCCATATGCCAATGCAGTGGGTAGTGTGATGTATGCTATGGTTTTTGGCAGGCCAGACATAGCATATGCTATAAGCCAGGTGAGCAGATACATGGCTAACCCTGGGAAGGAACACTGGAAGGCATTGATGTAGATTTTGTGATATATGCAAGGGACTCAAAAGCATGGACTGGTATTTGGTGGGCAGCTAGAAGGACATGAATGGAACTCTATAGAGTCAGGTGAATATTTAGGTCCTTTGGAAGGGTTTATTGATGCAAGCAATGCAGGTGATCGTGATACAAGAAGGTCTATAACAGGTTATCTTCTACATGTATGGCAGACTGGTTTCTTGGAGATCTACCCTTCAACCTATTACTGCGTTGTCTACAATGGAAGTAGAATATATAGGGATTACCGAGGTTGCAAAGGAAGCACTATGGTTGAGAAGGCTAGTGGCTAAAATGGGGGTGAAATAGTATACGGTGGTCCTGCACAGTGATAGCCAGAGTGCCATACACATGACTTAAAACCCAACTATCATGCTCGCACCAAGCATATAGATGTGAGATATCACAGAGTCAGAGAGCTGGTGGAGGAAGGAGAAGTGGCACTGGTGAAGGTCCATATAAAGGAGAACCAGGCGGATGTACTTATAAAGGCTCTACCAAGGGAAAACTTCTACTCTTGTATGTGGTTGATGGGTTTGAGGAATCTGGCATATGTAGCCTTGAAGCACCAAGGTAGAGATTGTTGAGTCTCGGGTGGTGTGTTCAAGGCTTGTTGGGTCAATATCCTTCTATTAGTCCAGTCTTTTATGGTTGTCCATGATGTATCTAGGGCTAGGAGTAAGTCCGGGGTGAGTCCTAGGTGTTTTAGGCTGAGTTTTGGTCAGTCTGGGTCTTAGAATCGGCTCCTCTGGTGTAAGAGTCGGCTCTGCTAGGTGGCACAGCTCAGAACAGGGGAATGTATTCTGATCGAATCGGCTCGTTGGGTTCGAGTCGGCTTAGTTACACAGTCAGGAAACCCTGTGGTCTGGACGAGTCAGCTCCAATGGGTTTGAGTCGGCTCGGTTACATAGTCAGGAAACCTTGTGGTCTGGAGGAGCCGCTTTAAAGCTTAGAGTCGACTCGGTTCCAAGGTCGAGTCGACTCTAGTGTCTAGAGATGGCTCGAATGACGGGTGAGCTATTTTTTAAGCGGTACCAACTAGAGGGAGTTTGGGGTACTCGGCCACGTGCGACCGAGGTATATATCGTAACTTCTTGAGAGGTTATGTGAGGGTTGTAAACGAACTTCTCGGATGTGGAATCAAGAAAATCTCCTTTCTTTAGAGAATTCTCTCTTCTTCTCTCTTCTTCTCCTATTCTTGGATCTTGACATGATTGATCTTCAAAGACCTGTATCCTACCATGTTCTCCAAGGAGATCACTGGTAGAGGGTCATCCACAATCTATGGTTTGCTTTCTCTATTGCTTTGTTGATCAAGAAGTTTGTTCTTGATCGGGAACAAGGCTGCTTTAGGGTATTTGGGTTCAACGTGAAATCTGAAGTTGGATCCCAATTCTCAACAGTGAGCTCACTGCCTGAGGCTAGCTCCTGGTCGAGGTAGAGCTCACAAAGTCAGCCCTCCTACCAAGGTCAGCTCCTAGCCGAAGTCGGGCTCATGGAGTGAGCCCTCCGTCTGAGGTCAGCTCCCGACCAGGGTCGTGCTCATGTAGCCAAAGCGAGCCTCCTAACTGAGGCTAGCTCCTAGTCGGGGTCGAGCTCATGGGGTGAGCCCTCCATCTGAGGTCAACTCCCAGCCGGGATCGAGCTCATGCTGCCGAAGGCGAACCTCTTCAGGAGACCCTTCCCTATCGTACGAAGGCCAAAATTCTCGTCAGTGGTGAAGGAGCGAATGATCAACAAGAATTCAAACCATAGCATGGAGGTCCCTGTCCACCTTCAACCTCTGGAAGGTGGCACATGTCCTGCTACCAATACTAGTTATGCAACACGCCACCTGCATGCTCTACATGAGATAAGCCCCATCGAATCCAGGGCCTCATAGCATGCTGCCACATTGACTACCGTACAGCTAGAGGATGCTAACCCATGTGGCATGAGGCCCAGAGTTTCCCCAGAAAGAGAATCCTGCCAAAGTTATAGGCCTTGCAATGCTTGGGCGGTCCCTCTGAGAATGGAAACGTCCCGTGATGGCATGGGATTCAGCGGCACAGTGCCTGCCCCTCGGAAGCAAAAATGACACCCCTAATGGGGGGGATGGAAGAAGAGCTCTCCGAAGGGAGAGGGAGGAGGCTCTTCGAAAAGAACAGCTCTGGGAAGCCGAGGGATCGCCTCCTCCTCCAGAAGGACCATTTCGAAATGGGGGAGGGAACAAGGAGAAGCCGCGAGCAGCGACGAGCCCCTCCGGAGAACACATCACGGGAGGGTACATCAAGAAGGACACCGGGATCCGGTCAGGCTCATCACACAAGCCGTAAGGTAAGAAGGGTAAGAGGAAGATGCAGGAGGAGTGGGGAGAGCTAAGCAAGCAAGCCACCAAAAACTCAGCAGCTAAGGGACCGGTCGGAGAACCTCCTCACTCCCTGCTCTCCATTCCTTTTTTCTACTGCTTAGACATTATCATCTTATTCTTTATATTATTTGAACATCTTTATCATGTCACCCCCTGAGGTGAGGGAGTCTCCCAAGCTTCCATCTCAGAGGTTCTGTTCCCCTCAATCATTCCACTAACTTGATCATCAGAGTATCCTCATCGGAATCCCCATCCCTAGTCTCCTATATTTTGCAGGTCGAGTGGGCCGAAGAGCCGACCTCCTAGGAGGAGGGAGTGCTCCCGACAGGAGGAGGCACCCGACATGACGGTGATGTGCCGGAGCTACGGGCCATGACAATCCAAGCGGCAACAATGGGTAACCCCATATATTCGAATACTAAGTCGGTAGCCTAGAACTAATTCTTGAACTAATCAATATGACCATCTAGCAATGGTACCTAATGTCTGGCTAAGTTGAATAATTGCAAAGTAACATTCAAGAACCCAAGCATATAGTTATCATATAATTCATCCCTTTGATCCAATACTAAAGATAACTTAAGAGTTAATTATCAACTCTTAATTAGTTCATCTAGATATATCTTAACCTAATAAATTTTGTAACTCCTCACAAGGGTTATCCTGGTTAAGGTTTTGCTAAATTGAAACACTGCAAAGTATTTTCTCTAACATTTGGGAATGGTCAATCCCTCCTTAAGTTACACACTAACTTAACAAGTACTTGACTGTACCCAAAAATCTTTTATCATTGGATCAAAAATCCAGGTAGTCCGGTACCAAAGTTTAGTAAATTGCTTTTAAGTTACCATGGTGATCTCGGATCAGAAAGATACCTACATCCATATTCTTTTGAGAGATACTCTTGATAGTAGAGTATTCTTTAAAATTGGTCATGTTCAATGTAATATACTCCTATACTTACCTGCATGCGATACCAATATCTCCACACTCTTTTGTTATAAGGATAACCAACCTATATGGCATACATACAATGATCTATGCTCGATAAATATTGTCGTCTTAGGTAACAATGTATTATCTGGTTATGAACAGGTTTAAGAACTATATGAAAATTCCTTCTTTGTCAAATAGAAGTAGTTCTAAGGACTTCATCATAGAAGAGTTCATAAAAAAGATGTACAAAAATATGATGAACTACCAAAAATAACTTTTATTTATTAATGATTAATGTACAAATTACAAGGAGTTCAACTGTCTACAATTCAGATGATTGGCTTTAGAACACATTTCCTAACAACAGTGCCATGTGTCAGGATCTAATAACCTAAGGTAGGGCAATTTTGGCAAGGCAATTTAGGAACCCCCCTTTGCCATTTTTGTAGGGGCTCTAGTTTTGGCGAAGTGTTATGGCTCTATGCCTCAAGTTCTGAAACAGTGAGCTTCAACTAGGTAGAATCCTAATGCTGCTCACCAAAGTGCTTGAAGAAGGCAAGAACTCCAATGGGGAAGAGGTAGATGGTTCGGAGAAAGCATTTGATGAGAACCGAAGGTGTTCTTAGAGATAGAAGAAGGAGACCAAAGGTGTCCTTAAAGATAGTTCCACCAAAGCATTACATGTGGAATAGTCTCTTCAAATATCCTTAGAGAAGGCTCAGTCTTCTTCTCTGGCCTGATTCTTGACTTTGAAGAACTAGCCTCAAACTTGCTCTATTGAAGAACTAACCTTGAACTTGATGACCGCAAAAAGTTGCCAGTCTCGAAGAATGGGCATCGCACTTGGGTAGCTATTGGCAATGAAGAACCTTGTACCATTTTGTCTCTTCTCTTGTAATCTTTGCTTTTTCAGACTTGATCCATTTTTTTTGTAAGAATCTTTTTAAATTAATGAAAATATTTTTTTTCCAGTATTTGTCTTTAATTATTTGTTTGCAATTGTGAGTTTTTGTAAAGTCTCTTGGCAAGGAAGTAGCTTTAGCAGGATGTACTCACTTTCTGAATCCAGTTGAGTAAGTGATCTAGCCGTGATAAGGTTAAGTCCCTTAATCGGTCAAGAAATCAGTTATGGCAGCTTGTGCACTAATTTCTTGAACATAGGAATGAGACTTTCAATTATAGCACTTAGCATATTTTTCTCTGACTATTGAGAGTTAGTCATCATTTAGAATCTAATTGTAGGAAGTTTGTTATCGATTAAAATTGTTGCAGTGATTAATCGGCAAGAGTTCACTTGGTCCAAGTAACTTTGTAGTTGGCTTCCTTCTAGTGATCGAATATTAGTCAATTACCAAGAACTTTGTAACCGACTATCTCTCTGTCATTGCCATGAACTAGCCAAGTGTGAGTCAACTAACCTAGCTACTGTTTGTCTCTATCGGTTGGTTGTTAAGTGACCAAAGTGGAGTGAGATCTTGAGTAAGATAGAGGTATGGAAATGTAGCCATCTCTCGACCGGTTATTAAATGACCAGAGGGAAGTAAGACCCTAGGTAAGATGGAGATATGAAAATATAGCCATTTGTCAACTAGTTGTTAACCAGCTAGAGGGGAGTGTGTCCTCGAGTAAGATAAAGATATGAAAATGTAACCATCTCTATTAGCACTAGGTATTAAGCAACTGGAGGAGGGGAGTAAGATCCCAAGTAAGTTGGAGGTATAGAAATAAAGTCATCTATTGATCAGTTGTTAAGAAATAGGAGGGAAGTGAGACCCCAAGCAAGATGGAGGTATGGAAATGCAACCATCTATCAACTGGTTGTTAAGTGATCAGAGGGGAGTGAGATCCCGAGTAAGATGGAGATATGAAAACACAGCCATCTGTTGACTGATTGTTAAGCAATTGGAGGGAAGTGAGATCCTGAGTAAGATAGAGGTATGGCAATGCAGCCATCTGTCGACCAATTATTAAGTAGCTAAAGGAGAGTGAGATCCCGAGTAAGATGGAGGTATAGAAATGCAGCTATCTATCGACCAGTTATTAGGTTGTTCAAGGGAAGTGAGACCCCTAGTAAGATAAAGATGTGGAAATGCAACTATCTATTAATCGATTATTAAGCTATCATAGGGGAGTGAGATCATGAATAAGATGGAGGTGTGGAAACATATCCATCTCTATCAGTGACTTGGTATTAAGTGACCAAAAGGCTTGATTGTCTTTAGTGGGCTTAATATTGGATGACCAAATTAGACATTATGATGGGACCCTCTAGGACATTATCGAACAAAATTTTTACTATATTGCTAAATGAGTATTACATTACTAGTAGTATATTCAGAGATTTTTAGCATTTTAAGTCTGAGAGATTGGTGTTCCATCAAGTCTTCAATCTTATAAGTTCCTCGTTGAAAGCCTTTAGTCATCCAATACGGCCCTTCCAAGTTTGGAGACAGTTTGCCTTGCTCGGTGGGTCTTGAAACTTCCACACATTATAGCACAAGATCTTCTAGGTAAAAAGTCTTGAACCTTACTTGGAAATTATAGTATCGAGCAACTTAGAATCAATATATCACCATCCTTAGGTAAGCTTGATTTTGAGTCTCTTCCAGTAAATCAAGGTTGGCCCTCAATCAACTTAAGTTGCTTGACTCGTTGTAGTGCTTGATCTGCATGGTCAATAATTTGATCTTAACGAGAATCATGGCTTCAATATTGAAAGCCAAATTGAAGGGAGACTTATTTATTGGTATTCGAGAAGTTATGCGATATGTCTATAGCACTCTGGATAGCTCCTTGACCCACCTAGCCATCCAAAATCATGCCGACCTGTCCAACCACCAGCTAATTATCAATCTCTACATGAGTTCGCAATTGTTCTGAGTTCTGGGCATCATGCTGAATTCCTCCTTTGTAGACATACATTTCAAGGTAGTTGTGCTAAAAAAGATCTTCAATCTTCTTCTTCAATTGAAAATAGTTTTCAATGTTGTGGCCATGGTTTCGGTAGAATCAATAGAATTTGCCTTTTTGTCAAGGGAGGATGAGGGCTTCAATGGTCTCGGTAGAATCAATAGAATTTGCCTTTGTCAAGGGAGGATGAGGGCTTCAATGGCGAGGCCTTCACAGATATTACTTGCTTTCTATTTCTATAAGAATTTTAATTCTGGGGAGTAGGAGAGGAGTGTAGTTTCCAAATTTATTAGCCAAACTTCTCGGCTTAGGACTTTGTTAGTGGGATGAGCTAGGTTTCAAGCCTGACTTCCACTTTACTCCTATCAAGCTTGCTTCTTTTTCGACTTCCCATTAGTCTCTCATTGAGAGCACCCTCCTTCATGAAAATGTACTTCTAGACACCGACCAACAACTCTAAATAAGACTTAGGATAAGTTTTGTCTAGTGAATAAATAAATCGGGAGGAATGGAGTCCTCACTTTATGGCCAACATGGCCACCGACTCACTGACTCATCCAAATAGTAGATTTTCAGCATGGAAGCTTTAGATCGGGCCATATAGTCTTTTAATAACTCTCCGTCCTACTGGCAGATGGAGAAAAGACTGTTATGTTTTCATGCCTTTTTCTGACTAGCATTAAAGTAGGCCATGAACTACCTTTCCAATTGCTTGAAGGAGTGAACATTCCTCAGCTCGAGCCCCAATTATCAAACTCGGGCCACCTTCCAAAGAGTAGCTAGAAAGGTGAGGCAAAGTAAGGCATTGAAGGCACCTTTGGATCGGCAAGAGAGCCTGGTATCTCTCCAAATGGTCCAACAAGTCAAAAGTACTGTCATAGGGTCTAGCTAGGGCATCTTAAATTGAGTAGGAATTAGTTCCTCCAAAATTTGCTGAAAGAAAGGAGGATGTGTGTTGAACTCTATCTGGGCTCCATTCCCTCCTTGAAGGTTTGTGAGTCTGTGGTCAAGCTCACACAGCTTGCGATCGTAGTCGTTGAGCCTCCGCTCAATCAGCTACCAAAAGTCTCCCGTAGACCCCTCTCGAGAGGATTTGGATGAAGAATGGAGGTGTTTCTCTTATGTTGCCTAGCAAAGCAAGCCAAAAAATGGGTCAATTAGGTTTTTCAAAACTTTTAACAAATATTTACTAAATTTTAAAAATAGTGAAATGATTGTGTTGCCATATATCTGTGCAAATTTTAATTATATGCAATGCTTAAAATAAAAAGAGAAGAAAAAGAGCAAAGTATACAAACACAAGATTTTATAGTGATTCGGTACACTCCAAATACCTACATCCACTCTCCAATAATTTCTTAAAAATTTTACTATAATTTTTCAAGATTACAATCAATTTATTTTCCAGGCTTACAATTCAAACCCGATTGATTTTTTTCTTAGGCTCACCAGCCATAACCTTATAACAAACTAACCCTAGGCTTACATTCTAATTCCAAGGCTTGGATATGCCAATCCCCTAGTTTCAATCCCTTGAACTAGTTACAATTCAAAACAACAAAATACAAGAGTAATAAAACCAAAAGCTCTCTAAAAAAGTAAAAAGAATATCGATGAAGCTCTTGGAAGATTCTTTAAGTTATCTTCTTCAATGAAAAGTCTCGAATAATTGTAATAATTGTTGGTTATTGAAAATTAAAGGCACACTCTTTAAAATTGGACTTTTATTTTTGGAAGCTTGAGCTTTGGAAGATTCTCTTTTGAAACTATTAGCTTTGTCTTTGATTCTCTTTGATTTTTCTTACTTCTTTAATAAGTTTTTTTTTTGATAAGTTTAGCAATGAATAAATACACTTAAAGCCTTTAAAAATTCATTTATGACCGTTAAAGAGTGAGCTAGTTGTTTGACATTTTATACTACTTTTTATAGTTTAGAAAATATAGTCATTACTATACTGTTAGAAGCTGAAATATCGATACTTGAATTTGTGAGTCGATACCTTGAGTCAACACTTGAAGTCTAGTGTCTACAATTAGGCTGTTTTGAAAAATACTACTCTCTAGAATCATCCTATAATATCAACACTTGAAGTAGGAGTCAATCTTTGAGTCGATATCTTAAGTCGATACTTGGATCTCAAGTATCAATACTTGAGTCTGTGCCAAAAATATAGTCTCCATTTTTTCTGTGACTTCAATACTTGGTGCATGAGCTGATCCTTGAGTCGACACCATGAGTCGATACTTGATTTCTAAGTATCAATATTTGAGCATGTCAGCTAAAACTTTGTATGCCAAGCTTCTTTCTTTTTTGAGTCTTCTTTAAGGGTCAATTCTTCACTTCCATGAATCAATACTTGACCTGTGCCACTTGAGAAATGCATTCCAAACTCTATATTTTGAAACCTTGACAAGATTTCTTCCATTTCAACCTTCAAACATCCAATAACTCAAAGTTTTCTTGGCTTTTCCACTTATGAAGACATGTAATTCACTTGCTTAATGGTTGATCATTTAAGTTCATCATTTCTTGAAGGGTACCTAAAACTTTAATCTCACAACTCCAACAAAATATTAGTATTTCATAAATACTCAAATATTTTGTTATTCATCAAAATTAAGATCGGAGTCAACACCTTGCTTTAGCTCCCTTTTCTATGCCTATTCATTATGTTAGGGGCTTACTTGGTGCAATGAAAAGGACTGTGATTGACAAGCAGTCTATTGTTGGGAGGACTCCCTCGAGAGGACCGATGACTTGCCTAGCATGACGAATGAGACCGCGATCGATGAGAAATCCACGAATGAAAAGATCTCTCTCTTTGAGATTGATAGCTAGGTCGAGTAGCAACAGTAGAAATGGCTAGAACCTTCAGCTACTGCAACCCCCGTACCACCACAACCAATGTTTGGACTTGCTGCATTAAGGTAGCAAGCAAATTCTGCTAGGTCACCGGTAGTAAAGGTGAAGTGAGAGGCTCCACCGCTAGATTGCACCATTCATCATGGCATGGGAAGCTTCTAGAATGATTGGAGAAGATGTCCTTCACTCGAGTTGTCACCATACTTCTAAGCTCTAAGATCTTCCTGATGCTTCCTACCCCTTACCTAACATATCAATTTGTTGCCATTAAATCACCCTACACTAGAACTGCGAGGGTGCCTAAGGGTCTTCTGCCCTTCTCCAGTGGAATGCAATGCTGCTCCCAGTATCTCTCAGGCGCAGACTTGCAAGAACAGGTCCTTGACTAGTGTAGCTGGCAAGGATCCCTCTCACACTCAAGTCAGCGAGAGAATAAGATGGGCTCAGCAACCAAAGCTAAAGCGATGGTGAGGCTAAATGAGCGTGAGAGAGAGGTGTCAAAATGTACCTACACTAGGATCCCCTCTTACCAATTTATAAAGTTACACTAGATAATAGAATATCATTGAGGAAGTGGCTCCTTTGATATGGATAACAAACTTTAGGTTGAATATTGGGATCCTATCCCTTAAGATCTTTTTCATTGTCATTTTTCTGTTAGGATAGCAACATCTAATAGGATAATACCTCCCACGATCTTGTAAACCATAATTTATACTGGAATAGCTATGATTGGCAAGCCTTCATCATTTACTCAAGCGTCAGAGACTTCGAGTATCTTGATAGCTTATCATTACCAATAGAGAGGGGCTCGACATTATGCCCCGGCATGCCCGACTAAAGCTATGTTAGTAGTTAGTCAGACCCGAATAAATACTTGATTGAATCAAATAAGTATTCGGTAGGGACGAATAGGTACTCGGATGCGTACAAGAAAATATTGTATCAGTGGAACCTGACTGTTTGTAGCTTCTTAGTGCAAGGTGTAATAGTTAGTCAGTGTAGCAGCCTAATTAATCATCCCCTCCATAGTCTTTCTTCTTTGTCGGTAGCCTGGTCGCTCCACGATAGATGTACCAGCTATCTCCTTCCCAATCAATGGTTACTTTCTTAGTCGGTGGTTCGGCTGATTCTTAAGGTTAAATAAGCCGTTGCCATAATAGATTATATTTTAGTTCCCTAAGAACTATGGATGGCAATAAAACCCAAATCCTTGGATACCCGACCCGACCCGACCCGATTGGGCCGGGTAGTCAACGCTTTGACCGGGTTTGGGTAAAACCCGAATGCCTAACTTTGGATTTGAGCCGGGACTGGATAGATATACACCCGACCCGAACCCGGCCCGAATTATTTTAATATTTAAATAATAAATATATAATTAATATATACTTTATTAAATATATTTTATTAATTATTAATTATTAGTTATTAAATCTTAAAATACTTAATTATTTTATAATTAATATATACTTTATAAATTATATTTATGTTTTTATTTACTTCATAAGTATTGAATTAAGTCTTGTTGAATTGTATTTATTTAAGATAATTTAAATTTAATTTTGATTGAATATAAAATTAAATGCTGTTAAACTAAAAATGTAGTTAAATTTTATTTATTTAATGTATATATAATTTATAAAATGATAGATAATTTTAAAGTTGATAAAAATAAAAAATATTTAATATGACTCAATTGGGTTTGGGCCGGGTAAATCCGATTATCCAATACCCGATTGAGATGGGTTTGGATAAAAAAAATCCAGTCCCGATAGGATTTGGACAGGGTTTGGATAGTGTATTGAATATTTGGGTTTGGACTTAGTTATGAACTCGGTCCGAACCCAGTTCATTGCCATCCCTACTAAGAACTATTATAAAAAAAATTCTGACCAAACCTGGAGGAAGATAGGTACCAGGCTTTGAAAAGTTAACCAATTTCAATAGTTGGTACTCTCGGATTGAGTTTTAGCATAAACCACCTAGTACTCACTAAATTACCATGTAAACGTACCTGCAGTTGTCTTAAAACACGTGGGATTTTGGAGGAGTTTCTCAGGACGAACTTTTTTGATAATCCACAGCTTAAGGGACATGGACATTTTCTATCATGAAATACTTGCCTCAAAAGCATGGTCTAAGAAATATCCATGGCTAGCGACATATCATGTTTGTATAAAATTGGCAAATGGTATTTGGCATCTTTCTTTTATTATATGTAGATCTAAAATGGAATAGGTTGGAGAATTAGCACGTGCATAACAATGTTGACATACAAACATAGTGTGAACCACCCATCTCCCATCTCCCATATCTTGCAATGTTAGCGGAGCTTCCTCAAAATATCAAAGACAGGCAATGGAGCACCTTCTTTTTTTTTTTTTTCCTTTTTTTTCTTTTTTTTTTTTTTTTTTTTTCTTTTTTTTTCTTTTTTTTGGTAAAATAGGTGTATTATATTAAACTAACTATGAACAACTGCATTTTTAAGAGTCAACAAATAAAATATCTAAAAATAGAACGGAAAAATCAGTGATAGACTTCTATGGAATAGATCCTGAATGTTTTGATACAAAAGAATCCATCGACAACATTATTGATCTCCCGAAAAATATGTAAAACATCGATAGTCCCAAGTTTGTATGGCCCATAATTTGTAGATAACATACATTAAACCTTTCTAGACGGCATGCACTTCAACCATAAAAATTGGGGTATCAAAATATTAAACACTTTTAGTGCATTTAACATTCTAGTAAAACTGCCAATAATGAAATCAAAACCACCAATACTACCTTGATTCGGAAAGAATTAATCTTAAGAAAATAAGGGATGGTGGCTTCTAAAAAATATATATTAAATGTGAAGATGCAGAATCTATAATAATAATTTAAAAAAAAAAAAAAAGAAGCCACAACTTTGTTTTGCTGTCTGAGGTTGTGAAATGATAGCTAACTGATGATACTCTTGAATTTGAGATGAAGCTTTTAGAAAAAACAATGTATCACTCATAATCATATATCCCGAAATATGCAAGTATTCCTTGCCCCAAATGTTAAAGTAAATATAGCGTTATAAAATAGCTTTAGACTTTTTAAATATTAAATGAAGAATTCTCTTTAATAATTTGTAAAAAATTCTTCCATCAACAAGGATGAATTGATAGAAATATGTTGTTTTTTGCCATGTTTGAGAAACAATACGATAATAAAGTAATACATGAGATACATATTCAATTCCTTCTCCTCCGCACAAATATCACAACTACATCTAATATGAAAATCATGCATGTTAGGCTAAAATTGCTTTACACAAAAGTCGTAGCCAGGCTAATTTCTATATAAATAAAACCACTCTAAGATAAATATCCAATCTCCAAATCTTAGTAAAATTTGGAATTCATTGAAATTTAACTGAAAAAATATGATAAAGATCGATGCTGTCACTGTTGATCTAGAAGATGCACATCAACCCTATCTATCTTGAAATTCACCATGAAAAATAGGAACAAATAAAATTCTATCCACTAATTCTGAGGGATGAAAATGGATCGGATCGGACAGAATCATGAATGATTCTCATCCAACCTAGTTCTTTGATAGGATCTTAATATTATACCTAGATCCAATCCAATAAAAAATCGAGTTGGGTCAAGTTAGGTTCATGGCTAAAGTTTTCGATTCAACGGATCATTCTGGTTAGATGGAATTTATGAATAACCTGATCCTAATCTAAAATATTTGGATTTAGATCGAGTATGGATCAAATATAGACAACTATATTTTAATTATCACTTAATCAACTATTATTAATCATAAAATAGATAACAAACAATATTGCTTTCAAAATAAATTAAAATATAAAAATAATTATAAATTCATCTTTATGTTAAAAACAAGTTGCATATATATCTTAAATTATAATTTAAAGGTCCAACTAGGTTTGGATCCTAATAGTATTAGTAAGTTCAAATCAGGCCGGGTCATGGTTCAAATTTAGTAAATTTAGACCCAATTTAAAAAATGAAATTGATCTAATTTTAAGGCTTAATCCGGATCCATAGATTCTTAAAAATGAGTTAGATCGGATCTAGGTAAGTCGGGTTATGGGGCAACCCGATTTATTTGTAACCAAATTAATTCTTTACAAGAAACTTATACCAATATAAGCTGATTCCATGTATGGTCATCAACTATAAAATTTTTAATCATAATATATTTAATTACTAAAATATTTGCTAGTGCTGGCCTTTCTTCCGAAGATAAAGAGCAAAACCAAGAATATTGAATTATATTTATAGAAGTACCATTCCTATGCATCATTTAATATATGAGATTTAATGGTATAAGAGTGTAGAAGCAATATTTTTTCAAACCGGAGAAGTGTTTCATGGGCACGTCCAAATAGTCGTAATACAGTACTCTCCATTTATGGATTACCTTTTCTTTAAAACCAAAACTGCCAACAAGGTAACATGGAATGCTATGGCAATCCTTGGAGTCCAATAGATTTTCCAGGACAATAAAAAGAAAAAAAAGAAACTAGAACCATAATCCTTGGAGTCCAATAGATTTTCCAGGACAAAAAAAAAAAAAAAAAAAACTAGAACCATAATCCTTGGAGTCCAATAGATTTTCCAGGACAAAAAAAAAAAAAAAAAAAAAACTAGAACCATAATCCTTGGAGTCCAATAGATTTTCCAGGACAAAAAAAAAAAAAAAAAAAAAAAAAAAAAAAAAAAAACTAGAGAATGGTTTTTTTTTTTTTTTTTTTTTTTTTTTTTTTTTTTTTTTTTTTTTTTTTTTTTTTTTTTTTTTTTTTTTTTTTTTTTTTCGCGGTAAGAATACCCTAGGGTAATATATATAAATATAAAGAAAGAGTTATATAAATATTGAACATAACCCAAAATAGCAGGTCCATAATTTACAATGACGATCAGATTCCTGGAATACAAAGTGGAAGTTTGAACATAATCCAAAACACTAGACACACAAGTTACAATGGCACTTGGATTCCTGAAAAATAAAATGGTGGTACATAAATAAAGAAGCATCTGTAAGACAAAACTTGTAGAAGAGTATTTGACATCACAGTCCACCAAAAAAGATGCAAGAAACCAATTGATGTGAAGCATAAGACAACAGCAGCAAATACTTTGAATGGAGATAAGAGAGTCTTCTGTATTTGTGGAGGATGAGATCCATAAAGGCCCATAATGCATGATTAGATAAAAGCATAATTCCTAGTTTGCCAAAATGTGTAAGATCAGACAGAAAAGAACTATCGCTGCAGCAGACTTATGAGAGATATATGAGGAAATCAACAGCAGAATATTGGAGTGAAATAAGAGGAGATAGTACATCCATTATGTATGCATCCATTAAGCCCATTCCAGTGATCTGGAAAAGTGATAAATGAGCCAGAACAGGTCTCCAAGAATAGAGCTTTAGAACTACAAGATGAAGTAAAGCATATTCTGTGTCCCATGGTACATGATAAACGGTGATTCCATGGTATATGATAAAATGAAGCATATTGACAGGAGTGCAGGAACTGATAAATTGAACTAAATGAGAAGATTATAGCTTTAGAACACAAGAAAACCTGATTATGATATGTTGTATCAAATGAAATTTCTTGAATCTTACTCTCACCATGAACTGTGGCCATTTTTGAACCATGGCAGATATCCCGATGTAATATAAGTGAGAACCATTAAAGCTTGTTGAGAGAGAACCATATGTGAGTGAAGGAGAGAGCAGAATAAAAGGCTGAAACCATACATTAACTGCAGAGAAAGTACTTAGAGGATAGTCCACAATAATGCATTAAACATCCAAACTGAAGCAGAGGTGCAGTACAGTAAACATAAAGAATGGATCTTTAAGGGTGAGTTTTTGTACGGCAAAATTCAGTGCAGCGCCCAATAACCGTTGTCAGAGGATGAACAACAATCAAACAAGGCATCCTTGTTATTTACTGTATACAAACTGTATACTTTATTTAATAACTATTCATCTTCTAATAATGTTCATCAATTATTGCACTATGTTCTGCACTGCAGTATATGTTGTTTGCACCGTAGAGGATCCGAGTCAATCTAGCAATTATCTTATCTCCGAATCCTTCTTCCATCTCAAAGGCCACAGCTTTCTGTTACACTCACTTCCAAAACGGTCCTTAGAATTGCAAGAATCCCTTGTAATTTCCACCAAAAAGCTAACCACACCGTTACTACTCGTGACACCCCTTCAGCAAAAGGTCAAGTCCAAATCTGGCCACCACAACTGACAATGAGCAGTGGTGGGTGGCAAAATAGTAGCCGTGAAACAGGTCGCCGTCGTCGTTGTCCGCGATTAGGGCGCAGGAAATGCGTAAAGACGACAGCTGTAAGGTCTCCGGACCACAATTAATCTCCAGATTTTTCTGGTATTATAATGTTACCTTTCCGGCGTATCTTCTTTGGACATGGTCCAAGAGGTTAATTAACCTGGTTAATCCATTTACACATGAAGTTTCTTAAAGCAACTAACTGGATAATATCCAGATCTTATGTTGAAAAGTATTAATGCCATATGAAAGAAGATAAGAGATTCAAATTATTTGCCAAATTGGATGCTAAACTCATATATTATCGTGCAAGTTTGGGTTGCTGCTAGGATTTCAATCCCAATGGGATGGCCTGGCCGAATATTTTGAAATTAATCTTTCCTGTTAAGTGAAGATAACTGAGGTAGTGTACCTGTATTTTTTTTCTTTTCTTTATTTTATTCCACGCATTACTAAAATAAATTAATATTTTATTGTATCAATAAACTGAATTTCAATAATTTGAATTCACTTGTCCATATCTTGTGAATCGAATGCACAACCTCCGGTGATGTCAAATTTGCAAGCCAATCAATAAGGCTTCAGAATATGATGAAATACAAATAAATCAATGTATAAGGGTCGTGATTATGGATTGGATGTCTAATTATCCGGATGATAATATTTTTTACCTGTTATCGCTAAATCTCCTGGATCGAGCTCTCTCGACAGGACTTGCTGGAGCGCGCGTCTTCCGATTCCTGCAAAAAAAAGATCCCACAGACCGGTGGTGTTCTGGCGGGAGACACTCCGATGGCTAAGTCAGTGGGAGACCTGGAGCAACGGAATGGAGGGGTCACAAAGGAGATAGCTCATGGGGAAGGAAGAGCCTGCTTACCTCGGGATCCCCTTTTACCTTATATAGGCACGAAACTTTACCAGAATCTGTTAGGGACTAGGCTGGAAATGACCGATTTACCCTTAGAGAAATCTTGGTAGTGGCCAGGTGGCACCAGAAGGGAGTGGCGCCGTGGGATCTACAGAGTAATGGCACCGAGATGTTGGGAATCTGTTGTAACAGAATTCTGATACCAGCTGGAAGGGGACTCTAGGACCTCCGGGCCGTCCTTGGAGTGGCCCGTTTTGGGCCGATATGGGCCTAGCTGAAGTGGGTATGTCGGACCTAGCTGAAGGGTCGGTCGGATCTCTGATGGGTCGGTCGGATCCCTAGTTGATCGGTCGGACCCCTAGTTGATCGGTCGGACTTCTGGTGGGCCGTCGGCTCCGATCTGGTTCGGAGGGAGGCCAGTTATGTATAACAGTTGCCCCTCTTGCTCTTGGCCTTCGGGAGGGCCTGTAGCTTTGAAGGGTGATTGCATCATTCTCGCATTGAATGCATTCATCCTTGAGGAGATTGCGAATCTAATCAGGTGTGCTGCGTCTGGTCACCTCCCACTTCCGAAGCACGCATCTGGGACAGGTATCGAGCCCGCATTGGAAGCGAAGGGAGAGGCAATTAATGCAAAAGGGGCGCAATGATGAGCGACCAACCCGGTCCGCTCGGCCGTCGGGCTTCGAAGATGATTTGGGTGACGTGGCGACATCTGGACGATTGGTGCCGCACTAGAGGTGACTCATCCACCACTAATCTAGTGATCATGCGGATCGCAGCCAGACAATGCTTCCTTCCATCGCATCGCTTCTGCTATGTGGGAAGTTGTACCACCTGACGCCTGGGTCGCGGCGCTCGAGGAATGGTGACAACTGCTTCCCTCAAGGGCTATATAAGGTGATGTTGAGACTGTGGGTGAAGCCTTTATCGCATCACCCTTGGGGAGAAATCTCGGCTTGCTCCAGAGTCTTCAACCTTTTAGGAAACCTAGCCCTCAGGTCAGTTCCTCTTTCTTCCAAGCCCCTTGACAATGGCCTCTGGTAGCCGGAGCTCCAGATGTAAGATAGAGGGACTAAGTCCCAGCCAGATCCAATCTGAACTAGTGCGGGATCGGGTAGAGGCCATTAGGATTACATTCAACATCCCCTCCACCCTGCACATCACCGTCCCAGACTGGGAAGGGAGGGTGACCCGGCTGCCGAGCCTAGGAGCCCTCCCGGTATATGAAGACCACCTAAAGGCCGGCCTCCGATTTTTCCTATGTGATTTCTTCATCCGGGTCTTCAACCTGTATCGAGTCAATCCTGCATAACTGACCTCGAACAGTATTCAGGCCATCAGCTATTTCGCGGTCTTGTATTAGAGGGTTGGGGTAGAACCTAGGACTTCCCTCTTTTCAAACTTTTTTGTCCTAAAGAAGGACTTTCGGAGCAAGAAATGGTGGGTGTTCAGCCCCCGTCCCGGGTGGAAGATAATTGGGGGTCTTCCATCGGCTATTCATGGGTGGAAGTCGAAGTTCTTCTTCATACACAATCTTTAGCCTTGGGGCTTCGACCCGTCATGGGGGAACCAAGGTTGACAGCTGACAGAGGGAGGGCAGTCTTGATGGCCGACCAAGCCGACTTCAACGAGTTAGAGCAGTCGATATCACCATGGTGAAGGAGCTACTTCGGGAGGACAGCCTCCGCTTGGCCGAAGTCAACCGTCACGAACATTTAGGTAGAGTAGGAGTCATTCCCGTCGGTCTTTCTGTTCTATCAGCTATATTCTTTCTTTCCTCACTCTGACTTTATTCTTGTAACAGAAAGAAAAATGAAACCCGACCGTGCAAGGATAGCAGAGCGGGCAGCAAGGAAAAGGGTCGCCTAGTCTGTGGAGCCAACTGCGGGTAGGCAGCGAAAATGGTGGGCGGAAGAACAACCCGCAATCATCATGGCATCGGGCTTCGATGAGGACAACATTTCTTTATCGGAGTGGTTGGCAGCAAAAGTATCGGGATCTCTACCTACAGTTGGGGAGTTGGCTATCCGACCAGAGCCGACCGAGGTGGGGATGGCCCTGGCCTCGTGATCAGTTGAGCGGACGGAGGTAGTCCGTCCCGCAGGTGAGAAGACAGGTGCAGCCAAAGGGGTAGAGGCTGAAGAGGTCAGTCACGACATCTACCAGTGCTGGCGTGCTCTTCTTGACCCCCGGCAGGCCTGGGACCTACTAAAGGGGGCCATCACCGAGGCCAACTGGGAGGAGACAAACAAGCATAAGATGAACGAGGTGGCGAGAGGCGCCTACCTCAGTGTGATGAAAGTACTATTATCGCCCATTCACTTTCTCCCTTCTTCTTTTCACTTCTTGTACATGACTAATATGGTATGTTGCCTGTAGCTCCTTTACGAGGTCTCGATGATGGATGAAGGCCTTGGCGAGATGATCTGTGTGGTAGAAGCCTCGGCTAGGGAGGCTGAAGGATTGAAGGCGGCCAAAGCAGTGGCAGTGGTATCGCAGAAGGCCGCTGAGGAGAGACTTTTGGCCAATTTGGTCGAAGTCGAGTTGTTGAAGAAGCAGGCAAAGGACCTGCAAACCCAGCTGACCGTGCGGGAGGCCTAGCTGAAGAAGAAGGAAAAGGTCAGGTCTTTGACCCATCGGCTGTCCGACGAGGTGGAGCGGTCCACTGATGCAGAAAGGAGCATGCAGGGTCACAAAGCATTGGCGGGGAAGTATCTGACCGAGCTGAAGGAGGCGAAGGAGCTGGCGATGGAGCAGGTCCACGATGCCATAGCAGAGTACAAGGCTTCAGCCGACTTCAACAATGAGATGGAGGAGGCTGGAGCGACGAGCTATGACTACGACTTTGACGACTGCCTGAAGAAGGTGGCCGAAGCCTTTTCGGAGCTCGACCTGTCCTCAATACAGCTGACAGACCCACCAAAAGAAAAAGAGGGCCCGACCGACACCGAGGCCAATGCCCAAACCACTGTCGATGTGAGACCAGCGGAGGTCTTGGTTGAGGCTTCAAATGCGGTACAGGAGGTCGAAGCCGAAGCTCCTTCGGCGAGCAGGAAGGATGTCCCTCTTTTGTAAACACTTGGCAAGATTTAGGACCAATTGTAAAAGTTTGCCTACATCTTGTACAAAAGTTTTTGATCAATGAAATAATATCTTTTGTCTCGTCTTGTTGTTGTTGTTGTATTTTCTTTTTTGAATGGGCTATTCCTGCCTGAAGAAGGTGGCCGACTAATGGCCCTTTATGAGGTTATCGAGCATCCCATCGGCTTTTAACTTAGTCATTTATAAGAAATATTTCTAAGCGTCGAGATGTCGTCTTAGTTCGAACCCATCTCCTTTAGAAATATTTCTAAGGGATCTTCGAACTAGTTGTTTGTAGGGAAATACCTTAGATATTTAAGGACCCCACAAAGTGCCTTCCGATGGAGGTCGGATTTGAGTTGGCTACGTTAGAGCCCTTGCTGATCAAGGTCGGACTTGAGTGGGCTGTCCTAGAGCCTTTGCCAATCGGGATCAGACTTGAGTGGGCTACACTAGAGCCTTTGTCGATCGAGATCGGACTTAAATGGGCAACCCTAGAGCCTTTATCGATCGAGATCAGATTTGAGTGGGCTACACTAGAGCCTTTGCCGATCAAGATCGGACTTGAGTGGGCTGCCTTAGAGCCTTTACTGATCAGGATCGGACTTGAGTGGGCTGCCCTAGAGCCTTTGCTGATCGGGATCGGACTTGAGTAGGCTGCCCTAGAGCCTTTGCCGATCGGGATCGGACTTGAGTTGGCTGCACTAGAGCCTTTGCCAATCGAGATCGGACTTGAGTGGGCTGCCCTAGAGCCTTCGCCGATCGGGATCGAACTTGAGTGGTCTGCACTAGAGCTTTTGTCGATCGAGGTCGGACTTCTTTGTAGAGTAAATTGCTGCTTTTATTGATAATATTTGCGGAGGTTATCTACATTCCAAGGACGTGCCACTTACCATCCATATAGATGCTCGAGTCGGTAAGTTCTGGTATGGATCACTTCGACTACCCGATAGGAGCCTTTCCAGTGAGGAGAGAGCTTTTCTTGTTCAGTTGGCCTGAATATCTCTGACCTCCGCAGAACCAAGTCTCCGACCTGGAAGCTTCGAGCCTTGACTCAAGAATTGTAATATCTGGCCATTCTTTGATGATAGGTTGCCATCCTCATGTCTGCTTGGAGTTGGGTCTCCTCGAGCAAGTCGAGGTCAGCCCTTCTCTGCTCAGAATTGACCGGTTCGACGAAATGATCAATCCAGAGGGACTGCAATGAGTCTTTCACTGGTATGACCGCCTTGCTCCTGTAGGTGAGATTGAATGGAGTTTCTCCAGTTGCCATGCGGGAGGTAGTCCGATAGGCCTAGAGTACCGAGTGGAGTTCTTTAACTCAGAGACCTTTGGTGTCATTCAGTCGGGTCTTCAGGCCATATAGAATCATTCGATTGGTGACTTCGGCCTCCCCGTTAAATTGGTGGTGTCTCGACTGAAGTCAACCAATGGAAGATATGATACTGCTAGTAGAAATCCCGGAACTTCGAATTATCGAATTGCTGTCCATTATCAGTGATGATTGCTTATGGCATGCCGAACTGATGAATGATGCAATTTTGGATGAAGGTCTCCAACTTGGCTTCGGTAATCTGTACCAGTGGTTCAGCTTTCATCCACTTGGTGAAGTACTTGATGGCTACGATTAGGAACTTTCGTTATCCGGATGCTGGGGGAAATGGCCTGAGGATGTCCATTCCCAATTGTGCGAATGGTCAGGGGGGTCAGCGGGGTGAACTGACTAGCTGGTCGCCTTTGAGCATTAGAATACCTCTAGCATGCGTCGCACCTTTTAACAAAGTCTGCAGCATCCTTCTGGATAGTTGGCCAGTAATAGCCTTATCGAATGATCTTGTAGGCTAAGGATCTACCTCCCAGGTGGTCGCCGCATATGCCTTCATGCACTTCTCTGAGTGCGTAATCGGTGTCCAACGATCCTAGACACTTGAGCATTGGTTGCGTGAATGATCGCTTGTAGAGGGTCCCATCGAGGACGATATACTTCGAGGCTGTCCAACGCACACGCTTGGCTTCGGCCCTATCTTCTAGCAGGGTTCCTTTATTAAGGAACACGAGGATGGGGTCCATCTAACAATCCTCTTGCTCCACTTGATGGATTCTTGATGTCTCTTCAGCAATGCTTGGGCTTTGTAGATGCTCCACGAAAACCTGATCGGAGGGATTATTGATGGCAATGGCCAACCGTGATATGGCGTCCGCCCAAGAATTTTGTACCCGGGGTACGTGGATGATCTCGAAAAACTTGAGTCAAGCCATAAGGTCCTGCACTTTACTCAAGTACTTGGCCAGGGTCGGATCTCTCACCTCGAATTCGCTTCTCACCTAGTTGACCACCAGCTAGGAATTTGAGAAGGCTCTGATTCGACCAATGCCCAGTTCATCAACTATCCTCAGTCCCGCGAGGAGGGCTTCATACTTTGCCTGGTTATTTGACACTTGAAATGCGAAGCATATGGCATATTCTAGGCTCTGTCTGTCGGGGTCGGTCAGGATTAATCCTGCTCCGCAACCAGCAAGGTCAGACACCTCATCCACATCGAGTATCCAAGCGGGATCTGACCCTTCAGCAATGTCATCTCTAGGTGTGTTGGCCATTTGCAGAGGTATCTCCTGTCTCCAGGTACACTTTGTCATGAAGTCGGCGATCACCTGAGCCTTCATGGCCATCCGAGGCTGGAAGGAGATGTCAAATTCACCAAGCTTGATAGCCCACTTGGCGAGCCGACCCGAGATATCGGGGCTCTTGAGGATTGCCTTGAGAGGTTGATCTGTCAGGACGATGATTGGGTGCACCTGAAAGTAGGGCTGTAATTGCTTGGCTGCTATAATTAGGGAATAGGCAAGCTTTTGCAACTTAGGATACCTTGTTTCGACATCGTGGAGTACCTTGCTGATGTAATAGATCAGCCTTTGCTGGTTGTTCTCCATAATCCAGACAAGGATGGAACTCACAACCTCATCCGATGCGGATAGATACAAGTACAGGGACTCTCCTTCCAAAGGCTTAGCAAGTAAGGGGAGTCTTCAGGTACATCTTCAGTGCTTCGAAGGCTGACTGACACTCGTCGGTCCATTGAAAGTGATCTGACTGCCGCAGCGTTTTAAAGAAAGGGAGACACCTTTTAGCTGACCTAGAAATGAAGCGATTGAGAGAGGCTATCCGACCTGTGAGTTCTTGCACTTGCATCTTATTGGTTGGATGCCCCATGTTGATGACGGCCTTGATTTTATTCGGATTGACCTCAATTCCTTGCTGGGTGACTAGAAAGCCGAGAAATTTTTTCGAGGTCATATCGAAGGTACACTTGCAGGGTTCAGTTTCATCCGGTGGCACCTCAAGGCATCAAAGGACTCTTTCAGATCCTTGATGTGGTCGGCTCTTCGGAGGCTCTTGACTATCATGTCGTCAAAATATGCCTCCATATTTCCTCCAAGTTGTTCCTCGAAGATCCTGTTAATCAGCCTCTAGAAAGTAGCTCCGGTGTTATTTAGGCTGAAGGGCATCATTCTATAGCAGTATAGCCCTTTGTCAGTGACGAAGGCTGTCTTCTCCTCGTCTTCCAGATCCATGCTGATCTGGTTGTACCCGGAGAAAGCATCCATGAAGCTCAGAAGCTGGTAACCGGCAGTGGCATCCACTAGTTGGTTGATCTTTGGTAAGGAAAAGCTATCATTTGGGCAGGCTTTGTTGAGGTCAGTGTAGTCCACACATATCCTCCACTTTTTGTTGGCCTTCCTCACCATCACGACATTCGCTAGCCAGTCAAGGTAGTGGGCTTCTCTGATGAAGCCAGCTTCGAGGAACTTCTTGACCTCCTCATCAACTGTCCTCTATCTCTCAGGGATGAAGTTCCTCTTCTTCTATCGGACAGGCTTGTAGGTAGGGTCCACCTTAAGCAGATAGGTTATGACTTCCGACGGGATGCCTGGTATATCGGATGCCGACCAGGCAAAGACGTCGGCATTGTCCCATAAGAAGCCGATCAGCTCTGATTTGGCCTCCTCGCTGAGCATGCTCCCGATCTGCAAGACCCTAGTAGGATCGTCCTCCCTAAGGGGTACGAATAGGATCATCTCGACCGGTTCTGCGCAGTAGTTGATTTGGGACTCGGGATCAAGTTGTTCCAAGGTAGAATGACCTCCCGATTATCTGTCCTGAGTGGTCAAACATTGTTTGGCCATCCTACGATCCCCTCTCATCACTCCAACCTTGTTTCGAGTCAGAAACTTTGCCAATAAGTGGTAAGTAGACACAATGGCTCGGAATTTGTTCAGGGCCGGTCGTCCCAAAATGGCGTTGTAGGTTGATGTCGTGCGGACGACCACAAAATTGATAGGGAGGGTTTTTTGATAAGGCTTTGACCCGATGGTTACGGGCAGAGTTATTTCTCCTTCTATGCAAATGGAGTTTCCTCCGAACCCATTTAATGGTGTTGGGGATTCTTGCAGCCTAGTTCTAGGTAGGTTCATTCCGACAAAGGCATCATACAGCAAAACTTCAATGAAGCTTCCATTATCAATGAGGATCCTCCTTATATCATAATTGGCAATTACTGCCGACACAACAATAGGATCATTCCCAGAGACTTGGGTCTCTAGGAGGTCTTCGTCGGAGAAACTAATTACATTAGAACCCCGAGGCCTCTTTGAGATGTCCTGACCTCCCTCATCCCTCCAATCGGATCGGCAGTGGAGCATGCCAACATTTTCATCGGTGGGGCATTGGTTAGGCAGCTGTGTTTCCTCCGGGTGGTTATGGCAAGGAAGTTTCAGCCTGACTCCTCTGGGGTCGAACGTACTTGTGTGGTACCTCCGCCTGATCAAATCTTCAATCGTGTCCTTCAATTGGAGAAAATCTTTTATGCTGTGCCCATGGTCATGGTGGAACCGGCAGTACTTATCCTTGCTCCTCGACGTGGAGGAGCTCCTCATCGGGCGAGGCCTTTGCAGGAAGGTTTCCTTCTCTATCTCTATAAGAATTTTCTCCCTCGGGAGAGAGAAAGGTGTATAAGTCTCAAACCTCCTGGGAAAGTCCTTCGACTAAGGGCTGCAACGTCGGGCCGAGTTGGTGCCATCACTGGGAGGTCGAACTTCGATGGCCCTATCACTCCTCCTCTTGGAAGCTGACCTCCCTTCAACCTGGCATTGGCTTGCCGCTTGTTCTTCTGCCAAGGCATATTTTTGAGCCCTGGCTAGTAGTTCAGAGTAACTTATCGGAAACTTTTTATCCAATGAGAAAGTGAGCTTGGATGATTGTAGCACCTTCTTGAAGGTTGATATAGCTACATGCTCATTGAGATCCGGGATCTCCATGGTCGTCAAATTAAATCGGGCCATATACTCCCAGAGGGTTTCTCCTTCCTTTTGCTGCACGAGGAAGAGGCAATCCGTGTTTCTCGATGCCCGGCTACAGGTCCTAAAATGGGATAAAAAGAGTTTTTTCCAGTTGGGAGAAGGAATGGATCGTACCTGGTCGAATGGTGGAGAACCACATCCGAGCTGCCTTCTTGAGTGTTGTAGGGAAGGCAATGTAGTGGAGAGCGTCGGAGGCACCCTGTACCATCATGTGGGCCTTATAAGTATCCAGATGATCCAGAGAGTCGGTGGTGACATCGTAGGCATCCACCTAGGGATCTTGAAGTGACAGAGGATAGCTTCCCCCATAATTCTGGCAGAGAATGGTGGGCGAGAGTCGTTCGCCAGCGCTTCTTCTCTTTTTTGCTGGTTGACCAGTTTGGCAATTTGCTCCTCCATGCATTGGAGCTTGCTGGTGTAGTCTCTCGGATCCTCATCGTGTTGCTGGTCATCGTCAGAGACCGAGTTCGCAGAAGAGCATGAGGTGGGCCTTACTCTCTTTTCATCGGCATGAGTCCTCTGCGACCTCCAGGGCTCCGGGGTTGCATGGGAGCGGAGTTGAGGGACTCCTTGCTATCGACTTCCTTTGGTGGCAGGTGGATAATTAGTTCTGGATGCCCCGAGTGGATGCTGTCTATCGTTGGCCATGTTTTGGAGGTTCTTGTTGACCCTATAAGTGATTTTGATGATAACCAAACATTGGAGCATGTATATTTATTTCTAACAACTCTTCAAGTGTTTTACAAGTTTTTGTATGATGGTTTAATTTGTTCAAACTTTAACTCCTACACTATTATTTCTTGTTTGAGTTGTGTTGTAATTTATTTTTATAAAGAAGAACCCAATGAAAAAGCTAAGAAGAAAAATCATGTAAAAAGGGTTACTTCTATGTGAGTGTGTGCCATTAAAATTATTTTGAGTTGGTATGCTTGAAAATGTAAAAAGTTGGTGAGAGTTTTTCTTTGAGTTCAAGTGTAAAAATCCTGAAGAAAATACTCGAGCCGACCCAGCATGTTGAAGAGCCGACTCCACTTACTGGCATGCAGCAAGGATTCTGGAATGCAGCAATCCCAACCGACTCGAAGGTAACCGAGTCGACTCTAGTGAATCCGAGTCGACTGGATTATGTCCGAGCCGACACCTCCAAAGTCCAGTTTCTGAAGATTTCTGAGAACAGCCAAGCGAGTAGACCCAAACTAGAAAGAGCCGACTCTGTTAGACCTAATTTTGAAGACCTAAGAAAGCGAGCCGACCCGAACTGCATCGAGCCGACTCTTGCAGAGTGTTCATTTCAAAATCTGTGAAGAAGAGCCGACCCAAGTTGAAAAGAGTCTATAGGCCCAGGTAGGCAACCCAAGAGGGGGGGTGAATTGGATTTTATAAAACTTTTGTACTATTTAAAAGATAAACTAAATCAAGTATGTGCTAATGCAATTCAAGTGCTTGTGCATTTCAAATAAATGCAGCGGAAATAAATAAATAAATGCACAAGGAGAACAATCACACAAACACAAAGATTTATAGTGGTTCGGTGCCAACCAAGCACCTACATCCACTCCCCAAGAATCCTTTGGGAATTCCACTAAGTTTGGTTTTATAACTTAGGCTCACCAACAACCTTTACAACTTGTTTTGTCTTCGGGCTCACAAGTCAAACCCTAGTTGGTTTCAAGGCTCACCAACAACCACCCTTGGTTTTACGGGATAACCAAGAACCTAAGCAACTTGTTTTGGCTTCAGGCTCACAAGTAAAAACCCTAGTTGGTTTCAAGGCTCACCAATAACCACTTTGGTTTTCAAAGGCTTACCAAAAACCTCTTTGGTTTTCCAAGGCTCACCAAAAACCTTAAGTAAAACAATGTAAGAGCAAATATAAATGAATACAATAAAAGCTTTCTAAAATAAAGCAAATATCTCTTTGAAGCCCGTTGAGAGTTGAAGAAGATCTTGTCTTCAAGTTGATGAAGCCTTTGATTGATACTTGAGGATGTGAACTTTGGATGCTCTCTTTGAAACTTGGAAGCTTGAAGGCTTGAACCACTCAACTCTTGAATCCTTGAAGAATATTCAAAAATCTCACCAAAGGATTACTTCCCTAATTGATTTTTGATGTTTATATAGCCTCCCAACACTTAAATGACCGTTTATAGCCATTAGGGAGGAAAATATGACCGTTTGGAAGCAAGTTGGAGAAGTTCTGCAGCCCAGAAAACTAGCCGTTACTGTTCAAGTGTCGACACTTCACCTTCAGGTGTCGACACTTCAGTTTCAAGTGTCGACACTTCAGTTTCCAGGTGTCGACACTTCAGCTCTATGTGTCGACACTTCAGCTCCAGGTGTCGATACTTCACTGAAAGAGCTTTCTGAAGTTTTCTGTTTGTCTCAGGCCTTGAGTCGATACTTCACTCTTCAAGTGTCGACACTTATTCCTCAGGTGTCGACACTTCATTTCCAAGTGTCGACACTTGCCTGTGCCATTGCTGAAACATCTTCAAATTGAAACTTTAACCTCTTCAAGTCCTTCCATATTAATTCTAAAGTCCATATACTTGATTTTCCATTAATTTAAGGACTTTTTCAATTGAAATATAAGCATTTTTTTATTCAACATGGTTGAGTACTAAGATCTGAAAAATATACTTAAAATATAATTAGTACTCATATATACTTAAACATTTTGTCAATCATCAAAATCAAGACCAGAGTCAACAGAGTCGACTCCTTGAATTCAAGTTTTTCAGAGAAAAAAGTTCGAGCCGACCTGAGCTATCAAGAGCCGACTCGTCCAGAGTGAAGTTTTGCACCCTAAGACAAAGAGCCGACTGCACTGAAGATTTGGTGACTCGACCTATCGACTCGAAGGATCCGAGCCGACTCCAAGGAATCCGAGCCAATTTGAACATCATTTTCAGGTATCCAATGGCTAGTTCCAAAAATTATTTTTGAATGCCAAAAAATGTTCCAATGGTCATAAATCATTCCCCAATGGTCTATAACGGCTAGAACTGCCTTGGAGTGATAGAAGACCTTATATTTGAAGGATTTGAACATCCTAAAAGTAAGAGGCTTTGAAAAGTTCTTCAAAGAGAAGAGAGTTTCATTGAATATCCTAACTATCAAAAGCAAAAGAGCACAAGAGCATTCAAGTCAGCCTTCAAGTCTTCACCAATTCTGATCTGAAGCTTGAAGCAACTTTGGAAAGAAGCCACTGAAGTTGTAGGCTCAGGTAGGCAACCTAAGAGGGGGGTGAATTGGGTTTTATAAAACTTTTGTGCTATTTAAAAGAGTGAACTAAAGCAAGTATGTGCTAATGCAATTCAAGTGCTTGTGTATTTCAAATAAATGCAGCGGAATAAAGAAATAAAAGCATAAGGAGAACAATCACACAAACACAAAGATTTATAGTGGTTCGATGCCAACCAAGCACCTACATCCACTCCCCAAGCCATCCTTGGGAATTCCACTAAGTTTGGTTTTATAACTTAGGCTCACCAACAACCTTTACAACTTGTTTTGTCTTCGGGTTCACAAGTCAAACCCTAGTTGGTTTCAAGGCTCACCAACAACCACCCTTGGTTTTACGGGATAACAAAGAACCTAAACAACTTGTTTTGGCTTTGGGCTCACAAGTAAAACCCTAGTTGGTTTCAAGGCTTACCAACAACCACTTTGGTTTTCAAAGGCTTACCAAAAACCTCTTTGGTTTTCCAAGGCTCACCAAAAACCTTAAGTAAAACAATGTAAGAGCAAGTATAAATGAATACAATAAAAGCTTTCTAAAATTAAGCAAATATCTCTTTGAAGCCCTTGATTGTTGATGAAGATCTTGTCTTCAAGTTGATGAAGCCTTTGATTGATGCTTGTAGATGTAAACTTTGAATGCTCTCTTTGAAACTTGGAAGCTTGAAGGCTTTAAATCACTCAACTCTTGAATCCTTGAAGAATATTCAAAAAACTCATCAAAGGATTACTTCCCCAATTGATTTTTGATGTTTATATAGCTCTCCAAACCATAGATGACCATTTATGACCGTTGGGGATGAAGATATGGTCATTTGAAGCAAGTTGGAGAAGTTCTGCAGCTTTTGAAAACTAGCCGTTACTGTTCAAGTGTCATTGGAGAAGTTCTGCAGCTTTTGAAAACTAGCCGTTACTGTTCAAGTGTCGACACTTGAACAGTAAGTGTCGACACTTGAACAGTGCAAGTGTCGACACTTGCTACAGTAGGTCGATACTAGAACACTATTAACAACCAATTTGATTTTTCATATTTTTTGTATTTTTCTTGTTCTCAGGTCTTGAGTCGACACTTCACTCTTCAAGTGTCGACACTTGATCCTCAGGTGTCAACACTTCATTTGCAAGTATCGATACTTGCTTGTGCCATGCTGAAACTTTGCTGATACTTCTTCAAATTGAAACTTTAACCTCTTCAAGTTCTTCCATATCAATTCCAAAGTCCATATACTTAATTTTTCATTAATTTAAGGACTTTTTCAATTGAAATACAAGTATTTCTTCATTCAACATGGATGAGTACTAAGATCTGAAAAAATATACTTAAAATATAATTAGTACTCATATATACTTAAACATTTTGTCAATCATCAAAATCAAGACCAGAGTCAACAATCACCCCCTTTTTGATGATTACAAAATCTTTAAGTATATGAATAGGGTAAGCTTAAAAGATTAACAATAGTATAAACATGTAAGCTCAAAACAATAGGCACCAAACTCACCCTCAAAATATGATCCAAAAAATCTTCAAAAATATTTTCCAAAATATGAAAAATTTTCAAATTTTTTAAAATTTCTTCTTCTTACTAATTCTTCCCTTTAGATAAAAATATTTTATATTCTTCTCCCCCTTTTGCACTTTCTTTCATTTCTCAAATGATTTTTTATGTTTATCCAATCTTCCCCTTTTCATACTTAACAATTTTTTCCCCCTTTTTGACATCATGAAAAAGGGTGAAAGGCAATACAAAGTGAGAATGAAGTCGGAAAGAATAGCAAGTAGATCATCAAAATCAATGCATGAAATCAAATAATTATGATATCAATTGAATATGATACAAATTAAACAAGATACTACATAATGTAAGCACATGCAAGAAATAATTTGATGTATATTATCCATTCGCCTTACTTGTTCATGGGATAAGGTCACAGCGGCACCCCTACACGTCTAAGAGGGCCCATTGAATGGGAAGAGAGGGTCTTTAAGCCCTACTTATCTCCTATGACCGGACGACCATAGTGACTAACCCAATCCGAAGCGGTTACTAGGAATTCTTTTAAAAATAATTTTGATACCAATAGAATATGATATCATTTGAATGTAACTCCTCTCAAAGAATTAGATTTGAAAACAAGAAGAAAGAGTATCAGAGCAATATAAGCAAAGCATGATATCAACAAGATATTCAAAGCATCAAATATGATAACAAATCTTTGGATACTCCCCCTGAATGTTATTCCTCCTTTAAAAATATGCATTTATTTCAGGAATAAAACATAAAAGCTTATGCATCAAGGTTTAAAATTTTTAAAGATATTCATGATTTTCAAAATACAAAGCATTTATATTGTTGCCGCTCTCGCCGCCGCGCCCGTGGCTCCGGTCCGTGGATCCTTCCTGACCGCCTGGCGAGGGAGCCTCCTCGGCTGCTGCGAACCTGCAAGAAGGAGTTAGAAGACCCTGGCCGGGGATCCCGGCGAGGGAGCTCCGACGGTCAAGTCAGTAGGCGACGAGAAGGAACAGACTATCCAAGGCAGACCCCCCGAAAGGGTTCCAGACTTGGCGAGTTTACTAGTAAGAAAGGCACTCTGGGGACCGGAAATTCGGCCGGGCCTCCTTGCCGAGCTCACGCTGAATTATCCCCTCTCGGGATCTCGGATCTCTCTCTCGGAGCGAGGCCTTTTGTCGCTGCTTCTTCTTTGTCCCCAGGCTTGTTGCTTACCTTGTCGTCCCCAGATTCCTCCCTTTTTATCTCCTTTCGTCGTGCGCTTGTCTTCTCCTCCTGGGAGGCTCCCCTCCCCGGTCCTTTTCTCTTTTCCCTTTTCGGCGAGGTGGGCCAGGCAGCTTTCCGACCTCGTTCGCCGAGCCCAACGGGGAAAAGGCAAAGACAGAAAAGGGGGGGGCGGCGCTGGTAAAGCGGCCGGTCAGACTTCGGGCCCAGTGAGAGCGCTCTCTTTCCCAAGTGTGGGCGCCATCCGTCTATGGGGCCTGTTTTGTCAGAATCGTGCCTCTCGGCTGTGGGACATGTCGGGCCGAGGCAAATGGTGTTCCGCGTGCCGCCGCCCTCCGTACGGGGCGCCATCTGTGATTCGTACGGCCCGAGGGATGGCCTCGGGGCCTGCGCCTCTTTCCCTGGGACCTTCTCCATACGGGCGGCCTGACCTCGGCCGAGTTGGACCCGTCTCCGGGAGCCACCTGGCGAAGAGCGAAGGACCAGCCGACCTCGGCCTAGGTGGACCCCTCCTGGGTGGACACCTGGCGAGGTGGCAGGAGGTCGCCTGGCTTCGGTCGAGGTGGGCCCATCTCCGGGGGGCCACCTGGTAAAGGGGCGAAGGATCGGCCGACCTCGGCCCAGGTGGACCCCTCCTGGGTGGACACCTGGCGAGGTGGTAGGAGGTCGCCTGGCCTTGGCCGAGGTGGGCCCGTCTCCGGGGGGCCACCTGGCAAAGGGGCGAAGGATCGGCCGACCTCGACCCAGGTGGACCCCTCCTGGATGGACACCTGGCGAGGTGGCAGGAGGTCGCCTGGCCTTGGCCGAGGTGGGCCCGTCTCCGGGGGGGCCACCTGGCAAAGGGGCGAAGGATCGGCCGACCTCGGCCCAGGTGGACCCCTCCTGGGTGGACACCTGGCGAGGTGGCAGGAGGTCGCCTGGCTTTGGCCGAGGTGGGCCCGTCTCCGGGGGGCACCTGGCAAAGGGGCGAAGGATCGGCCGACCTCGGCCCAGGTGGACCCCTCCTGGGTGGACACCTGGCGAGGTGGCAAGAGGTCACCTGGGTTTGGCCGACCTCACTTAGGCGGACCCCTCCGGGTTTGAGCACCAACGAGGTGGTAGAGGAACTCCGAGCCGAGCTCGACCTCGGCGAGGGCAGTTTGCCTTAGAATGTCGTCGGGCGGTGTGGTCTTGCCAAACCTGGTCTTAAAGACGTGGCGCTGACTCGGCCGGAGAAACCTCCACGTGGCTCGATCGCTTTCAGTGGTATCTGAGCCTGGCCACGTCACTGTTACGGCCGTAACAGTTGCCCCCCAGCCCGCCGTTCCGTCGGGGCGTCGCAGAACGGAACGTCGGGATTAAATGCGGACATGACGTGGGGAGGCGAAGATCTTGCATCATAATTGCCACGATCCTCGTCGTCGTGGCTCGATGCGCCTGAAACCCTATGGAAAGCCACCATGCGTCGCCCACTTGCCCGCAATAAATGCGTCGCTTCGAGGCAGAGGCCGTTACCCTGCTAATGAGGCGTCGGTGTCGGGCGTGCGTCCACGTGGCGATCGTCCAGTGGCCCGAGGCGGAATGACAGGTACGGCCGCTGTCGACTGAGTTTGAAAGGGAGGGGACTTTCCAGAACGAGGCCTTTCCCCTTGCTCCGTGGGCGGTTTGCTGCAGGCTAACTCCTGTTGCCCTGCGCTCGTCTGGTGTATTTTCGGTGAGTGCCTCCATCTTCTCCGGTTCCCCTCCTTCTCTTTCTTTTCCCTTTGATCCTTTGTCCTTCTCTTTTCCATGGCGCGCCGTCGCCATGTCTCTTCCAATCCGGACGAGGCCGGTCCATCCCGGTCGAGGACTCCATCTTCTTCCTCCTCAAATGAGGAGACGATCCCGGAGGAGATCCGCCGGCGTCTGCAACCCGGGGGTGTCACCATTGGCATCCCTAGGGGGATCCGGTCTCCTCCGGTTGCTCCTGTCGTGCCCCTTCGTTCTCTTCCTGCTCCGCCTTTTCTTCCCGCCGGTCCCTCCGGTCATGCTTCCACCATGACCGAAGGCGATCTTTCTCTGCTCCGGGATGCCTATGGTATCCCGGGGTCAATTCGTCTGTCTGTTCCACGGTCCGGGGAGCGCGTCACCATGAGTGGCCCCGGCCGCATAGCCTTCTACGAAGACTTCCTCCTTGGGGGTCTTCGATTTCCTTTGCATCCCTTCTTCCTTTCTTTTCTCAGCCATTTCCGGCTTGTCCCGGCCTAGCTGGCTCCCAATGCCATCCGGGTCATCTTCTCTTTTATAGTCTTTTGCCACTTCCATGGGTTCGTTGCCCGTTTCTCCCTCTTCAGGGCCATGTTCACCCTGAAGAAGTGCTCCACCGATGACGGCTGGTGGTATATTTCGCCCCGGCCCAGGTGTCTCCGGTTCGACCTCCCTTCCTCGGTCAAGGGCTGGAAGAGCCGGTTTTTCTTCGCCTCAGTCGAAGATGTCGACTGGGCCTGGAGTGAACCGGACCGGTCTCCGAACCGGAACTCTCGGGTTGAGTCGGCGGACCAGGAGGCCTACTCCCATCTCCTGAGCGACGTGGTCCCGGCACTCGATGTTCTGCTTTCGGAGCAGAATTTTTTTGAGGCCGGGATCAGTCCCATCCGTGAGACGGGTGAGATTCGACCCTACTTTGACTCCTGCCCCCTTTTTCTTCATGACCGAGCTGGCTGACCTTCTGTTCTTTTGCACTGCAGGGATGAAGTTCTCACTGGAGAGCCTTCAGGAGGGCGCGGCCCAGAGAGACGTCCCGGAGGTGGACGAGCCCGCGGCCAAGAGGGCCCGTACTGAGGCGAGCCGGGAGATCGCGCCAGTGACCGTGCCCAGCCCAGTGGCCACCGCTCCCCCGCCCAGGTTGCCTTAGGGCGGGGACGTTGATGCTTCGGCTGCCCGGCCTGGTGGTGCTGCTGCTGAGGGGGCTCCACCGCCCGAGGCTCCGTCCAGCGCCGGTCCCGTCGTCGCCGCTGCCTCGACGGCGCAGCCTGTGGCCACCGCCGGCTCGTCGATCGTGGCCTCAGCTGAGGGGGCAGCCGCCGCAGGAGCCGGCTTGACAGCTCCGCCACCGATGATCACCCACCGGTGTTCAGTCATCCGCGATAAAGGGCTCGCGGAAAAGATCATGGAGTATGCCTCCACCGCCCGGGACCGCCGAGCTCGGGGCGGCCGGGATTATGCGGATGCCTTGCTCGAGATTCTCCCGCAGCTCTTCACGGTAAGCCCGAGCGCCTTTTTCTCTGTTTTTTCGAGACCTAGTCTCCTTTTCTCCTGACCTGGTTTGTTCTTGTTGGTGCAGATCGGGAATGACGTTCTCCTACTGAGGAACTTCCTCGTAGGGAACGCACAAAGGGACGCCGAGAAGGAGAAGAAGCTCGGCAAGCTCGCGGCCGATGTCAAGGACCTCATGGAAAAGGGGGTCGAGTTGCGAGCCAGCAACCAAGCCCTCCAGTCCGACCTGGCGCGTTCTGAGGGGCGAAACAAGGAGCTGGAGGCTTCCTTGTCGGAGGAGAGGATCTCCTACCAGCGTCATACGGAGGAGGACGCGGCGGAGAAGGCTCGCCTGCAGGCCCACTCCCAGTGGCTGGAGCGCCAGCTGGAGGAGGCCCGGCGAGATGCGAGCACGGCGAAGGACCGGAGTGTGTACATCAACGGACTCCTGGAGGCCGCGAAGCGGGAGGCGCAGGAGGCCATCCCAAAATTTCGAGCTTCCGATGAGTACACGTCGGAGGTTCGGGAGGCCGCCGTGGACTCCTTCCTGAAGGGGTTCCGGATGTGCCGGGAGAAGGTGGGGGCCTTCTTCCCCGGGCTCGACCTCAGCGGGGTGGTACTCGGAGGCAGGAGGCAAGGAGTCGAGAGCAAGGCCTCCGATGCGGCCGATGCCACTCCTGCGGTGCCGTCGACTAGCGAAGCCATGGCTCCGAAGCAGCCTCAAGAGCCGGCCGCCGCAGAAGTCGAGGATGCAGCGCCTGCGCCCCCGGCGGAGGGCTCCGACCCCGTGCCACACTGAGCCCATTGTCTTCTCGCCTGCTTCGTCGTTGTAGTCGTGTTTTCTCTTTTTCTTCTTCTTCTTTTTGGGGACTCCCGGCCTGTCGGGACTCCCGGCTTGTACTGGTCGCTTGTATTAATGAAGCTTTAGTTTGACCAAACCTCGAGTTCATCCCATCTCCCTTCTCTTTTTCCTTTTTTCTGAGATGTTGGCATGGAATGCTGAAATGATCGTAGGCCCAGTCCTTCCATTGCTCAAATCGAAGGTTGGGACCTCCCGGATCGCGTGGCGGCAGAGTAGGCCTTAAGCGGGTCCGTCTTTGGGATTGCCTTCACACTTGCGCGGGCGACATGGTTTCTGCGCCGCCTTCCAGGCCGAAGCCCGGGACCTCCGGATTGAGCCTTGGAGCCGTAGGCCTTCTCAAACCTTGCGCGGCTTGCCGAGCTGTTCTCCGGGCTTGCATGGGCGAACTGGGTTCTGCGCCACCTTCCAGGCCAAAGCCCAGGATCTCCGAACTGAACCCGATGCCGCAGGCTTTCTCAAGCCTTGCGCGGCTTGCCGAGCTGTTCTCCGGGCTTGCATGGGTGAACTGGGTTCTGCGCCACCTTCCAGGCCGAAGCCCAGGATCTCCGGACTGAACCCGATGCCGCAGGCTTTCTCAAGCCTTGCACGGCTTGCCGAGCTGTTCTCCGGGCTTGCGTGGGCGAACTGGGTTCTGCGCCACCTTCCAGGCCGAAGCCCAGGATCTCCGGACTGAACCCGATGCCGCAGGCTCTCTCAAGCCTTGCGCGGCTTGTCGAGCTGTTCTTCGGGCTTGCGTGGGCGAACTGGGTTCTGCGCCACCTTCCAGGCCGAAGCCCAGGATCTCTGGATTGGACCCGATGCCGCAGGCTTTCTCAAGCCATGCGCGGCTTGTCGAGTTGTTCTCCGGGCTTGCGTGGCCGAACTGGGTTCTGCGCCACCTTCCAGGCCGAAGCCCAGGATCTCCGGGCCCGATGCCGCAGGCTTTCTCATCGAAGGGAGAAGGGAGCGTTTGAAGTGGGGGAACTTTATTACGGGCGCAGGGAACCTTACATTACTGAAAGTACATCCTTAGGTTCGAGGCGTTCCACGTCCGGGGGAACCTGGCACCTCCCAACTCCTCTAAGTAGTATGCGCCATGAGGGAGGGCTTCTGCCACCCGGTATGGGCCTTCCCAGTTGGGTGAGAGCTTGCCGCATTCCCGTGGCTGGGAAGCTTCAGCGCGCCGGAGGACCAAATCTCCGGGACGAAAAATCTTCGGCCGCACTCGGGAGTTGTAATACCTGGCCACATGTTGCCTATATGCCGCCATTCGAACTCTGGCCTTGTCCCTCGTTTCCTCGAGAAGGTCAAGGTTGAGCATCATCCTGGCTGGGTTTTCTGTCTCGTCATATTGCTCCACACACAGTGTGGGTAGGCTGAGCTCGATCGGGATGACTGCCTCGGCTCCGAAGACGAGGTTGAACGGGGTTTCGTCGGTAGCCGTCCTCGGGGTGGTGTGGTATGCCCAGAGGATGCTGGGGAGCTCGTCGGCCCACCTGCCCTTGGCCTGGTCCAGCCGCGTGCGGAGGCCCTGAAGAATGGTCCTGTTCGTGACTTCGGCCTCCCCATTGGTCTGGGGGTGCGCCACCGAGGTAAAGCGATGCCTGATGCCGAGGTCGCTGCAGAATTCTTCGAACTCCCCGCAGTCGAACTGGCGCCCGTTGTCAGTGACCACGGTGTGGGGGAGGCCGAAGCGGCAGATGATGGACTTCCAAAAGAACTTGGCGACGTTTGCTTTGGTGATCCTCGCCAAGGGTTCGGCCTCGACCCACTTTGTGAAGTAGTCGATGGCCACTATCAAGAACTTCCGCTGTCCAGACGCCGGCGGGAATGGGCCCAGGAGGTCCATCCCCCACTGGGCGAACGGCCAGGGGGCTGAGAGCTGGGAGATTGGGTTGGAGGGCTGCCGTTGCACCGTGGCGTGACGCTGGCACCGGTCGCACTTCTTCACGAAGTCAGCGGCGTCTTCCTTCATTGTCTCCCAGAAGTAGCCCTGACGGAGGGCCTTGTACGCCAATGCCCTGCCCCCCACGTGGTTCCCGCAGACGCCTTCGTGAATCTCCTGGAGCACAAGCTTGGCTTCCGTGGGTCCTAGCACTTGAGGAGGGGGTAGGAGTAGGATCTTCGATACAACTGCCCGTCCATCAGGATGAACCGCACGGCCTTCTTCCTGATGAGGCGAGCCGCCTCGCGGTCCTCCGGCAGGGTGCCACTGGTGATGTATGCGGCATACTTGTCCATCCAGTTGGGTTCATGGCTGACCTGATGGACCTCCACTGGTGCCTCGAGGCTTGGGATCTCAAGGCGCTCCACATGAGCACGTCCCAGCATCGAGTCCGGCAGGGTCGCCAGCCGAGAGAGAGCATCCGCGCGGGCGTTCTCCCCACGGGGGATATAGAAGATGTTGAAGTGCTGGAATCTGGACGCGCCCGCTTTTACGAGCTCCAAGTATTTCGCCATTTGGGGGTCATGTGCGACGTACTCCCCGGATACTTGTCCTGCCACGAGCTGGGAATCAGTGAAAGCCTTGAGGTTGGTTATGCCTAGCTCGCGGGAGACTCTCAGTCCGGCAAGAAGTGCTTCGTACTCCGCCTGGTTATTTATTGCGGGGAATTAGAAACGGAGTGCGCATTCGGCGATGACCCCGTCGCTGTTGGCTAGGATGAGCCCAGCCCCGCTCCCGCCGGAGTTTGAGGCTCCGTCCACATGGAGGATCCAGGCGTTCTCTCCGGGCTCATCGGTGCCTATCTTTATCGGCTGGCCTGAGGGGCCTTCCTCGGGCTCCTTGCCCAAGCCTGCACATTCGATCAAGAAGTCGGCCAGCACCTGTGCCTTCATGGCCGACCTCGGCCTGTACGTAATGTCGAACTCGCTGAGCTTCAGTGCCCACTTTGCCAATCATCCCGAGGTATCGGGTCGGCTGAGCACTGCTTTCAGCGGTTGATCCGTCAGGACAGCGATGGGGTATGCTTGGAAATAGGGCCTGAGATGCTTGGCAGACACTATTAGCGCAAAAATAAGTTTCTCGGGCCGAGAATACCTGAGCTCCACATCGTGGAGAAGCTTCCTGGTATAGTATACCGGCCGCTGGACCCCCTGGCCATCGGTCCGAACCAAGACCGAGCTGACGGCTTCCGGGGTGACCGCTAGGTAGAGGGTAAGCTCCTCCCCCTCCTCGGGCCTGGACAGCAACGGTGGCGACGCAAGCGTCTTCTTCAGCTCCTCGAAGGCCTTCTGGCATTCCTCGGTCCAAGCAAAGTCGTTCATCTTTCTCAGCACCTTGAAGAAGGGACAGCAGCGGTCTGCCGACCTGGAGATAAAGCGGCTAAGGGCCGCAACTCGGCCGGGGAGTTGCTGCACTTGCTTTTTGGAGGCGGGCTGCTCCATGTCCAAGATGGCCTGGACCTTCTCCGGGTTGGCCTCAATTCCTCTTTGAGTCACCATAAATCCTAGGAATTTCCCGGCGGAGACGCAAAAGGCGCACTTCGCTGGGTTCAGCTTCATCTGATGGCGTCGGAGGTTGCCGAACGTCTCTGCTAAGTCAGCCACGTGGTCCGAATCGGGTTTGCTCATCACCAGCATATCGTCCACGTACACCTGCATGTTGCGGCCGATCTGGTCTTTGAAAATTTTATTGACCAGGCGCTGGTACGTTGCCCCCGCGTTCTTGAGGCCGAATGGCATCATCCTGTAGCAAAAAGTTCCGTGGTCAGTTATGAAGGCGGTGTGCTCTTCGTCCTCCGGGCTCATTCGGATCTGGTTGTATCCGGAGAAGGCGTCCATGAACGACAGGAGGCGATGCCCCGAGGTGGTGTCGACCAGCTGGTCGATCTTTGGAAGAGGGAAGCTGTCCTTCGGGCAAGCTCGGTTGAGGTCGGTGTAGTCCACACAGATCTTCCACTTACCACTACTCTTTCTTACCATGACCACGTTTGCCAGCCAGCTGGGATACTGGACCTCCCGCACAAAACCGGCGGCGAGGAGCTTCTCCACTTCCTCGTTGATCGCCTTCTGCCTTTCCATGGCGAAGCTCCTCTTCTTCTAGTGGACCGGGCGGCAACTTGGGTCCACGTTTAGCCTGTGCATGATGACCTCGGGCGGGATGCCCGGCATGTCAGCTGCTGACCAGGCGAACATGTCAGCATTCGCACGGAGGAACTCCAGCAGGCGGGTCCGTTCTTCTTCAGGGAGCTGGGCCCCGACTTGCACCGTCTTCAGGGGATCCGACCCGAGGGGAAAAATCAGCGGGCGCTCTACGGGCCCTCCCCTGGGTTCCTTCTCTCTTAGGTCGAGGTCGTCGATATCGGGGGCGAGCTCCGCGCCCCGGGCGCTCGGGACTGTCTGGAGGCAGAGCGGGACTGGCTGGGTCGTCCCCTTCATCTCCCCGAGCCCGGAAGGCATGGGGAACTGTACCAACAGCCTTGTTGTGGAGATTGTGGTGTCCAGTTGGTTGAGCCCGGGACGCCCGAGAATGGCGTTGTAAGGCGAAGGGAGCCTGACGACGGTAAATGTTATTAGGACGGTCGCCTGCCGGGGTGGGGATCTGGCGGTGACCGGGAGAGTGATCTCCCCCTCGACCCCCACGGAGTCCCCTGTAAAACCTACCAGGGGGGTGTGCACCAGTTTCAGCTGATCGTGGGACAAGTTCATCCGAGAGAAAGCGTCGTAAAAAAGTACGTCAGCCGAGCTTCCACTATCCACCATGATTTGATGTATAGGATGCTTCGCGATGGTCATCTCGACCACCACGGCATCGTTGTTTACATTGTCATTACCCTCCCCCCCCCGGAGGGATTACATTCTCCGGGTTCCCGACTTCCTTGGCTCTCTTCGCCGCTCGACTGACCCCGCGCGAGATCATGCCCACGGGCTTCTCCGTTGGGCGGTTATCGATTGCAGGGACGGGCGGTAAGGTCGCGAGCGGCTGCCCCTCCAAGGGGGCCTCGTTCTTGACGAACTTCCTGAGGTAGCCCCTCCTAATCAGCTCCTCGATTTCCCGCTTCAGGTTGCGACACTCCTCCGTGTCATGCCCGTGCTCGCGGTGGAACTGGCAGTACTTCGATTTGTCTCGGACGGCTCTCGGGTTCTGAGGAGGAGGTCGGCGGAGGTAGCGCTCGTCCTCGATTTCCATGAGGATCTTCGTCCGAAGTGCGAGGAGAGGGGTGTACCTCCGCTCGGGAGTGGCCTCGCCCCTCGGCCTTGGATTCGGGCGAGGGTCGGCAGATGGCCCGGGCTTCTGAGCTCCCGGGGTGTCTCTTGGGGGCAGCCTCTTCGGAGTATTCCCGTCCAACTCTCGACGGGTGCGGTCGGCCTCCTCCGCTCGGATGTACTTGTGGGCACGGAGGAGGAGCTTGGAGTACATCCTGGGCGGCTTCTTGTCCAGAGAGTAGGTCAGGCGGAACGTCTTGAGCCCGCGCTTCAAAGCTAGCATGGCGACGGGCTCGTCCAGGCTGTAGATTTCCAGGGCTGCGGTCTTGAACCGGGTGATGTAGTCCCGGAGCAGCTCCTGGTCCTGCTGGCGGATGGAGAAGAGGCTGTCCACCTCTCTCGGCACCTTTCGGCAAGCGTCGAAGTGTGCCACAAACTTTCCTTCCAGCTGATGGAAGGAGCAAATGGATCCGGGCTCGAGGCGGGTGAACCAGACTCGAGCGGCCTTCCGGAGGGTGGCCAGGAAGGCGATGCACAGAAGAGCGTCAGTGGCCCCCTGAACCCTCATGAGAGCTTTGTAGCTCTCCAGATGGTCCAGAGGGTCAGTGGTCCCGTCGTAGGGATCCACCTGCGGCATGCGGAACCGTTTTGGGATCGGTTCCGCCTGGATTTCTTCAGAGAAAGGGGGGCGGGAGTCGTAGCCCGCCGGGTCTGCCGACGAGTTCTGCAGGTCGGCGAATCGGCGGGCGAACTCCGCCAGCTTGCGCTCATGCTCCTCCAGGCGCCTCTCGGCCTGGCGCCTGATGGCTTCGTCGGTGGAGTCTTCCATCGAGGCTGCGGGTGAAGGGGGCGCCGATCGGTCTCGGCGCGAAGTCAGGCCTCGGCGTCGCTTGCTGCGATGCGCTGTTTCGGCCTCGTCGGCCGGGGATCGACTCTCGTGATCCTCCGAACCGGAGTAGTTTCTTTTTGCGGGAGCTTGGTGGCTCCCCCGGGGGTTGGAGACGGCCCTCGGATGGGATGGCCTGCCCTGGATGGAGCGCAGGCTCCCATGCTGCCCCGCGGCTCGGGCCGCGGGGTCCCTGGCTGCGGCTGCGTGGCCAGGGACCACTGATGATGCTGAAGCTGCCGGACCGCCGAGGTCAAGGTCTGCAGTTGTTGGATGACGGCCGCAAGGGGTCCGTCCATTGGGGTAGGCTGTGGTGGAAGAGGAGGGGGAGCTGGAAGCTCCCTCTCCGGGCTGTGGGCCCCTGGAGGGGAGTGAACCTCCCCCACGCGGCTGGTGGATGCCTCGCGACCACGAGTGACCACCATTGTCAGAGAGCGCGACACCTGCAGAAAGCTGGCCCCCGCTGGGGTTTGGTGTCCTGCCCCCCTACCTGGTGCGCCAATCTGTTGCCGCTCTCGCCGCCGTGCCCGTGGCACCGGTCCGTGGATCCTTCGTGACCGCCTGGCGAGGGAGCCTCCCCGGCTGCTGCGAACCTGCAAGAAGGAGTTAGAAGACCCTGGCCGGGGATCCCGGCGAGGGAGCTCCGACGGTCAAGTCAGTAGGCGACGAGAAGGAACAGACTCTCCAAGGCGGACCCCCCGAAAGGGTTCCAGACTTGGCGAGTTTACTAGTAAGAAAGGCACTCTGGGGACCAGAAATTCGGCCGGGCCTCCTTGCCGAGCTCACGCCGAATTATCCCCTCTCGGGATCTCGGATCTCTCTCTCTCGGAGCGAGGCCTTTTGCCGCTGCTTCTTCTTTGTCCCCAGGCTTGTTGCTTACCTTGTCGTCCCCAGATTCCTTCCTTTTTATCTCCTTTCGTCGTGCGCTTGTCTTCTCCTCCTGGGAGGCTCCCCTCCCCCGTCCTTTTCTCTTTTCCCTTTTCGGCGAGGTGGGCCAGGCAGCTTTCCGACCTCGTTCGCCGAGCCCAACAAGGAAAAGGCAAAGACAGAAAAGGGGGGGGGGCGGCGCTGGTAAAGCGGCCGGTCAGACTTCGGGCCCAGTGAGAGCGCTCTCTTTCCCAAGTGTGGGCGCCATCCGTCTATGGGGCCTGTTTTGTCAGAATCGTGCCTCTCGGCTGTGGGACTTGTCGAGCCGAGGCAAATGGTGTTCCGCGTGCCGCCGCCCTCCGTACGGGGCGCCGTCTGGGATTCGTACGGCCCAAGGGATGGCCTCGGGGCCTGCGCCTCTTTCCCTGGGACCTTCTCCGTACGGGCGGCCTGACCTCGGCCGAGTTGGACCCGTCTCCGGGGGCCACCTGGCGAAGATCGAAGGACCAACCGACCTCGACCTAGGTGGACCCCTCCTAGGTGGACACCTGGCAAGGTGGCAGGAGGTCGCCTGGCTTCGGCCGAGGTGGGCCCGTCTCCGGGGGGCCACCTGGCAAAGGGGCGAAGGATCGGCCGACCTCGACCCAGGTGGACCCCTCCTGGGTGGACACCTGGCGATATGGCAGGAGGTCGCCTGGCCTTGGTCGAGGTGGGCCCGTCTCCGGGGGGCACCTGGCAAAGGGGCGAAGGATCGGCCGACCTTGGCCCAGGAGGACCCCTCCTGGGTGGACACCTGGCGAGGTGGCAGGAGGTCGCCTGGCCTTGGCCGAGGTGGGCCCGTCTCCGGGGGGGCCACCTGGCAAAGGGGCGAAGGATCGGCCGATCTCGGCCCAGGTGGACCCCTCCTGGGTGGACACCTGGCGAGGTGGCAGGAGGTCGCCTGGCTTTGGCCGAGGTGGGCCCGTCTCTGGGGGGCACCTGGCAAAGGGGCGAAGGATCGGCCGACCTCAGCCCAGGTGGACCCCTCCTGGGTGGACACCTGGCGAGGTGGCAAGAGGTCGCCTGGGTTTGGCCGACCTCACTTAGGTGGACCCCTCCGGGTTTGAGCGCCAACGAGGTGGTAGAGGAACTCCGAGCCGAGCTCGACCTCGGCGAGGGCAGTTTGCCTTAGAAAGTCGTCGGGCGGTGTGGTCTTGCCGAACCTGGTCTTAAAGACGTGGCGCTGACTCGGCCGGAGAAACCTCCACGTGGCTCGATCGCATTCGATGGTATCTGAGCCTGGCCACGTCACTATTACGGCCGTAACATATATCACTTAAAAACTTTTAGCATGATTTTAAATTCATTTTAAGATGATTTGATATCCATACAAATGCTAGAAGTAATATGATATCAAATCTAGCTACTAGAGCAAGGGCTTGTCAATATACATACCTTCTTCTTAAAAGTAACTCTTAACTACTAGTTCTATACTTGATCCAAATCATTTCTAGATTATACATAGATGCCAAAAATAAAAACATATAAATCATAGAATTTCACTTGTAATAATTTAGAAACTATATTAATCAAAATCAAGTGAAGATCTAATAATCACAATTTTGACCATAAATCTTGAAATCCATCAAAATGGTCATGATCACAACAAATAATTATTAGTCTAAGCTTGATTCTAATCAATCACTTAAAATATTTTTCAAAGCAATATGCATCTTTAAAAGTATTTTTCATGAAATACATTAATCAAAATCAAGTGAAGGTCTCACAATCACTAGTTTAATCATGATAGCATGGAATTCATCAACATCAAGAAGTCCATGATCATAACCAATGATTATAAGTCTAAACTTGATTCTAATTAATCATTTAAAATAATTTTTTAAAGTAATTGATGCAATAATTATAACAAAAAAATTTAACTACATTTTCAATCATGGAAGGAGATGTTTAGAATTTACCAATGTACATAATCCTTCCTTTTACCATTTAGTCCAAAATGTAGCTTATCCACATCTTTAATTATCTTGTACAGCCATTTATCAAAAACTTCCTTTCTTCGAGTTGGGCTGCAAGACATTCCTGCAAAACAAACTAAGTGGACATTTTTGATACCCAAACTTTCTTGGGTCCTTTATGATTAGCAATTATGGTTCCTTTTGGAACCCAAACTTTTCTTAATCTAGAAGGATAAGCATTAAAACTACATTTATAAGATAAATTGGAAGAAGCAGGAATAGAGAAATTCTTCAAAAGTTTTTGCTTCTTTACCTCAACCAAAATATTTTTCTTATTCAAAACTTTATCACATAAATCTTTCAAAACAATATTTTCTTTTTTTAAAAAAATTCTTTTTCTTTAAAGAAATTATTCTTTTCATTTTTTAAAATATCAATCTTGGCATCATCATTTTTATTGGCAAGATTGGTGTTATCAAGAGAAAATGAATCTACATGCCTATTTAATTTCTTGTGCTCAATTTTTAGCAATTTATATTCATGCACAAGATCATTAGATATATCATGTAATTTATCAAAGATAAAATTATAATCATTTTCAGCACATACCTTTTTCTCATTTATCTTGAAACAAAGATGGGCAACTTCATCATCCGTACTTGAATCTTCGCTATCGCTCCAAGTTGCCATCATTGCCTTGAATTTTTTTTTGGCTTTGAAAGCCATTATCTTCTTTTCTGTATCAGCTTCCACTATCCTTTGCCATAAGTTCAACTCATAGGTCATAAGTGAACCGATAAGCTCCTCCAAAGGTAAGGTTTCTACATCTTTAGCTTCTTGGATCGCCATCACCTTTGTATCCCATGATTTTGGCAAGGATCTAAAAATTTTGTTCACCAAATCAACATTAGTATAGATTTTGCCAAGACTTTTTAATTCATTAATAATAGTCATAAATCTTGAAAACATATCAGATATAGATTCATAATGCATCATTTCAAAAATTTTAAAAGAATGTACAAGCAAATTAATTTTAGTGTTCTTCACTTGAAGAGTACCCTCATGAGTAATTTCAAGTATGTCCCATATTTTCTTCGCCGATGTACATGTAGAAACTCTATTAAATTCATTTAAGTCCAATGCATAATAAAGCAAGTTCATTGCTTTAGCATTGAGTTCAATTTGTTTAATATCATATTCATTCCAATCCTCTTCGAGCTTTGGAATGGAGATGTTATTAACCAAAATGGAAGGAATATGAGGACCACTAACAATGATTTTCCAAAGATGATAACTAATAGATTGAATATGGATGCGCATGCGAGTTTTCCAAAATGTGTAATTTATGCCATTGAAAAATGGTGGTCTAACACTAATATCAACAAGGGTTGCCATAATCTTTAACTCAAAATCATTAGATTGTCAATCAGAGCACCGAGCTCTGATACCAATTGTAGGCTCAGGGAGGCAACCCAAGAGGGGGGTGAATTGGGTTTTATAAAATTTTTGTGCTATTTAAAAGAGTGAACTAAAGCAAGTATGTGCTAATGCAATTCAAGTGCTTGTGTATTTCAAATAAATGCAGCGGAGTAAAGAAATAAAAGTATAAGGAGAACAATCATACAAACACAAAGATTTATAGTGGTTCGGTGCCAACCAAGCACCTACATCCACTCCCCAAGCCACCCTTGGGAATTCCACTAAGTTTGGTTTTATAACTTAGGCTTACCAACAACCTTTACAACTTGTTTTGTCTTCGGGCTCACAAGTCAAACCCTAGTTGGTTTCAAGGCTCACCAACAACCACCCTTAGTTTTACGGGATAACCAAGAACCTAAACAACTTGTTTTGGCTTTGGGCTCACAAGTAAAATCCTAGTTGGTTTCAAGGCTCACCAATAACCACTTTGGTTTTTAAAGGCTTACCAAAAACCTCTTTGATTTTTCAAGGCTCACCAAAAATCTTAAGTAAAACAATGTAAGAGCAAGTATAAATGAATACAATAAAAGCTTTCTAAAAAAAAGCAAATATCTCTTTGAAGCCCTTGATTGTTGATGAAGATCTTGTCTTCAAGTTGATGAAGCCTTTGATTGATGCTTGTAGATGTAGACATTGAATGCTCTCTTTGAAACTTGGAAGCTTGAAGGCTTTGAATCACTAAACTCTTGAATCCTTGAAGAATATTCAAAAAACTCACCAAATGATTACTTTCCCAATTGATTTTTGATGTTTATATAGCTCTCCAAACCATAGATGACCGTTTTTGACCGTTGGGGATGAAGATATGGCCGTTTGAAGTAAGTTAGAGAAGTTCTATAGCTTTTGAAAACTAGCCGTTACTGTTCAAGTGTCGACACTTGAACAGTAAGTGTCGACACTTGAACAGTGCAAGTATCGACACTTGCTACAGTAGGTCGACACTATAACACTATTCACAGCTAATTTGATTTTTCATATTTTCTGTATTTTTCTTGTTCTCAGGCCTTGAGTCGACACTTCACTCTTTAAGTGTCGATACTTGATCCTCAGGTGTCGACACTTCATTTCCAAGTGTCGACACTTGCCTGTGCCATGCTGAAACTTTGCTGATACTTCTTCAAATTGAAACTTTAACCTCTTCAAGTTCTTCCATATCAATTCCAAAGTCTATATACTTAATTTTCCATTAATTTAAGGACTTTTTCAATTGAAATACAAGTATTTCTTCATTCAACATGGATGAGTACTAAGATCTGAAAAAATACACTTAAAATATAATTAGTACTCATATATACTTAAATATTTTGTCAATCATCAAAATCAAGACCAGAGTCAATAGAAGTAATTAAAGCTTATTCAAGTGCATTCAAGTGGACTTCCATCAAGCTACACCGGTAACTATCCAATAAATTAAGTTTGTCATTTTTGTTGCATTTATTTCAATTCATTTTTTGAATTGTTGGGTTATTGGTGAGCCCGGTTGAAAAACCAAATAGGTTCTTGGTGAGCCTTGATAAAAATCAAGTGTTGGGTTCTTGGTGATCCTGGTAAAACCAAGTTAGGTTTCTTTGGTGAGCCTATTTAAAACTAAAGGGTGTTAGGTTTTCTTTGGTGATCCCGTTAAAATCAAAGTGTAGAGATTTTGGATTGTGATCCCGTAAAATAATCCTACTGTATTCGGATGTGAATATAGTAGAAATCTCAAGTGGTATCTTGGGTAGTAGATGTAGGAGCTGGGTTACTTCGAACCACTATAAATTTTGTGTGTTTATGTTGTGCTTCCTTGCTTTTACTTAGCTTCCGCAATTTACTACTTTGTCACAACACCTACCACTTGCAAATGATTTTTAATTGTATATTACTTGCTTTAATTTTTTAAAAGTCCCAATTCACCTCCCTCTTAGGTAGCCACCTGGGCAATAATTGGTATCAAAGCAATGTCTCTAAATACACTAGAGTAAAGATTGATGGCTCATCCAATGAGTACGTCTTTGGCAGAAGGCCAATCAACCAATAGACATCCACTTTTCATTAGCACAAATTATGCATACTAGAACACTAGAATGAAAATTTATGTTCAAGCAGTTGATTTTTAGTTGTGGAAGGTCATTCTAAAGGGTCCTTATATCCCCATGGTTAAAATTGATGGAGTGGACGTTCCAAAACTTGAAGAGGATTGGGACGAACATGACATGAAGATGGGTGAGTTAAATGCCAAAGTAATGAACTTATTATATTGTGTTTTGAATAGTAATGAGTTTAATCAAATTTATATTTGTTCTTCTGTAAAGAAAATTTGGAACAAACTCGAAGTGACCCATGAAGGAACTTCTCAAGTGAAGTCTTCTAAAATTAATCTTCCTGTGCATAGTTACGAATTGTTTAAGATGGAACATAATAAAACAGTTTCTGCCATGTTTTCACATTTCACTAATATTATTAATTGCTTAAAAAGTCTTGGTAGGGTATATACTAATGCAGATCTAGTATAGAAGATTCCGAGATCTCTTCCAAACAAATAGGATCTGAAAGTGACTGCCATCTAGGAAGCAAAAGATTTAAATACCTTATTGCTGAATGAACTATTAGGATCTCTCATCATGCATGAATTGACCATGCAGCACCGAATTGAAGATGATCAAAAGAAGAAGAAATCAATCACCTTCAAAGCTGCTATGGATTCTCGAAAGGATGAAGAATCGGAAGAAGAAAGCTCCTCTACTGAAAGTGACATGGAAGACGAAGACATTGCCATGGTCATCAGAAAATTTAGAAAGTTCTTGGGAAGAAGAAAAGGAAGGTATTTTAGAAAATTTTACAAGAACAAATAATTCAGTAAGGAGAAGGATAAGGAAAAGGAGAAAGAAAAAGAAGTGCCTACCTATTATGAATGCAAAAGGCCGGGGCACATTCGACCAGATTGTCCATTACTGAAAAGGACTTTAAGAAAAAGAAAAAGAAAGCTATGGTAGCGATGTGGAGCGATAGCAAAGCGTCCTCATCTACTGAAGAAGAAGAGACCATGAAATATGTAAATCTATGTCTGATGGGTCTTGAAAATGAGGTATCATTCCCTGAGCTTCAAACTGAATTTATATATGATGAATTGAATTCTGCATTTCATGATTTGCTTATCGAATTCAAGAAAGCTGGGGTTAAAATTAAATCCTTGAAGAAACAAAATGATGTTTTATTAAAAGACAAGGATTAGATTTTTGAAAAGAATAACATTTTGCAAAAAGAATTGAATAACTTTTCTGAAAATGTTATTATTTTGAATAATGAGAAAAATGCTTTAAATGGGACAAACAGAATTTTAGTTGTCGAAAATGTTGATTTAAAAAAGGAGATTGAAAAGCTTAAGCCTTTAGTGGAAAAACTTACTTTGAGTTCTAACAAGCTTGAGCTAATTTTGAAAGAACAAAAGGATTCAAAAAGTAAAGCTGTAATTGGATTTAATGCTTTAAATGCTAAAGGAATTTCAGCAACAAAATTTGTATCTTCAAAAGCTTCAGCTTCGAATACTAAATTTTAAAAAGCTTTTCCATCAAATTCTATTTCAAAAGACTTGAAATATGTTTCTAAGAATTCTATGGAAAAATCTTTCAAACCAAATATTTCTGTTTCTGCATCTTTTATAGCTTCAAAGCATACATCATTCAAAAATGACAAAATTATCTATTATGTATGTCATAGATTTGGACATAAATCTTATCAATGCAATTCTTTGAAAAGTTCCATAATTGGTGCATTGAAATATAGAACTGTTTGGGTTCCAAATGGAACTAATTTTACTAACCCAAAAGAATCCAAGTTAGCTTAGGTACCTAAAATCACTCCTTGACTATTTTGCAGGACTGTCTTGCAGCCCATAAATTAAAGAAAAGATGGTATCTTGACAGCGGCTGTTCAAGGCATATGACGGGTGACAAAGATTAGTTCATCACCCTATAAATGAAAGGAGGATTGGTTACATTTGGAGATAATGGCAAGGGGAGAATAATCGAAATCGGTAAGATCAAAATAATCTCTTGAAGATATGCTACTAGTAAATAAATTGAAGCATAATTTATTGAGTATTAGTAAACTTTGTGATAAATGTTTCAAGGTTATCTTTGAATCATCTATGTGTATAACTAACTCTCTTGATTTTAGCAATAAATTCATTGATCATATGCTTGGAAATATCTATGTAGTAGATCTAAATGATCTAGCTATGACTAGTAGTTCCAGTCTAGTAGTAATGAATGCTAAGACCAAAGAGTCATATTTATTATGGCATAGACGATTAGGTCATGCTAGCATGCATACAATTGCCAAATTAATCTCAAAGAATCTAGTTAGAGGTTTGCCACATTTTAAAGTTGATCTTGATTATATATGTGATGTTTGTCAATTAGGCAAACAAACTAGGGGGAGTTTTAAATCAAAAAATGTTATTTTAACAACTAGACCCCTTAAGCTACTTCACATTGACTTATTTGGACCAATTATGACCACAAGCCTAGGAGGCATGAAATATGGCCTTGTGATTGTAGATGACTTTTCTAGATTCATATGGATATTATTTATTGCACATAAAGATGAAACTTTTGATGTATTTCGAAAATTTCATAAGAAAGTTTCAAATGAGAAAAATCTTTCTATTATTTCTATAAGAAGTGATCATGGAACTGAATTTCAAAATTAATTTTTTGATGAATATTGCACTGAACATATCATTGATCACAACTTCTCCGCTCCTAGAATACCACAACAAAATAGTGTTGTAGAGAGAAAGAATAGTACTTTGGAAGAAATGGCCCGAACCATGTTGTGTGAAGGTAACCTTCCAAGGTACTTTTGGGCAGAAGCTGTGAACATTGCCTGTTACATTTTAAACCGAGTTTTAATTAGACCAATTTCAAAAAAAAACCCTATGAGCTTTGGAATGGAAGAAAATCAAATATTAACTATTTTCATGTTTTTCAGTGTAAATGCTTTGTGTTGAACAATGGTAAAGATAACATAGAAAAGTTTGATGCAAAGTCTGATGAATCTATATTCCTTGGTTATTCATTACATAGCAAAGCATATAGAGTGTTTAATAATAAAACTCTTACTGTAGAAGAGTTAATTCATGTAGTTTTTGATAAAGCTAACCCCTCACCATCTAGAAAAGATGAATGCATAGATAATGATATAAGTACACTACAAAAAGAAATGGAAGATCTAAGCATTCAAGACAAGTCAATGCAAGATGGAAGTGAAATGGTAAGCAAGGATCATACTGATTTACCAAAGAAATGGAGGTATGTAACTTCACATCCCAAATATTTAATTATTGGTGATCATTCTCATGGTGTTAGGACTAGGTTAGCACATAGAGATGCACATGACTACCTAGCCTTTGTTTCACAAATTGAACCATATAGTTTAGAAGAATCTGAAACTGATCATAACTAGATGATGGCCATGCATGATGAATTAAACCAGTTTGAAAGGAATAATGTTTGGACACTAGTTAGTAGACCTACAGACCATCCAGTTATAGGAACCAAATGGGTCTATAGGAATAAACTAGATGAGAATGGCAAGGTTATAAGAAATAAAGCAAGGTTGGTAGCAAAAGGATACAATCAAAAAGAGGATATTGATTTTGATGAAACTTATGCTCCTGTAGCAAGAATAAAAGCCATTAGATTCCTTCTTGCATTTGCTTGCTACATGAACTTTAAACTCTTTCAAATAGATGTCAAAAGTGCTTTTCTAAGTGGATTTATTTTTGAACAAGTTTTTGTAGAACAGCCACCAGATTTTGAAAATCATGCTTTTCCAAATCATGTGTTTAAATTGAATAAAGCTTTATATAGTTTGAAACAAGCACCTAGGGCCTGGTATGACAGACTAAGTAAATTTTTACTTGAAAATGATTTCAAAAGAGAAAATATTGACAAAACTCTTTTTAACAAAAATAAAGAGAATGATATGATAGTTGTACAAATCTACATTGATGATATTATATTTAGTAAAACTAATAAAAATCTTTGTGGAGAATTTGCTGAGTTAATGCAGGGTGAGTTTGAAATGAGCCTTATGGGTGAGCTCAACTACTTCATCGGATTACAAGTTAAACAAATGAAGGAAGGAATCTTTATAAGCCAAGCCAAATACATCAAAGAGATAATCAAGAAATTTGGCATGGAAACAAGCAAAGAGGCTAACACACCCATTAGCCCTACCTGCAGACTAGACAAAGATGAAAACGGATCCATTGTTGACCAAAAGCTATATAGAGGTATGATCGGATCCCTATTATATCTTACAACCAGTAGACCTGATATCTTGTACAGTGTATGTGTATGTGCTAGATTTCAATATAATCCTAAAGAAACACATGCTTGCTGTTAAAAGAATTATTAAATATTTGAAAGATACGAGCAATCTTGGTCTTTAGTATTCTAAAGAATCATCTTTGAATTTAATTGGTTTTTCTGATGCTGACTATGCTGGTTGCAAATTGATAGAAAGAGCACTAGTAGTACATACCAATTTCTAGGGTTGAATTTAATTTCATGGCACTGTAAGAAACAAAACTCAGTAGCATTGTCCACTACTGAGGCAGAGTACATTACTGCTGGTAGTTGTTGTGCTCAAGTGTTATGGATTAAACAACAGCTAGAAGATTTTGGTGTTACATAATCTAAAATTCCAATCAAATGTGATAATACAAGTGCTATTAATTTGACAAAAAATCATGTTCAGCATTCACGAACCAAGCACATTGAAATTAGGCACCATTTTATAAGAGATCATGTTTTGAATAATGATATTGTACTTGAATTCATGCCAACTGAAAACCAACTTGCTGATATTTTTACAAAACCTTTGAATTTTGATAGATTTGTAATGATTATAAATGAACTAGGATTATGTGACCCACTCTAGAAATACTCTCATAATCTTAAGGACAAATTAGCTAGGAGACCTCCTAATCCCAAATTATGTGATAAATGAGCTTTGATTGAAATCCAAAAATTTATTTTGTGCTCCCTCTGCTCGAGCCAACTCGAGCAGATAACCTAATGGTCGAGCCAGCTCGGATGTCGAGCCATTTCTTTTTAGTCCGAGCCGTAGGGTTTTCTTTCCCATGTCTATTCCTAAACCCTACTCTCTTTCCCACCAAGAAACCTTCAAAATTCTTCCAACTTCCAAAAACTATTTCGGAATTCAAGTGTTTGTGTACAATGGCACCAAAGAGGGCAGTTGGAAAGAAATCAAAATGGGATACAGTAGCTGCTCCGTAAGAAAGGAGAATCAAGTTTCGAGAAGACAGTGCTTCCTGAAATCCACCACAGTTTGAGGAAGAGCCAAGCCCAGTTTCTCCAAGTCACCAGATGTTTTTAGGTATGAGACCAATCACTACCGGCAGACAGATTTTATTTGAGTACCTAAAAGAAATTGGCTTTGTCATTGGTGACCTCATTGAGAATCAAGGCTAGAGAGACCTATGTTCTTTAGATGTTAAAACTTACCCTAATCTGGTTAGAAGTTTCTATGAAAATTTAAGATTTGGTGAGAATTTTATTGAATCATCAGTGAAAGGGAGAAGAATTATTATCTCTCAAGAAATCCTTGGTAATGCTTTAGAAATGCCATTTGAGGGCACTGAGTACTTAGTACTGAAAGATAGAACTAAAGCACTGCAAACTGTTTTAGAAAGAACTGAAGTTGATGAGATAGGGATTCTCAAGGCCAGCATGTTATCCATTGAAATGAGAGTTCTATACAGTTTTATCAGCAAGATCTTTTTGCCCAGAACAGGCCGCTTCGATTAGGTTAGTGAGCGAGATCTGTGTTTCATAGAGCTTCTAATTAATGGTGATAAGATTAATCTGCCAGCTATCATGATTAGCCAGATAAAGGAGGCAGTGAGAAAAGTCAAGGCTTGCCTGCCATATGAAATGGTCCTCACTTTATTCTTTCAAAATGCAAATATAGATTTGACAGGAGAGGACAGCAAGACACTTTTACATACAGATACCTATACTGTAAAAACTTTTCAAAGGATGGGATATTTATTGTTAGATGGCACCTGGAAAAAGAAGACTATGCTCCTATGGTTGAAGAAACTGAAGAGGTTCAAGAGCAAGCAGAAACAGAGGCTAGTGAAGGCACTACAATGCAAATTCTAGAACCACAGCCTCAGTTAGGATCTCCAGTCTAAGTAGACTTTGACACTTCTTTCCCAGATATCTCAGTATCAAATATGCCTGATATGCCATATAGTACACCTATTTTTACTCAGTCTACTGATATTCTAGTTCACAGTCATGCTACTACTGCTCCTGCTGTAGACACTTCATTGTTACAAGACTTCATTACATAGCAAATGAATAACATGACTGAAACTATAAAGTCTTCTATGGTTGGAATGTTTAAAGAATTATACAAATCAGTTAATGAGAGACTCAATCAATTTGAAGGATAGATAGACTATCTGAAAAGCAAAATTGACTCTCTTGAAACCTCAAAGACTATAGTACATACAACTGATACAAATATGCAACCAATTTTATAGCTGATTACTTCAAGTTCTGAAAAGATTGAGAAATCTGTTACACTAGTACTTGAAGCTTACAGAGTTGAGATGGATAACTTAAGAATAAGAATGGGATCAGTTGAAGCAGGCAAAAGAATGGAAGAAGATTACACCAAGGGTATTGGGATCATTAAAAGTGAGTTTGGGAGACTGAGAGGCTCGGCTGAAGCCTTTGTAAATGTACAAGCCTCATAAATGTTTACAATGCAAAAGGAAGTAGCAGAAATAAAAAAAGCAATGGAAGATTTAGCTGCTTCTAAAAGTACAAAGAAAGTCGAAGCCGAATTGAAATCTATGAATAGCTTCTTATGGAAAATGATGACTAAAATTGAAGATATCCAAGCTGCTCAAAGTGCTTCTCCCTCTTCTACACCTTTTCCTAGTCAATCTGCTTGTCCAAGACAACCTGCTCCACACCTTAGGCCACAAGGAACCCACAATATTCCATAATTTGTTGACCCAATTACTTCTCTGCCACCTGGCATTCAAATTCCTAGTCAACCTTCACATCCTAGAGTAGACTTAGATAGTGACTAAATGTATTGCCCTTCACTTTGAACTTTGTATTAAATATCTGTGAAATGAAATGAAAAGTACACTTTTTGTCTCTTAAATTGTTCTATTTCTCTATGCAAATGAATGTTTATGTTCATACAATGACTGATTTTTTAATTAGAATTTCAAGATGAATATGAGAAAGTGAAATTATCTCAAACAAATTTTAAATATTTTCTCATTCTATTTTAAAATATGAGCTTAACTCTTACTCTATCTTTTTGATTGATTGACAAAAATGGGGAGAAAGTTGTAAAATCATTGCATGAAAAGGTTAAAATATAATATATTCATATATTTGCTCTGATACATAAAGATCTGATGCATAAAGCTTGAAAGCTAAACTTAAAATAAGCTATGATATATCATGATATATATTTAAGAGGCTTTGATACATAATGATAAATATTTAAGCTTTGATACTTAATGTTTTAAGTTTTGACTTTTAATAGCTTTGATACTTAAATTTATTTTGAAACATTTTGAGCTCTGGAAATACATAGAAAGTGAGTCAAAACATGGAGTATCTTATTGAGGGGGAGATTATCTCTCTAAGCCCTAATTTTTCTCCATAATTTGACTCTAATTAAAGTCAATTCTTCTTACTTGTTCATACATTCTTGCAAATACAATCATACAAGTAATTGTAAAGTTTTATATTACTTTTTCATGCCCAGTGTTTGTCATCATCAAAAATGAGGAGATTGTTGACCCCATAAGTGATTTTGATGATAACCAAACGTTGAAGTATGTATATTTATTTCTAACAACTCTTCAAGTGTTTTACAAGTTTTTGTAGGATGGTTTAATTTGTTCAAACTTCAACTCCTACACTATTGTTTCTTGTTTGAGTTGTGTTGTAATTTGTTTTTGTAAAGAAGAACCCAATGAAAAAGCTAAGAAGAAAAGTCATGTAAAAAGGGTTACTTCTCTGTGTGTGTGCCATAAAAATTATTTTTAGTTGGTATGCTTGAAAATGTAAAAAGTTGGTGAGAGTTTTTCTTTGAGTTCAAGTGTAAAAATCCTGAAGAAGATACTTGAGCCAACCCAGCATGTTAAAGAGCCGACTCTACTTACTAGCATGCAGCAAGGATTCTGGAACGCAACAATCCTAGCCAACTCGAAGGTAACCAAGCCGACTCTAGTGAATCCGAGTCGACTGGATTATGTCCGAGCCGACTCCTCTAGAGTCAAGTTTCTGAAGATTTCTGAGAACAGCCAAGCAAGCCGACCCGAACCAGAAAGAGACGACTCTGCTAGACCTAATTTTGAAGACTTGAGAAAGCGAGCCGACCCGAACTGCATCGAGCCGACTCTTCCAGAGTGTTCATTTCAGAATCTGTGAAGAAGAGCTGACCCAAGCTGAAAAGAGCCGACTTCTCGAGTTCAAGTTTTTCAAAGAAAGAAGTTCGAGCCAACCCGAGCTATCAAGAGCTAACTCGTCCAGAGTAAAGTTTTGCGCCTTGAGACAAAGAGCCAACTGCACTAAAGATTTGGCGACTTGACCTATCGACTCGAAGGATCCGAGCTAACTCGAAGGAATCCGAGCCGACTCGAACATCATTTTCGGGTATCCAACGGCTAGTTCTAGAAATTATTTTTGAATGCCAAAAAGTGCTCCAATGGCCACAAATCATTCCCCAACGGTCTACAACAGCTAGAACTGTCTTGGAGTGATATAAGACCTTATATTTGAAGGATTTGAATATCCTAAAAGTAAGAGGCTTTGAAAAGTTCTTTAAAGAGAAGAGAGCTTCATTGAATATCCTAACTATCAATAGCAAAAGAGCACAAGAGCATTCAAGTCAGCCTTCAAGTCTTCACCAACTCTGATCTGAAGCTTGAAGTAACTTTGGAAAGAAGCCACTGAAGTAATTAAAGCTTATTCAAGTGCATTCAAGTGGACTTCCATCAAGCTGCACCGGCAACTATCCAACAAATTAAGTTTGTCATTTTTGTTGCATTTACTTCAATTTATTTTTTGAATTGTTGGGTTATTGGCGAGCCCGGTTGAAAAACCAAATAGGTTCTTGGTGAGCCTTGATAAAAATCAAGTGTTGGGTTCTTGGTGATCCTGGTAAAACCAAGTTATGTTTCTTTGGTGAGCCTGTTTAAAATCAAAGGGTGTTGGGTTTTCTTTGGTGATCCCGTTAAAACCAAAGTGTAGAGGTTTTGGATTGTGATCCTGTAAAACAATCCTACTGTATTCGGGTGTTAATATAGTAAAAATCCCAAGTGGTATCTTGGATAGTGGACGTAGGAGCTGGGTTGCTCTGAACCATTATAAATTTTGTATGTTTGTGTTGTGCTTCCTTGCTTTTACTTAGCTTCTGCAATTTACTACTTTGTCACAGCACCTACCACTTGTAAAGGATTTTTAATTGCACATTACTTGATTTAATTTTTTAAAAGTCCCAATTCACCTCCCTCTTGGGTAGCCACTTGGGCAACAGTTCTGAACCGTGGCGGCAAGAGTGTTGATGCAGTTCAGAAGGGTCTGGAATTGCTGTTGTCCCAGAGTGATGGTAGGCTGGGTGGCGTCGTTCTCCCAAGCTTACCTGGGAGCGGCCTCTCCTGTTGGAGGTATTATGAGCTTTTCCTTTCACCATTATTTTGTCTAGCGGTGGATCCCTCTTTTCGAAGAAGGAACACAAGGGTGGAGGTTCAGCATTCCTTCCTCTAGCACCAATCTGTTGTCATTGAATCTCCTGGATCAGGCTCTCTCGATCGGGCTTGCTGGAGCGCGCGTCTCCCGGTTCTTGCAAAAAAAAGGTCCCATGGGCTGGTGCTATTCTAGTGGGGGACACTCCAATGGCTAAGTCAGTGGGAGACTTGGAGCAACAGAATGGAGGGGTCACAAAGGAGATAGCTCGTGGGGAAGGAAGAGCCTGCTTATCTCAAGGTCCCCCTTTTATCTTATATAGATGCGGAACTTTACCATAATCTGTTAGGGACTAGGCTGAGAAATGGTCGATTTGCCCTTAGAGGAATCTTGGTAGCGGCCAGGTGGCACTAGAAGGGAGTGGCATCGTGGGATCTGTAGAGTAATGGCACTGAGATGTCAGGAATCTATTGTAATATAATTCTAGTACCAGCTGGAAGAGGCCTCTAGGACCTTCTGGCCGTCCTTAGAGCAGCCCATTTTGGGCCGATATGGGACTGGCTGAAGTAGGTCAGTCGAACCTAGCTGAAGGGTCGATCAGACCTCTGGTGGGTTGGTCGTGAGTTGGTCGGACCTCTAGTGGGCCGTCGGCTCCGGTCTGGTTCGGAGGGAGGCCGGTTATGCATAATAATACCTGAATCACTGGTTCACTTTTTCTAAGTAAAAATGAAAAGGATTGAAATATGCCATTAAAAGATCCTATTAAGATTAAAAAATGTTCTATTAAGAACATAGACTATTGCCGCCTAGGTTATCGTGGCCTGGAGCTCTGATAGAGACCGATTGAAGCTGGCCTCTCCTGGAAATGTCGGGCTCTTTGTCCTTGCACTCTCGCGGCCGGTCAGTTCTGCAAAAAAGGAGATCCGGGCTAGGAATCCCAGCGGGGATACTCTGATGGTCAAGTTAGGTGACCAAAGAAAACAATCCCTCTATTGTGGAGGCTTGGGATACCCCCACGTAGAGAGAGATAAAAGAGAATAGAAAACTAGAGCTTCTTGGATACTAGGGATTGTTTACTGCCTTAGCTCTTTACCTTTTTCTCCCTCTTCCCTTGCTGGAGGCCCCTCTTACCATTATATAGAAGTCGATTCTACCCGACTGGGTCTAGAGCCTTAATTAGGTGCTTTTCTAGGGGCGTTTCCTGCGGAAGGGATATAAGTTCATCAGAATCCCATCAGATAGAATCCAAGATTTCCAAGAGAGGGGCTTTTTGCAGGGAGCGCAGGTGGCGTGCTTAGAGCCTCCCCTGGTGGAGTGATCCCCTGCGAAAGGCACATGCGGGATGCCACAGGACTTGGAGCCCCGGTAGAGCACTCCTCCTGCAGGGGGTGCAGATGGTGCTCGCAGGGCCTAGAGCCCAAATAGAGTACTCCTCTTGCAGGGGTACAGACGACATATTATGGGACTTGGAGCCTTGGTGGAGCACTCCTCTGGTAAGAAATGCAAACATGATGCTACAGGGCCTGGAGCCCTAATGGAGCTAGGGGTGTAAATGGGTCGGGTCAGACTGGGTCATGAATGATCCCGATCCGACCCGGTTCTTTGATTGGATCCTAATATTAGACCCAGACCCAACCCACTAGAAAATCGGGTCGGGTCGGGTCTACTATAAGAATTTTTAACCCAATGGATCATTTGGGTTAGATCGGGTCCACAAATAACCTGGTTCTAATTTAAAAATTTTGGATCTAAATATGATCCGGATAAAATATAGATTACTATATTTTAATTATTATATAGCTAACTATTATTAACCATAAAATAAATAACAAACAATATTATTTTCAAAATAAATTAAAATATAAAAATAATTATAACTTTATCTCTATGTTAAAAAATAAGTTTCATACAAGTTTTAAAATATAACTTAAATATCCAAATAGATATAATTATAACAGTATTAGTACGTTCAAATCCAGTTGGATCGGGTTGGGTCCAAATTCAGTAAACCCATACTCGACTTAAAAAATGGAACGGATCTAATTTTAGGATCCAACCCAGATCCACAAGTTCATAAAAATGGGTTGGATCGAATCTAAATGGATCAGGTCGGGTTGGGTCATGGGACAACCTGATCCATTTGCAGCCTTAAGTAGAGCACTCCTTTGGTACGGGATGCGGGTGGCATGACGTAGGGTTTGGAGCCCCGGTGAAGCATGCACCTCCACGAGAGTTGCGGCAAGTCTGGTGGAGATGGTGACATCGCACCCCTGCATCACCATCCAGGTTTCTCTCGTGCCTGTCCTCCAAGAGTCATGTCTCGCCTTCTATTATTCCTTCCACCATGGTCTGGGAGATGTCTTCTTGCCTTCGGGGGCTTGGTCCGGTTGGGAGCTCTACCGGACCAAAGCTCTCTTCGGCTTGGAGCTCATCTTGGATGGGAGCTCATCTTTGCTGAGAGCTCACATCGGATGGGAGCTCACCTCGGACGGGAGCTTATCTCGGTCGGGAGCTCACCTCGGACAGGAGCTCACATCGAATGGGAGCTCATCTCGGACATGAGCTCACTTCGGTTGGGAGCTCACCTTGATTGAGAGCTCATCTCGGACGGGAGCTTACCTCGGACAAGAGCTCATCTCGATCGGGAGCTTACCTCAGTCAGGACCTCACCTCGGGCGGGAGCTCATCTCGATTGGGAGCTCACCTCGGATGGAAGCTCACCTCGATTGGGAGCTCACATCGGCTATGAGCTTATCTCGGTCGAGAGCTCATCTCGGATGGGAGCTCATCTTGGATGGGAGCGGGCCAGGTGGTGCTCTCCGACATCTCATCAACCAGTTGTATCAGACGTGGATATTATGTCAATAGCTTGCCACATTATAAACGAAATAGGATGGGCAAGAAAGATAAAGCAAGAAGGGAAGATTCAACAATTATACCAACTAATTATTTATTTTTATTTTTGGTAAGATAATTCTTTATTTTTATAGTTGAATTAATTTAACTACTAGCCAATGGAATAATGCAAGCAAGTAATATACAAGACAAAACGAGGCAGCCATATCCTTCCAAAATTAATGCAGGCATGTCTCACGGGCTTTCATTACATAATTCCTTACCGTGTGCCGTCCGTGCTCGCTGGGACCGCGAACGGTTGCTTCTCATATACCCTCACAGTCTTTTATGCTAAACAATAGCATGATAAAACTCAAATCAAACTTTTTCATTGATAATAACGTTATCTTGATTGGGAGCTCATCTCAGACAGAAACTCATCTCGGATGGGAGCTCATCTCGGATGAAAACGGATTAGATGGCACTCTTTGCTACCTCATTGACTAGCTATATTGAACGTGATACCTGGCCCACTCTCTGATACCTTTTCAATTAATTGTATCAGACATGGATGCCAAGCTAATAGCTTACCATGTCATGGACGAGATAGAATGGACATGAAAGATAAAATAAGAAGGGAAGACTCAACAATTAAACCAACTAATTATTTATTTTTATTTTTATTTTTAGTAAGATCATTCTTTATTTTTATAATTGAATTTATTCAACTATTTCAACTAGCCAATAGAATAATACAAGCAAGTAATAAACGAGACAAAACAAGGCAGTCTTATCCTTCCAAAATTAACGCAGGCATGTCTCGCGGGCCTTTACTGCATAATTCCTTACCGTGTGCGGTCCGCCCTCGCCGGGACCGCGAACGGTTGCTTCTCATGTACCCTCACAGACTTTTACGCTAAACCATGGCACGATAAAACTCAAATCAAGATCTTTCCCTGACGATGACGTCATCTCTTTCTGGTCAACTAAAAGTGGTCCGAAGGAACAACCTATGGAATACGAGCCAGCGGTCTCTTGGTTCCCACTAGCTGTCACTCTCTCCCCTCCCTGACCCGTCGTGCGCCCAAATATTACGTTCCTGGTATTAAAAAAATTAAGAAATTTAGTACGGTATTATCGATTCGCCCCTTAAATACATACCCTCGCCTGTCGCGATCTTTTCGTCCAAGCGGGTTGGGTGAGGGGGAAGAAACCCTTCGAAACTCTCGCCCGCGTTCTTCTCCTCGTTTCGGATCCGAAGGGGTTTTCAGCTGCAGGGAGGTAAGGATTGTCGTTGTGTGGTTTGGATCTATCCGATCTTTGCGTTGATTCTTGTTTCTGTGCGAATCTGTGTTTGTTTTAGCGATTGTTTTGGTGTTTTTGTTTGTGATTTTTGGTATATCTCTTTAAAAGTAGCCATGAGGTCTTGTTTTTCTTCTTAGAAGCTTTCAAGGTCGATGATCTAAGTTCTTGTTATCTTGAGTCGGATCTTGTTTGGATCAAGTCATTCTTGCTTCAGATTTTGTGGAAATCAATTAAGCTGAGACGTTGTATAATTTCTCTCTTTGTGATATGGTATTTTCCTGAGAATCTTTGTCTTTTGTTACTCTTTGATGCGAAGTTAATGTATGCCTTGAAGTTAAAAAGAAAAGGTTAAAATCAGTTGAAATGATACGAAGTTACTCTTTCATTCATTCTTTTTTTTTAATTGGAGTTTGTTTCACTTTGATGAAGTACAATTTTTTGTTTTTTGGTTTTCGGTTAAAAATTGCAGTTTATTTGCGCCTTACCTGGAAAGTATTGAATGTTTTCTACCATCACCATCAGTTTACTCTATAGTTTGTCACCTTCTTTGTATTTTGTTGAATGCTTGGTGTCCGATAGTGTTTGTACCTTATCTTGTTCAAGCATTGTTGTTAAGTGTTTGTTTCTTAACTATTGCTGGGAATCCGAGAAATACTGAATCATGAATTGATAAGTGTAGCGGGTGTCGCACCATTAGGCTTGTTTATAGGAAACTGGTAATTGGTGTTTTTTCCTTGATAAATTTTGGATGCTGTGAAGATTGACCCTGCTGAATTCTCCCATTAAAACTAGTGTTTACTGTCAGCACTGATAGGATTAGAGTCCAAAATGATGATTGTTCTGGAGAACATTAACCATTGGGTTTCATTGGCTTGGTAATCCAACTATTTTAGTATCTTAGTAGATTTATGAATTTTCATTACAGATATGCATGGAGTGTCGTTTATCTTTTTTTACATTTCAGATCTGCTGGAAATTGGTGTTTTCTATTACTCTCTTTTAAGAAAAAGTATCAGGAAATTGAACGATATTTTAAACATTATTTTTCTTGCACCTTTTTTAATGTCCCCAGGTAAACTATTTGAGAGGTATTTGCTTGAAATAAAATGGCATTTGGGAAAGGCTCGCGGACTGATGCTAGGAGGACATCATCGTCCTTCTGTTCAACAACAACCATTGTTGTATTTGTTGCTCTTTGTTTAGTTGGCATATGGATGATGACATCCTCAATTGTAAACCCTCTGGAGATGTATCCACTGAGTTCCAAATCTGATGTTAAGGATCAAGTTCCAGAAACTGATTTTAAGGATAACACAGGTGACATAACTGAAGATTTGAATAAGTCAGTGCAGAAGACCCAAGATGAGTATCCTGTGAAGGTTAATGAGGATACCAAGGATGAGTCGGAGGACACATCTAAAACCCAGACTTTTAGTGATAGAGATGGGAAGGCTGATGACGAAAAAATTATGGAGGGTGGAGATGCAAACTTGGAGACAGATACAGGAAATTTTGCTGATGGGGATGGAAAGAACATGGAACAAAAGTCAGATGAGCAAGATCATAACTCAAAACAGAATTCCAAGGAAGCTGAAAATAATGAACAACAAGAAATCAATGGTGAAAAGAAATCTGATGGTGATACAACACAGGATGAGAAGGATAAAGGTCCGATAGAGGAGAAGCTGGAGGAAAATGGAGGCAAGGAGACAGGACAAAAATCTGATGACAATAATACTGGGAATCAGGAAAAGGGTCAGGGCTCAAATGAGGTGTTTCCATCTGGGGCCCAGTCAGAGCTTTTAAATGAGACCAATACCCAGAATGGGGCATGGTCCACACAAGCCGCAGAATCAAGGAATGAGAAGGAGGTGCAAGCATCTACTTCGTCAAAGGGCCAAACTGTAGGTTACAATTGGACGCTTTGTAATGTCACTGCTAGAGCAGATTATATCCCTTGTCTTGACAATAAGGAAGCTATCAGGAAACTTCGTAGTACCAAACACTATGAACATCGAGAGAGGCATTGCCCTGATGAGGCGCCAACCTGCCTTGTTCCTCTTCCAGATGGATACAGACGACAAATTGAATGGCCCAAGAGCAGGGATAAGGTTTTTATTTTGCCATTCAATTTGCCTTTTAATGCTTAACTACTTCCTTTAGTCAAGCTTGTTAATTTAATTTTATGGCTAAACTTCAGATATGGTACTCTAATGCCCCACATACCGAGCTTGTAGCATTTAAGGGGCATCAAAATTGGGTGAAAGTTTCAGGAGACTACCTCACCTTTCCAGGCGGTGGAACTCAGTTTAAGCATGGTGCACTCCACTATATTGATGTCATTCAACAGGTTGTTTTCTACCCTCCAATATGTTAGCCTCTTTTCTTTTAATCTTTCTGTTATTTTCCATTTCTCAACATGTGAGATCCTGTTTTCATGGCTTCTGAGTGCCTGGATTTTTTTGTCTTGTTGCTGGATGGTTAATATTACTGCTTGTGTTGGCTCTTGTATGGCACAACCTTTGTTGCTGAGATTCCTATTAGTGCATTTGATAGAAAGAACTTCCAATTGTCATGGCCAGTGCTCTGATATCTGCATGTGCTGTGTTTAGTTATGAATATTTGCATGTTTATATCACTAATATCTTTATTGTGTATGGTGTCTTCTATAGAATTTCTATTTGCTGCTTTTCTTTCATCCTTGCTTGATTAGGTACTATTTGCAATAGGGTGCTCATAAAACATTCTTGCAGTTATGGCATGTATTCCTATTTATGTGTGCTCTGTTAAATTTCTTGCAGGCAAAGTATCTGAAGATTTTTTTATTTAGATGATTGGTGATTTTATTTTTATTTTATTTTTTTCCTTATTCATGACGTGTATGTTTTGATCTTCTTTTTTTTCTTTTTCTTTTGTGCAGTCAATGCCTGATATTGCATGGGGCAAAAAAAGCCGAGTTGTTTTGGACGTTGGCTGTGGTGTGGCTAGTTTTGGAGGCTATCTCTTTGACAGAGATGTGCTTACCATGTCATTTGCACCCAAAGATGAGCATGAAGCTCAAGTGCAATTTGCTCTCGAGCGAGGAATCCCAGCTGTATCAGCAGTCATGGGCACCAAGAGACTTCCCTACCCCAGCCGGGTCTTTGATGTTGTCCACTGTGCCCGCTGCCGAGTACCATGGCACATTGAAGGTACTTAATGTTAGACCTTTTTATTTATTTGCTCTTAGACTCGTTTGGGATCTTAGAGGTGGTAGCTTGTAGGTGGTATGCTTTTGCTGGAGTTAAATCGGCTGCTGCGGCCTGGTGGGTACTTCGTGTGGTCTGCTACTCCAGTTTATCAAAAGCATCCAGAAGATGTTGGGATATGGGAAGGTAAAATTTATGTGTTTGTTTGCATGATTGAAATAGACATGGAGAAAAATAATTATTGCTCCCAGAAATCTGAAAAAGCATTGTAAACTATCATGGAATTTTTTAGGAAGTGTCAATAAATGTATTCTCAAAGATAAACTTAGAAGTCAAGCTATTCTAATGCTGTTTAAACCTAAGATAGAGTCAACCTATTTTGGTTTTAGATGGATAACATACTTCGTGGTTCACGTAAAACAAATATAGGTGACTAAAAATGAAGCAAAAACTGTCTTTTTAATGATGAAACTTTTTTTGCTAAATGCTTCTGTGATCTATTGCGTTGAATTGCATTATGACATTAATGATGGTAGTATTAAGTGGTTCTAGAATTATAATCTAGAATTTTTACTGCTACAGCTTCTTCTGTGCTTACTAGCTTCCTAAGCAGCACCTTGTTACGTAAATTGTTTGTAAAGTAGTCTCTGTGCTGCACCCACTTTGACACCTGCTTCTGCCCTGGCTACTTATTTTGGAAACTAAAGCTTTAACATCTAGTTCTTATAAGTTATGTTTTACCTTGTTGCTCAAATGTAGCAACCCAAGAGGCGGGCGGAATGGGGGCAGGTAAATTGGATTTTCAAAAACTTTTACAAACTTAAACAAATTTTAAGTGAAACTAATCTAAATTTAATCGTGCAATGTGAGAGAGAAATAAATATGTGAAACCGGGCTTTGGGCCGAAGTCGGCAGGCCCAACCGACTTCAACCCAAGATGCAGTAAAAAAAAAAAGAATAGTCGTGGAGAATCGGAACAGGGGAACTCCTCCCCTCATTTTTGGTTGGAAAACTCGTCCAAATTCATGGAAGGGACGCCGTGGAGGAGTGGGAGTCAACCGGAGGGCGTATTGGGGTGGGACGGGACCTTCGATCGGTCGACTTTGTTTTTCGTATGGCGAGGAAATTTCGTCGGTTTCTTCTTTAAAAACCACCCTTCATCACCAGTTTTCATCGATTTTTCTTCCCTCCGGTGGCCGCGCTGCCTCGACCTCCTCCGTCCAACCTCGTGCTGACAGACCATTCCCTCCTTTGGACTCTATCCGTTGGACGCCGGAGGCTTGTTCGGCTGAGCCAAGGTGAAGAGAGAACAGAGGGGTAGAGATGGCGTTGGTGAAGCCGAATGCTCTGATGAGCCAGCGGGTTGGCGATTGGAAATCGTTGGACTGGGGGCCGTACATTCGAGCGGCGTTCTTGTTGTCGCCGGTAGGTTCCCTTCTTCCCCAGTATTTCCGATTGGTGGAGGGGTGGGCTCCAGCTATCGGATCATCGCCAGCTACACCGGGATCATCGCCGGCTACACCGGGTTCACCGCTGGCTACACCGGGTTCACCGCTGGCTACACCGGGTTCACCGCCGGCTACACCGGGTTCACTGCCTTTCCCTCCCCTCCGTCTGACACTGTCAGGCGAGCTCTCTTCTCTCTTTCCTGGTCTGTGGTAATAGGAAAGGCCTGTTCAGCCAAATCAGAAAAGGGGGTCAAGAAAGAAGAAAGAAAGAGAAGATGAAAGAAAGAAAAAGAAAAGAAAAAGGAAAAAAGAGGAGGAAAGAGAAAAAGAAAAGAAAAAATAAAAAAAGAAAGGAGAGAGAAAGAAGAGAGAAAGAGGAGAGAGAAGATGAGGAGAAAATAAAATAATAATAATATATATTATTATAAGAGGATCGAGAACTTTTCTTTCTCGAAATTCGTGAAGTTAGGAATTTGGATTTGAATAAAATTATTTATTATTATAGGGAAATAGCCTTCTAAGTAGGAAAGTATTGGGTAAGCTTCGAGTACAGATTGATACCGGGTATTTTTGGATTAACTCTTGAAGGTAAGGATTTCTGGACTTGATCATCAGTTGTATATATGTATCTTACATGACATGATTTGATCCGAGCATATACGTATTGGCATATATGGTTGTTTTTGCATGGTATAGTTTGATTTCTCGTGATAAATAATATGATTGTATTATTATTTATGTTTTTATATACCATGTGGATCAGGTAAAGTGATCTTTAGATGAGTTGGACCATGATGCCGGTTATTGAAAAACTGTAAATAACATGATTTGACTACATGAAATGAGTTGATGAAGTGTTAATCAAGTGAATACGGTATTTGGACTAGCCATGCCACGGGATCGTGGTTACTAATATTGCCAGTCACAAGCTGGACAATGAGTGCCAATTATAGGCGGGATTGTGATAAATTGTGCCAGTCACAGTTGGGATTGTGACAAATTGTGCCAGTTACAGGCGAGATTGTGATAATGGTATGCCAGTCATAGATGGGAGTGTGACAACAATGTGCTAGTCATAAGCTGGAGTGTGACCGTGGTTAGTCCAGAATCCTAAAGAAGAAGGATAACTAAACTGAAACATAAAAAAAAAAAAATGATTTTATCAAAGGTTTGTTATATATAGCATTGATTTGTTTTGGCTGCATGATTTGATAAACTATTGTTTTTTAGTATTTTCAAATTATATTATTATTGGTGTAATTGTTTGGAGACCTTACTGGGCTGTAGAGCTCATTTACTTTTTGATTTTTCTAGAGATTCAGGATGCATAGCATGGATCGGGCTGGGCGTGAGATTTAACATCAACATTTAGATTGTTTAGATAGTTTTGTTAGTTAATTCGGTTGCTAATACTTATTATGAATTAGTGGACCATTTAGTAATTTTTGATTTGAATAAAATTTAGTATTAAATTGTTTAAGTAATGTTGATATAATTGCTGTGATTTTAAATGAAGTGACTCTTGCGTACCTAGGCCTGACATTATCTCTAGGGTAAAATCTAGGGTCGTGCGGCCGGTCACGAAGTCGATATCGTTGTAGGATTCGGGGCGTGACAAAGTAGTATCAGAGCTTGGGTAATGATGACTTGGGATTATGGTATAAGTGATTATGATAGATATAAGTGATATCGGAATTCAGGTCATGATTGTTCGAGATTGATATAAGTGATTAAGACATGGCATCAGTGATATTGAAACTTAGGTTATGATCATTTAGGACTGTGACATAAGTATTTAGGATACAATTTGAATGATATTAAAATTATGGTTATGATTAATATAGACTGTGATTTAAGTAGTATTTGCATTTGGTGTCATGATCAATTGGGATATGAAGTTGGAGAAAAAATGGATTTGAAGTTTGGATTTCTAATCTTTAGATATTATACATAAGATCTAGCATATGATTAGTACCAAAGAGGAATATGATTTTTATTTGTAAAATAAATAGTGAGATTGATCTAGGATAAATGAAAAGAGTTGGATTAGAGAAGTCTGTCTTTGATAAGTGGGTTTCACCCAAGCATCAAGAGTACTTGCTTGAAATTATGATATGTTATGTTAATAGGTGATGTTAAATATGTATGAATGATGTTGGAATCCTAAACCTGATACGGGTGCAGGTTATGACAACATGCCGATTTTGTTGTTAATTATCGGATTATAAATTTTGGGACTGTTGTAAGAAGATGTTTAGAGTATAGATTATGAAAGAGTTTAATGATATTAAAAATGATATTTTTTTGATGAATCTATACGTGGATTAT